>OU744340.1:129841925-131199433 GCA_916610165.2 Gymnosoma rotundatum | reverse complement strand
AATGCAATGCTTTACCTCTTTCTTTTTGCCTTAAGCTACACATTTGCAAATGTCATCAGAAATAAAAAATTGTGTAAATTCTTAATTAATTTGAACATATTGTCCAAGTAGATCGTCAGAGAATTCAGCATTCTAACATGGCCTTTTCAAGTAATTCGAAATAAAGGTAAAGGGAAAGATATTTTTGTTAAGTTACTATCAACTTTTATATATTTTTATGTGTTTTATATTTTTTTTATCTAAGTCCTAGACTACAGTTACAAAAATTCATGAATAAAATTTTTTTTTCAAAAATTTTTTAATGTCTTGTTGTGTTGCAAAAAGATTTTTTAATTGGTTGTAAATTAATTTTTATTATTATCAAGCAATATAATATGAAATAATTCTTAAAAAAATTATTATTATGGTAATCATGAAATTTTAAAGTTTTAATTATCCTAAAGTTTTGAAATATTTATTTTATTAAATTTTTAGCTGTTGAGGTCGTAATATCCTTTGTTTATTATAATTATATATTCTTTATTTATTATATATTGTTTAATACAAATAAAATTTTAAAGAGTAAAGAATTTTCCAACTCCTTTTTAAATGGTCCGTTTTTTGTTCATTTGTTTTTGACCACTTCCTTGAATTGATGTAACACTTACATGGCTAAACAAATCTAAGTGATTTAGTAAACTGTACTATTACCGGGAGTGAAGTAAATGACGTATAAAAAGCCAAATGGGACAAAAGACAGTGGAGAAGAAGGCGACTCCTTCCACCAACTTATTATAATTTCACAAAACTACAAATTGCAATGCAGGAGGGTTACTGCGTATTTCGATTCGAGAAGAAAATCATTGGAATTTCTATGAGTTTACATTGTGTTTCGAAAGTGTTTGCTTTCGAATCGAAATACAGAGCTAAAATTGATTAAATAATGTTTAAAATCATTGTACCTGAATAGTTAAGAGATATTCCAGAGTATCTATGAAAAGCATTGTCTTTAATGTCTTTTTTCTACTTTTTAAAAATTATTTCATTCGAACGTTTAGCAAATAATATATTGAATTTTTTAGTATTTAACTCAAAATCATTTATTTGTGGAACTTATAAAGTGTATAACCAAGTGGTCAATTTTAAGTCCTATGATTGAATAAATATGTTTAAATCATACTTTTTAGGTTAGAATGATGGAAATTTGTTAAATGAACTTTTGTTTCGCTTTGAAAATCAAGGGGACCGGGAGTAAAAAATGAATTAGCCATACACCCTTAATGTCTAATAGGGAAGATATTTATTAAGAAAAACAAAATCTGGTATTGCATAAGACTAAATACCTAAAAAATATGTAAACACTAGTTAAAATTATTATTAGAAGATTGACACTTCATAACCAAAAAATAAACAAATAAATTATAAACAATAAATTATAAACTTATATTCTGCTTAATAAACAATTTTTAAAATAATTTTGAAATTTTCTTTTCTCTTTTAAGCTAAACTCGTTCTTATAAAAGGACAATAACACCAAAAATCTCTTAAGCAAAAGCTCATTTGTTAAGGAAATAATTATTTAAAAAATAAGCAGTCAGCCAACTTTAGCAAAAAATAAAATAAAAAATAAATGCAGTTTAGTTTAGCTAGTCTTTAAAAATACAATTCAATTAATTAATTAATTAATATAAATATCGTAGAATATAATAAATTAATTACTTTTAAAAATAATCAAGGATTTTTTCAACTTATTGTGATTTCTTATCAAATAATAAATAAAATAAAATTAAATAATAATAATAAGAATATAAATTAAAATTAAATAGCTAAATTTAAATTTCTGCATAAAAAAATTTTATTTAAATAAAAAGCTTAATTTTTAATTAAAAATAATTTCAAAAGCCGCCCGTTGTTCAGTAGCAATTTACAAATAATTAACTATAAGTACTAAAGTTAAATTAAATAAAATATAACAAAAATGAAAACAAAAATAAAACCACAACCAATTTAAAATCTTGCAATCGTACTTAAAATAATAATAATAAATTAAAATAATAATAAATTAAAATAAAAATAAATAAAACAGAAAATAAATTAAAACTTTTCGTTCTTAAATCATAAATAAAAATTAAAAACATAAGAATTCCATCCATTGTTTAATTAAAATTCAATAAAAGTGGCCAAATAATTAATAATTTATTAGTTAGTTTTAAAATAATTAATAAAAAAACCTTCATTCAAATTGCTTCCATTAAAATGATGCGATTATTGCTTCTGTTTCTTAATTTATTAAATTAAATATTAAATCTAATAAAAGTAAATAAATTAAATAAAATTATGTAAAATAAAATATTGTTATTAAAACTTAATAGTTTTAACGCGTTTAAGTGTTAAAAATAAAAATAAAAAAATTAATAAATGCAACCTCCTGGAGTGTTGCCATCGTAGTGATATTTTCAAAGTGATTTACTGCCATTATCGCCGGTCAGCAACAACAAAACTTTAATATCAAAGCAGCAAAATGACTATGTGGCAGAGTGGTGGTATGGGCGGTGGGCACGGCTCCCAAAATAATCCATGGATGAAATTAATGGGCATCGTGCACAAGGAACGACGTCACACAGATAATGTCAACAGTCAAAGTGGCTCAAACGAAAGAAATTTAAATCAGTAAGTAGATTTACTCTTAAAAAAGTATATAATTTGCATTTAAAATAAGTGAACAAATAATATTTCACTTCACCTGATATTAATATTCGTATGTGAGGCAGAGATCTGTACCAAATTCATTTGTTTATTTCCTCAAATAATTCAGCAAACCTTAGAGTCGGTTAGAAATAATTTATTTTTTTTAAATGTGCTTGCTGTAGTTTTTGTGCATCTTTTTATTTAATCGTAGCTTTAAAATATGCAACATTAACTGCATGTATGTGCTCCGAACTTAAAAGCTAGAATTCAGCTAACTTGGCTTCAAAAAGTTTTGCTTAAAAAATTACCAGTTTAACAAAAATCTTAAAAAAGAATATTAAAAAATAAACTGTTTTCGGATAGCGGTAAATACTTCTAAGTAATTTCAAAGTTTTCTTTTTTATTCATATGAGTTTCTTTAGGGGCTTAAAATTGGCTTTACCGCCAAAAAGCAAATAAATTTTTAATATATTTTTTCCAGCTGTTTGTTTCTGTGGTACATGAGCAAATTTTAAAATGTTAATTTTACACCGATTGCTTACATTTACAAAAAAAACATAACTTTTGGTTCGATGTCATACAAAAGTTTATGTCAGTCTATTCACTTTCGTAACAATTAAAAGTCAAATTAAGTAAAATTTGTCATTTTAAATTTTTAAGGCATTGTTTTTGTAAAAAATAATTTTACAGCATCAATGCTTTGAAAAATTTGAAGTGAAAATTTCGTGTGGAATTTAGAATATGTCTGATATTTCTGGATTTTTTCTCCTTTTTTTTTGCATGTCTGTTGCCATTTTTATAGCGTCCAGCAGTGTTAAAATAGATCCAAAAAGTTCGTGTTGCCAGATGCTGGCAGTGTTGGCATGCTAGCGTTTGCTCCAGCTGAAGCTTGGAGTCTTGAGGAAGATTTTTCCCACCTATTGGCCAACCTGTTTGCGTTACAAAAAAAAAAAAAGAAAAAAAAACAAAATCATATCAGACTTGATAACAAAATTAATAAAAAGATAAAAAATAGTGGAGCCCGAAAGTAAACTAAAAGCAAAAGAAGTAAGAGTGCTATATTCGGCTATGCCAAATCTTATATACCCTTCACCATCTAATTATATCTATTTTAGTGAAGCAACTAAAAACAAAAAAGCAAATATTGGGATAACAGAGAATTTACAAATAAAAAATAAATGCTGGTACTGCTTACATATAATTTTACATAAAAATTAATTCGGCTTTTAATGGGTTAAGCATTTTTTAAAAATTTTTGTATTTCCTTAAAGATCTCTTCGAAAGCTTAAAAATCATACCCTTATTGATATTTCAAAAAATTTGAAAATTTCAGAGCTCCGTAACCCGGAAAATATGGGCGAGCGCCAATTTTTTCACTTGATGATTTTTTTTTTCTTATTTAATTCTCTATCGCCCTATATATATATATATTTTTTTTTTTATTGCAGCTACTTGGTGTTTTGTCTGCTGCTCGAAGGTCATGAACCGATCAAGCTAATTTCGAATAGCACCTCTTTCGACACATATCTAATTGATTGACATTTTATTTTTTTTAACACTTATACGGACGGACAGACGGACTTTGCTCAATCGACTTCGTTATGCGTAAGAAGTCAGAGTGTATATAATGTATGGGGTCGGAAATAGATATTGAAGAAATTACACACGGAATGACAAACTTAGTTAAACCGTTTTTCCACTTAAAGGTGGAAGTTATAAAGAAATAGAAACTACCACACCGATACTTTACCGCACTTTGGATTGTACCCTAAGCTCAAATTATAGTAAGCTGGTGTTATGCTAGATTTGGCCGCCCTATAAAGCCCAAAGCAAGTCTGAACCGCTGATTTCACACACACATTTTTATCGCCTTCTAGCTGGTGTTATAACAAGGAAAAAACCATTTCCACTAGAAATTTTCTCTCACCATGACTTCCTTGAGACAAACTAATCCTTTCATAAGAATCACATTTGATCGTAGTTCAGCATAGTTTTTGTTTTTATACTTTATTTTTCTAATTTCCTCTTTTTTTTAACAAAAAATGAATAATAGAATAAGAAAATAGTAAATAATTGTTACAGGTACGGGTTACGTGCTTAATCGCATTTAAAGCTTCACTCCAAAAATTCTATTGCGTTATTTTTTTATCGTCTTGTCCTTCGTATGTTTTCTTTAAGGTTTTGGAAAAAAGGTGCATTTGAGCTTTCACTTCTGGCCAACACCACATGACTACTTTTTCAATATTAAAAAGAAATGTAATATTTTTGAAACAAATATTTTCTTTCTTGCTGTGCTGACTGAATTGTGACAAATGTTATCAAATGCTCTTTCATGGTTAAATAAATTTGTTTTTAATGGAAATTTGTACTAATAACTTCTTCTCCTTCTTTTGCACATATTTTTGTGACCCTTTTTAATATCGTGCATCATTTATTTTCAGACTAAGAAGTTTCTTTCTCTTATTTTTCATGTTTTTTCTATTCGAACTGTTTCCTGCGGCATATTTTTTTTCTTTTTTTTTCAAAATTCACTAAATTTAGTTGATTTATGTGAGAATAAATTTAGTTTTTCTTTCTTTCTCTCTTATGCCTCTTTTATTTTAGTTTAATTTAAAATACTTTTCTTTTTGGCAAGACCACGAAAATTTCTTTTCTGTTGCCATTATTCTATGGCATAAGCAGAGACCAAATTCTTTTTTATAACTTTCTACTGTGGCTGCATACTTTTGTTAACGGGCAAAAGTATTTTTAATATTTGATAAATATTTTCTTCTTGAAAAATGGGGAAAACGTTAATCTTAAATGAAATGAGCACAGTTATTGTTGAATACAGATATTTGTGCTGTTGTAGGTTGTTCTAGGTCAGCTGTGCTAACAAAAATTTAAACTTTAATGTGTGTCGATACAATTTATAACATTTCATTCAAGGAATACGTGTTCCTTGTACTCGTTCGTAAAGACACAAACATTCGAAGCATACGAAATATTTAGCAAAGGATCAGAATTTTTATCTAACAGTTCTGAAAGTTGCAACGCACCCGGTAGAGCATGGGAGTGGTATAGAAGCTGAAAATAGTGAACGATGCAAAGATGTGAAATGTAAATAATCTTTAAAGAAATTAATAGTTTTAAGTCTGCTTAACTAATTACACTCTTCACCACAAAAATTGGAAGAAGAGTATAACTAAGTTTGTCATTCCGTTTGTAATTTGTACATTATCCATTTCCGACCCCATAAAGTATATATATATTCTGAGTTCTTATACATAACGAAGTTGATTAAGCGATGTCTGACTGTCCGTCTATGTTAGTGTTGAAATCAAGTTTGCCGAGACAGTAGATCAGCTAGAGAAAATTTAAATACACTAATCGATCAGACATATCGAAAATTTGCTATTGAAAATCAACAAGATCAGTCCATGTCCTTAGACGCAGCGGGTAAAACACCACGCCACCACAATAAGGTAACTCCAATAAAAAAAAAAAAACAAAAAATATGTTATGCGATAGAGAATAAAAAAAATAAGAAAAAAACATCAAGTGAAAAAATTGAAGCTCGCCCATATTTTCCGGGCCTTTAAACTTTTCATAGAGAAGTACGATTTTGCACCATATTTTTTAAAATAGCAATATGGGTATTATTTGAAAGCTTGTGAAGAGATCTTTAAGAAAATACTAAAAAATTTTTAAAATGCTTAACCCATTATTTTTTATTTTCTCTCGTCACCCCAATATTTGCTTTTTTTAATGGAGTTACTTCACTAAACTGGATTTACATATATAAGGTATATAAGATTTATTTTAAAATAAAGCCTTTTAATTAGATCAATCGAAATTCTGTTTTTTATTTATTATTTATTTATTATTTATTTTATTTATTAGTAACATAATGCAATTACGACTACTAATTTGATAGAAAAGAAGAGTACTAGCTGCTATGGCTTTCGACTCCGTTATTTAATCATGATTAAATTTTGTTAATCATATCTATTTTTAACATGTATTTATAAATAAGTTTGATATTTGTATTAGATATGTTTGTTAGAAGATTAGTTGGTGGATTTATAGTATTTTAATGTTAATTTTGTCACTTAGTATTTACGTGGTGCCAATTAAATCGTTCCAAGAAAAAAGCCTTGTTAATAACGTGGTGTCATGTAACAAAACTTCATATCCTGGTAGCTGAGAAGCATTCGAACTTATGTTTAGCTTTCCAATAACTACAGGGGCTTTGATATTCAACATCCTTTAAAGAAAATTCGTAATATTTGGCTCAATAAGCTTCAAATCAAAGCTCTTAAAAGTTTAGAACCAAAATCTTTAAAACAAAAATAGGAAAATATGCGATTTCTCAATTCTTCCTGGTTGTTTAAATTCTACTTAAATTCTTACGTTAAAGTGGACAACAGATTTTGAAATGTTTTTGTAGTAAAAAAAATGTGTGAAATTATTTTTAATCAGTACGGCCGGTTTTCTTAAAACAATTCGTTACTTGCAATTGTAAAAAGCGCTTTTCAATAGAAAGTTATTAACGAATTTAAATAAATAGAAAAAATATGTTCTCGTGCTGGGATGTCTAAAATATTAGATTTAATTTAATTATACACAAATTCCAAAAAGTTTAGGAATGTTAAATAATTTACATACTGAACCACAACGGCAATCCACAAAAACGATAACGAATAATTTCTGATAGAAGTGCAAGAATGAGTCAAAGAACTTATTTCCGAATGTAAATTCTAAAGCGCTCTTAAAAAATGGCACTTTATATCAGTTAAACTTGCTCCATATTTTTTATTTTAGTTGCGCTTAATTTTTATGTATTTTAATACAAGAAGTAGTTTAAACAGTAATTTTTCTGTTCTTGCTTTAAAGCGTTATTTGGCCACAGTTTGCATAAGATTTTGTTTACACCTTAATTTTATTCCTTTACTGTTAGCAAAGGAAGACATTCAAAAGGTTGATAAAAATAAGGTCATGAAATGAACAGCATTTATTGTTTCTAACAAAAAAAAAAAAAAGCAATAAATGTAGAAACGCCCCCATTGGCAGTTTTATAATTTCAATAGAAAAAATTTAAGAAAAATTTTTTTACCTTTTTTTATTTCGCCGTACATTTTTTTTTAAATTTGGGTACATATGATTTTTGATTTCCAAATTCAAAATAATCCAGTGAAGTATTGAGAATCTAATGAAATCTTACTATTCAGAGTAAAATTTTCTTAAAAGTTTTATTTTTAATAACTTTTACGAAAATAAAATTTGACAACCCTTAACAGAAAGCTGATGATGTCCGATAGAACAACCCAGAGTCTCTGAATTAGACAAAGGGAAGCTATTGTTGTGCGTATTGCCGCGGAAGATGAGTTTATGAAGGCGCCTGTATAATAGAAGAAGAGTAAAAGGAGTAGGCCTAAGAATATCGCGTGGTCCTTGGGAAACAAGACATAATAAAGATTAATGCAGTACCTGGACGGAGGCCCTAACCTGATGATGGCCTTACTACTAGGAGTGGCAATTCTAAGAACATGACTTGCAGGACCATGAAATACCCCTTGCTTGAGGGTTGGTGACTACCTAACCCCCTCTGTTAAAGGTGCATTTTAACCAACAGCCACCACATATACTCTCAAGGGACCTCACCAATAACCGGCTACAGAAATGGGCGGCTCTCTGTAGGGGCTACCGATTCACGTGGTGCCAGTTTATTGAAGTGGGTTACACTGTCAATCCAGATTTGGTGCCTGCACACTGGGGAATGGTTATATACCCCGAAAGTACTTCCTATGAACCTACTTTACCTCAGCCAGACTCTTAGTATCCCCGGCGGGAGGTTCTTAGGAAACGTAACAACATAAGGACAGCGTGTGGCAGTTATGGCAAAAGGGGCCTTGTTGGAAAGGTAAAGTGGAAAAAAATACTCGCATGTCCCGCCGGTACTGCAGCGTATTGTTGTCTGCATTGCTGTACGGGTCAAAAGCTCATGTTTGCTAAACAAGTCATTTAATAGTTTGAGTATCGCGGGGTCAACACAGTGTAGTAGCGTGGATGGCTGCTTAGGCTTGTAAAAGAACATGGATAGTCGAAGCTAAAATGAAGCATCGCAGATGAATAAAAAATAAAAAAGTTACATGCTGGTATTTGCAATTCAAAAGAATCCCTAAGGTTTGAACAAAAGAGAAAGAAACTTAAAAATATAAAAAACGTTCTTTAAGAAACAGTTCTGCTTCTTAATTGTTTTTTTTTCGAATATTTGATTGCTTTACTATTCTCTAAAACTTGTTTAAAAATATTAAATGAATTTTAAAACAAAATGAATTTTATCGACCACAAAACGCACTTCAACTTCCATTTGTACTTTGAGCCAGCAATGTTTTAGTTGTAAATATTTTATTTCTATTACTTGAGTACATAATTTTTTTATTGTTATTGCTTTCATTTAAATGCAAAATAAATGTTTTTGAACAATTCCGCAACTTTAGTTTTGTAGACATTTAACCATTTTGCAAAGCTAAAGGCCAGAGAACGTTGATTGTTGTAAACAATGGTTGTCCCTCTCCATAACGGCATGTTTTTCTTTGTATTTGTTTTTATACATGATTGTGCATCTCAATATGCATTAAATCATGCTTTTGTTTGCAAGAAAACAATATGTATGTGTGCGTATGAGGGCATGGTTGAAGACAACCCTTACGGAAATGTGTAAAAATGGAAACTGACAATGCAGTAAAGCACACACGTATTTGCACACTCACATACTTGCGTATTATGAGTGCGTTCTTTCATTTAAATTTGTTTAGCTGTGTGTTTATTTGTATTACTAAAGTGCAGTTATTTTAGTATATTAAATATATAAAGTTGTCACTCGTTAAGGCACTCATGGTTTGAGGCTTTTCGTTTGTAGCCAAAAGCTGATTGCATAAATTTATATCCCTCAAAGCCAACAGAAGGTTATCAAAAATTTATCTTAAATGAAAGCACTTAACGTGGATGCTTATTTAAATTTCAAGCTTCATTTGTGATTCATCAATTGAGTTATTTGTTCGTGTATGTACAGGGAACTTTAAAAGTGCAAGTATAAAGAGATCAGCTGAAAAGATAAATGTACATCTGATGCTTGCAAATGGTTGTCTGTGAGCTACTGAAATGGAAAATTTCATAAATTAGACAATTAACTATTTAAAACTTTAATTATTATTTTGTAGCAATTATGGCTCGAAGAGTTATACAAATTTTCAAATTATCAATCAGGTAGAAGGTTACTAATACTTTTTGACATTTATTTGACAATTATATTGTTGTCGTCACATTTGGAAAATTGTACAACAAAAGATGATGATTAATGTAACCAGATGGTTTTCATAAAAAAATGCGACCAGAAAGATTAAAGAGCGGAAAGAAGAAGAAAATATTTTTCAAATATTAAGTGTTTTATTTGTTTTCAGATTGAAATTTAATAAAGTTTTTAATTGTCTCAATTGTATATTTAGTTACAAAAAATAAATACAAAATTTTCTTATTTATAATTGAATCAAGAAAAAAAAGACAATTTCTTAATAAAATAAGTAATTTAATCAATTAAAAATTAAATTAAATTTCTAGACTTTAAACGGTGCAAATTTTTTCTGTATTGATAAAGGAAATTAAAATGGAATTTTTTAATAAACTTTTTGCATACAAAAATTATTTATTATAAATAAAACAAATATTGTTTTATACTTAAATTTTTATTACCTGTTTTATTTAATATTTAACATACGCTCTGCTTAAACTGGCTACCAGATAAATGCAAATTTTGAAACCTTAATAATTGAACTGTTGGAAACTTCTCTTTTTGTTTTATTTTTCACTTATTAGCTAATAGTTAAAAATTTAATTTACAAGTTAAAATCATTGCTGCATTATTATTATATATTCGGTATTTCTTTCACTACAACTTCATTTATGAACTTCACATTATAAAACCCAGACAGTCTAACTTTGTATGTATTGAATAGCAGCTTCTAAATTCTCACATTAGATGTTTACAATATAATTTCTTCTAACTCTAAGCACTGTCATTTTTTCAATCATCTAATTTTGTCGTTACTGATGTGGACAGAAAATCTTCTTTTCTCATAAATGCACTCAATGACAGTTTGATCAATTTGGAAGATTTTTTTAAATCTATAAATTATAAAAAAAAACCGCCAAAGGTAAATACCTGCAGCCTTATTCTGTAAGTTGCTTAAGCTAAATCGCCATCTCTAAATTTTTTTAATTTTAACAAAGCAGTGTTTTGCTACAAATCCGACATTGGAACATAAAACCCTATACTTAACACCCTCTTATTTATTGAAATAGACTTACAGATACTGATTAATTAGAGAAAATAAACATGGATAAGTTCAAAATTTAAGTAATTTAGCTTAGGAGAATTACAGAATAAGGCCTCTGGTCACGTTAATGATGACATAGGATGACTAAAATTTTATATGTTGCGTATGAGCAATATAAAGTTTTCATGCAGCGTGCTAACGAGCTGTCAAAACACAAACACTAACTTTTTAATAGCAGATGTTTGACATTAGCATTTGTGCGGAAAATCACATAGATTTTTATGCGTAATCAAAATTTTGTAAACTCTCAATGTTTTATGTTTCATGAAGAAATTAACAGCCCGTTTAATATTAAAAAGCGAATATGATGATTGTAAAATTCGCTACTTTTATTTTATTTTATGTATTAAGATTTTTATGTATAGAAGATTTATGAAGCCAAAATATATATGAAATATATAGGCGCAGAAAAAATAGAACTTCGGAAATGATTAAAAAAAAAAATGAAAAATAGAATGATTCGTTAGAATATTACAGATTTGAGTTACAAAAAATTTTCAGACGTGTTATTAGTTTGTTATGCATAACCTCTGTCTTAACAACCTTTTTTTTTTGCAATTTAACAACTTTTAGTATTTTCGTAACGATGTAGACGTGCCACATTTCTTGGAATTTTTTTTTTTATCAGATATCTGAATATTATGAATGCGTATTATTAGGCTAATTTATTTATTATTTGTTTGGACAGTCACGATCGAAGGTTATATATGCACGCTTGTTTAAAATAGCACGCAAATTTACTGTATATTTAATCTTTGGTATTATCACAGTAAACATATCATTTGACTTTGTTGTATATTTTCGTAAATAACAATTGTCATAGATGAGACGAGACGAGCATTAAAAAAGTGACATATAAAAAATTTCGTAGAACAAAATATAAACAATATCAAAATTTCAATGTTCATCAACTTCAGTTGACTGCATCTTTTTAACGCTGTGGGGCGCTGTTTAATGAAGGATGTCAAATTACAGCTTGAAGTCTCAGCTAAAAGTTAAAAAAAAAAATCAGCTGCTCTTACTGCTCCTTTCAAAGAAGGAGTAAAAACTATACAACAAATAAGTAACAAAACATGAATTTTCGTTCATACATGTTGTTGTTGCCATAATTCTGTACTGTTTAAAATAATTACATAATATAATGTACATACTAGTCAATAGTGTTAATTATTATCTATTTCATTGCTGAAAAAAGCAGAAGCTTCAATTGAACTTGAATTGATGTTAACTGATACTGTTTGATATCAACAAGAAGAAATTCAAGCACGATTATATGCGATAGACTATTAGGTGCTGTGTTATAATTCATTTATTATGTTGTTACATGCAATAACAACTACACATTAATATATAGTTTCCGATTTAAATATCTGCATTTGGGTATAAATTTCTAATATTATTGATATTCTAATTTAAATTACATTGGCAAGTGCAGTGATAAGAGATGCGTTATTAATTGATTTTAATTGACTTGAATTAATTATTTGTATCAGGTATGATGTCCGAGGGAGCTCAGAAAGCGAGGAATAAAGACTATACAGCCTACAGATTACATCATTCGCGAAGAATTGAACGTGTAGCCACTTTAGACCCATTTATAAATGGATAACGCTCAATGCTGCAAATTAAAAAATTAGAGTACGATAAAAATGTTAAAAAATTATTAAAAGTCTTAAATTACTTATTCATTTTTTTCTAATTGTGTTTTCTATGGGAGATGGGCGTAAAAGTGGGCGGATCAAGTACAAATTTTCAGGAGCCCATTCTTCAATTATAATATTTATTTCGTGAAAACTGAGTTGATGCATTAGACCTCAAGGGAGTTATGGCACTTTTTCAATACAAGTTGTATGGGATGTGGGCGTTAAAGGGGGCCCACACAATTTCAAACAAATGATTTTGATTGTTTAAAAATGCCATGTGCCTAAAAACAATGCCGTAGGATAAAATGTGCCAAGCTTCATTGTCCTTCGATAACTTCATCTATTTTTAACCGCTCGTTCTATGAACCTCATACGCTCTATTGCATGTTTTAAAGCCTTTTTAGCATTATTTTTTGACTTAAACTGTTTTAAGTTTTATTTCTAATTTTATTTTTTGAAAGAAATACTCGTAAATCAAATGAAAAATACACGAAACTAAAAAAAGTTGCAACTTTTTAAAGTCACTGTAAGAAACATACAATACCATTAATAAATATTGCGTGCAACAATTGTCATAAAATGTTATTTATTGTGGTTTATTTTTTATTCTCTTTTTTCTCACGTTTTTTTAAACTTTTGAGTTGTTTTTTTTTGTGTTTATGTTTATTTTTAGTGTAAAATATGAATTTTTGTTGTTTTCTGCTCTTGAAAAACAAGTAAAGTGATTGCACATTACCAGCTCTGTTTGAGGATTTATATTTCTGCGAGTGTTAATGTATTTCGAGTTTTTTCTATGTTTGTATAATTGTTGGCATCAAACCTTTTCCTGTAAATTGTTATTCTTATTTTTTTGCTTGATTTTTGGCAAATTAAAAATAAAAATTATTCCAATTATATGAGTTGTTCGTTTCAAGAAGTTTTGTTTGCTGTTTCAGCTGTTTGTCATTTGATGTCTTTGTGCCATTAGTTGAAAGTGTTTTATTGTTGTCGCGTTTTTTGTTTGTTTGGTTTTGTCAAAATGCCAAAAATTTGTGCATTGTTGCGCTAAGCAATTGACAAAATGAACCATGTACTCCAGCTGGTCATAAGAAATTAGAAACTGTTGCTTTATTAAACATTCATTAGTCACGAGAGATGTTAACACCAGAAGGTTTATTAATTTGATTTTTTTTTATTAATTTTCGTTTTTTTTTTTAAATTATATAAGTATATTTGAGGCCTAAGAGGACATAACTCTTGAAGAGACTGGCATTGAAATAAATGTACTTAATGTATAATAAGACTTTACCAAAACCGTAAAATAATATTTGAAAAGTTTTTTGGTGAAGCATGGATGGAAACAGATTTAGAAACAAAACAATAAAGAAAATTTTGTTTATTTGTGAGGATGTACACGCATCACGCAAAAGTAATTGGATTAGTTTTATCAGATTCAAAAAAAATAAGGTTTACTCAAGGAGAAATAGAGAAAAAGGTGAAAGAAGGCAATTTGACCGTTTTAAATGAAACTGAAAACTTGTCAGCACTCTTTATTATGTAAAGAACTTTTTGGTCGTATTCGTGGTCATGAGCTTGTTTTAAGTATATATTTGAGATTTTTTATTTTTATACCCCTCACCACAAAAAGTGAAAATAGGGTACAAATAAGTTTGTCATTCTATTTGTATTTTCCACAGTATCAATTTCCGACCCCCAAAGTATACATATTCTGACTTTTAATGCATAACAAAGTCGATTGAGCGATGTCGGTCTGTCCGTCCGTTTTAGTGTTGAAATCAAGTTTGCCAAGGCTCTTAGCTAGAGAAATTTAAATACGACAATCGATCAGACATAGTTTCGAAAAAGGAGCTATTAAAAATCAGCTAGATCGGCAGCCGGCAACACACCATGCCTGCCTCTAACTTTTCCATGTCTTTGGAACAATAAAGTAAATCCAATCAAAAAACAAACATATGGGGCTATATAGAATTAAAAAAAAAACAAGAAAAAACATCAAGTGAAAAATTGGCGCTCGCCCATATTTTCCTAGTTACGGGCCTTTGCAATTGTCAACATTTTTTTTTAAATTTCAATATGGGTATCATTTTAAGGCTTTGGAAGAGATCTTTGAGGATATGTTAAAATTTTTAAAAATTATTGACCCATTAAGAGCCATTGACATTTTACGTAAAATTATATATACGTAGTTTTTAATTTTTTTTTTTTTGTTTATTTTTTAATCTCTGTAACCCCAATATTTGTTTTTTTGATTGGAGTTACTTCACTTAACTAGATTTACATAAATGATGAAGGGTATATAAGATTTGGTATAGCCGGATATAGTTCGCATGAAAATTATTCCAATTATTTAGTTGTCATAAAATGAGGAGTATTCTTTTGGACAACTTGTTGTAAATCATGTGCTGATATTTTACACTTTTATAGCATTTGCTTTTAGTCACTGTATATAATTTTGCATTTTTCTCTTGTATTAGATATTTAAATTTGTTTTGTTTTTCACTGCAGAATAAACTTTAAATAGTTTTTTTCTTGTTTAATTCTGTACATTTTAGAAAAATATGACTCTCAACATTTGTTACAACTGTTTTGAAAAACAAAGTGTCGAAAAACTTGATAAAAGAAACAGAAGTAGATGGCAAATAAAACACAAGTGTATTTAAGTCTTACACTTTGGAGAGTTAATGTATTTCACAATTTTTATATTCATATTTCTTATTTGCTGTACAAAAAGATTAAAATTCACTTTAGGAAGAGGGCATAACAATTCTTATCATGTGAAGTGGTTTTAGAAAACGTTTTTTTTTTTTAATGAAAGGAATTTATGAAAAATGTTCTTTCAACAGAAGAAGAAATAAATCCTAAATATTTAAAATATTTTACTCGTATAACATTTCATAAAAATGTGTTATATGTTTCGTGGAAATTCCTATGAGAAATTTATAATTTTTAAGGCATTGAAGCAGGTCAAGGATTTTTAAAACAGAACATATATTATGTTATAGTCTTTTTTTAGATACTTCTTTGACATAAAAAAAGTATTTGAAAACGAGAAATATTAAAAAATTCACATTTTATAGAAGTAAATATTAGTACTAATTTGATATTTGTAATTTTTACGATTTTACAGTAACAACCAAAAGAGTTTACCAATTTTGAAAGATTTTCCACAAAAGTGACATACACAAAAGCGAAACGGTTTTATATAAAACATAATTTTATTTTACATGATATGAAGTCATCGTGTTCGAAGCTCTTAGAGAAAAGAAATCTTACGTTCAATGATCTGTTTTTAAGGAAATATGAAATAAATATATATTAAAGTACTAATGGAACATGTTTGTTTTTTTTTTTTTATTACAAAATGCACCTTTAAGTAATAAAAAATGTTAATAAATCCACACTAAAAAAATTATCTTTAAAATATTTACATAAAAGAAACCAGTATAATAATTTATACAAATTGCATTCGTTGCTAAACTAACGGTTAGAAGAAATATATAAAAGATATATGTGACAATTAAAAGTAAAGTTTTGGATAGCTCTTGAACTTCGTCTAATCAAGTTAATAGTTCCTAGTATTTTCATTTTTTTTTAATAAATTGACTTAATAGACTAACAGATCATCTTTGCAGAGAACACAAATCTATGAAAGTGCACAGATGTTAAGAGTGCTGCTGACGGATGTGGCTGTCTAAAAAATGCCGCACCACTTCTTCTAGTGCTCTATTTCACCTGTTTTCTTTTTCTGATAAACTTAACTCGACTAGAATTGCTTTATGTTGTTATTATATTGAGAACAGTTTCACGACTAATTAATTTCAAACATTAAAAATATTTAACATAATTAGTGTCGATTATGCGTGATTCTTTCAAAATATTACTTGTGCAACAAAAAGTTCTGTGAGCAGTAGCGAAATGAGCATATACCTACTCACATTTTTTACTTTATTTTCTAACAAAGCGCTTCGGACTTATATTTGTAAGAAAAATACTAAATTCTTTGTTTTTAAAAAATAAGTATTTTAAGGAAATTTAGTTAAATAAATAAAATGCAAATTATTTGTTGTGCGTACAGCTGGTATCTGTCTGTACGTTTTTCAATGGTTTGTTTAAACATACAAGTTTTTCTTATCTATTTTGCTTTGTCATTTAATAAATAAGGCATGAGACAATTCAATTCAATTCAATTTACATTTATTTGAGCCTTCTTTTCTTACAATAAATTAAATATTATTTTTATAATTAAAAGTGAAACCAGGAAAACTTAAGACTATAATGTATTATCTTAAAAGCAGTATATTTGACACAGCACCATGCTTTAACATGAAATTGTACATAAAATGAAAACTATATAAGTTAAAAAGGAAATATGCCCTTGCTCCCGGGGCTAACATAACTAAAGAGTATAAATCTTTTAAATTTACTTACATCTACATTAAAATAAAAATTAAAATAAGAATAATAAACAAAACAAAAACAAACTATCCTCTGTGAGTACCGTGGGTACTTTTTGTAAAAAAGTGATGTCTTAAATTATTATTTAAATTAAAGTTGACAGATTCTTCATTGCTAAAACCGATAGGCGAGATATAATTAGTATTACACCAATCAAAATTTCTTTGTATATCAAATATTTCTTTAATGTTATTATTTTGATGTACTTCTAATCTATTTATAAATTTTTTCAAGATATCACACACATACAAACCTATAGGAGTTATTTTTGAATGAGAGTAGATATAAAAATTTGAATAACGCCTATTTAAAAAGGCAAAATTTTTCCCAATGCAGCATCTTAAAATTTTCCTTTCAAGTATTTCCATTTCTCTCACTATAATAGGAGAAACACTAAACCATATTGGAAAACCATACAAGAAAACCGGCCGTATACTAGTCTTATATAAAAGAAGCTTAGTTTTTGTTGATATGTTTTTGTTATATAAAATCTTAGAGAATGCACCTACAATCTTATAGGATTTTTTTAAAACAATTCTTGCGTGGTTATTAAATTTAAGAAGATTATTAAAGGTAATACCAAGGTATTTTAGATTATTAACGAAGGGGATTTCTACACCATCCAGAAACAAAGCTAGACTTTTACTCTCTGGAACAACAAAATTTTTACATTTTCCTGATGCATTGCGGATACATATAGCTTTACATTTAGAAATATTTAATTTTATTCCCCAATTTCCATAAAAGGTTTTAACAAGTTGAAGGTGATTCGAAACTTGTCTAAGAGCATTAATTGGAGATTCGCTATGGGAATACAGAAGAGAGTCATCAGCATATAGTATACCAGTAGAGTCTAGTGATGTATAAGGAAAATCAAACATAAAAATGTTGTAAAGGTGCGGTGCCAAAATTGAACCCTGGGGAACACCACAATTAACGTATCCAACACTAGATAATTCATTATTAAACTGTACACAAAAAGTTCTTCTTGAAAAAAAACTCTGAAAGAGTTTAACTGTAGCTGGACTAAATCCTATTTGAATCATCTTAAAGAGAATTCCGTTGTGCAATGCATGATCAAAAGCCTTTTCAACATCCAAAGAAATTGCCACTGTACAATAACGTTTACGAAGATTGCAAACTATATCATTTTGAAACTTTAATAAAGCATCAGTAGTAGAATGTCCTTTTTTAAAACCAAACTGAAGATCTGGAATGTATGGTTCAGTAAATGGATTGTCCATTTTTCCTCTAACATTAGCATCATAATGACTTTCTTTTTTTATTCATAATTTTCTGCTCGCCCAGAATTTCATTTGATACTTTAATTTTTTTTTAAATAAAATATTTAAGTTGAATATTGCGTTTTTTTGTTGTTGCGAATATCAGAGTTTTTGAAGAAATTAAGCCAAAATAACCTAAATAAAATAAATAAAAAAATTATATTTTTCTTAAAAAAAATTATGCTAATAATTATGGATTATAATCCGTAACACTTTATAATAGACATTCAATCTTTCTGTTGATGGGGAAAGCATCTCATCAGGAAATTTTTCACTTTAGTTACATAACATTATTTGTTGTTAATGATATTTATGACCAATGGGAAAATACATTTGAAATCTAAAACTTAGAAAATAAGAACAAAGTATACTTTAGGGAACTAAAGTCGGCTTTACTTTAGAGTCGACTCTAACCTATTCATAGACAATTTAAATTGTCCTTTTGGCGTTAAAGTCGATTCTAAATTTAAAAGTAGCTAAAGTCATTTTTAACTCGTTTCTGTTTTTTGTCTAATTAAAAAGCTTGTGAAAGTTTGTTGCGGGGAAAGGACTCTTTAAAATTGGATTAGATTTTTTTTAGCAATTTCATTACTAAAACTTTCAGTGCAGTCCGTAACGCAGTTTCTGTCGAACAATTATAACTTTAATAAGACTGTGTTCTGCGCTTAGTTCAGGAATAGGAATTGCATTGTGACAGCTATTCTGGCGTAATCTGTCATACGCACCCTTTGCGCGCCTATTTTTGACACTTCATTATCTCTGTTTTCCACCGTATCCAAATGCAGGCTTTTGCATTCGCGAAGGCATTTCTTTTTAAAAGCTCTCCAGTTGGCTTCTCTGTCTCTTATTTTTTTAGAGTCTGTAAACAAATCATTTTAAATAATTTTTCTTTTCTAATTTTTTAAGCACTAGGTCAGTTTATAAATAATAAAATTTTTATTTATTTTGAGTTTTCTGTTTTTGTTTGAAAAAATAATTTCATTTTAATTTTGTTTTTCCAAAAAAAATTTATTATTAATATTTTTTGTTTCCTGTTTCCTGATGATGCCACCCAACGGTGTGGCGAAATATTGAAAATATAAATAAAAATTTTATTATTTATAAACTGACCTAGTGCTTAAAAATTAGAAAAGAAAAAGTTTAGAAATTGTGTGAAATCATTTATCAAATTACAGTTGACACCCAGTTTAAGTCGGTTCAACTTAAAGAATACTTTATTTTTGACTATGATAGCAAAAAGGATAATAAGAGCTTTAATTTCGAGTATACTTTAGCAAGAGTCGACTTTAGTCTAAAACTATGAATATGGGGCCATTATCTTTTTATATTTACTTATATACGTTTTGGTTTTATTTACAATGTAAAGCAAAAAGAATAAATATGGTGATCGAAAAAATAATTAAGTTATTTTCAAAATTGCTCAAATGATTTTTGTATGCAAATGCTGTATTATTATTTTTTTTTTTAATAAATTGGAAAATAATTTAAATATGAAAAAGTGCTGCATTTGACTGAGTATAATTTTCTATAACACTTCTTTTTAATGATTTACAAAGATGTTACTTTCCCTACGCTTGTTCATCATCTCATTTCATTAATTTAAGCGTAATATAAACCAGCTGGTCTTACCCTTTATAGGGAACATATTAAAGGATATGACAAGTTTATGTACAAAATTTTAACATAAATATATAAACTTGTTCTACATGTAATACAACCACTGTGTTCAATTGTATTTTAAGAAGCGTGGTAACTATTTTTATTTTTTATCGCCATTATTGTGGGTACTAAATAGATTTCAATTAAGTTAAAATCTTAAGTTTATCTGGAATACTTTTTAATGCTTAAAATCATTTTTTAATTTTCTTACTCTTCCTTCAATCTCCTATTATCCTGTGTGAAAAAAAACTTGTTGACTTGAAGGAACAGCGTGGTGATGGTCAATGATAAAAGAAAATTTTCTTTTACTGCCTAAATAGACTTGGCGACGGAAAAAAGAAAAAATAAACAGAAAGTCAACAAGTGCCACACATTAATCATGTTTAACGGTAATTTAAACACATTTCTTAATATAAATGTTATTAAAGAAACATTCTAGCCGCTTGAGAAGAGAATCACAAAAGTAAGAAAAACAAAATTAAAAAAAAATCTGAAAAACATTCAACAGCAGCAATAAATTGATATAAAAATCATGAAGAACGTTTAAATGATTGCTCACCAAAGTGATAAAAAATCTTTTGTTCTGTGTGTTTGATTAAATGTATGTTGCCTGTTGTCAAGAGTTTTGCTTAAATATTTTTGTTAAACGGTTTTATCGTGGCTTCGTAAGAAATTTGTGTCTAAATTAAATGCAATTAGTAACAGCGCCTTTAAGAACGAGATGACATTTCAGTTCCAGTATTTTTGGCTTTAAAAAAATAATCTTGTTAAATCAATTTGTAAAACAAACTTGCTCCTTGGTATTAATCGGCTGCAGAATTCTTTATCCTTCAAATTTAGTAATTCTTTTTCTATTGCTTTCCTTATCTTAGCATCTCGAAACCAGATGTGAAAAAGCAAAATGTATCTAGAATTATAATTTATGACCATTAAATTCTACTTGTTTTTTTTTCCTTTTTTTATTATTAAAATTAATTTGATATTCGTAATTTTTGTCATCTATTAGTTCATTTGTTCAAGTTTGTGGACCGTTTAGTTTTTGACAAATATGTTTTATTTTCAGTACAAAAACCATTTTGATGTTTTGGGCATTTATTCCACTCAATTTGTTGTAATTTATGGCAATTCGAAGGTCATTTAGGCATGAATATTGAAAACAGAAAACAACATAGAAAATATATGGATATCCTATTTAATGCAATTAAATTCCAAGCATAAATATTTCGTCGCATTTAAAGAACTTTTAGGCCTCTTCTTAGCTTGTTTATCGAAAAAAAAAACTACCGCAAAGTGTAAAAAACTCAAATCGAACTTTTTTAAAAACTATAAATTTTTGGTTTTATTTTGACCAGTAACATTTCTTTATTTTCTTTTAAAAACACATTCCTTTGATTTGCACGACATTTTGTTGTTTTTATTTACGGTGACGCTTTTGATCAAAGGTATACACAAATTACATGTGATAATTCTACTCACGTTTGTTTATTTGAAAGTAATTCTCTCCATGTTGATTGTAGAACACAATTTCATTTGACTCCATTATGAGTTTTATTTAAAAATAATGTCATGCCATGCATGTTTGTGTTTTAATTTAAATTTTTATTTATGTGGTCAAAATTTTGTTGACATACAAACACATGTGAATGTGCAATGAGATTTATTCGCTTACACGAACACACTGCAAATGGCTGCAGTTTATATAAAATTCATTTTAAACCCACGCAACAACAAAAAATTTGCCCAGCACGCAAATGTCTATGAAACATTGTTTTACGTAAAAATTACACATTACAGAATATAAAATCACAAATACTTTCATTAACAACAACTAGAAATGTAAAATATTTCAATAAAGGAAACAAAACAAGAACCCATTATTTTTATATCGCCCGCGGGCCTTTGCCTGAAATCAAAGTGCCGACATAAAACAATTTTTTACAACATTCTTGTGTATGTGCATGCGTGTAAGTGTGTGCATGTACGTTTGTACGTTTGTGTTTGTTTGCGACTATATCAGTCGGTGCATGTTGTAAATTACCCATCGACTCTGGCGACTTTCAACACTTTTGGTTTATACGAGGGCTGCTATATATATTTCTGGTCTGGCAACACTGAGTGCTGCCAAGTGCAATCTGTCATTTCCATTGGAAAGTTTGTCATTTTTAAGAATAATCGTACTCAAAACGTTGTGACGTACGACCATTATTTGTGTTGTTAACAGTGACTTGAAAAAATTAATGTAGAAAAAAATGGAATTAGCTCGTGAACATTTAGGTGCCACCATTTTTCACAACTTTCGACGTGGATTATCACGACAAGACTGCATTGGTGAACTTAAATCTTTGTATGGCGATGAAGCACCATCCTATAGCACTGTGAAAAATTGGTATAATGAATTTAATCGTGGCCGAAGCTCGCTCAAAGACGAATTCCGTAAAGGTCGTCCAAAAACGGCTGTTATGCCAGAGAACATTGATGCCGTGCGTGAACTCATAATGCAAGATCGACATGTGACATACCGAGAGATAAAGACATCCTTGGACATTTCTTCCACCAGCATACATTCGATACGAGTTCTGCATGAACACCTGGCGGTAAAAAAGGTTTGTTCTCGTTGGATCCCGCACAATTTGAAAGTCGCTCAAAAAAAGGCTCGTGTCGATTGGTGCAAAGAAATGTTGCAAAAATACGATTGCGGTGCTTCAAAAGACGTTTATAAGATCGTCACAGGTGACGAATCATGGATCTATGCGTATGAGCCCGAAACGAAACAACAATCGAACGTGTGGGTCTTCAAAGACGAGCAAAATCCAACGAAAGTTGTTCGTGGAAGAAGCACTTCGAAGCAAATGGTCGCGTGTTTCTTCGGCAAAACTCGTCATGTGGCGACTGTTCCGCTTGAGCAACGTAGGACGGTCACTTCTGAGTGGTACACTACAATTTATTTGCCTGAAGTCATCGGAGAAATTCGAAAAACCAACAAGAGAAGACGAATCATTGTTCACAATGAGAATGCGAGCTCTCACACATCGGCTCAAACCAGAGCGTTTTTGACTGGCCAAAACGTCGAATTAATGGGTCATCCGCCGTGCAGCCCTGACTTGGCACCTAACTAATTCTTCTTGTTTCCGCACATCAAGAAAAAAATGCGTGGTCAACGATTTTCGTTGCAATAAGAAGCTGTTGAAGTGCTCAAAAACCATGTTTTAGAGGTGTCTCAATCGGAGTGGAAAAAGTGCTTCAACAAATGGTTTGAGCGCATGCAAAAGTGTATAAATCATGCTGGAGAATACTTTGAAAAACAATAAAATTATTTTTGATTATAAATATTCGCATTTTCACTATTAGGCCAGAAATATATTGAGCAGCCCTCGTATTTAATTAGAAAATCTGTGACTGATTTTTTGAAGGGGAGAAAGTAAACTGATTATTCCTATTCCTAAATTGAAAGACTGTGCCGATAAAAAAATAATATTATATTTGATTGTTGATTCTATTTCTTTGCTTGATTTTATTTAATTTCTTTTAATTTTAATTTTTTTATACTTTTGCTGTTTAAGCCACTAAGCATAAAATAATCACGTTACTGTCGGGAGACCCTTCTTTTTTTCATTTATTTAACATAAAAATTTATAATTTTTGTACTTATTCTTATAGCAATAGACCCTCTTTACAAATTTCAAGCGTCTAACCCTAAAGTAGTTGAGGCCATTTCGGATTTTTGAAACACCTTTTAATTTTTAATTTTTTTACCATTTACATATTCGTATATAATCTGTGTGAATTCTAAATGTACGCTTACAGCAATATTGCGAAACCTTTAAGTTTAAATTTTTTTTGTTCTTGTCGCTATAACGCTTATAATTATACTGTTCAAAATTTATTTGGATGTATATCGCGTCACTTTATGAACACCGTTTAATTTTTGGTATTCTTTGTTAAAGCGGCTACTGTAATACATCTTTTGTGAAAGTTTTAAGAGTCTACCTACGAGTATTACGTACAGACAGACGAACAGATGGAGGGACACGTTTTGACACGTTTTTGTGTATGGAACCCTGAAAGCAAATAAAAAACCGAAAACACTTTCGCTTTTGTGATCAGCACCCGCCTTTTTATCTAGAAAAATACAATACTAACTTTTGAAATTTTTTAAACATAATTCTGTAAATCAGTGTAAATAATTTAAGCAAAACCATACATTACTTTTGCATTGCAGCGAAGTTTACATTAATTTCTTCAAAACTACTGGGTAAAAAAGTTCTTTTTAAACAAAAAAAAAAAAAAGAAAAAGAAAAAACAATAACAAAAACAAAAATATTGCCCGGTCAATTTGTTTTCCTGCTGTGTACGAATGTACTTTTGTATTTTATTAACTTCCTTGTTTGCTAAATAACTTTTATGTCATTTTTATTAATGGAGGTTTGAAAATAACATTTTTATATTCCTTAAAATATGAGTAAAATGAAAAAAAAGGAAATAGAAAAGTTTCAATCGTAAAATGATCAACTTTCTTGTGTGTTTTTTTTTGTAATTTTTTTGTGTTCTAATTTTGCAATATCACATAATTTTGAAAAGTTTTAGAAAATATTCTTTGTTTGAAAGTCTCACTGCTCTTTAAAGGACGATGAAAAATCAAGAAATAGAGTAAGAATGACTTGAAAAATATCGCTCATTGAAACAAACCTTGAAAAACCGTTTTATTTATTTAAAGCACAAAAAAAAAATAATACTGAAATTTATTGAGCCGCAACGGCTATAACGCGGACATGTCTATTAATTAGTCACGGACCCCCGATCACTATCACTGTAGTTCCCAATAATATAAACTAACTTAAAAATACTTAAAAGTTAAAGAAGTGTGACGTATAAGGTCCTATCTTTTAAATCGTTGTAGTCAAAATGTGTATTTCTATATTCATTATAACAACAAATTTAAATTATACGTGCAAAAGTAAGCTATTTGTATTTTTTTATTTCTAATAAAAAAAAAATACTTTTTTTATTAATTGCATCGTTTTTCATTTTAGCTAACGATATGTTTATTTATAATAATAAAGAAATTTTATATGATTTGTTTTCGTTTTACTATGTATTTATAAGAGTCATATGATATAGAACTGATGTGTCATTAATCAAGTTTTTCATCTTTTACTTTTTTCCTTCACGCCTTTAAAGTCATTCAATGCCAACATGAATTATAGATTTATTTATGTTTCACGACACACAGAACCAACACTGACTTTAAGTGACGGAATATAAAGTAAATAAAAGTAAAAAAGAAATAAAATGTTTTTCTTTGCTTGAACTCACAATTCTCTTTTATATTTAGTGCTGTTATTTGATCGTAAAATATTAAATTTGTTTTTATTTAGGGGAAGAAAATTTTTAAATATTAAAAATATTTTTTTAAATTTTCTTTACTTTGAAATAAACAATAATTTTTTCTCACACAAGGCTTTGCTAATATTATTTTTTAGTTTAAATGAGCTTAGTGACTATGAAGCTTCAATTTTTCCATTATCTTAAGCTTTTATTCGGAAAAAATACTGTTACGTTTTTCCCTTTTTGATCAAACGTACGAATTCTTTTTGATTGCAAATACCACTGTGACTCATTATAAATTCTTTATTTTTACTTTGCTGCTTTATATGGCTATACTCCTTGATCCTACGGTCTTGTGAATCCTATGGTCTCGTATTTACTAAACATGCTTTATTATTACAAATGCAGTCATCCATGCTACACTACTGTGTTACTCCGGCGAGACATGAACTTGTCGATGCTTTGTTTAGTAACCTTAACCATCCACAGACAACGCCTTTTATCCAAGCCAGTCGTCCTTTTTAAAGCAATAGCCACAACACACGTCTGCCATGCCCTGATTTTATGCTGTTACACTTTCCTGTGCTAACCGCTACCGTTCTTACTTTTTATTATAATGTTAGCTAGTTGTGGTTTTATTCTATACACACCATTAGTAAAAGTAATTTATCTACCACGCTCATACGGAAACAACAAGGTATGTGTGAAACGCTTTTGGATGCCCAGCTTCTAAATAACTCTCATCTATACTCTCATCATCATTTCTGATCATTTCTGTACATGAAATATTTTTTGAAACTTGCTTCAAATATAGAAGCCCAGATGCAGTCGTGGGCACTAACAGAAAATTTGTATTGTACTTTTAAAACTTTATGTTTACCTGGATTTTAATTGATGCCTAATTGCGGAATGATGATCCACACAGTTGCCTTAAAAAAAGCATAACCACTATTTCTTGAGCTTAAATTCATTAAATTATTTATAAATGAATTAAACCCGATTTAAGCTTAAGTACATTCTTAATTTCTAAAATCCTTTTTTAAAAAAGCAAAAAAAAAAAATAGACACCAGCAGAATATAATGCTTCATTTTCACTATATCCTTCATCAGTATTCTCTGCATCTATCTGCCTTAGGTCGTGTACATTGTAAACATCATCTGTTTAACCATATCAATATTAATATTAAAAAAAATTATAGTAAATTATTTATTTAATTTTGTTTATTTAAAGCATACGAGTAAATGGGAGTAAATAATTGGATGGGTTAATTAATTGACGATTTTCTTAGCATTGAATAATAAATAATGCTAATGGTAATGCATTGAAAAGCAAAAGGTTTCATTTATATTTAGTTAAAAAACAAAATCATTACCATTTACTAATGATTAAATGGTTTTAAATCATTATAATTAATGAATCTATTCCCTGTCTTTGTACACTAAATAAAACTCTTAAAGTATAGTAGAGCATTATTTTAAAATGGCATTTTGACCACAAAATTTTGGTGAAATACATACATTTTAACTTTCTCAGGAAAAATGAGATACTACGGGAACATATTTTTGTTTTCTGGCTGGGGTGTTAGATGATCTTAGACATCAACTTTACACATAGCTCAATTAAAAATTATGAATTATTTAAATTTTCAAATATATGTACGTTTTTATGCAAGAGTGTTAAAATTTATTTATTTTATTACCACATTTTTTTAAGTTTCTGCGACAAATAATTTGTGTTTAATAAAAATAATTATTTTTGATTCAATTTTAATAAGTAATTAAACGATTTCATTAACATTTCATTACCATTAGTAAAAACAATTATAACTAAAATAAATCATTAGCATTGAATGGTATTTAAATTTCTTACATTATCATTACTTCAACCAATGCCGATGAAATATCATGAGTAATAAAAAAACACAATTATAGAAACTTCGTGACATTCGTAAAGTAAATGTAAATGTTTTATTTAACTTATCTCATGTGTGTTATTACTGTGATTAAGTTCCAAATATCCATAATTAATACAAGTATTCCCTAATGATACTTGCAATTATTAACAAGTTAAAATATTACACTAAAAATCTATGTATTTGTGTTCATTGTGTATGAATTCTATACTCTGCACTTTTATTTTTTTAAGTGAATTGTTATTAACAGACAATAGAGTTTTTTTCTGAAACGTGTTTGTGTTTGTGTCTTTGTCATCTTTTTTTGTTTGTTTTGCTTTTCGTATAAAAAGAAGTAGATTCAATAAAAATCATATATTTTCTATACATGATCACACAATGTGTAAAGTGCACAAGTTTACTATTTTCTTTATAAGAAACTTATATATATCTAGTGTGAATTTATGTGTTTCTTTGTATGTGTTCAGTGTGTGTTGTGTATGGATGTGTGTTGAAAAGTGTCATAAGCAATTTGTAAACACTGAGTTGTTAAAATAATATGAGTGTGAATAATATTTTCTTTTACGCTTTCCCTGTTTGTTTACTCTTTATTAATGGTGCAATTTATAGATTCCATTACCGCCACAAACAGTTATTAACGAGACAATAAAATGTTTGTGTGAATAATAATAATAAAAATTATATAAAGCAAAGAAAAATATATATATATTAGCATTTAATTATAAAGAGTAGTCTTTAAGTGCACGGTAGTGCACTTCACACTCACAACGTTTACTTAATGTATTTAATCCAAATTATAATGTATTTTTATATATTAACTGGTTTTTAGTAATATGAAGGAGAGACAGTCTTTCCGAAATATGTATTATGAGACTTTTTATATTTATTCTTTTTGTGAAGTTGTGTAGAAAAGTCCTTTTAAGATAAATAAGATTGCAGAGATTTCAAAAGACCTCCTGTATCAAAATGAATTTTTTTTCCACTAGTTATTAGGAATCGAGAAAAGTAACTGGAAACTAAATATGGAGAATTAAATGAATGAGGCATTAGTTTGAAACTTTAATAACGATTACATCCTCATAAGCTTAAAAGACCTTATTTCCTTTCAACGGACGTCCTAAACAAAGTTCTTCATTAAATTAATTGGGTTGATTCCGCCAGTATATAATAAACTGTTGTTATAATTTTCGGTAATAACCAGCGTTGCCACAAAAGAAATTGACTTCCTACCAATAATTTTCAAAAATCCTACCAAAATCTTTCACAGCCTACCAAAAATTTAAAAATGCGTTTCTTGCACATAAACTCTATTATACTCACTTGGTTTTTTTCCGTAACTCTTGAGGTGGAAATTTGTCTTTTGGTGATTTTTAAGATGGATGTTATGATTTAAAATAGTTTTAGAGCATACTATGCAGAATGAACACCCATCCCTTTCCTGGAGCCAATCAAATTCGCTCAACCATTCGGTTCTAAAATTTTTTTTTACTGTTTCTTTACATGCAATATTAGTAAATATTTATGTAATTAATAGGTACATATATACAATTAAAAAAGTTTACTGACTTTTCCATTTTGTCTGTTAATTTTTTTAATACAAACACTTGTAAATAAGCCTTCACTCAAAAATATTGTTAACTTCAATTTCATACTATTGTTCGCGTTTCTTAAACCAGCCATCTGGCTATAGCTTTAATCATCTTTATGCAAAAAAGCAGAGATTTTTTTATTACACCTAAAACAGTTTTTGAAAACAGTGGTAAAACTATTCACAGTTATTGTTTATTTAATTCAAAGTTACATTTTTTTATTTTATGTTCTGAATTTTTAAGGTAAAAAATTTACTGTTGCTACAGGAGGAAAACCTACCAAAAATTTAAAAAAATGCAACAAACCAACCAAACTACCAAACTGTTTTTTAAAAACGAAAAACTACCAAGTTTGGTCCGATTGGACCAAAGCGGCAACGCTGGTAATAACCGTCGTCACTGGCTGTGTACTTTGGATGTTCGGCGAGCGCTTTCGATGTGATAACATCATTTTCAAGCCGCGTTTTTTCATGTTTGACCATACAGGCTCATCTAAACGTTGGTGCTGATTAGCTTTTCGTTTTTCGAGTTTGCGTGATTGACAACAGCATGAAATAAAAAAATTAATATCCGTCTAATAGAATCGATGAATCACATGACTCTTGCACAAGTTTTTCTAAAATTCTAACAATTTTCCACTATTTAATTTTTCAGTTCTTTAAAATATTTTATTATACACTGTCTGCCACTTGAATAAGGAATTTTCTTTAAATTTAATTAAGTTTATTTTCCATATAAAAAATTTTTTTTTGATTTTTTTGAAGCATTCTAAAATAGCCATACCACCATAAATTTTTTTTATTGTTTTCAACCGCATTTCATTGCGCAATTAATCGGTTCGAAGAAACGTTCTGTTGATTGTTCTTTGCACGACCTAATTTTACGCTTGATGCATCATTTCAATGTTGCTTGTTTTTTATATTAATTAAACAAACAAAAAAAAAACTGTCAAATCTAAAAATACAATTAAAAAAAATAAAATAAATAATCAAAAAAACAATATAATTTTTTAGCTGTACATTTACCACTTAAAATGTGTTCTGGTGTTAACTGTAACTGTAAGTGTTGCTTAACTAACACGTTTTCTTATATTTATTTCCTTCATTTAGTTAAACATTTTTGGATTTTGAATTTTTCATTCACATGTTTTTTTTCTTTTCTTGATGTGTTTATTTTTAACCAACACTTTTTTATATACATTTTTTGTTGTTGGCTTTGTTACTCATTTCATTTCTCCTTTACATTTTCTAGTTTTTCTTAGAATGTCAAAGTTGAAATTAGTTGCGGCAGTAATTGTAAAATTTTTTCTGAAACTGTTTTGATTGCAAAATAGAAGAGAGGCCAGGCATAACAGCTTATTACATCTCAGTTATTCTAGGATGCTTTATGCTTTTCTACATGCAGCAACAACGAAAATACTTTCACGTGCTTCTTGTTTTCCTTAATAAAAAACAATGACCGACGATGAAGCTTATCAACAGCACCAGCGCTTGTTTTTGATTATTTTTATTGCTGTATTTGGTTCAAATAAATTAATTAATAAAGAGAATTCTAAATTTAATATAATAAACATAAGTTCTTAAGAGTTTCAAAGAGAATATTAAAATGTGCAGCTTTTAGCAAAGCTCATTCTAAATGAGACAAAACAAAAATGTCTTACAATTGAGAATGAGATGATAATGAAGCTTTCGTGAGAAGTTCATGCTGGGTAAAGCTTGCTGGAATTTAAAAAAAGGGGTGAAAGTTATAATTTTCTATTGTTTTTAACAGATGGCACTTCTTTTAAAAGCTAAATTTTCGGTTGGTTCCCTTTAAGCAATAATTGTAGGATTAAGTATGGCTTAATTTACTAATGCAATTGAAAATGAAAAGTATTCTTTTTCCAAATTTAAAATTAAAATAGATGATGTTAGCGGCTAAATACTACCAAGCACGTTAAAAGAGAGAACGCTGAAGAGGACCTAACCTTCCAAAAAAGATTTTTCTTTTTGTTTCTTATCATCTTATCAGCGGATAATTTTGTTAAGTTTTCTTTCCCGATTCTTAAATTTTCTTATAAAGCTGACTGAAATGTATTTATTTATCTCTGTTATACGCCGTAAATTCAGGTAAATTCATAGTTTTTAATACCTTTCAAGTATCCAAGCACAATGTTGTGACGTCGTACTATTTCCCCGAGAGAAGCATCCCTACGAAAGATTACTACGGATATATTTCACTTCTACTTAAAGTGTTGTGTATAAATTAAGTGCCAAATTCCTGATCATATAAATGGTTATCTAGAAAATAGTATTTTAAATACTTTAAAAATAGTGTTCCTTGCGATAATAATAAAATTTATTTGTCAACGGAACAACTTAAAAGATATGGCGATCAACGTTCCTAAAACTATGTTGGTTTAAGCCATTGAGCAGTGCAAATCAATGGCGTTAGTTGAATCTCCATATCTGTTAAATTTTTCTTATTGTATAATTTAAAATTAATCAACACACTTATTGTGTGCCAATTTGAAAGCAATTTTATAAGATGCTGAAGAAACAACTGTTTAAAAGCGAGTAGCTGGTCCAACGACGAAGAGTACAGTGAATGATATAAAAAAATGTTTAAATCGTTATAACGTAAAGCGTCTAGTCGGTTTAAGATTAAAAACTTTATTATAATTCTCGAAAATACGTAATTCTAATGTAAACATTTTCAGCAACGGACAGTCGTAACAAGGAACTACCTGGAGAAAATAGGTTTAACAAAACCGGGGAAGATCAATGAGCAAGTCTACTGCGAGATAAGAATTTTATTAATCGTTCAAGCAAACAAATTTATGTACAAAATAAAAAGATTGTAAAAAAGGCGGCATTAGAAATGTTATGCACTTCTTAGAGGTCTTTATTAATTACACTCAAAAAGTTCAAATGGCTTGGCCTTTGTTAAAGAAACCCATCAATAAATTAAACCGAGCGAAACAATTTTAAAATTTCGTCGTTTAATATTTTGTCAACTTCACTTTATCTTTATCGTCAAAATATTGGCCGGCTTACTTGGGATCATTATCCTGACAAATATTGACCCTCACGCTTGTTTTAAAACAATCAAAACTAACTCCTATGACCTTAGTTACTAATTAAGTTACTAGTTGTCCTCCAATTTAACTTTCTCAAACAGTTATTTTATTTTTTTGCTTTTCAAAAATTTTTCCAAAATTCCGTTAATGCTTTTATGCGATAGCAGAAGATATTTAAAAGTTCAAAGGAAGGAGTTGAATGCTTAAAAACTGTTCGCTATGTTGCATACATTTTCTTTGTCGTTTAATATGGAACGTAAACAATATTTGTTCTTAAAGTCTTTAATAAATCTTTACATATTTTTAGGCATACGATTTTCCTTTAGTGCATTAAAACTAAAAAGAGTACTTAAGGTAAATAAATTTATAGCATTTATTCAACGTCAAGTAACAAATTTGCTGTTAATTACATTAAAGAAAAAGTCAACACAAACTATAAACCAGAGTTAATTTATTCATGTCATTGACGTCATTATGAACTGCTAAATATTTAAGAAACGTTTAAACTCTTGTACAATTTACTTATTTGTAGTTTCTTTGTTGTTGTTGAAATCAGGTCAGTAGTACATTAATTCTGCTAAACTTTAACAGCAATATACATTTTTTTTTATATTTAATACTTTAATAAACAGTTAATTTTAAATTGTTTCCTTTTTTTTTTTTTTTGTTCATGTTTCTTTACAGGTAAGTGTCTTTCAAAGCTTTTAATCATAAAGTTACATTTTTTATAACAGTTTTATATAAACTTAACATTTGAAGGCACGGAGTGAACCCAAAAAAACAAAAACACAAAAATTCTGATTTTCATAAATATTTAAGAAGAAGTGTTACAGTTACAGTTAGTTACAAAAGCTTCTGTAAAGGTAAAATGTTAAAATTATCATTGAATTTATATATACATACTCCAAATGCAATTGTGTCAAAGACATATGTATGTTCCAGCAACATTGTATCATTGCGTTGAGCAATTTTTGTTTATAAAGTTTTCATTAGTTTGCCTCAGTTTTAAATATTAAATTTTCTTTAATTGTCATGCGCTTTTTTAAAATTGCAACATGTTTTTTGTATTATGCCGCATTCTTCTGCTTTTGTTTGTTTAATATTTGCGTATATTTTTTATGGTGTGTTTTTAAGGTTATTGTGTCACGTTTGACGTCACTGGTATTTTTATAGTATTTTTGTAACAGTTCACTTAATTTATTGCTTTGGTTGCAGTTGGAATAAAATTGCATTTATTTTGTTCCAACAAGAGTTGAACTTTCTTTTGTATATAAACTGAGGTTAAATGCATTAAAATATTCCTGTTATTTTTGAATTCATAATTATAATCAGTTGCAACATGATGTTATTCACACAGTTATTAACAATTTTCCTTGAAAATAAATATTCAACATTTTATGATTTTGTTATGAAAACAAAAGAATTTGTTTTTGTCTTTTTTGTTTTTTTTTCTACTTTTAAGTTGTTTGTTTAGTTAACTTTTTATGTTTTTAGTCTTTGCTGTGTAATTTCCCTTTTTTACAGTTTAAGGGTCATTATAACAACTTGCCGTTAGTTAAAGGTAGGATTTTCTTTGTCCGATAAATAACTTTGTTTTATTAAAACTTTTTATTGTTATTATTATTACTAATAATAATATTTAATGGATAAAAAATCTAAAGTGAAGTTTTTTCTAATGCAAATCCATTTATCGGTCCGTTAAAACCCTACCTTTAATTAACGGCAAGTTGTAGTAATGGCCCTAAGAGTAATTGATTTGTAGCAACAAGCTGTCACCCGAAAAATTTTATTTTTAATTTATATCAATATTTTGTTCAAATCTTTTTTATACCTAATTGTTATTTTGAATTAAGTTGCTGAATGCCATTGAAATAAAAATTATCAACCATCTTAATCAAACATTTTGTAGTCATGTTTTTTCTTAGAATTAATAGTCAAAGAATATTGATAAATTTAGTAATTATAAAAAAATCGTCTGAATCATTTCCAGTACGTTTTCTGGGCGAAATCGGATTCGAATTCGTTAAAGAAAATACGAAATAACACAACAAGGTTACTTGAGTTGCTTAATACCAGCGAACAGTTTAGTGGTTCTGAAGGTTCTCATCTTTATCTTTAGTAGCTGGATGCGAAGTGCAGTATGACTTTTAAAAATGTCTGCAGTGTTAGATAGTAACACTTTTCGTGGGTTTACACAGAGCTTAGTGGTTTCTATAAAAGACATTTAGGAAATTAATTAATTGCATATAAATTTATAAGTCAGTACCCAGTGTTCGCAGTCACTTATTTATATCAAAATTGTAGTTTAGCAGACTAAAAATAATAGCAGTATCCTTAAAAAATTAACTCAAATGGCTAAAGGAATCGATTTTATAAATTAAATATAATTTGATGTTAACAAATTTGATTATTTCTGCATAATTTATATAAATTTTTTATCCCCTAAAATGAGAATAACTTCATTTTGTTTCTGTCTCTATAACAATATAATTTTTAACCAGCTATATCACATTTAGGTGAATTTCAAAGTTTTAGATATCTAAAACTATCATTAAATATAAATAAAAAAAAATTGCTGGAATAATTTTTTGAAATATGTGAAATCCCGCAGCGGAAAAATTTATTTAAAATCGTTTTTTCTTCTTTTTTTTTCTTTATTTTGTTTGCCCTTCAATTCTTTCTGTCATGATTAATTGCAACATTTAATATTCTTGCTACATGAAGAATATGAATATTTTTAAGTACATGCATGAACATGTTCCTAAGTATTTGTTTTGTGAGAATAAAAACATTCAAAAGAAGAACTAAAAATAATTCAAGTATACTATTTTTAAAGCATTTAAAGTTTTCAGTTTCTGTTTTTATTATTTTTACAACAATTTAGATGACCTTCTAAAAATGTCTACAAATGAATTTTCATTCTATATTTTTATTTTTGTAATTTTTGTTATTTTGTTGTTATTTTGTTGTATTTGAAAACATATTTTGGAAGCATTTTTAGATTTCATTTTATTATACCCTTCATCACAAAAAGTGGAAAAATGGTGTATCTAGGTTTGTCAACCTGGTGTAATTTCTACAATATCCATTTCCGATCCCATAAAGTATATATATTCTGAGTAACGCCTCAAATATCGGAATTAAGATTATTTTAGGGTGTGGATTTTCGAATTGGTAAAACTGAAGTACAAAGGGAAGCAGAAGGGGAAAGATGATCGCCGGTGCATTACAATGAACCTAATGGTCTTCGAATGAACTTGCATCAAGCCAGCGATCGTGTGAGTTCACTTTGGGCCATGTCATGCCACCGTATCGGGCCTTCATGGTTTAGAAAATGTGAATCAGGAAAATTCTTAAAAATCAAATAACGAAAACATTCAGCTAAAAAGTTCTTAATAATACGATAACAAAATAGATTATACTTCATCTCCATCGGTAGTATTTGAAAATTCCTAAAATATTCTTTGTTTTTTCTTATTCTAAGGACATCAAGTTCTGAATGTTTTGAAAAATATACACTCTCGAATATATTCACAAGCTTGATACATCAGAATTAAGATCTCGCTAATTTTCAACTTTTCGTTGTTGTGATCGTATTGTCACATTCTCTTGTTTGCTTAACGACCTAAAATAAGATCAAGAAAATTACACGCGACGCCTTAATACGTCATTCGCTCATTCCACATACGAGCTCTTCAACGAATATTCAACATATTGACAAACATAAGTATCAATCAACTCTTAGAACTTTTAGATCTTTTAAGTTTTTTTTTTCGTAATTTATTTTTGATGAATGATGATGCCTCTTGTGTACTTGAAGTGTTCGATAAGTGAAGCAAACAAACTTGAAGGAATATTGGTTGTAGATTTCTTTTTTTTCTCTTTTTTAAACATATTGGTTGATTAATTTTTTATTTCACTTGAATAAAAAATATATTCTTGTTTTTTCTAAATTACCTTGAATAAATCAAAATAATTTAAAGGAAAATAATAAAATTTGTAATATTGATTACTTTTTATATTTTTCTTCGAACTGTATGTGTTTGCTTAAGTTTAAATAGAAAACAACTTTTTTGTCCGATAACAAACCGTAACAGATGTTGGTTGTGTTGGCGCACAGTAGGGTATTTGACAAGAGAAATAATAATAATAATAAATAAATAAAAAAATATTGGAAATATTGTGTTATTTCCTATCCATATATAAGCCTGCTTTTACTGCAGTAATAAATGCATTAATTTTGATATTTTTAGTTTAAATCAGTTTAAAAATATCGCTTTCAACTTCCCTTTTACTTAATGTAGTCTATTTTAAAGTACAAGTGCGTTCAGTTTTAAATTGCATATTAAATATTGGCCACACATTTTCTAAATTCATTTCTTAAAATGAAATCACACTACACATTTACAAACTTGAGATTGATTTGAAATTTTTTTGCTAACTCCCCCACTGTTTAAAAATAAAATGATGCATTTAGTAATAGATTAATTTCTGATTAAAACGGCAGTTAGGACGTGCTTACATATGTGTTTGTATTTTGCTTAAGTATAATTAGCGTCAATTATTTAAATATCAATAAAATCATGTCTTATCCATTCTCTATTTATTTCTAGAATGTTTTTTTTTTCAATTTTTGGTATATGTAAATATTCTAGTGGTTAAATTGGCAAATGGTCAAAATCTAAAGTAATTTGTAATCAACTTGTTTGAATTTTAAGAAGTAAAAACTAAAATTAGATAAAAAAAGAAAATTTAATAAATTTAAAGAGTTCATAAGGCAACAAAATAGAAAAGACATAGAAACATATAAAGGTTAATTTTATTTGATACGAATAAATTTTGCCAGTTAATGTTCTTTTTGAGATGTCACATCTGGATGCATTCAACTGGTTATGACATGCAAATTAATAAAATTGTTTATATCAATCAGTACATTCTCGGTCTAACCGTTGAGTGTTTTGTTTGTTTTTCGTTTTTTGTTTCTTGAAAACGAAAAATGATATTAAAAAGTACCTCATTAATTTTTGGATTTTAATTTATTTTAAGGAGGTTAAGTACCTTCTGAATGTTCAATAAGAATTTAATTCATTAATTCAGTTTTGTTTTGTCATAAACGATTTATTGAGACCATATTTAAATATCATGATATAAAAAATATTATTTTATTGCTAGAGATATTTCTCTTCTCAAAAATCAGAAAATCAAAGGAAATAAAAATAAAAATTAGGCGTTCGTTAAAGTGGAAATAATAACGCATTTTAACAAGGAGGATTCTGATTTTATTTCATTTATTTAGTGGCAAATTAAATTTTGAACAAAGTTAGCATGTACCAAATCTTCAGATTTAATTCCCAGCAGCTTTTTCTTGCCGGTGTAAAATTTACTTTTTGTTTAGAGGTTTCATATACTATTAATATAATATAATCAGTTTCTTTGGGTATGTGTGTGTACTTTTTTTATTATTACTTTTATTATTATTGTTATTTTTTAAAATAAACATATAAAAGAAAAAAGTAAAATATTACAACTCAATTAAAATATTAATTCCTAAATTATCATGAGGAAAACATCCATCATCAAATCATCACAAGCAATTAGAATGAAGTAAAAAAATATATATATATAATTTTTATATATAAAATACGTTAAAATAAAAACAAATATATTTAGTGTTTTTAAGCTATTTTTAGAAAAAGATCTATAAAATTTTGTGCTCTGTTTTCAGTCTTCGGCAAATAAATATTTTAAAAATTTTTTACAAAAAAAATTCTTGTTAAAAAACAATCAAGCACAAGCAAGAAAAATTTGCTGTTCATGGAATTGTGACGTTCCGCGTTGAGAAACAAAAGGAAAAATTCAAATTGAAAACTATAATTTTTAAAAGCGAGAAAGATGAAGAGATTTTTAAAAACAACATACCTGCCTCTCAAATAAAATAAAGAAAAAAAAATAAATAAAAAAGACATGTGATGAGGACTTAATATCTGCTGATTGTTTTTTAAAGTGTGAAACATTTTTTTGTTTTGTTGGTTGATTTTTGCTAAAATTCTTTCTTTTTTTTGTAGCAATATTTTTTCGTTGTACGTTGGGGTCAGTTGATTAGAAAACTGTCTAGAGATCGTTACGTTTTCTAAACGGGAAGCTTTTGTCCAATTTTACGCTGATGCTACAAAAATAGACACAGTGTGTCATAGGAATAATTAAAAAAAAAAAAAACGGTGACGTTTTATAAAAAAATATATATATCTCAATTATTAATAGATCGAAATCCAATTGAAAAAAAATTTTTTTCTTGCTAAATTTTGTCACAGTTATTGTTATGCTCTTAACAAAAATATTAATTTTGTCTTTAAATGCCGACAGATTATTATCGTTATTCTTCGTTTCTTAAGGTCTTTAATAATTTTGAGTGTTGACGTGATCATTGTTTTTGTTGTTAGTTTTGTAATATTTTACAAAGAGATTTATTTTTTTTCTAATGTTTTTTTTTTGCTGTAAAAAAAACTAGAATAAAAAATTTATTTTAAAGGCATATGAAACCAAAACAAAATAAAAAGTAAATAAAACTATATGAAGAAAAAAATAATAAATAAAAACATACTTATACATAAGAAAATTTGTTCGAAGACTTTAAACTAAATATTTTATGCTTTCACTGAAAATGAGAGAAAAGTGATTGGAGAAAGTTTACTTAATGTTGTTTTTAAGAAGGCTCTAAAGCTACAGAGGATTATTGAATTAAAAAAAAAAAATAATTTTAAATAAACAATAAAATGGTTACTTTATAAATAATCATCTGAATTATAAATTTAAATAAATAAAAATAATAATTTTGAATATAATACCAAGACCGCTGGATTATATTATCCGATTAAAAAAGTGTGTAAATGGATTGTTTGCATGGCATACATCTCGGCGCATGGTAGCTTAACACAAGCTCCAAGGTAAATTATTATTTAAAGTACAACTTTTAAATAAACGTTTACATTCAAAACATTTAATTTATAAAAATTGTACTATTTGTTGTTATTAGTGCTGCTATCATCTAAATTTTTAACAGAAAATTATTCTTTCGTTTAAATTTAATTTATTATTTATTTAAAAATTGCCTTCGTTTCATACACACATTTGCTCAATTCATCACAAACTACTGTACGCGGACTAAGTATCGTCGGATTCTGCAATAGTTATGCAAATGTTGTTGGTAATTTCTGTGTAATAATTTGCTACATTTCAATTCGTAGGATAGAGGCAAATATTTTTTAATTTAAATTTTATTTTTTGTTGTTTTTAGAAATTTAGAAGTGTCTTTAAGTTTAGCAACAGAAACTTCCAACAATGTGTCAACAACAACTTAAGTGAAAGTTGCGTGTTGTATATTTAATATTTACAAATTATTTTAAAATTTGTATTCATTAGATGGAAATTTTTAAACATCTAAAACTCGTTTATAGCTTAACCTTATTCACAATGTTGTGGCTTTATGTCTGAGACTACTATGCGCTTTTAAAAGCATGAGACCAAAAATGTGCCTCGTGTTCTACGAAATATTTAATCAAGATGTGTTCAATTTCAGATTTATTCTGGCTTAAAACTTATCAAATCTTCAACTTTACAATTGACAACACTTTACTTTTAATAAATTTAAATTCTTACTAATTAAATCTTCTGAAAGGGAATAAACTCATTGATATTGAAAAAAAAAATCAAAGAAATCGTCAAGCCAACAATAGACTATTAAAACAGTTTGCTAAAATGTATTAGCGTCTCCCGCCATACGTAGTTTTACATATTTTCAATCGATTTAAATGAGCAAATTGTTTTAGACTTTTTAGAAAAAACATTAAGTAATTAAACTGAATTTTTTTCTAGCAAAAATAAAAATAAATAAATAAAAAATGAATGTGGGTGTGTAAATATTTTTATAACTGTAGACTTCAAAATTAAAAAATTATGTTCACATCTTGACTAGAGCAGAAGCCATTTAAAAAACATCGAAATAAGAAAAAAATAAAAACCGTAAAGTTTGTTTTCACTTTTTAAAGCAAGTTTTCAGATGAAATCATATTTAAAATTTTAATAGCACAACAATTTTCCGCCTCGAAAACGCTCATAAAGAGCTCCTGCAATCGTTAAACCCGCTACTTCACACATGCTTCATTATTATTATTTTCGATGAATAAAACGAATTTAAATATCCGGGATTAAATATTTTTATTAGAAAAGTGTTTTGTTGATATTCATTAAAAAAAAAAAAGAAATTGTTTCATTTGGGGGGGCTGACTGTTTTATTCTTAAAATATTTTCAAAAACAGAGTGTTAATTTCTATTTAAATTTATCAAACTAATGTTTTGAGACAGCTTATTCTTATGTATGTATTAAAATTAATATGCATTTAAATTAATAAAATCGCCAAATTTCACGCATAAAAAATATAAAAATGTAATTTTATTTTCAACTTTAAAAGACAGTGCTCATTGGTAGCTTTTTCTTTAAAAATGAATTACTTAGCCAACTTTATTAATTAGCATGTGATAATTTGTCTAACTAAATTGTGACGAGTCAGTTCATGAAGAATTTTAGACCGTCCAGCGTGTAGAGCAATTATTGGCTCATCTTTATTTTTTGTTTGTCTTTCTGTAATATTTCTATCTAAATGATCCAACAGATTCTCACTGAGATATCCGGTGATTGAGATGGAAATTAAATTCATGTTGGAGTATGTGCGTCAAGTGTTGTCTTGCGGAAAACCAAAGCTATCAGAAATTCCCATTTGTTGGAGGTTTTACAAAATCTCATATAGTAATGATGTAATGTAATGAACCATGAACTCTACGTAAGTTTCCAATTTAGCAGCGTGTATACACAGTCCCAACACCCTATTTTAAAGATAAACACGCAATTTTTTTCCTTTAAACTCTTCATTTGGCTGCCTCCACAGTTAATGTTAAATTTAATCTCCTTCTTAAAAAGTACTCTATTCCTGATGTTCCTTCAAAATTAAATTTTTTAGTTTTGTTGATTTTGCTTATATACGTATAGTTTTTTGCGCGCAACACGGGCTATTATAACCAGCTTTATGAAGCACTGTTCGCAGTGTGTTTGGAAAAGACCTTTGGCTGAAGTTTTGAATACGATTTCTTGTCAATTTTGTTGTATGTATTTTTGAACTTTTTATTTCTCTTAGAAGTAATTCGACCGGCATCGGAGAGTGTATCTTGAGTCATCGGCACGGTTTTTAGTTTTGTTGTATTTTCCCATGGTTTTTTTATGGTAGAGGAAGGCATAGAGGGAATAGTTAAGTTTTCTAAAAGTTATTCTTATTCTCCGTTTAGCTCCTGCGTACCGACGAATTATCTCTTTTCGAACCTGTCCTCTTATTTTTTATAAACATAAATTCATAAGTAGTGAACACTCAACGTACTGAAGCTGAAAACCTGTAATACTTTAATTTTTAGTTTTTAAGTTTAAGTTTTAAAAATAAGCTTATATTTTAAATAAGCTGCTGTAGGCTATAAAATCAGTAGTTGTAAAAAGTGTATATTTTATCTTCATTCATAAAATTAAATTTCTATTAATTTTTAACTTATTTTTAGACAATAAATTTATTTAAATTTGCTCTAAAAATGTTAATTGTAAATGAGCAGGGAGAAGAACCCCTTAAAGCAATACATATTTTTATAGTTATATCAAAGTGTTTCAAATACCAGCATAAAAGTTGTTGCTATTTTTATTTTTTCTCTTTCATTTTTTTAATTTCCTTCTTTACTGTTGGCATGTTTTGTTCAAAGTCAAGGTTGACCAGGGATATTAGTACAATTTCAATTGTAGTGTATATGTGCTGTAAGTAGAAATCGTTGAAAGGAATAAGTGACATAGTGACAACAGACTGAGAAAGGCAGAGGTCGATACATTAAAATTAAATTAAAATATGTTGCTTAACACTGTTTGACTTTTTTGCAAGTTTTCCGTTCTTCTTGTTTTCTTTTTTAGTATTTTTTGACACTCTTTGAGCATTTTTTCAAATTCTATTGTCTAGTTTAGAATTCATAATTGTCTATGCATAAAGTCAAAAGCATTTTCATAAAACATTGCAATATTTATGTTATAAAATATTTATGTAATAAAATGTGAACGCGAAGAAAAAAAGTAATTATTAAAACACAAAAAAATTAAAAAAAAAAATAATAAATAAATAAAAAAATAATTTTTGAAGTCTTCCAATATTGTATTGTAAAAGTGTACATGTTGACTTATTTTTAAGTGCTTAAAAATTTAATTAAGTTTGCTAAACCAAATCGAAACCATTTTTTATGTAAGATATAAGAATGCATACGCAAAATGTTCGTTCTCCTGCCGAAATGAGGCACAAAAGAAAAAGGTGCGTTTGATTGATTGTGACTCAATATATAAATGCCATGTTACTTAATCTAAAATCTAGTTTGCTAATGCAACGATTTTTTCTTTTGTATTTACTTTCAAATTGACTGCATTCGTTCTGGATACTCGTACTTATGGATTTGCTAATGGAAATTACAGACAGAAAGAGTTTGTTATGCAAGATGGTTATAATGAGATGTAACTACAAATCTATTCTAAGGGTTATGAAGTTCATTACTCAAAAAAGTATAAACGCTCGCCCTAAAGTATGCTACAAAAATCCGTACTCTAATATAGAAATAAATATGCAATTAAATAAGTTCTGTTATTGTGACCCATTTAAGCTGTTTAATTTTTTTATCCCAGCAGTGAAGAAAGTAAAAAAACCTTATTAAAGCTTTGTATATCGATTACTTCGCTACCATGTTTTTTAAATTAATTTTTAAAGAATATTTTAATTAACAGAAAAGTTTTATCATAATATCATTCGTAACATCGACCTTGTGCTAGTGCTTAGAAAACATTCTCAAAGAACTAAGTATATGTCGAGACATTTCTACTAAGTACTTCGAAAAATAATGGCTGATGAATGTAATTCCTTAATCTGTAATGAAATTACATGAACAGTTTTTCTGACACATAATAAAGCAAAACATGAAAAACAATTGCTGTCATTTTAAATCGTTTAAAAATATAAACAACATCGGCCTTAAATTAGTCATGCGTTAATTGTTCCACTTCAAAAAGAACATTGTGTTTAAAAAAGACAATTATTTAAAGAAAATAAATCGATAATTTATTTAGAGCGCTCTTTTGAATTTAATAAAATTATTTTACAACTTGTCCTTTATAAGTGAAGTTTTAGATAAATTATTATTAACATTTTATTTATAAAATTTATTTTAAACTTAAATCCTTTTTAAGGCGACCCTTTGTTTTATTTGATTAATTATCCATAAAGTAAATGATTTTTAATTTAATATGATAAAAACATCGGAATACGAACTGTAATTGGATTGAAAATTCGACAAATTCCAACTGCTTTCTAAAGAAATACTTCCATGGAATTTAATTGGTTCCAATCTAAACTCTAGCCTTAAAAAATATCTTTGTTTTAATTTAAGTATTTTTAGTTGTTCATTCGTAAAGATAATCCTGATAATGAGATGATATTTAATGTTAGAAATTAATTTTAAATGGTTGATAAAAACTAATATCACACTCATTAAGCTCTTAAGCAATTTCGTTTAATGTCTAATTTTTTTTAATAAAGTAAATATTAACAAAGCCGTTACTTAAAAAGCTATGCATAGTAGGCGGGCTTGTTTTTTTATACCCTTCACCACAAAAAGTAGAAGAAGGGTGTAACTAAGTTTGTCATTACGTTTGTAGTTTCTACAATACCCATCTCCGACCCCATAACGTATATATATTCTGAGTTTTTATGCAGAGCGAAGTCGATTGAGTGGTGTACGTCTGTCTGTCGGTGTTAGTGTTAAAATCAAGTTTGTCGAGGCACTAGATCAGCTAGAGAAAATTTAAATACACCAATCGCAGGAGGAGCTATTGGAAATCAAGATCGATCCATGTCCTTCGAGGCAGCAGGCAAAACACGACGCCTACCTCTAATTTTTTCATATCATTTGGAACACTGAAAAAACTCCATTCAAAAAACAAATATATGGGGCGGTAGGGAATTAAAAAATAAAAAAAAAAATATCAAGTGATATTTTTCGAGTTGCGGGTCTCTAAAATTTTCAATTTTTTTTTTTTTTTTGTTAATCTCAATATGGGTATTATTTTGAAGAGATCATTAAGGAAATACTAAAATTTTTTAAAAATGCTTAAACCATTAAGAGCCGATGACATTTTTATGTAAAATCATTTATATGCAGCACTTGATTTTTTTTCCTATTATTTAATTCTGTTACCCCAATATTTGTTTTTTTGTTTGGAATTACTTCACTGAACTTGATTTATATAGATGGTAAAGGTAATATAGCACTCTTACATGTTAATGAGGTCTTTTAATTTTTTTTTTTTTTTTGGACTTGTAAATTGATTTTAAAAATTAATAATATTATTGAATTCAAATTTTTGAGGACTTGTTGAATAAAAAATATGCAGCCATACAACCTGAATTTTATTAAATTGTGATAAAAAAATATATATTTTAGTTTTTGAGGGTACCATATTGTTTTAGTTGTTTTTTTTTATATATAAATACTAGATTTTTTCCACCACATTCGAGATAGGTCTACGATTGTTTTGAAATTAAATTTAATTATTGTAATAAAATTTGAAACATACAGCCGTATGCATAATAAAAACTTATAATAAGTTTGGCATGAGTGAAGAAATTGACAAGGCTCCCAGTATGTTTTGCCTTACGGCCTGGCACTTAAAATCTTTGTAGATTGTTAGCGTGACCCATAACTATATTTTGTGACTATTTTTGGTGTTAAATTGTGTGGACCCTGGTTAATTTTGTAACTTATGCTAACCTCATGCTAAGTTTTTGTTATGCCTACAACCGATACTGTTTATGTTTGTTACTGTTAGCTTTTTAAATGACCTTTTTAATACACGTTTTATTTTTCTTGTTTTCCTGTCGTCAACACCCTGATGTTAATGTGTTTAACCTCCACTGCACATAAATATTATGGAAAACCAAAGAACATAAAAGTCATAATGAATATTCTACATATTTGTTTTAGGTAAAACAGAGGTTTTATTAAAAAATTGTCACTTTTGGAATAATAATTCAATATCTTACGTGTGTATGTTGTTTATATGCATAAAAATTTCTTTCCTTGAAAGTGTGAAGAAAATATGCAAGGCCTCCATAAATTGTTTATCATAAATATGTAAAAGCGATTTTTTTTTCAATACTTATACTTTCGGTTTTTTTTCTTCCGGTTACGAGAATTTAATTAAACAATAAAATGAAGGAAATTTTGGTTCATATACGAATTTAATCACCAACATAATTTCTAATTTTCAGAAGTATGAAACATTTGCAAATAAAAACGAAAATTTTAAATTTTGAATATGATTTGAGTGTACTAATCGCCTGGGTTCGAGTCTTTGCCTGTGACATGTGGCAATTTCTAATTATACTTGTATAAATTAATGTGCAGTTTCTGTATTACAAGCGAGCGACTCGTCTGGAAAACAAAATTGGGTGCTTTTTATGCAAATTTTCTAGACGAGTCGCTTGCTTGTAATATAGAAACCGCACATAAAGAAACTTCTGAGGCTGATAAAACTCTTCAGAACTAACTGTCTTTACCGAAGTACGATGATTAGTATATTAAAATGTCTAATTAACATTATCTAAAATATAAATTAAAAGTTTAATTGTAGGACAGTTTTCTATTCTCTGTAAAAGGTTGCCAGACTTACTTAATTATTGAGTTGATAATGTGGTATTAACTATTTTAGCCATAAATTTAGTAAGAAAACTTTGAATATAGAAAATTATTTAAAACCCGTTTTTCGCAATTTGAAGCAATAAAATAAAAATTTGTAGTATTTGTTGCATGAATGGCACTCAGGGTAAAAATTTATGTTTTATCTTTTGAAAAGGTTTTAAAAAAGCATTTTTCACTTAGACCTTAAGTCTGAAACCTCCTATTTTAGACCTTTAAATCGTCAATCTTTCATTAAAGGCTACAAAAGTTCGTTGAAATCTGTATAAAACTTAGTTCTCAATTAAAGAAATTAGAATATTTGAATAAATGTAGCACAAATGCGTTTAGAGTTTAAGATAATATAAACCGTAGAATATTATTTCAATTCAAAATAAATTTAAAAAAAAAAATTTTCCCCCCATCAGGATTCGAACCATCGATTTTATAAATTAATGAAAATTTACTTATTTTCGGATGATGTTTACGACGTACATAACATAAGGTAGATAGATGCAAAGAATGCTGATGAAGGATGTGGCGGTCCAGAAAATGCTGCATTTCATTCTGCTAGCGTCTAATTTTTCTTGTTTTCTTTGGAAAACGTCCGCATACATTTGTAAATAATTTTTTTTTTTCTAAAAATGTTTAGAAATTAAATTAAAAAGAACCAAAAAGCCGAAAATAAGTAAATTTTCATTCAAAAAATATTTCTGGTTTTTTTTAACAAATTATTTTAAAATAATAAAAATATAAGGTTTTTTATTACATTTATCTATTTTTTTTAATAGAAAAAAATTAAACATTAATTTTTTGAAAATTTTAATCGTTTCTTTGCAAAATGTATAACCTTCCCCGAGTTTTATCTGGCATAATTGTTCATCTTTCTCCGTGAGAGTAGTTACAATCTCCAAAAAAGTTATGAAATGAAAAGTAATTGTTAGACATTTTTTATTAAACCCAACGAACCGAAACTGAAATATTGCTGATGCATCTTTTTCAAGGTTTTTATGTTAAAGGAGTATTTTATGCATTATTCTTAAATCTCTAATCAGTTAGTTAAGCAATAAAGTAATAATTAGCTGGCTGATGATATTCTACAAAACATACTGATTTGATATAAAATTGAAAGTCATGTTTCATATTTTATTTTTGCAAATAATTATTTTTTATTTTTTAATCAATAACAATTGTTTAAGCGTTATCGATTTGCAACTTCTGCTAGAAACCTATAAGTAATATGTTGTTATTAAAGTGAGTGAGTTTCTTTTTGCTTCTGTTTATTTTGGCGCCATGTGTTTTTATATGGTTATTATTTGTTTCTTTGATTTAAAATTTTGTGTTTTGTACTTTTTTGCAACTTTTGGTTGTACAATTATTTTCGTACTCAAGGACATTGTGGCGTCTATGACCTTAGCTCTTAAAGTTTTACGTTTTATAGCTGCTTCGTGTTCAATTGCTAATAATGTTGGGAGTGTTTAATAAAGAGCGTGTGTGCTGCACATATTTCTTGACAATGGAATTGTTGTTGGTGTACACTATTATAAAAAGTTTCACCTAAAAGGTTGAACCAATTACACATTGTAAAAAAAGTTTTTTTATTTAAATCGAGGTTCTTTTATTCAAGTATTCAAAGTAAGACGAAAAAAGCACTAAATTGTGACCTTGAAAATTTTTAAGCAAACTATCAGTAGGTACTAAATGGCTTATTTGTTATTTGAAGACTTGAGTTTTAAAAATATGTCTCACATTAAAATTATTTAAAAGAAGTAATAATAATTTAAAAGGAGTCCATTAAGACAACCCAAAATCAAATAATTTCTTAAAAATCTAATCAATACTTTAAAGTATTTTACCACATTAACAAAACAGGGTTTAACATAATTAATGCTAATTGGCACATTAACCTTTTCGAAATATATACTTACTTACATACACAAATACATACATTTGTATGGACTTGTGTTTGTTAAGCCTACCATTATTATTTGTTACCTAGAAATTGTTTATGCCACCTATTTAAGATAATTGCTATTATCGTTTCATTTTTCATAAAAACATACCAGCGACACTCACTCATATGGAACCGAACAAATAGCTTTATTTTTGTAATTTTGACCTCGTGCACTTGACGGTAAAAGTACATATATTTAAATGTATGTAAATGCTAAAGAAAACAAAAAACCTTTTGAACACATATTCTGCAATTTAAAATAAAAACAACAACAACATTTACATGTTTGGCAGTTTTGTGAGAGTTAGTGTCAGTGTGGCCAAATCTAAAAAAATAACTGCCAAACTGTTTCAGTATTTTGAGACCTGCAAACATTTTTCTGCTCGTATGTTTATTGCTCGTGTTGTTTTTTATTTTCAGTATACGCAAGTACCGAAAGTTTTTTTTTACAGATTATGTACCTGCTATTTTAAATTAGTTTTGAAAGAAACCTTTGACGGTTTGACAATAATTTTGTTAGTTTGATGTGTGCTGTACTTACAAAAATTATTATTTATAGTAAAGCATAACAGATTCTTTTCATATCAACAAAACAGAAAATAAACAATGAAAATTTTACGTTTTGGTTAAAACTCTTATTATAATAAAAATAATAAAAAAAAAAGAAAAACTGAATCAAAATTATAAATGCAACATTTAGCAGCAAAATTGCTAGAATGGCCACACTAATGAACACTACAATTGACACATTTGCAAGAGAGCTGGCTATCTAATTGCACTGAGAGCCTGGTAAATTCTAAGCAAATGTACAAAAAAATAACACATGTTTTTAGTAAACAAATATTTAAGTGAGCGAGTGAGTGAGATTTTTTTTAGCAGCTGTGACATAACAACGACTAAACTTAATAAAAACGAGAAAGAGCAGCAGCAAAATAAAACAAACGGATGACATAAAATGAAGAAGGAAAAAAAGACTTTAGCTATAAAATATATTTGGGTTTTTCTATGCTTTTTTCGGCTTGAAAGGTTAAATGATTCGTGGTAATTTTGTATGAGTTCGATGAAAGTTTAAGTGCAAATTTTCGTGTGTGTGTGTGTGTGTGTGTGCGTATGACTTTATTTTGTTTATTGCGATAGCAGATTTACGAAAAATTAAAGGACAAAATATACGATTTCCAGCGAACATGAAATAGTTGCATTCGCATTTCACTATTTGCAAATAAAAAGAAGAAGAATAACGTAAACATGAGTAGCACGAGACTGGGATTTATGTATGTGTGTGTGTGTGTTAACCAAAACCAACAAAAGAAAAACACACAATTTAAAAAGCAGTGGTTTCATATTTGTACTCACATTTATTTCAGCTGCCAGTATAGTGTTGAATTCTTTCTCTCCTGTTCGAAAGCAACCATCTGGCTGTGTGTGTGTTAGTTAATATCGCAAGGAAGTGTGCATGTTGGATTGTGTATGTTTCTTTCAAAGTATGTGTGGTAAAGTCACAATACACGATGTTATTGCTATACAGGAGCTACAACAAAAGCAACTACGGAAGCATGTAGTGGAAAGAATGTGTAAAGGACAACACACTAAAAGCAATAACGAAATAAATATTATATTTTTTCTGCAGATTGTTGGTTATTTCGAGTTAAGTAAAGTTAGAAAATTTTATTTGTTGTTTGCCAAACGAAGGGAATTAGTGAATTAAAGCGGAACTCAAATTGAAAATAATAAAATTCTTTAATAAGAAATTGTTAAAAACCTAATTTCACGTAAATTTAAAAACTTAACGAGAATAATAATTTAAAGTGAATTTATGAACATGAACAAAATTGTGAGCAATTGTTATGCCATTTTCATTAATATTTAATAATTGCTTAACTTTAATACTTTTTGTTTAAGATGTAAAAAGTGATTAATGCAAACTAGTGTTTTAAAGAAAATAGAGCAATTAAAATTGAAATGCAGCAACCGCTGCAGTATGTGTCTAGTATTTTGATACAATGATTCAGCTGATGTTCGAATAGTGCGCAAGTTGCTTTATAATATAAAATACAAATTTATTTGTATTTTGTTGTTTTAAAATAATAAAAAATAAAGTTTGAAATCTCCCAAAAAAAAAAAAAAGAAAAAAAGGTGCAGAAATAGAGAAAATTTTAAAATTTTTTATACATTTGTAATAATATCAAACACACTTATACTATCAACTAATAAAAACGTGACAACGCCTAAACATATACTAAAAAAAATATAAAATAAAAAATGTTTGTATATTTTTAATGCAGAATATAAAAAAACAATAATTTTAACAATAAAATAACATTGCTTAGTGGCTTAGTTAAAATATTTATTATTTTTACACGCGCCTATTTATAAACTTTACTTTTTATGCAAAAAAAAATAACTGTTTCGTAACTGTTGCTTTTTAAAACTCACACAAGAATTAAATTAAGACAAATCCTAATGCTGTGATATAAAAGTGGCTTTAAAATATAATGCAATAATTTATAAAGTTTGTTTCAAATTTATATCAAACACCCTCCACACGGTTTCGTCTGAATCAACACACAAATGCAACAAATTCAATAAAATCAAATTCAAAGAGTTGAACTCTTTGTAAGCTTTTGTTCAAACATTAAACAAAAATAAATGATTCAAAATTTAATAGGAATCCACCACTTTTTTTGATAAAACTAAAAATCTTTTAATAAAAAAAGTAATAAACTTTGTGATTTAGGAATACAAGCATATTAAAATTTTTAAATAAAAACCTTTAAACCGACGCTCAATCATAAATGTCTTCAAGTTAAGCTTTAAGCTTTCAAATCATAAATTAACTCTTTCGCATAAATTATAAATATTAAATAAATTATCAAAAAAGTTCAATAAAATTCGCCTTATAACTAGAATAAATTAGAAAATTTTATACCAAACAAATCCTTTAAAGTAAAGGACAAAAATGTATCCTTAGAAGCCATATCAGAAGTTTCTTTATGTAAATTTAATAATAAAAATGGCTGGTTCACATGATTCTGGTTCCTGTGATTGTTGTGGCACCTCAAGTGATCGCAGCAACGCGCACTCGGAGCGAAGACAACAGCAGCAAAGACCAATTTTACCACCTTTACCCATACAACCAATATTGCCGGCAACACCACCAGCGGCTGTTGCTGTCGTTGCTGCGCATCCACCGCAACAACCACCGCCACCACAAGTGCGTGAAAATCCTAGACAACCACCCGATCCTCAAAATAATAATAATAATATTAATGCAAGCAACAACAACAATAACAATAATGATATTAACTTTGGCAATAACTTGACAACAAATCAAAATGTGGCGCACTACGTGAATCAAGTCAATTTGCATTTGAATTTAACCAACAACAACAACCATCAATATCAAGCGCAGGCACAAGAAAATGCACCGCCACAGCAGCAACAACGAAAACAGCACAAACAACAAACACATTTAGCACGCGACTATGTATACAATAACAACAACAATCACATTTATATTAATCCACATTCGTATGATACAAACACTGCCGCTAGTCTTTCGACAACAGCCTCGCATACAGCTACTGGATCAACTGCAGCCGCAGTCTCCCTTAATACTACATCCACGGCAGCTGCTTTGGGAGCAGCAGCAACCGCCTCCCTGCCACCTACTGGTGGTGATCATGAAAACAATAATGGTGTGTCCACAGCAACTGGCGGAGGTGATCTCACCAGGCAACACACATCAACAACATTGAGTACATTAAATACATATCTTTTCCCTTGTGGAGCTGACTCGGCCGGCACCATAGGAGGCATTACATTCAAGGGCAGTCACTCTTGTGATTTAGATTCGAACTTTAGCCGAATGGTGGCTGGCAGTGAGGGGGGCAGCTCCACTCTTAGCTCCGGTCTAGGTTTTATTAACAAGAGACGTATCAAACGTTTGTTTGGTGTTGGCAATGCCGGTATTTATAGCTCAGCTCTTCGAAGGCGTAGCTCCCAATTGATACATTTTCAAACAGCCGCCATGGCAGCAAAAAAACAACAACAAATGGAAAGAGAAGCAACAGTGGCCTCAGCAAATGCTGCCTTTTATGAACAGCAGAAAAAGAAAAAGGAGAAAAAGAAACCACCCGGTCCACCGCCAAAAGTTCGAGCACAGGCCACAAATCAAATGGATGATCCCATGATGAATCGTCCTCGTCGCCACAAGCGCAAATCTAAGGACAAAGTAGATCCTTTACAGCAGCAACTCCAAAATCCCTACGAGCAGAAGGAGAACTTATATGAGAAGTATTTTTTTCTTATATGGAACACAAATATTAAATCAAAATAAATTTTTACAACTTTTAATTTTTAAATAAAGCTTTTTTATTAAAAAAAAAAACATAAAATTATCACAATTTTGTTGCACTTGTTTTTATTTTTGATTTTTGTGGAATAAAACGCTTTAAAAGGTTAAGTTTACAGAATCAAATCAAGCTTATAATGCTTTATCTCTTTATTTATTTTGTTTATCGAACGAAACTGTACATTTTATCGTTTTAGCGACATTTAAAAGCGAACAACAAAATGCACTGTTTTATCCACCACATGTGTAGAAAATTTACAATCATTTCCAAGATTTTTACTATTTATAAACAAAGTTCGTTTCTTTTTAAAGCTTCGTTTGGCATATTTTGTTTTTATAGCTTAAAAAGAGTCTATTATTTTTGTCAAAAGATCAGTAGAAATGACGAAGCTTTTGTTTTGCTAAAAAATAAAATCACAATAGAAAATCATAATTGCAGCTTTTATCATCTGTATGAAAATATCACTGAAATTGTTTTAACGTTTAAGATCAATAAATCGAAGTAATTTATAACATCTCTAATGCGAAATCATATGAATTTGGTTAAAAAAAATATTATTTCAAAAATTATGGAATGAAAAGTTGGTTGAATATTTTAGAATTGTTACAATAACATAAAATTCGAAGATTGTTAAAAAGGAAGCCGGATATATCATATAGTAAATAGCCTATTACATAACCTAAAAAGCTAAACTATGTTTAATGGCGTTGTATTGGTTTATTGATTAATCTATCATAAGTTTGCTGGTAAATTCTTTAAATTTTTGGCGGTTTTACATGTCTTTACAAAGCATTATTTGAAGAAGCAAGAATTTAAAATTTCTTTCCGTCTAGAACTCACACTATGTTTGGGCCACCATTTAGATTTAGATAATATGGATTATACTTTTTGTTGATAGTTGCGTCAGGTTTTCTGCATGAATGCACTTTCATCTTTAATTTCATTTTTTGCAATAGAGGGCACACTGTGTTAATAATTTAATATAATTGTTTTTGGTATTAAGTTAATTGGGTATAAAAACAGATATAACTGCAGTATAATTATTTTTATTCATTTTTGTATGAAAATTTCAAATGGCTATCTATAACGGTAACACAGATAGAGACTAAAAGTCATTTGCTTGCAAATATTTTTTTGATAAATTAAGCAATTAAAAATAAAAATTATTTATTTAGTCATATACAAAAAAATTATTAAAAATAAAAATCCAAATCTTTCTGAAAGTTGTTAATCTCAAGATCAATTACTGCACGAAACGAAAAAAAAAATGGTTTAGGTAACCATATTCTAACAGCAAGATAATATAATTGAATGTCATGGTTAAACTGAAATCATGTTATTGCTAAACATAATATAAATGTTGTTAGTGTAAGAACCAGAATTGGCTATACATCATAAAATAAAATAGAATAAAAAAAAACTGCATGAAAAAGAAGTTCATGCACTTCTTTAAAATCTGTAAGTAATTTATTATATAAATACTTTGTTTTTACGTCCTAGGCTGAAATCTTAAAATCGAAAAATATGCGATGTTTCATTTAAAAATATATTAATAAATAACATGTATATGAATTTCTGTAACAACATTATAGTATGACAGCATGACTTATTTTAAACGTATATTTCTTATTTTCTTATTTAAACTTATTTTATTCTTTATTAGTATACTTTTTTTTTTTTTTTTGCAAAATACTACACTGTAAAGTTTCAAAGTAACCAACTAATCAGTATTCTCAGGACGAATCAAGAACATTTTTAAAACCAACCATCACTTTTTTGAATTCAGTCATACTTGAATAACAATCGAACAAACTTTTCATGTAAAGTGTATTCATAATATTGTGGTTATAAATACCATATTAAACTTTGATTGTGATTAGAAATTGTTTAGTTCAATCTTACCATGTTGCACTTTTAATGCGTTTTATTTATTAAGTGGCCAAATTCTAACTAATACTCATTTATTCACTATAAAATATTGTTTAAATCAATCATAATTTCTTTACTGCAACCATATACTTATGGTTAAAGTAAACATAACATTGTTCTTCGCACCATGTCAAAGGGCTACAGGCAATAATAAAAAAAACCCAAATAGCCTTAGAAGTTATTATTTTTATTTTTAAGTTGCATATAAATCTGTTTACAAAATATCTTATACACAGCTGAATTTTCCAAGAGATTATAAATTTGTAATTGTCAAACATTTATTAAATTCATTTCCTTTCGCCCCTCGTTTACCTGTAAAGAGTTTGGTATTACGCATCCATATTAAGTATTCTCTTGATAAATTAAAATAAAATTTATGTGCACTTAAAAAGTCCATAATGAATTATTATTGTTCGTATGTTTTATTGTCTTGCCAACCCCCCCGTCCTTCTCACCAAAATACTTACTATACGTTTAAACAATCTTAATTAGATATTTATTTAGAACGAAATTAAATAAAATATTTAAAAAGGATAAATAAATTATATCATGTTTATACAGACACACCCACAAACACGCATGTGAAATATAGATTTAAGTAGTATTTCCATGACAGATTGTGTGTGAAAAAAGTTAAACGTAACGGATCCAAAACGGGTGTTGGAAGTGGAACGTTGTGAAAAGGTGAAACATATTACAAATTGTCATTGCAGATTAAAATAAATCATAAATAGCAACGGTACAATCATGACTGACAAATATTGATCAAATAAAACAAAAGTATAATTTAGTGACTTTAAAGGTTCATGTCATATTTGTATTTCTTCTTTTTATTAAGAATTTGATTATTTGTTTAAATTATAATTTTACTTTATTTTTCTGTTGCTATCTTAGCACTTTTTTCTGTTTTGTTTAAGATTATTAAAGTAAATGCGTACGAGTGCTGTTTGTGATATTTTAAGGACTAAAGAAAAATATTTCTCTACAGTTGCTTTTAAGTCAATGAACTTGAGCTTTTTTGGCAACCTTTTCTTCAATTTTCAATAAAAAAAATCTTTCTGAATTTTTATTTTTTCTGTTTCTGTTGTTAAACTGTACTTAAGCTGCAAGTAGTTGTAAATATTTTTTTTATTTTCTTTTTAAGTTTTGTTTTATTCACAAAATTTATATTCTTTGTTAAAATTTTTGCTGACTCAGACAGTGTGGTGTCTGTTAGGCGCCACTTGTCATTTAGAAATGTGTTAAGTTTCATTTAAAATTTCAATGCAATAAAATTTAATTTGTTAATTTTTCTTTTTTTGTATTGTTGGTTTAAAATGCAAGTTATAATTTTCTTTGTAAATAAAAATCTGTAGTAAACTTTTTTGCATTTGTTTAAAGTTTTGTTAATTATATATTCAGGGACATTTATGACATTCATTGGAGCATAAAAAATCAAAATTTGTAAATCAACTTATGATTTTTCTAAACAATGGACCAGCTGCGTTAGTTATTCGAAACTAAAAGTAAACTAATTGTTCTAAAAATATCCTAAACAAGTCTAAACAAATGTCTGTAGCAAAAGTTAAGAAGAAGATAGCAAATTTAGATAAAATAACTGCTTAAAGTTCTTTTACTTCCTTTTAGAAGTCCAAAACATTTAACTGTTTATTTTTTATAAAAAATATTATGTGAGACTGTTACAAAATAGGTTGTTGTTAGAAAATACATTTTTGGAATAGCGATTAAAGCAAGAAATGTAAAATAATGATGCAATTTATTTGGCTCTTTAGCCAGATCATCAGGAATCTTTTATCAAAATTTTTAGTTAAGAAAAAAACATTTTCCTTTAAGTACAGAAACTTCATCGACATAATGAGAATTTCCTTTGAAGGCCAATAAAAAATGTCAAAAAATTAACAAAAATCGTTTTAATTTTTTCTTACATTGCCTTTTCTAATTTTTATCTAAAGTTTTTTATTTTTTTTTTTATTTTTTTTTTCATTCAATTTATTATATTATTCGGCGTGCTTCGCTACGCATGACTGTTAACGTTGAGTCAAATCTGCATACTGCATAAGCTCAAGGGCGTCTACGTATTTGTTGTTGTTTTTTTATATGAACACAATCACATATCACGAAAAGTCATAACTCACTTACGCGTTTACTTATTTCGTGCAAACTTTGGATAAACAATCCACACGACAATACAAACAAACCCTAAATATTTAATTGATTTCGGTGTGACCGATCGTGAAACATTTTTATATAAATTTAAATTATATATAAAATTATATACAACACTAGCGTATTTTTAATTCATTGATGTGCAATTTTGGATACGGGAATTTCGACATTATTAAGTAAATGTTGCTTTATATAAGTTTTATTAGTAATATTTAACTCAGAATTATTCCTAAATTTTATTTAAATAATGTCTTAGCGTTGTTGGTTATATTACCTTGAAATTTTCAAATTTATGAGTGCCTCGCAAAAAAAGAAATAATAATAAATATAAATACCAAAAGGTAGTAAAAGTGTACTCTCATTCTATATAATATTAACTGTGAAAATAATCGTAGGTGCTTGAAAGCATTAAAACGTTTATTCTTTGTACTCCCAATTCACAAAATAAAACTGTTGTGGACACTTACATTTCCCGTGAGCAGAAATCCTTTCCAAAATTAAAATAATTTTAATGCGAAAATTTTCATAATTAGACTTGAAATGGGCAGAGGGCGATTAAATACAAAGTAGTAATTGAATGAGACCAATTCATCATGTAAGTCAAATCCCGTCACATATGGAAACTCTCTTAATTTTTTGTGTCTAATTTTTTTAAAATTAATTTATGTGGTTGGGAACTAAAATTATACCAGCTTTTTTGAAATTCTAAATGAATGGGTGTCCGTTAGAGTTTAATTCGTTCGTTTTTAAATTATGAACTTTTTTAAATTGGACCAATCTGTTCAGAAACTACTTAGTTCTACGGAAATCTATATATATAAAAATGAATGTCTGTCTGTTTGTTTGTGCTTTATAGGAGGCCAAACCCTTGGACCGATCTTTTTGAAATTTTCACAGCATGTTACTGTGACTCTGGAAGGAATAATAGGCTATATGAAGTTTTAATTGGACAAAGGGGCCTGGCACCGCCCATATAACCCAAAAATTTAAATCGCCATATTTTGTCCATTTTTTACCTACGTCGACGATATTTGGTACATATGGTATTGGCATAATTAGGAATACGTACCAGGAGAAAAGTGGGTGGGACCCCGCCCCTTTTTAGAAAAATTAAAAATCGTTATATAGTCTTAACTACTGGACCAATCGTCATTAAATTTTCGCAATACTTTTAATTTTACTTAATAACGAGGGGGGTAGCAAAGCACACCGGGTTCATCTAGTAAGCATATAAAACAATATACGCGAATTGATAACATTCTCCTTTTTGAAGTCTATTAAAAACACAGGTGGCATGCAAATAATTTCAGGTGTTTATTAACATAAATTTAAAAAATTTTGCCAAGCAAATTTTCATGATATTCGAAACACAATCCCCAAATATTTTGCAATAACGTCGAGCATATCGCCTTCAATCTGTAGTTAAAATCGACCATCTATTTTCATTAGTTTTGTTAAAATTTTTTTGTTTACTCTGCTTTCATTAACAATCAAAATTCTTTGTGGCGTAGTAGATTATATAGAATTACTAAACGTTATTGTGCTATTGTGTTGCTGTTGTTTGGTTAGGAATTTTTTTATTAACGATCCACTGCATTATTTGTATTTCTATTCATTTATTAGCTAAATCACGTGACCACCGCCACAATAGAACCCCAACACGAACAGCTTTAGCAATGAACTATAAAATCAATTCTATAAATAATTCATAAACAATGTAATTTTAATGTTTCGCTATTAAAAAAGAGGAAAACCCAAGGAAAACAATAATGACTTCAATTACATTCCGCAGGTGCATGTGTTGGTGTGTATGAAACAAGGACAACATTTTTTGCACTCTGTTTGTTTTTTTTTTTTTTTGTTTCTTTAGCGCAATTTTGATTATAATAAATAACGCACGCCTACCGCCAGCGATCAATAAATGAAATTATACTCACAATTACCCATTTGGTAATAAGTTTTGGAAATATTTCATATCTGTTGTTGGGGAAAATATTACAATTACTTTCAATAATTTTTTTCTTTAATGAAATTAATGAAGAGGGAAAACATTTGAATTCGATGTTAAACCTTGAAGACATTAAACAACCGAATTTATGATATTTTTACATTTTGAATATTGTAGCGCTACCCTGTTTTAATGGAAACTACAACAGTAATGAATAATTGTTTGAGTTATTTCAACCCGCGTTGTTTGAAGGTTTATTACGGTGCTGCTTCTGAAACTTTTTCCTTCAGTAAAAAGTATTATATCTGGAAGCATCACCTTTTATTATTTAAATCGGCTTAGAAATTACTGAGTTACCTTCTCCTAATACAAAATCGGTTAATAATCAAAAATGTTTGAACCGGAAAGTATGAAAAGTTTTTAAATGTTTTAAAAACTTTTATTGACGTTTCGTCCACGGTATGTATGAATTTAAAAATTTATAAATGTGAAGCGAGTTACCAAAAGGACTATTTTATTTCTGTGACATTGACACAAATGTTCCTAAAAGAAACTCACGCAATGTTTTAAAATTAAAATAAAAATAAAAAAAATTAAAAAAAAAAACAAAACAAGAGACAAGAGACAGCGATATAAAAACTGCATGTTAGTTATTGTGAGTCTCTCAAGCGTTTCCCCGATAGTCACATTACTGCACCACAATTAAAATTTACTATTTTTCAGGCTGTGGATGAATACATTATCCCTGTTGGAATGTATGCGACACAATATTTAGAAAAAAATAAATAAACAGAGATACATATGTATATCGTTTGAAAACCTTACCCACATTTATGTATTCCATTCTTTTTCGTTGACCCTCTACTTTAAATATTAGGCAGTGTATTAGAATCCATGTACTTTTTAAAAAACCCACAAGAAAAATGTAGAGCAGACAATGGAACAAGCAACCTCTTTCGTATTTTTATACCGGAATACTACAGCATGTGCCTAAGCATTTGTTTGTATGCCTGAAAATTCCTGATTTTAAATTTTGTAAAAAAAAAGAAAAAAATCAATCACAATTACGAAATTTCACATCAACGTGTTTACACTTGGCAACATGATGTTGTTGTTTTTCAGTTATTTTCTTTTACTCTTCATATTTGTTTGAGTTGTATCTAGTATAAAGCAACTCATACTGAATAGTTGATAATGTTTATTCGCCTTTTCTAGTGAACGTGCATTTGTGTTGGAGTATGAGTTTCTCTGTTATGAAGTTTGGTTACACGTGATGGCCTCGAGAGTTAATTTTTTTTTAAGTTTTATTTTTGTACATGACCATGTAGATTTTTAACTTTTTATTCACAAATTAGGTCTTTTACAGCTTTCAAGATAAAAGGAGAGGAAGTGTTTTTGTATTTCTTTTGCTTTGGTTTTCTATGAAGTACAAGTTCGGCTATTTCTGGTGGCCATTAAATCAAGTGACGTAGTGGTTGAGGAAAATGATGGCAATTTTTTTGTGTTTTATAGAATTACTGAAGCAAGTGTTTAAAAATGGGCAAAGACTGATTACAAAAGCATATAATGAAAGAAATATAATAAACATTTTTTAATTACGAGGGCTGCTTTATATATTTCTGACCTAATAGTGAAAATGCGAATATTTATAATCAAAAATGGTTTTATTGTTTTTCAAAGTATTCTCCACCATGATTTTTACACTTTTGCATGCGCTCAAACCAGTTGTCGAAGCACTTTTTTCACTCCGATTGAGACACCTCTAAAACATGTTTTTTGAACACTTCAACAGCTTCTTCTGGCAACGAAAATCTTTGACCACGCATTTTTTCTTGATGTGCGGAAACAAGAAGAAGTCATTAGGTGCCAAGTCAGGGCTGTGCGGCGGATGACCCATTATTTCGACGTTTTGCCCGGTCAAAAACGCTCTGGTTTGAGCCGATATGTGAGAGCTACTACAGTCGCTATATGACCAGTTTTGCCGAAGAAACAGGCGACCATTTGCTTCGAAGTGCTTCTTCCACGAACAACTTTCGTTGGATTTTGCTCGTCTTTGAAGACCCACACGGTCGATTGTTGTTTCGTTTCGGGCTCATACGCATTGATCCATGATTCGTCACCTGTGAAGATCTTATAAACGTCATTTGAAGCACCGCAATCGTATTTTTGCAACATTTCTTTGCCCCAATCGACACGAGCCTTTTTTTGAGCGACTTTCAAATTGTGCGGGATCCAACGAGAACAAACCTGTTTTACGGCCAGGTGTTCATGCAGTATCGAGTGTGTGCTGGTGGAAGAAGTGGCCAAGGATGTCTCTATCTCTCGGTGTGTCGCATGTCGATCTTTCATTATGAGTTCACGCACGGCATCAATGTTCTCTGGCACAACAGCCGTTTTTGGACGACCTTCACGGAATTCGTCTTTGAGCGAGCTTCGGCCAAGAATAAATTCATTATACCAATTTTTCACAGGGATATAGGATGGTGCTTCATCGCCATACAAACATTTAACTTCATCAATGCACTCTTGTCGTGATAATCCACGTCGAAAGTTGTGAAAAATTATGGCACGAAAATGTTCACGAGTTAATTCCATTTTTTTTCTATATTAATTTTTTCAAGTCACTGTAAACAACGCAAATAATGGTCGTACGTCAAAACGTTTTGAGTACGATTATGCTTAAAAATGACAAACTTTCCAATGGAAATGTCAGATTGCACTTGGCAGCACTCAGTATTGCCAGGCCAGAAATATATATAGCAGCCCTCGTATGAGTTAAGGACTTTTAATTTTTTATTAATACATGGCGAAGTAATGAATCGTAGAGAAGGTCACTTGTGATGTATAACTGGCGTTATGTCTTTATTTCAGAGCTTAGACACCATTTTTCCTAAACGTTTCAAACAATAAATAAATTTTTTCTTTAGTGTATAGTTGAAGTCAATTCTTATTTAACTTACTTGTTTAACATTATTCTTTCATTGACACCATTGTTGTTGCGGACTGCTGTAAGATTTTTTTATCACTTTTAAAACTAAGTTTTTTCAACCTTTTGTTTTTTAAACGCACGTGCTCAATGAAGTCAAATCAATAATTTCATTTAAAAAACTAAAATGTTTTTGGAAATAAAAATACTCATGCAGACATACATACACATGCCCAAACCGTCATAAGTAGAAAAACACAAAAAAAAAAATAAGGACAATTTTGCATGCACGAACAGAACAATAAACGACACAATGGGGTACGTAGAAGAAATATTCCTCACATTTTTACTGTTGTGGTTGTTATAAGTGGGGAAATTTTAAATAATATGTTCCGGTGTTAAGGTCACATTTTATTTTTCAATTGTACACACACCCAAAAGAAATAAATAAAAAAAAAACAAATCCCTTTTTACGTTCATGTGTTCATTAATTTGGTACATTTATTTTAAAATTAACAAAATTATATTTTTGGGTGTCAAGGCTATTCATTTTTAATGAACTTATATTTCGTTTTAAATTTACTAAAGTTAAATTTTCATGCAATATTCGCTTTGTGATTTATTGTCTTGCAACCACCGAAGAAAGAAGGAAACATTTACTTGTTTTATTGCTTTAGAATTTAAAAAAAGAATTTACTGCACTGTGGTGAAAATTAAATTTTATATAAATGTAGAAATTGTCTCTAATAAAAAGAAACAGACAAAGATAGCTTAAACTGAATTATTTAGTTATATTTAACAAAGGGAATTTTTTTAATTCTATTAATTAATTTTCAAAAAATCTTTTTTTCGTGCTATTTTCCCGATTTATATTATTTATTTTATTTATTCAAAAGTTTAAGTTCTTTTTTATATAACTAATTCGTCTAATTCTTTTCTATACATTTGTCTATAATTTAAACGAAATTTTGGAGATGCCGTGACAAATCTGATTATATATTTTTTCCAAAGAGACAATGTGGAAAACTCCCTACAGAACCCAAAAATGCATATGATTGCCGTAAACTATCAATTTGATATCAATGTCTTAGCTTTTAACAATTTCGCTATTTTTCAGTGGTCGGTCACTAAAAACCGTAACGTAGGCTAAACGATGGTTTGTACTGCCTCAAATTAAAATTCTGGTTATACGTTTTCAAAATAATTTCCGTATTGAAATTTATTTACCCAAAGACAGATAAATAAAATTACTTAGATTCATCTTGAACTTACCAGCTCACCTTCGTTTTGTAGTTGTTTGTCATATTAATTCGTAGAAAATTTTAGTTGCAACTAGGAAAACAATATTAAAAAAATTTCAAGCCTTACCAGCATCCAGTTGACAACCACGAAACAGAAATAAAAATATATAAATTGCACAAGAAAAATATTGTTTTATTTAAGTTTTATTTACCAGTTGTTTTTAATTTCATATACAGATGTGCCGCTTTTAAATGTGGTTGTGGTTGTGGTTGTGGTTGTGGTTGTGTTTGCTTTTGTTTTTCTTTTGGTTTTGTTCATTTCTTTTATTACTTAAAGTTGATGTTTTCTTATACCGAAATAAAAAAAAAATGTTGCTGTCAAGTTAAAAACAAACTAAAACACAGCACACTTTTATTTTATCTTTACACGTTGATAGTTTGCATTTTATTATCAGAAGCAAAACAAAAATGATTTCGAAAACTGCTAAATGGATGAAAAATAAGGTTACATAAGGTACACACTCGTATCTAGCGTTGTTTTTTTTTTATATATATCAAGCAAAAATATAGCGTCTGGCAACAAATATTTTATTCACGCTTTCTTTCACTATCGATCTAAGGTTAAACACAAAATCTTAAGACATGAAATGTTAATTAGACGAGGTTGAAGCACAATTGATTTTGCGCCAACAAGTTAGAAAGCGCGGACTAGTTAAGGCCTCGCAATTTGCCAAAAACAAAACGATCAACTTGGTTGGTTGCATAAAATTATCTAAAGTCAATAGACAAGCCGCAAGCTTTTAGACAACAAAGAAATCTTTGTCTTCTTGTGAAATTCCACATTACTGGATTTACCGGTTATACCTTTCATATAAAAAGTAACATTTTTAACATCTATATATGGCATAGCTTTATAGCTGTTTGCCAGGTTGGCACGTTAAAAAGTAATTGGCCCAAATTCATAGTTATAGAAAAAAGTCGGCTCTTGCTAAAGTATACTCTAAAATAAAAAGCTCTTATTATCTTTTTTGCTTTCATAGTCAAGAATAAAGTATACTTTAAGTTTAGACGCCTTCCACTGGGTGCCAACTGTAATTTGATAAATGTTTTCATACAATTTCTGCACAAACATTTGAAAAAAGTAACCTTGTTTTAAGTTCGTTCACTTTGGTATAAAAATCAGATAAAAAGTATTGTGTTCTTAAGCCAAATAAAATAATTTTGTAAAAATGAGTTAAAAACAGCTTTAGGTAGTTTTAAAATTTAGAGTTGATTTTCTCTCCAAAAGTATATTTTAAATTGTCTATGAATGAGTTAGAGTCGATTCTAAAGTAAAACTGACTTTAGTTCCCTTAAAGTATACTGTATTTTAACTATGAATATGGGCCATTGAGTTTACAATAAATATTTTTTTTAAATGATAAACCAATTACGTATCGAGTTCTTTTACTATTGATTTTCTATATTTTAAGCATACTTTTAAGTACTTATATAAATTGTTAAAATTAAAGGTTATACCATTTAGAATCTCTAAAACCTCATTAAAATCAAGCTGCGTTTTCCCAAAGTATTTAAATTTGAAATTATTATACAGTGGATAGACACCTATAAAGTGGTCAGTGTTCTCGTCAACATTTAAATTGCAAATCGAGCAGAGCTTTTTATATATATTTTTTAAATGATATATAGACTACCGCTTTCTCTTATAATTAAGCTAGAGGGTAAAATGGAAGATTAACAGTAAGAAGTTGCATATTATCGTAGTTTAGATAACGATATAACTCATGATGAAGAGAATTTACTTTGTTTACTTTTCCACTAAATTTTAAATATCTCTTCAGTAGATACACATAGGCTTAGTGAGTGGGCTGCGTAGAACAAAATAAATCCGGAAGCCGCTTAAAAAATATTGAAGGCAAGAGTTTGTTTTGTAGATGTTTCTAAAAAGATAAGTTAAACGTGATATCAATTCCAAGATATTTGTAAGAATTCACGACCTTAATATTCTCACCACCATAAAACCAGTTTTGGTTTGCTGAAATTCTCCTACCAGATCGAAAAACCATTTGTATCTGGGAGCATTATAATATCATCAGCGCACAATAAAACTTTTACAATTGCGCCGGCAACATTAATACCATTTTGTGATTCATCAGCCAGATCATTTATATATATATATATATATATATATATATATATATATATTGAAAACAAAATCGGGCTTAAAATGCATCCCTGTTTAACGCCTAGAGTAATACTGAAAGGTTCGGAGAAGTTATAACCATCCCAAATTCTATTTTCCGCATTTTTATAAGCGCACTGAAATATTCTGATTCTTTCTTCTATAAAACAGTCCGGCGGGTATTTGTAGAATTCATAACCATTATTATCTTCACCGGGAGTTTTGTTTAGTTTAAGTGCCCTTTCACAAAATTCTTTCGGCGAATCTAATACAGAGTCTGTGATATATGGTAGAGTCCAGCATTTAGAATATGAATTGTCCGAACTACTAAGCAGCTTGTTTAAATGTTCAAAAAAGTCAAAGCTGCGGTCGAGATTTCATGGAATTTGCTAATTTCCACCATATTTTAAATATTGCAATTTGTTCATAATTGGGACGCTGAGCTACTTTCATATCACATTTTGTATGCAATTTCTAAACCAAATGCAATATTATTTATGTATAAAAACACTGTTTTCTTCGCACCGGCCCAAATAGATCACACATGCCACATATTTTCTTAATTGGCTCTAAGCTTTATAAACATTTTACAGCCTTTATATGTTACAATATTTAATTTAATATTTTTTACAAATCAATCAATTTTTAATTGAATAACGACAAGTACAGTGCAGCAACAATCAAATAATTCTTACCAAAAAAGAAACCGAATTCAAAAAAGATTTTGCCTATCTCTTAATAACGACTTAAAAGCTTGGCAACATACATCAAATTATATTAAATATTGGGGCACCCTTTAAATTTCAAATCCAAATATTATACTTGACTTTATAGCGGACTTAGTAATACAGGTTATTTGTAAATAACATGCGTCTGTCTATATTAGACATCCGTCTGATTTTCAAGTAATTTTATATAACGGTACAGAAGATAGGCTCATATAGGTCAAATTATATCAATTATGGGAATTCCCTTTAATCTTTAAACTCAAATTGTATACTTTTTCTTATAGCGGGCATAGCAATACAAGTATCTTCTTAATTTCAACTGTCTGTCTATAAGTGCTCAAAAGTATGGCCATATACATGATTCTAAATGTACTATTGGGGCATCCTTAAGTTTATAGTTTTCAAAATTTGTACTTGTTGTTATAACGGTCATAGTAATCGGAATTTTGTCCAATTTTCAAATTTCACCTATGGGAACACTCTATAGTTTTAAGATTTATTTTTCTATTACTTTTTGCTATTGGGATCCTTAGTGATACTCAGGTTTTATAAATTTTAGAGTGGTGCTCTTTACGGTTCATAATTTACTTAAAAAACATGTATGTTGTATGAGGTCACCCTTTAATTGTTTATGAACTGTTTTTAAAACGGGACCAATTTGTAACTATAATCTATCAAATTACAAAAAAAAAAAAAATTCTAAATCGATTTAGAACAATTTATAACTCCTTCTTTTTTTGAAGGATAACAAACAGCGTTTATTTAATTAGATAACTTTTTACATTTCAACTGTTTAAGGGCTGTACGGTAATTTTTGTGTTTTTCTTTAAGCATTTTCGTCTATTTACAAAGGAGTGTCGCACAGCATTCGTCAAATACACGCGAGTGAACTTTCATAAAGAAATGCACAAAAATGCATGTTTGAAAGCAAACATTTTAACATCTTGCTGCCCTTTTAAAATGGCTTTTTCTCATTTTATCATTTTCATTAAAATCAGCATTAATTTTAACATTGTTTAAGTAATTAAGTAAATTTAATTTTAATGTCAACAGGTAAAATGCTTGTAATTATTAAAATTAGTCGATTATTTAACTCTATTGTTTTTTCTTATTATGACAAAAACTTTAAAGTTTTTCGCAAAAAGTAAATGCCTTTTTACTTAAAAGACTTTGTTACAAAAAGTCTAAATACATTTAGTTGGTATTTAAATAAGCTTTTGTTTTCAATAGCAGCTTTACATAAAGCTTTACTAAAAAAAAGTGTAAAAAATAAATGTTAAACAACGTGATGTCTCCACATGGCACAAGCACTGTAAACAATTGCATGGAAATTCTGTTAATAAAAGTGCAACATGAAAACAATTTTTTAAAGACAATAACATTTTGAAAGGATATTTAATGAAGCAAAAATTTTAAATTGCAAATTGATTTTACAGAGAAAAGTCAAATTATGTTTAAAAAACTAAAATGTTTAAAACTAAGCTTATATTGATTTTTTTAAAAATATCTGCTGTGCTAAATTTACTTAATACGTACAAAAATGCATTTCTAAAAATGAAAAACAATAACAAGTTTCAGTCATATTATACGATTTTATATGTGGAATATCTTCATCGATACAAAAGTTTACATTTTACTTCGTAAAATGCTCCTTTGAGACTATTGATGACATTAATGTGCTATAAAAATTATAAAGTTCTCAATAAAATTTATACTTAGTAATATTATATTAAGTGCAATATTATTCAATTTTATCAATATTATAAATAAAATTATTCTTTTTTAAATGTTTTTTTTTTTTAATTTTTTATGGAAACTTTTTCAATAGAAACGTGTCGATCTTACAAATATCATTTGTGGCATCAGTTAAAAATTTTTAATTGCGCTTGAATGTCTGAACATATATTTAAAAACATACTCAATGCCAAGCTTTATCAAGATTAGGAAAAGCCTACAAGAAGTAGTGGCCTAGAATCTACACTGCAATAAACTTTCAGAAATTGACTTGGAATACAAACATTAGAATTCTTAAAAAGTGATTGAAAATATCTACCAAAAACATGATCTCACTTTATTGCCTCTTGCTCTTTAAGAAATGTGAATTTAAACATTTAGGCTTAAAACCAAAAAAATTGTAAATAAATTTTAAACTCAACGAAAAATATTGTTGAAAAATTAGAATTAATCTTTTATATAAAATGTCATCGGCTCTTAATGGGTTAAGCATTTTTTAAAAATTTTGGTATTTCCTTGAAGATTTCTTCAAAAGCTTTTAAATGATACTAATATCGATATTTTTAAAAATTTTAAAGGTTAAAAGGCCCGTAACCCGAAAAATATGGGCGAGCGGCAATTTATGTTTTTTCATATTTTTTCAATTCTCTTTCGACCTATATACTGTTTTTCTTTTGTTTGCTTTGATTGGAGTTACCTCATTATTACAAATGATATGGACAAATTATAGGCAGGCGTGGTGTTTTGCCCGCTACCTTGAAAGACATGGACCGATTTTGCTGATTTTGATTTGATCGATTGGCTTATTTAAATTTTCTTTAACTGATTTAGTACCTTGGCAAACTTGATTTCAACACTAATATGGAAGGACAGACGGACATTGCTCAATCGACTTTTTAATGCATAAGAACTTAAAATGTATACACTTTATGGCCGGAAATGGACTCTTATTTATACCCTTTTCCACATTTTGTAGTGGAGGGTATAATGAGAACACAAAAAATATCATCAAGGCACTAAAGCTCATTACCGTTAAATATTTTTAAGGGAAATAAGAATATGATTCTTGATAAACAGTGTAAACACTTTTGCCGTAATTTAATTTATCGCAGTGTAAATTATAGGTTTTAAGGTACAAGTATTTGTTTATTTATTTCAAGTATGAGTTGACAAAAATAACACAAATTGCTAAAAAAAAATCCTTTACTTTGTAAAATATATAAAGCGCAACCTATCAAAAGAAACCAGAGAATAAAAGACAATATTATTGGAAAATAAATGCACAAAAAATAAAAAATACTCCAAACAAATAAAAAAAAAACAAGTAGAAGCTACCCAAAAAATCAGTATAAGTTTGTCATTTGACACTCAATTACTAAAAATTTCAATGTAAAAATGTATTTAGAAGTAAAATAGTATAAAAAAAGGACGACGGACGGACAGACGGACGAAAAAAATTAAAATTGTAAATATGGATGAGACCCCAAAAAAGTGACAGCACACAGTCATCGTTGCAGCCATAGTGACATTTTTTCTATTGCCAAAAAATGTTCAGTATGCAATCTAGTGGAAGTCGTCGTAGTTCTAAACAAGACGGTTGTGTTCTTATTGTTAAGATACAGTAATAAAAGAAAATTATACATTAAATAAAACGGCCAAAATATCGAAATATTCTATTTTCCTTTGTAATTGAAAGAAATCATGTATTTTATAAAGAGAAGAATTAAAAAAATAAAACAAATATTGTAGAGAATAATGAAACAAACTAAAATTTGGAAAAGAAAAGATTTTTAAATGAAATACAAATAGAAATCATCGTAAAATATTTGCAAAATATTCGTTTGATAAAAAATTAAAAATATACAAAACGGAAACGGAAGTGTGAATTGTTGTAGCAGAAATTTTCCAAATAAAAATTTGATTAAATGTTACAGTGAATTAAAGGAAAAAGAGTAATTTACAGCAAAAAAGAAAACAAAGAAATTATGAAGAAGATATTTTTTTTAGAAATTTTTGAGAGGAAAGAAATGCATGCTTTCAAATATTTTTGGTGAAAGAAAAAAAATCAATAAAAATTTTTTTTTAATTTCTGCAGAGGCATTCCTCGTTGGCAGCACTTAAGTGTAAAAGAAAGTATTTAAAAATATAAGCAAAGATAATTAAAATAACACCAAAATGTTTATCTATCATGCGATAAAAACTGAAATTGAAAAAATGTAATTAAATGTGCAAATAAAAACACTTTTAAGCACTTCTTCTAATTTAATTTTTATAAATAAATCGCACCTTAACACCTTACCAATGTATCAGTCACATTTTACAACTAAAAATTTTCAAAATATTTTGACCTCTTTTTACTACTACCACTACACTTTCAATAACATTATTTATAAATAAAAATATCCTAAAGGCTTTCATTACATGCTTTTCCATGATTGGTTTATAATAAACATCCAACAACAGCAACACGGGGTTTTGCATTTTCTTAATACTGTTTTGTTAATTTCTAATATTTTCTCAACAGTTTTTTTTTTCTACTATTTATTCTGCATCCTTTTCTTATTGTATTTTGAGGTCTTTTATCTATAATCTGTATCAGTTGCCAAAAAGCAATTTAACTTAATTACATCAAATTTTATTTATTCAAGTTATTACAATATCAAACATGCATGAACAAGGCGTTCAGCCGAATGTGATTTAAACGATAGAGATTTAATTTGAAAATATAAAAATTTACCAAAATTTATATAATATAATTTCCTTTGAAAGAAGTATAAAATTGAAATAATAAATTTACAATATTTGTTTCAATCTGTTTAAATATAATTTCAATTACAAATTAAATTTGGCTGAATGAAGGAACTTTTTAAATGAACTCGCTTAATATTTGATATATCGAAATAAAATCATTACTTTGATGATGTTATTTTTTGGCACCTCTCTCTGGCTAAAGACAGGTTTATATTTCATTTTGATTTACACATTGAAATTGAAATGACCCAAAAATACACATCTTGATAAATGACATAAATAAATTTCACAAATAAAAATCTTAGACTTTTTTATGAAGTCACTGAGAATTGATTATATGCAGGTTATTAGTTCCATGCTACTTGGCTTAACATTTAGCCAATTGAAATATAGATTTAAACTAGACTTTTGTCTTTTGGCAATGATCATAAAAAGTTTTAATTTGAATTAAGATAAATGATATAAAAACTATTAAGTTTCCATAAATAAAAATAAACTCGCAAGAATCATCAGTATTTGATTAATATTATCGGAAATATTTTATTCAGGTTAATCCCTAATGATCAGTAATTATGAATGTGAAAAATATTAAAGCCATTCAATGTTAAAAAAAATAAGGTCATCATTATTTTTTGCCGAATTATTTTATATAAAAAAATGCTAATTCTGTTTTATATTTATAAATTACACGCTTTTTGCTTTTTTAAGCAAAAGCACATCGATTGTATTACTTCATGGCTTTTGCTGGAACACACTCCACAACCATTTTTTATAAATGTGCCTAAATTTTTTTTTCGAATTTTTCCCTCTTGAACGCAAGACTTTCAATAACCCAAAAAAAAAAAACGATCTATAGGTCGCACGGCGTTTAAAGACAATTTATTCGTGTCGCATTAATTTATTAAAAAATAAATGAAACCCAACTAACGCAAAATAAAATAAAATGTTATCTCGTCACGATATTGAACACCAGTAAAACTCCCTGTAGGATACAAAATATGAACTAAATAGTGACACGCTATTAAACGGCCGATCGCACAAGGGTTCAAGGTGACCATGAATTAAAAGTGAATTTAATAGCTTGTGGTAATAAATAGTGACACCATAATAAAACATAAAGCAATAATTTACGGATTTGTAGAATAAAAGCTTTAACAAAAGCGTTGACGAAAAACACCTTGCTATTATCTATACTTTATCTAACTTTTTTCTCTGCATCTAAGTCTATAGAATTAATTGTATAAATTGTTTTTCTTTTTTTTCATTGCGATTGATGAGTCTTTATAACCAGGAAACCAGTGTTTTTGGTAAAATTTATTATAAAAAATTTCAGGTCTTTTCGAAAGCTTTAAAGCTTTATATTAGATTTTCTTAATTTATTTATTAAAAATTTTCTTAGTGGATACATGACAAGTTATTATAAAATAGACTACCATAGAAGGTAAAATGCAAGTGAAGAAATTCAGAAAGTAAAAACCTCATTTTTAGCAAAAATTCTTGTTTTCAGGAGATTGAAGGTTGATCATAACTTTCATGCTTTCTTAGTAATCATGTCAAATTAGTATCGATTTTGATATTTAAACCAAATCACATGACTGCCTCAAAATTTGTTGACACACAATTTAACCGTAATTAAATAAGAAGTGTTAAATTTTAAAATACAAAAAAGTTTAAAAAAATATTTTTCTATTGAAAAAAAAAAACAAAATTATTATTGATAGCTGAGAGTCATTATTTTACACAGAAAAATTGTACATGAAGGATTTTTTGTCTCCCTGCGACTGCCTTGGTAAAACGTAAAAAATATTGTAAATATAATTTAATAATAGAACATTGTAAATCGCTTGGGTCAAGAAGAATCAATACTAGGTGGCCGCGATAGCGAATTTATTTATTTTCGCCGTAAACGCTCAATGTCAAACACGATATAAAAATTTATACATATTTTTTATGTACAGAGTTTGAAATTTGGGTGAATATACGCCTTATTTTTTTTTTTTGGTATTCATAAACATAAATTAATTGGAAACAAAAATTTAAGAAGGTTTTATTTTAAATTCAAATACTGTAAGAATTGAACTATTTTTGGTGCTATAAAAATATATACATTTGCAGATATAAGTGTAACAACTATGTAAGCACTTTAAAATTTTTAAACTCACCTTCAACCTTCGTTTTACTTTTGAAATAAGTTCTTACTTTTGTATTTATTTATAAACTTTTTAGAACATTTTTAAATTTCGTTGTAAATCCCGTCAGTTGTCATAAAAATTATGAGGTCTTCTTTAACAGACTTGAATGACTGATTGTGCTGCAATCAAACAAATACGTTTTGCCAAGAAACAAAATTATACACATACATATACAAATGCCTACAAACTATATGTTGCAAAAATATATACGTAGTGCCATACAAACAAATACAAGTTAAGTTTAATATTTGTATGTGGTTGTATATTTTGTATATTTTGTGAACTCGGTTCTTTCTTTGGTTGTTACAGCGAAAACAATCATTAATTAGCTTTTCTTTTCGGTTTTAAATGACGTTGGCTTTTACTTTATTTCACTTAATTAAAATGATAATCTTTCGGATTGTATTGTATTAACAATATTCAATTGCACTCTTTTGTAAAACGATTTGTTAAATGTGATAGTCTATTCTTTACTGCCGCAAACAGTTTACAATTTTACACTCTTGAAGACATTATGTAGGATACAAGAATACTTAAAGCAATTTAATATATATGAGGTCCACTTTAAGATAATTTTATTATTTTTTACTTCAAGAAGATGTTTTGATACACATTTTACAAGCTTTTGCGCGCCACTTCTTCTGAGTGTTTGTCTGTGTTCTAATGAAGACTTCTGTATGTTTCAAGAATTGTATTTCGAACTCCTGAAAGTATGCTTGGATTTAGCTTAAATACATTCTTGTCGCAAACCCTACAGTTGTGTTAAAGACATAAGGTGCTCTTTGTCCTGTCCTATGCCATTGAGAACGTATGATCTAAAACTTTCATTCGCATTTAAATTATAAGTAAAGATTTGTGTTGATTAATGGATATATGTTGGCATTGATTTCATCAGAATTCACTCAATTATTTTTTTTTATAGTCGTTGTTTGTACAACGCGATTCTATTTAATTTATTTCCGTGAATATTTGTTTAACCATTTCCTTTCGAATTGTGCACCATGTTTCGTGAAAATAATAACAGTTTTTTATTGTGGTCATGCCCACTGAGTGAAGTGATTCGCAAATATGTGTTGTATGCATACAGAGAGTTGTTATGCGAGGGTTGTATTATAATGTTATCATTAACTGATTATTAATATTTCTTTTTAACCGTTTGTCCTTAATAACGCTTTTTAGAACAAAGTTGCTCTTTAGGGTTAATTGACTTTATTTTTTCTGCAAAAATAAATAACCGACCGACTACTGGTCCAAATAACCCAAGTTTATACATATATAAATAATTTCGATTATACTTGGCTTATATTAGTATTTGATACGTATCATCGGACAACACTAACTATTATTGGATCCCATTATACTGATGTGGATCACATGTAGGCTCAGCGAGACGTTGGTTATTCTGAATCGTGTAAAATGCTTTCTGAAAAATTTGCGATAGATGTATTTTAAATTAATTGAAATACATAAGTTACATTGATCACGACGTAGAATATAAATAATTTAAAAAAAATCATAAATGTTCAAAATGTAAGGCAATAATATGAAAAAAGGAAAAAAAAACGTTTTCAAAATCAATTTTTATTTACAAACAGAAACTTATGGCTGGAAAAAATACAGTGTCTTTTTAAGATTGTGTATTTCTGTAATTATAGATTTTAATTTATATTTTCAGCTGTTTGTTCTGGCAACAAGTTTGACCCGACGACAAGTTTGGCGTCTGCTGTCCATACAAAACTAATAATAATAATGTACAGTAAACGCCCATAAACATACTGCTGAGAAATCTCGGTCAATTAAGTCTAATAATTATTTATCAAAACTATTTTTTTTCGCAAAATACAAGAAGTCTCATCCCTTTAATTGAGTCAACAAGCTTAAATACGTTTCCAGACGAGCCTCTCTAAACTATCTTTGCATAGAAGTGTTTAATTGAAATTAAAAAATGAATAACTAACTACGAAGTACTCTCGTTTTACACACTTAATACACACATACAATTGCAAAGTAATTGTACAGAAAGAATGACGAAATTTTAACAAAATTGTATAACAATTATGGCGTCAGCCACCATTATTAACAACAACACAAATTAAATTAAACGTTGCAACATGTGTGAGTTAAGGGTTTTGTTTTTTCTAAACACAAACACACAAATTTGAATGATCACATTTAGAAATAAATAGAAAGACGGACATAGAGGCACTTTGTTATTAAATACACACCCACTAGTCAGCTCATAAATGAACGTTTAGGCATTCGACTGGATGTGTATGTTTGTGTGTGTGAAATAGTTTCTATCACACCAACACCTCTACTAATCGTAACATATTCCAGTAAATTTCTTGTTTAAATGCGTGTTTGGAGTTATGTGCAGCACAATATAGTGAAAGTTAAAACCTCGTAATGAAAAACCTTCTTTCTGCTTTTCAATTACAAAAACAAATGAATGAAACTAAAATACAGTAACAATTAAAGCACCAACAGAAAGGAAACTTAAAATGAAATTTTAAAATAAAATAACAGCAGCAGAGTGTAATTTAGTTTGAAATAGAAAAAGGTGCCAAAAACAATCAGTTTGTGTTTAGTGTTGTTGATTGGTTGCATAAACCACTTTGAAATAATAATAATAATATTATATAAAAAAGCAAAAATTAAAAAATGAAAAAATGTAAAGAAAATGTGCATAATAATTTTTTCGTCAATGGAAAATAAGAAAAATCTTGAATTTGTTTATCAGTAAGAAAAGAGAAAAATATGTCAGTTGTGAATAAAGTGCAATTGTTTGTCAGGAATTTTTAAGTATTAAAGGATTCCTCAGCACAAGAAAATGTTTTAAAACGTATTTTTTTTAAGGTGAAAAGGAAAGGAAGTGAAATGATATAAAATCATCATCATGAATCATCATTATTAGTTTGAAGTTTGGTTTTATTATTAATTTTAATTGCTGTTTTGTATTATTGCTTTTTTTATATTAAATTCATTATCTCTATTTTATGAAAACTCTTTTACATTTCTATTTGCCCTATTCACAAGCCCCCTAGTACGTGCTAAGTGCTAACAAAATACAACGATGCTAGCTGTGTTGTTGGTAATTTTCATGCAAACATGCGATACAACACTTAGTACTTTTTTTCATATGTTTTTCAAACGTTGTATTTGTTTAAATGTTTTATGTTTAAATGAATTATTATTTTTGTGTTCATGTGTGAATTATATTAAATTAAATTGAATTAAAAGATATTTTTATTAGTTTTATTTATTTAATTTATTGATTTGACTGATTTATTAGAAAGTTGAAGTTGAAAGTTGCCAATATAAAAACTGTTCTTTAAGATTTAATATTGCTTTAATGACTCGATTTCTAATATTTTGTATGGTACCGCCATCACCTATACCAAAAAGCACCATTTCCTGAAGATCCCAAGCAGTAAAGTACAATTTTAAGCTGCAAGTCAATGCGTAGTTAAAGCCTTTCGCCAATTGTATGAAAAACATCATCATTTTTTATAAGGTTGAATATATAGGCAAATTCCTCTGGCAGTAGTCGTATCATATGAAGAAATCTGTTTTCATCAAAATATCTTAAAACCCGATTATGCCATAATGATGATTTTGGTAGCCCTAAATGTATAATTCTGCGACTGGAGAGCAAATTCATTAGGTTCATCCTAAAAATGTCTTGAATTTCATCCTCACACAAAAAATTTATTAATATACTTTTTTCTGTTTTCTCCCCCATTTGGCTTATAAATAACAAATGATGAATAGCACTTTTCTTCTTCTTATTAACTTTTTGACGTATGAAGTACAATGTACAATGGCACACTGATACAATAGTTGTTCACAAAGAAGTAAACAAAAGGTAGTATGTAATACTACCTACACCTTAGCAGAGCTTGTGAATACGGCAATTGTAACACCAACATACAATCTTATTTTAAATCACATTCATTCTCATATAAGGTTTGTATGTGAGCATGTTACAGTAAACACAATTTCAAAAGTATTACTAAAAAATGCTTGATTAGAACCAGATACTTTTTGTAGTGCTGCTGGGGTCCTGGTTCAATTTTGAACCCAAAATTTTAAAATACTTTTAACGAGGATTTGTTTTCTGAAAATTATTTATTATACATTTTAGAGCACAGAAATATATTGGTGGTTTGGTAAATAATAATTCTCTTCGTATTATTTTTAACGGTTGGTCTCGGTGATAAAAGCCTAATAAACCACGTTATTGAATCAAACGATACCCATTGGATATTTTATAGGTGAGAATGTTGTTCTTCCAACTCACCATTTTGCCTTGCACTCGCAGTGACGTTCAATAAATTTCAAGGCTATTCATAAAAACTTTAATAATAATGAGGAAACAGCATTTTCATTATCATAAAAATTATCCTTTATCTAACTAATTTATTTCTGTTTTCATTTCTTCTTCAACTCCTTTCTTTCTCGAGTAACGAGTAAAAAATCGCATATAAATAAATGATCCTTTGATTTTTACTGAGTTTCGAGCAATCATCACATCTGCTTTTAATTAAAGTATTTTCTGGTTATCAGATAGTAGTGAGATAATACTTTTATCATGATCAGAGGCGCTTAATCCTTAGTCCCATATTGATTTTTGTCCTGACAAATATTTTATGTGCCTGCCGATGGTAAGGAGGCTACAACTAAGCAATGATAGATGATCATTTACAACATCGTAAAACATGTAAAGAAAACATCATCCTTAGTTCAAACCTAAGCTTTCTAGGTTATCTTGATTAAGATTCGACTTCGACTTATCATAGTGTTTATTCCACAACTTCCATCACAACCCTCTCGTGGAAACTTCCTCCATATATACTGTTCCTGTTAGGCGCCTGTCATTTTTATTTTTACTAATTTCCAGACTTTGACTTGCTTTTCTAAAAACAAAATGGGGGAAGATGTGCCTTTAATATATATTTAAAGTTAAAGATTAAATATCAACAAAAAAAAACCAAGTTTAAAAATAATATATAAAACGTTAAGGTGTCAACGTTTGAACTATTTTTTTAATATTATTATTCGGCATATTTTAGTAATTCAAGCCCCCACTGTACAACGTGTGTTAACGATATCTCTATCCACCTGCTATCCAACTTGTCGTCGCCCTGTATAGAAAACAATAACACTTTACTGTTGCTGTATTTTAGTGAGTCCCCATTGTGACGGCTGTCGATATTAGTAGTAGTGTTAGTTTTTTATGTAGTAGTTTTTGTTATTTTTTTTTATCACATTCGCCGTTATTTTCACCTTTTTGTTAATTGTTTACATAAAACAGTTACACGCATTTGTTGCTTGTAAATTCGTGTGACAAGAACACACACACCCTCACAGAATTTGTTTCAAACCTGTGAGTGTTTGTTATCCGCTTTATTAAGAATCCAAACACCCGCCTTTTCTTTTTATAATTTGGTTTGTTTTCTGGAGTCTTAACGCTCTTGAATTCAACGCGTCAAACTTGTTAGCATTCGAACACATACAATTGAATTGTGTGTTTGATGTTCGAAATAGTCATGTTGTAATGTTGTACCGGATTACGTATACATTGCATACAATCCTTTTGAGCTGTTATACCATCCCAATATGTTCATTATGTTCATACTTGTTTTCGGTTGCTTTAAACTGTGTTTGTATTTGTTTATGGATTTTGTTTATATTTTTATTATTTTCTTCTCTATTAAGAATAAAAGCTCAGTGTTTGTGAGGACTTTTAGATAAAGTTTACTCTTTCTGGTGTTAGTACATCAACAAATATATAAATAAAAAAAATAAAAAAATTTGTTTAAAGAACATGTGCGTGTGTGTGTCTCCTTTTCGTCTGGTTAATTACAAAATTAATATAGAAATAACAATAATACAAATATAAAAATGAAAGCATAGTCGTAAAATATTTAAAAAACTACATACTCGTAATCTATTTTCCACGTGTTTTTCTTTTTTAAAAATTTGACGTTCCTGACATTAAAGAAATCTTTTGTGTTCGTAATGCATTTAATTCATTTATTGCTTTAAAATGTTTTTTATTTTGGTAGTTAAATTGGCAGAATTACTTTCAATCAAAAAACAAACGAAAAATTATTTGAATCAGATTAGAAAGTGCATGTGTGTCAAATAAAACAAATAAAATAAAAAACTTCCTAAATAGAAAAAAAAGCAACATTCGCGTTATAGTTTTTTGTTTAAAGTTGTTTTCACTCCAGTATCTTTTTTGCAACTCCCTTTTATTTGTGTTTCGCAATACTGCATTTGAAAAATTTGGGTATTTTTGTTTTGTTATTGTGTTTGATACCAACGGAGGAATTTTATCACATTTAGGAATTTCGGTTCAATATTCTTGTATAGAAGTGAAATTTTATTGTGTGCGAGTATTTATTTTATAATTATTTTTATCCTTTTTTTTACAAATTTAAGTTTACGACTGTTTTTATTCAAGATAATCAGATTTAATATTTCCTTTCTTGAAAAAAGTCTTACTCGTTATGACTTCTCTCATATCTGTTATTCATTTTGATAATCAAATTTTTGAGTATTTGAATTTATTTTCTTATTTACCATTTTTGTTTTGTTAATTGAATGTAAAATAAGACTCTTCAATTCAGTTTTACATCTCACCTAAAAAAATATAGGTGCGTCATTGATTGAACATATAGTTTTTCTTTGATGGCATTTTTCCGAAAATTTGTCGTGAAATAAATTTACTTCTCTTGATACAAAGGACGCTTTTCTACACCAACTGATAGAACCGTATTTACTAGCTTTTTAAAAATGTTGTACTAAAGGAAAATTGAAACTGGAAAGGAAAGGATAAGATCCTATCTATAACAACTTGAAAAGTGCGATCCCTGAGAGCGCTCGATATAAATCGACACCAAAAGCAGTTTTAATTCAAGTGTACCATGCCACACTTTATTAAACGCCTTGGAAATATCTAGAGCCACCACTTGCCTTTCGCCGATCCGGCATAGTTACTGATACTCCTTCTACTGCGGGCAGTGGCTGATTGCTTTCCGACAAGTGGGAGTTACTTGTAAAAATTTTAGCTTTATCAACTGGGTTCATCTTTAAAAAGAGGCAGAAATGAGGGATAATGCTACTATTATCCCCCACTCATTTAAAGAATGACCATAAGCTCTTGTTACCCCAAAAAGCAGCAAGAAATAAGACAAGGAGCTGCTTGCTGCTTTTTTGTTGCACCGCCAGATACAAAAGGCTTCAACTCTGGAACTGAGTGCACTTTTGCACATCTGATTAAACCAAGAATTCTTTCTGTCCGTACATATTTGCTTTGATTGAATAAAATTAACTTGCTTGTAGGAATTAAAAGTCTGTTTTATTGACATGTATTGTAATCCTGTCGTGCCTGGCAATACTTTGAAAATTTTATTCCATCGGTTTTTAATTACAGGAATTATTTACGAATTAGTATAATAAATTTAAAATTGTGATTAGATAGCATAAAACCAAATAGAGTAGAGTAGAGTGTGTTAAGGCCTGTGCTATCAGATTATTCACTTGATTGTAAGGTCATTCTTATCCACATCTGCATTTCGTATAAATGTGAGGAAGTTTGCATTTGAAACTTAAGAAAAACAAACTATGACCGAAAAAAAAGCACTTGAATGTGTTGTTTGCGTTTTAAAATTTCCAAAGCAAAAATAACAAACAGAAACAGAGTGGTGTTGCTGGGGTGTATTTGGTTCAGCTCTTTAACCTCTTTCTTTGACACATCATCTACTTTGGTTTATCACGTCAGTCGTTGTTGTTTTGATTCCAACATAAAACCCAACCAGTTTCTTATTGTCTATGAACTTTTTTTTTAAAGTTTCTCTTCTATTTCATTTGAAGAAAAACAATAAACGAAACAACAACAAACCATGCTGTATTAGATAAATTTAACTTTTAACTTTTTTCCAAAAAATATCGATTTAATTTTATTTGTTGTTTGAACTAGTTGTTGTTGGTTTTAAAGTTTAAGGTTTTAATGCATTTTTCATTTAATGCTGCTTTAGTTGCTATTGTTGTATTTTAGTATGAAAAATAAATTTTAAAACTTTTTTTTAAGCACTTTAAACAGGAGAAGTCAACAAGAAAACAATTACTTTTTTTTAAATAACAGAATAATTCTTGTTTACAGATTAATCACAAATTATTGGTTGTTTTATAATTTATTGCAAATAACAACAGCTTTGCGTGAAAAAATTATATTGAGAATGCAGTTATAAAATTGGTCTGAGGATCAATGGTTTAAACGTCATAGTTTAAGGAATTGGACACAAACTCAACTACAAGAAGAAAATAAAACAGCTTAAATCCAGTGTTAAGTAGAAATCTTTCAGCAAAATAATTATTATTTTAAGACCATGGCTTGCAGGACCATTAGAGGGGGGGCTCTCTGTTTGGCCTACCGGTTTCCGTGGTGCCAGTTTATTTATTTGCTATTATTATTTATATGTTATTATCATTTAAAGACACTGGTGCATCCTTCCACAGTACCCCACTGTCTATCCAGATTCAGTGTCTGCACACCGGGTGACTGGTTCCCCCTATACCCCGAATATACCTGTGTCAAGGCCTATGTTCCCTCAGCCAGACTCGAAGTACCCCCGAGAGGAATAGCTCATGACACAGACCAGTGTTTTATTATTTAAGACTTTTTTTACAATTGTCTAAATGATTCAATTATAAATATGAACTAACAGCTACCTACAAAATCAGCAAAAAATATCACGTCATATTATTGAGTGAGCTAAGAACACTGGGGATATGACACGGGTCAATAATTTAAATTGCGATTAAAAATTTCGGTGGCAAATAAGTACCAGCTCTGTCGATTGCAAAAATACCCGACTTGTGTTTAAATTGTTATCGCATGCACCTCAGTCCAGTTATTCATCACTGTTTCTGTGATTAAAGAGATGTCTGGGCGAGAAGAGTTTTATGTTAACTGAACAAATTACCGCTGGAACTTAGACTATTGTGGGATTCATAAAAAAGTTGCAGAACCTCTGGATAAAGTTGTAAAGTAAACAAATCCACGAATACTTTTCTCTCACTTTGCGACAACTTGTTAATTTTCCCGTGCTTTAATTTTTAAAGTCCTCTATAATATCATCGTTAGAATTTGTATCATATAGTAGAAAATAAATATAAAATTAAATAATTAAATTTTCGTATAATATTTGGAACGGGAATGTTTAGTAAAAATGTATTTAATCCTAATTTTATACAGTGGCATTAAGAATGTTTGTTTTTAAGTTAAATTCGATTTTCAATCTTTTTTTGTTGTTATTTTTATTTTGTTCTTCTTCTTAGTTTTTGTGTTTTTTAACACTTTATTTTGTATGTCATGCGCTCTTCATGGAAAACTCTTGCTCTCTCCACGTAAAATCCTGTGTCATTGCAACTAACTTTTTCATTTACTTTTGTGTTTTTTTTTTGTGTTGTGGTTGTTGTGATACACTTGTCACTGGTAACCCGGTTTCAAAATGTAAACAATTTTTTTTCTTTACACTTTCATTTGTTTTTGTTTGCATTTCGTTATTATTTGTAACAAAAATATTACATTCTCTTATATCCTTTAAATGAGAGGTTTTTTGTACAATAGTTGTCGTCCTTTCTATATGTTTTGTTTCGGCAGCTGTTTTTAATGATGACATTAGTTTCGTTTTATTGTTTTCTTTTTACTTTTTTGTTATTGTTATTATTTTACTTTTAAAAATTTTTGTTCGTCTGATGTGAGCGAAAGAGTTCAAAGAAGAAACTATTTGACGGCGATGCTATTTATTCGTGTAATTTTTTAAATATGAGTTAAATCTTCTACGTTGCGTGTTTCATAAAGTCATTTATTTTTTTAAACTTAAAATTGTAAAGGACTAGATTTTTGCAAAAAGTGTCAGTTTTACATAAACCTGTATCAGCTATTAAATTGTGAATGTTTAAGCATATAAAAAGTAAAGTAATTATTGAAAAACCTTCCCTTGGACTATTATCTAAACTTCTTCAAGTGAATAATTAATTAACGTCCATTTAACTCGCAAAAAGAATGAAATTAATAAATATAATTAATCAGTGTGTTTGCTGAAATAATCGTCTGCTTATACAATCAAACCTTTAGACTTGTTTGCAATTAAGAATGAAATAAAAAAAAAAAACAATAAACAATCACTTAAACTCTCCCTTTTAAATGCATAAATACAAACGCGTCATAAAAAATCAAAGCATGCATAGAATAATAGAGCACATTGTGAGAAATAATCCTTTATGCTCTCAAATACTCTTTCTCGTGTTCCTGTGTTTTCTTCTCTTAGACTTTAGTTTGTTGGTTGTTGTTTTTTTTATAGAGAAAATGAGACAAATATATAACGGCGTGTAATTTGTTTCATAGTAAAGCGACCTTGAAAGAGAGAAAAAAATAAAGTTTTGTGTTCTCATACTTCAAAGACTCTGATGTTAAGAAGAAGAAAAACTATGAAGAAGAAGTTTAAAAAAGTTGATAAAGAATAAACATGTGCTTTAAATATTAAACAAATAAAAATAAATATAAATAAATCGAAGCAAAAACTTAAATAAACAGAAATGAGTCATTACGTGTAAAATATAATCAAGGATTTTATAAACCCTTCATGTTATTAACAAACACGAAAAAAGTCCTCTAGAAGCGATTTAAATTTAAAACAACAAAACAACAAAAATGGAACCAAGAATGCTCTCAAAATGCATAAATAATAATAAAATTAAATTGCTTAAAATTTTGCCATTATTTTTGATAAAATGTGAAAAATGCCATTCTCTTTTAGATACAGAATTCCTTTGGTCCTCAACATGAACAAAATATGATGCCAATTTTCATGTTGTAGATCCAAAGTAGCCACAAAAAAAACGTAAGAAAGGACCTTCTGAATTTTGGTTTTTTCAAGTGTGAAATGAAATACATGTGTTGAGTGACTTTGATTTATGCTTTATGGTAGAGGTCAGTTGACTAAATTAAAAATTCTTAAAATTTATCATGTCAGTTGAATGAAAATAAGTTAAACGAAAATAACTTGACATAATTTTGTAAAAGAAATTGCTGCAGATGTTTAAATTTCACATTTGCTTCATAGTGCAAGTTTTTTGACAGCAAAATTAATTTTGTAATCTTTGATTTTATTAAAGATGTTTTTCTTCCATTATTTTAAAACGAAACTCTTTCCTTAATTTAAATGAAAAACAAAAAAAAATTGGAGGAATTTCAAAGGAACTCTTTTTCAATTTATAAACACATTGAAAAAAAAATTTTTTTTTGTTGTCGTCAAATATTTGCTCTCATAAGCTCGCCGCAATTCTGAAAGATACTCAAAACAGGCTTTAGTGCCAAATGTAATTTATTTGACTGATAAGATGTTTTTAAGGCTGGTAGATTTGTTCGGAAAATAGGGCGGTATTTCAACACTCATCGCATTTGTTGTCATCTCTTGACGGGACTTTACTGTCCAAACATAAACAATATCTGTGATATATTTTTTTACATTACTTTTCGTGTTCCAAAATATCTAAAAAGACCAGTGTCACAAGTTTAACAATTTACCTGTTTTGTTGTCTATATTTCATCTGGATCGATTTAGCTGGTAAAATTAATTGCATTGGCTGCTGTTCCATTTTATATTTAAAGTGGTGAGAAAAGAAAATAAAATTCTATTCTTTCTTTAACTGACTGCCTAAACTCACATTGCAATTAAAAGGAATTCTTCAAAAAATACTAACTGAACTTGTATTCATTTTCAACAGTAAATCCGAAATAAGATTTGTTCTAATATCGAATTAAAAATGAAAAATACTTGAATTAAGGTAGTAAACACTAAATGGAACTAAGATCGTCGTTTTATATAACGGTTTCTTATTCGTTATTCATCATATTCATACATGATTACAAGATTTAGATTTAACGAAAGTTTAACGTAAAAGATTTATAATGATTGAATCAAATAAATAATAAAAGGGAACTGCTTTAAAAGTGTTCACACCTGCAATGACATTATTAGCAGACATGTGTTTCGCAGGAAATCCTTCTTAAAAAAATTGCTGCTTATTGAACCTTCATTTTAAATTTTTATAGCAACGAATATGAACTATGCATTCAAATTGCGAACCCTTTAAACAAGTGATTTGTATTTGTTAAAAGTCAATCGAAAAAGTAAAAAAAAACAAAATAATGAAAGAAAATATAAGAATTTTATGAAAATACGAAAGCAAAATGAACTTGAATATGGATTTCAGTGTGCAATAAGAACAAAGACGACGATAACGGCGATAAGAGCGAAATGTCTGAGGATGCAAATGCAAACAAAAAATAAAATAATAAAATGTTAGTGAAACCGAAATTAATAAGTGTTACTATTGATAAATAAAAACAATATGCAAAAATCATATGCACAATAATCCTATTGCCATGAAATGCATAAATAAAAAAATATTAATTAAAATTAAATTTTATCAAATATGTTTTACATTTGTTTTTGTGATCGTTGTTATGGCTGTAATATTACAAAATAATAATAAATATAAATAAAAGAATGAACTATTTAAAGCAATTAACAATAAAAATAATAGAATTATATTATTTAAACATGTAAACAAAAATGGCGAATGTTTTGAATGCAAATTAAATGAATGTTTTGATATGATGTTTTTTTCTATGATTTTGTTTTTATATTTATTTTAATTTATTTAAATAATTAAAGCATAAGCAAACTTTATTCTTATTTTAGTGCATTTTTTGCTATAAATATGAATATGATCATGCATCAACAATAATATTCATCCTTTATATTGATGTAATGAATGCTAGCATAAATTTTCTTATACAATTTGTACTACTTCCTTTACTTTTATTATTTTTTTTTTTTGTTTAAAGAAACGTTCATGCAAAAAAACCACCTTTCAGACAGACAGAGAGACAGACCGGCAATCTTACTAAAAAATAATAAAATGGCATTACTTTGTAGGTATTAGATCTCCCAAAAAAAATTGCCTTTAAGGTCAAAAAAAATTCTGTAGATGTACAACCGGCATCTTTTATTTTATTTTATTTTGTTTTTTTATTTTATTTTATTTTATTTTATTATTTTTCAATTATTCTTGTAGCAGATACAGTGAATTGGCTACCTATTACGATTGAGAAGATGAGGTCTTATACGTAATGGTTGCTGTTAAAATAAAATATCTGATTATTGCATTTTAAAATAAACATAAACATCGAATTATGTCTTTGTGGGCGAAATTTCCAAGTTATATGTTTTATTGTCTCTAGATATTGTGATGTACACTCTATGAAAAATTCTGTTCAAAATTTAAATTTTTTCCTATAGATTAAACTGTTACCATTAATTTTTAAAATTGTTTCACTAATAATTGAGTTCTTAACTGAAGAAAAGAAAACGTCTTAACCTCTGCCGAAGACGTATGAGTAAATTGATGGCGTTTAATATTCCTCATACGTCATTAGTTGCTTGTTTAACGAAATACTCGTATGTATGTTCTTGCACAAACTTTGGAAAATTAATAAAAAAAAAAAATCAATAATTAAAAATATAATAATTTCTAAATGAAATGAAAATTACAATTAAAAAAAAAAATAAAAACATAGAATTTCTTTTGAACATTGGCATTTGCACAAAATAAAATATCATTAAAATAAAAATCTGTTAATAGGAACTTTTTCTTTTGAGATTGATGTGAGGTATCTCATTTAGAAAAAATCTTTCGATCAGAGAAGCTGACATAGTATTTACAGTTTGTTGCCTCAAAGGATCGGCTTTACAAATAGTGAACTCTTGATGGCTTAAATGTGTGTGTATGTTTCTGCAAGATGAATGCTAGTTAGTATTCAGAATATGGCGTATATGGGGGACCTTAAGAAATCATACGAATTAAAACAAATTTGTTACTGAACGTACACCTATGGGAAAGACTAATTTGATTTTCGGTACTGGTTCTCTTATCTTCTCAAAATAAAATTCTAAAACGAAAATTGATCAAAAGTAATAAATGATTTATTGTTAGTTTTTTGAAAATGCTATATCTTTCATACAATATCGAAAAATTGTTTTAAATATATCTGCTTAGTTTATCTCTGTTTATCTCAGTTAAAAACAATAATTTTCAATGTATTTTTTGATTGAAAATGAAAAATCGAATATTTATGAAATGTTCAAATTTGTTTATATAAAAAATTATAGTGTCTAAAATTATAAATAGGAATTTAATGTCCTTTGAATTAAATTAAAATAAGAAGTTTTCTATTTATATTTAAACAAATATTTTCAATTTGTGAGATCCTTCTTCAAAATTAACTTTAAACTTGCGGATAAAAACTGCACTTCCCTAAGCTGTGGAATTTAATAGGTTGTTCACGTGACCATTTTAATAGCTCTATTTAATTTTTTTCATAACTTTTAAAACGTTTTTCTGTACTGCTTTAACGTATTTATAATTATTATTTTGAAAATGCGTTTTTTTCTTGAAGCTAAAATATTTACAAAATAAAGAGGGATGCTAATGAAATAAATTTAAATATATTATTTCTTATTTTTTATTTTTAAGGTTTATTTAGTCTAGAGCCTTTTTAATTCATCTTACCGTTCAACACATTCATTTCCTTTATAAGAAAAGAACATTGTTTATTTTGTAAAATTTGCTAAAAGAATAACTTATTAAAGTTGCAATTTTTCATGTAACTACAGCTCGAAATAAATAAATTAAAATTGGTTTTTATTTTAAACTTGATTATGTGTTTTGCTAGAAAGAATCCTTTGATTTAAAATTAAAAATGAAATTAAAATGTAAATTAAAACAAAAAAAAAAATCGTTACATCAGTAGCAATAAAAAATTGTGGCCATTCTTTTTATGAATTTTATTGCTCATACAATTAATTAATTAATTAAGTCGTTCATTATTTAAATTATCATCACTGACTTCCATTTATGTTTACTGTACATGAGAGGCTGGCTTGTGTTGTACTAATTTTAAATATTTTTTTTTGTTATATAATGGAAATAATATTAAAACAAAAGCCTTAAAGCTTAAAAAAAGCATATTTTGCATTAATTTGAATGAATGAAATTCGAAAACAAAAGGCATTAATTCATAATGCAGATGATACTTGTAGCTGGCGGCGGGTAAGTGTGTGTTTTTTCAGTTTTATTCATTTTTTTTTATTTAACGTTTTTGTTGTTCTTGTTGTCGCCTTATTGTATTTTTTTTTCTTTAGGTTAAACACAATTTTCAGTATTAATTGTTACAAACTGTTATAAATTATAAAGTGTAACTGCAATAAATGTTTTAGGATTTATTTGTTGAATATTTTTATAAATTTATTTGATTTTTAGATGTTTGGTGTTTAAATAGTAATAGAAAGCAAAACAACTTCCTTTTAAATCAAATGAATATTAACAAACATTTTAATTGCAAAAAACAACTTTTTTTTATAAATGTTAAAAAATCAAAGCTTTTCAATAACGTAACAGTTAAAAGTTATTGTCTCGTCATGTTGTCTCCGTGTTGTCTGCATCTTTGCAACAATAATTGTGTTTCATCAAAGTCTGAAAATAATAATAAAATAATAACTGTTAATTATTGCAACGTATTCGATTATCTTCATAATTGTGGAACACAGGATTTGCCTTCGCTCTTCGCTGTTTCTAATCGTTCATTCATAAAAACAGCATCTTATTGTCTGCACACTTTGCCCATCAGATTTCTTGATCCTCTAGAGAAAGCTTTAAAATACACTGTATTTGATTCAGATAAAAATAAAAAGTACAAAAACCGAAAATTGAAATCTCTGCAACAACTATTTTGTAGGCGATCTAGAATTTTTAATTGGTTCTTTTACAACGAATAATGATGGCAATTAGTTTTTGCAATTAACTATTTGCGAAAATGTCATCTTTTCCAAAGATAAAAGTAAAATCTTCGTCTCTCTTGATAATAATTGGCAGAAACAAAAATGCAAATTTAATCTTACACTTAAAATAATGTCATTGACTTGATATTTGTTAAACATTAAAAAAAACTTTCATATTGTATTTCTCCAAAATAAATTATTGCAAACAAAAATTTCCCAGCTTTACATTTTGATAAGAAATTAAATTTAAATAGTAAGGGAACGTAATTTAAAATTCAAAGTGAATATTTTTGAACCAACAAAAAATAGTTAACAATGGACTTCAGTGCTTTACTCCATGGCATGTCATATATCGCTTTGCAAAACCTCATAATGTCCATGGATATTTCATCGTTCTTGATATGGACATAGTGCTACTTATGAAAGTGTCATAATGTCCGCACTTAAAACAGCAATGGTTTAGCCCGCCAAAGATTCTCTGCATCCGAAAACAATTCTGTTTCCTTTTTGCAAAAATTATTAAACTGAAAGTCATTCAATAGGAACTTTAATTTTTATATAAAAATTCTGCTATTAAAAAGATAAATTTGGAAACTAAACAAGTTGTAAAATTAAACTAAAATCAACTGGAACGCATAAGAAAAAATAAAATTTAAATTTGCTAACACATAAATACGAATAACTATTTTATTTTTGATTTCCTTAAAATGGACTAGAGATTACGATTTGATATTTTGTTAATAAAATTTCCCATTGTACGGAGTAAAACAAAAAATAATTTTAAAATATTCTTAACTTGTTTTGGGATGATTTAAACTTAAAACTGCATCATATTTCATTGTTTTATCTATTTTTTTAAACACGCTTTCAAGTATTCTTACACCTTAGAAACATGAATGAATAATTATAAAAAAAAGCATACGTAAATGTAGAATAGAAATATTTTAAAAGTATCACGCTCGTATGCTTTGCATTTGGAGACAAGAAACGGACATAAATTTAGTTAATTGTTAGTTAATGCTGCGAATGATTAAGTTTTTCTTGCTAATTTGCACTTTGTAGATTTTTATAATTGTAGTTTTACATATAATTAAAAATATAAAAATTTTGTTTTTATTCTATTTCGAAATACTAATAATATCTTTTTTCTATTTTCTTTTTTCTCTCTTTTCTTCTAGGTACGTATTAAACAATAATTTAAATTTATTAATATGAAATAAATTAAACTCTTAACAGGTAAATTTTATAATATAATTTATTTTCAAATTATAACAGAAAAATCAAAACGTCTTATTGCGTTTGATGAATAAAATAATATTTGTTCACATTTAAGTCTTTTTTATCGATTTTGTGATAAAAAATTTAAATTTCGTCATTATAATTATTTTTTCCCATCAGTTTCAAAGAATATGGCATCAAATATATTTTTAATTTAGTCTTCGTAAAAGTTCTGCGAAAACGTTTATTATATTTTTCTAATTTAGATTATTGTACTTTGTGACTACAACTACTGTTGTTAAAATACTTCTTCTTTGTGAGGATTTTTTTTAGTTTTTAACATTACTTTACAACTATTTATGATCCAGCATTGTTTACTTTTAAACGATTCTCTTGAATTTTTCTTCTGATATTTTTGCTTTTTTGTCACTTTTCTCAAGTTTTTTAATTTATCTTTTTTATGATGGCAATATTTTCTTGAAATTTAATACCTAAGGACACTTTTGTTGAAGGCAAAATATTTCTTTCTAAAACAAAAGTTCAAATGCACAAGGAAAATATAAAAATCTTAAAGAACGAAATATTTTCACCCAAATAACTAAAACAAAAGGTAGAAAAAGTTGTTTAATTAAGCAAAAAAAAAAAAAAAATTAACTTTTAAGCGATTTTAGAGCGACATATTTTTTTTGTTTTTATATTTTTTCCTTTGAATTTTTAACGTCTAAAATAGTCTTTCTATAAAATATAAACAAGTGCGGCGCTTGAATTATTATTCTGAATTATTATGCTATTTTACATAAATGAATACTAATTATTTATTCTGGTTATTGCAACCGTTGAAATTTATAATATTTCCTACACTAGATTAAGTTTTAAGTTATTTCCCCCTGTTCATGTTGAGTGAGTAGACGCTTGACCCCAGCAAAAAATTTTTGAAAAGGTAACTAGATTGCAAACTTAATGATTTTAAAAAGGCATGAGACTTTTATAATCAGTTCCTGAGAATCGATTACATTAATTATTGTAGGAATTAATGAGAGCAATTAGTACGGTAGTCTCTTTTAACATAAAGAACTAGTTCCATTACTACTTCCTTTTTTGGGAACTAATGTAATGTGTTTTGTAAGCGAGTAACAAAATATGGCAATCACAAAAGTAAGTCATTATGTGGCAGGTACTTTTTAAGGTAATTTCTAATTTTTTGCTGGGACGTTGATAATTTTAAGTTCCCAGTTATAGTATTCTGCAGAGAATTCTTTCTTTAAATAGAAATAAGATAAATATTTAGGATTAAAGGTGTTTAATAAGAATTTACTTTCAGATTGTATTTAACACATATTGATTTTTTTAAAGGCGTGGCAAATATCAAACCCTTAATCAAAAGTTAACATAACCATAAATTGAGAAAGATGCATCTGAAATGGACGAACAGAATACCAGAAATAGCCTAAACAAATTTTTTATCTGATCAACTGTTTTGGAAATATTCTAAAATTTCATTAAAAATTAACCAAAAATTAATTTTTAAAAATTTATAAAAAATTTAAAAGGAAAAAATTAAAAGTTTTTGTCACTATCATTCCAAGAACAACATTATGAAAATCAGTAACAATTTATCATTTTATGATATTTTTGGTATTTATTGTTATTGTAAAGTAACACAGATTTAAGATTATCTTGAACGAGTCAATAAAAGGTCGTAATTCGTCGGACTTTACAGGGAACCCCAACTATTGCAAACTGCATCCTTTTTTTTAAGGTAGACATTTTTTTGCAGAACACTGTTATTGCTATTGTAACCGTCAAAAGCAGTAAAAGTATCAACATCATAACGATCGGTATTTCAGCCACTATTATTAAGCAATACTTCTCATGTTACGTTGCATTGACTTCGGGTCATGTTTTTCAAACAAAATATTAAAAAATGAAAACAATAAAAAGCTAACTAACCAATACAAACACACAAATGTCTGCATTAAAAAAATGAAAAATAAAATAAAAAGTGTCATAATGCAGAAAGAAATTATTCAGTGATTTGTTGTATTGCTTTTCTTTTTTTCTTGCGACTATAAAAAAGATATTGACTGTAACGCTAATAAACGTTTGTAATGATGCTGTGACCACTTAATCGTTATTATTAGTTGTGTCTAAGCAGATAATAATTATTTGTGGCGCCCAGAAGTTTTTGCTTTTGATTGTTATTCGATACTTTGAGCTTTACAAAAAAAATAATAATAATAAAAATCAAAGATAAGTTGGGATTTTTTTTTTTTTTTTTTTTTAAATAACTATATTTTAATAAAAGATATGATGCTTCGATATGATATAAATAAAGAGTCATCGACATAAAACGATAATGAATATTTTAACAATTGGCTTCTTAAAGAACTAACTTGGACAGATTGTTCAAATCATTTGATGTCTTCATAATACGCGTATGTTATATGTTTTACAGCTACCTGCAAACAAATTGTACACCGAAGGCGGTGTACTGCCCAGTAAGCATCACTTATAGCATGATTTAAAAATGTTTTATGAAATTGGATTTAATGACAATAAAACTTTGAAAGAACCTATACCAGATTTTTATTGCACGATACTAAAAACACAACTAAATTTATGCGAATGAACAGCCCTCATCCTCTTTTAAAATTCATTTTCGATGAATAAAAAAAATAAAAAATAAGTTAAAATTAAAACATGATTCAACGACTGCATGCTACTGTTCCCGCTAGCAAATGTTGTTCAAGCCCAACGATTAGAAAAATAAATTGGCAAATAGTTATTACTTATCACTCGGTCTCGTAGATCATGCCATATAATTCGTAATTCCTTTAGCGATATCACCACACCAAAATATTCTTATTTGATATTAGCTGATAAAAATACAAATATTACAGGCAAAAGGCCCCCATACGAATCGATAATCTTTTGGTAAAACTTCGTGTTCTATTTAAAGCATTGTTAACAATTTATACACTTCGTAACTCTACGAATTTAAAACACATTTCTGATTGCATTTCGTTAACATCTACTGATATTTCTGGGCTTTAAAAATAAGTAAGCGAAATTTGCATACATAAAAATACGTGAGCAGGAGAGGGACTACAGCTCTGTGTAATTAAATATATTAAAAATATAATTAAGGAGTTTTTAATTAATAGAGTCATTTCTGATAATATGTTTCTATTCACTGTTGTTGTAAAATAACTTATTTCTTTTTTAGAGCGAAGAAACAAATTGCCGCAAGTCCGCTTCGCACTTGGCTGATTTATATTTATTGTTGTTTTGCTTAAGGGTATTTATTACAGTCGTATCAGGCGTAAGCTATAAATTATCATTATGAACTAAAAACGATCCAAAACGTTTATTCTACGTATCGAAGTAAAATATTAAGTCCTGAACATAATTTCTATAAGACAGTTGGTCGCTGGTCAATTGAAGTCAGCAATTTTTTTTACACTTACGAGTATTCGTGTTTTTTCGGTTTTAACTACGCATTTATTAACGGTATGTTAAACTTAACATGAACTGTTTAAAAATAACTATTTTTGGGTCAGTTTTTAATTAAAGTTTTAATGTAAAGAAAGCTTTTATAGTGCATAGTACTAAAGAAGCTTTAAGTTATTCAAAGTTATATTGAAATATGTATTTATAACGGTTTAATTAAAAATAAATCGGGAAATGTTCAAGTTAAAACTTATTTTTATTTTTTTAACAAATAATAAGAAAATTTCTTTTATTATTAATTATTAATTTTATTGTGCAGGCATTTTTTTTAACAATTTTAAGCAAACTACACGTCCTCCCAGTTTAATGCTTTCCTTTTTTTACAAAAAAGTCAAAACAACTGATAATAACAAAGTAAAGTGAAATTTAATTCGTTTATGTGAAGATAGAACCAAACCCATCATTTTGCATTTTACTTTTAGACGTACTTTTTGCAATAGAAATAATTATTAACAATAAATAAAGTATCTTTAGCAAACATTTCTCTTCTGTAAACTTTGACTGAGAACATAAAGACATAAAACATAAAGCTTTACTAAGGCTTTACTTACATCAAACAAAATGTTAACAAAAGTTGTACATGACATTCAAAAATAACATTTAACCAGATTTAAGGGAAACGGAACGTGAGTAAATTAAATTTAAAATTTAACATTCAATAACTCTTATTTATGAGCCGACCTAAATACTATAAAATTTATCTTTTTACGCAATGAAAATTTGTTGCAATATGTAATCAATTTCTGGTAGAAGTTATGGCGCTGGCAAAGACATTTTTGTAAAAAATGTCGTCCGGTTTTACTTTGTAAAGAAATTGGCGAAGGTATAAAAAATTCTTGCCTAATGCTTAATAAATATTAAATGTGGTTTCCTCTACATATTTCTTGATATTGAAGTAAAGATGTTACAAAAATTTAAATGTATTTTTGCGTAAAATCAGTAATCGATAAATGACATTTTTGTCTTTTTTCAACTTGAACAATAATGCGGAATTTATAATAAAAATATGTAATTTCAGAATATTAATAAATTTAGCAAAAATCTAATATTAACTAACAAACGTTCTGAAATAAGATTTATATAAAGGATTTATTTCAACTAATTCAAGGTTTAAACCTAAATGGGGCATTACACGAGATATCAACGTGTTGTGTTTTTTCAGAAATGGTTTGCCAAAATACTTTAATATTTTAACCTAAGTTTATTTCATTACTCTTGATATAATTATAATATTTAAAGTTAATTTACGATTATGGATGCTGATTTTTTGAGTTTGATTTAGTTTTGCAGTTCAGCACCTTTTTAAGTTATTGGCTTTACTGATCGCAAAAATTTGTTCTAGAAACTACATTTATGAACGTCAATTCCGTCCACGTCTAAAATGATTTTGTTTCTTTTTGGTTTGGTTTGATTTGGTTTGGTTTTTTTTTTTTTTTTTTTTTTTTGTGAGTTCCAATAATGAGTCCAAATGTTAACGAGGAACTATGAATAACAATTTTAAAGTAAACTTAGAGTTTCCCTAAACTAAAATCGATAAACTATTTGAATTGAAATTCAACTCATTTTCTAGTTCTTTTTTAGCGTCGAAAATAATTTTAGTGAGTTATTTAATTTTTTGTAAACTTTCGAAATGGATTTTTGGAAAACTAAGTTTTATTTTAAAATGAGCGGAACCTTAATTTTGAGATCTTTTACTTTTATACTTTAAGCTAATTTTCTTACAATAATAAATAACAAATAATGATCGACTGTTATTTATTCACTGTTCTTTCAAGTAAGAAAAATTTAAAACTTTGATCTCATTGTAGAATTAGATACAACATCACTTTTGTCGAAAGATTTGATTTATGTGTTTATTAGCAATATCTTCTTTTAAACAATTCACAGATTTGATTATTAATCTTTGCATGGATCGATAAAAATTAACAATACTAATTTTTAGATAACAAAAGTATTTCTAGTCTATTAACTAAGTTAACAATTGGATGTTAACCTAGGTTGTGTTAAATTGATTTTGCCTAATAGAAAAACATCTGCTACAGCATGTGTTATGTTAACACAACTTTCGAAACAACTGTTAAATTAATTTAACATTCGAAATCAGTTCAACGTTAGCAGAGTGTGTGTTTTAAGTTTTGTAAAATATTCGTAATGTTGCTCTCACAATTTCATATCCTAATATACACACTCACACAAACGCACACAGTTCCACATAAAACCAAACAAGGAATGCACATTATTGTTGTGTGTCGTGTTTTCATTTAAATTTCCTTTTATTTTTGTATTTCTTTCGTTGTTTTTGCTTCTTCCTATCTTTCTATTTATTTGTATCCTTTTAAATACACTGTAATGTACGCTGCATGTTAAAAAGAAACTTAACATGACAGGCACACACACATTCGCAAACACATTAAAGTTTTCCGAAAATAAGTTAAAAAAAAAGAGGAATAAAGCGTAAAATAATCGTTATTTGCGTGTGTATATGTGTGAGTTTGTGTAATTGTATATAAAATGAAATGTGATTGCAGTTTGGTTAAGCGGTGCGAGCGTAGTGCTGTGTAGTTTAGTTGCAAAACACACTTCAAACGTTCGGCGGTTGTCAATAAACAATAAAATATTTCATTAATTGTTCAATACAAAATAAATTAAATATTAAAATTGGAAAAATTTTATAAAAAATTTCTAAGCAATTAAAGTTACAAATTAAGCAATTTAAAAAATAAATAAAATTAATTAGAAAAAAGTGTTAAAAAAAACAAAAAATTATATCAAAATTATGATTTTTTAATAAAAATAAATTGTAGTTAAGTTTGTGCCGTTATCAATTACCGTTGAAAAATTAAAAATGGGAAATTTTAGTTACAAAAAGAAAAACTAAAATATTTACATACAAATTTATTTATTATTATTTTTCAATTTAAAATTATTTTTTGTTATTTTTAATGATATTAGACATTTTATTTTTCTTTTCCTCTATAATTCCGCACATACTGAGCAAATTAAATCTTATTAAATATTTATAGGAATTAGAAAATAATTTTATTGTTACAAAAGCAAACTTAAGAAACACACCAACAACAAAACTTATCTGACACAGTTAATAAAACAAATTTTAGCAGTAACTTATTTTAGGTTGATTTTATTAAAAACTTCCTCTCGTACATACACAAGCTTTAAGAATGACTTGATTTTTTCTCTTGTTGTTGTGCAGGCTTTCACTCTTAAATGTTTTTTGAGGCAGCTAAGAAAAATTTATAGTTTGAAATAAATTAGGCTGATTTAATTTCATTTTTAGTTTAGTTTAATTTGTTTGGCTTAGTTCTTGTTTCTTACTTTTCTATTGTTTTGGATGAACTAATGGCCTCCCATCTATAAAAGCGTTAACATGCGTATATGTATGCATATGTACATATATGTATATGTGTGTGTGGATATATGTAGATATGTTTAACAATAATAAGTAGTTGGCATGTGTCTATGAGTGTTGTGTTATTAGTGCTTTATAAAGCAATTAGATTCTAATTTGGTATTCATAAGATGAGATCCACAAAGAAGAGTTGAAAAACGTGTTTAACGAAATGAAAAAAATATATATATATATATATATATATATTGCATGATTATATAAATAAATTCTAAAATAATGAAGAAACAAAATTCCCCTCTAGGATCTAAATTTAATTAAAAAAAACTTATTTTTTTAACTCTTCTAAGCAGAGCCCATTTCCATTTGTTTATTAATTTAAAAAAGCTCTCTCTTCATTGTTTTTATTGTGTTTCAAGTTTTTTTTTTTTTTTTTTTTTTTTTGTACAAATAAGACAAACAATATTAATTCTGGGTATTTCAAATTACCATCAATAATATTTTTTGTAAGCTATCTCATTTTATATGAAGGAATTTTATATATAGAATTTATATGCTTTTTTTTTGCCGTACTGAACAAAAAGATATAATAATAATTAAAAATTGGAAGTGTTGTTTTTCTTATTGAAATTTTTGGTGGTTGGCTATTGTGAAAATAAATTCGATTCCTTGAAATGTATTGAAATAAGTTACTTAACCAATCTTATAAATACTGAAACCATTTTAACTGTCGTATTCAAAAAACATTAAAATAGATTAAAAGTGTCCTAACGCAAAATTTTCATTTCTGGTCAATACTTTGAGCGAATAAACAAAACAGATAAATATATATTTTAAAAAAAAAATTTACAATCTATTAAATCTTTTTGAAAAATACACAGAGAAAAGAAATTCGATACAACAGCCAAATATGGTGCCAATCGGATTTTGATGGTTGTTTGTATTATTTGGAACTCGATTGCAATAACTGAATGGTACGTTACTCGTAACTATTTTTAAAATTTTTTCGAGAGTTTCAAAAAATATTATTGAAACTAATAAGACAACTTTATATTTTCACTTTCACCTTTATTATAACGAATTACAGGATTTGAACCACTAGTCCTTTTGACATATAAATTTTTACGTAAATCCAATAAAAGTCTTAAACAACTAAAATTGTAAACTAAGTTTATCGCAGCCTCAGCAGATTTTTCAAATTTTTTTAAATGGAAAAACTCGCTGAAAAAAAGATAAATTTATGCATCACATAATCTTTCTGAATTACACGATACGAGTGAAAGAAAAATGTATATTTCATAGCATAAGATGAAAAGGAAACGCCTGAGTTTAAATTAAACCAGCTCTGCAGCAAGAACGCATTCCTTTGTGGTCTATTCGATAGTGGATCGCACTACGCATTACAGACAAAATTCGTTTTTTATTCGAAGAGTTCGTATGTGGAATAAACTCCCTGCGGAGGTCTTCCCTGTAACTTTCAGTGTGCAAACTCTCAAATCAAATGTCCACGTTAAAAAATACGAAAGTATAAAACTATTGTAACAAAAAGGTCCGTAGTCCCAAAAACGATAAGTTTTAAGTATGTTGTACAGGTTGGCCTTCACGGCCGTTGATATTGACAACAAGTAAATGAAAAAAAAAAACCGAAGTCATACCAACAGCTTTTTAAAATGACTATAACATAATTATGAGATTAAATAAAATGCATTTACTGAAGGTAAAATATTAAAAAAATCAACCCCAAAAATTATAAGGTTGAAGTATCAACTATTTCATGTGGAAAGAGACCGTTTATTACAAAAAACATATACATCACATATATTTGTTGTCGTTAACTGAAAACTAATATTCAATCCTAACTAAAAAACTTTTCATTTTTACGGCTAAATGAAAAAATTTATTACACTTGGTTTAGTTTTTAAAATTGGGAAAAAATATCTTAAATAAACTCTACAAAAATAATTAAACAAACCAATACTTTTCGAAGCAAAAAATCCATGGTTTGAAAATATTCTTCACTTCTGAAAATTTTTAAAATTTAGCTTTTAAATTGCTATAAAATTTGAACATAAATTAAAAATCTATTTTCTGTGTTTAATCGTTTCTTTCTGGAGTTACTTTTCCCCTCTAAATAACAAAAAAAATGTTGTTATGTAACTTTTCCGCTTCTATAATTATCTTTGAAATACCTCAAGATAATATAAAAAGTAACATTAACAATGTCAAGAATCATTGTAGTCCTAATAGTTATACATAATAATAAATGCAAAATTATAAAAATAACTTTTTTTATTAAGATTATTTTAAGAATCTTAATAAACAAAACAAACATCAATATTTTATCGGTTTATAACAGTTTATTTAGTTTCAGAAATTGCAACGAAAAGTGTATACACTCACATTTTCACAGGAATCATTTTGCCGGCAACAGCAAATGGCATGCACTTTCTCACACAACTGCTCACATAAATAATTAATAGTTTTTAACAGACAGTATGTCTTTGATGCCAGCAATAAAGAAAGGGAAACAGTTACAACAATAACAATAATAGCAATATCTATCTAAGAACCTGCAACAAAATGCAAATGAGGAATTGTTTATCTGATTTATGTTTTCATTCACAGAAATGAAAACAACGGCAGCAGCACCACAACACAACAAAGAGAAAAAACAAATTTTTTTTGTTGTGTCTTTTATTATCATAATCATCGCCATTTTTATCGTTGTCATCTAATACTAATTCTTACAAAATTTGTTTCTACTCCCTCCGGATCCTTTCGTTCTTCTCACGTTCTTCCTTAGTCCTGCTCTAAAAATTTGCTGTTGTTTTCGTTTATTTTTTTTTTTTTTCATAATTAATTTTGTCTAAATGCGTCTGAAGTACCAAAACACACATACATGCACACACACTTCACAGATAAAATACTTTTAGAGATAATTAAAACACGTTTTCTTTCATCTCGTTTATAATCTGAATCGATTGCCCTGCGGATATGTTTAATTTTCAAGTAGAGAAGTCGGTAATATTCACAGCATGAAATTCATGTTTCCCACAGTTTTATCCAAAACAAAAAAATACTTAATAATTTTTATTGACCAAATGAAATTGATTTAAAGTATTCAAACAAGCAAAAAAAAAAAGTTGGCAAAGATTCCCTCATCCAGTCGGTTGATTGTTTGTAGAAAGTTGTAGTGTTTAATTCTTGTTGTATGTTTTTTAAAAATCCTAAACTGGTATTAATAGAATTGATCTTTTTGTCAAATTTAAATAATATAAGTTAGGATGTGATACATTTTTGAATAACAGTCCAATACTGAAAGCTGAGATGGCGCAAAGCCCTAATAATTTGTGATTTCATGTGTGTCCGATATGTGTGCACTTATATTTTAAAGAAAACTTTATTAGTGCAACACGCTACATTAACAGTCTTAAAGTCAAGCTATCAAAGTGACTGCTTCATTGAACATAAGTCGAATGTGGAGACTATGTGCCATCCAGTTGGATTGTTAATATGATTGCTGTTTGTAATTAAAGTGAAGTTTTGAACTATGTACTCATCTGAAGTTCAAAATTTTGAATTCCAAAAACAAACTTTTGAAACTGATTTGAAAAAAATATTGCAAGTCAAGTTCGTTTGTTTTAATATGTTACAAATCCAACATTTATTTATTTATTTTTATATTTATTATCCATCCAAAAAGTTCATAATCGGTCTTTTTTATTTTTATTTTTATTTTTATACCCTGCACCACAAAAAGTGGAAAAAGGTTATAACTAAGTTTGTCATATATATTCTGAGTTCTTATGCATAGCACGGATGGACGTGTTAGTGTTGAAGTTTGCCAATGCACTAGATCAGCTAGAGAAAATACACCAATCGATCAGACATAGTGTCGAAAGATGTGCTATTAAAAATCAGAAAGATCGGTCCATGCCTTCGAGGTAGCAGGCAAAACACCTCACCTACCTCAATTTTTTCCATATCAATTGAGACAAATATGATGGGCGATAGGGAATAAAAAATAAAAAACATCAAGTGAAAAAATTGGCGCCCGCCCATGTGTTCCCAGTTATGGGCCTCTGAAATTTTAAAATTAAAGGAAATACTAAATTTTTAAAAGTGCTTAATCCATTAGGAGCCGATGACGATATGTAAACTTTTACTTCTTTGATGTTTTCGTTTGGGGTTTTTTTTGTATAATCTGGCGGACTCAGTGAAATAAAAAAAAACATTTTTTTGCACAAAATTTTAAAAGAAATGTCATTCAAGACTTTAAGAATATACTTATGACCTGAACCAAATTCTGAATTATTTCATTTGAACATTTACTGCCGATTTCACTAAATGCGAACAAACACTTTTTTCACACACTTGTATTGATGAGCTAAAAATTAAAAAATAAACTGAAATTAAAATAAATAAAATTAAAAAGATAAACTGAAACTTGTTTTTAGGTTCTTTTAGGATTTTTTTTTACCTGCTTTTAACATTTATTTCGAAAAGTTCAAAAACCTCAAGTATTGACCAATGCTTTCTCGAAACCCAACCGTATATTTTTAAGGAAAAATATGTTTTTCTACACAATTACGCTTTTAACAGATAATTAGAAGAACACAATTGCTGCAAAGTTGCACGATTTATCATTTTAGAATTCGTGGTGTAGTCAACTACGTAAATATGTGTGTGTGGAAATGTGTTTTACTAGTACGTAGTACGTTTACGTAATGTTATAAAAACACAAACTAAGTGCCCTTTATTTGAGAGATAAACATCCTTGTAGCCATTTTTAAATGTGAGATTTTTATGTTTTTCACACAACATTTTTTATTCGAAGTGATGCTTGTGTGCAACAAAGGCGACAATGTTTGAATTATTTACATGTGAAAATATAAGTTTGTATTTCTCTAAGAGGCTGCTGCTGCTGTTGCCACAATGGCGGTTGCTTGTGGTTTTTTCGTGGTTTTTTCCTCTGCACTGATTTGTAGAAGTGCGTTCTTGAGAAATTTATTTATCTTATATTTTTCAAAAAATAAAAAAAAACTGTTTATACAGACACAGAGACAGATCAATTTTGGCAAATGTATAAAAATATATACATATATTTATTTTATTTCATAGTAAATAATAATGAAACTCTTATTGGAGCAGAATTTTTTTACAACATTTGGAAATTTGTAAACTTCTTTATTTTTTTCTTACTGCAAGTAAGAGATAAAGCTTTGGGGGAAATATTATAAAAGTATCTATTTAACTTATCAGATATTGTTGAGACCGTTCAAAATGGTTCAAAAGGTTGTAATATTTTTTATTATTAAAATTTTATTTTTTTCTATTTTTTAGGTCATCCTCTAACTTGATCTTTTCAAATGTTTTGCCTTTCAAGTAGAAATGTTTTCTGTCAGATCGGGGACATTTTTACATTTCGTTCATTTTTTACTTGATTTCTTCGAAAGATTTCTTTGTTGTTCTTATAATTTAAAAAATTGTCCTTACTTTTTGTTGTCATTTTCTAATAGTTATTGCCTTGCTCTTGCCCAAATCCTGTTAAATCTTTTATTTGTCTTGTTTCTCAAATAATTTAAACATTATTTTTTAAAGGAGTAGCAGTTCTTTTAAATTGATTTTGAATGTAAAAATATACATCTTTTTATTTATTTATTTTATGTCGTTTTACTTAATTAAATGCTGAAGTTTTATTTTTCGATAGAACTTTCGAAACGTTTGCCAAGTTTTTTTTGTGTCTCCAGTAGTTTCTTGCATTAGAAATGTCCAAAGCGATTGTTTTTTTTTTCAAATTAAGTGACAGAAAATGAAAAAAACACAACATTTTGTATTGAATAAAATTTGCTTTTAATAAACAAATGAAACCATCATTGCGTTTATATTGCTCTTCATCTAACGGTGATTTTAAATGCAGATTTGAAATGATTGTAGATTGTTGGCTACTGAATCAGTTTTTGTTGTAAGATTAAGTGCAGTTCAAATCTAAATGTGTTCAGTTCTTATTTGCTTGACTCAACTAAGGATTTTTTTTTTGTATCTTGCCTCATTGTTTTTGGTATTATGATAAGAGTCAATATAAAGTTAAAAAATTTGTACAGACTGCCAGGTATCTCAAAATGAAATAATTTTAAACAAAACAACTAAATTTTTTTTCGTAGGCAGAAAAACGCAGGTACCGCAACCGCAAGAACATGGTATTTTTGGTTTTCATTTATCCTTCAGAAAATAATAATCGCAGTTATTTTTGTGCTAACTTGGTTGCCTTTTTTAATTTAGAAAATAAGTTAGTTTTCTGACTTTTTTATTTAAAGTACTTAACATTTACTTGTTATTTAGTTAAACACACAAAAATTAATTAATTAATGGATTTAATTTTAAGAAAGTAAAATGCTCTTTTCACATTGATTTGGGTTGCAGGCGCGCTATGTAAAATTTGTACGAGTTTATTTAAATGGATAAAGGTCCCAGGGCTCAAGTCTTCTTCTATGAAACACTACTATATTTTTATAATCACTTTTTTTACGTCGAGCCATTTCCAACTCAAAGCAAAAAAAAAATTAATTCAAAAATCAGTAAACAAGAAAAAAATTAAAATCATTGGCCCATATTCATAGTTATAGACTAAAGTCGACTTTTGCTAAAGTATACTCTAAAATAAAAGGCTCTTATTATCTTTATACTTTAAGTTTAGCCGCCTTCCACTGGGTGCCAACTATAATTTGACAAATGTTTTCATACAATTTATAAACAAACATTAGAAAAAAGTAACCTTGTGTTTATTTTGTTCTCTTTGGTATAAAAATCGGATAAAGAGTATAGTGTTCTTAAACCAAATAAAATAATTTTGGAAAAATGAGTTAAAAATAGCTTTAGCTAGTTTTAAATTTAGAGTTGACTTCAACGCCAAAAGTATATTTTAAATTGTCTATGAATGAGTTAGAGTCGACTCCAATATGAATATGGGCCTATATATATAAATATATATATATATATATATATATATATATTTTTTTTTTTTTATTTTTAAGTTGAATAATGATTGTGCAAGTACACTCTTTATATAAGCAGCGTATTTTTTCTAGTGTAACTTTTTTAAACTTAAGTAATATTTGCGGTTTCTAAAAAACACGATTGTTGCCAAAGTTTTTTGCACAAGCAAATGTTCATTTATTTCTACTATTATTTTAATGGAAGTCTTAAAAACTCTCAATAAGAAAAAATATGAAATTTAAGTTGAAAAACTTATGACATAAGTGCAGACAGATTAGGTTGTCTTTAAACCATTTGAAATTTACAAAGAAAAATAACTTCAGAATGATATTTGAAATCAAAGACGTTTTTAACATTTAACAAAAATTAAATTGAGTTTTGAAAACATAAGGAATTTTTTATTTGTGAGATGTTTTATATATATTCAAGTGCTTTTTATCATTTTTCATATAGACACACACACGCACATATGCAAATTAGGATTTTAAGCTTCCTTGAAATATTTTTATATTTTTCAATTAGTTCTTTATTCCTTTTGATGTGTTAAAGAAAGGAGAACAATACCTGGAAAAATTTCATATTATTATAAGTGCAGCTCATGTATGAACTTTTGGCTCAAATATGAATATTTTTTTGTGACATTAGTTCTCGTCTTATTTTTGGTTAGATATTTTTTTTTAATATTTGCTTAAACTGTGATGCGTAATTTAAGACGGGCGTAAAATAACTAAAAGTCTCTAAGGTTTAAACCCATACCCGGATTTAGCTTTTGCACATGCCATATGGGACAATTCAATAATGACATGAGATGTAACATCTTATTGTATGCTGTAGCAGCCTTAATCGTATGATCTTATCAATTAGACTTTCTTTAACAGGGCTGTTTGAAATCAAATAACTATTTAGTATTTTTAAAGCCAAATTTTAATTAACAAATCCGATTTGCTAATCTGTACATTACTAACCATTAAATAAAAAACTCAACAATCATAAAGAAAAATGCCATACTTTTCGTTTAAATCTTCCTTGCCGATGTAAAAAAAAAATATAATTTTAGAATTAGTATAAGAAAAGTAGCGATCTATGTCATTGAGAAACGCTTAAAAACCAAATCAAAGATAATTTTACATACATTTTCAAAATCATTACAAACAGCAATCAATAAAAAAAAATAATTAGAATTAATACGAGGGCTGCTCTATATATTTCTGACCTAATAGTGAAAATGGCAATATTTATAATCAAAAATGGTTTTATTGGTTTTCAAAGTAATCTCCAGCATGATTTATACACTTTTTCATGCGCTCAAACCAGTTGTCGAAGCACTTTTTCCACTCCGATTGAGACACTTCTAAAACATGGTTTTTGAACACTTCAACAGCTTCTTCTGGCAACGAAAATCTTTGACCACGCATTTTTTCTTGATGTGCGGAAACAAGAAGAAGTCATTAGGTGCCAAGTCAGGGCTGTGCGGCGGATGACCCATTATTTCGACGTTTTGCCCGGTCAAAATCGCTCTGGTTTAAGCCGATGTGTGAGAGCTCGCATTGTCATGGTGAACAATGATTCGTCTTCTCTCGTTGGTTTTTCGAATTTCTCCGATGACTTCAGGCAAACAAATTGTAGTGCACCACTCAGAAGTGACCGTCCTACGTTGCTCAAGCGGAGCAGTCGCCACATGACCAGTTTTGCCGAAGAAACAGGCGACCATTTGCTTCGAAGTGCTTCTTCCACGAACAACTTTCGTTGGATTTTGCTCGTCTTTGAAGACCCACACGGTCGATTGTTGTTTCGTTTCGGGCTCATGCGCATAGATCCATGATTCGTCACCTGTGACGATCTTATAAACGTCTTTTGCAGCACCGCAATCGTATTTTTGCAACATTTCTTTGCACCAATCGACACGAGCCTTTTTTTGAGCGACTTTCAAATTGTGAGGGATCCAACGAGAACAAACCTTTTTTACGGCCAGGTGTTCATGCAGTATCGAATGTATGCTGGTGGAAGAAGTGTCCAAGGATGTCTCTATCTCTCGGTGTGTCGCATGTCGATCTTGCATTATGAGTTCACGCACGGCATCAATGTTCTCTGGCACAACAGCCGTTTTTAGACGACCTTCACGGAATTCGTCTTTAAGCGAGCTTCGGCCACGATTAAATTCATTATACCAATTTTTCACAGTGCTATAGGATGGTGCTTCATCGCCATACAAAGATTTAAGTTCATCAATGCACTCTTGTCGTGATAATCCACGTCGAAAGTTGTGAAAAATGATGGCACGAAAATGTTCACGAGTTACTTCAATTTTTTTTTTTTCTATATTAATTTTTTCAAGTCACTGTAAACAACACAAATAATGGTCGTAAGTCAAAACGTTTTGAGTACGATTATGCTTAAAAATGACAAACTTTCCAATGGAAATGTCAGATTGCACTTGGCAGCACTCAGTGTTGCTAGGCCAGAAATATACATAGCAACCCTCGTAACGAATATAAGCTTTGCTGAAATTTAACAACTTATTTTAAAATAAATTAAATCACATAAAAAAAATTAAATAGTTTTAACATTTAATTGAAAAATAAATACACAACAAATAAAATAATAATAAATAAATTAAATAAAAAGCCTCAAAAGTTCATGAGGCACAGAATTTGCATTATGATGACATTAAAAAATGTTTTGCTCATCGAATATTCGATTGAATTTTCTTTTTAAATTTACTTTTTGTGTCTCTTTTTCTGTTGTATCGTCATCGTCGAAATCACATTAAAACTACCACAAATAAAGGAAATTTCCATTTCATTTCATTTTTAATAATCAGAAATCACCGAAACAAAATTTATTATTTAGAATCGTTATGATATTATTTATTATATTTTGTGAGAATATTAGAAAAATGTTTGTTGTTAAATGATAATCAACACGGTTAACATAAATTGAATTAATTGGAAAACAATTAAAACCAATAAGTTTTATTCTTTATTAATTTACTATAATTCTACTTTATTTCTTTCAAACATTTATATATTTCGTGATATTCTCATGAAATATTTATTATTAAGAAATAAAAAATGAAATGTGTAACTAAGGGAAAAGCATATCCATATAGCCATTTCGCTACTGCTCATGTACCTAATCAGTAGATTCCACCCGAATGTTGCAAAGAAAACCCCAGTCTTATATCAAAAGCTAAATTGATTAAATTAGAACTCCATTGAATCAATAAAGCAAAAAATACAATAAAAACTGAAAATCCTTTTATACAAAAACACAGTAACCATTTAGTAACTAATTTAGTTTTGTCTTTCAGTTTTCAAAAAAGATATCAAATTAGGGATCATTCAGATGTATCTGAAAGATTCAATGAAAAATAAAAATAATAATTGCAAAAACATCTATGATTTTTTTTTTATTTGTCCCTTTTCTATATTAATTTAATTCAGTTGTGCTTGATTCCTGCATATGTAAATATTTCATGATATTCTTATGAAATATTTATTATTAAAAAAAATGCTTTCCCTTCAGCAATATAAAAAAGATTTTAAATAATAAAATTTCATATAGCTTTAAGGCCTTATTCATAATCAGTTTTTACAGTTTTATAAAATCAATTTTGTATGGAATTTTTGTTTAATAAACCTGTTGAAAAAATAAATATTCAATATGAGTAAGGGTTTTATTCTTTAGTTACTAATAGGCTGTTTATGACTAAATTTGAATCTAACAGTCTCTTTGTATTTCTGAGTCAGAGCGCCAATATATTTGAAATTTATTACAAACTAATTGTTTATTTCTACTTGACAAAGTGAAAATGCAAAACATGTTTGTTTATTCTTAATTTTTTTTATTTTGTCCGCTTTTTTCTACACACTTTTCAAATTTAAATTAGGTGATGAACTCGAATCCTTTTTGGCATTAAATTTAAAAAAATGTAGTGTCAATAACTTAAGTGTACTTAAACTGTAAACTCGATTTTCATCCCAATTTTTTTTCTTTTTGAGAATTTTACAAAAAAAATTTTTTGGGTGCATTCTGTGAAATAAAACCGATTAAGTAATTTAAAAGTTTGCAAAGCGATGCGCTTTCGGTATAATTTTTATTGTTCCTAATAGAAAACAAATAATAAAAATATTATCTTCCTTCTTAATCATGCCACTCTTACATAGACGTACAATATATATTTTAAAATACTTCGCTCGTTTTAGACACACATGCTAATACAGAAGAAGAAAAAAACAGTTTTTATCTCTAGGAGCAGAAACGAATTTTTACTTATGAGTGTGTGCATTATATACATATTATAAAATATTTTTGATATAAACAAAATGCACGTGCTTAGTAACTTTGCGCTTACGCATACATATGTGTTTGAAATTTCTCACACATATGTATATGCTTTTTAACTGAACACGCAATTTTTCTAAAAACTACAATATTCATAAAATACTAAAAAACACAGCCACTCGCACTCAAACACTTGAAAATAATCCAACATGCAAAATAAAGGTCCTACACTTGTACACAAACATGCACACACTTACGTAAGAAAGCACTTTGTATGGCTATACATGCACACATGAAAGCAATTTCAAAACAGGATATAAAAATGAACAGAAAAAAACACTTTTCATTTCATTTTAATTCTCTTTTATTTTGTTCTTCAGAAGTCCTTGTGTGTGTGTGTGTGAGTTCCTCTGTTTACATTTTTACATACATCATTTTTTTTTTAATTTTAATCGACAAGCTTATTTTTAATAACTTTTTCCTGTTCTTTGATCACATTGGTTTTTCTTTTGATAATTCTTTTTAAGGAACAAGTTTCATATTTTTATATTTTCTCTTCTTTTTTATTTAAGTTGTTTTTTACCAACATTTTACGCATTGTAATTTCTATGAAATGCTCAATTTTGTGAAATGGAATTGTTTTCACTTTTTAGTTTAAAGAAATTAAAAAATATCAATAATAATGAAATTATAATAAACGATAACACAAACGGCAACATAAGTAGTAAAATACGTTTTTGCACCTGAAGTGCCAAATGAAAGTTTTGTAAATAAATTTCAAAAAAAGGCAAAAATAATTTATTAAAAAAAATTGTAGAATTCATATTAAATGGATATAAAATTAAATCTTGGATAACATTCCTACACCAACCATAATTCATGTCTTTATTAACAAATAATGTCTATGTTAAACAAGAACATATTTTACAGACGGCAATTTGCTTTGAATAATTAACCTGCTTGAACAATTTTAATTGCAGTAATATTCTCCGTGAAATGGAAATAAAATATAACAAATCAATAATTGAGAGTTAAATTTTTTTTCGTTACAATGAAAGTACAAATAATAACTATCAACTTTGTAATTTATGGAACCAAAAACATGGTCATAATTTACTTAATCGATTTTTTTTAAATGAAATTCCTCTGTCAGAATATTTTCGGGGAAAAAATTAAGCGAAAAAGAATATTCTACACATGTAAATAGAAATAGTGAAATTTTTTAATTTTTTTTTTTCTTATCTAAATGAATGATTTGATTTTCTTCACCTTAAAATAGCGAAAATTTCAAGCATTATACTTAATTATTGAGAGTATATTGACTGCTCGCTTTACACCGAGAAGCCTTGGCAACATGACGTCGGCCAGTATAAACTGAATAAAAGAACTCAAACTCACCCCTCCCATTTGAATTGAAGCAATGAAAAATGCAGCATTAAACTTGCAGTAGTGTCAACTGTATCCCGTCAATAACAGACTCAATATATTGGAAATTCCTTGACACCATATTTTCTTCTTAATTCCACTTAATTTCTACCGGATCATAGAGTCTCTTTTAAAAAGGTTATGTGCCTTCGCTTTGACCTCGCTTCACTAGTGTCTTCGCTTGATTTGTTTTCTTTTTGTCTCTTTGTCTTTGTCTATACTACTACATTTTGTTTCTATAATCAAATCAATCCATATTTTCTGTAAACTTCGCCATTGAGGTTTTGGTAAAAGATGGAAATTATTCTGGTATTGAAACTTTACACGGCTTTAATAGATGCTGAGTCGAGTTTATGTTTTAAATGTGGACGTGGCCAAAATTTAATTTTCCGCCAGATTTTGTAAATTTAACATTTTTAATTTATTAGTTTAGGAGAGACCACAGTCTCTCTCGAACGTTACCTAGCGATTTGTTCTTACAGCAATGGAACACATGCGGACATTTTAGATAGTTATAGTTTTCTGTTGGAAAATATATGGATCAAAGAGAGAAATGTTAATTTTTTTTAATATTTTAAAATTCGTTTCCTTTTCTGGGGTAATTTTTTTGAGTATTGAAAAATATTAAATACTTTAATTATTTTTTATTTAATATATCAAAAATATCGTGATGGAAAAAAACTCCAGTTTTTGTTGGCCACAGCTCAAATCGGCAGCTCAACTTTCTGGAATTAAAATTTTAATACAAAAAAAATTTAATTTTGCAACAAAGTTTTACCCACATGAAGCCAATAAAGTTTCATGCTTTTTAATTGGTGTTAGTTTTACGAGTATTTTTTCAATCATCATACTGGCTAACAAACACACATTCAGTTACAGGCGAAGAAAAGCAAAACCAACAAGAACGAAAAGAACGAAACACTAGCACAAATACAACCACAAACACAGTGTTAAACTTTATAATTAAAAAAAAAACATTTTTTTAGTAAGTGGAACAAAAATTAAAAACAAAAACAACAGCTTAGAATTATTTAGATCTAAAAATAGAAAATAACAAATTTAGGACAAATGTAAAATCTTTTCTGTTTCCTTCTTTTATTTGGGATTTACAATAAAAAATGGTTCGTAGGTTTTTAAAATTAATTTTGAAACACGATTACTTAAACTGATTTTTACTTAATTTAATTTAATCAAAAAAGTTGAAATGGTGTGTAACGTTTTGAATTTTCTGAGGTCTTGAAAATAAAGAACTTTAAGTGAACTACTGTGTTTAATAGATTATTCTGTTTTGAAAGTTTACAACTACAATTGATACAATATTTTAAATAGAAATAACTTCTTATAAGATTTTTTAAAGACTTTATATTTGTGGTAAAACTACTTTTTCATTAATTAAGTCGTTTCATTGAGCAGAAAAATTTCGAAAAAAGATTTTTGTCAAATTCTTTAATGTGCAGTAAAGCCATTGAGAGGTCACTCCAGCGCTTAACAACAGACAGCATTAAACTGCCAGTTCACAGCTTTAGGGATTACGTTCTAACTTAAGCTAGCGGCGCTCCTGAACCTTTACATGCATTTATTGCTTTAAAGTTGTGTGTATTTTGGCTTGTAGACAGCAAGTTCTCCTATTAAAGGAAGTTATATTAAATAAATCTGAGCATATTTTCCATATTCCTAAATCAAATATAATTAACAAATATATTATTGAAATTTTTTATTTACTGTTATATCCCCTAAATAATGGAACTTAATTATTTAGATAATTGTGCTGTTTTTTGTTGTTGTTTTAAATCCTGCCTGGAAATGGCGTGTTTAGTATCGGAAAATGTATGTTATAAAATATGTACGTGTGTTGTATACTGAATACAGGTCAGGTACATATATATTTACACACCAAAGTCTCTTAGTTGTTAGTTTAACTCCGAATAACTAAAAAAAAAACAAGTAAAATTTGTTAAACACTAAAACAACAACAACATCAACAAATTAAAAACCTCTACTTGGTATTTTTCCGCAATTATTGATTAATTTTTGTTATTTAGGCGGTTAAGTATAACTACAACTTTAATAATAAATTAGAAAAACTCATACCTAAACAAACACACACACATACCCATGCACCTTAATGTAATAAATGTTCGTGAATAGAGGTCAATCGTGTTGTTGTTTTTTTTTAATAATTTTTTCACTTTTTTAGACATTCAAAGTTATCTTAAACTTAAAAGCGTAAATTAAAGGAAGAATTCTAATTTTAAAAGAAAATGAAATATGATAAATATTCTTTTTAAAAGTAACAGAGCATTAAAGGAAAATCTATAAAAGAAATCAGCAATTAAAATTAAAAAAATATATACACTTTTTTCTACTTTAATTATGTTTAAAGTAAATTGAGATTCTTTTAAGAAACTTTTCATAAGGTTATTTTTTCAGATTCATTTAATATTGAATGGATCCTTAAGGGCCAATCTATTCTAAAGGTATTTGAATCAAGCAATAAATTTTATAAATGAATTAATATGAAAATTTATTATTCAAAATCTTTTTAATTTGAATCAAACACGAATAAAGTTAATTAAAATCAAAAAGATTCCGAATAATAAAATTTCATATTGATATATTTATTAATAAAAATTGTTTTCAACTTTTATTTTTATTTTTTCATTGAATATTTCAAATACGTATGAATGGTTTGCGATGGGATCCCTTGTGTAGAAAAACGAAAGAAAAAATAAAAATAGTTACTGAATGTTGCTGTATTTTTGTATGAAACATTTTTAAGTTGTAATTTGTCTTATTGATTCAATGGAGTTCTCATTTAATTAATTTGTCTTTTGATATAAGACTTTCAAGTTTTTTATACAAAATTTGGGTAAAATCCACTGATGAGCAGTAGTGAAATGGCCATATGAATATGCTTTCCTCGCAGTAATACACTTTACATAAAGAATATTTCATGAGAATATCATGAAATATTTATATTTTATAAAAGAAAAACTTACAAAAATATTTTGAGAGAATTAAGAAATATTTCGCATCATGAAGAAAAATTAAATCACGATTATTCAATTTTGTTATTTTAACATATTTTGTGTTTCTTTCTTTTAACATATTGTAGTGGAAGCAAAGCCAGCCTTTGACGAACATAAGAGTATTTTTTTGTATTATTTATTTTACTTTTTAAAGCTTTAAAAATTCTGATTTAAATTTTTTGTTAATAAGCAAAAACCATACAAAACAAAAGAGTGTTAATAATTTATTAAATTAATGAAAGTTTAATTGCGATAACGTTTTTTGAGTTTAACCTTTAATCAAATATATACTTGACTAGTAGCGCCCACGACTACCTCAGCGTTTCATTTCTAAAAAATAAAAATTGTGTTTTTAAATATTTATTGTAGAGTTCAGTAAACAGTTTTAAATTTTTCCATTTACAAAAATTAAATATCCCGACAACTGTTTTAGTACCATTACACCGGTAAAATTACGTGTTTTTACATTTGCATCCCTATTTTCTCTACGAAAATAAACCTACTTTCATGAAAAAAAAAGTATTCAATATTAGAACCAAGGGTCTAAAGCATCTATTCTCAAAATTTTACTCAAATCCATCCAGCAGTTTTTACATGATGCGAACAGAGGCAGACAAAAATGCAAAAAATATATGTTTTGTATTCTACATCGATTACTATCTACACCAACAAAAAAATTTTCAAAAATATTTCATGTACAAAAATTATCCTGTTACAGTTTTATTATATCTATAGATTTAATGATTTACGTAATTAAAAAAAATTTGTTGTTATTTTATATTGTTACAAGTGTAAGATCTGGCAACCCCTGTTGTTGTTATCCGTATGAGCGTGGTGAATAAGTTAATTCAACTAATGGTGTGTGTAAAGAATAATACCACAATTAGCCAACAAAAGTTGAGCAACCTCGATTATTGCTTTGGTAGAGGCGCGTGCTGTAAAACAGAAGATCGTTCGATCCCGCCTTCAGACATGCGTACAAGGGAAAATAAAAATTGTTTTAATGCAATTTAAAATTAATAAACAGCAGTACAAACCTTCCGAGAGGCAAAAGGCAATTATTGTGTGAAGCCATGAGCAAGACTAACAGATAATTGTCAGGAAGCCCTTTAAAATAAAAAGTAGTAAGAACGATGGCAGTTAGCGCAGGGAAGTGTAACAGCATAACTACAGTGTTCGGCGGTTACTAAACAAGGCATCGAGTAGTTCATGTCGCGCTGAAGTAGCACAGTATTGTAGCGTGGATGGCTTTGTTTGTAATCATAGCGCATGTTTAGTAAATACGAGACCATGAGACTCACAAGACCGATAGGATCAAGAAGTATATCCAGAAAAAGCCATAAAATACAGAATTTATAATGAGTCACAGTGGTTTTTGCAATCAAAAGAATACGTACGTTTGTCTAAAAATGGGAAAAACGTAACAATATTTTGTTATATAATTAACTAATTAATTAAACTATTAATGCATGCTAAAACTTATTTCTGTGCAAATTCTGATTTCTTAACTGGTTCGTTAAATAGACGACGTTTACAGCGTATAATACCTGAAGTGAAGAAATACGAAAAATACTAAGGACGCGAGCGTCTAAATTAAATTTATCTTTTTTTAAAAACTAGCAAATGTTTTGAAAAAAATGCTCTTCTCAAACATATAAGACTAAAATAAATACAACAGGACTTAAACTTAATTTGAACTAATATAAATACAACAGGACTTAACAATGTAGACATTTCCATCGCTGGGCTTGATATTTTAGGTTTCTAAACATCAGGATACACTTGACTTTTAGGTTTTTTCACTTCACCTTTCGCTTTTAGTAAAAGGAATTATTTTTTAATTATTCCAAATCGATTCCTTTTCACAGTTCCCTTTTTTCCTTTCCTTTTTGTAATTAAAGGCTCCATTGCTTAATAGAAGTTGAAAATTCTTAACGAAATTAAATTTATAACTACATTAAGATACAAATATGTTTGTGCCAAATATTAAATAAACCTGAATTAAAAAAAGCGCATATTAAGGAGGCGTTTAAAATTAATTTTTTTTTTTAAGTTACAACATTAACTTCAATGTTCATTTAAAAAAATGCGCTTTATTTAAAGCTAAAAATGAATGTGAATTTAAGTATGAAGCAACTTAACGACAAAACATCAAAATGACACGCAAAGGCATAATTATGAAACGGATAATTTTTTTTTTAACATTTCAGAATAAAAGAGTAAATACATGTTGCATATTTAATTAAATCTAATTTTAATCTAAAATTATTTTTGTCCGTCTGTCCGCCCGAGTTAGTGTTGAAATCAATCAACTTAATTACAACAAATATTTGAATGCGCCAATCTATCAGACAAGGTGCCGAAGGAGATGCTGTTGGAAATTTGCAAGATCGGTCCATGTACTTCGAGGCAGCGGGCAAAACACCACGCCTAACCCAAATTTGTTCATATCATTTGAAAAAATTAAGTAAATCCAATAAAAACTTTAGTTAATGGGACGATAGAGGATTAAAAAATAAGAAAAGAACATCAATTACGATGATCTGAAATTATAAATTTTTTTTTAAATATTAATATGGGTATCATTTTGACAAGACAAGAAATACTAAAATTTTTTTGAAATGTTTAACCCATTAAAGAGCCGATGGCATTTTAATGTCAAATTATGTATACGTAGTACTTAATTTTTTTTTATTTTTATTTTTTTTTTTTTTAATTCTCTGTCACCCCTACATTTGCTTTTTTTATTGAAGTCACTTCACTAAAATATAGCACATTTACTTGTTATTATTTTTTATTTGTGTTGACTTTGGCCTTTGTCTAGACTGACTTTTTACGGGGCAGGCACTACATTCAATTTATTTCGTTTAAAGTGGGATATTTTACACACATTAATGTTTGCTTTGGCGTGGATCTTTTCAATTTCAGTTTACTGGTTTTTGAATTTTTTTTAACACTTGGGAACCAATTCAAAATAAAATAAAGATATGTATGATAAATTTTGATAAATTATTAGCTTTTATAATTTTTTTTTTTAATTGTACTTAGATTTCTATGCTCAGGTATTGTTTAGAACTGAATAATTTTTAAGGCTTTTTATTACGTTAGTAAATAAATATAAATAAAAATAAATGCAAAACAGGTGATTTTTGAAACGAATTTAGCATTTAATTCAATTAACCTTTTTAAAAAGAACTTAATAGTTTACTAAAAAGTTTCAAAATAAAATCGTATTTTGCTGATTCTTATAATCAAATATTTATCATTTTTATAAATTATTAATCAAAACTCGGCTTAAGCATAAGTTAGTTTTGATTTAATTAAGAAAAAAAATTTTTTCATTTTTTTTTTTTTTTTGCTAATTTACCTGTGCTTTTTTAATTAACACAAAAATTTCTCAATTCTTTTTTCTTTCTTAATAAGTTTAAAAATTAATATTCAATTAAATCTAAGCCGAACTTATATTTTTTATTTTTTATAGTTGTTGTGATTTTTTTTGTTGCCAAAAAAATTTACTGCCATTTTGATTTTTAAAATTATTTTTTTCTTATTTTAATTATAATTGTTTCTACTATTGGCAGTGAAATTACAACGAACTTGTTAAATTTCCAATTACAATTGGAAAAATATAATTGTATTTATGAAACACAAATTTAACATTAAAAAATATTCTGCATATAAAAAGTCATTTTCTATGCAACTTTGCAATTATTAAAACTATTGTATTGTGTGTTTTTCCTTTTTTTACTTTTCGCTCAATAGAGAATGAGCTAAAGTTCCTAAAATATATTTTTATTATCCTTGCAGTACGTAGTCATAAATGCATGTATGTGTCTGGCTAAGTGAATGCACATGTACAAAATGTACATGAATCCTTTGTTTATTTTTTGAAATTTATTTCATGAGTTTTAAACTTTTTTTCGGTTTTCTATTGTCAAAAGAGAAATTGTAAAACGAATACTTTTTCAGTTGTACTCTAGTGCGATTTATTTTAATGTTGTTATGTCACACACACAAACAAATGAATTTGCTTTAAATGTGTGTAATTAAATTAGACATAAATTGATTAAAAACAAAATTATTCACTGACACGAGCTTGGCCAATATCTTGATTGTATTTGTTTACTTAAAAAAAATCAAAGTTAAATTCTTATTCAATTTTTGGATAAAGGATCATTGAATTTTAATTGCTATCATTTGAGTGTTATATTGAGGTTTATCAAATTAAAATATAAATTACATTTTTAAATACACATGAATTTCTAATTTATTTGATTTCATTATCAAGAAGTTAAAAAATTTTATGTCATTGGAGATAACAACGAATAAGTTTATTGTATTTTGCAGTTATTAATTGAAGCGAACTTATTTTATTTGATCTGGGATTAGTCCAAAAATATATTCAATAAGTGGGCTTTGAACATGTTCGTTATTAAAAATACATTTTTTCTATAATAATTCCAGATTAAGGCCTTATTTACCTTCAGTTTAAAATAAATATAAAAACACTATACATAAAGAAAAGTTATTCTAAAAACATAACTAAAATAAAAATAATAAAAGTATTCTAAAATACATACGTGCGCACACTTCTCTGAGATTAAAACCACATACCGCATCTGATTAGATGGAAACTACGGATACTGATCTACTGATAAAACGAATTGGTTCGGGAAGCTTTCACCGATCAAACAGTTTGATATTGATGTCAAACTTCTTCCATGGTTACAGAAGAGAGACAATAGTTTCGATTAAAAGCCAGAAAGATTTTCTATGAAAGAATTGCCTCCGCATTTATGTAGAAGACCTAAATATTTTGAAAAGTGTTAAGAGGTGGCTTTTCAACGAATCGCAAGCAGCTTATAATAACATAAACTGTTTGCTATTAATACTTATTGCCGAAAAAAACTGTCCTTTGTCTAAGAAAGAAAATAAAAATAAATCCAATTGAAACTCTTACGGGTTGAATGAACCCATTGCTACAAATGTTTCGAATCGAAGTCATTGAATACAAATACAAATTTATACTCGTATGTGTATCGATAAACGAATGTATTTTTATAAGTACGAGTGTTTGTGTGCGCGAATTATGTCTGATGAAAAGTGTTGTTAAATTATATTTACGGGTGTTAATTTTTATAATGAAGAAAGCTACAAATACATTGGTGTATGTATGTATGTATGTGTATAAGTGTGTACGTTTATAGATATGTGGGTGCGTATATACTGTTGTAAAGTGAATGTACAAGTACTTATAATGACAACTGTATTAAAGATTTATGCACTTGAATAATAACACGCTATTTACATTGAATACAATGATGATACATATATTTAAGTTGTAAGTGTCGTCTATTAGAAAAATATATAACAACTTTATTAGAATATTATGACATTTTAAATGTGTGCGTAACGATGAAAAGTGGAACATATGGCCTTTAGTTGTATTAAAGGAAGAGATAACAAATTATTATTGTTTTCATACAAAACTTGAATTTTTTTTAATCAATACGAGGGCTGCTCTATATATTTCTGGCCTAATAGTGAAAATGCGAATATTTATAATCAAAAATGGTTTTATTGTTTTTCAAAGTATTCTCCAGCATGATTTATACACTTTTGCATGCGCTCAAACCAGTTGTCGAAGCACTTTTTCCACTCCAATTGAGACACCTCTAAAACATGCTTTTTGAACACTTCAACAGCTTCTTCTGGCGATGAAAATCGTTGACCACGCATTTTTTCTTGATGTGCGGAAACAAGTAGAAGTCATTAGGTGCCAAGTCAGGGCTGTACGGCGGATGACCCATTAATTCGACGTTTTGGCCGGTCAAAAACGCTCTGGTTTAAGCCGATGTGTGAGAGGTCGCATTGTCATGGTGAACAATGATTCGTCTTCTCTTGTTGGTTTTTCGAATTTCTCCGATGACTTCAGGCAAACAAATTGTAGTGTACCACTCAGAAGTGACCGTCCTACGTTGCTCAAGCGGAACAGTCGCCACATGACCAGTTTTGCCGAAGAAACAGGCGACCATTTGCTTCGAAGTGCTTCTTCCACGAACAACTTTCGTAGGATTTTGCTCGTCTTTGAAGACCTATACGGTCGATTGTTGTTTCGTTTCGGGCTCATGCGCATAGATCCATGATTCGTCACCTGTGGCGATCTTATAAACGTCTTTTGAAGCACCGCAATCGTATTTTTGCAACATTTCTTTGCACCAATCGACACGAGCCTTTTTTTGAGCGACTTTCAAATTGTGCGGGATCCAACGAGAACAAACCTTTTTTACGGCCAGGTGTTCATGCAGTATCGAATGCATGCTGGTGGAAGAAATGTCCAAGGATGTCTCTATCTCTCGGTATTTCGCATGTCGATTTTGCATTATGAGTTCACGCACGGCATCAATGTTCTCTGGCGAAACAGCCGTTTTTGGACGACCTTCACGGAATTCGTCTTTGAGCGAGCTTCGGCCACGATTAAATTCATTATACCAATTTTTCACAGTGCTATAGGATGGTGCTTCATCGCCATACAAAGATTTAAGTTCATCAATGCACTCTTGTCGTGATATTCCACGTCGAAAGTTGTGAAAAATGATGGCACGAAAATGTTCACGAGTTAATTCAAGTTTTTTTTTTTTGTATTAATTTTTTCTGGTCACTGTAAACAACAGATAATGGTCATACGTCAAAAAGTTTTGAGTACGATTATGCTTAAAAATGATGAACTTTCCAATGGAAATGTCAGATTGCACTTGGCAGCACTCAGTGTTGTAAGGCCAGAAATATATATAGCAGCCCTCGTATTCAACAATATTGACGTTGGGTGAAATGGTTACGTGCTTGATTCCTTTAAGAACAAACTTTAGCTCATGTCATCTATTTGAAATTGTCATATGGATATGCTTTCAAAGAAATATTAATATAATTTTTACTGTCATGGATATTTTTAACAAATATCAAATATGAATGTTTTTGGTTAGAAAATTATTTTTTTGTTTTTGAGGAAATTAAGCAGAATTAACTATAAAGATAATATTTCATTATATTAATTATCCTATTTATTCGCTTAACTTTCAGTAAAATGTAACTAATTCGCCAACCTGTTTAAAAATAATTTTTAGTCTGCTCTATAATTTCAAGAGAAAATTATGCAATCAAAAATATCACACTAATCGCCATAAATCCTTTTAAAGCTGAATATATTATTTGACACTATAAAATGCAGTTATAATACGCTGTCAAATGCACAAACATTTTCTTGCTTTCTAACAAAAAGAATAAATAAAAAAGCTTCGAGTAAATTTAATGCCATAAAGATAACGATTTAACAGGTTATAAGCCCACAGGAAATGGACGACAATACAACATTTATAATTTATTTCCTTTTTGTAGCAAAAGAGCGAACAAGTGTGACTGCTGTTACAACAATTAAAAAAAGGAAAAAATCAATACAAAGACAACTACATGAAAATGAAAATTAAACATAAACATGTTGACAAAATAAAATCTAAAACTCTATTTCATAATGTCTTTGTTTTTCAAAAAACTTTTAGTTAAAAATATAAACTAAACTAAGTTTATTAAGATGTAATTCTTGCAAAAAAAACCGACTTTAAAACAGACTTCATCTGTCTGTCTTTAAAAAATATGAACACATACATCATATTCCATTTCCAAACATTATACATGCTATACCGGACTTGGCACTACAACTCCTTGTTAATTTCAACCGTCCGTCTACAACTGTTAAGCAATTTGCCAATATACACAAAACTACCTTAACTAGAGGGGCACCCTTTAATTTCCAAATTCAAATGTTATACTTGCTGTTGTAGTAGACTTAGCAATTAGGTTCTTTGTAAATTTCAACAGTCGGTCTATAACGGTTCAATTGTTTGAAAATATACATCAAATTCTATCAACTATTGTAACACCCTTTAATTTACAGTTTAAAATATATATGTATACTTCTTATTATGCCAAGCAAAGTAGTGGACATTCTGTCTAATTTTGAAGTGTTTTTTTTAACGATTTAAAGATACGGCCATATATTTTAAATTAAATTAACTTTGGGAACACTCTTTAATTTCTAAATTCAAACTATAAACTTGTTCTTTTAGGAAACTTAACAATACAGGTCTTCTGTAAGTTTCAGCTGTCTGTCTATAACGGTTCAAAATTTGACAAAACAAATCAAATTACATGAACTTTTGGGACACCCTTTTATTTCCAAGTCCATAATTTATACTTGTTGTTATAGCGGAGTTAGCAATACAGGTTCTTTGTAAATTGCAAAAGTGTGTCTTCATCTGTTCAAAAGTATGACCATATACATCAAATTAAATAAACATTTGGGGCACCCTTTAATTTATAATTTTTTATATTAATACTTTTTACTATAATGGTCATAGCAATCAACGTTCTGTCTAATTTACAAGCGTTTGTCTGAAACGGTTCACAAGATGGGCCCACAGAGATCAAATTACGCCATCTATGGGTGCACCCTGTCATTTTTGGTTTTGTTTTGGTATTACTTTTTGTCAGTGGGAGCTAAAGTGATGCGCAATTTGTATTTTTAAGTGGTGCCTTTTACAGTTCATAATACACGTAAAAAACATGTGTGTTGTATGGGGACACTCTTTAATTTTTAAAATATTATGAACTATTTTTAAAGCAGAACCATTCTGTAAGCACCACCTTTCAAATAAAGAAAAAACTTTCATAATCAATCTAGAAATGACTGAGTTATGGAGGAACAAACATAAAAAAGCAACATTTAGTTGAATTGATAAACTCCTCCTCTTTTGAAGTCGGTACGCTGATTTAAATCTTTAATCAAATTATTTGTGTAATTTTTGTGCAATAACAACAATGCAATAAATAAAATTTCCAAACAAAATTCAATCAGTATACAACTTTTCAGCTAATAATCGATTACTTTAAAAAAATTGCTTGGATTTTATGCTTTTCGATTATTGTATTATGGGACATCCTTTTTAAATCAATACACTTCCACAAGGCCTTGTTAATATATTTAAAAGTTTTTCTATAATTTCACAAAGTTTGATATATTTTCTGTAAAGGATGAGATTGATTTAAAAGTACGTCTTGACCGATTTTTCAATTTTTTTTAACAATTTTGTGCCTATTTTTATTTTCTTTTGAAATGGAATAATTAGACGTTAATCGAATTATACGCATAAATATCAACTGGAGAGATGACGTAGGAAATTGTTCACAACACAGTCAGAGGACATCGAATATGATATAGAAAATGTATACACTTAAATTAAATTTCAGTTGTCTATATATAATGGTTTAAAAGATAAGTCCGTGTGTGTTGTATAGGGGCACCAACAACACAACACAACAACAAATAAATTTATTAATTCGGCTTGGGTTATTTTTTTTTTTTATTTCTGATTTTTCTGAATTTTTAATAAGAAAAATAAATTATTTACACTTTTTCGCGGACGGTTGTTTTAACGAAAACATGAAAAATCAGACACGAGCAGAACGTAACGGATTTACTATAATATAGAACAGTTCAATTTATAATATTCAAAAATAATGACTTTAAACTTTTTTTTTTAAATTGGACGAATTGAAAAAATCAACATCTATTCGGAAACGATTGATTTCTGCGGGCACAACAATAAAAAATCAGACGAATTAATAACCTTATCCTTTTACTAAGTCGCTCAATAAGTATGTACTCCACATAGGAGATGCCACGTCTACTTTGTTTGAAGCTCAAGTTTAAAGCAATGTCCTTCTGCAAACAAGACTTTTTAAGTAGAATGATAAATTATTCCTGAAGTTGCTTCTGGAATTTAAAAATGACAAGTAGCAAGCAGGGTTTCGGTTTTTTTTCACAATTTTTAGTTTTGGCGCCCTGTAAACTTACCCTGCGCTGAAGAGCGTATGCCTGGCATACTATTTACATGCAATTTTTTGTATGTTAATAGTTTCGACATATTGTTAGTTAATTGTTAGTGTTAGTGTTAATGCCAATCATTAAAATGTGTGTGGTTTTATTATTTTTTGTTAATAATTTAATTCATTTTATGGCAGTTAAGAAGATAAAAACGTATTTTTACAATTAAAACCACATCATGAGATATAAAAACTTTAAACAAAGCTAATATTAAATAGAGTTTCATGTGGCGATTTTTGAAACATGTTAAAGTAATTTCTTGTTAATTTTAGTTAAAAAAGATCGGGAGAAATTATTTAATCCCACAGAAAAAAAATACACATAATAATTTCAATGAATTCTTTTCTATATTAAGCGAAGTATGTAATCTTTAAGCTAGATAAACATTACTCGGCGATTCTCTTACTATTATAGACCTTCGCAAAGTGAATTGACTTGATTTGTGATATTAACCACACGATCCTCGTCCTGAGCCGAAAATTTGTTAAAAATTGATTAAAACAAGTTGATTAAATTTTTAAGTAGACCTGCAAAAAATCACTTTATATTTTAAATGTGTATATTTTGTAATTGAATGTTTTCTTGACGATATGGTTCACTTGGGAGGAATAAAAACTGAAATTGAACTACAAAATTAATTGTTGTTGAAGTTGGTAGAGGTTTAATACTGCTGCAATAAGCAGCAAACAAAAAACTCTTTATTCAAACTACATGACTCGAGTACAGTGCAGATTCAAAGTAAAGAATTGTTAGGAGTGTTTATGGGATGTATGCACATTTAAAATAGACATCATGCCTTTGCATATTAAATAGCATCCCGTTAATGGCAACGAAAGTAATATAAAAATAAACAGAAAAGAACATTTAAAACAAAGCTAAACCCATAATACGTGTGTGTGGGGGGGAGTGTCTAGCTTATGCATTTATACAGCAGTGTATGCGGGCGATTTAGGATGTTCTAATTCATTATAACACAGAGAAAACCGCAAGAACAAAAAACGGGTGAAGGAATGATAACAACACAGACACAGAAAATAAAGTACAATCAATAAAGTATACGAGTATAAATAGTTTTTATTTTGTATTCATGTTGTTTTATTATTTTTTGTTTTTTTTTTTTTTTTTTTGTGATGTGAATGCCATATACTAACTTTGTATCGAAAGAAAAAAATAAATAAAAATTTACAAGTGAAATCAAAGTAAAATTGCATTTTAATAATTAAAATAAGAAAACATGCAGCAGGCAGCAAACGAAACGAAAAAAAAATTAGAACGAAGCAAAAAGAAAACGAAGCAAAATAAATAAATAAAATTAAAATCAATGAATAATTACGGAAAAGGAGTCTGCGCCACTTTAGCGAACCGAACTAATTAAACGAAAGAACAAAAAAACGAAACATGACCAAGTTTCTATTTCAAATGAGTTTCGAAATGTAATAAAACGTATTCAATGCCCTTTTACTTTTCATTTGCTAAAATGTTAAACAAAACTACTTTTTCAATGTGATTAACATCATAATAGTGCTGTGATATATTTTTTTGAATTTTATTATTAAAATTGGTGCTTTTGTAAAACATCATGGCTGCTGTTGCTGGCCTTTATGGTCTGGGCGAAGATCGCCAACATCGCAAGAAACAACAGCAGCAACAGCAACATCAACTAGAGCAACGCGAACAAAAAGAAGAGCAGAAAAAATTAGCTGAACGAAAATTAGCCAGAGACCAACAGCAGTATCAGAAAGATCAGCAGAGGCCTTCATTTGATGGGTTAAGTATTGTTATAATTTTCCTATTAATGATCAAATTTATTCAACAAAAAAATTCTAGTTTATTTAATTTATAAAAATAGCATAAAAAATTATAAATCGCTATTGAATTGATGAGGTGTCTAAATTCAAACCACAAATATTGTTAACTCAATGGTCTTACTCCCATCGCTTGTTTGTTTTCTGATGTCAAATTTATTCTACAAAAACTTCATTATTAGTGTTAATAATGTGAATTGATCTATAATTTAGTTACTTTACTACAGTTTCGCTAAACTTAATTTTAATAGCGGCCAGTTCTTAAATTATAAAAAATTATTGAGGAAAGCGCTGAGGTAAAATTTATTGCTTCGACATAAAAATGTTATAAATAATTAGCATAAGAATTAATTAAAATAAAAGTTTATTCAAAAAACGTGTGGAAGCAATAGATAAAAACATAAAACAAACTAATTTTCACGCATGGGAATAATTTATTATTTGGAATAATTAATTGATTGTTTCACTAGCATTAAATGATAAATAATGCTAATGGCTTTTTAGCATTACCATAATTTTCACTGATAATTAAATGGTTTTAACACATTGTTGACCGGCAATTTTACTGAAAATTTATCTCATGTCACCGGCTATTATTTCGTAGTTGGATGTAGAAGTAAAACAATAAAAATAAACTTTAATAACTTAATAACACAGTTACCACAATTTGATTCACAATCTCTCGGACAATCAGATAAAGAATCCGCATATAATTCATTGAAAGGTTCTTCATTACGTTCCGTCATCGTTTTTTTTTTTTAATTTTTTTAATTATTAAATATTTTTTTACAACAAAAGATTTGGCAAGAGAAACGGTTTGTGTTATACTGACTAAGAATTGCACTGTATGGTCGCCAACAAAAAAACAACAGCGATGTGGCCGGTCAGCAACGTTCGGCCATAAAAACACGAGTTAACTCGAGACCGGTCCAGAATGTGTTAAAGCATTCCTTGTAAAACCTATATGTATTATTATTTTGAAGAAAACATGAGACACTATAGCAAGACATTTTAGTTTCGTAGCTGAGGTTTTTTGTAACTTTAGACATACATATATCTTGCATAAAATTGATAAATTATTAAAATTTTTAAGTATAGATCCACCCAAAAAAAAAAGGCTAATGCGCAAATATGCTCCTTGCAAGAGTAAGAGGATCAAATATGTTTATCAATAGGGTTAAGGCGATCATAAATTTATTTTTCATAAAAATAATTATTTTTTTTTCCATTATTTTACTACTGTTTAATTAAGTTTAATTAAAATTTCTCCACCAAAATCATTAGCATTAAATGGTATAACTCTTTTCATTGTCATTATTTTAAACAATTCCAATGAAATATCAATGGTAATGAAGAAATCTCAGCAATTCTAACAAGAAATATAAAAATTTAAATAATGTTTTTATGCTTTACAATTTTACTAAAAATCGTTAAATAAAATGTTTAGTAATTTTTATTGCAAGTATTTTATTCTTTAGAATGGAACATAATTTTTCATTTAAAATTTAAATTTTTTTTAATATTCAAGAACATAGGGAAGCAGAAAAACAGCAATAGCAGCACAGTAAAGCAAGTAAGAAGTCTCGCTGTTAAAGAAAAACAGAAAGAAAAACTTACTTTCCTTAAATTTTATTGCCGTTTTACGATTTGAAAAATGTTATTAATAGATGACACAAAGTCATTACAAGAAAAACTTAAAAAGAGCAGCAACTCATGAAGAAGGACAAAATATTGCTGGTTGAATTGGCTTGGGTGTATTTACTTGCCACAAGAATAGAAACAAATATGAGTGATTTACAATTGAACGAACTTCAAGTCATGTGTATAAATTCATCTATAAGGAAATAAGAAAATTTTTAGGAATTATTATTGTTGTTGTTCTTTTACTTCCTCATAGTTTGACTGCATGAACAAAACATGTTGACAGTTCATTTTAATTGCAACTTTATTAATAAAATATTTATTATGGCATAATGGCACGTGATGTCATTAAAAGTACAATGTTCGCTTTTGTTTTTCTTTTTTTCTTTGCATAAATTATGTAGAGTTATTTTGTTCTTTAAAGTTGATTTTAAATAAATGGAATCAAGTTTGTCTTCTTTAATGAACATAAAATACTTAAACAGATTTAAAATATTTTTTTAAATAAATTATAAAGCTTTTTTTTTTAAAGTTTCCCGTTTTCTTTTTTTTTTTTTTTTTTTTTTTTTGTTCATAATTTAAAAAATCTCTCTCTTTAAAAAAAGGAATAAAAAAATACGAACTCATTCCTAAGTTCAAATAATTAACTCGACAAAGAAAACATTAATTTTGTAACCGAAAATATATTACTTTGCAATTTCTTTACCTTCCCTACGGCCTCGTCATTAATAGAATTATATTTTATTTTGTATTTTTTGCCCACATGAGTTGCTTTTTCAAATTCTGTAAGTACCCAATTAAGATTTTTTTTTTTGTCGTCATTTTAATAGTTTGTTGTTTTACTGTTTTTATGGTTTTTAGAAGTATTTTGCTTTAGTTTGCATTTTTATATTGATTCTTTTGATATTCTGTTTTTTATTTTAAATGCGTTCCATGACTTGACAGTTTTTCTTAATGATAACTAATGAAAATAATTGCTTGATTGGCAATTAATTGGGCACCTGCAAGAACACATTTCATCTGCTTATAAGAACGCGATAGTGGAATTTAATTTGATAATTGGAATTTTGTTCACTTGTTTAAAAAGAAAACTTTTACTTCAAAAGGCGCTGTACTTAGGAATCCTAAATTATTATTTAATCATTAAGATTTTTTTTTCATTACTGAAACAAAAAAAAACTTTTATTGACATTTTTTAAATAAACTAATAAAAAATCTTTAATTAGCCTTAATCTTTGTTTGTTTATAACTATTTTCTCATCTAAAAATAAATGTTAACAGATTAACGTAAAATTCAAGTAAAAAATTATAGAAGTGTACATAAACCGCTAAGAGCCCATTGTACAAACATTTTCACACACAAACATAATTTTTTCCGCAATTTTTCTTTTAGTAAACTTATCTCTCTTCATGCAAAAATATCACCTCCATTTGCAAATCTACCGGTAGAGCATTAAGATGCATTTTCTTTACTTAAGGCAGATAATGCTGCAGTTACAATGTACAAAAATGTGATAAAGAAGATTTTTTTTATTTTTTTTATTTTCACAGAAATGTTTTATTTGTTTTTAGATTGAAATTTTATAAAAGTTTTAATTGATTCAATTTTTTATTTAATTAAAAAATTTGTATTTTTTAATTAAAAATACAACTAATTTAATTAATTATTAAACCGGCAATAACTTTTTTCGGTGTAAGTTAAGTTTTTTTTTACGAAAAAGCAGTTGTCATAAACAGCAATTATTTGAATGCATTAAGCATAAAATTAAGATTAAAAAATGCCGCAGCCGAAGTGGTCAGCGCAATTGACACGTTCTATTCTTATCTGCAGCACTATTTAAATGGCTATAAAAAGCTTATATGCCCATGATGTTACTTTGTACTACAGAAAATGTTCTCAAGAATTTTCATAAGCCGCAGTTTTCATAGCCAAAATTTCTTAATTTGTTTGTTTTTTTAACCCAAGCTTTAAATAGAGGGGTCTCTAATAGCTAGGACTAAAATTGTGATGGCTTATGACGATTTTGTTTTTGTCCTTAATTTTTCAGAGTCACTAGTTAGCTTGCTGTGCTCTAATGTGATATGATAAAACCATTAGCAACATCGGTGTAGCAAAAGCATATTTTTCGCTCACACTATTAACGCTTATTTGTTATTCAAATCAAACTTTTTCGTTAATGAAAAGATCGTTTTATGGTCTCATATCTGTGCAAATACATTCAAGCCATACATGCAGGTTGCTGTGAATACACCACAGTTCGAGGTCAATGTTTTTGGTAGCTCGTCGTTGAAAACATGTTATAGTTCCCTGTCAGAGCAGCTAAGACCAATATGATTCTATAGTTTCTTTGCCACAATGTACTGTAAACTGTCGATTCTAAGTATTACTTAACTGAGATTTCGTGACATTTAAATATTTTGGGGTTTACTTAGTTCTTTCTAAACATATCAGGATGTAGTGGCATTTAGATGTTGCGTAGCTTGCCATGTGTGAAATATTACAAAATCGCTTTATTTTTGTATTTTATTGTCCAGCAATCGCTCGAATTCTCCTAGTTTGGTATTTGAATTTTTGCCCGAGTGTTTACAAATGTGTGCATTTTAGAATCCAATTTAATAACTTTGTTTTGCTTATACCTTTACCTAAAAACTGCCTTGCACTCAGGGTGTTCTGAATTGAGAGTCCTAAAAACGTTTCTTGTTCATTCGTATGTATAGGAGCTTCCACGAAAATATGCGATAGGGTTATGTTAAATCAGTTATTTTTTCCCGTGTCAGTGTTTGCCAAAGTGTATCTATTTCAGTTATATTCTGGTGCTTTTTTGTGGTTACCATCAATTCTCCTAAAGGCGCTTCGATGTAGAGGCCGCATCCTACTAAATAATATAAAATCATTTTAAAGAAATACATTACATTATTTTCTTGAAGATCAAAAACAAACTGTAATTAATTGCCATCTAAACTTCAGGCCTAAAATAAGTGTTCCTGTCGATTAAAATTTGGTTGGCCTAATTCCAATGCCCTGGAGTATTTATACGTTATACATTTATATTTAAAAATGTGTATGAATGTTTACTTGCAATACACTGAAAGATGATGATGAACTCTTCTGAGCAGAGTTTTTTTCATGTGGAAATAATGAAGGTTTAAGTGAAAAAAGAATATAAAAAAATATATAAATAATACATAAGGGCAGTTACTGCTTGGATCTCTGGGTTTAGTTAAATTTTTTAAAAAGATAAGAAAAATAACAAATATAAATAATAAAACAAAATTAGATTTTGTATATAATTTCCCAAATATTAAAAGCAAATATGAAAATAAACAATTTTATTATTTGTTGAAAATGAAACTTAATATTGGCTTATGAGGACAGAAAACTAATTAATTAAAAAAAAAAGTATTGCAGTTAAAAGCGACAGCCTGTTAATGTAAAAACAAATTTTAAAAGGACTTAAAAATAAAAATAATGGTTTTATGACCTTGATTTTATGGGTAAGAAAGTTTCACTAGTTCATCAGGGTGCGTGAAAATGATACTAACAAAAACAAAAAGTTTCAAATGAACTAAAAAATATAAACACACCCACAATATAACACAACCCAAAGCAAAAATAATTCAAGGAAATTGGTGTTTTTATCAGATTTTAAGTTTCTCGTCGCATAGAAATAACAGCACTAAAAGGAAGCGAATATTATTGTTTGCTAAGCAGATAGAAGAGATTTTATTTCCCTGCAACCATTGGCACACACACACAAACATTTACTGACATTTTACAACATGCCTTTAAACCTAAATAAAAACTTAAAATATTTGTACTCATACATGTTTAAAACGATGCTAAAGTGACGTCATGTGTATTCTACCCAAAATACAAGCTGATGTACGGTGTAAAGAACTGAAAAAAATAAAGAAATAAAAATTGTTTTGAAAAGACTTTTTCACTAGATCTGCTGTGCATTTAAAAGAATTACAAAAGTACTGTTTTCAGCCTTCGCTGCTGTGGTGCTGGACTTTTAAATCCTTTAAGCAAACACAAATAGGCATGAGTATATGTGTATGTGCACTGTTTTTCTTACTTAATTTGGCACATTTCCAAATAGAAACTTAAATAAAAAAGAAAAATTCTTTTCGGTTTTTTGGTAAAATAATAATAATACAAGTTTTGTATTTTATTTTTACTTCAACTTTATAACGAATAGACACTTTGCAACGGCTCCAGTTTTATTTCCAATGTCATTTTTAATGCTGTGTTACATTGTGTATTGCAGTTTTAAGAGACAGCATCAGGATAAGAAAAATTACACCAAATTTTTTGCTTTTTCCTTCTCATTTGTATTGAAATATTATGCATCAATTTTTATTGTTTTATTTTTATTTTTAAACATGGGGCTCATGTTGTTTTCTTCACATTTTCGGAGGGGTTTTTTCGACATTTTGCCTTCTCAGTATGATGGATATAAATGGTTTTAGTTTGTGTATTCATTTTATTTGTAAGTAACGAGTTTGCTAGAATTTAATAGTTGTGTTAGATAAGAACCATTGTTTGTTACCAAAATAAGTTTTTCATTTTCTTCGTATCTATTGCAAGCTTTTAAGATACCAACACTAACTTTGTTGAACTGATGTATTTAATTTGAAATTATCTATACAATGTTCAAACAAAATAGTAATTAAATAATACGAAATTTTCTTCGTTAATTTGGACAAAAGCTCATCTTTTGCAAAATGTTTTCTAACATAAAATTAATTAAAAAGAAGAAGGTAAATTTAAACTTCAAGCACCAAATGTTGCCACTGCTCTTTAGTACTCGTTCAAATGAAAAACTTTCATTTTTTAATTTTAATTGAAATTAGTTTCAAAAAATAGAAAATATTTTAGTGGATTTGAAAAAAAAACAATTTTGTAAAAGTCTATAATGCGACATATGACTTCAAACACATTTTATTTTTCTTGTTTTCTTTTGAAAAGGTCCGCATACATTTGTGAATAATTTTTCTATCTAAAAATTTTTAAAAAATGAAATGAAAAAAAATAAGCTCAAGCCAAAATCAATTTTAATTCATTTATAATATCAACAGTTCAACTCTTAGTTTTATAAAAAATTAAATTAAAAAACGAAAGGCACAGCGCACGTACATTTATGCTTAACTCATAACAATAAATATGAGACTGGAACAGCACCTGTAACGTTATGAGGAACAAGTATGAATGACTTAAAATAAAAATTGCATTTCGTGGCCATACCGAAGGTTCGTACAAAGCAAAAACAAATGGTCAAGACGAGTTACAGAGAGAACAACAAAGAAATGCTTTGGATTGTGTGTGCACTTCCCCTAACCAAATTAGTTGGTTAAATAGATGATGTTTACAATGTACACAACCTAAAGTAGATACATGCGAGGAATGCTGATGCAGAATGTAGCGATCCAGAAAATGTAGCATTGCATTCTGTTTGTGACTAATTTTTCTTGTTTTCTTTGGAAAAAAATGTTTTTTATTTACTCAAATCTTTTTAATATTTTTGTTTTTTTTTTCAAATCTAATTTAAAATAACACAAAAAATTAATAAAACTGATTAATATTAATTTATTATTGTTTTATCTCTGTGACATAATTAAGTAAATATAAATTACGATATTAAATGCATTTCAAATATAATTCGGTTTTTGTATATGTGTGTGTGAACGCAAAAGACTTCTTCTTTTTTATTTATGAGTCAATTTATTTTTTTTCTGGTCGTGTTGGCTTTAAAATATTTTTGTTTCATTCTAGAATGTTGTTGTTGTCATATCAGTTAAATAGTTTTAGATGCACCACTCCAAGTGGCGCCAACTCCAAAACAAAAGCATTTTCACAAAAAAAAAACAATCATCGTAGCAAAACTTGCTTGGTACTGTTTAGATGCCACAAAGTCTGGTAACGTACGCTTTTGTTTTCTCCTCTCGCTTTTCAAAGTTTTTCCTATCTTCATTTGTGACAAACTAACACTTTGAAATGAATACAAGCAAGCAAAAAATACATAAAAGAAAATAAATATCTTATGTAAATAATAAAAATTGATGCACAACTTCCGTCGACTCTAACTGCAGCTTTTGTGGTCAGTATGTGTTCGAAGCTTGTTTTTGTACAAATTGTACATAAATTTCTTGGGATATTTGGTGTGAGTAGCAAATTGTCTTTATTGTAAATGGCTCCTTTTTAATTTCGTTATTTTGTTGGCAAAATAGCGTTTTTGTTTAATTTTGTGTAAATAAATGCCAATGATTTTTAATAAGAAGAAGAAGTTAATATCTTAAAAAAGTTATTTGTTTGTTTTGTGTTGTTTTTTTTCTATCCATTTTTTAATTTCTAATTTCATGAAAGCAGCTTTAAGAAATGAAATAAACCAGCTTTTTCCAGAATTTCATTTTTTGATACTGAATATATATTGGTAAAGTTCATGGAAACAAAATGGCTTTAGCTTTCGATTGTTATTTAAAATAACGTATCTGGCTTCTGGCATTACAATACAAAACATATTAATGTTGTTGTTGCTGCTGCAAGTGATGCTGTGCTCATACAAATATTACAAATGTAGAACACGACACTTAAAATTTAATGTATTTTATTTTTTATTTTCTCTTTACAACTTGGCAATCACACTCACAGTTCAAACCAAAATAAAAATGTGAGTAAAATGTAGATACCCGCACATGCACATGCACATATTTTAAACAAGAACCGGAAAAGTCTTATGTCGAAATGTTTATTATTTTGTCGTAGTTTTATTTATTTGCATTTGCCGAGGTATGTAAAATTACACGGGATGCATACATTCATTCAAACAAATGCACATTAAAAATTAAATATATTTGTTTGGATTTATTTGCTAAAACAACACAATAACTGAATAAAAGCATAAAAGGGGTGCCTGTAAAAGGCGTGACTTTTTACAGTTTTTTCTTATAATTTTTTGTTTAAAAAAAGAACCGAATTTAGTAGAAAATTACTTTTCGTTTCAATGGGTTTATAAAGAATATTTATATGAAATCAGAAGACTTATAAATTATTTTAAATTTTACTATTTAAAATTAAAGTCTTTTAAAAAATAAACTTATTTCTAATATTTCTCTGTAGAAGTTTCTGAGGGAACTAAAATAAGAAAAAAAGCATCGATAAAGGAAAAATAAAAACTGAGCCTGAATCTGATCAAAAATTTTTATATAAATATAAATTTTTTTCCTGTTTTCTGAACTTGGTTCTCATTTGTATAGCGAATCGTAAAGAAATATAAAGAGCACAGCTTTTATTAAGAGACCTTGCCTTTACTTAGGATTAGGCCAGAAAAGTAAAACTTAATGCAAATAAACAAAACGATGTAAGTAAATGGAAAACCGTTTCTTAATAATGAACAACAAACAGCATTATTAATAAACTTAATGCGTAAAATCCATTCCGATTGATCTGAAAGTATGTTTTAGGTATTATGTCATTTTTTGCTTAAATCAAAGTATCATCTGTTGACAACTAATTATTATCCTTCGTTTAACTACAAATTAATGTTTTAGTCGACATAAATAAATTCTTGAATTCTCTATAAAACTTGTAAATGCTGTCTTATTCTCATGCACTGCTTGTTCGTAGAAACCATCAACTTAGTTTTAGACACGTCATTTCTAGCTTTCCCTCGTATCTAATGCTCAAGGTTAATTAGGCACTTGCAGCAGTCTCCCTCACAATCTTGATACATAATAGTCTTGTTCTTCTTATTTTTATTTACACAACAACGCATTTACGCACACATAAGAATGTCTACAATTCTGTTTGAATAAGCCTGTCGGTTAGTTTATGCAAGATTTATATTGCTAATTGTTCCTTCTTTTTTATTTCTATGTAAACTCTAATTAAATAATTAATTTTTCTGCTAGCGTCTAATTTTTCTTGTTTTCTTTGGAAAACGTCCACATACGTTTGTAAATAATTTTTCTTTCTAAAAATGTTTAGAAATTAAATTAAAAATGAATCAAAAAGCCGAAAATAAGTCAATTTTCATTCATTTAAATTAATTAATTTAAAAAAGCTGTATCTATCGAATGTTATTTTTTTTTTACAAATACAAATTGGTTTCATAAAGAATCTTAATCTAAATTAAAATCTATCCCCTGTAAAAATTATTTTGAATATAATTCTCTGCTTTGTAACTTAAATTTAAATTTCCAGAATAAAAAACAATTTTTGAAGCTAAAGAAAAAAAGGTAACCAGCATTTGAACAGCGTCACAATCAACAAAAGCTTTAACTGAAAAGTTCATATTTACAGATTTATAACAATCAAAAAGTAACCAGCAAAAAAAACACAAACCTCATGGACTAATTTAAACGCGAACAGTTCAAAAACCGGTGTCCGTCCGTTACCTTTCTAGCTTTTGTTCGAAACCTAATTAAAACCGTCTAAGATATACAGATAATTGTTTTTGTTCAGGATTGGGAGCAAATGTTGCACTATTTTTGCCAAAACTCTTTTTTCGCTTCGAGTAGAAGCTGACCCTGTAATACACAAAACTCAGGAAACATTTAACACAAAAAGCTCAAACATTTTAAACATTTACATTCTCATAAAATTAAAAAAAAATCAGAAAACATTCAAATTATTTAAAAAATTTTAAAAAACATAATACAAATACTTTGACATAAATTTTCAAGATAGAAATGTTACAAACAATTATATACTCTAAAATGTTAATTATTTTTTATGCACTAAATGTCTATAACATTTCGCAACATTATCAGTATCAGCCGTAAAGTATCTTTGATCAGACTTATGTTCAGCTTTTCTAGTTTTTAGTTTATTTTTTGTTGTACGTACATATTCGTTATTACAATTCTCACTATCATTACAATTACAAGGTATTTTGTAAACTACAATTGATATGTCCCATTTTTGTATTTTATCTTTTGTTGTACTAAATAATCTATATAAAGTGTTATAAGTTTTGTATGCCATTTTATATTTCTCTGCATCAAAAACTTTTGAGTATTTGATCGAATGACAGATCTATTCTATATTCTATATACAAATACATTTATAGAATTGATTTAAAATTAAACGTATATTATTAATGTAAGAAAAAAACACATGTTATAAAATACATTTCTCATGTTGTTAATAAACTTTTTGTACCTAAAGGACCAGCGAAATGCGGATTATGTTATGGATTTTCATATTCTAAAAAACACTGCAAAAATTTATTTTACATGTAAAAAATTTTTCCTAATAAATTGACCAATCAATTTGAGAAAAATTACTATTTTGGTAAACAAATAGTTTTTAAATACACAGATATACAGATTATTCGCAAATCGATTTAAAAAAAATAATTTACCCACAAAATAAAATTTCAAATCACAAGTGTTTGCTGGGCTCATAAGTATGTAGATGTACATTCAGGATGTAAATTACCATGTGCATGTGTATGTGCACGTATACTTGTGTGCATACACTCTCACTTACATTTGCCTTAACACGTTATTTAAACAATAATTTTTTAATTTGTTTCCTTTTCGTTTTCTACTAGAATAAACCCCATTCACATCATTGCTGTGTTTGTGATGTTTACTTTTTATTATAAAGTTTGCTGTTGCTGTAATTTTATTATCTTTTCTTTATCTTTGTATCATATTTTTTGTGTTTGTTTTATTTGTTGCGGCAAACGAAAATAGGCAAAATATTTATTTTATTTTATTTTGACTCTGGTATTCTTTGAGCTTTTTCTTTTCTGCTGTCATACGTAGATGTTAAGAGAAAAAAAACTGTAAAGCAAAAGTTTATGAACAATTGATAACAGTTGTCGTACAGCGCCATCTGTGCGTTTACAGTTTCCTTAAATTTACTTTTAGAATTCTTTATATAACATTTTAACGGCTTTACGAATGTGTTGAGCTTTGTTGCAGACAACTGTTGCTGGAAATGTCAAAATGACAACTGGAAAAAACGGTGTTAAAAACATAAGTGCAATTTTAAACCAACATCAGCAATTGTTCCACAACCAATTAATAATAGAAAAAGAAGGAGAAAATAAATATTTACAGCAATGAATGAATATGTTTTTCAAGGATTGTGTTTTTATTTTCCAAACCTTGAAATAGTTTCAATGAAGTTTTGTTTTTTTTTCTATATAAATGTCGTAAATTTTATTTAATGATGTTGATCAAATTGTGATTGATGAAGTCTTTACGTCATAGTCATACTTTATATAAAATTACGTATTTTAGTTTATAAACACAAATGCAAAATTTATTTATTCATGACGACAGACCAGTAAATTGACGTTTGGGACATTTTAAAGCTCCAAATAAATTCCGTATAAATATTTATTTATTCCTGTCAATTTCTGCTTGACATCCTTTTTTACTGATTTTTTTAAACTTTATGTATTTTTATTAATTTATTTATTTTTTTGAGTTATGGCTGTGCTGATGAAAAATGCTATTAAATAAAACTCCGTTATTCTTTTCATAAATAGCGACACATTTTAGTTTATGATACAGTACAGTAGTAGATAGAGGTTTTATTGAATGGATTTGTATACCCTTCAACACAAAAAGTTTGTCATTCCGTATGTAATTTCTACAATATTCATTTCCGACTCCATAAAGTATATATATTCTGACTTCTTATGTATAGCGAAGTTGATTGACCGATGTCCGTCCGTCCGTCCATGATAGTGTTGAAGACAAGTTTGCTGAAGCAAACCGAAAGAGGTGCTATTGGAAATCAGCCTGATCAGTCCATGTCCCTCGAGGCAGCAGGCAAAGCACCACGCCTTCCTCTAATTTGTTCATTTCATTTGGAACAATAAAATAACTCAAATAAAAATATTAAATACATGAAAAAATATCAAGTGATAAAATTGGCGCCCGCCAATATTTTCCGAGTTACAGGGCTCTGAAATTTTCAACTTTTTTAAAATATCAATATGGGTATCATTTTAAAGATTTCGAAGAGATCTTCAAGGAAATATTAAATTTAAAAAAAAAACGTTTAACCCATTAAGAGCCGATGGCATTTTTATATAATATAATATATATGCAGTACCAATTTTTTTTATTTAAGTCTCGGTCACCCCATATAAAGATTATTGTTCAGTCACTTTTCAGTTTTTACGGCCAAAACTTTTTACTACAATTACCGTTCCTCATTAAATAAGTGAACATATCTGTACAAAAGTCTTCAAATGGAAGTGGAAAAGTTCCGTCTTTTCAATATTATTTCTGCGTGACCAGTATTTACCAATTTGTAGGGTCATACTAAATGCAAATGTGCCCTATAATACTTAATTTGCTTTAGAGAAATTTTTCTTCTTTTTGCATTAGGTTTTTGACTTAATTTTTGCAGCATTGAAAGGTTTAGTGTTTAATAATTGTACTCTCTTATTTTATAGATGACCCAACCCCTGACCATGTGTTAAGTAAATGCTAATAGATTCTGTCTAAATTTTGAGTAGAAAATTCATTCTAGCCTTCAAATTTTATTGGTTATTTCAACTGGGAGTTTGAAAAATCTTGCTTGTATTTTCAATTTTTTATCCGAAATAACCACAATAATTTGGTCAGTAATTTTATCTTATTGATACCGAGTTTGCTGTAAAAAATTAGTTTTTCATTGTAGTGGGTTATAAATGTTTCCATGTAAGTGGAACGAGCTTTTAAGTCACGACTCATTACCACTTTGTTTTCCTTTGCGCAAAATTACTCTTTCATTTCTTCTAGAATATTTTCTGCACTACCAATTGATGGATTTTGATTAAAATAAAGCCACATTTCAGATTTTCCTTTTATTTTTGCTACTACCATACTACTATCCATATATCTTTGTTTTACTTGTTCCAAATAACCACCAAAGATACTTAAAACTGTCACCAAGAAAATAGCCTCACCAGCATCTTTCACTTATTTAGTTTTCCTTGGCATTGACTGTGCGATAGTCAATTCAAGACTTGTCGACAACTTTGTATAGCTACTGTACTGATGTATTTGTTCGGACGTGCTCTATAAATAATTTTAAATTTAACATTGTTTAACGACTTTATTCTCTTATATTACTTACAACGTAGTGTTTTTAATAAATATTAAACTCGACAACCTAAAAAACAGTTATTATAATAATTACAAAATCTTTGGTTCGATAACAGAGCATGGAAAGTACTCTATAATTCGTACAGAACACAATTTACTTAACCTCCACATAAATCCAAGAATATTTCTGACATTACAAGCTAAAGAGGATTCCCTAAATTTAGTGCTATTTCGAAAATATTAGAAAAGTTAGAAAAGTTGCTGATTCTCCTTGTTATCAATTTTCAACAGTTATATCTCCTATCCAACGGGTTTTTAAAAAAATGCTCTACTCAGTATTGCCAGAACTTTTATGTGTAAAACCTGCGAAATTTAACAATATTTTGGGAAAAAATCTGCAAGATCTGCACTTTATTTTAAAAATCTTCAATAAATCATCAAATGCCTTTTCCTTTATTTTGAACATTACAATTTATTTCTATACAATATATCCAAATATTTATGAAACTAATAAAAAAAAATAATACAACTTCATTTATTATTTAAAAGGAATTTGCTTATATAAAAAAAATAAATTATGTTAAAGTTACTTACTTACATATATAAAAGTTTTATTAGATGTTATAAACATTATACAAAAATGAATTAAAATTTTGCTTAGTTTTGGTCATAAATATCAGATGACACAATTTTTAGCAAATCTGTAGATATTAGTGTGTCAAAAACTTGGAAGTTTTTAAGTTTCAAATAATCGTTTGTAAACAATATTCCTACTAAAGATTCATTTTCTAAGCGATTGGAAATTTTTTTTTAATTCAAATTTACCTGACATTTGCCGATGAATGTGGTTGTTTTTACTTTTTTAACAAACCTTATTATTATTTTTTGAACGAACGTTGAAAAGTTGGAATTTGGATTTTTTTCTAGAAATTAACTAAAGTCATTTCTTTTTTCAATTCAATAATTTTAACTCTCTAAACTCCGAGTCAAAGTCCGGGGTTTTATTTTCTTTAAAAAATCTCGGAAAATTTTTAGCTAAGTCCCAAATTGATTTTGTGCCACCATTCATTTGGATTAACTACGTCTAGCGATTTCATTTTATTATTTATTATTATTTAATATAAAATTTAATACAATTATTATAGTCAAGACTTGTGCTTAAAACTATTTCAGTTGCATGATGCCTAGAGCTCTTGTAATCTACAGTAAAAACATTAATAGTTTTTTTTAATTTTGTTTTAAATACAATTCTTATCAGTCTTGTCATCTGATTATATAAAATGTGAATTTCTGTCGCTTCGCTTTAAAACATTTTATCAAAATTATTAATAACATCATGAATGTACTTTAGAAGTATTTTATATGAATTTAGCATAATCGATTTGATTGATTTAACAGCAAATGAAAAAGAAATTTTTAGCCACTTACATAATTCTTATAAGCGACTTATAAACTACTCTAAGGAAATTCAACGCATTTTTTTGGGTTTAATATCTAATGAAACTTGTGTTTTATCAAATTGGTTATGTTGTTTTGTACTGTTCGACAAATAATTGTATAGCTAGAGCGTTACACAGCAGATAGAAATTTGAGTTATGCATACGACGAACATAATAACTGTGAGTGGCATATTTATGAATTTTATAATAAATCTGATATTTGACTTTTTAAAATTTGGGCAACAGAATGTTTTTTGTCTGTCATGCAAATCCAGCCATGGGGCTTGTTTGTAAATGCAGCATTATTCTGCATAATATAATTATTATGCGATGATTTTGCTAATCAGCTGTGCATGATGTTTTTATTTGCACATTTGTTTGTTTGCATTTACGAACGACATAAGTTAAGAATGGAAAAATTATTCATTAATTAATTTAAAAGCTTACTTAGTTTTACTTTATCGAATGTGGCACCAAACACATAAAAGTTAAAAAAATTATGAAAAAAAATTACATTTAAGTACTTACTTTTCCGTTACATCAGCCATTTTTGTGATTAGTATTTGCAGTCGTTTGCGCATAATAAATTGCTGTATTGCATTTTCGACCATGTTACATTTGCAGTGTTGCCTTTTTTTATTAATATAATTCCTATAAAAAAAATTAAATATGTTCTGTTTCGTGAGGTTTGAGGTTTAGAATATGTGCATTGATTTATATATGGAAAAAGAGTTGGGCAAAAGTGTTCTTTGATCAAGCAGACTTGCATTAATAAAACTACCTACGATTAAAAGTTGTCGCACTATACTATATATATATATATATCTTTTATGTTAAAACTTATTATTGTTGCTATGACTTTTTTCAAGAATGTACAATTTACTGTTCCGTATTGTAATACTCGTCATTACATTACCTCTTTTTGTAAAATTGTTTAAAACAAATTTTTACTTATTTGATTCTTGCAAATGTTCTTTTTTTGCAAGTAGGAGTGGCATCACAGACAAATTTGCCTTATTTCTCAAAACTAGCCACATCATGATAAATTTGCTTTGAAAAGACGTATTGTCTGATAATTGTAGATTAAATAAATAGGTTCTCTACTTTCATACCATGTTTTTCTTTTTTCGTGAATTTTTAAATAATTAGCATTTTTATTTAAATTTAACTCTTCGGTTTAATGAAAACAGATTTGAGGTACAATAAAATTACATAAAGATGCAGACACATATAAGCAGCATATGAAACGGCTTGAATTAAAGCTCAACTAAAGACTACAATTTCTTTTGAATTTACATGCGAAAAATGTTACCATCATTATAATAGAAACGTATTTTAAACAGCATTCAATATCAAGGTCAATAAACTTGTTGTTTTATAGAAACACAAAAGCTTTTGGTCGCAAAACGGTAACAAAGTTTGCTTGAATAATGCAACTAAAACAAATTTTCTTTAGCTTAAGTAGAAAAACAACCAGAAATTCGCATATATATATATATATTTTTTTTTTTTTTGCCAGACGTGGTAGCACTAAGATGAAAGAAAAAGGTTCCGAAGTTTTGTGTTAGCCTATTTTTTTTTTTTACTTGCCAGAGCTAAAATCATAAACTGTGAGAACAAACAAAAAACTGCTAGTAAAGAAACATATCATTTAAAACCAAGTTTAATGTATTTCGCCACAGAATAAAAAAATACTAAAGGAGTAAATCATTTTTATCTCACAGCGTCATTAATAAACATCGAAACAAATAAAGCAACAAACAAATGAATCATCTGATTATTTTCTGAGGAATGCAAGCGTTCAATAGATGTGCGTGTAGATGGAGGAGCAAGAAAACTCAAGCAGACATAACGTAACTTAAAAGTAAAACGTCAAAAAATCAACTGCAAAAAAAGAAAGTAAAAATAAAAAAATTAAACAATATTGTGTGTGAATGAATAGCAGCAATTTTGACAATTGGAAATGCTATGGAAGTGTGTAAGAAGAAGACTTATTCCAGCTGTTAATCTCTGGTCATAATTTTCATTTTTGCAGTCGTGTTTGATAATGAAAAATAAATTCTGATATTAAAATACGCATAATTGCTCTCACACACACACACACACATTTATACCCAGCACTCCTACCGATAACACACTTACGTTAAATGTGTGAGAGTCGTCTTTCGTTTCGGATACGTGTCTCCACAATTGTTGAGATTCATGTTATGAAATTGAGAGTAAATTTGTGATGGTGCTGGCGTAGCATGTCTTTAAACCTTGTGAATTCTGTTTCATTGTTTGTGCTCATTTTCTTCTTAGAGCAAAAAAATTACAAAAACACACACATACACATAGCGCAATATGAGCGTAAATGCAAAAGTAATGTGAAAAGCGTTTAACTGAAATGGCACGGCCAGCGGATGGATGCTGTTTGTAAAAAAAAAATGAAAAATGAAGAAAATATATTAAAAATTTGAATAATATAAAAAAGCTTTTACTTAAAGAAAATTATTACAAAGATAATTAAAAATTAAAAAGTGAAAAAAATTTAAAAAGAAATAAATTAAAGTGAAGTGAAGTGAAGTGAATTGAACAAATCGAAAATTTTCATGAAAGAAAAATAACAAATAAATACATAAAAAGTTCTTACTAAAACGGAATATAATAAAAATAAAAAGAAACAAATCTATTAAAAATATTAATGATGTTAATGAGATTCTCAAGCTAATCTGAAATTATAAATTAAAAAAAAAAATTTAAACTATTACACAAACGTGTGCGAGTAAATTTTGAATTTTATTTTAATCTTTTTTGTAATATTTACTCTCGTTTGCTGCTACTTAACCTTGACATATCACACGACAAGACGACTCTATTCTACAAGATGTATTATCAAACAAACACACTTAGCGACAAGACTTTTATCAACAATATACACAATTTTACTACACAAAATAAACAAAAACTATTAATGAAACAGCAACAACAACAACAGCAACTAAGTAAAAATACATATTAAATAATATTTAAGGAAAACAATAAAAACTTATAAATATAAATCGCAAAAAAAAACTCGTGTTCAACAACAATTAAATCAAACATATTGTGGATTCCTGATTATGGAGAAAAAATTAAAAACTAAAAACATAAATTTTTCGTTTATTTCTTGTATGTGTACGATAAGATAGATAAATTAGTTTTCTATTGAATATATTTAGGTGTTTGTTCTATTGTTCTATTATTTTCGTTTATAAGATTTCTAGACCTGTTCTTCTTAAGGACATTCCAAAGGCAATTTCAAAAGCGAAAAAGTCTACCAATCAACGAAACAAGTAGAAACAACAGCAAGCATCCAAACCTAAGCATAATCCAATAGCGTCTGCAACAAATACAATAATAACAATAATAATAACATCTACATCCTTAAATATTCCTAAATATTTTGTATGAATGTATGTATGTGTGTGTGTTTGTGTATTTTTAACACATACCGTTACGAATCAAAATATCTATTATGAGCCATACACAATTTTCGTTGGTATATTTTATTATTATTGCAGCTTTGTTGTTTTTGTTGTAATTGTTATTGATGTTCTTTCTATAAAAAAAATACTATAATTTTAGTTACCACTTAACTTTCGCACATAAAAGTTATCACGTACCACCGATTAAAATAGAATTCTTACAGATGAGTTTCATTCGTTAGCACGAATTCTTTAATTTATGTCAAAAATAGTTTTTTCAATTTATCTGCACTTAATATTATTTGATGTATAAACTATAAATTTAATTTTATCTTGAGATCTTTTAGATAAATAGTTTCAATACAACTGGCCTTTTAAAATCCGCCTGTATAAATTCAACAACTCTGTAGTTTAACTTCATTTAAGTTTGCAATCAGAGCTCTGCAGGATCTTTTGCCTCGTCAGAAATATATTTTTAAATTTTAATTCAAACAGTTTTATTTGCATTTATTGTGTGCGTTGACAAAACATTAAATTTTAAATTTAAAATCTGTTACAAAGATTCTTTAAGTGCTATGCTTGCATTTATATAAATACATTTTTCTCCATATTAAAAAATTCAAAGTAATTTAAATGTGTACAAATACATGCTGACGATAAAAATTGTTTTTGTGTATCTTAGTGTCTGTGTTAACTACCAACAACATCACCTTGTCGCATTACAAATAAACTCAGAAATAAGAAAAAAAAGTTTAAGCATAAATTGAAATTCTTTTGCAAGAAACGTGCTTGTGTAACAAAAACTAATGTCTATTTTAAAAAGCTTTCTGTTTTACTAATTTTTAGAACAAAGTCAAGTATCATAGAGGCTTTTTTCACGATAAGAAAATTTATAGAATAGATGACAGTCTTTATTTAAAATTATTTCAACAGCCTAAATCTAATTACAGTTATTTGTGTTTATCTGTTCATCATTACTAAGAGACTCTAATTTAAATTTGAGTTGTCTCCTTATTATTATTTGAAAATTCTTAATATTGCGTGCTTTATTAAATTTGTGAAAATGATGTTTGTGTTTTATAATGGCGTATGAGTAATAATTAATTACCACTCATACGCATACGCAGGTATGTGAAGGAAATCTATCGATTTTAAACAATTGATATACCCTTCACCACAAAAATTGAAAAGGGGTATAACTAAGTTTGTCATTCCGTTTGTAGTCTCTACAATATTTATTTCCGAGCCAATGAAGTACATATATTCTGACTTCTTATGTATAGCGAAGTCAATTTAGCAATGTCCGTCTGTCCGTCCGTGTTAGTGTTGAAATCAAGTTTGTTTCGGCAAAAAAAAAATAAATATGCCAATCGATCAGATAAAGTGTCGACAGAAGTGCTGTAGGAAATCAACAAGATCGGTCCATGCCCTTTGAGGCAGCGGGCAAAACACCACGCCCACCTCCAATTTAAAAAAAACAAATGTATGGGGCAAAAGAGAATTAAAAGTAATACTAAAATTTTTTTAAATTCTTAACACATTAAGAGCCGATGACATTTCATGTAAAATTATATATATACAAAAAAAAATAAATAAATAACAATTTATGTATAAAATAAATAATTTAAAAAATAATAATATGCAAAATATGAAAACAAATAAAAAGGGAACCAAAACATTAAAAAAAAGTTGCAATGAACGTATATGTATTTATGTATTGTAAGCATAGTCACCTTTTTTCTTGTGTTTGAAGCACAATTGTGAAATCATTTATTTTGGGCTTATATACTAAATTTTTATATAACTGATTCTTGTGGCTTATGATCTAAGCATTATTGTAAGCAAATAATTAATGTTTTTGTGAATTTATGTTTCTAAATAATTTTTATGACAAGTCGTTAATTAATAAAACAATAATAACTAAGTCTTTTATATGTGGAAAATTTTAACCATTTGATGTTTATATTTGACCATAATTATGTTTGTACTTTAGATGTTAGTTTTTTGCAAGACAATAATATAGTTGCAAATGTAACAATATGATGCAACCATAATATGTTGCTCTTAGATTATGGTTACCTCAACCATGTTTTTTCTTTGCACTTACTTTACAAAACTAGATTTACATATATGGTGAAGGGTATACAAGATTCGGCGTAGTCGAATATAGGACTTTTATTTGTTTTAACTGTAATTTCATTGAAACAAAATGTTAAACATCTGAAACTAGAAACCCTGTTTGATTAACATATTAGGCTTCAATACTTAAACATCTTCAGAATAGGAATAAGCATTTTTTTAAAGGCATTTTCGGTATAAATTTTGATACTTTTAATTGGAACTTCGTATCAATATTAGCAATAAGCTTCTTTTTCAAAATTTATCAATCCGAATTCAATTGGAGAATAAATCGTGGTGTTTGGTTTTTTAAGCTGCAAAAGAAGCATTCAATAACAATCTTGTTTAACGTTGTACTTTTTCATTAATAATTTGCCTGGTTGACCGATCACAAATAACTATTTCATATTTGTCAATATAGAAAACTACAATTTATCTTGATTTAAGGAAGGCGCGACACATATCCTGCCCAAACCAAACTTTTTAAGTGACATGTGAATCGCTCTATATCATTCGTAATTCAAAACTTTATTGTGAGTCCTGACCATACAAACCGCGTAAACATGTCCATGTAAACGATAAGACAAACCATATAATTACATATTGCAGACACGAAATCAGAAACTTTGAAGCAGATGTTCTGCAAACTTCGTCTAAATGATAAAGGATCTAATTCAAGGTTTGAATAAGATAAAACATATTGACTGCAATTGGCTGTAGTTTATCTGTTAAGAAAAACGCATAATTGTGCTACAAAACTGCAAACCATCAGTAAAGGGCTGGACTTTTCCAATCAGTGTTGTCCTTTAGAAATGCTTTTTACAAAATCAATTCCCAGGGGTCAAAGGATACTTCATTTTTTAAATAGTTCTTGTCATATAAAAAAGGAACCAAAAATTAGAGCCTTCTTACTTTATCTAACACTAAAATTATTTCACTTAAGTTTTAAAAATACACGCACGAGCAGAGACAGAAGAAAAACAAACGTTAGAAAAAATATAAACAAAAATAAAATAAAGCAATTAAAAAAAGAAAAACTTTTTGGTGCAGCCAATGTAAATATGACCTCTTTAAAGTAAATGCAAAAAAATATTCACAAACACATATAAACTTGTGTAGAGTAAGCTGTATAAACGTATTTATGTGTTAATACGGATGTATTCTTAAAGAAAAATATCTGTCTAGAAAATAAGTCATGCACACCCAAACGTGTTATTCAAAATGCTCGTTTGTTTGAGAGTGAAAAATATATCCGAACAGCTAAAATATAAGAAGCTTAATAAAAAATAGTTATAATAATAATAATAATAGACAAGAGACATGAGACATGAAATAATAAGAATTCCATTTTCCAAATATCACAAAGATGGCTTAACCCCCTTAGCTACACGTTATTTTCACCCTCGTCAACCCCTGCTTATAAAAGCTTTTAAAAAATGTCACAACACAAATAAAAAAGAAGAAGCAAAAAATGTACAAGTACGTGAAATGTAAGGACTTTCTCATTTTTTTTAATGTGTTAAGAAAACAAGCTCAACTCGTTTTAAATTATGGCATCAGTTTTCTTGCAAACAGAAATAAAAAAAAAATATACAAAAACAAAATGTGAAGATGAGATGGATATTTTTCAAATAATTTACTTCTCTGTGTTGTTGCTTCTAAAGATGTTGCATCTGTTCACACACATGACTTAATATTCTCAAAGAGATTAATTAAGACACACATATACACGCACACGTTATCGTTAATACAAAGGTGAAGCCAAGCCAAAAGTAATATGAACAAACTTTCTAATGGTTAGCAAATTACAAATCTACTAAATAACCAACACTTACACATGTGGGCAACTATTTATACCGCAGCCAAATAAACCATACACAAATACACACCCAATTTGAAAAAGTACGCTACAAGAAGAAAATAATTAAAGGCATCTAAAGAAAACTGTGAAATAAAGTAATGAACCGACATATAAGAAAATGCTTCATTTGTAATTATAAAAATATAAACATACATCCACATAAGATTTATTTCTAAGAATATTAATAAAAAAAAAAACACAAAATTCTCTTTTTCACTGTAATGAAATGCAATATTGTGAGATATATTTTTAAAGTATTTTCTTGAATTCCACGAGCCTTATGTTTAGAAATTTGCCTTGAATCCTTCGTTATCTTTCGTTATCTTATTTCCATTGTTCGTTCATTTGTTTGTTTATTTAACTCCTTTATTTTTATTTACACGTTTGCTTATCTCTAGTTTCTCGTGTTTTTTGTTTCTAGTTGCTGTTTGATTTTTTTTTTAATATTACAAACTATTTTATCCTTTTGTATATAACAATCGGATAAAACGGTTTTAATTATTGATTTTAATTTCTCTTACAATATTTCATAATTTTTATTAAATTTAAGATTTATTAAATCACTCAATAAGATTTAAATAACTACTGAACCGAACTAAGCAAAGTTAGAAATATCAAAGAAATTTCCATTTCTTTTTGTTAGGCAAACGTGGATGCTTGAAAAATTATTATTTACATTCGTTTTTTTTTTTTTTGTGAATAAAATATTTTACTGCATTTCTAATGGTTTATAATTAAAATTTGGTTAGTTAAAATATATTTATTACCGAGACCTGAACACAATTAGATAAAAGAAGCTAAATATTTATTTACACACATGTTTTGTAATTCTATTCCTCGCGCCTTGTTACGAGTAATGGTAAAATGAAAATCGTGTTGCCCCGTATGCTGCAATTAAAAAAACGTAAATGAAATATATTACGGAATGATTCAAAAGCAATAAAACTGTATAAATTATCGTTTTAACCATAAGAAATCAAATGCTTAATGTCAAGATGTTCGGCATTATTCTTGTAAAATTAAATGAATTCAAGAATTTTGATGCAGAGTTGGTTTTTAATTCTTGAGGAGTTCGTAATCAGGCACGGTTAACACTTACAATGTTAAGTGATTCCAAATAAATTTCCGAAATGCCTCTTTTCCATTCTATTTATGAAATAATTTATTTATTCATGATCTTGAAAAGATATATTGAGTTATGATTTTTAGTTGCAAAGACTATCAACTTCCATATTTATTAGTAGATAGAAACCTTATTGCGTACATAAATTTAATCCTGAATTAGTTTAAAAAAACCCATAAAAAGACTAAAAGCATAATTATATTTGTAAATAATCCACAAAATTCCTTAAGTGTCAAAAAACGCAAACAGAGACACACGTCCTTAAAAACACATGCGTGCACAATTCTGCAAAAGTGTATAATTACAGGATTTTTTAAACGAAATTAAACACTCGCCGACACTACAATTTTCTCAAACATTCATATAGTTGACAATTAAATACACTTAAATGCACACATTCAATTTAAAATGTACAAATGTGTGTGTGTGTGTGTGAACGTTCACTAAAATTAAAAAAATTTAAAAAAATAGAATAAAAAAGAAGTTTTTATGAAGAGAGAAAGAGCAACGAAAAAGAAACCAAAATAAAGACCGAATTAAATTTGTTTATAAAATATTTTAACAAGCCCAGCCCTTAAACAATAATAACACGGTTAAAATTCAAGCAAACCGAATGTTTATATTAAAAAAAAAGGAGATATAGATTATGTTGCTCATTAACCTTTTCCGATTAATGACCGTAAAACTTTAAGACATATGTTCTAAATTAAGTTGTCACTTTGCTTTTGTAAAAGTCTATTCCATTTCGAATGTTAGACTTTTTCAAGCTGAAATTTATCTCTTTTAGCTGTCTCTCAATTATTTTCTATCACAGATTTTCTCACAAAACCTTAAAAGCGCAGCTGCTATATTTCATGTTGTTGAATTTGCTGCAAAAGCAATAGCAGATTATAAAAATAAAGACGACTAAGTGTATATTATTTTTGGCTGTTTTTGGTTTCCTTTATTATCCGTTTCGTTGGTGTAAAGTGGCTAATGGACGCGTCGACTTGCAAGCATTAGCAACAGGAAAGAAAAGGACAGATATTGTTTCCTTTGCAGACACCAAATGTGTATTAATAAATTTCCTTTTATTTTAATATCTGCTTTGAGTTTTAATACGGTTGACTTTAGTCACACTATTATATGATGCTCACACATACATTTTTGCAATTGTATTGTATATACACCTATACATAGTCATATACCTATCTATCAATTTTCCTCTCGCACAAAGACTTTTTGTGTGTTTAATTTAAACTTCTTTCCTCTACGCACACAATAAATGAAACGAAAAAGTGAAAAAAATATTAAAAACAAATTAAATTTTTGTTATTTTTGCAACTCTAAAGTGAAAATAAACACTTTATTTTATTTCAAAAGAAACATTAAATGAAAATTGGATATCTGGTTATAATAAAAAAAATAAAAATGGAAAATTTAATAAATAACGTTTTGAAGGAAATGCAAATTGTGGCCACCACTATGACCCTGCTAACAACTAGTGAAATTGTCTTTGGGCAGTTTTTTTTTATTTTTGTTTCTGCTACTACTACCTTTTTTATTCAGATTATAAACTGTGTGAATTTTTATTAAAACAAAAATGTTATTTTGTTTTTCTTTTAATTTTTTATTTGTTATTACATAAAACAAATGCTGTTGTAATTTAAAAATAGCAACGTGTAGCTGGTTTATTAAAATCAAAAGAAAAACATTCCTTTTTTTATCGTGTCCTAGTATGTACACTTAATTTATGTGTATACTAATGTAGGAGAATTTCTCACATCCGTTCATTCCAGCTAAAAACGTGAAAAAATATTAAACAAAATATAAATTTAATAATTTAATGATACAGAAGTAATGATATGAAGTACAATAAAATTGGAAAAAACGTATTAAATTTTGTTGCTTCTAAAACCGCCAGTATAATTGTCTGTTTAAATCAAAAATAATTTAAAGGAAACTAAGATTATTGTTGACAATTTGCTTGATAAAGTATGAAATCGAAATTCGAGTGAAAACTCATTTTTTCACAGAACAAAAAAATTAAATATCAAAATATATAAATTTAAAATAACTGCTATCATTTAAATGCTTGGACAAATCATTATCTTGTTTTGTGTTTTTTTCTACCAAAATTTTCACTTCGTTTTATTATAAATTCCAAAAATTGGAAATAGAAAATATGCCCAGCATCTCAAAAATGTTCTAAAATTTTGTTATCCCAAGTAAAAGAATAACAAATCATTCATTAAAAAATTAAGTAATCTCCCATTACCTAGAGGTCACATTTATAGCAAAGAAGAAGTTTTTTCATGTTCAAAAAAATATTTATTGTTTCTTCAAAGTGAGTGTTACGCACAATAATTCGGCGAATAATTTAGTACTGACATATAATGGATCACACTGGGCAGCTTACCTTCTCAATTTTAAACTGTTTTATTTCAGGATGGGTTACACCCATAGAACGGTGTCTACATTCATAGATGCATTTTAGTTTGACTTCAAGTTATGTAAAATAACATTTTCATTTTACATTAAAATTAGATTGCTTGACAAAATTTTTATATGGGACTTATAGTATTTAAATACCCATCCAAAATATACTCAAAATTAAAGAGCTTTTCAATTCTCTAATTATGAATTAGATCAACATTGCAATAATATATTATTTACCAATAGAAAACATGCATTTTATTATTCTTAATTTTTTAACAAATATCCAAATACTCTTCAGAAAATAAACTTTTCAAGCAGAGACGATCTCCTGATACTACTCAAAGCTCAGTTTAAAAGCAAAAATAAACAAATAAAGAAATTAAAAACTTGCTGGCATAAATTTTCTCTTCTTTGCTTTTACTCATTTAGTGAACCACTTTCAATATTTGACATTTTTATTATAGTTATTTTTCTTATTTTTTTTTTTTTATTTTTGTTTTAATTATTTCATATTTTGTTTGTCGGAAATACACCAACATAAACTTACACACGCAAGAATACATTGATGCAGGTGCTTAAATATGCATGTATTTGTGTGAGTACAGCCATGTTTAAACTGATATTTTTTTTAAATACTCAACCATAACCAAAATAGTGTAAAATGATTTTGAAACATTGTTCGTGTGTGTCACTCTGTAAACGATTGTGGCTTTGTATTTTTGTTGAATCTTTTAAGCACCAACCAAAAACAAACAAAACAACAACAAAATTAAAAACAGCACAAAACAATAACACACACTCAGCCAGACAAAGTTTTTGTTCAAGGTTAACAATACTAAAAAGCACACGTACGAAGAAATATGGTGTAAAGTTAAAGAAAGCCCAAATAAGACACGAGGGGAATTTAAACGCAAAACTCTCAATTTCTTAAAAGAAAATTGTTGTGTTTCACTTTTTTGTTCTTGTTGATTTGTTTCTTTTTTAGTGGTCAGCTGTTCTGTGTATTTTTATTTCTTATAACGACTTTTATTTCTTTTTTCATATTTAAAAAAAAAACAAAAAAAAATTGTTTTTTATATTAAATTCAATATTTAAATCTTATTTTTAATATTATATTTTTGAGTTTCGTTTCTTTACTATTATGATTTTTTTTAACATAACGTTACAATTTCCTTAAAAAACGACTTTTGCAAAATAAAAGACAAGGGTGAAGCATATTTATATGGTTTAATAGATTTTCAAAACACGGAAATTAAAATTTTTTATTTACAACTGTATCCGTTAAATTTTGAAGTACAAGTAAAGAATTTTTATTTTCCCTAATCAAGATGTATATTGATGTACATGTACAACTGACATGTGTCAGTTTTTACTTTTTTACACGGTTTCATTAAACATTCAGTGATCTTAATTTGTAGAAGTGTATAATTGTACATTTGTACGGACATTAATCGCAAGGTTATAACAGCATTTGTTGTATGAATTAATAAACAATTTACTAAGTTTTTGCCCCACAGTATAACAAATAGGTTGTCTGAAATCAACAGTATTTAATATAAATTTCATCAAAATGAAACAAAAAAATCCACAATTTTCTACAAAAAACTAAATGCTAAAAATATTAAATTTTCAAAGTGCATCAAAAGTGCGGCTTTTCAAAAAAAAAAAAAAATGTTTAATAAACAAACAAAAAGACAATTAACGAATTTTAATATTGTTTACGCTTTATAACTCCAAAAGAAATGTGCATAATGAAATGTGAATAATAAATATGACATCAAAGATTACACAATTTAAACAAAAAGTGTTAACAAAACAACAACTTTATAACAAACAACATAAATAAACAAAATAAAAAATAAAACCAAATCAAACATATTAAATATGCATTTAAGATAATATCAAGCCCCCCTTTCTACCACTAAAAATAAAAATCAAAAATAAATTTATTTATTAAATTTAAATTTAAAGAAAAATCTATTTTAAAGTTATCTTTCCTATAATTTCTACAATTATCTCATGTACCTCAAATCTACGCTCCAAAATCTGTCAAAATTTCTGGCTTCGTTAATTAACAAAAACTTTTTCTACAACATATCCTTAACTAAACTAAGAGTTAAGACGCTCAAATGGATACTTTAGGGAGACGACGACGTCGAGTCCCTTCAACGATTCATTTAAAAAACTTTCTCATTGTTGACCAAAGCCGCCAGTATTGTTAAACACTGCAAAGAAGCTAAATTGGAATATAAATTTTATTTTGCTTTTAATTATTTAAAGTTAAAGAGAAAAGCAAAAAAATTGGCGAAATTGCAAATACCTCCTACACGCTCATCATCAACCATTTCACGTATAGATTTCATCGAACGATGGGGCCTTACACCGGTCTTACGACCACGACAAGAACAACCCTTGAGCGGTGAAAATCTCTCTCAATCATCGCCCCCTCTTCTGCGTGATAGGTAATTATAAATTTTAACTGAACAAAATTTAAATTTAAACTCTAGGAAACACATCGGGTAAAAAATAAAACAAAAACTAACATTAATTAATATTTATAAATCACTAATTAAATCAAGACTTTATACTATTATCCAGCTAAAAGAAAAAAAAAACAAGATTGAGTCGCATTTATAAACGATTTTATGTATCTGCAATATTAACTAATTACTTTTAGATGAATGCAAGCAAAACTACTTAGAGACTTTCCTTCTTTGTCTGCATCTATAAATCTTAAAATACTACGAATAGTTTATCCTTCGTGCTGCGTAATTTTCGTTTTGATCAAAACAGCACTTTGTCATTTGTCAATTATTTTATGTTGTATTTTATCATAACGAAAAAGCACACGGGAACATAACTAACAAGATAATAATGAGATTTTTTTTCATATTTTTGTTGTATTCATTTATAAATATAATATTAAAAAATACTTTTGCTTAAACATGCAAATACACGTATGTATATACAGCTGGGGTCAAAATTATAGCACCACGCGCAAATATATAATGACTCCGTTTAATTTTTTTTACATTTGGGGCAATTTTTTAAATCAAAATAAAATAATAAAGCCTTTAATGTTAATAGTTTATTATTATAAGAAAATTATTTGTCTTTGTTTTTCAAAATGCTCTTATTAATATAAACCAAAAACTTAAAAACTACACGGTCAAAATAATAGCACTTCAGTTAATTTTTAACAAAAATTAGTGGTCTTTCTTAAAATAAATCAAACATTTCACTCAGATATCTTGTAGATGAAGTAACTGTTCAGTTTCAATACTTTCTTGCGTGCCGTTTGTTCGCTAAATGCTGGCATCTTTCAATTTTGATGGAACTCAAAATTTACTGCACAGCCTTTCAGAGTCCTTGAACAGATTTTTCGATATGGTTCAAATCTGGTGACTATGCAGGCCACTCCATTACATTGATAGAGTTATCGTTGAACCATTTTTTTTTGCAATTTTGTTAATGTGTTTGGGATCATTGCCTTGCTGGAAGACACATACATGACAAGCGGCATTTCGTAGAAACCACACGGCAATATAATTTCATCAAGGATTTTTACATAAGCCTACTGTATTTGCACCTAATTTCTTATCGTCGATTCCTTTGTCGAATCGTTTCATATATCGCACCTGTTCAACTAAAGGGCTTCAACTCAAAATTTTCAATTTTTCAGTAGAGACAAAAAACTGTTTATGATAATATTAAATAATGGAATAAAAAAAATTATGGCCTCGTAAAAATAATTTGTTAACTTTAATATAACACTCGATTTCTTATTTTTTTGTTAAAACATGTAAGTGCAATAAAAAATATATCTGTTTTGATGATACAAAAGTAAGTACTCGGAAGACACCGTGAGCGGCATAACGAGTTTTTTTTTAAGAAAGAGTAGTCAAAAGGATGGGAAAAAATTACAGTGGATAGATTTGATCAATATATTTCGTTTTTTAACAAAGTGAGAAAAAATGAAAATTTTTAGTTGAACAGGTGCGATATGTATGTTTGTAATGGTTTAATAAAATTAACTTTTACTCGTTTGAATTATAAAAGTCTTATTTCTTTTGTTACTCTACAAAAATGAGATAAATGCAATGAATACGATCGATGCTTATAACCATAATGATATTGTTACACTTAAAATATAGAGATTTGATTAACACACACTTTTATTTATTTCTCCCAATAAAACAAACCTTAAACACCATTTAGTGTCACACATACACACCCATAGGAAAATAATGTACTCGGTCTCATTTTTTGATTTTTTTTTTTTCTTTCTGTGAACTACATTTAACAAGTGATGACGTCAAACGCAAAATAGAATACAAAACAACACAAAACAAAAACACTACACATAAACACCAACAGATAAAAGACTATAAAAATTGTATAAAAATAAAAACTGTGTTATACTAAAATTAAAAATAAAAATAAACAAAATAATAAATGAATAAAAATGCTACAGCTAGAAATAAAGTATCTAAATAAAAATGAAAATACAAATCAAATCCACAGATGATGACAATAACCTTTTGCACAACATTAAATAACAAAATAAATATTCTCTATCTTCATTCTTATCACAAATAACATTGTTATCATCAGTCATGGTCATTGTTAGAAAGTTGCTGATTCAATATTGAATTGAAAGTTATTTACAAAAAGATAAAATAAAGTACAAATGAACTTTACAATGAAAACAATTTTAGGAAAAAGGGAGAATCTCAGCGTAATGACATGACAATCTTATCATTCAGTTAAACAGCCTTATTATTAAAAGTAGTATATCCTATTCCTTAAAAAAATAGAAAAAGGCTATAGTGTTGTTTTACTTTAGCGAAATGGAGAAATAAATAAAGTGCTTTACTTGCACTTCTTTTATTTCATTTATATAAAAATGCATTTTGTATAAAAATATTTATGCAAAGGTACAGACCCCTCTCTAAGTCTTAAGTGGTGGTATTGGTTCGAGTTCTATTGATTTATATGAAAGGCCTGTTACTTTAATTTGGCGTTTAACGAAGGCTTGCAATTTTTACGCACCCTCCGATAAGTCACTGAACGCATCAAAATTTACATAATCTATGTCGGTTAATTTGAGAGCGATCTCAATTATTGTCAAAGTAAACTAAATGCACACGATAAATATATACAATTTGTTGGCAACAACCAAACATTATTTTCACATCTAATACTACAACAAATGTACTTTACTGTACGTTCCAAAAATAAATATTAACCCTTTGACACGGGAATTAATTTCGGCCGTTGAAAAATTCTATATATTGTTTTTATAGCTTAAATAGGCTTCAAAGAACATGTGTAAAAATTATGGGGAAAATTTTTTATTCTAAAGTGGGTTTTGAAGATGTACATATTATTGTAAAATCTGCTTCAATCTAAAAACTATTTCACGTTATTTTATTTGTTTATTGATTTTAAATTTCTGAATACACATATGTACATAAATAAAAGAAACATTTAAAAATTCACCAAAAAAATACGCGAGAAAATTCAATTTTTTTTTTTTTTATTTGAAAATAAACTTTCACATATACGGGGCTGCGTCGATGATGACTAGACAAAATATATAAAAGTGATCTCAAGTTGTATTGAAATCTTACAGCCTCCTTGGAAATTTAAAAATAACATCACAACGAACCTGTAACTGCAAATTAATTGCATGTATGGTAAAATTTCAACCAGTTATGGTTTATAATGTACGCCACGCATCAAAGGGTTAAATCAAACAAAGTATACTCAAATAACCGCTTGATTTATTTTATAAACAAACATCTCACTCAAAAACTTGTTTAGTGATAAAGAAAATAAAAAATCTATTCAAAAATAGAAAAAAATTACAGAATTAAAATCTTAAAAATTAAAACGATAAACGTGAAATAGCCAATCAAGTTTATTTTTTTTTACTACAATTCTGACACAAACATCAATATCAAGGATTGAGAAGAACTACAACGTTTTTCATCAACTGCAAGTGGCAATTGCAGCACTTAACTTGACATTGTTGATTCACACAAACACTCTTCTGTCTAACCATAAATATTTGTTAGAATTTAAATGAACACATGAGTGTGCTCTGTGTGCATGAGTGTGTGTAAAACATAAGTAAAACAAAAACAAAAAACAGAACTCACATAACAAAGAAAAAAATTCTGATAAAAATTATTGTTGTTAACAGATACAATCAAAAGAGCTGGCGCAATAATGGCAGCAACTGATGCAACAACAGTAGCACTAAGAGCCACGCCAACAACAATGAAAACCTATTGTTTGTATCTTGTGTCCTTTCACTTGACTCTTGTCATTATACGTTAACATCGTCAGCATAATAATTGTCATCATATCGTTTTATTGTTGTTGTTACTATTGTGTTTTTGTTATTAGTTTTATCAGGTTTTTTTCTATTTTTTCTATCTTTTATTTATTATCTTTATGCTTTATTTAACATGAGACGTACATACATACTCGTAAGTACTCGTAAATTAGAGTGATAAATTTTGAGCATTTCTACGTTTCGTTTTGTACAGATGTTGAACTGTCACTCGGTTTTCAGCTCTTGTAACTTTATTTCAAAACCTTCGACCTTCTTAAGATCGACATAATCGCACAAATTGTTCTGTAGGTAACGTGGTACAGCGCGACCGAAGAAAAAAATTCTGTAAAAGAGCGATACAGTTTAACCATGTCGGCATCAAATGCAGCAAATCGCTTTAACTTCGAAAGGCCTAAGAAAGAATAAGTAGCCATTCTTTGCATTGTAAGATCAGTCAATGGGCTGAAAAATCCACCTAGAAACTCGCCATTGGAAAACCATGAAAACCATGAAAACCATTTAGAAACCCACCAATTGTTTAATCGCAATATTTTTTTTAGTGTTGAATGTTTTCTGTTTTCCTCTAATTCAAAAGAAACTATTATTTGATTATTTGCTATTGAAATAGTGATTGAGTACTCGTATGTTTGAGTATTTTTGGTATAGCGTTCTAACGATTAAACAATTCCTCTTGTATTTTATTTCTTAAAAAAAATGTGTTTTATTGAAATTTATGGTCGAGTGGTAAAAGAGTTAAATTTAAAAATCATTACACTGATAATACATTTATTTATGAAAATTTTTACAAACTTGAAAGCTTTTGTAAATAAATTTGACGTTTGCTAAGCACATCTCATAAAGATTTGAGTCTATGAATTTGATATTTAATTGGGCAAGCGATTTACATAAATTTATATTTTATATTCTTTGTTTATTCGAATGCACTTTGTTTGCAAAAATGCTTTGCACTTTCATCAAAATTGTTACATTCCTTAATAATTGTTATTATTTGTTTATTCTGTGAAATGAATATGATGGTGCAAATGGTGCAACACATTCAACAATTTTAATATTCTGTAAAGTTTATTTTCTGGACAAACTTATTTTTGTGAGATGCTAATTTGCAGACAAGTTTTTTATTAATAATTTAAATTACGTTTTACTCTTTAAATGAAACAAAAATATGAGATATGTCCAGTCGGTGTTGGCAATTTTTTACTTTTATTTCTTATAATACCTACTAAAGCAAGAATCTCCCAAATGAAGTTCTGGAAAGAGAAACAAAGAATTAAAAATGTTAACACTTTAGCAATGAGAGCAGAGACTCGTTCTGAAACCATTACTGTTAAATATAAATTATTCCTGTAGTTGGTAGTACTAATTGCGGTTTATTAAACAAATGCAAGCTGCAGGAAGAATTCATAATGCGGCATTTTTATTTCGATTGCAATCTTAAGTCAGCAACAGTTTTGAAATATATCATATTCGACTATACATTAGTGCTATAGTAGTAATAAAATATCTATTCATTAATGATTGAGTAAGACAATCGCCCTATGATTTATTTAAATTTTACATTTATTTCTTTTCTGTTTTTTTTTTTTTTTTTGTTCTTCTTGTATTTTCAACTTCATTATCCCTTTATTCTTTTATTGTTATTTAAATGTGTGTCACTTTCTCCCTGCTTGAAACAGGGAATGGCAACATTTGTAAATGTTTTCAAAGAAAAAGATTCATTTCATTTATTTGTGTTTTTTATTTTTATTATTGTTTCAATTTCTTGGGAAATTTACTTGTTCACAACAGAAATATGCACATTCATTTATTTTATTGTTTTTTCATTAAAACTCATTTTCACTTTACTTTTGTACATGTGTTTATCATTCAATCACACAAACATGAGTTCGTTTGCTTTTCACTAGATTTAGATTTAGAATCGAACAGAAGCAAATTATTAAATCAACAAATTTTTAAATAATTTTAAGTTCATCAGAAATGGCATTGAACTATACTTCAAAAAATGTGGCACAAAGAAATATGACAAACACGAAAGGGAAAGCAACAGTTTCAGTTTCTTTCTAGAATTATTGTTAGAAAGTTAATTAAAAAAAGCTTTCAAAAATTGGAATTAAATTATTAAAAACAGTTTTTCGTACACCTCTATGTTCGGCGTAATGTACGAGGGCTGCTCTATATATTTCTGGCCTAATAGTGAAAATGCGAATATTTATAATCAAAAATGGTTTTATTGTTTTTCAAAGTATTCTCCAGCATGATTTATACACTTTTGCATGCGCTCAAACCAGTTGTCGAAGCACTTTTTCCACTCCGATTGAGACACCTCTAAAACATGGTTTTTGAACACTTCAACAACTTCTTCTGGCGACGAAAATCGTTGACCACGCATTTTTTCTTGATGTGCGGAAACAAGAAGAAGTCATTAGGTGCCAAGTCAGGGCAGTACGGCGGATGACCCATTAATTCGAAGTTTTGGCCGGTCAAAAACGCTCTGGTTTGAGCCGATGTATGAGAGCTCGCATTGTCATGGTGAACAATGATTCGTCTTCTCTTGTTGGTTTTTGGAATTCCTCCGATGACTTCAGGCAAACAAATTGTAGTGTACCACTCAGAAGTGACCGTCCTACGTTGCTCAAGCGGAGCAGTCGCCACATGACCAGTTTTGCCGAAGAAACAGGCGACCATTTGCTTCGAAGTGCTTCTTCCACGAACAACTTTCGTTGGATTTTGCTCGTCTTTGAAGACCTACATGGTCGATTGTTGTTTCGTTTCGGGCTCATACGCATAGATCCATGATTCGTCACCTATGACCATCTTATAAACGTCTTTTGAAGCACCGCAATCGTATTTTTGCAACATTTCTTTGCACCAATCGACACGAGCCTTTTTTTGAGCAACTTTCAAAGTGTGCGGGATCCAACGAGAACAAACCTTTTTTACGGCCAGGTGTTCATGCAGTATCGAATGTATGCTGGTGGAAGAAATGCCAAAGGATGTTTCTAACTCTCGGTATGTCGCATGTCGATCTTGCATTATGAGTTCACGCACGGCATCAATGTTCTCTAGCATAACAGCCGTTTTTGGACGACCTTTACGGAATTCGTCTTTGAGCGAGCTTCGGCCACGATTAAATTCATTATACCAATTTTTCACAGTGCTATAGGATGGTGCTTCATCGCCATACAAAGATTTAAGTTCATCAATGCACTCTTGTCGTGATAATCCACGTCGAAAGTTGTGAAAAATGAAGGCACGAAAATGTTCACGAGTTAATTCCATTTTTTTCTTTATTAATTTTTTCTAGTCACTGTAAACAACACAAATAATGGTCGTACGTCAAAACGTTTTAAATACGATTATGCTTAAAAATGACAAACTTTTCAATGGAAATGTCAGATTGCACTTGGCAGCACTCATTGTTGCCAGGCCAGAAATATATATAGCAGCCCTCGTATCTGCAACGCAATGGATTTAGACGGTATCAAAACATTTTCGTTTTACTTTTGCACCATTCAGATATAAAACGTAATTATTTCGTACATCTTTGCAAAGGTTACCCATTGCCGTAGTAAAATTATATTTGGTTTCGCAAAACTCAGCTACGCATCCAGAGTCTAGAAGGAAATTTCGCATGCATTTCTTCTTATCAATTGCGATTTTTATTAATTACATGCAGTTTTAGTCATCTGTTTTTTGGATGTTATTTTAGATATTTTTGTAATCTTCTTTTCTCGTGGGGTAGTAAAGATAACAGTCCCACTTTAATGTATGTATTTTTTTTTATAAACAAAACCTACGATTATTATTATTAAATTAAAAAAAACGAACTCATTGAATTTTTATTAGTTTGCAACAAAATTATCCTAAATAACAAAATATAATTCAAATTGAATTTTAAATTTAAACTTTCTTACGCACGATAAAGAGAGTCATTACAACCATCTTACGTGCCGTAAGTAAAAAAAATGTTTGCAACTTGCTACTATTCGTTTCTCAGAAGTCTAATTTAAGTGGCAAAAGATCTTTGGCTAGCTCAGCTATTTGGTATGTTTGGTTCTTAACCCATTCTCCTTAACATATAAAAATACTCATTTGCCTTGCAATACCACGGAGTATATTTTAATCAAAATTCACTTGTGTCTTAATTTGAAAATAAAATTATTATTATTATTGGCAAGATGTTGGGCCAATATACGTACATTTTCCCACCTTTCTGGCTGATTAACTGTTAGATGTCTTGACAGAATACGTAGGGATACTTCTACTTTCGTCCCTAAAAATGACATGACTACGTTAAACAAAGCGTTCAATATACATAAATAATAATAATAATAATAATAATAATAATAATAATAATAATAATAAATACACAAAATTACAAAATGTTTTATTTTTTCATTTCATTCATGATGATAGACTGTAGGGCCCGACAATCCGCATATAATGATGTAGATGTTATTGTTGCTGTTTTTTTGTTCTCTCTAAAAAAACAGAACTTAATATTTACGTAAATATAATTTGAAGTTTCAATAACTTTCGTGTTAATCTCATAGAATACAATTTTTATAGTTTCGAAGTTCATATTTCATTAATTTCTTTTTTTTTATATTAATTAATTTTGTTGTTGTCTTAACCTCAATATTTAGATTTAATACTTCTCTTTTTTTAAGTTTAGGTCTAAAATATATCAAGTAATTTGCTAGTTGCATTGTACATCGATCTGAGGTTTTCCCCTTCGTTAATTGACAGCTGACGTTTCGAATAAACGTTTGGTGACAAATATTCGATTTAGCTTTCGGGTTTTGGAAATTTTTTGGATTTGAATATAGTTCCCTTATTATAGTAAAATTTACGTCTGGCGTAATTTTATTTGTCGTTGGCTTCCTGGAAAACGCTAAAAACCACAAATATTGCCGAGTCACTTTCACTTTAACTAATGGACTTTTGTAAACTTGTCTCTTTAAATTTTTAACAATTGGTGTAATAATTAATTTTTTTCACTTCACATTTAGTTCGCTTAGACTTTTTATGACCATTTCTCACGATTATCATTGGATTAATAAAATGGTTGATCAGAAAATTTAATGAGGAGAGGTAAGGTGTGACAAAGTCATGTAGTGGGAATATAAAAAAAATTTAATTTAACTTGCAAAAGTATGTGCATAAAATGCTCCACAGAAAGCAAATGGCAAATATTGTGCAACAGTTATAAGAATAGGTAAAAATATATGGTGATCTTAATGAGTAAAATTTGTTGATTACTAATTTATAACATGCGAGATTGAGGGAAGTTATCCTAATTAACGTGATAGGTATAAGTATTGCTAATTACAAAGTCTATGAAATCTGGTCGTATGCGATAAACAATTTGTATGATTCTTTTTTTTTTTTCTTTTTTTTTTGAGAAATTAAGATACTCAACATTATCAGTCTTTTTTTTAACGTTATTAATATAATAAGACCAAGTGTGCGAACATAAGATGGCAGAATATAGAAATTCCCTAAGCAAAAAATTAGCACCTGTCTCTTGATGTTGATTCAATTTTATAATTATGAATAAAAAAGCAAGGATACCATACAATATAAATGTGTTAAAGAATAGAACTAACCATGGATGAATACAGCGTTTGGAAAATCTCCTATTTTTTCTTACTTTTTAATTCTTTGTCACCCCAATGTTTGCTTGTTTGATTGAAGTTACTTCACTAAACTAAATTTACATAGATGGTGAAGTATTTCTTATATACCACACAGCCGAATATAGCACACTTACTTGTAATCTGTAGACGATTATCTGTTGTAAATTGCATTAATTAAATTGAGTTAGGCACGCTTGTTCATTAATGAATGAAAACTAAAAAGTGTTTCGTAATTAATTTCTATTTTTTTTTTGTGTTTGTACGAGGGCTGCTCTATATATTTTGCCGAAGAAACAGGCGACCATTTGCTTCGAAGTGCTTCTTCCACGAACAACTTTCGTTGGATTTTGCTTGTCTTTGAAGACCCACACGGTCGATTGTTGTTTCGTTTCAGGCTCATGCGCATAGATCCATGATTCGCCACCTGTGACGATCTTATCAACGTCTTTTGAAGCACCGCAATCGTATTTTTGCAACATTTCTTTGCACCAATCGACACGAGCCTTTTTTTGAGCGACTTTCAAATTGTGCGGGATCCAGCGAGAACAAACCTTTTTTACGGCCAGGTGTTCGTGCAGTATCGAATGTATGCTGGTGGAAGAAATGCCAAAGGATGTCTCTATCTCTCGGTATGTCGCATGTCGATCTTGCATTATGAGTTCAAGCACGGCATCAATGTTCTCTGGCACAACAGCCGTTTTTGGACGACCTTCACGGAATTCGTCTTTGAGCGAGCTTCGGCCACGATTAAATTCATTATACCAATTTTTCACAGTGCTATAGGATGGTGCTTCATCGCCATACAAAGATTTAAGTTCATAAATTAACTCTTTTCGCGATAATCCACGTCGAAAGTTGTGAAAAATGATGGCACGAAAATGTTCACGAGTTAATTCCATTTTTTTCTATATTAATTTTTTCAAGTCACTGTAAACAACACAAATAATGGTCGTACGTCAAAACGTTTTGAGTACGATTATGCTTAAAAATGACAAACTTTCCAATGGAAATGTCAGATTGCACTTGGCAGCACTCAGTGTTTTCAGGCCAGAAATATATATAGCAGCCCTCGTATTAGGTTATTATCCGCAAAAGTGCAATTACAGATTCTCGGTTTTTAACTAATATTTTAAAGAAGATAGGCTTTTTAAAAATGTTAAAAACCTACGCGCAAATAATAAGAAAATTTCATCACGTACATTTGTTTAACCAATAGGCAACTTTTTTTTTTTCTTTATGAATGATAATAAACGAATTTTTCCGATATTCGTTTTCGTTTTTAAGCATAAAGTTAGCACATGTGTTAGTGTTGACATCAAGTTTGCAAAGGCACTGTATCACCTAGAGAAAGTTTAAATACGGCAATCGATCAGATATAGTGTCGGTCCATTTCGGGGAAAATACCACGCCTACCTCTAATTTTTCGATATCATCTCCGATCAAAAAAATATATATACATGAGGCGATAGAGAATTAAATAATAAGAAAAAATATCTGTAAAATGTCTGTTTTTTAATCCGATTTGGCTTATTCTTTTACCTGTTTGTAGATATTCTCGGCCCTTAGCGCGCCGTCTTCATCTTATTGCAATCGGTTCATTATTTATAAATCAAAAAACCTTAAATTCCTACCACTACACATGCAAAAAATACACATGTATTCAAGACATGAGTCTGCATATAACAAAAACCAAAAATATTTAACATTAATTTTGGTCGAATTTTGACCGCAAGGCGAACTATAGTATTTATAAAGACTTAAACAAATAGGAGTTACCGAGGATTTTGTGAATTATATTTTCTACCCTAGGGGGCTTATTCTGTATTTCGATACGAAAGAATAGACTTTCGAAATTCAATGTATAAGAATCGTAATACAGAATAAGCCCCCAGGAAAACCGTTAATTTGTAAACCAAATATCTTAATAAGAAAATACATTTTATTTTTATTTTAAAGTCAGGTGAAGGCTAAAATTAATAACTTTTATTTACAAAAGGCTCTTAAACGTTTATGAATACTCTTTTGTTAACTTTTGCTCATTAAAGGCTTATGAAATTCTTTAAGTATATTTATGAATTAGATTGTTAGACTTCAATATTCTTAAAATATATTATAAGTGTAGAAAATATTTTTTTGCAAAAGTGTTGAAACGAGTGTCCATAACAACACACTCGTATGCACTTATAAAACATGTTGTTATTGGCAGTGCAAAACACAAAAGCACGTTAAGTCAAAAAGTTTAAAAAAACCTAACAAGAATATTCATACATAATTTATTTAAAAATTTACCCTCTGAGAAAAAAAAAACACTCGTAAGATGAAAAATTGTTGGACCTCCTTTAGTTTGAACTACCTATGTGACAAGTGCTTCAATACGAGTGTAGACTTCAATGAGGATGATTGAGTACGATGTGCTGAAAATAAAATAATTATCTGAAATGACGTCACAAACGACATTCAATGTATATTAATATGTGCTTGTATGCATCTGTATGCATATTATGTACACAAAGGAGATCTCTACGAATATACCTCTATATAAGTTTAAATATACATACATACATACATACATACATACATACATACATACATACATACATACATACATAAATACATACATACATACATACATACATACATACATACATACATACATACATACATACATACATACATACCTATACTTATGTATAGGTGTTTATATTGAATCATCTTTATGTTTAATCAAAACAAACAAGTGTTCTAATCTAAAGACTACAGAAAATCCTTAAGATAATTTCTCTTCAAAGTGACTTATTTTTACAATAAAATGATATTCTGTATTGAAATCAAGACCCCAAGGGACCTCCTTACAAAATTTTGTTCAAATCCATCCAGTAGTTTTTACTTGACTGACAGTCGGACAGACAGAAACAAATTCCAAAAACTGGTGTTTTGTATTCCATATCGAATACTATCTGCACCAACATCAAAGTTTTCAAAAAATATTTCATGTACAGAAATGACCCCGTTACAGTTTTATAATATGTATAGATGCTGTGAGGGTGTGTTTTTTTTTACACAAAAGCAGACATGGTGAAAATCAAGATGCAAAAAGCAGTTTACTGATTTCAAAACGGAGGTGAATGCAAATAAAAACTTTAACGAAAATCAAGAAAAATTACCTTCGGTTGCCTTAATTGTGAAAAACAACAAGACTTAATTATAAAAAAAAAACTTAATTACTTTTAAAACTAATAGTGTATTATTCCGACCATGATTTTGTGGTGTGTGTGCTAATCAGCTTCCAACTCACAGCCCTTTGATGGTCAAAATTTTGTGCAAATTTTAAATATCGTATCGCGTCATAAATTCTATTAGTAATATCCAAAGTAAGCCTATATTTGTTTACTCAATTTAAGATGCCCTTAAAAGCGTCTTAAATATTTAATGAACTTCGTGTAACTAATTTTTGATTTTTTAATTGAAATGCCTTTCCAGTCAAGCAATTCTTGTTGCTTTATAATTTTTTGCTTTATAATTTCTGTTCCACATACATATATTTGAAGGTGCTTATAGATTTAGCCTCTTTATTTAAAACTTATGATGACAATTGTATGTTGAAGTTTTAAGATTCTGTGCTTTAACTATTTTCTTACCCTTTAAGGATTTATAATTCAAGTTTTGTAAAACAATTTTAAGCTTGTTGTTAAAATGTTCATTTACTACCAATTAAGTAGCTGAAAAAAACATGCAACAAAAAAGTTTTGTTTGCTTTATTATGATGATCAAAAACAATTTTAATATTTAATTTTATTTTATTTTATACCCCTGTGTAAAGCCAACTAACAGAAAATTAGTAACTTTCTGGTTAAATTGTGATAAAAATAATGCTCATTAAACCGTCAGTGAGAAACCATCCACAGAGAGACATATCAGGATTACAATGGAAGATTATTAGGAGTTTTTTATACTAGAAAAGACCTTTTCAAAACATGCATTCGAGTTTTCGTAAGCCAACAACAACTCCTTAACTTGAAATATGATACATTGTGTAAAAACGAAAAATACAGTAAACCGTGGGATGTAAGCCAGCCAACTCTAAGTTGTTAATAATTTATGTATACATGTTTCTCTGTACGTACATATGTATGAATGAATATGTGTTCTAATTTTTGTATAAATGTAGAATATGTGTATACGTGTGTATATGTTTAAAGTTTGATGATTATGTTGATGGATTATTTAACGCATACATATATACCGATCCTATAAGTAAGTTCCCCACAATTATAATTTCGTATATACACACTCTTTTCATAGTTAAATGTCTGTTTCATACGTTTGTCTCTGATTGCCTATATGTTAAAAATAGAAGAGAAAAAAATAAAAAACGGATACAATTTTCATTCATTAATATGTACATACATATTTATATCGGAAATTTGTGTAAAACACGATGCAGTGGTTAGTAATGTGGTTTCTGTTAAATCACTAATATTTAGGTTGTTTGATATATTAACAATTTAAATAACTTTTTTTTTTAATTTTCGGATTAAATAATTTAACGAAAGCAAATAAAAAAAAAATAAAAAATTTAAATAGTGTTAGTATACAGCGGCTTAAAAAAACAATAAACTGTAATTTATATATGAATTCATAAAATATTCTGCCCACTTTTTTTGCAATGAAACACTTGTTTGTACATAACAAAGATACTATAACTGTAGGATAAATTGAACACGTATTTATCAAAAATTAAATCAGTTGTGCCATTAAAGTTTAAAAATATTTTGATAATGACAAAACATCGTGTAAGTAACGTTGTATTTTAATTTCTACTATTGAAAATAAATTCACTGAATTTAATTGTACGTATGATGATTTTGATGCTTGCAAAAGTCAATTCGTAAGAAAATATTTTTACAAAATTTGCGAATTTTTTGTATTTAAAACTTATTTGACGAAATGAGAGTGCAACAAATCAAGCATGAGTTATTAAAATGAAGAAAAAACAATAACAGCCAATATAATTCTTTCAAAATGTACGGTCATATTAGTCACATATTTGACCAAAAACATGCAGCCACTAAATTATAGAAAAAACATTTGAAAAAAGCATAACGACTTAGAAAATTTAACAAGAGCAGGTGCAAATCGTAAAACAACGCACACTGAAGACCGAGTCCTTCTACGATAATAAAAAAAAATTGTTTTCTGAAGCCTCAAACAGCTGCAGATCAATGGAATTTATTGACTAAGTACCCAGTCAGTGAGCGACTGTTAGACGACGTTCAGAGGAAGGAGATTTTAAGACAATTAAAGCTAAGGGCGTGCCGTACATAACAAAGTGAAACAAGCTTAAAAGCCTTTACAAAGGAATATTTATATAAGCCAAAGGAGTTCTGGAAAAGCGTTCTATGGACAGATAAAAGCACCTTTGAGTATAACTGATCCAAAAACACATTTTTTGCAAGATTGCAAAAGATAGTTCGGAAAAAGAAACGATCAGTTTGTCAAAAAGTGAGCCATGGTAGAGGCTGTGTCATGTTCTTGGGATGTGTTGCGTATAATGGGCTGGGTGACTTGGTTGCTGTCACGGTCTCGATAAACCGAAGGCCTTTCCTTTTCGTGAAAATCTTATTGCGGAACCATTTATCCTGAAGCAAGATCATGCCCCATGCCATAAAGGCCAGATGATTACTAAGTTTTTGAAGGATGTTAATGTTAATACCTTAGACTGGCCACCTCAAAGTCTAGATTGAAATGTCATAGAAAACTTCTGGTCTCTTTTGAAACGCAAAAGAACAGCTTTGTTTAATAACACCAGAGAGGAGAAAATTTCTGTTGTCACTTCCGTATGGGAAGAGATATCTCCAGATATTCTTAAAAATTAGGTGGATTCAGTGCCAAAGGAGGATATATACGTTACCAACTTCTCTTTCCTTTCTTTCTTTTGTTAAGTTTTCTTAATATTACAGTCTTGTTAAAATACTTATGCCAACACATAAAATTACAAATTTATTTACATTTTTTTTTTAGTTTCCATAAAATAATATTGGTTTGCTTATTTTTAAGTTTGTATAAAGTTATAAATAAAAACGAAAAAATAAACAAGAATTTTTATCAAAGCCGTTAAAAAATCAAATGTAAAAATGCAATAGTGTAATAAAAAAATGTCTCCTCGCCGTTGCGTTGATTATTTTCATTGTGCAAGTTACATTTCAAATATTTTTTATATATTTGATAAAGAAAGTGAACTTATAAGCACAATTTTCTTCTTCTTTTGCACAATTTAAAAAATCAAAGTGCGCATCCTTAAACTGTCCGCATTCTTATATGACTGCTCACACGTTGTTAGAGTGATAGCGAAGAAAAAAGCCAGTATAAAGGTCGACGTGTCGAAGTGTCCTTTCTTCTTTAAAATATAACGACAACAATAAAATACGAAATTTTGAATTTAAAATTTTAGTGAAATTTACTGATGAGCAGTAGTAATTAATTTTGCCACCATTTATTTTTGCGTTGATGTTTATTTTGTCAAAATATCACGGAATAATTTTTATTCTACAAATGCAAACTTTTTTTAATATTTCTATTTTTATTTTATTATATTTAATTTTGTTTTTTTTTTTTTTTTTTTTTTTTTGTAATGCTTAAAACACATTTATTAAAAATGGTTTTAGCCAGGAGAAATAGCTTAATCTTGCAATACTCCTCTTTCTTGCGATTTTCACATGTCATGTATTGATGGGTATTTAATTTATCAATTTTCCTTAATTTCAGCGGAAAATAATAAAACAGCGCAAAACTTTTAAGATGAACTGTGTGTCCTCTAGTTAATGAAATGAATAATTTAAACTTAGAATATCAATCATACAATGTGGAAGCAGGCAGTATGCATTTTTAGTTTAATTTTTTTCCTCGAAAAATTTTAAGCCATCAGTTTTAAATGTAGTACATAATTGTGAACAATTTATACACATTCCTTCCACTTAATGCCGTTGGCTATTGGTCAGCATTTGAAACTAAATTAAGTTATATTAAAATGGAGGATGAAAACATTTAAACTGTTTGAGAAAATTGTTTTTCTTATTTCAGAATGCTTTTAAAGAAACTAAAAAAGCTTCATGAAAATATGAATGTATTTAAAGTTTGCGAAAATGTTTGCATTGTAAAATGGTGTAATGCAATGAAAAACATAACCTTTTTTAATTTACATAAATTTTAGATTACAGGATTTTAGTTTACAAGATACTGTAGGTACGTACCTTCTTTAGGAACATGCTCTTGCCGTACTTTATATGTTGATAATTCCTAATAATAATGCCATCGTTTAAAGAGCATTTTCGATTATGAATTTTACTTATACTCGTCTACGAAATGTAATGCAGTATGAAGTTCTTGAAATATTATTGCTGTACTTCTTTAATTCCTTCTCAGGAAATGCTTAATTAATTCAATTCGAAGAAAGAGGACGCTGTCGAATGTCCTGAGAAGGAAGTGTATTGGAAATATTGTAAAACTACAAAATTATTATATCTACATTATTTTATTAATCAGATCTCAATTTATATGTTATATTTTTTATTGATTTAATTAAACTAGAACTAGTTTATAGTAAATGTTGTACCTTCTTGTGCTGATTATTTACTTGTTCAAAAAAAAAAACCTAAATTACATACCTATTCATTTTGGCGATATTTTTAAATTTTTGCGACTTTAATTCATTTAAGATGAAATTTTATTTATCTTTCACAAAAACATTTCTATTTAAAAATATATGTAAACTTAACGGACTTGAACCATCAAATAATCGTTTTGGCGATTTTTAATATTGATTTTGTCGAATTTCGTCCTGGTAGCATCAAATTTCTTAGCTGGATTCATTTGAATATTTTGTTGGTATAAGTCATACTTTTTTTAATTTTGCCTAAGTACTAATTGTTGCAAACATTTCTTATATTAAAAGTTTTGATGTAAAACTTCGTCGCTTAAGCCATTTGTAAGACACAATATTTCTTAATATGCACCAAATATATATATTTGTACTGTACATACATACATAGGTATGTGTTAAGGTATATGTATGGAATGTTTATTCTAATATAAATAGGTATATGTACAGTTCTTTCTTTGGTTGCGCTGCATTTTAAATCCGGCATAAAGTTTAGTGACGTCACAACGAGATGTTAAAAAAAAATAACAAGGTACAAAACAGAAGAATGAATGACAGCATTAAAAGAAGAGCACGTTAATATTGATAATGATGATACACGTTTCTTCATTATGTTGTTTCTTTATACAGAAATATGAGTAAAAGTATTTGACCCAATTTTAATGCATCTACTAACACTCTTACTCTCTCAAGCCCTTATATGTATGAACGTACATAACTAAATATTTATCCATTTCACTTTTGAATTCATTTTCTACAAATTAAAGGAAAGTGTAAATTATTAGTTAAGAATTTGGTTTAATTTTTTCAGCAAAGCGTTTCATCAGCAACCGAATATCAGTTTTAAACATTTAATAGTTGCAATAAAAATAACAAATTTACAGCATCTCACAGTACCGTCTTACTCAAAAATCGTTGGTCTTTAGTAGGTTACTCATATACATCCCTATTTGTGCACAATTTACCGTATTATATAGCAGTATACAACTCGTTTGTATGCTGTAAGGTTAACAACGAGTATATAGCGGTAAAAATAGAAATATAAAATACACACTTTCATACATACTGGTTGCTCTTAACAAGGGTAAACTATTAATACTCTTGTTAAAAATATTTTTCTATATCATAATGAAAAACACGACTGCAATAGTCAATGCAGCTTATACTTTCATACTCCTATACACTAAAGGTATCAATGTATTCAATTCAGTATGCTTGTACGACTGTGTGTGTATAAATTTCTTTTTTTCAAGCATAAAGAATTCAATGAACTTTTTAAAAAATCATAGCATCGATTTTATCGTGTTAGTAGAACTATAAATAGTTTAGTAAGGACATAAATATATTTCGCTTGCTGACGTCACTTATATACATATATATCATTGCTATCCTTAACTTATTGTTGTTTTTATTTTTTGTCCTCTTTATTTGAATTATGTATGTACGTAAACTTGGGTTTAAGTAAAATTTAGTTAATTTAATTTCTTTTTATTATGTTATGTTATATATATATATATATATATATATATACATACAAGGGCTGCTCTATATATTTCTGGCCCAATAGTGAAAATGCGAATATTTATAATCAAAAATTGTTTTATTGTTTTTCAAAGTATTCTCCAGCATGATTTATATACTTTTGCATGCGCTCAAACCAGTTGTCGAAGCACTTTTTCCACTCCGATTGAGACACTTCTAAAACATGGTTTTTGAACACTTCAACAGCTTCTTCTGGCGACGAAAATCGTTGACCACGCATTTTTTTCTTGATATGCGGAAACAAGAAGAAGTCATTAGGTGCCAAGTCAGGGCTGTACGGCGGATGACCCATTAATTCGACGTTTTGGCCGATCAAAAACGCTCTGGTTTGAGCCGATGTGTGAGAGGTCGCATTGTCATGGTGAACAATGATTCGTCTTCTCTTGTTGGTTTTTCGAATTACTCCGATAACTTCAGGCGAAAAAATTAGAGTGTACCACTCAGAAGTGACCGTCCTACGTTGCTCAAGTGGAACAATCGCCAGATGACCAGTTTTGCTGAAGAAACAGGCGACCATTTGCTTCGAAGTGCTTCTTCCACGAACAACTTCCGTTGGATTTTGCTCGTCTTTGAAGACCCACACGGTCGATTGTTGTTTCGTTTCGGGGTCATACTCATAGATCCATGATTCGTCACCTGTGACGATCTTATAAACGTCTTTTGAAGCACCGCAATCGTATTTTTGCAACATTTCTTTGCACCAATCGACACGAGCCTTTTTTTGAGCGTCTTTCAAATTGTGCGGGATCCAACGAGAACAAACCTTTTTTACGGCCAGGTGTTCATGCAGTATCGAATGTATGCTGGTGGAAGAAATGTCCAAGGATGTCTCTATCTCTCGGTATGTCGCATGTCGATCTGCATTATGCCAACAGCCATTTTTGGACGACCTTCACGGAATTCGTCGTTGAGCGAGCTTCGGCCACGATTAAATTCATTATACCAATTTTTCACAGTGCTATAGGATGGTGCTTTATCGCCATACAAAGATTTAAGTTCATCAATGCACTCTTGTCCCGATAATCCACGTCGAAAGTTGTGAAAAATGATGGCACGAAAATGTTCACGAGTTAATTTCATTTTTTTCTATATTAATTTTTTCAAGTCACTGTAAACAACACAAATAATGGTCGTACGTCAAAACGTTTTGAGTACGATTATGCTTAAAAATGTCAAACTTTCCAATGGAAATATCAGATTGCACTTGGCAGCACTCAGTGTTGCCAGGCCAGAAATATATATAGCAGCCCGTGTATATATATATATATATATATATATATATATATATCGCTCATTTACTAATACAACGTCATAATTCAAAATTTAAAATCTTTGGGTTAATCATACAGAATTATTAACCATTTCATGCTTTATATTGCGTATACGAGTATGTTTTATGTTTATGTCTTTTTTGCTTTCCACGTTTTAAGAGAATAAGTCGTTATTTCATTTCATGTTTGGAGGTCAATAAGAACGACTCATTTGAATTGTGGAGTAATCTTCACATCGTGAAAATCATGTCGCTTTCTAAAAGATCGTAAGATTTCGTTTTGTGACTATATATGTATGAAAAGATGATTTTGTATCGACTTTCTGCATATAATATATTTTTTGAGTTATGGTTGTGCTGATCAAAAATTTTATAAATATAACTCCGTTCTCCTTTTTATAAATAACCACACGTTTAAGTTAATGACACAGTAGCGGATATATTTTTACAGCAATGACGCTTTAATTCAAACATCCCACCCCATCCAAGACCTCCGCTTAAATATATAATTGATGAAAATTTTCTTAAATGAAATTTTTATTTATGAATCATTTTACTAATTGTGGTGTGAACTTGAGCAGTCTGATATTTTTTCGACGGCGAGAACGGGTCAAAACTTTAATTGAGGTTATATCGAAATTAATTTTTTTGAATTATGACGTTCTAGTACTAAATGAGCAATATATATATAAAGATATTTAATATAAGGCGAAAACACATTCGGAATTAAATACATAAATAAAACTAGGTTTCTCTGTAATTAAAGATTTTTATCATTTTATTACAATACAATATATTTGAAGTTAGCTAGTTTTTGTATTCACCGTTAATTAAAGAAACGACATTTAAAGTCAATTCCTTGTATTTTCAGTACGAATTAAATTTCTATAAGATTATTTAATTGCTTTTAACTTTTTACAAACACCTGTTTCTTTTTCAGAGCTCTAACTCAATGCATTCTGATCATATAAGTCAGATGTTTAAATTAAGGAATTTATAGATAAATTTCTTTACCTGTATATTATATATTTACAAACATATGTATTTATGAACATGTATTGTGAATATGATTAAAAAAAATATGCCTTATTTCATGAGTTTAAACTGTTAATTGTAGTTTGTTGTAAAAATAGTTTTTTATCAAAATTATTAGAAAAAACATTCAACATACATTAAAAAAAAAGTTGTAAGCCAGCACGAGTATCTTTTCTTTAATCTCTTTTAATGTTTATGAATTAATTTTAGTTAATTTTTTTAGTCACGCAATATTAGTTTAACAAATCTGTCCAACATTATTTAAAAGTTTTTAACTTGAAAATTGACAAATTGGTGTAAGAACAATTTTAAAAAAGTATTTTCAACTTTTAAACTGCCTTAAATATCAATAAATCGATATTAAAATCGTTTTGTTTTTAATATTTAAACCAAGGCGAATCAATTACAGGTGGTAGCTATGGCGAATTCTTTGATTTTTTTCCGTTAGCATCAGCATTGCCAGAAGATTTGAGAAGAATATCATCACACGCACAAAAAATCATATTTTAAGGGGTAAAAATCATCATTTTTTCAATACAAAATTTTATTTTAAAATTATAATTAAAATACATAAATAAACATACATTGTATATATTTAAATTATAATTGTTAAGAGTTTACGAAGTTTTACGAAGAACTTTTACCATAATATAAACAGGGTTTCATATTTTTAATAATATAATAATAAATTAAGGCAGTAACAGTTTCTTATTGCTTAGTAATCTTTTGCGTATAAGATATCTTCGAGAGTGCTATTTTCTAATCTATTTCTATATTAAGTTTTGTTTAAATTAACTGTTAAGAATATTCGTTAGACATTTGATGAAGAAATGGGAAGACAGACAAATTTTGCCAACACCGGAAAAGTTGGAATGTTGTCAGCACGAGTTATTTTTAAAACCAAAATTCCTCACAGTTAGGATTATTATAGTTGTAAAATGGTTACTGAATTTTATAAAACGGAGTTATCTAAATTCGTTATCTAAGTTTTTCATATCATTTTTACTAATTAAATTTGGAAAATTGTGTATAAAGCCTGTCAGAGAATTAATTTTTTTATTTATAATTTTCAAAGGGTCAAGACATGAGAGGTCTTTTAAAAACGTGTCGTTAAAATCAAATCATTTTAATATTTGCGTGCATAACTCAAAGTCAAGGTCGTTATTGAGACTCATGTTCACATATTCTGTTTGTTGCAGTTCCTCATAAATTATATATATTTGACAGGATGAGCTTTGATTACAATTAAAGTACTACAATTTTGAAACAAAAAAATCATAGTTTTTATAAATTAGAAATTTTAATTTAAGAAAAAAATTATCAAATCATATTTTGGTTTAAAAATCATTAAAAACAGCATAAAATCATCATTTTGGCAACGCTGGTTAGCTCTATGTAAAAAAATATACAGTTTTTTTATAAATGGTGTCTGACATTTTGTTTACGGCGAATTTAATAAATTCATTACCAACACTGCCTTGATTTAGATATTAAAGACAATGTTTAAAAATAACTGTGTAAACAAATTAAATTGAAAATAATCATTACGTGATTGTAATCAAGTCAACTGCCAATAGATAAACTTTTGCCAAACACTTTATTTTAATTTAGCATATTCTAAAAGGTATATAACATGGCAAATGATATCAATTGTTGTGTGAATCTAAACAACCAAGCAACAAGTTTTTCTGGCTGGATAAATCAAGCAATACAATACAAGACCAAAGGAAAATGATTTTTTGGCAACTTGTTGTTAATCCTTAACTTATTTTTGTTTTTAAATACCGTTTCTTTTAATTTATTTTTTCATGTTATGAAATTTACAATAATATTTTTTTTTTTTTTGCACTTTTTAGGTCTTTACCCAAATTGAGCAGTCAGGACGAAGAAGGGGGGGCTGGTCATGGCTATGGTGGCGGGCCACAACACTTTGAACCCATTCCTCATGATCATGATTTTTGTGAAAGAGTTGTTATAAATGTAAGTATGTCTAGAGAGTAAATAAAATATAAGACAACAAACGATTTTCTCCACATATTTATATATATAGTTTCATTTACTAGAATTGAATTTAAGCCGTGTAAAGTAAATATACTCTTCGATTATTTAAACAAATCTAACCGACTTAAATTTATCTCATAAGTTTATTTTCCGAAGACTAAAATATCAGGCATGTCACCGAACACTATTCCGATCGAAGTGGTTTCAATTCCGCAAATTGGTTCTTTAGAAAACGAAAAACGTAAGAACTTTTCGGAATGAAACCACTTTTGAATTTCAATGTGGAATTTAGTTTCTTTAAATTTTTTTATTTACGGTTTTCAAATTTACTTTTATTGTGTGTCTTTATTTAGATTAGCTTTGTTGTTTACTCTAATGTGTGCAATATTGCCACATTTAAATAAAATGTTGGAGTTTTACAGTTTTTAAAAATATGCAAAATCGATCGGAATTGTTAATACGGAATTAAAACCATTCCAATTTTGACATGCCTGTACAACACAATTTCACAATGCTGTGATACAAAAATAAAAATTATTATAAATTTATAACAGAACTGTCAAATTATATTGTTGTTTCGTTGCCTACAATAGTAGATACTAAATTATTAACAATCAGCTCCTGATTATTACAGGGGTGTATCTGTCCCGTCTGGACCTGTCCTTTTGACATCCATAAATTCAATAGATAATTAGTTTTGCTTTTAAACAAATAAAAAGCTGAAAACCAAAAACTTCATATATTTTGTTATTTGTTCATAACAATTGGTGAGACTGGCAGTAAATATTAAACATATTTTATTAAAAACTTTAATGATGATTTAATAGATTTTTTTTCATTAACGAAAAGTTTAATTCATCTTAAAAATCAAACTCGCACCTCCCTAACTATTTTTAATTTTTAATATATAAATAAAAACTGTTTTTTTTTTTAATTTTTAACTTATGCAATTGTTTTTTGTTTGCAGGTAAGCGGGTTAAGGTTTGAAACACAGCTAAGAACGTTAAATCAATTCCCAGATACGCTGCTAGGTGATCCAGCTCGGAGATTACGGTACTTTGACCCGCTAAGAAATGAATATTTTTTTGACCGTAGTCGACCGAGCTTCGATGCTATTTTATACTATTATCAAAGTGGTGAGTAAAATATAAAAAAATTATAACAATAGTTTAAAAAATAAAATTTAAAACAAAGTTATAAAATATTAGAGAGAACATCGAGACTCCTTTAGATCTTAAGATTAATATTTTATATATGCGATAACTAATAATAAAAAAATAAACTATTTTCTTTTTTTTGTTTTTCTTTTGCATTAACTGTTTATATCTAAACACATTTAATTTGTAAACCTTTGGCTTTTGGTTTTACTTTATTTTGATTTCTTTTTTCTCTACCTCCCTTTTAAATTATTTTGATTTTTAGGTGGCCGACTACGGAGACCGGTCAATGTCCCTTTAGACGTATTTAGTGAAGAAATAAAATTTTATGAATTAGGTGATCAAGCAATTAATAAATTCAGGTAAGCCCTATCGACACACGATCTTTACTGATATCGTTACTACTAACTGTTCACTTGGGTTTCAAGTACTTACAAATACAAACAAACATACAGACCACTGTAAACTCTAGAATGAAATTATTTGAGACACTTATTGCACATCGCATAATTATACAGATTGTAGACTAGATGATAATGGTGAAGATATTGGATAATTGAAACAACTAAACAAACTTCAATTGCAAAGTTAATTGATTTAAAAAATGCTTTATTTTAAAACAATTGAATTTTTTATATATATATATATTTTTTTCTGCACACTTAGTGGGGTGCAATTGAGTAGACTTCAGATGTTTTACATTTACACAATCTTTTTATCTTGAAAACGATTTTAAATGCATTTTCATTGCACTCTACTCTACGAGAGTTTTATTTATTTGTTGCTCGCATTCGTTACCATTAAAATTTATTTTTTTTTTTTATTTTTTAGTAGTTAGATTTATTGCAATTGTTGTTTTTGTTTATTAAATTCGGTACGGTTTTACAATTGCTTAGAATTTTGTAACGAATATTAATTTAATGTGACTGTTAGCACAAATTTTGATTACACTTACGTTACATACTTAAAACACATAGTACGTAGATATTGTGTTTCATATAATATACATTAATTCACTTGACCACCAGCTTAAAATTTTGTTTATACGGCAAAGGGAGAGCTATTGTGGCCGGCCTGTGGTTTCAAGATCCAAAATACACCAAATCAGACACCCACCTACAAATACATGACATGTTCAGGTTAACAAAACTACAATTGTTTAAAAACTGGCTTACACATGCTCTCACAACTAAAATTGCAACAAACAAAAGGCAACAAAAACAAAACCGTGTATCTTTTAAATGAGGAAAGACGCTGCTAGAGGAAAGAAGATGTCCAAGTATGCATTGTACACCAAAAAAGGAGCAGGGGCAACACATCAACAGAAAATAAAACAGTAATTTTTCAACTGGAGGTTGTATATATAAAAACTAAACCAAGATGTGTCGCACACTTTAAAACCAAAACAATAACAGTTACAAAATACCAAATACAAATACAAAAATTTAGTCTTGTATTTGATACACGGAATACTTTGTAGTTTATTTATAAACTTAACTTTTGAAACGTTTTAAAAAGTTTTATAATTTTTTTTAATACGTTTTCATATGTTTCTTTCTTTTAATTTATTTTTTTAATTTTCTGTAGAGAGGATGAAGGCTTTATTAAAGAAGAGGAAAGACCATTGCCGGATAATGAAAATCAAAGAAAAGTCTGGTTACTTTTTGAGTATCCAGAAAGTTCGCAAGCCGCCAGAGTTGTAGCCATAATTAGTGTATTTGTTATATTGCTATCAATTGTTATATTTTGTCTAGAAACATTACCCGAATTTAAGCATTATAAGGTAAGTCCGTTCGCATCTTTCTCATTTTAATTAATAAACTTCTTTAACCTTCTTTCATTCACTCTCTTAATATGAATTTTGATTTTTTTAAATAAGATTCTGCTTGATGTTCTCATTGTCACTAAACGCAAGAGAATTTAATTTAAAAAATTCTAAATTGTCAAAAATAATTTTTGTTAATTCCAGTCAGTTGTAGTTTGGACCCTTAAAAGAATAATAACATTTATTAATTGATTAAAAATTTAAATTTGAATTTTTAACTGTATTAACTTGCTTGTACGAGTAACTTTCTTTAGTTTTCCTTTCTGCATAAATTTTCTTAAATTTTACTATATTTTATTCATTTAATCAAGAAGAAAGAAAGAAAACATAACAAAAAAATAAATAAATGATTTTATTATTCTTTTAATATCCTACAACGTGTGTCGGTTCAAAGTGATGGATAGTCAAAATATCTTCACAAAAACATAGTTAGTTGATTGCCTCTCTTATTTCTTAGTGTGCAGCAAGAAAAATCACATACAACGATTTGAACATTTTTCAAGCTCTAACATTTCGAAACGTAAACAAAATTGAGTTTTCTTAATATTATTTTATTTTTTGCGGAACCATTTATTTGAACTTGAAAACTGAAATGGCTGGCCGCTACATCTAGAGAATAAGTTGAATGCGGCAACAATTTAAACTAATATCGCATACTTTTGCTGTCTGAACTGTATAAATGATCACGGAGCATCATAATTTTGCTCTAATATTGTAGAATTTATTCTTGATATTGATCTTAATCTTGAGGTTCAGGAGAGTATTTTGGAAAAACGCCTATTGGTTGTGTCATATGTTGTCATAACCAGTGATTATAAATGGTTGACTATTTTCAATGCATATGTAGTTGCTGTAGAAAAATGTGCAGCAACAGCAAAAAGCAAATGAAAAAAAAACGCATTAGCTTCAGCTGAATATGTGTTTCTTTCTGCAGCAAAGCAATTTATTTAAAAACGTATGCTGTTGCTTGCGCAAACAGTTTTTCTTTATTTTTTTTTTTTTTTTTTTTTTTTTTTTGCTTTTGCTTAACTTTTTACTATGAAGTTGTGGCTGACTACGATTGCTGTTTCTTGCTGTAACTCCCTGCTTTTCATCCCTTTTAACATTGAAAAAGTATTTATATATTTATTACCTACATTACGTAAGAAAATACATACAATAAATACATAAATAAAAATACAAACGTATTTTTTATAACACCATTAAATGGTGTTTTATTTTTCTTCTTTCAAAGCAACAGCAAGATAAGAAACAAACATCAAATTATTGTTTTAGCAACACCAAACATTTTCAAAATAAATGCTTTGCTGATTGCTTTGCTGCAGAAAGAAACACATAATCAGCTGAAGCAAATGCTTTTTTTCTTTTTCTTTTTTGCATTTGTTTTTTACTGTTGCTTCGTTTATAACGAAATGTTTTGTAAATGCTGAGACACTTAGTATTTTTTTTATTTGCTAAAAAGCATGTAAGCAAAGCAAAGATTTTAGTGCTGTTGCTGTTTTGAAGCAAGCAATTTAAACACTCTTAACTTAAGGTAAAAGTATTAGAATATTAATTCGTTAATATTTTGATAAATTTATGATATTTTAATCGATTTTATCCCATTTTGCGGGAAATTAATGTTGCATTAGTTAAGACAAAAACCCTTTCTTTCTCTAATATATTTTTGTTAATAAATAAAAATTAGCTCAAATACAGAGTAATTTTTTTAATAATAAAAACGAAAAAATGCAATTGGAATAATAATGTGAAAACTAAAATTACTAACTGGTGATTCAGCAAAAATTATTTGCTAAATTTAATTGGCAGATGCGAATAAGTATTTGCACTCATAGAAAAAAAATTATTTAATTTAAATGAAAACATTCAGTTGTGTTTTACAACTATAAAATATTTTTGAAAAATTAACTCCTTGAACACCAGGTGACGAGATACTGGTCTTAAGTTTTTATCGGTCACTTGGCGGGTAACATGGGAAATGCAAATGCAATAATCTATAAGATAAAAATAAGTTTATACTTTATGTCTTTCTATTCTCGGTAGTTTTCTTAACAACTAAAATTAGTCTATCCTTTTCCAACCAGGCACGAGTTAGTGGAGTGTTATTTCTCTTTAACAATTTCATAAATTTTATTCAGTGTTGGGGAACCATAAGTCCTTTCACTTTATTCGTTGCGAGCCATATCATTTCAAATGTAACAGAATTTAAATTAAGATTTTTCTATGAGTGCAACTTATTTGCTGCAATTGATAAAAAAAAAAAGCACTAACTGCCTGTTTCATTAAAATCCATTGCCTAAAGATTCTTATTGGATTAAATTTAATCGTCATTTTTTTTTTTTTTCAATTGAAAATTAAAAAAAAGAGGGTCGATACAATTCCAATACGGGTAAACATAATGTTTTATTTGAAATTATTGTATTTTAGCTAATTTGTAATTTGGCTAATTTATTATAATAATTAAATGTTATTAATTTTATCTTTGCTGTTCTCTTAACACTTATAATCGACAAAATAACACTTTCTTATTATTTCAATCTTAAATTGAAGATTTAGTGTAAAAGCGTAACAAAATAAATCCAGGTACCATAAATAAGTACCAGGAAACGAAAATGAGAGGAAATAAAAAATGCTCGTGTAAAATTCAAACAAACTAACAAAAGTCCTTCCTATTAGATACCCTCCTTTCAATTAACGCTTCTTAGTTTATTAGTGGATACTGTTTTCTATAAAAAAATAAACACCATTTTTATACCGTGTCATTGACTATCTTTGATTAAATGAATAAATAAGAAAGAGAATTTAATATTCTTCAGCTAATTTTTATTATAACTTTGTAAAATGTGTACTATTTTAAATGTTATTTGTATAAAAAGCTTCTCTCTCCCTTGCGAAGCCCCGACAGAAATTAAAAATTTTAAACATCAATAATTGTATTTATTCGTGTATATGTCTTAAAATCGTTTTTAATTCAATATTAATTAAAATTTGTTTTCAGGTGTTCAACACAACTACAAATGGCACAAAGATCGAGGAAGATGAGGTGCCTGATATCACAGATCCTTTCTTCCTTATAGAAACGATATGTATTATTTGGTTTACTTTTGAACTTACTGTTAGGTAAGTAATACTTAGTCCAAAATTTTGTTCTGCCCTTTTACATCTTATATCGCCTTAATATCTCTTGCGATTGTGTGTGTTTGCGCTCGATTAGGTTCCTCGCATGTCCGAACAAATTACATTTCTGCAGGGATGTCATGAATGTTATAGACATAATCGCCATCATTCCTTATTTCATAACATTGGGTACAGTTATAGCCGAAGAGGAAGACGCATTAAATCTTCCAAAAGCGCCAGTCAGTCCACAGGTATGTCAATTCGTGTGCGTGCGTGCTTGTAAGCGTTCGTTTAATAATATAACGGCAAATAAATTGCTAACTGTATGTCAATGTTTTTAAAAGACAACAACACAAAAGAGAAAACTAAAAGCAAAGCAAAAGCAAAACTAAAAAAAAATACAAAAACTATAATGATAATCTGTCAAAATATGTTTATTATTTATGTATTTGTTGGTTTTAAATTTGATTTAATTATTTAAAATGCTCGTTATTATCAGTTTTCGTTTTTTATTGTATTTGTATTTTTTTTTTTTATTTTTTATTTTCTTTATTATGTATTTAAGTCTTATGAAAATAATAATTATTATTTATAACTGTTGTAAAATTACGTTATTAAATTGTAATTTCTAGGACAAGGCATCGAATCAGGCTATGTCCTTGGCAATATTACGAGTGATACGATTAGTTCGAGTATTTCGAATATTTAAGTTATCTAGGCATTCGAAGGGTTTACAAATTTTAGGACGAACTCTCAAAGCCTCTATGCGGGAATTAGGTTTACTTATATTTTTCTTATTTATAGGTAAGTTTCGTAATAAACAACTGCAAAACCAAAAAAAAAAAAAAAACACCAACTATACAATTATTACAACAACATAAGACGGCTTAATCATTATTATGCTTATTTTTCACCCTCTAATACTCGTATCTACAACGAAAACATTCGAAAAAATACTACTAAAATATTTACCTACTTACACTTTCTACAATAAATACACCTACTACTTCACGCCAAAAAAAAAGAAGTCATTTAAAACCCCTCCCCAAAAAAATAAAAAAAAAAAAAAAATAAACACCCAACAACAAACTGTCACCCAACTAAACCTAGCCAATTTTCAAACCCTAGTTTATTGAAGGACTTGTGGCTTTACTAAACATCCTATACATCTTTTTATTTAACGTTGTTTTTCTTTTTATTTACCAAAATTTAACAATGAGTCCTAGAAGGTTGTGTTAACTTAAATAAAAGAGAAAAAACATAAGTTATCACTTAATTTCCGTTAGGGCCGATATTTGTTTAACAATTAAGAGGCAACAAAACAAAATGCACTTGTGTATAACTTTTTTTTTATTTTTTTTTTAACTTTATTAAATATATATTTTTTAATTTAGTTTTAACTTCCTCCCTTCCAACGCTTTTCGTAATTCGTTTTTAAAATAAAAAATTAAAAGATTTTAAATGAAAAAAAGGGAAATATTTATAAAGATTGCTTTGCTTTTTTTATTTAGTTTGTATTGAATCAATAACAAATAACGGCGTTATTTGTACTGTACCTTGAAATCAAATAACTTTCGAATAATAGAAAAAACAAATAGAAAACTAGATATTTAAAATGATTTAAGTATTAAATAAATGCTTTATATTTAATAAATTTTTTTTTATAGAGTAGGGTGTATGTATTTTATAACATAAACTGTAGGTATATTTTTATATGTTTTTATAGAACGTTGTAGGTGCACAGTAAAATATCAAAGGTTGACGTTCGATAAATAATTTGTGTTCTTTCTTTTGCAAATAATGATAAATAATAATAAAGTTCTAATAATTCTTTACTTAAGGTGATTCTCCCATTTTGTCCGGACAAAATTTCTGTTGAGACAAAAATTTTTTTACTGAGAGTTTTCTGCATCCTGATTCACCCATTTCGAAAAATTCGCCCGGAAAAATAAAGCTGCCATATGAATACATAACACGCCATCTCGACGAGCCACTAATTTTTTCAGCCATTGAACAATTCCATGTGCGCACTTTAAAACGGCTTAGGTAGACTATCGTTGTCGTTTAACCAGCATTGTCAGAACATTTGTTCATACAACAATGGCTGGCATCAAATGTCACTTTAATTTTGAAAATTCTAAAATTCTATAAATTTTTCTACTTATATGTAATTGTATGTGAATAAACAAAAAAAAAAACAAAAAATAAAATAAAAATTAAGAAAAAAAACGAAGCATTAACATCGCCACGTTTTCTCTACGCAGACAAACTTAAACAAATATTTTTTACCTATTTTGCCGAGGTTGGTACGATACAATAACAAATATACAAGACGAGTTACACAGAGAACGACAACAAAATGCATTTGGCTGTGTGTGGACTTCGTCTAACCAAGTTGATATTAAGATTAAGTGGTTAAATAGATGATGTTTCCAACTTACACAACCTAAAGTAGATAAATGCGAAGAATGCTGATGAAGGATGTAGAATAAAAGAACGATACTGAAACTCACCTTAATTTGGATAATTAAAAGTTGGTTTTCTTCTGTAATTTTTTTTTTATTCAATTAAATTTATTCAATTATGATCAGCAACCGTTTTTTAATAATATTGTTTTTAATTAATAACGATTAGTGAACCTGTTGTTAAATGTTACTTTTAGCAATAAGTACAAATATTTACAAAATATTTTTACATAATTAAACTACATTTCTTAAGTAACTGCCAACTGTTGCATCTAACAGCCCTTATAAATCCATTGAAAAGTTTTAGCCAGGGAACTTTGAAGAATGTGAAAGCATTTGTATTTCATTAATTATATTAAGTAAAAATGAAATTAAAAAAATAACAAATGTTTGCAATTATCAATTAGAATATTTCTCAGAAATAATTAACCAAAGATATTTTACTGTGATATTAATGTAATAAAAAGAACACACACACATACACAAAAGAAATTTGCTGCAACAAATATTTTATTTGTAAATTGGTGTCTTATTATTTATATTAGACAAATTAAATTAAAAAAAAATGATATTCTTTTACAATTTACTCGAATTTTAGTCTATTACTCGAGATATACTTTGACAAAGTTCAAAATAATTTAACAAAAACAGTCGTTTATAATTTTAATTGATGGAAGTGGCAAAAAATTTTGAATAATAAACTTAAATTAAATTAATTAAAATTATATCCATTCTGTTTTAAAATAAAATTGTCCAAAATTTATTAAAGAAAAAAAAAAGAAAGAATCAGTAAATTAAATTTCTAATTTTGAACTGTTGTTGTTGCGTGCTTTACACACTTGTTATAGTTTATTTGAAAGTAATTAACGATACGATTTTATTTAAATTTTTCTAAATAAAAAAAAAACATTTTTTATGGTGAAATTATCAATCAGTGTTTGTTTTTATTTATTTTTTATGTATATTTTTTTTAATTTAATACTTTATCTATTACATATAAAATGCACATTATTATTAATAATATAACAGTTAGAGCTTAGCGTTGTAGTATATTGAAGAAAATTTTATTGTTATGTAAATTATACTAACATTCTTATTTTAAAACATTTTAATATTTTAACCTTATTTGATCTTTGAAAACTATTTTTCAAAAAGACAAAATCCTAACAGTAACTATGAGCGGTGTTAATTAAAATTATTTGAGTTTAACCTGGTTTTTTTATTTTTGTATTAGCTTTTATTTCAGTAGTACAGTTTAGTTAGTTGTTTTGCAGTCGCATTAAAATCTTAATTTATAATTATTTACTATACATGTATGAGTACATTTGCATTTATATACTTATATATTTAGATGTATGTGTATATATTATCTATATTTGTTTTGAATTTCTTACAAAAAAAAAAACATTTTATATGAATAATTATGTATCTATGTATATAAATAATTTAAACTTATAATTATTATATCTCAAATGTTTTTTGTTAGAAGTTTCAGCATTTTCAATACACTAGTCAACGAATAAATACTTCGGCAAGAATTCGGGCTGCCTTAATGTATAATTTAAATAGTTCCCTCTTTCGTTTTTTTAATTAAATGCCAATATACATAATAATCCTTAAAATTTATTTTTTTAAATTAACATAACAATTTACCTCTTTCTGTCTTCTCTTGCCTCTCTTCTTTTGAAGAAAAAAGATATATATGTAAAAGACTGTAGGTAAAAATTGTATTAGCAACCAAAAGTTTAAAATTTAATAACTTTTACATTCACCCCTTTCGTGAACAAAATGTGAAATTTTTGTTCCCATGAAATTTTTATTCCACATGATGGTAAAATTGCTATCGTGAGTTTTACGGGAACGTTTGTTCCCGCTATCAATTCGTACTGAATACAAAATAGAAAGAAGAAAATATAAAGCGTGCAAGACGCTTAAAAGCCCTTGAAGTTACCAGAGACACAAAAGGGTCAATCAATGGACCCAAGTGGGCTGTGGCAACACGACTGCCTGCCTAACCTACCCTAGATATTGCTACTGACCCATTTCAATAAAATAAATTTTTGTATCTGATCATTTAAAAAATATCTCTTTGTTTTGCATCTTGACGAGCATAATGTCAGTCTGCACTGCAGTAACTGATATTGGATGAAAAAAATGTGTGTAAATATTCTAATTAAAACATATAAAAACTGGCATGATGTATGCAGTTCCCAAAATATAAGTGAACAAATCTACGGGAAAAGTAAAAAATTTTCGAGGGAAGAAATCAATCACGATAAGGGGAATTTTTGTTTACGTGAAAAATTGTTCACGTGAATTATTCACGATTGCAATTTGGGGAAAAGGGAAAAATTTTCGAGTGAAAATATATTCATTATAGGGGTGATTGTTTCCTAAAATTATACTTTAAATAACAAATAAAAACTAGAAAAATCATATTATCAAGTAGTTTTTAGTAATTTAAAATTTGTAATTTAAAAAATTAATTATTTCCAATAAAAAGTCGCAATGCACCAGATATTAAAAAAGCATCGACATATATAAAACACACACGTCCTCAATTGTTTTAAATTTATTTATGAAGACAAATAAGCAAAATACAAAGGATTTCTTCCACATATCAAACAACTCCTTGACCAGGTTGCTTTTGAACCAATAAATTATTGTTTTCGATATGCAAACAATTAAGGTTTACATGTTAATAAAGTCTTACTTTCTCAAGGGGTCGCAGACTTAATTAAAGAAAAAAGAAAAATCAAAAGAACTTTAATTGTCTTTTAAAATAAAAACTCAGATGCCAATCCATACGACTTACAAGTGACCTTGTTAGTATTTTTGGTGACTAGTGTTATTTAAGAAATTAAAAATACCAAAACCAAGGTTCAGTATAAATTTGAAATATTATTTTCTTACTTTCTTTTACTCGTATTATTCTTCCATTTGAAATTTTTGGTTTTTATCAAACTAACATTTCCTTTACTAATAATTTGCACTTTAGTTTAGTGATACATAAAATTTCTAAATACATATGTATTAATTTATTTTGTTTAATTGATATTTAATCCCCTCCAAATGATTTACTTTTATTTAAACTGCACCATATTAGCCAATTGTTTAACAATTTTGTAGTGAGTTGAACTAAATAATTAAACATGTATAAACAAATAAGAAAAAAAGGTAAAAGTTAACAAACACAACATGTAATTTCTATTTACAGATCTTCTGGATATTTTTTTTTTAATTTTATTTTTAAATCCTTTTAAATTGGTGTATCAAAATCCTTAATTAGAAGATTTACAAGCTGGAAAACAATTTTTTCGACAAAACTTGTTTGAAAATAACCAAAAAATTTTTAAAAGTAATTTCATTCCCGTTTATATATCAAGACCTTAGACATTCTTTCATTAACTGTTTAGTGGTAAAAATGGAATACAAAAAAATTTTAAGATATGTCGACGCTAGTTGTTGAAGCAAAAAAAAAACGTTTCCCAAAATTTGTTGACGTGGTTTAAAAGTGTCATTAAAATTGTTCTTAATAAAATTGTATCGTTTTAATGTTTTACTCAGCTCGCGAAAGGCTTATTCTAGGACAGTGACAGCCCACTAAATTTAAAACTCCATGAATTTTGATTTCTTTAGGTAATTTGCTTCAACAACAATTTCTGTTTATTGCAAATCATAAAAGATGTTAATGAAAGTTTTTTACTTTTAATTATAATTGAAAAGTAGACAGAGTTCCATACCTTCTACATAGAAATATAACTTAGTTTTTGAAAGTGATCTTTTATTAACCCATAGTTTTTGGAGATTTCGTTATTGTAAACAAATGATATTTTCCATTCAAAAAGTTTTCTCTTAAATCCCTACAAGTAAAAGTTTAACGATATTAATTAGTGATTAAAATGCTTGACTACTTTTAATGCATATGTAGTTGCTTAACTGTTGCTGTGGAAAAATGTGCAGCAAAAGCAAAAAAAAAGTGCAAAAAAAAAAGAAAGAAACGCATTTGCTTCAGCTGACTATGTGTTTCTTTCTGCAGTAAATCAATCAGCAAAGCAATTAATTTTAAAACGTGTGCTGTTGCTTGAGGAATCAGGTTTTTTGTTTTATTTTTATTTTTGCTTAACTCTTTACTATGAAGTTGTGGCTGACTACGATTGCTGTTTCTTGCTGTAACTCGCTGCTTTTCATCCCTTTTAACATTGGAATACGTAAGAAAAAACAAACAATGAATACATAAATACAAATACAAACGTTGGTTTTATTACACCATTAAACGGTGTTTTTCTTTTTCTTTCAAAGCAACAGTAAAATAAGAAACAAACATCAACTTATTGCTTAAGCAACAGCAAACGTTTTGAAAATAATTGCTTTGCTGCGGAAAGAAGCGCATAGTCAGCTAAAACAAATAACTTTCTTTCTCTTTTTTTTTTTGCATTTGCTTCTTGCCGTTGCTTCGTTTATAATGAAATGTTTTGTAACTGCTGAGACATTTTGTTTTTCTTATTTGCTGAAAAACATGTAAGAAAAGTAAAGATTTTAGTGCTGTTGCTATTTTTAAGCAAGCAGTTTAAACACTGATGTTAATATAAGCTTTATAATTAGGGATTACTTATATGTTAGTTCGATCCAGCATCTCTATCTTTAGTTAAAGTAACTTTTATTAAATTACATTTTCCCTGTGTTAATTAAATTGAAAGGAATTAGTTACCAGAGTTTAATCAAATTAACATTACATAATACTGTACTACATTAACAGTAATTAGAACTTTTAAAGAAAAACATAATATTATTATTATTTACAATTAAAAAGTTGAGAGATCATGTTAACAACAGCAACGACAAAAAATATAAAAAGCAAACGACAAAATTTCCCAAGCAGAACACATCAAAATAATGTTTTGATTACACATTATTTAATATTTTTTTTTTTTTAACTGAATTGATATAAATTTAAAAAAAAAAAACAAAAATATATTAAAAATGAATCAAGTGTTGTTCTCTTCTCATCGACGTTACATTTCGCGAAGGCTGGCGCTGAAGCATCATTCTTAAAATCAATTCAGGGAGCATAAGTCATCAGTAGAAAATAATCAACATCGCAGCGGAACCTTTACTCTTGCATTTTTTTTAATACTTGTTTTTCACCTATTTTCAAATCACAAAAAATTTTCATTCTGATCATCATCGTGTTTATGGATGAACCAATGAACAAATAATTTTTTAACAAACAGTTGCAAAACTTGTAGCAATAATAAATTTTTTTAATAACTTCACGTATATTTTTAACGCACTCGTATGCATTGAATAACCCCACTAATAATCCAACTACAATTTCATTTTTTTACATAATTATTCTGCCACATTCTATTTTAGAAGAACTTGTAAGTTTGTGTAAAATTAACATTTAAATTAATCGCATTAAAATTGGATGTGTTTATGTATTATTAGTGTAAATGTAAAAGTAAATGTAAAACTCAACGTTAAACCTAAATATTTATAAATGACATCTCTGAAAAAGTGCGTGAAAGAAATGTAATTTTATCTTGTTCGTTCATTGTGAATAAGAAACCTATTAAGATTCTTCTAGTAGATTCTATCGTAAAAAGAGATTTAGAAGACCGAATTCTTCAATTAGAGTTAATGTAACGTAGCATTATTGCTGCGTATTGGTAGGTAACAAATCGGCCTTCTAAATCCCTTTCTACTCTTTACACTTCAATGTATTAATACAGACTTTATGATTTAAGTTTTTTAATTGAAAAGAAATAATAATATATAATTTATAATACACAAGAATATATATTTTACATCTACATGAACTAATTTCTTTATAATTTCTAACACACGCTCTTCGCTTTACACTATTACAAGTGATTATTATTATAATTGAATTTATTTAAAGTAAATATCGCTTTTTATCGAAATTAACAAATAATTTTTTGTACAAATTAAAATTAATATCTTTTTTACAGCAATATGGTTTCCGTAGGGGGCGCTTTACAGGATAATTGCTAGCTTTGTTTTCCGAAAAATGGTGTCACTCAATACAACATTTCGGCGAAAGTAAGGCTCTAGATATTTCCAAGGCGTTTGATAGACTGTGGCATGATGTTCTTCTGTTAAAACTTTTAGCTTCTGGTGTCGGTTTCTCGATTTATATCGAGCTTTCTCAGGGATCGCCCTATACGAGTTGTTATATATGGAATCTCATCAAACGAGTTTAGGATAAATTCAAGGGTACCATAATGCTCTGTTCTTTCTCCTACCCTATTTCTTATTTTTCTAAATGAACTTCTTTGTCAGACTTTAAACCCTATTTTCTTTTTCGCAGATGACAGCAGCACTTGCCATTCATTCGGCAAACGGCCAAGCCTGTTAGAGGTTGGAGCCAAGCAACTAAATATGAATAATGAGCTTAATCAGGATCTCATGACAATAACTGATAGGGATCGGGCGAATACAGTCGACTTTAATGTTCGTAAGACTCAATATTGTATACTTACGCACAGACATTCGACTGAAAGTGACGTTTTTTCTGTAAGTATGGGTGGTATGAGTATTAAGTAATCAGAAGCTCTTGATGTTCTTGGTAGGAAAATTCAGTGTGATGTTCTTTGGACTAAACACGTTTTTCAAGTCACAACAGAAATTTTCAAGTGTCTCGGTTTTTCGAAACGGTGTAAAAGATATTTCGCGCCATCTGATCTTCTTACTATTCATACCATCTATATCCGGCCAAGACTGGAACGGTCTTATGTATGAACCATTGCTTCAAAGTCTGATTTGGTGTTGATCGACCGCGTACAGGAGAGGTCGAAGAGGCTGATAGGTGACAGTAGGGTATCCAACTCTATTGATTCTCTTGAACATCGACCCAATGTAGGTTGTGTTTCGCTGTGTTATCGATAATACAATTGAATGTAATCGAATGAGATTAGGGATCTCGCTCCCGATATACGCACGTTTTTGCGTACAATAAGCTCTTCATCCATTTGTGGTTGATTGGCCAGAGAGAATTCGTTCTTTAGCCGAACAGCTCGTATGTGGAATCATCTTCCTGCAAAGGTCTTTCCTACTCCCTCAATCCTAACCTAATTTCCTAGTTCTGGAACAAACCATTCCGGGAGTAGGAGTCATCCCCTGAGTGTTGGTACAAGATAAAAAAAAATCTTGCCGAAATTAATCTTTTTGCTGATTTTTATCAACATTCTTAGCCTTTCTATATCTATTTGAAGTTTTGATTATTTTCAACGATTTTACGAGCAACAGGTGATGCACCGTTCAATAAGAATATTTTTTAAAATTTCTGGATCCAACTTTTGAAGCGTTCAATATTTGAACAGGGTTTTCCCTATTATTTGAAATTATCCCTTTCACTCTCAAAACATTTCGTTCAAGTTCATTGAACCTTAAATAAAATGAAATTATGATGTATTAACACAATTTGCTTATGGCGTTTTCTTTTCTGACAAAAATGTTGCATATGTCTAACACTTTTTACACCTTTGTGTTCTTTTCTAAAAAATGTTCGATAGTGTAAATAAAAAGTATGCTCTTTTGAAAATATGTTGCAAGAAAAAGTGTAAAATATGTTGCATACTTTACGCTCAATTTTATGAAAGGGTAAGTATGCTACACTTTTTTTCAGTAGTTCTTACTCTTGATAAGTGCTGTTTGCTTTTGTTGCTAAACCCAGTGTTATATTACTTTATGTTTGAAACGCTAATTTAACATTACTGACATGTAAAGGTAGTTAGAAAAATTCAATAACAGTTTTTGTTCTATTGTGGCTATAAAATGTGTAGCAATTTTTCGGGGTTTAGGCAACATGCAAAACATTTTATGTGATTTTTGGGTAACATTTATTTTCAGAAAAGAAAACGCCATTAGTTACAGCAGTTTTACAAAAATAGTTATTCAGCATTTTATTATGTATTACAAGCAGTCAATTCTTCAGAAAATTTGTTTCAGAAATGGCTTAAAAACCTTATCAAAACCTCAATATTTTCTGCAGAATGTCTCTTATTGTTCATATGGTACATGGTCACCTGGACAAAACAAATATATGGACGTTTTCATTAAGACTTTATGGTCTTTAAACAACAGATAGTGGAGTAAATAGAATGGTAATGGTAATGGAGTAAATAGAATGGTAATAATTTTTTAGTTCAGAAACGTCGGATTATATTGAATTTTCATACGGCTTAGAAGAAGGGTTTCGAGTTTAAGTGTCACGATGCTTTAAAATATCACAACTCGACTGTATGAAAAATTTAAATCAAAGTCTTTGCTTTCCTTGAATTTTACATTTTGGCGATAGCCTCTCTCAAGTTCAAAGAAAATAAATTACAAAATTTGACGGTACATAAATAGCAAGGTTCAGACCTTTCTTCTAACTTTTATCTTATTTATCTTAACGAACTTCAATAGCAAACTTTCAACTTAATCTATTCTTTTGCAAGTGCCAATTATATTTTTTTGGCAATACACCAAGCCTTGGGGATATTGGGGCTATGCGAAAGCACATGAGTGATACCCTCAACCGTGGTCTCAGCATGGAGTCTTACGAACAGTGTTCAATTTAACGCTCGGAAAGCCCAGTGCTGAATTTTTTCGTACAGGCATACGGCTAATTGTTCTACCTCATCTATAATTATGGGTGATATAGATATTAGGGATACAGAAACTCTCGATGCTCTTGACATGAAAAGTTCATGCGATTTTTGATGGCACAAATATGGTTTTCTTAAAGGCTGCAAGAAATCCCTTACTTCATCTTATCTCCTTGCTAGCTATGTCACCTTTATCAGACCGAAAATGGAATGCAACTTTCATGTATGGGTCGACGCTTCAAGGACTATATTGTAGTTACTCGATCGCGTGCCGAAGAAAGCGAAGAGTCTCATCGGTGACCGAAGGGTATTTATCTGTATTCACTTACTGGAGCATCGACGCAGTTTGTATTATGTTTCGTTGTTTTATTGCTACTGCAACGGAATGTACTCAAATCAAATCAGGGAGCTTGTTTTTAAAAACCGTAATTTCGTATGCCCAAGACGTTTTAAATCAATAGCACATCATTTTGTGTTCAGTTGGCCAAGGTCTTTCTTACCACTTTCAGTTCGTTAAGATTTAAATCGGGCACTTCTCCCTCTATTCTCCTTCCTATAATGTAATTTTCTACTGCTGGCACGATGCATTACATAAGTACGGGACTGCCCCTGAGAAAAAGAAAAAATAGCAATATATAGATTAAAGAACACAAAAAGTAATCAGAAAATTGTAGTTACCAAATAAATATTTTGTTGCGTTGTTGACAATAACGAACAAAAACATCACATCGGCATGGGGCCACCCAAGTCTCAAAGTCTTTTTTGGCAATTCTCAAGATTACTTGTTTGCGGACCACTACTCCACGATGTTAATATTTACAGTCGTTTACCCACTAACAAGCAAACCAAAAACATTTCTTCTTCTATGTAAAGTATGTGAAGATAAAATGAATTGGTCTCACTCCTTAATGTAAGAAGCATTTCCACAATATTATGCTGGAACCTCAATACTCTTGCATCATAGTCTCCATAGTTCATAGTTCCTATGACATATAAATGAATACAAATCGCCTTGATTTCATCCGTCTACATAATATTGACCACTTACTAAAACAAAATCGTATAAGTTATAACAGTGCTATTATTTTTGCCGATACTCTATGTATATCGTCAATAAAACAAGTATGACAAATGAAATGAAAATCTTCGTACAAGTTTGACTCATACATGAAAGTTTCATACAATGTATGGGCCATTTTTTAATTTTTAACTTTATCTTTTCCTTGTCTTTTGTTGAAAACTTAAGGTTTTGCGTATAACGGTTTTAAAGATAAGACCTCTATGGAAACATCCTTTAATTTTTAAATTATTGTTCACATTTATTTTAATACTCTGTGTAAAATCTAAATGTCTAACTACTACAGTTGAAAAACTAAAGCCATATTCTTTAAAATCAAGTCACGAGAGGAATACCCTTTATTTTGCATTTGTACTTTTTTAGTAGGCAGAAGAATACCTAAACATAAAGTGGTTCATAAACAGGTACGTGAATATCACATCACTTCTGCGATACCCTTTAAGTTAAAGGTTTTTGTACTTCGACGTCTCTGCCGATCACGTCTTGTTCAGAACTCCTTATAATTTTTGGTATTTGTTTTTATAGCGGCTTCCATTGGAAAAATTACAAGAGAAAGAAGCGTAAACAATAGGATTTCATTTTATCCTTTGGATTTATTGTCTTATCTTTTCATACTTGGAGTTTTCAACAACAAACATCAGTACATTAAATTCAAAACTAAGGAGCGTTCATACACCGTACGAAACCTTCGTGTGTGAGTCCAACTCACACTTGGTTGAATTATTACGAAAAACAGTATCACTTCTTAAACTTCATTTTAAGGTATATGAATATAAATGATTGATTTGAAAAAAAAAATTTGCTGTGTTCCAAGTATTTGGAGAAAAATAAGTTGATTGTTATTCTGCAGTGAAAACTTGATTTTTGTAGAATGTTTTAAAATACGTAAAGTATTGTCGAAAATCGTTTTCGTTTGTATTATTCGACCATTTAGAAGAATTTTTTTTTTTTGGAAAGTTTTTTGTTTTGTTTAGTCTTGGGATTTCACTCTGCTAAAATTTTTTCTATATTTTTATATTTTTAGTTTTCCTATTCTGTCGAAAATATAACTTTTTTTTTGTGAATTTTCTTTTCTTGCTACGTCTTTTCTTCCTGAAAGATCAATTGAAACCGAATTGATTCTAAACAATTTTATTATTCTCGGTATTGAGTATTAAACATAAGTATGGGGATAACAAAAACATACACTTTTTTTATTTTTCTTTTTTATTAAGAAAAAAAAAATATTTACGAAAGATTACAAAAAAAAAAACTTTTTGTGTACCAGCGCCTATTGGCATCGGAGAAGCTAGTTGGTAACAATTATTCAAATTAGGGATACAATATTTTTTTGAAAAAATAAAATCTAATAGAGAAATTCTTTTTACGATTTTTAAAATAACAAAGGATGGGACTCAGTTTAACATGTTGAGGTAAGTTTTTAAATTCTCTGCTACCAGAGTAATCAATGCGTTGTTTTCTTTTATCTCTTCGTCAAAATGCTACTCTCAATTATTGGTTGTTGCGAGTAATGTATAAGCCTCGATTTTGAATAAAACGCTCACGTATATCTCGGTAAGTAGAAGAGTTGACCTCATGTTTGATCAAACAAGTTTCGTATGGATCGTAAGTTTGAAATTATAATTTTGGGTTTTCATCCAACGATTAATCAATCATTCTGTAATGTTACAATTGTTTTAATTTTTTTTTTTTTATTTATTCCTGTTAAAAACTCGTCAATGTTTTTTTTTTTTTCTTTCTTATTATTTGTTTAACTAATTTCTAAAATTATGGTAACGCCAAATTTTGTTACGTCATCGATTTAACAATGCAATACATAGAATTGCAGTAATGGAAATTTAAATATTGCATTCAACACATTCTATATTTTAATCCTATAGATTTGGAAAACGTTCGAAAAAATAATAATAGAGAAAAACACAGAAATAATATTTTACTGCTTGGGAAATTAAGTTGTTCTTTTTATATTTTAAAATTTGTATAGAAAATATGAAATTTTTTTAATAAACAAAATATTTTTGAGTGATTAAGAAATAATATCTTACTTCAAATTTATGTAAGTTAATTGAAACACAATGAAGACAGTTTTAAACGTACAAATCACTTAAATAACACTAACAAATAAAACAAATAACTCCTTGAATACGCCAGCTATTAAAATATTTTAACCTTAACCTCATCCTTGAATTCCTACAAATCCAATCCAATTAATTACAAGCTTGACTACTGAAACTCATTAAAAAAAACTATAAATTATTACTAAAAAAAAAAAACAAAGATTAAAACAGGCCAACCAAAATTTCTATATATCAACATTTGAAATTTTCTAGGCGTTGTACTCTTCTCATCAGCGGTTTATTTTGCGGAAGCTGGAAGCGAAAATTCCTTCTTCAAGTCCATACCTGATGCATTTTGGTGGGCTGTCGTTACCATGACAACCGTTGGATATGGTGACATGACGTATGCAAAATCTTTAATATTTTTATAGTTTCTCAATTTAACTCTCTTTCTAACTGTACATTATTACAATTTTTGACGATTTTTGTGTTTTGTTCTGTTGTTCAATTTTTTTTTTTTTTTTAATTCTAATTTTATGTTGATTTTGGTTGTTGTTATCTTTATCTATCTAAAGATCTATCTCTCTTTTACTTTCTATTGTAAAAAAAAATGCTCAAACGACTTAGATTTAAAACTATTTAATAACTTTAACAAAAGTTACCGTTAATTTCATACAATATGAGCCTTTTATCATTTAGTTAATTTCATTACTACATACCGCTAGTTATTTAATGTCCAATAAAGACCATTAAAAATTACAGTATTTTAAATGGTCGTCGTGAAATCTTACACAGAGATTTCTTTAATTGTGCCAAATTTCATGAGTACCATTGTTTTTGAGTTATTTACTTTTTAATCATCTTCTGTACGATTTGCACCTGTCATCTACTAGAGACTAAATAAAGTCGTTATTTTTAAGTCTAAACAATCAAACGAATTTAAGCGTCATTGACATAATTTTTTTTTTTAAATTTTTTTTTTTAAGAACTATTTTTCATGCATCCATTTCAGCCTTTCTGTCTTCAAGCATAACGAAACATACACAGATCATTTAAATTCATAAAAACATATAAAATTTTTACAGCACAAATTTTAAAGATGCAGCATTTCTTAAAGATGCACTTTATTTCATCTTAACGTTTTTATTTGTTTTTCTTTGTTTTTCTTTTTTTTCTATTATTTTTCTATTATTTGATTATTTAAAGACAAAAGTATATAGAACTTTGCGGCATGTTTTAGTTTTTCAGTTAAATGAACAAAAATACGATTTTTCTTTATTTTAGTTTTGTTTTATAATTGGCTTAAAGAAGTATAATTTTTTATTCAACAAAATTTTTTATTTGAAATATCATAACTGCATATTTCGCAATTCAGATAAACAAATATACAAAACAAAACCACAAAACGTCAGTTACCATATCTCTTTCGTCATATTATTTTCTCTAACACTTTTTATTATGTTTTTACACCATTTTTTATTTCACCCACCAACGTACATAGATGAATCCATTTAAATCATTTCCTTCAGAGACTATTTTGTATAAAACACATAAATTTAACATCAGCGACAATATTTTGCTATTAACAGTTTTGAGTGTTAATATAGAAAGCATAATTGTCAACTTTCGATTATCAGCAGTTTACATTTCAAGGACATTAACTTACAAATAAAATACAGTTACAAATGTTATAAAGTAGTTAAAGATGATAAATGATATTATACAACAATACCATCATTGTATAATATTTTTTAAAAAAACTTAGAATAATATCAATTGTAGATTTATTGACACAATTTCATTATAAAAATTGTCTATTAAATAAAATTATTATTACTGTAGTCAGTTAGCGTTAGAAACGTATTAAATATTTCTTATTCAGCTTGCTTTAACCAATTAAAAAAAATTTCAAAGACACACATTGAACATTTAATTCTAGTTTATAATTTACTTAACAAATGCACCCATTTTACATCGCCCTTTAAGTCTAATTCATTAGCCTTTGTTTCGCTTCTACAAAAATATATTTTCCCAAAAAAAGGAATACAAAAGCTATTCGTTTATTCAATAATTTCTCGCTAAAGCTTTTTTTAGACAAATTGCATAAAATGTTTTATATACAAATAAATTATTTGTTTCTATTAATCTTTTTTACATATGTAATTATTAACTATTTTATAAACTAAATACTCATACACATTTTCTCCTTAATGTATCTGATGTATCCCATTTATTTACTTTTTATTAATTTTATAATAACAATTAACAAACAAAGATATCCAAGAAAAATTTACTACAAAATTTATTATATTTGTATTTTCATTTATTTATTTTTAATCGTTCGTTCGTTCGTTCGTTTTATACATCGTACGTACTGTATTTCTCCATACAAAAAAACAATCAAATGTCCAATATAACAAAATTCCCTAAACTGTTATTAACGAAATACTACAATTTTGCAAACGAATCGATAAATACAAACAAAAAAAATAAATTAATCGAAAATGAAATTGAAATTAAATATGAAAACTGACCCAATGAACGAATAAATATATAAAAAAAATCACAATGAATGAATGCAAATTGAATTTATGAAACCACAATGTAGGCCGGTGGGAGTTTGGGGAAAAATTGTGGGATCACTATGTGCCATTGCTGGTGTTTTGACAATCGCCTTACCCGTGCCGGTTATTGTCAGTAATTTCAATTATTTCTATCACCGAGAGACGGATCAAGAGGAGATGCAGAGCCAAAACTTTAATCATGTTACTAGTTGTCCATATTTACCTGGTACATTAGGTAAGTAAAATTATTCTCAAGATTTTAAAATTATTAAACAATAACAGCACTTAAACTTCCTTTATCAATTATCTATCATTAACCACAAATCTCCTTCGCTATCTCTGAAAGTAAATAATAAAACATTTAACACAAGTGCAGATTTATTTCATATATTACACACACATCTATATATATATATATATAGGTAGGAATATCCTTGATCGATACTCTTCTCATTCCAAATTCGTCTACACAATTAACAATTAACAAAACTTAGCTCTTAATTATGAAATATCAATTATTCGATAGTTTTTTATTCCTTGTGATTTATTAATTTAATTTTTTCTTTTGCCCTGTTACTTATACGACACCAAATTAATTTAATACATATAAAATGATACTACCATCCCATCATCTACCAATTATCGATTAACAATTATCATGTGGCAAAATCAACGAAATGAAAAAAACCGAGTAGGTCAACATTTAAAGAAATCATCGTTATCTGAGTCCTCATCGGATATGATGGATTTGGATGATGGTGTTGAGTCAACGGCAGGAATGACTGATATGCATCCTGGTCGTTCATTGGCTCCATTTTTAGGAGCCACTACCCATCGTTCTCATTTAACTCCTCCAACAGCAACAACTACTGCTACCGCAAGCCTGCCAGCACCGCCTCAGCAACAGCAGCAAACACCGCCAGATAAGCAACTCCAACAGCAGCAGCAACAAGTTCAGCAGCAGCAGCAACAACAAATCCAGTTGCAAAATGGCTACACACAATCTGCCATCAGTGTTACCAGCAGTGGTAACATTCAAACCCATAGACATAATAATGCTTTGGCTGTTAGTATCGAGACCGACGTTTGACTACTGGGTAAGTTTTTTTCTCTTTTTTATTTTTTTTTTTTTTTTTTTTTTTTTATTAAATTAAATTTTGATTTCATTTAACCACTTATGTTTGTTCTTTTTTTCTAATAAATCAATCTCTTATCCTGTCAAGAAATAAAGTTGTTGTACCTTTTTTAAATCTTTATAACTTGTTTTTCTTTTTGTCCCAGACACAGCCTCTCTAGCAGAAATATTATTTTTATAATTTCACTTTTTTTATCGCATTTCAACTTTAACAATCGTTTAACTTGCAAATGTGAATAAAAAAGAATAAATAATTCAATATGTATTTCATGTGTTAAAGATGAATAATAACAAGCAAATGAAAACCAATAAATAGATTTATAATAATATTTAACATAAAAGCGAGTGGAATTCAATTTTCGTTTCTATAGCGAAAATTTCATCCTAATTTTTCTGGTTCTCCTGAATTATGTATACAAAATATATCACATCACATGCAAACGAAGTCTACCGATATAATTCACGCTATCTTAACGAAAATTGATCAAAACTACAATAATATTCATTTTGCATACACATAATGGAATCGGACTTATTACAGTATACTGACAATTGCGAGGAGAAGTCAATACGAATTTGAATTAGCAAAAGGTGACCCAATTTTTACGTGGTTTCGCTTTTATTTATCCACATAACAATGTTTATATTTTTAAAGTCTTGTTCACCGTTAAAAAATTGCAACATTTTCAATGCGGGCTTTTCTTTCAAGGACCTTTTTATTTCTTTCCGTTCCATTTCTTTAATCTTGGATTAAGCGAAATTTGGTTTGGACTAAACTTCTTCTCCTAATTCGGAAAACAAAGAAGAATTATATTTGGTATTTATATTTTTCCTCTATCGTGTTCCTAATAACTGTAACATGTAAAGGGTGATTTTTTAAGCCCGATAGAACTTTAAATTGTAAAAAATAACACTAAAAATTAAATTGTTATGAAGAGTTTTTTTATACGAAAGATAAAGGCATGGCATTAATATATTTAAATGATTATGGACATTTGGCCACCGCGGCTGCTCATGACGAAGCGCATTCTGTACGTCCAATTGTGGGCCACTTTTTCAAGTACAGCTAGCTGTATATTACGAATAACACGAACAATGTTGGCCTCTAAAGCGTCAACTATTGCTGGTTTATCAGCATAAACCAGTGACTTCACGTGTCTCCACAAGAAATACTCGAGAGGTGTCAAATCTCACTACCTTGGAGGCAAATTAGCAGGTCCATTTCTCAAAATCAATTTATTGCCAAATTTCTATTTCAATAATTCGATGGGGTGGCGGGGTGGCATCTCGTCCAGATCAATGTCATCCAAATTTTAAAAAATCATTAATCATAGTGACCATTGACCATCCATGATCCATTGACCGTAACGTGAGATCTGGCTTAATATTTAAGAATTAAGGTCCGATGATGCCACCAGCGTATAAATTACACCAAACGGTGCACCTTTCTGGATACAATGGAGTCTGTGGGGTATGTTATGGATTGGTCTCACTGCATATGCGGCAATTTTGCTTATTAACAAACCCGTTAAGGCTTCCTCAGACGGACAATTATGTACCATAAATATCGCGAACTCATCTATAAGTTGCTTGAATTAATGACTGATTTTCAGAATAAACTTGGATGATTTGATAGCGTGAGTCTTTTCATAATGATTTGCCAGAGTTTACTAAAAAATCTTAGTGTTATTTTTTATAATTTAACCTTCTATTGGGCTGAAAAACACCCGATATGTATGTAACCAGTTATCTAAACGTTTTAAATGTTTTGAAGTGTTCGATGACAGCATGAAGTATTATGTTCCATTTTCCATTTGTTTAATTTTTTCCAAAAATTGCGTTAGTACTTCTCGTAATAGCAGTTGTTGTTTTTTTTTAATTCAAAATGAATAAAATGTTTATTGGTAATAAAAAATTATGATATTTAAAAATACAGTTGCACATGAAATTCATCGTACATTTTACTAGATTTATGTTAAAAATTTAACAATAAATAAAAAATATATCTTTTTTGAATAAATTCTGGGTTTTATTCTAATTATAGTGTTGTTTAGAACAGAAAAAGTAGAAACTGTTGAACTTTTTGAAATAAAGTATTTCTGAGCTTTTTAATTTTTATATTAAAACAGTATAAGAGATTTAAATAAAAAATTAAAAACAAAAAAAATAAAACTTTCACTTTGTTTTAAATTTGAACTTTTTAAAAATTAAGAACTTATTTTCTTTTGCATTTCCGAACAATTATTTATGTATGTACAAAACTTGAAAACCAATTGAATCCAAAATACAAAAAATCTAAATTGAAACAATTCAACTGTTTAGTAAGAAAGACGTTTCATGCGATATTTTGGCCTTGTGCAATACGTTGGATGCCAGAAACGACTACCAAAGCTGTTTAGAATTTAATTTTAAGTAGCAATTTAATTAATTAGAAAATCAACAAAAACCAATAAAAAAAATAAGAAAAAAAAAATAAAAAAACATCGAAAAAATCTTAAAAAATGTCTAGCAAATAAATTCATAAAGACCTGAAATAGGTAAAAATTTAAAAATATATATATAATAATTAAAGATAAAAAAAAACAAAACAAAACAAAACATGCCGTTCATGAACAATTAAAACAAATTTTAAGAAATGAGGATGCTAATTATAATTAAACAGTTTAAGATCGCTGACAAATTAAAATTAAAAGCTGCATGTAGTAGAGTACAGGAGCAGAAACTATGTAAAATAAAACAGTTATTACACACAAAAATATTGAAAAACTAAAGAAACTTATCCATAGCAACGATAATAATAATTTTTAGACAAAATAACACAGCAAGAAGTAAAAATCTGTTATTAAAAATCCACAAAACAAGCAGTGGCTTAGCTTATGCCTCTAAAAATAAAAGGAAACAAGAAAACTTACGTGATAATAATAATTATCACATTAGATTAACAGCAAATAGATAGTCACACATGTATGTTCATATATATCCATATACATACATACAAATGTATGTTATTAAGTATAGAAAAACAGGAAGGTGTTTTCTTACCAAAGAAAAAAAAAAAACATAAAAACAATTAAAAGACAGAAGGAATTAAAATAAAATCAGAGTTTAACTTGAAAACTATTCAATATAAACCACTACCAGCATAATTAATTTATTATCATTCACATCAAAAGCAAACAAAAAATAATAATTTTATATTATTTTGTGGTCTTGTTAAACTTTAGAACTAAGAAAGTTTTGAGTTTTCTATGGATTTTGTCTAGACAAATTAACCAATAATGATTGATAATGAAAATTCCTCGTGTTCTTATTTATCAAATTAGTTGGTTAAATAGATGATGTTTACAGTGAATGCAACTTTAGATAGATAAGATGCGAATAATGCTGATGACATTCTGCTAGCAGTGTCTAATTTGTCCTGTTTTCTCTAAAAAGTATCGCAACAATTTGTAAATAATTTTTTTTTAATTTCATCTCAATAAGCCTAGAAATAAAAATAAAACATACAGGCATGTCACACATTCGGATCGGAATGGTTTTAATTCCGTATTAAACATTCCGATCAATTTTGTTTTACCTTCATCAGATTCCGATCGATTTTGTTTATTCATAAAAAATGCTTATTCTTCACTCCCTAATTTAAGTTTGGCAATATTGCGCAATCCAGAGTAAACAACAAGCTAATCTAATCTGTAGAACAAATTTGCGGAACTGAAACCATTTTCGATCGGAATTAAGTTCTGTGACATGGGTGATAAATTTTAATTTTGAATTAAAACAATCAAACGAAAAATATTTATTCCTAATTCTGTAGTTAAAAAATTTCTCTAAAAGCAAACTCCTGGAACATTAACAAGTTATAGATAGCGGTTTTTTCTCCTTAAAAAACCGGGCAAATGTGAATAGTTTAATGTGCTTAATAAAAATGTGTTTTTTGTTTTGCTGTCATATTCCATAACACCAAATATGTATGTATCACCATAACCTTATGTACCCGATTGGGGAATAAATAAAATACCAATAGATGCGGAATAAAATCAAGTAACACAATTTTTTCGTCTTAACAACTTCTGAAATTAATGAGAAAAACGTTCGCTTGTTTAAGATTTAAAAATAAAAATTAAATGGCAAAATTTAACCAATATTTTTCTTTATTCATAAAATAAGCAGTACTTTAAGCAAAAAAATGAAAAGTTTTGATTTTAATCACAATTAAGTGGAGTTACCTGAGTACTGCAGTGACTGCGAAGCATAATCCTACTAAATATTCTTCGAAATAATTTTGAAAACACTTTAAGTGAACTATGTTCTTATGTAAGATTTTGCAATGTTTCACACAATGTTTCACAAAATTGACGCAATAAATAATCTAAAGAAGCAAGACTACAAAATAAAAAATAATTTTTAAAGCTACAAATATTAAAGTTGCAATTCTGTTTATACTTTACTTATATCGGAATAAATGAATTAAAATAAAGGCAACACTAATATCAGATAATATATCAGTTATATCACGGAATGTTTTCAAATGTTGGTAAATTTATATGTTTTTTTTTTCCTTTTTCTTTTTCAGCTTAAGGTACTCGTACATTTGTTTTACTAGGTAGCGTCATACGCCCAACTTGTTTGTAGTTGAAAATGTCAAAAGTTGTTTGTATTTCACTACGTTTGTTTGCGAATTTCAAAAATAACAACAATAAGCATTAGCAAAACAAAGCAAGCATTTGTATTTAGAAAAATTATCTTTTATTTTTATGTTTTTGACATTTCCAACGGACAAAGCAACAATAAAAAGCCATGTTGTTTTTGTTGTTTTTGTTGTTTTTACATTTGTAAGATTATTAAAAATTATTTAAATATATTCTTAAATAGTTATTCGTAAAAATATTATAAAGATGTTCAGTTTAATTAAACCTTCAATCATAGATTGTGCATTTAAGAAAAATTAATAGCGAATTTAAGACTTCAGTATTATGCTGTAAACACATGTGGACCAAACGACCAATTTTTCGTTGAGAATATTCATCAAAAAAATAAACTAAATTTGTTTATATGATGATAATGCGAACAATTAATGCGTCAGCGAAATTCCATTGTGTAACAAAGAGCTTGTTCGGAAATGCATCACTGTGCTGCATCTGATGCGCAGTACGTTCGAAAATGCATCAGTTGGCATCAAATGTGCAAATGTCATGTGTTCTAAAATGCATCAATGCGCAAACAAACGTCAAACACGCATCACAAAAACGGCTGATGCATTTGATCTTTATTAGTTTTATTTTGTTAAATTGCGTTTGTTTATGGGTAGACTTTTCGAAAAGAATTTGATAGTTCTTTACTATATTAATCAGAATTTTTGGGATTCGTCTGTTGTCGACACAAACGTCTTTTAGCAGGGCACTCATTTTTAAAATTTTTAATTTTCTTTTGTCGATTTCACAACTTTATTTCATTTTTGCTTTCATCTAAACCAAGAAATAAATTTATTATTAACTAAAAATTTATTTTGTTTATTTTTTATAATATGTTTTATTTTTATTATGTTAAATTGTGGATTTTTAAATAAATTAATATTTGTGTTTGTTTGGCTTCAGTTCGTTATTAATTGTAATAAATTTTAAAGATAATAGTTATATGTATTCAGATACCAGCAAAATCAAATGCACTTTCGGGTTTGCTACAACCCCTTCAGTAGTTATCAATTGTAACTACTATTTAGAACAAATAAAATATTATAAATTTCAGTACATTCATATTGTTAATTGGTTGACAATGAAATTTTTACCTACACTAGCAAGATCTATCCTCTCCTATCATAATTATATATTTTTCTATCAGCTATGCCAAAAGTAAAAAAAAAATAGTAATTAATTTGAACAAAATTATAATTTATTTATAAAAAAAATCGAATAAAAAAAGAATCTAAAAAATTTTGTTCTTTTTTCAAATACATTGTCACTCTAGCAAGTGATACATGTAAACAAAAATATATTTTCAAATTAATTTGTAAAAATTTTTTCGTCCTAATTAAATTTCAGTCGACGAATTTACGCAAATATGGTTTAATAACGAATTCGTTGTGCTTTAAAAAAAACTTCCTTGTTCGTCCCAGTTGTCTTTATACCATTAAATATTCAAAATATATTTACTAAATTTTTTGTTTCAGTGCTTGTGCCATACAAACACAAATTTTCCGTAATAAATAAATTATTAAAATTTAAATTTGAGACGGTAGAGTTTTTATTATAAACTTTAAATTTATTTTTATCAGTTAAAAAATATCAGCTAAATCATCCTGACTAAGCTTTTTAGTAGTGAACATTTGTTAATTAAAATGATGGCTTAACATTTGTCGCCGTTTATATCCAAACAATTCCAACTTAAACAACAATAGTTTAACGGACTGACAGTTAACTAATTAAACGTTATTTTAAATAGAGGAATATAAATTTAATAAAATCAGGTGAAAATGTTTGAAAAACAATATTATTGTGAGATTCCCATTTTTTTTTTTTTTTTTTTTTTAGAAAAGGAAACGAAAAATTATTTTGTCATATACATAAAACAAAAATAACAACTGCAAAGTAATAGTATTAATATTAAGTTACTTGTTAAACAAATTTTCAACGGCGTCTTCTACAAATTGTAGGTGAACATTTTCATTTTATTTATATTCTGTGATATGACTGAATTTTTCGTTTATATGTACATACAAAAAAAAATAATTAAAGAACATTTCTTGTTTAAAATTACAAGCAAACAAAATCAAAACTAAATACAATAGCTTTTAAAATTTTTGATAAAAATTAATATAAAATGGACACAGTAACATGCAAATTTATTCAATATAACAAGTTCCTTTATCGCATATTTAAAAGTATAAAAAATGAAAGGATTCCTTTTCGTAGACCAATTTGTTTATTTCAAACAAAAAAGCATTTTTATTATGGATTTATGCTGGTTAAAGGGAAGGGTAGGTCAGTTATGTATATACCGAGGCAGTACTTTATTTACATAAAGAAATATTAAAGAATAAATATTATACATATTTTTGCATAATTTAGAAAGCTCCACATTCAAATTAATTAAATTTTTCCCTTAAATGATCTTGATTTCTTTAACTTTATATTCATAGGCAAAAAATAAATTATAGCTAAAGAGAACTACAGTAGAGTTTGCTCTTAACGTTAAGGCCGACTAGCTAAAGCTATATTTATCCCATTATAGAACATCATTAGCTTTCGAAGCAATTTTGACTAAAAGTTTCATGATAAAACAGCCTTAAATACCCTTTCAACAACTCGGTATCAAAGTGTATGTTTACATATATTCATGATGAAAGCATCTTTCAACGGTACTCTACCTCTGGGTTTCTTTAAATTCTAAAAATAAATCTTAAATACTTAATACCAAATGAGTCGAGTTTCGAATTTCTTAATTATGTATATATTTTATATTAGAATCTTTCCTAATTAATGTTGTGGGCTTTCAAGGAAATAAATGGTTTGCTATTTTTTATGTTTAATTAGAAACTGTACGCAAACACTTCGCTATTTCAACCTTAACTATTTTCTACTTTTGTCTATAAAATCAAAAAAATTGAAATAAAAGATCTATAGTTTAAAGTCTACTTTCGTATTTCACATTCACAAACTTTTTTTTGTTTTTTTGCTTACTTTAATTTAAAATGCTGTATCTTCCAACTGCTTGGAAGATAAATACAAGAATAAACCATTTTCACTTTAAATATAATTCCTCGAGTACCGGATCTGTGAACTACCGTAAATACAGATACTTTGGTTACAATTGATTATAATGTATTTTTATCAGTACTGCCATCGTAAGTAGCAATTTTCAACAATGGATGTAAAGATAAATTGTTCAACTTTTATTAAACGCTTAATACTTTAAAAAATAATGAATAACCCGTTTTATTGTTGTTTTTGTCTAAAATTAAAGCATTATTGCATTTAAATGAAAAGTACCAACTATAGGAAAAAAAAACATTTCTTTTCTCTTTTAAAAGTGAAAAAATATTTATTTATTTATTTTACAGCCCGAGTGTTATTCTATTTTATTTCTTGTTTTGAATTAAGGCATAAACAAAATAATCATAAAACTTCCTTTCATTCCAATTAGAAGCTCAGTTCATCTAATAAATGAATTGATTAAAAGCAATAAATAAATTTGTACTATTCTACTCCCTGAAAGAGATTTCTCTGATTAAAAACAAAATTTAAAATAAAATAATGATATTAAACTTATCAAACTAAAACTACAAGCAACTTTAATGATTTAAAAAAATATATATTTTGTATTATTTTTCTTTTTTTTTAATGTTTTGTTTATTTTTTTGTGAATAATATGTCCCCCCGAAAAACTGATCAAATAAAGTACAAATCTTCAGAAAAAATATTAACATGTAAAACACAACAATTAAAATAAATACATTTTAAAATCAACAGTAAAAACTAGTTAAAATGAAAAAAAAAACACAGAAACGCTCTTATGATTTTTTTAACATTAATAAAAACGCAGCAAGAAGACAAAACAACATTTTTTTTAAGTCATTAAACTTTTACTTCAAGTTTTATATCGCATGCGACAAACACACCAAAACTTTTAGTTTATATACTTTCAGAATCTTTTAAAGATTTGGGTGTTAACAAAATATTAAATCCATTTATTTTATTATTTTTGGTTTTTTTTTTATATGTTTTTTGCATTTAAAAAAAATATTAAAAAAAGATTATATTGACTGAATAAAAAATGCGATCCACAATTTTTATTTACATAATCCCAAATACAAGAATATTAACTGTAAACAAAATTTAAATAGAAAGAAGCTTTGAATACCGTCCACGCACACAAATATCTTTGGTTTTATAGAAAAAACAAATTACAATATTTGTCACAAAAGGACCTAAAAATGTACGACTTATTTAACAACTTGATAAATATACAAACAACTCTAAAGTTTAAGAGCATCAATGTTGGCTATGCACGACCTCATTTAGTACAATATTGAAAAACTTGTCATGTTTTCGTTGTTCTATTATAAAATAACTTTAGATACAATTAAAGAGAACGGCTGCGTTAACGTTGTAGGACTTTATCTGGAGAATATTTATTTTTTTTTTTATCAAAATAAATCTTCATATTTTTCAAGTGAAAAAATATATTTTCAAAAATAAAATTTTTGAAAATGTTTTTCACTTTTTTCAAAAATAAAATTGTTGAAAAATATTTTTTACTTTTTTCACTCGTTTATACATTTTTATTGATTTTGTTATTAATGCAGCCATAACTTCGTATGAATTTCAGTTTAATATACATTCTCGTAATTTCTCTTATCACAAGTCTGAATTTAAAGAGAATCTTTAACATAATCTTTTGATTGAATAGCTGCATTCGTTTTAATAAAAATCGTTTTATTTTCACGTTCATACCTCTAGTTCATCTAAATACTCTTTTTTCTGCTATTGTCCATCAGTTAAAGATGTCAATTATATAAAAAATTCAGCTTTAAACAACATCTGCTTTTTTTTGCAATCGCTCGTAACGCGAATTATTTTCCACATAAAGTTTTTGCACATTCCACTGAAAACAAAATTCCGCTTATGATGAATATTTTCTTTTTGTCTGAAATGTCATTGCCATTGTTTTCTGGACGACCATACGAACAAACCCTAAGAATTCAATCGAATTTGGTTTTACCGTTCTTGAGTTATAAAGTCACAATACACTTGCAACAATTTTATATACATATAGACACAGTATTGAAATTACCTTTCCAATGATACCCATATTGGTTTATTCTGCCATAAAATACTGGATATATGCCATATTATAATACAAGTCTAAGGGTCAGCCTTAAACTTTTCTCTTTACATTTTATACCCCTTAAACAATTTTTTTTTTTTGTTTTTTTTTTTATTTTTGCAAATGCCACGATAACACTGTTCAAATTGTGGAAAAAATAATTCACGTGAAATTTCCGATACCAATTTTTTTGTTCGGGTGGAATTGAAATTGCAGATGAAAAAAATTTTCACTTTTTTTTCACGATTGGGGTGATTATCTTAAGTCTCCAGCAATGGAAATAACTTTTCCATTGCACCAAGTTCGACATTATTATGATGCGTTTTAGTAATAAGTTAATATTTGTTAATATTTGTTATTCACAGCATGTCCTTTTGATGAAAGTTCATGGTACACAACGCTATTAAAAGCAAGGAATACAATAAATACTTTTGTTCTCAAAGAATAATCTCACAGTCAAGAAAAAGATACACATCTTACCGTTATATCTTTTAAAAAATCTAGAAGTTCTTATTACTAATTTAAATCATAATAAAATTCTTAAGACGAATGACTTTACTTCCCCAATAATATTTATATTTCATACAAAATTAAGAAACAGGCCTAGTTCTTTGTTAAATAAATCTTACATTTTTTTAAGTTTTTTATCATACCGTTGAAAATTTGTCGAATTTATAAATTAACACCCAAGTCAGTTCCGGTATTTTTGCATTTAATAAGTTGCGGATATTTAAAAGCAAAAATATTTTTAATTTTAATAATCCTCATTTGCTTTCATGAAAGGCATTAGCGTTTTTGTCTCTTTTGTACAAAATTAAGTCCTCATAGGTAAAATAAAATAATTAAGTAATTAATAGTAAGTAAATAATTCTAAAATTAAATCAAATTTAATTTATATTTAAGCATAATTACGACAACAAAACAAAAAAAAAATATTATGATTATGAACAAAGAAAACACCAAACTACATAAACTTAAATTGTATCATTATTTAAATTAACTTTTAACTAATTTTAATTTAATTTAATAATTAATTTATCCATCTAGACTTTTATGTAAAAAGTTAAAAAACAAAAAATTAACAAATTTTTTATTATTACATTTTAGTATTAAATAAAAAAATACACAAAAATCTAAAAGTAATGAAATCCTTAAATTGAGTTGTGAGTTAAAATTCATACATTCATGAATGCAAACACAAATACATATATGTATTGGTCATACACACACTAAGAAAAGAGGCCTTAATAACAAAAATCAAATTTTTCCTAGCAGTGACAGAAAATGGTAAAAAAAAAACTCTTTTTGATTGAAGCAATAATTTATTTAAAAATTATATTTCGTTTGCCACTATATGAACCAAATGTACCCAATGGCCACCAAGAAACTAGAACCTATTTATTTGCATTTAAGGCCCGTAGTTTCAACAAATATATACCTAACATGAATCCATACGGCCCCTAATATATAATATTAGGTGTGTGTGTGTGTGTGTGTGATATTGATTTGCTTAGACTTCGGAAGTTTTAAAAATTATTATTTTAGGAAGAAAAAAGCCTGAAAAATATTTTAATTTATTAACAACAATTTTGTTAAAAATTTCAGTTTTTAAATTGTTAACTTGTTAAATGAATGACCTATTTCTTTTTAGTTATATCACTTGATATTTTTGATCTTTAAACTTTCTTAAAACTAAATAATTAATATTATTAAATGCAGTGTAATAATTACACTGTCACTGAACGAACGAAGTCTTTAGAAAGTTGTGTGTTATTAATTGAAAATACAATGGCAATTAAAGGATTTCAAAGCTAGAAAATTACAATCACAAAATGTGAGTGTGTTTTTGAGAGTTTGGAATAAATGTGTTCAAAATATCCAATGTTATTATATGTTTAAATATAATGTTAATTATTTAAATAAATTAGAAATGTATTTGTGTATTTAATACAATAAAGCCATGTGTAAAACAAAATTGTAAATATTTAAATAATTGTAAATTATAAAAAATTAAAGTAAAACTTTTTAGATTAGTAAACTAGAAAAAATAAAAGAATTTATAAACATTAATTTAATTTCTTTATTTTCTGAACGTTAAGTTATAAAATATATTTTTATAAAGTATTTCTTTTTTTTTTTAATTATGTAATATTTTTTCACAGCTGTTAACATCCTTCTAATGTTCTGTGAATCTGTATTAATTTTGTTACGCTTTTCAATATATATTTCCGTTCAATATGTTTGTGTTTTTTTACATACTGAATCAGTTTTTATTTTACTACTTCTCTGGTTAAAAACTGCACTTTACCTTTAAATCTTTCCTACTTTGCAATCTTGTAACAAATTAAATTTGTACCGATCATTTTGTTGGAAGTACAAGAATTTCTTTGAAAATAAATTTCAAGAACCAGTGTTTAAATGCAGTATCAGTATACAGCAGCATAGAGGCTTTCTGTTTTTAAATTATTCTTTTTTCTTTGTGCTTGTAACAAACGAAGAATGCCGCATTGGAAATTCCGCTTTAGCAGCTTAAGGACTTGTGGGTTTTTTGCAATAATACGTGCTATCACTCAAATTCGACTGTTTCTATGCAGTTGAAAATTTGCGATCTAGAATCCATGAAATCTAAACTTCTAATAAAAATTTAATTTTCTGAAAAATTTAAAATACAAGAACCACATTCTAAGGAAAATATTTGATGATGTTTTTAAAAAGTATTTAATTGATTCAAAGTGAATTTTTTAGCATATCATAGAATAAGAGACTTTGACTCCTTAAAAAATTACAGCACTTATAACAAAACACAGATTTGAAAAATCCCGCAACAAAAAATTTAAAGTTTTAATGCAAATGCCGTAGTACGAATAAATTACTTACCACTTTTTGTTAAAAGTTCTCAACGAAGAAAACCTTGTGCCTTTTTTCAAAATATCTGAACATTAAAATACCGTTTTAATGTTTTCATTTTCATTATACAACTGCCCAAGTCGGGCACTTATTACCGAAACTAAAAGAAAAAACAAATTTTATACGAATTTTATTTTTCGTGTTACATTTTTATTATGTTTTTATTTTTATTTCTGTTTTGAATTGAAAGCATTTTTTCCATATTAGTCGAATATTAATTTGCTTGTATTATTTAACTTTTTTTCATTTTTTAATAATCCAAAATTTTTCTGATATGAATAGATTTTAAATTTATTTAAATATCACAATGAAACGCTTATCTTAAAGCTTAAGTAAAATAAATAAATAATGAATTAGATGTACATAAAATATGTAAATAAAAAAAATAATTACTGTGTAAATGTCAATATTTAATAACTTTAATATTTTTTTAGTTTCTTCTTTATTTTTTTCGCTTCATTTTAGGATGTAGTAAATTTGAAATAAAATATAATGTTTAGATGTTTTTTAATAATTTTAGAGCGTTATGAAAATTAAAAGAATACATTATTTCCCCCTGCTTTCAACAATAACAGAAATATCCTCTAATATTATTAGAAATTTAAAAATATATAATTAAATCAAATATAATTAAAAAAATGAGAAGCAAACATATCGTTGAACATAATAATTTAAAAGTTTTTATTAGAACAACTAAACAAAATTTTTAATTCAATATTTTCTTGAATTTTTTCCTAGTTAACACGACCCCTTATAATTATTTCAGATTTTAATCTTATTTTCAGGAAACAGCGCTAAGTAATTAATTAATACACATTAAAATAGCAATATTGAAACTAATTTTATTAAAAACCAAATGCAGACTCTTTGCTTCAATATTCTAGAATATATTCAACTAATTACAATCGTTTCAAGTTTTCCAAAATAAAAAAATATTGTCGCTTTGACTTTAACCACAACTTAAAAAATACCTATATTTCTTATAAAAAAAGATATTAAGACTGGAAAATAGTTTAAACATTAAATTAAAAAATATACATATAAAAGTAATTAATGAAAAATAAATATATTTTTGTTGAACACAATTTTTATTTATTAGTTAGCCAAAAATGTTAATACATATTTTATATTTTAATTATTTTAAACAAAATTTTCATATAAATGGAGTTTTAGAAAAAATCACCTTTTCATTTTCCATATAAACCAAAAACCAGTAATAATTTAGCAATTGCAGCTTCCCCTCCCCCTCCTACTAAACAAATTAAATATCATAGCAATTTTGTTATTTAATTTAAATAATGTTAAATTTGTATTTAAAAATTCAAACACAAAAGTTATATAAAGAAAAAAAATTTTTTTTTAATATATGAATTATGCCTGCTAATTATAGCTCTTTCAAATTTTAAATTCAATAAAATCAATAAAACAAACAAAAATTGTTATTAATAAAAAATAAATAACAAAAAAGTAATAAAATGAATATAGAAAATATTTTATAATCGTTATTAATAAACAAAAAAACTAAATAATTCCATGAAAAAATAATATTCAAATAAACAGAAACTAGCAAATTTAATTTCAGCATAAATAAAAGAAACTTAACACTCTGAATATTAGAAACTCCATTATACAATTTTATTTCGTCAAAATCAGAGAAGAAAAGCTAAATTAAATACTTAGTCAAGTGCAAAAGAAAATAAAAACAAAAATAACAACAACAATTCCTTATAAATTAAAAACTAATAAATTGAATAAAATTCGCAACAAAAGCAAAAAGAACTACAAACAAATTAAGTGATTGCAAAATAAAAAACAAAAAAACAATTATTACAAAAAAAAAATTTGAAAAAAATAGTTTATTTATCTTTCATTTTTTCAGTTTAACCTCATTTCAAATAGAAATTTTAAAACTGCTTTTAATTTTGAAATATGTATGTACATTTAAAAAAAATATATATTAAATAACAACTTACTGTGTGAGAAGAAAGTTTTTATAAAAGCTTGGTTCAGCCAACTACTTATACGAGAGTTTGCCAAACAGTTATAATCGTAAAAGCAATTAATTATAATTAAACTAACGACTACAAATAACTTTTTTTTAACAGTTGCAAAGAAAACCCTAAAAATCAATTAAGAAAATAAAGTGTTTACTAAGCAAGAGAAGTCGCTATTAAACTGGAAACGGGTAACAGTTATCTAACAATAAAATTCCCAACATAATTCAGGCTCGGCCGGTAGGATACTAAAAGTAGCAACACCTAGATTAATGTACGTTTAATCTAGGTGTTTTATCCCTCTATTTTAATAGCGATAAAACCATAAACTAAATATTTTAATATTGAACAGAAGTAATGAATCTCTGACAAGTTAAAATAATTATTTTTAATGCTGTAAAGAAATCTCTAATCCAAAGTAAGTGAGTTAGATTTTAATAATCTGATAAATTTAGGGCTATAAATCCTTTATGACACATAACCTGCAGAGCCAACCCAAATTAATGGTCAAATTTAAGGTTAATTATAACTCAGCAATGAACAAAACATATCTCATCCTTAATGTTCTATTTATCAGTAACTGCACAAAACAATTTCAGAATTTTTACAGGAAGCTGTAAAGATTAAATGCGATGTTCTGTAGAACAAGCATATTTATCAAACCGCAAAAAAAAAAGCATTCAAGTAACTATGTTTCCTTAAACGGTGTACTTCACTCCTTCCGATCTCCTCGCTATCTAAAATATAATACAACACTTATGTATGGGCCGGTGCTTCTAGGACTTTTTTGGAGTCACTCGACCCTGTACAGGGGAGAGCAAAGAAGCTCATCGGTAACAGTGAGATATCTAACTCTATTGATTCACTGGAGCATCGACGATATGTGCGGTTATTTCACTGTTTTATCGTAACTGCAACGGAATGTTCTCTGACAAAATCAGGCAATTTATACCTGAAACCCGTAATTTTAAACGCGCAATACGTTTGCGGTCGATTGTCCAATAAATCACATGACGGAGAAAATTTGTTTTTTTGTCGAACAGTTCATACATATATGGAATATATAGACGACTTTCCTGACATTTTCAATATGCAAAGATTCAAATCAAATGTCCACAAGCCCTACTCCCTCTATTTCCCTTCCCATAACCATATTTCCTAGTTCTGTCACAAAATGTGGCATGAGTGTACTTATCCCTGGAGTACTGTTCGTATTAATTATTTTATCCTGTCATTTCCATTTTCTTAAATAATGTAAATTAATTATTGTTGTAATCATTATAAAGTAAATCTTATATTAATTGCAAATATTGTATTTGTATTTGCTTGCTATTTTAAGTTATCTTTTAAAGTATTCAAATTCCAGTTGTTTTATTGTTCTAAATTTGCTAGCGTTTTGTTTTCAATATTTGAAGGTTGTGAACTTAAATTGCAGTTTCCACTGAAGCTAGTAATCGTGAAAAACTGTTTACTACGTCTATGAATGTTAAGTGGTGAATCAGAAAATATCAGAGTCACACAACCAGTGTTAATGTGTGATGTTAAAAATGTGTTTACTAAAATTTACATACATTACAGAAGAAAAAATATATTTTTAAAATTAGTGCAGAACAAGTAAGAGTGCTATATTCACCTTTCTTTCACCATATTCATATGTATTACCACATCTGCCATACTGCAGATTTCCCATTGAATAGTTACAATAAAAATCGGCAAAAGAAATTATTTGCTCTTTTTTTTTTCAAAAATTGTAAGGTTTACTTATGTTTGTTGTCCTAACTTAGTAAATGTAAAGGTTGATTTATAAGCTGAAAGCTCACCACTTTTTATTACCTTTTTTATTACTTTTTCTCATAAACAACAACCACCTGCAACAAACGAAAGTTTAAAAAAAGAATTGCAAAAAATAGAAGCAGGCGTGGTGGACGGATCTTGCTGGTTTACAATAGAAAAATTTTCGAAACTATATCTGACCAATTGGAGTACTTAAATTTTCTCTAGCTCATTTGGTGTCTTTTCAAAGTTGATTTCGACACGAACACGGCCAAACATCGCTCAATAAACATCGCTATGCATAAGAGAACTCTGAATATTCATATATACTTTATGGGGTTGAAAATGGATGTTTTACAAATTACAACCGGAATGAAAGGCTTAGACATACCCTTTTCCACCTGCGTTGAAGGGTATAAAAATCATGGCTTTTGTTAGTGCAACTCATATATCTTACCACTGCCTACAATTTTTAAGTTAATTTAAAATATTTCTAATTGCAGTTTTACGTAGTGGCTATACGAGTTTGCGATATTTAGGCGCAGTGCAAATTCTAGTGTTACAGTGAAAACACTAACTAAACTTTGTAGTTGTAGTCAAAATAATGCTCCACATTACTAAGCTGGTATAAAAAAAAGCAAAAATTATGTTACTATAGCGAGTATAGAGAAAATTCAGTTCGAAGAGATAAATTTAGTCCCAAGTTATTTTAAGTCCTAAATCAAATACTTGCAATAATAAGCCCAATTATATTCTTAAACGAAGCAAAAATAATTAGATGTATTCACATGAGCGTGTATTTTCTGATACTGTACATGCAAGATGTGTCATTACTAATTTTTTCAATTCACAACCTATTTTAAGTTGTATGTTGTGCCAAATACAACCGGAGTATCGTGAACACACTCTTGTAGTTAGTACTGTAAAACTTCTAAAATTGGTATTACTAATTTTAAAAATTAAAGTAATACGATTTTAGATAACAAAAATAAATTTAGAAATTATCAAAATGCAGAAAGATGCGAAAATTATTTTTGCAAAAATAACTTCTACGACATTCAATATTGAATTATTACAAAGAAACGACTTAGCACACTCAAGATCTGTACAGACGGTTGTCAGATCTAACAATATTGTCAGAAAAAAATATACAGAAAACGCCTAACAATTGTGTAAACTTACAATTGTTGTCTGACAACATTGTCAGAAAAACTATTGTCAGATAATTGTCAAACTTTTATCTGTCAATAATATTGTCAGATATTTTACAAGTGTGTGAACGCTTTTATTTGCATTGTTAGAATATTTTCAGACATTGTCAGTTCAAAATTAATTTTAATGTGTTGGAAATCTTAAAAATCTGACAACGATATCATTGTCAGATGAAAGTAAATGAAAAAATGCTTTAAAAAAAACTGAAAATGAAAAAGAAAATTAAAATTAAATCAGAAAAAAGAAAGTTAAAAAAATTGGCGACGATATTTCACGGGACGACTTTGATGGTGGGAAAGAACTTGCCTGTTTTTAAGCACCTTGTAAATGGCATATGGTTCTTCAGGAAAAAAAGCTCAAATAGTTTAAACTGGAATCGGGAACAAGTGTTGTAGTTACCGAAATTTGTCATGTAAGTTTAACCGTTATAAAAAAACGCTTGAAAATTGGACAGAATGTCGATAACTATGACCGTTATAATAACAGGTATAAATATTTAAAATTATAAATTAAAGGGTGACCTAATAGATCATTTAATTTCATGTTTATGATAGTTGTGAGCAGGCGATTGATATTTACAACGAACCTGTATTGCTAAGTTCTCTATAAGAGCAAATATACAATTTGTATTTAAAAATCCCAATAATTGATTGGTGTATGTGAGCAAAGCTATGAACGGTTATAGACAGACAAGTGAAATTTACAAGGAACTTTATTGCTAAGTCCGCTAAAAGAGCAAGTTTATAATTTGAATTTATCAGTTGAAGGGTGTGATCTTACCTAATGTAATTTCACATACATATATAGCCCTATCTTTTAAACCGTTATAGTCAAAAATTAAGAAGTATAAATAAAACTTTTGAACCTTTAAAGACAAATAGCTAAAATCTGTTTTGAAGTCAGTTTTTTGCAAGAACTATTTCTCTTGATCCTCGCCAAAAACGTAAGCTGTTAGATTCGTTACAGTTTCTTCATTTTGATTAATATCCATTTGTTTTGATAAAGATTTATAATATGAATTTGTAACTTTTATAATAATTTACATCAAAAAATCTTTTGAATTGTTTTAATTCTAACAATAGAGCTGTAAATTTTTGCCACTTGACAATTCTTACTAAATAGTGAACTTACAATTTTTTGTCGGACAATGTTGTCAGATAAAGTTACAAGGGAATTGCCAGTTTTCTGACGAATGCCTTCCAATCGTGTGAACTGACCATCTGTATTGTGGTGACAATTTTCCTCTGCCTTGTCATTGTCAATACATTTTTAGGTCTGTCAATATTGTAAGATCTGACAACCGTCTGTACAGAGCTTTACAAAAGGTTGTAAACTGATAAAATGTTAGAATTTTTTTATTTTAAATAGAGTTGAAACTAGTGACGATGCTCTACACGTAAATTTTAATCAATAGTTTATTAAATTATTTCAATCTAGTTGACTTAAAATATATTTTTGATACCGTAGATGTTAATTAATAGTTATGATTATTAATTAGATCACTTTTTTGAAATTATGAAAAAATTGACTATTAGATTAGGATGTTTCCTGTTTCGTATGGTTACTTATTAATTACGATTATAAATAATATAAAAATAATATAATTGGAATTACTTGGAATTAATTTCAAATATTTACTAAAAAAAACGGAATCAAAAAGCAATTCGACGCCTTCAAAGTTTACTTTTGTTTAATTTGATTGATTCAAAAATCAACTATGAAAATATAGGAATTACTGTTTTGATTACTTTTGAATATTTTAAAGTAATACCCAGTTAGTATCCTGTTAAGTTTAACTTAATTTACAATCGTAATCAAATATTTGTTGCCATTAAATTAAAAGGTCATTAAGATTCTTTTTTTAGAAATTAATCGTTATCACAATTTATAAAATTTGATATGTAGTCTAAACTAAATATAACACTGATGTTATATTATTATTGTTGTATAATCCTTTTTTTATTTGTAGCTGTACAGACGCAATAAAGTTAAAAGGCCTTATTGGCAATTAATTTTTATTTTACAATAAGTTTATAAAACAAAATTTCCATACAAAATTAGTTTTATAAACCTGTAATAAATTTAAAAATTGATTGTGAATAAGGCCCAAAGTCAATAGAGTAACTCTTTATGGTTGATATAATAAAATTTAATCGAATTAAATTAAATAAAATAAATATTTCTTTTAACACGTTCACGGAAGGTAAACGTATCATTAGTGAACTGTAAAAATATACATGAATATTTTTTTTTTTTAAACTGTGTGGCAATAAATGTTAAATAGCTTTCATGTCCGCGAACGTGTTAATGTATGTATATTTAATTGTAATGTAATAACAAATTAGTGAGTTGTACATAAAAACAAAATAATTTTAATATAATTATAATCTAGTTTTCTTACATGAACAGAGCGATGTTAAAACACTTGGTAAGTTTAATTAATTGTTTTTCCTTTTTTATTAAAATATTTTTCTAATAAATAAACATTTCTTATTCTGTAGCAAAACTTATTGTAAAGCTCTATTATATTCATTCACTGTTTATAATATTTAAATTTTATATGTTTTTACAACAAGAAAAAAATTAAAAAAAAATAGAAAGTAAATAAAAAAGATACACCAATATTCAATCCATTTCGACTCCTGTTATTCCTTTTTAACCGAATTAACCTATAAATTCAAACAACTATAATTTTTTATTTTTAACACTTTTGCAAGTGCATGAGCTTTTGAAAGCTGTTTGCTTAAAACCTTAAAAAGCACGATTTTGTTTTTAATATTTAAAACAGTTAACAGCTTTTTATTTCAGAAATTGAGAATATTGAATAAACTTTAGCCAAAGTTCAAATGTTGTGTCTGTTTTAAAACGTAAATACTACTTTCTTCAATAAAAAAAAAAAAAGAACAGCAAGTGACAATTCCTGGCGTAAATTATAAAAGAAAAACAAAAGGAATTTTTAATGCATTTTTTTCGATAATATATAATTAAACTATAAATAAAATTTGTTATTTTGAAATTAGTAAGACTTGACAAAATATAAAAATATAATTTTAATCAATTTATGTGTTTCGTTATACTTGTCATTCATATAATATCACACACTTTGTTTTTTTTTCGCTTTTCAAAAGCTCTTGTCATACACTTTCTTACGTACAAACATACATTTCATAAAACCATGAGATATTCTACGCTAGATCACTCTCTCTATCTCTCTGTCTCTTACGCCAAAGTCAGAGTCGCTCATTAAATACAAACTGTAGAACTATTAAAGATTTTTTATTTGTTTTTTTTTTTTAGTTAGATTTTTTTTAGTTTCACTATCATTCGTTTATAAATTTTGTAAAATTATTTAATTTTTATTTTTTGTGAAATTGGTGTTGTTTATTATTTTTTTTTGTATTTACAATGTTTTATAAAAAAAAGAAAAAGTATAAAAAAACCAAAAGAAAGAATAGTTAGATTCAAAAAAGAAAAACAAAACTTATTTATTACAACTTTCTCGTCCAACATTTTGTAAATTATTTTTTCTCAAATATAAAATATAACACTACCATACTCCCTTCTAAAACTACAAACTCCGGCACTGTAGACCTGTTGGATTTTGGGGTAAAATCGTTGGTTCGCTATGTGTGATAGCTGGTGTGCTGACAATCGCTTTGCCCGTACCCGTTATTGTTAGTAATTTCAACTATTTCTACCATCGTGAAACGGATCAAGAGGAAATGCAAAGCCAAAACTTCAATCATGTCACAAGTTGTTCGTATATGCCAGGAGCTATAGGTAAACCTTAAGAGTTCATATGTTTTTCCGTTCGGAACATTTGTCATTTCGATTCGTATGATTTTCCTGTCGATTTGTTTTCAACACTTAGGTCAACATTATCGAAAATCCTCATTATCTGAATCGTCTTCAGATATAATGGACTTGGATGATGGTATTGGCACACCCGGTTTAACTGATCATCCAGGACGTCATTTAGCTCCATTCTTAAGAACGCAACAGTCGTTCGAGAAACAGCAACTTCAATTGCAATTACAGCAACAACAACAACCTCAACAAAATGGTGTTAGAGGCTCAAGTACTTTAAACCAGAGACACAACAGTGCCATGGCGGTCAGTATTGAAACCGATGTCTGACTACTGGGTAAGTTTTTTTTTTCTGTTATTTTATATCCTTAATCATAATTATTATGTTATAGTCTCAATAATTAAAAAAACACAAAATTTTCAATAATTTTAGTAAAAAATGTGGAGCATAGTATTAATTGGCGTCGTGAGATGCTACGCTGGATGCCAGAAACTACATCAAAAGCGGTCTAAGAGATCACTACTTATGCAAAATAACAAAAAGCGTTCTTTTTTAGAAAATTTAATTAACCAATAATAAATTTACAAAAAAAAATTTTTTTTTTATTATTTTCTAGATTTTAATAAAAACGAAAAAAAAAAAATAATTAAATTAACATTTAGCAAATATCATGATTATTAGTAAAGAAATAAAAGAGTAAACAGGAGTAGATAAAATAAATTTAGTTGATAATTAGTAATCAATTTTTTAAGACAAGCTAAACAAGAAGCAAAGAAGTATGAAATAAATTAACAAATTAGCTTAAAACAAAGATTTTTAGAATATCAAAAACTAGACAATTGGTTTAAAATAATTGTAGTAAATAATGAAAACAAAAACAAAAAGCAAATTAATTAACAGTACGATAATTAAATAATTCAACATATTTAAATAATTTGTTTATAACTCGATTTTAAATTTTTTTATTAAACTACTCAACAATGTTTACAATCAAAGATAAGAAATTTTCAAAAGACAATAGAATTGGCATAGACAATTAACAAATTTAACTCGTTTTATTTTCGCTTACTTAATTGTTTAATTAATTGCTGTACGAAATTGTTATTTTTCATTTATTTATTTTATTTTTCATTTTTTAAGTTAATAATTGCCATATTCAGAGAAAAACACAACACACAGAATTTTTAGTCTGGTCATTATTTTTCAATCTTACCGAATTGGCCATGTACTAAGGTAATAACTACTTAACGACTTATGAGAATAAATTTAAAAAATTCTTGGACAACTTTCACGTTCACGCTTGGTTATTTATTTAAATGTTCTTTATTTGGATACTAATTACAGTACCCGTTGATGATCACATCATAGAAAATAATGAAGGAAATGCCATTTAATTCAGCCATGGACCAAAAACATTTTACAGGGGAATGACCAAGTTTAATTTTTATTTAAAATCACCCTAGGCCAGCGTTGCCAAAATGCTGATTTTATCATGTTTTTGATGATTTTTGCACCAAAATATGATTTGGTGATTTTTTTTCTTAAATTATGATTTCTAATTTATAAAAACTATAATTTTTGTATTTCAAGTGTGTAGTACTTTCATTGTAATTGGACTACATAATAAAGTTAAGTTTTGTATCAGATTGTTGTAAACAAAACAAAAGTTTTCAAAGCTCATCCTGTCAAATACATAGAATGTATGAGAACCTGCAACAAACAGAATATGTGAAAATAAGTCTTAGTAACGACCTGGACTTTGTTCCAGTAACAACTTTATACAAAAATACAAGTATGTAATTAAATCGTTGTATAGAATTCACGATTTGGCCATTTTGTTAAATACAGAATCCATTAAGCATTTAAATTAATATAAAAAGAAAACTTTTATGCATGAAGACCGCAAATCGAGAGCAACATTGACAATACAAGTGTGTATGTGTAGTGGGTTGGTACTTTTTTACTTAAATTTATTGCCTTAATTATAAATTAAAATTATGAATAATTTCAACAAAAAAAAAACAATATCAAAAAGTTTAAACTCTATTGAGTTAAACAAAACACTTTACAAATGTTGAGTAGTCTTTAGTTCAATTCGTTTTAGTTTTGAAATAAAATAAAAATGAACGCTAATTATATAAAACAAAACTGCCGTTAATTTAAACAGTAAAAATAATAATAAATTATATTGTAATAAGCAAAAATAATAATAATTAATTTTGTAAATATTAGAAAATGAAAAATTTAATGCAATAAATAAATTCAATATGAAATCTTCCATTTAATTAAAAATTTTTATGAAAAAAGAACGAGATGTATGAAAAAAAAATAAAGTTTTTCTTTTTTTATTTGTGATTAATTACAACATAGCAAATATCGGATTAAATTTTTTTCTCTAGGACTAGTAGAATTAATAGCTTTGTAATTTTCATCTTTTGACGTTATTAGTAAACCAAAAGTTTTTTTTAAATTTTTTCCTTTATTCTGAAATGTATACAACTTAGTAAACATTCAATCGATTATTGATGCTTTAGCAATTTTAGAGATGCGTTGCCTTAACGTCTTTGAAAATATTGTTAAAAAAAGTCCTTTTAATTTTTATTATGAAGTCCGTTTCGATTATCACACGGATTTAAATAGCAGGCCGAACAAGGTTTATCTCTTCCATTTTGTAACCGATTTTCATACACAAGCAATATTATGCTCGAAACTTATTTGAGACACAATATATGCATGAGTAATCAGTTGAGAAAACTTACGCAAAAGTTTGACCATCCAAAGCCATAAATAACATTATTATACGCCTTAATTCAGTTTTAATTCACTCTTCTATAAAGAATAATAAAAAAGTAAAAGCGTGTTCTTGAAGTGTTGAAAATTACAAAGCTATTTAATCAGCTAATTCAGTGTCACATATTGGTTACAAACATTTTTTTTTTTTTCTTCTAATAAATATTACAAAAAAAGTTAATAAAAAAAGGAAAATATTACTTCTTCTAAAACAGAAAAAAATCAAACAAAATCAAACACTTCAACTTTTGTCGACTTTTCAAAAAAATTTGATTTCCCAATCTACGGAATTTATGTTCGCTTATTACTTTTTCTACAACAATAATAAAAATACAATTTTTAATCTTACTATCCCTCTTTTGGACCATAACTTTTTTGATTATTGTCCTAATCAAAAATTAATATAAAAAAAATTTGAAACACTTAAAATTTAATATAAAAAACAAAAAATCAAATATTCTAAAAATAAAATGACTGAATCACAAATAAAACACAAACACACAACATTAAATTTGAAAAATATATTATTTCGCTTATTATCGTCAATATCTAAAAGTGTACATATGTAAACTAAAATAAAACAATAACAAACATAACCATGTAATGAAGAAAATAATAAAGAAGAATATTAAAAATAATACAACAATTAAAAAATATATTAAAATATAAATAAAAACCATGAAACGTTATCTAAAAGCTTTGAATACCGTCCACGCGATTGCATGATAAAAATAAAAGATTGCTACATGATACACAAGAGAACAAACAATACACACGGAGACAACCCAATGCTTTTTTTTTTTTTTTGTTTTAATCTTGTCATCTCTTATTATCAAGGTTTTCGAATTTTTTCAAAAAAAAAATTTAAAACACCAAATTAAATTTGCAAAAGTTGAAGTTTTTTCGAAATAAATTCTAAACAAACTGACAGTGCACTTGTATGTTTCAATACATTAAAGTTAATTTTGTCTAGTCCTTTTTTTAAATAGACACGTATATGTTTGAAACTTTTTAGATATTAACACTTTTTAAATGGTTTTCCATCATTGAAAGTAAAATATTAAAATTTCTTAAACAACCATTATCTCGTTCGGTTACTGCCAATAGAAGACAAAAGCACATTTCAATCAAACCCCAACTTAAAAAAAAAGCAATTATTACAGTTATTTTCTAATTTCATGATTATGATTGCAGTCAAGATATTGAGATTACATCCTATTAAATTTATTTATTCCATTTTAAAGATTTCAGTCGTCTTATAATTTATCGTTAATATTTTCATAATATACGTTTTATATCCTCCTAAGGTTCATATAAAAATATCGGTCGGTTATTAGGTAACAAGGCACAACTTTTTTATTATTATTTTCTATTTTAGTAAATAATTATGCTTATTGTGAATTAAAAAAAAAAACGAAAACAATTTGAAACTGCCAAGTAGATGGATGAGAACAATGCTGCTCCTGTTCCCTTTTAAAATTGGTCAACTAGTTTGGCAAGCAATTCCTTCCCAACAAAAAAAATTAACACATACCTAACAAAAATTCAAATAAAATTTCCCTATATTAAAATTGAATTTTATTAAAAAAAACATTTAATAAGCAAATATTCCAAAATTCGAATAGAAATGTATGTTACATAAATTATTGCTTTATAATAATATGATGAAAGTTATCGACTTGTTTTTGCCTGTGTCTTCCCAGTGAGCAAAATCACTCAACAACAGCTAAAGAATATTACACAATGCATACTTTTAGGCATAACATTATCATTTGATTTCCTAAGATCTTTATAATTATTTAATTTCCGGCTTTTCTTTTTATAAAGCAGTGCAAAAAATCAGCCTTTGATTATAAACAATTAATTTAATTTCACCTTTGCCAACAAAAAAAATGGTTTTTAGTTTTATTTTTTATTTTTTCAAATTTTACAATATTGGCAGGAGGTGGGATGGTTCTACTTTCCTTTATCACCTTAAAAAGAGTACATAAACAAACACTGAAATTAAAAAAATAACATATCGAGTAAAAAAATTATTTTATATTTGATTCAATAAAACTTTTAAAAACTGAATATTTTTTTTTATTTAAAGCTTATTTAATAGAAAATCTTAAAATAATAAACTTATAGAAAAAAGCAAAATAAAATTATTAAATCATGAAACATTAAAATTTTTAAAATACTACAAAAATGCCAAAAAATTACTTAAATGTGAATTAAAAAAAAATTCATTTAAAATATTTTATGACTCAATTATTTATAAAATACAGAGCTTTGCCAGAGTAATAAAAATTAAAATAAAAAAATCTTAATCAAAACGCATATTTTTTTTTATTTTATTAACAAAGACTGGACAAAAAAAAGCATTAAATATTAAAAAAATATAACAAACGAAATTCTGGTTAAATTTAAGATTTTGTTTAATATATTAAAAAGCAATTAAATAATTAAAATAAGTACATAATAAATAGTCAATTCCAAGTTTAAAAATTTGATATTAATATTACATCTTTTTTTTTTTTAAACGTAGCAAGGCAAATATATTTATTACAGCGTGTTCAAGTAAAACGAAACTAAAATATAAGAAATTTGCACAAAAATTGAATTTAGAGAAAATTAAAAGAAAAAAAAAAGACCAAAGTTTTCACATTGTAGTCAAATAATATCCCAGCAATTATTTGTGCAACATAAATTTGTATGAATACCAAAGTCTTTCGAATCTTTCAAATTCGCTTTCCTTGCTACTGATTTCTGTTTGAATTTCGTTACTTTTTTAAATAATTTTGATTCAATTTTTTTCATCATCAGTCTTTGAATAAAACCCCAAAGTTTTTTATGCAAATAAACGTAAGATTGCAAGAATAAAAAATAAACAAATGATGCTTATGATATTTTTTAAATGTAATAAATAAATCAATAAATAAATAATAAAAATATTCATTATACAATAATTTAGAGCAAATAACAAATCAATTAAATCATTTAAAATCCCTGAAAAGTATTAAAATAAACTCTACAAGAAACTGTAACTAAAACCAAAAAGATTTAATTATGTAAAAAACGACAATTATAAAACAAATTATGAGTTATAAATACAAAATCTAAACGAAATAATAATGCTAACAAAATTTAAGAAAAAAAAAGAATTATTTAAAGAAAGAAAGAAATTATTAAGTTAATTGCTAAATACAAAAAGTTGTTAATATTCTAAAGAAAGTTTTATAAATTGTTAAAAATATAAATTAAAACAAATATGTTTTACGAAAAAAAAAAAAAAAATAAAATACCAAAACTCTAATCCCCTCCCCAAGAAAAACAAATAAACAAATAAAAAAAAGTCACATCTTGAGAATAGACAAAACAAAATATAAAATAACTGCAACGTTTATTCAGATAAACAACTTATAATTAAAAAATTAATAAATAAACAAAAAATCACTACCAATACACAAATACTACACACTCAAGATACAAACAAAGATATACTAACAACACACCCCCATCTGTCCCTGTCCTATTAAATGCATTCCTTTATAATACAATAAATATAAAAATACCTAAAAATTACTAAACAAATAAATTATTGTAAAAAAAATAAAAACATGTTTTAATATTTATCAAACAGTTCCAAATGGTGAGTTGCTTCTATTTAGAAAAATAATTAAATATTCTTTTTTTTGAGTTTGAGGTTAAAATTATCGTATAAAAAGTAATTCTTTATCGTCAATATTTCGGATCGATAACAGATCAATGCATTAGCTAATGCGGCCTAAATAGCGATGGTTGCCTTTTTTTAATTCGCAAAAAGTTAAGGTTGCTTATACCATGTTTCCACGGCTACTTAAAACACTTGTTTCGCTCTTTTTAACAAGATTGCGAATCATGCTTTTTATACGACACATTCCTGTTTCGATTTGAAAGCACTGTTTGGAAGCATACATGCATACATATTTATGTATGTACATGTAAATCTTTCTGAGTAGAGAGACATATTAAGATGATGCTGCTGGTTCAAAACATTACCATGTCGCCATTGTACATCTTTCAGCGCCTCGAAACACTCCATAATAATATTTTTTTTATAGCGTGATCTTTTTCCATTTTAAAAGTTGGCACAATAGAAATTTATACTTTTGTTTGTTTTCGTTTTGTTTATGTTGTTGTTTTTGACAACTAGTGCGGATGAACGGTCGATAAATATTAGAGATGATAGTAGTTTTTTTATGTTTCGTGAGGTATTTAAAAATAAAACAAGATAAATTGAGCTGTTTTGCTCCCAATATTTTGTATGGCGAAACATGTTATTTGGCAGTAGTTTGGTCTCTAAAACATGAATAGAGAGCAAAACAAGTGTTTAAAGTAGCCGTGGAAACATGGTATTATTTTTGTATTTTAACCAGTGTTTTCAGTTATGGCAATTCCTCGCCAAGCGTGGCGATAAAATATCCTTTGTGGCGATAAAAATTTTTAAATGGCGAGAGGCGGTATACTTGGCGAAATTTTTTGCTATTTTTTATGATTGGGTCTACGATAAAATTGCATTTAAAAAAATATAAAAAACCTCGAAGCGTTACTTTATATGTTTAAGGTTGACTAAAAGCGTATGTTAGTTAGTTGTAAGTCGCAATGGCGAATTCATTAATTTTCTCTGCAGACCTTAAATGTCAAATACTATATAAAAAAATATATTTATTTTATTTGGAGTTTGACATAAAGCGTTTACGGCGAAAGTAATGAATTCGCCATCGAGACCACTTTTATTGTTTCGTCATGGTACGGACCGTTTTATCTGCCTTGTATATACAAGTATTTATTAATTTTTGATTTTGTAAGTGTCAAATGATAAAGTGGCTTACAGCAAAAGCAGTAAGATACAAACAACAAAATCGTAAAAGTTAAATGAGAAGTGGCATTGACAAAAAAGAATAAAATTATCGATGAATTATTAAAAAATGGAAAGTGGAATGAGCCAGTGGTTTTGGCTCAGAATTTCAAACCGAATTAAACGAGACAGTTTTGAAAACAAGTGTTACGTTGATTTTACAAGAAAGTTGTTTTCTACATTAAAAAGAGTTGATAAAGAAATAATCGGCTGACAGAAAACCTGTCTGTTTTTGAAGTTTACTGTCAATTTTCAATTTCAAAATTCTGGAACTCTGTACCTCAAATTAAATTTGCTGCAGCTTAAGAAGATTTTAAAAGATTTAGAGACCCTAATTAAGCACTTGTTATTTATGAAACACAGAGGGGAAAACTTCCTTTCATAAACTGCACTCAATATTTCAATAATAAAATTAAGTTTAAACTTAATTCTGTCCTTGATGGAATATTAATGCAGTTTAGTATCTCTAGTATGTAGCTGCTTTTGTAATTATTATCGGTTGTGAATTGTGAAAATCCGGAGTCTTTAAAAACCGCTCAATAGGCCGATAATGCTGTTTTTGTGTGTGGTGTTGTAACTATGACAATGCTGAAAAAATTAATAAAAAATAATTTTTCGTTTTTTTTTTTTTTTTGCTTTCGTGATTTTCATTACCAAATTAAATAAAACCCCCAAAAAACAGAAATAATTTTTAATACTTACGAGACAAATGCTTTATACTTATTATTTAGGAATCTCGCGTTCTACTTAAAAAGGACACTCAGTAACAACAATAATAAAAACAAATAAACACAATAACAATGTAGTTTTGAAAATCAAAGGTATTTTCATGTTTATTCTTAATCGTAAATAGTTTATTCTAAAATCTAAATGCTACAAATAATTTACTTTTCAGTTCTCTATATTGTAAATAATCATATACTAAACGTATGGAATAGTTAACAAGTTGACGTTTTACTAAAACATTAAAATTTATATCTTAGCTGATATGTGGAATCCATAAAAACTTAACCTGCACTTAAACTAGCTAAAGAAAAGTAATTAGTATTTCCCGCTGGCAAGTGACACTTTTCGTCATTTATTTTATAACAAGAATTGATCTTGTATTTGCTTTTGTCTTGATTAGAATATGTTTGGAGGGCTTAAATAAAATTAGAGAATATTTGAACATCGTACAGATGAAATGGAACAGCCAGTTGAGAGTGGTAAAAATTGAATATGTTTCCAGGTAGCGTTAAATCTAAAACAAACAAGCAAACAAACAAACAAAAATATCTTTATACAATGATTGATTCATTCATATACGGAATTATAACTTTGCGTATGCTTACAAATATCTTTCAGCTAATTGTTGCTCGACATGCGGTTTGATGCGTGCATAATCCTTTTTGTCAGCTATTAATGTACTACAATGCTTTTGCATGTAAGCTAAAGTAAAGAGTTCGTTTTCGTTAAATGATCTTAAGCCCGGTAATCGTAGACGTTCTGTTAATCTTAGACTGTCGTATAAATTTTCCTGATCAAAGGAAGCTCCAATTATGGGAGAAGAACTATCGATGGCATTAATAAATGAAGTCAAAGCTTTGGCCGTTATTTTTGCTGAACTAAGAGTGATGTGAAAGCTCTTCAATGCATTCTCAGAAAGTTCGTGCAAGTCTTCGACATCTTGCTCGTCTGCTGTTATACAGCCCACATCTACTTTGGCCAAATTTATATTTGATTTAAGCAAACCCATATTGTCGGCTTTATATTGTTCGACAAATGTAGAAATACTATCGATTAGAACTTCCAGAATATCAGTTCCGATACGAGCGAAATTTACTGCGATTGGATAACGATAGTCATAGTATTTAGATGTCGTTATTCCTCGTGATATAACCAACATATTAAGCATATTGGAATAGGCCACGGGAGGTGACTCTTTGCATGTATACATTTCGGAAATAATTCTAAAGAATTAAATTTTTTTATAAATTATACAAAAACAAAATTTATTTTACTCACGTATCTATTATGTTTAAGGGCTTAAGTTTCTCTTCCATGCGCGCTTTACGGAAACTCCAAATCGATTGCAAATGTTCCACAAAGAACAAATTATTTAGTAAAAGTTCATTGTAAAATTCCCTTATATAACTTTTATTTGTCAACACTTCTTCTGGTATGCCGATCTGTAAGCGCATTGTTGTGAGCTAAATTAAAAAAAAAAATAAATAAAAAACAACAATAATTTCATGTTAATAATACATTCGATTTAGATGAAATATAGAGGAATATTGTTATTTTCATTCAGAGTTATGATACCTTTTCATTAATAAAATTCTTAATATCTTTATCGATCCATCCAGCTTCCTCCACAGACTGTTGCAGCTGGTTTCTTAAACTGTTGTACATGAGTTTCAGGAATTCATCATTGCCACGAGTTTTGTTTAGTAATGATGTTTTTCTGTGATTTGACAATACTGTGGTAAACTTGAATTAAATATTTAGACTTGAATTATGTGGGTGAACCTAATGGATGATTTATATGAAAAAAATATCTCATACCTTTATCACTTCTTTGCTTTGTTGCAGAGAATCTACAGCAAATGGCAGCCATTGTCTGACGATCTTCGTACAAATCATCCATCTCGGATAGGTGGCACTGCGCCCAAATACAGCATGGTCGAAGCTTTCTACTAAATTTCGATATTCTTTTGATAAGTGTGGCAAAAAATTACGGGCCAGTGACCAAATAATGAAGTTATTTATTGGCCTTAGAGAAACAAAAATTTTATATAATAAATTGTAATAAATGAAGCTTGTTAGTAGCAAGTATTTTTCATTAATTTATATTACTTTGTCTGTCCTATTAAACTTACTTTTTATCTGACGTAGCTACTACAGTAGATATTTGATGGAAAAACTCTACATTCTTTACCAAAACTTCAGTTTCTTCGGTGATTTTTGTATGCGGAAATATCATTCGTAATGTCTCTAAAATAGGAAGCTGTTCGAAAAAAATTAATAGTTAAAATTTTATTATAAATTAACCAGAAACAGATTATTTAATAAGAATAAAAATATATAAGCTAAATTTAGATTAATTTATTTTGAAGAATCTATTGCTATGCTGATCTTTTTTTAATTTTCAAAATTATGAATTTCACAGATAAATTCTTTAAATATATGCAGTTTTTATTAAACTTCGGAGAATGTCGCCTGATATTGTTAGGCTACATAAAACATAATCAGACATCAAATCTAATTATCTAAGGTTTTTAGAAGTTAAAAAAAATGAATTCAAGCCAAAAATCAATTTCAATTTAAATTTTAAATCGATGAGATAAAGAATAATTTTTTATACAGTAGTTAAAAATTTATTAAGAAAATATCAAAAAAGTGTTTTGGTTTCAACTTTTAATTACTAACAATATGTTAAGTAGATCTAAGTTAACAAAATAAGAAGCCGGATACAAAAGAAAAGAGTCTAAAAATGACAAAAACTCAGTCTTGTAATAAAAAAAACAGTTTTCATTGCTGCTCTTTTATACTCTCGTTGAATAAACCACCCTGTATAAGAAACCAAATATGCCAAAATTACATTTTGAAAGGAGTGAAAAGTCCAACTACGAGGTCTGATCAAAAACTAAACCATTATTTTTAATTCTTTCAAAAAGTATTTATTTATTCATCAATAACTATCTTGTCCCCTTCAAAGTAATCCCCCTCAGATACAATACAATTACGCCAGCGTTTTTTCAAATGGTCGAAACACTTCTGAAACGCGTTTTTTGGTATCGCCAACAGCTCTTGTTTCGATTTTTCTTTTATCTCCTCAATCATAGCAAAACGCTTCCCTTTCATCGGTGTCTTCAGTTTTGGAGTGGAAAAAGTCAGCGGGGGCCAAGTCCGGTTTATTACGGGGGTTGAGGCATGTTTTTGGCTTCGCGCAAACGGCGCTTTATTACAAGGTAGTATTCCTTATTGACTGTACGACCTTGTGGCAAGAATTCATAATGCACCACGCCATTGCAATCGAAAAAAAAAAACAGTGAGCAAAAGCTTCACATTTGACCGAACTTGACGTGCTTTTCTCGGCCTTCCTTAAACGGGTTATTCCACAATTAAACTTTTTTTCTGCTCATAATAGACTCGCTAAACGCCAGAGTCAACATTTCAATGTCCTTGCGCGTTTAATTTCATTTTTTACACAAAACTTAATACAGTTTCTTTGATCCATTTTTTCGAAAAGTAAAAAATCGGAAAGCACACCAAAACACGACCAACCTTTTTATCTGTCAAAAACAAACTGACAATTTAAACTGAGAATTCAATTCAAATTATCGGTGATTATTGAGGGTCAAAGCAAATAACGGTTTTTGATCAGAGCTGGTATAATGTGGTTATTGTTAGCAAAATTGGCAACTTCGTTCAATAAGGCAACTGGACACGCAATTGTTCAGTGTAATTAGTTTCTACTACATATCGCGTCTTTACTAATAAAACTTAAAAATTAAAAAAAGTTAATTTCGAGATAACCGCAATTATATATTCAGGGGAATCTTGGACAAATAATGTGGAATATTTGAATTATGACGTTATTGCTGTAAAAGTATATCCGCTACTGGGTCATAAACTAAAATGTGTCGTTATTTATGAAAAGAAGAACGGAGCTCTATTTAATAAAATTTTTCATCAACACAGCCACAACTCAAAAAAAAATACATTATGTACAAAAAGTCCATAAATTTTAAAACGATTACTTTTTTCATTTATACAATCACAAAACGAAATGTGACGCATTTTTAGAAAATTTCACGTTATGAAATATATTCCACAACTCAAACGACTTATTCTTTTTAAATGCGGAAAGTATAAAAGAGATAATGATGAATCGTATGCACAATATAAAACATGACATGGCGAACAATTCTGTGTGCTTAACTCTAAAATTTGAAATTTTAAGTTATGCGTTGTATTAGCAAATGAGCGATATGTGTTTTACAACTTATAATTGGAATGCTAACTGAATGACATTTTTGTTGCTATTATTATGATTATTGTTATTATAATTATTATAGATACCGATGGTGCAATTGTTTTCATCTCCGCCAAAGTTTTGATTTCATTTGTAGTTCTTTCCGTTGATGACAGTTTAATCGAGTTAATGTGATTCACAATTCTTTTCTCATAATGAAAAGTATCATCTGCAAATAGTTCTGCTTCTCCGGATACCATACCTAAATTAAGAATGTTTTAGTGTTTAAAAACACATGCATATTAGTTATTTTTTTTTTTAATTCCTACCCATATTAATTGCAAAATCACGTAACAAAAGAATATAAGCACGAACAATCTAGGAAAAAAACAACAATTGAGGAACTTATTTGTTCTTATATTAAGAAGAAAATATTTACCTCATCGTTTTGGTCACGATTGTAAAAATATTTATCAGGTAAACCAATCTCTCCCTCGTCTAACGTTATGATATAGTCATGAGGTTTGTTGAAACTTTAAGTATTAAAAAAAGATATAAAAACATTATACTCAATGAAGACAAACACTTTCTTATCAATTTATATCCATAGTTCCACTTACCGATTCTCTACGGAAACTTTATAATATGGAAAAATGCCATAAGTTGTCGCTAGATTTGCCAAGGCTCTTTTATAATCCCATTGTAGCAACCGATTTGAATCTCTAAATGCATGCCAACCATCTAAAAAGAAGAAATGTTTCTTTCATCAATATTAATAAAACCAAAAAAAAAAAATTAAGACAAATCTATTTAAAATATCTGAGAGTTTACATACGTCTATTTGAAAAGTGTTATTTTTCAACACTATATTCCATATTATTCTCTTAACTAACTTTGCATGTAACCGTTTATTAATTAATCGTTCGTCAAAAAGGACATGAACATAAACTTCGTAAGTTTAAAGTAGGAAAATTATTGTACAACAATATAGTTTTCTTAGGGGTACCTTTTACAAACAAAACAAGGTTATCTTCAACCTTGAAAATGGACCAATGTGAGGCAAATTCGTTAAGTAAATCAAAAGAATTGTTTCTTCACACAACGAGCTAAGAAAAAATATTGTCTAACACGTCACTTTTTTCCACTATCGCAAATAATATTAATTTTAAAAACAGTTTCAGCTTTAGACGTAAGATTGAAAATAAATTAGTCCTATTAACCACAACTTATCGTTTATTATACTTTATAATTAAAATGAATCGAAAATTAATTTTGGTTTTAGTTTATTTATTTTAATTTCTAAAAACCTTTTTTTTTTGGAAAGAAATATTATTTTACAAATGTATGAGGAAGTTTTCCAAAGAAAAGAAGAAAAATTAGACGCCAGCAGAATGTAATGCTGCACTTTCTGGACCGCTACGTTCTTCATCAGCAGTCTTCGCGTCGATCTAGTTAAGGTTGTGTGCATTGTAAACATCATCTATTTAACCAACTATGTAAATAAGAATACCAGTAGTATTCATATCAATTATTGATTTTTCCATATCAATTGGAACAATGTAGTAACTCCAATCAAGAAAAGCAAATATATGGGGGGAAAAAATAAGAAAAAGACATCAAGTTAAAAAATTGGCGCTCGCCCATATTTTCCGAGTTACGAGTCTCTATTGTTTTAAATATTTTAAAACACCAATATGTGTATCATTTAAAAGCTTTAAAAGATATCTTTAAAAAATACTAAAATTTGAAAAAAAAAATGTTTAACTCGTTAAGTAGTTCTTAATTTTTTTTTTTACATTTTAGTTCTGTGTCACTCTAATATTTGCTTCTTTTGATTGGAGTTACTTCACTAAAATAGATTTGCATATATGGTGAAGGGTATATAAGATTCCGCATAGCAGAATATAGCTTGTTATTTGTTTTTAATTAAAAATATCCAATTCCAGTGTATTTGTACTTGCCAATTATTGTCCGGTTTTGAATAATAAAAATCGACGGTATTTCTTCGACGCTATCTTGGCGCACGTTTTATCTACATAATTAATAGACGAGACGGTTTTTTGTTCTCCCATTTACGCTTCTATTATACAATCTATTCCATTCCATTCTTAAGCATTATTTCGCTGATGTGGCTTAAATTAAGAAACATACCTACCCAGCAAACATTTTAATGATTTTGTGTTGTACAAAGTTCATCGAATGTGTCGATCGTCGGCCACTCTAGTTAGTTAAAACTTAATAATAATAGCTTTTATTAAGAGTTAATGTATGTGGGTGTTTTCATCGACCTTTTTATGCAACAATAGCCGGTGTGTATGTTGCGTTTTAAGTTGCAACAGTTCTGTCATTAAATGTGGTCTCATTAACTGCTAGCGAAAAAGTAACAGCTGTTATCGTGTTCATGATCATGTTTTGTAAAATATTTTTTTTTTTTTGTTTTCTTTTATACATACATATACATAAGTACTACACTGCCTATCTTACAACTCCGAGAAAAAAATCTGTTCTGTTATTATTCTCATTTGTTTGTTTTTTTTTTTTTTTTAATAAACTTTATTCACTCATGTGAAGACTAAACAGCATTACCATAAAATATCTTTAAAATAGTATAATTTTTATTAAAATCTGTTAAATAATTGCATAAGCAAAAATCGTTTCGCAAATTAACCATTAAAATGAAAATTTTAGGAGTTTTGTGAAATGTTTATTAAAAGAAATATTTGAAAGAATCAAACACAATTAACATAAATATGATTAATGAGTAATTTTGATTTAAGAACGGTGGCACTGAACACTTTGTGAACTTCTTCTTTTTAACAAATTTGAAAAGTTTCATTTTAAGTTTTATTTTATTTTTATTCTTCCTTTCAAATTTAACAACAAGAAAAGCTCCTGTTCTTAGTTACAGCAAACACTCGCTTGTGACATATTAAAACAGTGACATCTCTTGACTTTCTCTTGACTCTTAGCATTTTGTAACCCATGGATAATTTAAATATTTTAAGCATGGGTCTTAATTTTCTTTTGTGTTGTAACATTGTGTAAATTTTTTATACTCGTACAAAGTATTTGTTTATAAAATATGGCAACAATTCGTTATTTGTACTTTTTACCTAAAAACTAAATAATAGAGTTCGTTAAACTAAACAGAAAAATTCGATTCAATTAAAATCTAGGGCTTAAACAAGGACGGCAAATATTGAGAGACTGGAACTTGATTAACTAACTGTAATCCCTTAGTTTCGTCAACGTTTGGTTGTTGTTGTCGATAGTTATAGCTGCCATCTGGATTGATACCTTCTAACGAACCAATCACAGAAGTTATAGGAGCTGTTGTTTCATCGGCAACTTCGTTGATGCCGCCCAGCTTATTGTATTCTCCTAAAAGCAATTCAACAATTATGAATTTGATTTTATACCTGGACATGTAAAACTTTAAAATTTAGTTACCTTGAATTTCCTTTTGTGCTAGCTGAGCTTCTTCGTCAGTTTTATATTTAATGAAGAAAACTTCAGGTTTGCTGGCTGTGGTGGGGGCAGGAGTAGCAATGTCATTAGCATCCAATTCATTGTCTTTCTTGCTCAACACATAGATGACGGTCTTTTCTTCTTGAGGAGCAAATTCCGCAGAGTATTTGACGTGGCTAGTGCCAGAATTAGGTGCCTTGATGAAAACCACGCGATAGTTCTTTTGTGGGCGACCCAAAATCAAATGTTTGTTTTTTTGTTGACTGTCATCATCCTCTGGTGCTGACACGACGTAAAATTGCTTACGTACAATTGGAGCCGCTGTCGTAACGTCAGGCGGCAAATATTTTTCACCACCATGTCCTTGAGATGGTTTGGATAATCCATTATGACTAGAAGGCCCAAATGCTATGTGTTCTGATTGTTGGTAACCATACTGTGGAGCAGCAAAAGTAACAGCCAGAAAAGGAAATAATAATACTACAAAGTACACGTTCATTTTTCAAATTTTTATTTATATTTTATTTTTTATTTATTCTTAGGTTTAGGAGATTCTTCTTTTTCACTTGATTTTAAATCGTTTTTAAAAATTTTTAGCTCTTTGACTTGTTGTTTCTTGTTTAAATTGTAACACTGCACTGTTCGCACATTCTTGTCAAACCCAATACTTTTATAGAGAAATGAAATGGTTTCGAATATTTCACGCATAAAAACCCAACGTTAAATTAAAAACTTGTCTTTTACTTGGAAATTTTTTAATATGCAGATTTAGCATTTGATTTTGTTTTCGTCTTTGATTCTTCAACTGTATTCCAACCAAACAACGCCAAATTCAGTAAAGCCTACTCTTTGAGAGTATTTAAATCCCATGTTTGCACCTTCTTTGCTTAATGTTGTCAGCCTTAAGATGACACAAAATACTTTATATGACAACAGCAACAATAACAGCGGCTACATAAACAGTTGTTGCCATATCACTGTCAAGTTTTTATCATCTCGGTATTTGTGTACGTATTTATGTATGTATGTATGTATGTATGTATGTATGTATGTACGTATGTATGTACGTATTTATGTATGTATGTATGAATGTATGTATAGTGTTAAAAGTTTATTTTTTTCATTTATATGTTTGTATAAAGTTGTATTCTTAATAATTAATTTACAATGATAAATTTATATTTTTCTTTTTCTTTACAAAGCCGCCTTGAATATATTTATTAATATTATCAAAATTAAAAAATTTTATTGATTAAACGTTTGTTTACTATTGAAATATTAATCTGTTGTTATTTAATAAATTTAAAGATAAAACATTTTTGGGAAAAAATGCTTGTGGTATTTTTGTAATATTTTAAAATCGACAAAGATCGAAAATTAAGGCTAAACGAACCATAGGATATTTTACGCATCCTTCTTGCTTACGACAGAAGATCAAGCTGCGATTGTAAGCTATAAAATTATAAACTACATATATTTAATTGTTTAAATGAAATAAGTTTTGTTCTGTTCCTTTTTTTCTTCCTCAATAGAAACTATTTATATACATAATTTTTTAATAGAAACAATCCACGTAAAATATAAAGACGAAAAGCATTTTGATACATTTGATATGTCTTTCACAACTTAATATTTTACACTTGACTTAATAGTTCCCATTGTGTCTTTAATGTTACTAAACTTTTTTTGTTGTTTTAATCACAATCTATAGATTATTAGAATAGAATATTATATTCTAGAATTTATCATTACTACAACGAAATGTGCTCTTATGAAATCAGGGAACTTGTTCCTAAAAACCGTAATTTCGTACGCGCAACGAGCTCTGCGCCAAGAGCGCATTCCTTTATGGCCGATTGGCCCATTAATCGCACTACGCATTACAGAGAGAATTCGTTTTTTAGCCGAACAGTTCGTATGAGGAATAAACTTCCCGCAGAGGTCTTTCCTGCCACTTTCAATGTGCAAGGATTCAAATCAAATGTCCACAAGCACTACTCCCTTCATCCCCCTCCCCACAATCTAATTTCCTAGTTCTGGAACAATGCATTGCATAATTATGGGTCCTGCTGGTTCTAATAAAAAACAAATAAATCACAGTAGATAAAAAAATTAGGAGGTTATCTATCAAATCGACTGAATGTAGCATTTTAGGCTTGTGCCCGCAGAACTTAGTCATTTTTGCACCGATTTTAAAAATATTTTCATTTTTTTAAAGGCATTAATTACAGATTGCTCCTGTTTTAGAATCAGTTTACAATTTCAAACATTAAAGTGCGTCGCCATACAGCATACATGCCTTTTACGTGAATTATGATCCGTAAGGGGCACTATAGCTCCCAATAGCAAAAATAATACAAAAATAAATCTATAAATTAAAGGGTATCCCCATAGGGGACGTAAATTACCTATATTTTGAACTCTTATAGGCAAACGCTTGAAAATGGGACAAAATGTCGATTACTATGACTGTAATAATATCAAGCATAAATATTGAAAATTAGAAATTAAAAGTGTGTTACAATAGTTGATGTAGTTCGATGTATATAGCTAAGCCCTTGAACAGGTTTAGATAGACGGTTGAAATTTACAATACACCTGTATTGTTTAGTCCACTGTATCAGCAAGTATAACGTTTATCTTTGTAAATTTAAGCGTGCCCCAATAGTTAAAGTAATTTGATGTATGCTAATTCCACTATAGGAAATCAAGAGGTGTTCCCATAATTGATGCAATTTGACCTTACGGCCCTATCTTTTAAACCGTTATATAGAAACACTTGAAAATTAGAGAGAATATCCAATACTATGTCTGGTATAAAAAAAAGAAAAAATATTGAAAATTAAAAAATTAAAGGGTTTTACAAAAGTTGATGTAATTTGATGTATATGACCAAACTTTTGAACCGTTATAGACTGACAGATAAAATCTGTTTTGAAGTCGGTTTTTTTTTTTTTTTTTTTTGGTGAGAGCGAATGATAAAAGTAAAGTAAAAAAATTATTTATATAACTCTTAGAGAAAACAGATTTAAGAATTTGAAACATAATTCTTTACTTAGAAAAGTAATAAATACAATTTTTTAACTATTCATTTAATACCTTGTGTATTCCTTGGAAAGTATTTTTAGTAATTGGCAAAACTGCCGACCCTGAGTATTGGTGAACTGCTTAATTTGATTTTGACAACGTATCGAAATTATGTCAAGTTAAAAGTTTTCGGTAAATTTGACATATAAACAAGATATTTTTACAAAATAAGTTACGCTATTTTACACAAAACGATTGCTTAATTAAATAATTATTTAAATAACAATATAAAAATGTCATCAAAGTCGATATTTTAATTCATCCAACCTATAAATCGAAGCAAGGTTAAAAATAATCTTAGAATGAAATGCCATTCATACAAAAACAACAAAAAAAAAACTCATAAAAGCGTATCCACCAGATATTTATCTACATCGAATTTTACGCACTTATGTATGAATAAATTTAAAAACTATTTAAAAAAATCATACATATTCATTCACACGCACATTTAACAAAATCTTTTTATTGATTTAGAAAAAATTAATAATTTATGTGATTTGCTGGCTACTAAGACAACATTAATTTTATTGTCAACAATAAAAACATTTAAATTAGTTGCATAATGTCTTGGACCGCATAACACAAACAGTTTAAACAAATTGGAGTTCAAAGGCCCAATTCAAATGTGCATAAAAGTTGACTTAAATTAATAATTAAAAATTAATTACGGGAATGTTGCATTTACATTAATTCATTTCACCTTCAATATTAATATAGATTATATCGGCAATTGAGCACGCTTAATAATAATTAATGTTATTTCTTATTGGTTACCAAATGATATTTGATAAAACTGATTAGAGATTATTAGATTAGAACTTATAATTGATAGACATTCGAACAGTTGCTTAAGATGTCCTAAGCAAATGGATTTTCATCATAGTTTAAAGTCAAAATATAAAAATCATATTTGATAGCACCTGAGACAAACTAAGACACAGTTTTAATAAACTTTTCAAAATGCTATCAAAAACAATAAAGTTTTCTATAAATTTACTTTATTAAAGTATTTTTGACTTCTCTTTAAACTTTAATGTATACAAAGCAATTTGAATTTTTAATAAACAAAAACAGCTATTAATTGTTAATTTGACAGTTATAAATTGTTAACAAAAAATATTTGTCAGTTTGTCGTTAAGAAACAAGTAAGAGGCCTATAAGTGAGTGATCTTGATAAGATTAATAATTTCTACTAAAAATGGCAAAATAAAAATGTTGAAAATTTTATACATTTAAAATCATTAATTAAAATTTAGTTAGTAAATATATTAGTTGGTACTACATACATACATACATACATACATACAAACATACATACATATATAAAAAGAATAGACAGTCGAGTGGTACAAGTAGTTATGGCCTTAAGCCAAATCTTTGTTACGCACTCATGTTTTTAAGTATGTATGTATGTGTGCATTTATAAATCCATACAGATTTCATTGATTTGTTTGAATTATTATTTTTTTTTTTTTTGCTTCTTTTTCTTAAAAAAAAGGTATTTTGATCATTTTTTCATAAATGTCATCGTAAAAGTAGGCATTAGAAACAGCATCAATCAACAGGTGACGATAGAAAAATCGTAAAGACTTTTATAACCTTTAAATAATAATCAAATGTAAAACATCATCAGGTGCTTAATTCAAACCTTTTAAAAACAAAGTTCAACGCAAAAGCAAAGCCGAGTTGAATGAAAAAAAAAAAAAAATAATGAATAAAAATATGTCTAATAATAAGTTGCATACGTACATATATATGTATACTCGTACAAACTTGCTAACAACTTAAGGAAATTCCTTTACATAAATTTTAGATAAATCATGCAAGTATATCATTAATTTTCAATCACTAATTTATTTCAATTGTCCAAATTTACCTACAAAATGATAAATAAATTCTCTATAAATTTTGCTTATTTTTTCGTTTAAAATTGTAAGACTAAAGGATTAAAATTTTAATTGTTGTTATTTAAATTTATTCGTCTCGACGTGTTGATATTTTGATGCCCATAAAATAAAAAATTTAAATCAAACGATTAACTTTTTTGGTTGCGGTACATTCTTAAATGTTTATGCAAACAACTATTCATAAATATAGTGATGAAATTTAAAAATTCCTACCGAGACTTACAAGGCTGTCTTTTATGTCTTTTTTTAATAAATAATAAATTCAAATTAGATATTGAGTTAATTTATACTTTCCGAACAGAAGGGACACAATTTTTACATTAGTATTTTTAACTCCTTATGGTGCGGTCAGTCAGATTAGGTAAACATTTAACCCAAAAAGCATAACCACTATTTAAACAAATGTTTTATCAATATTTCCTGACACGTGTCATCAAGAATGACGATTTTTAATAAAATAAAATATAACCTTACCTTTTATATTGAGTGGTATCTTCATATTATATAATAAGCATTTTTCCACTATTTAGTCGTCACGTCTTTTTTGCCAAATCTTTCTAACCCGACCGTACCTCTAGATACAATAAATAGAACATTTTCACTTTATTTACATAATCCTAACTTAAAAAATTCTGTTGGAGAGAAAAATTTTGCTGGGGTTAATTTGTTTTGGGAGTGGCTTAGCCCTCCTAAGATAAACGCCATTATGTGAATACTCTCTAGTTTCAATTCTTCGATTGTTGCACGTACTTAAAATGTGAAATATTCATTAATTCATATTTCGTTTCATCTCTGCTGCCCCGTGTATTTGTTAAAAAAAATCATTAAACAAGATCGCAATAACTTTATTATAAAGCCATTCAAACCAAATAAGCGCCAATACGCCTATAAGCTACGTAACGAATCTTATATACCCTTGACAATAGTGATGTTAGATTTTGCCTTACGTTGTTAGGCTTCGATTTTCGCTCTTATGGTTTTTAATTTCATTTATAGTGCAATATAAACATTAACAAGTATATCCCTCACCACCTATGTTAGCATATTTTAGTAAAATAACTCCAATCAAAAAAGCAAATATTGGGGTGACAGAGAATTAAAAATAAAAAAAAAATTGGTACTGCATACATATAATTTTACAAAAAATTACATCGGCTCTTAAAGGGTTAAGCATTATTAAAAAATTTTTGTATTTCCTTAAAGATCTCCTCAAAAGCTGTAAAATATACATATTGGTACTTAAAAAAAAATTAAAATTTTAGAGCTCCGTAACTCAGAAAATATGGGTGAGCGCTGTTTTTTTCTTATTTTTTAATTCTCTGTGGGGCGACCACATATTTAACTTTTTTATTGGAGTTACTTTATTGTTCCAAATGATATGAGAAAATTAGAGGTAGGCGTGGTGTTTTGCTTGCTGCCTCGAAGGACATGAACCGATCATGCTGATTTTCAATAGAACCTTTTTCGACACTATATATGATTGATTGAAATATTTTTTTTCAACACTAACACGGACGGACAGATGGACAGACCGCAGTTGGACAGACGGACGGAGGGACAGATGGACAGACGGACCGGCGAACAGACGGACATCGCTCAATCGACTTCGCTATGCATAAGAAGTCAGAATATATACACTTTATGGGGTCGGAAATGGATACTGTAGAAATAACACACGGAATGACAAACATACATAGATATATCCTTTTTCCACTTTTTGTGGTAAATTAAAATTAAATCATATATATTTTACTAAATTTTTATATTTAGAATTCCAATCTAAAATAATGCTCCTCTATAATATAAATTGTTATTTAGGTGTGCAAAGGACAAGGAGTGACAGTTATCATTGGTAATGCTTTGAAATCAATTAACCATTAGTCAATGAAAATGACTTAGCAATAATGGAAATAATGGTTATGCTAAAAAACCATTAGCATTATTTATCATTCAATGCTGAAATGAAATTTTCAATTAATTAGTTTATGTAATTAATTACTCTTATGAATGATTAAAATTTAAATTTTTTGTGACAATTTTTTAAAAATCTAGAAAATGTCTCTAATTTTTTTGGTTTTCAATGCAACAAAGCAATAATAACATACAATAACCACACAGCATGGGAAAACCGTATAGAAAATAGAGACGCATGCCTTTTTCGATTATATCTTATATCTTCAATTATGTACCGATGCCGCTCTTTCGAAACTATGCCTGAGTTACAGATTCTGCAACTCTTTTGGAATATTGACAAAATTGATTGGAACCCGACAGGCTGACGTCCCTAAATTGATTTTCCTATTTATAACGATCCACAGTATACAATACACTCTACAATCAGATTGATCCTTTCCATATGTGAAGAAGTGAATAAAGATAATAAACCGTCTTGCTTATTCTGTATTTTTCATTAATGTTTTTAATAGTATTAGACTCAAATTTGCAGTCCCCACTTACTAGTGACTATAGTATGGCCAATAATTTTTTTTTTTTCTGGCACTTTCTTTTACATAATTCATAACATCAAATTAGCTAGAACTGTAAAAATTTTAAAACTTTAATAATAATTTGTATCTGCAAACCATGGTTTATGCTAAAAACAAACGTTTGTATAAATATTTAAAGATATTTCAGTTGCGTTTTCAAAATGACTCAATTTTAAAGCCAAAAGCAGGTAATAAAAATTGGCATAAAAAATGGTATAAAAACTGCTCAAACTGGCAGCTTGATAACAAGAAAAAAATTGATATCAAAAATTTATAAAAGATGGAAACTAATCTAGATTTGCATTTAAATCAGTCAAATTTAATCTTATATTTTAGTATATGAGCAAATAAATACAAACGCGGTATTGTTCGCAACATACAGTGCAGAAAACACACTTTTGGAATTCGTGTCAATAGTAAAAATTTAACTGAAACACTCTGACGCCAAAAATAACCTCCGCAGTGGATTAACTGAATTAAAAAATGTATTTCTTAATTTTAATTCTCTTGAGTATATTATCTTCATTATTAGCCATCCCACAGTTCGGATATGGATATGAGTCACAACAAACGGCCGCTTTAAGTAGAGGTCATCAAGGCGGTGACAAATATTTGCCTCCTGCCACAACGACACCAACACCGCTTGTGCACAAACAATTCTATTTAGTTTCGGCTCCGGAAGATAGTGAAAACCACCCTAGAAATAAGCACTTGGTGTTGGGACGGCCTCAAAAGAACTATCGTGTGGTTTTCATCAAGGCTCCCTTATCCGATAGTGCTAAAGTCAAATATTCAGCAGAGTATGCTCCCCAAGAGGAAAAGACTGTTATTTATGTATTAAGCAAAAAAGAGAACGAATTGGATGCTGTCGACATTGCTACGCCCCCTCCTTCTCAGCCCAGCAAACCAGAAGTATTCTTTATTAAATATAAAACTCCCGAGGAAGCCGAAGCTGCACAAAGTGAAATTCAAAGTAAGTTTTATTTTTTTAAAAATTGTCAGCATTTTAATCCTTTTAACAAAAATTGTTTGTCTTTTTCAGATGAATATGCCAAACTTGATGGCACTAACGAATTCGCAGATGAAAGTGTAGCTCCACTCACCTCGGTTGTTGGCACTCTGGATGGTCTAACTCCTGATGGTTCATATAACTATCGAGCGATTGCACCAGCGCCCAAATCTCAATAAAAGTCTGCCATTAGTCAATATTTACCCCCTATTACCAAATAAGGATATCATTTATATCTTAACAATGACATTTCAAATCATTTTTTGTTTATTAATTAGAAACCAATTTTGTTATTATAAATATTTTTATTTCTTACTAAATATTAAAGAAAATTTTTTAAGTGAAATTAATTAGTGTTTTTGATTTAGTTTTTCATTTAATGGGCCTCATACTGTATTATATACTTTTTTAAAAATTACAGATTGCTTTAAAGACCACATATACAAAGGCAGCAAATCAACCTTCTTGAAAACATTCAAAGACAACAAAAGCGCGCACCTCTTTATTTTTTTTATGAAGTTAGGAAATTAATATTGATGTGGAAGTAAAGTTAAAGGTTTTTCAACGACGCACTCGTTTGCTTGTAAAAAAATCAGGTTTCGTACTTAGAATAACAAAATTTTTGCGATTTCAATTCGACAAAGAAATTCGAAACGAGAGAGAAAATGTTTAATGGAAATGATTCAACATAGATTGAGCTTGCGAAATCATCTTGCTGAAAGCGGGTTACTGCATCTTCTTCTTATTATTATGCTCGTTACTTTTATTTTCATTTTACTTGAGAAGCACTACTCATTCTATTATGATCACTTCTGTTTGAGTCAACAATGTTTGATATTGTTATTATTAATTAAATAATTTAATTTGTCTTTGTGTTCTATTCAGATGCTTAAGAACCAATAATCTGCTTTATATACCAACGCATACAACTAATAATATAATAAATGAGCTTGTTTTTCGTACGTTAAATATGACAAATAATAGTTTTAAACTATATTGTTCTCTATTTAAGATTAACTCTAAGTTGTGTTTAGAAAATAAGATATTATTAACAATTTTGTTAAACTTATATTTTGCTAGCCTGTAAGGAATTATTCTATTTAGCGAAATAATTAAAACCTTGTTTACCAAATATTTTGTTTTATATGAAAAATTTTAGAACTTAAAAAGCAAATTTTGCAAATGACACATCATATCTGTGCACTACACAAACAACTGATAGACGAAATTCGCCAAAGTCAAAGTCAGAAATCGGCTAAACGATTTTTTTTTTTTAAATAAAAATATATTTTGTCAAAAAAAATTAAATTTCATTTTGTGGCTATCCATAGGTTAGAATAAAAGCAACAACAAATGTAAGAGACGAATTACAAAGACAACGACAAAGAAATGCTTTAAGTCGTGTGAAGAGATGATGTTTACGACGTACATAACATAAGGTAGATAGATGCGAAGAATGCTAATGAAGGGTTTAATTTTTCTTGTTTTCTTTGGAAAACGTCCGCATACATTTGTAAATAATTTTTCTTTCTAAAAATGTGTAGAAATTAAATTAAAAATGAACCAAAAGCCGAAAATAAGTCATTCATTTATAAGAGCGATGGTTCAAATCCTGATTGGAAAAAAATTAAATATTTTCATAAAATTTTAATACATTTATATTTTAAGGAACCCTCACTATTAGTTTCTTAAATGGTTTCATCACCCATTTCAACATTACTTAATTCAGTTTTAAATATTGAGCAATGTTTTTGGCATATCATGGGTATGGTTATATTCTTTCTGAATTTTAACACAATTATGTAATTGTTCACAATTACAACTTAATCTAGTATACAGTCTTTAATGCACATGCCTGCGTCCATATTGTTTGATTGAAATTCTAAGTTTAAATTATTCATTTTATTAAAAATAGTCTTGTTTTTTTCATTACACAGTTCATCGTAAATGTTTTGCGCTGTTTTGTCACATCCGCTGTTAAAATTAAGGAAAAATTATACTTCAGCTCCACCCGATTTTTGCATATCGGCATTTGTCAAGACAAATTAAATGATCATGAAAAAATCGGCAAGAAACTCACCAAATACTTTGTAAGTCGCCAAATCAAAATTTAGGTCGCGCAATAAGTTTAAAAATTGCCATATCTGGCAACTATGTTGGAAGCCGTCGAATCTATAACGGTTACACTCCCTGCAGATAATATTGGGCTACGTGGTCCATTCTAACTGAACTTTGTAATGCAGTCATGGACCATGTTATTTTCCAACAAGAGTTTGTTGGTAACTGACAAATGTTCTCGTTTTGACGATTGCATAAAGTGTTGCCAAGAGCTGTACAATTCGTGCAGTTAGAAATACGTAGTATGATATTTGTTGAAAGATTACATAGTGGTAACTCTGATGCCATTTATTGTTTATTTTCGTAAACAATTTTGGGTATGTACATTGTACGTACAACGCAAAGTGGTAAAATTAAAATTATTATAAAAGTATGTAATTAATATAAAAGTACATATTATTAATAAAAAGAAATATGAACTGCATGTAGTAAGCGATATAAACGGCGACTTGTAAAAATAGAAAAAGAAAATTATTTAAAAAGATTAAGAAGCGCAAATGATGCAATTGTGTGCATTAATAACTTTTCAAATTGCTAACACGAAATCCTCGGATACCGAAAGTTCCGTGCATCAGGATTTAGATGAGGGGTACGGCAATAAGAAATTAGCTAGTGAATTAGGGCTATGGCAGTTAGAAGCAGAACTTCAAGAAAGAACATTAGAGAACTTTTGGCTATACTAAGAACTCATGGTGTTGATGTGCCTCTATCTCCACTGACGCAAGTCGAAAATATTAAAGCACCACCAAACACAGTGACTGTGCAGCCCGGTAAATATGGGCATTTCAGTATTAAACAAAATTTGATGAAGGTGGCACAGTTAATTTAAAACGCATCATAATATGAAAATGTTCTTTGCTTTTTTTTGTTATAAAGTTAACATTAGCAACAGTAACATCCCCTCAAAACTCAAGCAATACCATATGCTAACTTCTCCTGCTTCACAAACAAACAATAATTTCATGCAAGTTTCATGAAAAATTGCATAATGTAAATGCCGTATAAATCAAAAAATAAACAACTTTCATGTAAAATTTTATTTTTGGTATTTAATAGAGCAATAGAATAGAGTAGCTTTAAAACAAACCCTCTGGGGTGTTCCATCGTATAGTGACATAGAGTAGTTTTGAAACTACTCCCATGTAATGCAATGCTGGGTTATATAGTCCAGCACTAGAATATCGTAATGTTAAATGGATCATGTTTTCTATATTCAGCTGGGTTACCTTTGGACTAGTCCTAGTCCCTTATGGAATATAAATTACATGCGTGTACGTTATCTTCAGGGACATTGCATATTTTCTGCAGTGCATAAAATTTTAATATGTATTTTTATTAAGAGTTGTAAGAGGAAAACATTTTGTATTTTTTTTTCTAAATTTTATTATTTTCTATTTAAAATTATTGACGTTTTTTAGAAGTAACAACAAATATTTACAATACCATATTCACAACCAACCTGGTGATATTTGATGCAACATGCAGATAACAAAAGATTGTAAATTTAGTAAATATTTTCTACAGAAATTTATCGAAAGATTTCATAATCATAATCAAGTTTGATACGAGGGCTGCTATATATATTTCTGGCCTGGCAACACTGAGTGATGCCAAGTGCAATCTGACATTTCCGTTGGAAAGTTTGTCATTTTTAAGCATAATCGTACTCAAAACGTTTTGACGTACGACCATTATTTGTGTTGTTAACAGTGACTTGAAAAAATTAATATAGAAAAAAATGGAATTTACTTGTGAACATTTTCGTGCCATCATTTTTCACAACTTTCGACGTGGAATATCACGACAAGAGTGCATTGATGAACTTAAATCTTTGTATGGCGATGAAGCACCATCCTATAGCACTGTGAAAAATTGGTATAATGAATTTAATCGTGGCCGAAGCTCGCTCAAAGACGAATTCCGTGAAGGTCGTCCAAAAACGGCTGTTGTGCCAGAGAACATTGATGCCGTGCGTGAACTCATAATGCAAGATCGACATGCGACATACCGAGAGATAGAGACATACTTGGAACTTTCTTCCACCAGCATACATTCGTTTGTTCTCGTTGGATCCCGCACAATTTGAAAGTCTCTCAAAAAAAGGCTCGTGTCAATTGGTGCAAAGAAATGTTGCAAAAATACGATTGCGGTGCTTCAAAAGACGTTTATAAGATCGCCACAGGTGACGAATCATGGATCTATGCGCATGAGCCCGAAACGAAACAACAATCGACCGTATAGGTCTTCAAAGACGAGCAAAATCCTACGAAAGTTGTTCGTGGAAGAAGCACTTCGAAGCAAATGGTCGCCTGTTTCTTCGGCAAAACTGGTCATGTGGCGACTGTTCCGCTTGAGCGACGTAGGACGGTCACTTCTGAGTGGTACACTACAATTTGTTTGCCTGAAGTCATCGGAGAAATTCGAAAAACCTACAAGAGAAGACGAATCATTGTTCACCATGACAATGCGAGCTCTCAAACATCGGCTCAAACCAGAGCGTTTTTGACCGGCCAAAACGTCGAATTAATGGGTCATCCGCGTACAGCCCTGACTTGGCACCTAATGACTTCTTATTGTTTCCGCACATCAAGAAAAAATGTGTGGTCAACGATTTTCGTCGCCAGAAGAAGCTGTTGAAGTGTTCAAAAACCATGTTTTAGAGGTGTCTCAATCGGAGTGGAAAAAGTGCTTCGACAACTGGTTTGAGCGCATGCAAAAGTGTATAAATCATGCTGGAGAATACTTTGAAAAACAATAAAACCATTTTTGATTATAAATATTCGCATTTTCACTATTAGGCCAGAAATATATAGAGCAGCCCTCGTATCAAAAAGGATTTAATTACAACATGTAGGTTTTAAGAAATTAAAACAAAGTGGTATTAAAGACATATTTTATATCTGTACATTAGTTTGCATTTTGCAACTTTAATTGAAAATAATATTTTCAAAATTAAATTATAGTTATTTGTTAACAAAGATAACATTTTCAAAATATGTTAGAAATTTTCAAACTTCATAATTGAAAGAGTAACGTTCATCTTAGGTCATTAAGCTTACACCAGTTTGATTTATTTGTTAAACTCAAGCTTGTCGAACAGCAGCATTATAATATCTTCACTCCCCATAAATATTTTAATTTGTATAACGTGGTGTTATTTTTAAATAAAATTTTAACAAAAATAAAATTAATATAAATGAATAAATTTAATTCGCCGAATCAAAATATACACAATCGTATATTTAAAAAAAATTATTGAAATGCATAAAATTGTTTATTGAATACTAAAACATTTTTAAAAGCCGACAAAGCATAATTAGTAATAAAACAATAAAATGAATGTCAAAATGGTAATTAATGTGCAAATGAGAAAACATAAATATTTTCAGTGAATTGAAATAAAACAGTGCAAAAATAACAAACATTCTACATCTCTCAACAGGCGCCTTTTGGGTGTCTTCTCTTTCAACACAACGAAGTATCAGAGTTTGTTATTTTCTACCTTATTTCATATTTTCTTGAGTCATTTTGTAGACTAATTAAGCAGAAGGTTGTATTTTTTTGAGATTATTATTTTAAGCTCTTATCTTTCAAATTCGACGTTATTTATTTTAAATAAATTCATTTTTAAAATTTTATTTTCAATCTCATGAATTATTATTATTAAATGTAATTTATACAATAAAAACGCAAAGAATTTCTCTTTTACAAAACGCACAATTTTAGCTTAAAATGGGTCAAGTACACTTTGCTGTCTTATAAATTTAAAAATCTTTATATTAAAAATACAACTGGTAATAACTATTGTCGTGCGAACTAATCATATTAACAAAACGTACGAGGATAGTTTATAATAATTTGAAAGAACATATTGAATGTGTTTTGCAGTTTAGATGTTATTCCCCTTTTTGCTCGACACACCACATCTACTTATTTTAATTTTGAGATAAAAGAAATAATTCGATTCCAATTCTAAGCATAAAGAGGATGCGAAAGCAATCGAAAGTTAAATAGTCCTTTATTGATAGAAGATCAATTTCTATTAGCAAAACGAAGCTGTTGTTTATTCATGCGTCTACTTACTCCAAGTGGTCAATATAGATCATAGTGTTGTCCGCAAATTTTACATTCTTTTCTTTCTTTGGTGAGTATTCACCGCGTTAGGTTCGTTACATAAACGGTATAGTGTAGATCAGAGGTGGGCACCCTGCGGCCCGCCAACATATTATTATAAATGGCGGCCGGCCCTTAAGCAGTGACTAAAAAAATATATATTTTTTGTCTTGTATTCGAACATCATACAACAGCCTCTAAAAATCATAACGAAAAAAAAATATATGTACTTTAACAGTAGTCACGAAAATGCTGTAAATAATGCTATTTTGATGTATTTTCAATTTAATTTTTGTTAATAGATGTGACCGAAATTCCCGAAAATTTTAAGTTAGCATTAATTAAACAGCAAGAAAGAAAGGATCTTACAATGAAATTTATGGAATTAAAAAAATTAAATCTTATAACAATTTAATTGCGGACATATTTCTACAATTAATTAATAACGCAAAAAAATTATTTCATTACTATTATTATTTCGAAAATGACTTTTTTTTAATCAAAATATAGATCGCGAAATACAAACGAGGATTTAGAACGTAGCTTAGTAGCGGGTAATGGTCCGCTTAAGTTTTGTTGTTTTCCATTTTGGCCTGCATTACAAAAAGGTTGCCCATCCCTGGTGTAGATCATCAGGATTACGGCGAAAAAGTTACTGAACCATTAGTTCTTAATTGGGAGAAAAGGTGGGTTCAAACAAATGTATTCATATCGGGAAATTTTATCCATGAATTTCGAAATTATAACCTCAGCTGGGGGTTCGAAATTTGTAGATACGCAGATTTATTTTAAATTTAATTTTTTTAATTTATTGAAATGTTTTGCCATTAAATGTTTATTGAAAATTTTTTAAAATGTTTTTAGAGGCAAAAAATGCCTCAACCAATTGAAAAACTGAGTAATGAATTACACATACGTTATAATGTTGCTTTTCTGTCTTTGAAAACGTGACATTTTGTAGATTTTATAGAAACATAATGGTTCACTCTCGTACTCCATTCCTGAATTAGGTGTTATCATAATTAACCACAATTAAACTTAAAAATTAAAATTTCAAATAAACAACGTCAAATAACTTGTTACAATATATTTCAAGATCATTATTTTATTTGTTAAATAAAAACCGGCAATAAATAATTGGCATAAATATGCCATAAATTTAAGATTTTTGGAAAAGCCTACACACGCACACTAACAGAAATTTTCATTTATAAGTTTGTAATAACAAAAGATGGACGAACACCTCGTTACAGTGCCAACAACAAAAAACGAGAATAAAATCACTCAACTAGATGCAGACTTTTTTCGATTGAGTAGTTTATAAAGGTTAAGATCAGTGTTACCGAATAGAAGATTTATCGCATTTTCAAAGTTTTGTAAGGTATCAAAAATATTTTATGTTTTTTCTTTAGCTTAAAAATATTGTATATTCTCCCTCTATTTTACTCGACGTTACTTTTAACAAAAAAAAATTATCTTTTCTTCACTTTATTCAAAGCATAAGAAGCAGTTAAAAACTGCACACTATTTTTTTCCATAATATTGCAACGATGATTTATTTGTACTTATTTTCGTTTTAATACAACATTTCCTATTTACGATGCCATTTGCTTCAATTTTTTTTTTTTTAAGTTTAAATGAATTTTATCTTGCGATTTTAACGATGAAATTTTTGATGCCATCGAAATTTGTACATTTTATTAATTTGATTTATTTAATTTGATATCGTTATTGTACACAACGGCCGCACACAATATAGTTTGCTTACTCCACTTGCTTCTACACCTGTTGTCTACAAACATAATTTTTATGCAACTACTTTCATGAAAAATGTACTAGATTTCGGTGTAAGGTAAATGTACTGTTGTTATTATAATTATATGATTTAATACAATGCAATAAATTTTCATGCTATATTCATAAATAATTTGTGAGTTGGGACAAACTAAAGTAGATTGAATTTAATTTAATTTCAATAAAAAAAAGGTTTAATAGAAAAAAAATTTTTGTTTGGTTGACTTGATGATTTATGAAAAAAATAATATATTTTGGTAACACTAGTTAAGAGTCACACTAGCACTAGTGAGGTTAAATTAAATATATTTTGATAGCAACGTTTATGATTATTATTAAGCAGTTGTTTTGGTTGGTTTTATTCATGGCCCATCTTCCGGCTTTAACAGTTTATTATTTCTTTTAACAAAAAGCGATGGAATTTTTCAATTTTAAAATTTTTCTTACGTTTTAAATAATAACAGTGGAAAATTGATTTCAAAGATTTTTTTACAAATCGGTAAGTGAAACTTATTGTGTAAGAACTAAATAATCGTTGAAAATCGTAAATAGTATTTCCAATAATTATATTGCACTAGCAATATTATTATTGCTAAGCTGAGCACCCGGAACCTTATTAGAGCACTCTGAATTTACAGTTACTAACAGTCATGAGGAATCTCAGTAATATAGTTTCGTCGTTATCCAATTTCCCCACGAGATGACCAGATCTATTCATTATATTGGTCATTAAAAGAAACGAGTATCCCATAGACAAATAAAACACATATGTCATCATATTTTATTAAGTCGAACATTTTTTATTTAAGTTTATGTCTCTTATTAAGAAGAAAACTAAGAAATAATGAGTTTTTTAAGAACTTCTAACCATTATTCTCAATTTTAATTATATTTTTACAACAAGATTCAGTGTACTCAAATTTGTTTTACACGCAGTGTGTTCCGCTTGTTATAAAAAAAGTCTCAGATTCAAGCACAGTTTACTTAAATATTTTAAATATATGTGTTATAGTTTAAAGGATTAAAAATAGCAGTTATAGAAATAATGTTTTATTTTTTTATATTTTACTTTAAATCTCGACTTTATGAAAAAAATAAATTTGCAGTAAACAAATGCTACGAAATAGCATAAAAAAACTGATTTAATTCAAAATATATGGCCCATTCTTCGATTTTTTCCCTACGTTATTAGCTTCATGACATGCAATGTATGTACGTATGTATTTGTATAAAAAAGCAAGTGTAAAAATGCCGATGTAATTTAAAAAAAAAAATTAACATCAGCAATATCCGGATTATTATGAAAGAATGCCAAAGACCATCTATCTATTCGCCTGCCGCTTAAATAAAATATCTTTCACGCAGTTATCGTTATTATTGTTTTGAAAAATTTAAAAGTAATTGTCACTTTTTCGATAAAAACATCCAATATGAATAGATAGAATGGAGTTGAACTTGAATATCCAAAACACAACACAGTGTTGCAAAGGCAAAGTTAGTTCGAAAAAATACATTTTCGACATGATTTGAAATAAATCAAGTGATTTAAATGGTTTTGGTAGCATGAAAAATGTATGGAAAATCAAGTAGCAAAGCACTTGATATGAGCAAATCAAGTGTTTTAGACAAAATCACGTCAATGGAAACGCATTATAAAGAATGCAGTAGCGATCCAGGAAAAAATTTAAATCCAATTGACAAATAACAATGACATCGACATAAACCAAACTTGCAGCAATGTTGATATCTTAATTGTAGAAATTAACAGCAGTAGGATGCAGGGAAGAAAGTACTTAACAACTAGTAGGTTAAAAACACGTGAGGAAAATAGACGAGTAGTTTAAATATAAGTTTTTGCGGACCTCAACCTAGAGTTTTACCGGTAAAAGGAATGGTGCCAGCAAAGATCTTAAATTGAGTAGAATAGTTAAACCTAAAGAAGTGGGTGGATGCTACCTCATGTAGACACGTTTGAATGGCGATCATATAACACATCGACAGGAATGAATCGATTTCATAAGTTTATTTGTTTGGAGTGGGCAATTTAATACTATCAAATTAATTTTAACAAGTTACCAGAGCTAGGACCTAGATGACAGAAAAGAGTAAAAATTGGCACTTATGTCTATAACGATTACAATAAAATTTTAAACATAGTTAAATATTTATGTAAAGGGTAGAATATTCTATATGTATTTTGAAAAAAAAAATAGGTAAGGGAAGTTGGGGAAGTGGGGGAGATGACAAACGCGCAATTTTATGAATCTTAACCGTTCTTAACACACCTAGATTCTAAAAATATTTGAAATATAGATATCCCTGATCTAAAAGATATCAATAGCAAACAAGGCTATAATATATTATGCAGTGCCTAAAAGGGTCCTAAAACTAGATCTTGGCAAAGGCGTGTACAATAACCTAATGCATTTCGTTATACTATTATTATTGTACTGAAAATTATTAATGTCAAATACCCGGTTATTTTATCAAAAAAAAGTTAAATAAATACTGCGGAAACAAAATCTTACTCATTATATACCCCTTTATTGAATGTCGATTTTATTTTTCTTGCTAATCTTAAACTTAAAGACAACAAAACTGGATCATTCCACTATCATTTACGTTCTACATAAAATATTTTTGAACTATCTTAGTCTTAAGTTAAGAGTAATAAATAAAGTTTTCAACTTTTTAAAGGCATCCATCCCCCGATATAATTATTTACGAAGGAATTTATAAAGTTATGAAAAGTAAGAGGAAGTATATTGAACTAAAGAGACACACAGAAAGGCCAACTCTATGCATGTGCTTTTTATGTTTTTTTTTTTTTTTCTTTAATTCGCCTAAAACTGTGTTTAGTTATAATCAAGTCGAATCAATACTGTGTGTCGCTAAATTTTAAACACTATACAAACAAGTAAGAGTGCTATATTGGTCTATGCCGAATCTTATATGCTCTTCACCATCTATGTAAATCTAGTTTAGTGAAGTAACTCCAATCAAAAAAAGCAAATATTGGCGGCAAACTTGATTTCAACACTAAAATGAACGGACAGACGGACATAGCTCAATCGACTTCGCTATGCGTAAGAAGTCAGAATGTATATACTGTGTGGGGTCGGAAATAGAAATGACGAGTATACACGGAATCACAAACTTAGATATATTCTTTTTCCACTTTTTGTTTTGAAGGGTATAAAAAAGTTTTACATATTTTTTATATATGTAGTTCGACATTTAAGGTTTCGGCGAAAATTAATACAATCGCTATCGCGACCACCTGGTAGTGATACACCTTTTATAATTTTTTTAGAAGAAAAAGTAATTATTTTTATCTGATCATGGACGTATCACAATAGGGTTAAAACCCTAGTTAAAACTCCATGTTTTTAAAATTTCACTTTTTGCACGAAATCCACTAACAGCATCAATGTCTTTCAACGATAAAGATTTCAACACATTCCAATAACACTTTCATCTCTAAAACAACATTAGAGACAATTTTCGTGATTATGAAGTGACTTCCTTCATACCAACAAAAAGGTATTATTTGAGTTAATACAAAAGTTATAATAGAAATGCAGCGTATATTTTCATAAAAAAGGTATTATTTTAAGTAGTTTTTTTTTTTTAATAAAAATATTCAAATTGTTTTATTCAAATTTGGTTTTATTTTTAGTTGATACTGTTTTGTTGAAAAAATTTGTTTAATTTATGACCGACAAATTTCAGAAAATAGTATTTACTCAAAAAATTGATTTTTTTTTTTTTTAATACTCGTACAGATTTCAAGGAAAAACAATGAAAATAAAGTGTCTAATGGAAATTGCTTACTATGATGTAGTCGAATTTTCAAATTCTCTTAAAATGTAACAACGAACAGTTTTTCATCTCTACTGAAAATTTTTAAATTTTGAGTTATTAACCTCTTGTAAATCAAGTGCGATATATAAATCATACTATCTATCATGTGTCTTTTTATAAGGCAGCAAAAAGTAAACATTTTAAGCTTTATGAAAATGTTTATACATCACCCTCTTAAGTGTAGTATATTATATATTTAAGGAAGCAACAGACGAATTAACATTTTTTATTGTCTTTTCAAAGACAGAAGACATGTGAATGTTTAAAAACAATTAAATGTCATTTGCGCCACAACGCTAAATTTGCATTTTTTGCAATCAATTTTACATGTTTGATTATATGAAAACTTAAATGTCTATGATTATGAAAAGAGATGATAATTTGTACTATAGAAAAAAATAAAAAATAAAGCAATTTTGCGCAAGAAGAAAAACTAACTAAAATATTTTAAAATATAACTTTTTTTTTATTATAATTTACGAGATGGTTTACAGTTTAAATAAACTCTTAATAATACGCTACTGCTTGCAGAATAGCTAAGACTAAATAAGTAAGTAAAGAAAAGCCAAGTTTTCAAGCAAATTTACCTTTAATACTTAGAATATACGAATACGAGTAAGATTATTTCTAATTTAAACCTTAATATCTGCAACTCTTAAAATCAGACGTCGATGAACTGCTTGACTTGATGAATGCAAATTTATACAAAGCGAATTACTGGATAACACAAAAGTAAATATTGTAACTGTTTTGAAATAAATAATTAAATCATCATGTACATTTCAAAAAAGAAACGAGAACCTTATTCATAACTGTCAAATACTTGTGCATATATAATCAATTATCCACCAATTTTCATAATATTACTTGGCTCAAAAGAGCTTATTTTTAAATAAATAAATATTTATTTAAATTGATCAATCAAATGTAAAAGTAAAAAACAGAAAAAGGGTAAAATGCGAAATAAAAAGTAGACAAAATAAAATATTATTTTGCTTTATCTTTTAATTGCAAATGGTTAATTGTGATTAATTGTAAACGAACAGTAAAAGTCAAATACTGTTTTAACGCTTTTCATAACTACTTATAATTTTTTTTAATTTATCAATTGTAAATTTTCCTTTTTAAATAGCAATTAAGTAGAAATAGAATACTTTAGTCTGTATGTAATGCTATAAAATGCGGTTTTTGAATCTTAATTTTCAATGCGAATGATTTAAGCATTGATTCAACAGAGTCTACTACTCATAATGCCACTATACCGTTAGTTTATTTGACTCCGGTTGATCGTTTAACATTTGAATCGACAAGTTCAATATAGGAAAATATTAAATAAATGATAATGTGAACACAAAAAAAATTTTTGTTTTATTTAAAATAAACTTATTTTAATATTCTACGTAAAGAAAGTTTACTGATTCAGAGCCAATATAATAGTTCCTGATTAGGTAAATCATTTACTTACCCACAAGATTTATAGCTTTCTTTAGTAATAAGTCAGATTGTGATTTATCCAGTATATCAATTTCTCGACATGATCGATATAAACCTGTAACCATTGATTCTACCGAATATGACACAGATGAGGTTGGCAGCATTGATATAAATCGATTTAACTCATTCAGTTCTAAATTATACAAAAAAGTAATTATTATTACTTGCTTTAAATGAAGAGTTTCCAACAATCTAACCCTGATATTCATTATAAGTCTTGTAATTCCATTCTCCTTTCTTGACAACATAATAATCGTTTTCAGAAAATTCTTTTCCAAAATTCCCACATGCCCATTCATAGGTCTCGTGGCAAGGATCCTTTGAAGTATTTGACCAAAGCAATATCTGTTGACTTGTTTGAACACACTCTTTTTCTAAACACAATTCAGCTTTAAGATAAAACGGGACTTCAGGCCAAAAAGCTATCATCATTATGATGATAATCAGCAGAACAGCGCATAAACATGCTGTGGTTACGTACATAATACGTCTCTTACGTGATAGTCTCCTTAAGGCATCGAATGACAGTCGACCTGGAAATAAAAAAGCTACAATGGAGAATACATTCCATAGAAAAAAAATTAAAAAAAAAAGTGTAAGTGATTATGCAAAAGTGCTCAAAACAATATAACTTGACTAATTAATGAAATAGATGGGAATATGAAGGAAAGCAACTTACCTCTAAATCCATTCAGAGATTCGAGCCCTCCGGAAATAGGAGTTTCCGCCTGAGCATCGTTTTCATGACGATCGTTATGCGATGCTTTATCTTTTGAAACATTTATATTTTCATCTATATTTAATTTTAATTGATTCGTTGTTAAAGGCGCCGTTTCACTGCCTTCTATTTGTTGCTTTGCATCGTCTACTTTTAAATTACGATCATCGACCTCATCAATGGCACTTATGGTCGGTCGAAATTTTCCTTGATTCAAATTCATTTTGTATGAAATACTAATTCATCGATGGTTTTTAATTTTTAAAATGTTTCACATCATTTATTTCTAAATAAATCTTATCTGTAAGAAAATTAAAAGGATTCTTAAAAACTTATTTAAATTATTTATTTGGTTTAAAAACATTTAATATTTTTCGCCTAAATTTAGATTTTTTTATGACCATATTTCCGTCTAGGTTTCAATGGTGCATTAATATTTACTTTGTATTGTAAAGAGTTCGCTACCAGGGAGAAGTTCAGATATCTAATACTAAATAAGTCTTTACAATTCATTTGGGTAAAAAATATTTGCTGTTTTTTTTGCGTTAACAATTACTTTTAATTAATCAACGGCAACACCTTTCGAAATCGTTATTGAAATCCACAATATTGACTTGTGTGTCTGGCTTGAGGATACCGATATATCATATTAAGAGTTGGGAAACGAACATTATCTCGGCGTAAAGTTTCAAATAGTAGTGCCATAACCATGGAAAACATTATTAGTGACATGCCATAACCGTAACCATAGATATCAATCATATAACTGTTGGTTTTTTTAGTTTTTTTTACTTTTAACATTTGCTGGATTTTATTGGTGCACGCAAAGAAAAAACATGGTTGAGGTAACCATAATCTTAAAGCAACATATTATTCACTTTCTCTAACAATAAAAAACAATTTCGGATACTAGCTACCAGCAAAATTACTAAACTGTCAAGAACTAGAACAAAATATTTTTTACCGCAAACATTAGATATTCTGTTGCTTTACACCATACTTTAATTAATAAGTTATAAAACTTTGGTTGTGGTTGAAAAATGTTTAAGTTAAAACCAACCATGTTGCATTTTTTGTGCCCAGTACCCATACAATTGTTAAAATTTAACAAAAAATGTTTTAGTTTTGGTGAAAACAACTATCATTGGTTTTCTGCAACCATACATTGTTACAAAAAACATAATATGGTTGTTGTGACCATACACAAACATGTTTTTTTCTGTGTGTGAGAATTAATTTATAGTTTTCGTTGCGCTTCTTTTTTAACAAATGGCAACACAAATAAAAATAGTTTATAGCTATGGCACCACTATTCGCTGATAGTAAATATGATTACGGTAATGGTCAGGTTACGGCTATGGTATTATGGTATGGTATTTACGTGCTATAAACATAATGTTATAAAACAAAATATTTAATACTACAAACAATACTAATACGTCGTTTTCTTTCAACTAGCTGTTTAATACAGGTGCTTGTTTAGGGCTTTTCGGCGCGATCATTCTCTAAAAATAAACTAAAAAGTAAATGCAATAAATTTCGTTTCTAGTAAATTTTTTGTTTTGAAAAAATCACTTTTAAAAGAACTCTTTGGAACTGTTTGTAAAAATAAAAATAAAATTATTGTATTTTCTTCCCATATTTTTATTTTTTAGGCATGGAGACTTCATTTGTTGCGACGTGGACTAAAAAGTCCAGATAACAAAACCGTATCATAAAACTGGTTGTTTGTTTGTATCAACGATGAGTACTTTGCGTTCAAGATATATGCTCGTTCTTCTCAATCAACATAATTGGACAAACAATTTCCAGTTAAAACATTCCGGCTGTTAATAAAATCTAAAGGAAATTTCGCAGAAATGTAATCAGCCTCTCGTAAGCATTATAACGGTTGTGAACGATATTTGATTCAACAAAGACATTTCTTTTGGAAACCTCTTAAAAGAAAATAAACGTATAAAAGGTTTAACAATATTTAGTTATTTAATGAATAATTATCAACTAGTGTAAATTTACAACGACTTATTAGTAAAAAAGTGAAATTTGGCAGCAAAAACCAAAACATTTAGCAAATGTGTTAAAGTAACATTGAAAAATAAAGTACTCGTACACTAGCGCACAGAAGTCTGCGACAATGATGTTTATTTACAGACATTAACACGATTTAAATTGTTAAAGTTTCATGCATTGAAATTTATTAGTAAACTTACACATACATAAAATAATCAACCGTTTACTAAACTCCTTAAAACCAAAACTCTTTAAATAGAACATATGTCAATTTAAGTAAAAAAGTTAACAACATTATGGCATTTGACATCAATCAAAATCGACCGATATTGAATGCCATAACTTTTCCCCCGGCTTATTTTCTTGTCATACTTTTTATATTTCAAGCTTTAATATCTTTTATATAATTTATTTATATCTTTTATCTTTATATAAATACGCAAAGACAAATCTTTGGGATCCTTTTTCTGCTCTGCTTGTTAATCCGTTTTTCTCGATTTTGTTTATTCTTTCAGAAATTTGTAGATATTGTAGAGCTTCAGTGCTTTTATCTCATTTAAATCGGTTCAGTATTTAAGAAATAAATGACCCCTTAAATTGCTACCACTACACATGCGAAAAACACACATGTATTCAAAACATGAGTATGTATATAAAATAAACAAATAAAAAAGTTTTGAATAATAAACTTGGTGGAATTTAAGCTCAAGGTGAACTCTAGTTTAATTTACTATTTTCTTGCTCCTTTGTATAAAATTGTCAGGAAGTGACGGTTAGTAACGGAATATATGTAGATTTAATTAAACTTAATTTAATATTGAAAATCCTTACTCAAAAAATGATGAATGGAATTTCTGATCAGAGTTCGTTATGATTGAGCCAGAGTCAAGACAGTACAGGTGCTATTGTGAAGCGTAAAGTAAAACAATTAAAAACTTGTAATTTTTTAACTCTTTCGATGGCTTAAAGAGCAATAATTAGTTTTTACACAACAACGGCCAACAAGTGACACTGTCTCAAATTTTTGTCAACATTATTTGCTCCTGAATATACATTTACTTAAGACATACATAAATTAATACATACATACATGCATCCATACAAAAAGCTTTCTTTAATTGGAAACAATTGATGACAGTCTGATCGTTTCGTTCAAACTTACAATGACAATAAACAAGATGATCATCATCATACAGTATATTATTCATCACAAAATATTTTAAGTCGTCAACAAAAGTTAAGGTACAGTACACATAAATGCAATATTTTGTCTCGCACACAGTTTTGTCACATCACATAAATATATATTAAATCGGCATTCTATCATAAAATAAATAAAATTATAATGAACATGAAACATTATTATTTACAATCTTTTTTATGAAGGAAACACCCATAACTAAAAAAGATTGAAATTATAATGTATTTTCAAAGGATTCACTTTTTATAAAATTTTTTAGTGCGTTTCTATGCAACATCAGCGATACTCGGTGCTTGAAGCATTTTAAGTTGCAACTGAGTGCAATTGGCTACAGTTTTGTCCTGAATTGTTAGCGCTGGTAATCAGATGTTTTTTATACAATAGAAAGAAAAATTATTTATAAAACTGACTTTTTGTTAGGTTTGCTTTGTTCTAGATTTGGTACTGTAAAAACAAGTTAAATTTTTATATAAATGGCAGACAAACACAAATCGTTTGTTAATTAAATCATTACTGATTCAAGCGAAATTTTTTTATTTGTGCATTGATATTAATAAATTAATATGACACACTGTAATTCTTTTTTGTGGAAAAAAAAACTCATAAATGTGTCCGGCCAAACTTACACTCACACCAGTGTTGCCGTTTAATCACTCTCAGAGTTAGATTAAGCATTTCACTTGAGCCTATTAAAAAATGTTGCACATGGCTTTCAAGCGGAGTGTCCATTTAATGCTTTGTTTGCTAAAAATTTTTAAAAATACGAAAAACAATGAAGCTAGAATTAAATCCTTTGAAATTATTTAGTTTAATACAGCACTTCAGCCAACAATGCCTATTTAATTACTTTTGTAACCGTGCTGCGTTCTTTAGGAAAGTGATAGAGGAGTGATAAGACAGGTGGAGAAAGTAGAAAAATAGTGTAGAGCTTCATATTTTTTTTATTCAACACTGCCATGTTGTTATGCAAGCGACAGTGATAAGATGTCCACCATAAATTATTGATTAGGCGGTTGTTTTTAAAGCAAGTAGCCATTTTATTAGTTATTTTACTTTGGCGACGAAAGTGCTATATAGAAGTACCGACGAAGGTGGCTGCGTGCTGAAATGTCTAATTCTGATCGTTTCGTTCAAGCTTACAATGACATAAAACAAGATTATCATCATCATACAGTATATTATTCATCACAAAATATTTTAAGTCGTCAACAAAAGTGAAGGTATAGTACATATAAATGCAATATTTTGTCTTGCACGCAGTTTTGTCACATCACATAAATATATATTAAATCGGCATTCAATCATAAAATAAATGAAAGGAATCACCCATAACTAAAAAAAGATTGAAATTATTATGTATTTTTAAAGGATTCACTAATAAAAGCTTTTTATAAAATTAAACATAAAAAACATAGATTTTCTCATTTGGCTGCCGCAGGGGTTGAACCAAAGGCATGCTGTGCTTACTGCCTTTACTACAACAAAAAAAAAATTGAGGTAACTAAAGAATATAATACGACAAATGTAGAAAGAAACACACAAATCAAGAATTCATACTATTAAAAAATAAAGCAAAATTCATCAAGTTGTGTGTGGACTTCGTCGCACCAAAAGTCCGCATACATTTGTAAATAATTTTTCTTTCTAAAATATTTGTTTCAAAAATTATTAGTTTGGTTTAATTGATGTTATTATCAGAATAAAATGAGTTAAGTAAAATATCTACATTTTAGGCACTTAAATATTTCAACTTGGTTTAAATTCCTCGTTATACATTATGGCTCAATATCTTACCGAGTAGTACTTGCCAAATTTCTGGCAACACTGACTGGCAAAATACGAAACACACACATAGGAGAATACAGAATAAACATTGAACTAAGATTTCGGTTGATAATGCCTTTAATATTATAAAATTTATGTTAATTCAATTAAAAACAATTTAAACAAAATAAATTTGAATAGATCTATTATTAGTATCAAATGCAACGAATAGTCAAAAATTTAACTAAATAAATTTATTCGTGCTTGATTCCTTCAAATATAAATATTTCATGATATTCTCATGAAATATTTATTATTTTAAACTAAACTAAAAAATGAAATGTATTACTGCGGGGAAAGCATATCCATACGGCCATTTCACTACTGCTCAAATAGCTCATCAGTGGATTTTACCCAAATTTTGTATAGAAAACTAGAAAGTCTTATACCAAAAGCCAAATTGATTAAATGAGAACTCCATTGAATCAATATGACAAAAGATAACAACAACTCAAAAATGTTTTATACAAAAACACAGCAAATATTTGGTAACTATTTTTATTTTTTCTTTAATTTTTTCTACATAAGGGATCCCATTAGGAACCATTCATATGTATTTGAAAGATTTGGGGATATGCTTTCCCCGCAGTAATACATTTCATTTTTTAGCTTAGTTTAAAACAATTATATTTCATGAGAATATTATGAAATATTTATATTTAAAGGAATCAAGCACGAATAAAGTAAATCAAATTTTAAAAGATTTCGAATAATAAATTTTCATATTGATAAATAAATTTATGTTAAAGGAAAAACATAATATCAGATTTATTATATGAAATCATTATTTACGTTAATCGTGCTGGATTCCTTCAAAATATTCTCACCAAATGCATATGATGAACAAAAACAGCGCAATAGATGTGTTGAAAGGACATTAATATGCCAAAATTCAAATCATTTACTAAAGTCTCTGCTCGACAGGATTTATATCCTGCTGTCCTTTACAAATGATTCTTGAAGAGCTTATAAGATCTATTTTAAAAAAGTGAAAGTAAAAAAAAAACTTAAAGTTTTTTTTTGTAAGAAAAAAATTCGTTTTTTAAGCACTGACTACTAAAAATTTGTTGCTAAATAGTAAATTTACTCTGTTTAACATCAGTAATTATACAGATACTACAACATCAGCGTATTGAAAATACAAACACACATATATGTATATGTAATATATGATAGTATAGTATGCATATATACTTTGAAATGATTATTTTAACTTTAAATAAGTAAAAATAAAAAACGACTTAAAAAATATTCTTAAGATAAGATAAAATACAACAAGTTTAATTTAATAAAATATGTAAGTATTTTTGTCGAGAGTAAATTGAAACAGATACTCTAAATTTATTTTTATCTTAAATATTTTTGTTCTTAAATTATACTTAAATTGTGCTCTGACAAATAATAATAAATTACAAGAATGAGTTTGATAACCTAAATTCAATGACGCAATACTTAAAGAATAGATGGTTGGTTACACATGGTGTTTAGATACTCTTGTCAACATTTAAGTAAGTTTATTTTAAAGATACGGCTTAATGCACAGACAGCTATAAAAAAAACTCGTCTTAATTACACTAAGCAGACTTTTACACAATATCTAGTTTAATGTTAAATCATTTTAATTTATATTTTACTTTGGTCAACAGTTTTTTAAATTGAGCGCTGAAATATATAATACGTAAGTTCTTTAGCAAGGGATTGCTTCTCAAGGTAAAAATTCATTTATAAGAGAAACAGTGCAGTCGAAATTAAAATAAATTTAGAAAATCTCTTGGAATTATTATATGCACGTGTTTAGTCTGTTGTTAAATTGCGAGTGAAATATCACATTTCACAGCTAATTTTATATCGTTTGTCTGCACAACTCGTGTATTCGTATTCGTATTCATATTTTTTTTTTTTTTTTTGACAAATTGATAAAGGTTATTATACTGCAGAAATATACTTTAAAGAAACCCTTAGCATTTTTTATTAGGAATAAATTCGATTAGATATTTGTTTGATTAATACGTTAAGTCAAGATAATAAATTACGCGTCTTAAATCCTATACCTTTCTACGCGATTAAATTAAATCCTTTTAATCTTTTTAGCGAAATAACATTTATTTTAATGTAATAAAAGTTATAGTCAAGAAAATAATTAAAGAAAAATTTCAATTTTTTCACTCTAATTAATTCTGCTAAGGAGATTAACTAAAGCTTTATTAAGACTGAAATGTTTTCTTAATAAACAACTTAATAAGGGATCGATAATTTTGTTATTGGATGCAATTGAGTGATTTTCTGTTCTTGCTTAAGTTAATAAGAAATTATTATCAACGTTATTTCGAATACTCCTAATAGTAAGTTCGATACTCATTTAATAAGTTCAACCTTTAAAATCAAGAGAAACTTTCGACTATAATAGATAAAGATGATTGCCATGCAAAGCAAATGTAATCAAAGTAATGTTTTCATTTGTTAAGGACAGATGGAGATAAGAGCTGTCCACATGAAAAATTATAAAAAATATTAAATGCCAAATCTACTTTAAGATCAGTCATTAAAATTAAATTAAATGTATTCGTTTCAATTTGAATACCCTTCGCCACAGGTGGAAAGTTCTTTCTTTCGTTTGTTAATTTTTTAATGTTCATTTCTGACGCCATAAAATATACATATATATTCTTGATCCTTATACATAGGGGAGTCAATTTAGCGATGTGCGTCTTGCCGTAATCGGGTTGAAATAAGTTTTGCAACATCTCCTGTCTGTAAATGGCAGAGACATTTTCAAAAAAGGCATTTTTTCTTGTTGGTTATTATTGTTATTTGCTTTGTTGTATTGAAAACCGATATTTTAGAAAAAAAATTATAAATCAGCATTTGAATTAGTTAAATTCCACCAAAATATTAAATTTTCATAAACAATTCACTTAAAATTGCTAAATAATTGTTTTTGCAATAAAAAATTAGAAATCTCATTAACAACCAAAATCAATAAGAAAAAACTATAGATTAGCAAAAAAATTGAAATTTCACTAAACGATTAAAGTTTCAGTAAAATATTTATTTTCACAAAAATTTCAACAAAAAAATTGTTAATTTCATTCAAAACCGAAAATGCACAAAATTTTTGGAGAAGGGTATATAAGATTCCGCAAAGCCGAATAAAGCATTTCTTCTTATTAATTCTTATATTCATTATATTAAACCATATTGCTAATAATTAAAGAATACTGCGTGTTCATAAGATCGATTTTTTTAACGCCTTTGCTTTGTAATAAAATACAAGTTTAATTCTTTAAAATTTATGGAAATATAGTAACACTACCTAAAAATTATTAACAATAGTACGTCATTTTCTTGTAGTAAAGTTTCTGGTGGCTGGCTGTTACAATTGTGCTATCAGTGAATATTTGGATGCTGCAATTCTTAAAATCTCTCAGTTCAGCCTTTAAATAACTCACAGTGATAAAAAGCTGGACAAAAAGGAAATTTGAAAATTGTCTATAAATAAAATCAATGACTTTCAACAAACATTGTGGGTGGCCTTTCATTTTGAATGTTTTTCATAACTGAAATAGCAACGGGTATTTACTTAAATATCAATAACATTTTCTCTTAATTTTTCAGTGGACCAAATTAAGTAGTTTTAAACAAACTATCATGCTCTAAGATTGACTCATTCATCGCCAATATATTAAAATTAAAAAACAAAAAAAACGAATTCAACTGTATGCACATGCATTTTGTATTATTTTTAATGTATAAGTGTCATTTTTAAACCCGTTATAACTTCTAAATTACTGAATCGATTCAAATAAAATATAGATTCTGCACATCTGAGCAAAAATATTTTTTAAGTAGTAGATTTTTAATCAAAATCGATTGTATAATGTGAGCCTAAATGGTAGATCAAAAACCCGTATTGTCTCTTAATTTTATAGATAGATAATTAATTAGCAATTATAATATAGAGATAAAAAAAATAGCTTGCAAGAGGATTAATTTCTTGTTGATATTTAATGCCCGAAAAAGTAAAATATGTATGTATATTTATTTAATATATTTTGTTTTTATAGAATATTATATCTATTCAAGTTTTTAAGGTCAAAATTGATATCTAAATAAAAGAAATTTTTTTTCCTTTTTTGTACACATATGTATTTTATTTTTAGGAAAATTTTTTAAACAATATTTGAGCAGTATTAACGGGTTACTCGTTAACAACGATATAACGAGTTTTCGAACGGGGCTGCTTAAATAAACAGTGGACGCCACAATAGCTTATTTTTTAAAAGAATCAGTTCTCAAGTTTTGCAAGTTTATTATTTTTTTTTTAATTTTCAACACGCTCTTTGTGATTAAAAAATATTTTTTTATTAAAACTAAATCTGAATCAAAACACTTTTTCTATCAGATGGTGTTATCAGTTCAAAAATCACTAAGAGACGACTTAGCGATTTAACTGGGAATTTTGATGTCTATGTTATCCTTAATACATTGGGCAAAACTGAGGTACACTTTTGAAGAATAGAGGCGCCTTTTATTTACTTTAAAAATGTTATTTGAGATTACTTACGTCGTATTAGTTTAATTTTAAAAGTTTTTCATTTAATTTAGTTTATTTCTTTATTAACTACTTGTTTTGATTTAAATTTTTTTTAATTTCAAATAAGACGGCAACTAAATAAGATAATACAAATTTGCATAAGTCCTTTAAAATAAAATTATCTCCTCTTATTGTTTAAAACTTGTTCTTGCTGTAATAAAGAAATCTAATATATAATAGATATTATAAATCTCTTTGTAAGTTTGTTTGTTTATTTTTTCTCGTGGTAAAATAGGGTAATTTTATTTTCAAACAGCGGACCAGGACTATTTAAAGTAATCATTTAATTCTGATTGAGTTTCAATTTTTAGCCGCTTTTAATTTCTATAAAGTAATTAATATTTGTTTTCCTACATCTAAACAGATGGCACCTCTTTCTTTGCTTATATTTTAAATGCTAAAATGGTTAATCCTTTCAATAGTCTTAAATACTAATAATCGTTTGTAAATAAAGGTTAACCAAAATTTGCATATGAAAACTTTTACGAATACATCGGTGTAAAATCAGAATCGACCCTCAAAAACGCTGAACTAGTAATACTGTCATGAAATTATTAAAGTCTATAGTGCGTACTATTAAAAAAAAATGATTTAAGCATAATTTGTTGCAAAATTTTTGATCATAAAAACAAAACGGTGGTTTGGTTTCTAAATCAAGAGCTATTATTAATAAAATATAGAAGGATAGATTATTTTTATACGGCATTTCTTGAAGTTATTTAAAAGCTATATTTAAAGAGCCGCTTTTTTGATATTTTCTAAGGAAATGTAATTGTTATGGCTCATGTTATATAGTTTAGACGCCAATTAAAATATGGCATTGTTGTTTCACATACTAAAACAATTAGTACTTTGGAACCGACGACTTGCTGCCAACAAATACAATTGATCAACAAATACAAATACAACTGAAGTAAACTCCATTAATTTGTGTGAGTAGTTTATGATAGATAAGATCATGTTGGTATGCGGAGTTGCAGAATAATATTCCTTTAAAAATTTATTAAAATGATTTTATAAAAATATTAAAAAAGCTTGATACTGTTTTTAAACGTGCAAATTCAATCAAATTCTGTATTTGCGTACCTTTGGTCACATAATTGATATTTTGGATCTGATAGGTGACGTTTCTTCTGAAATTTTCAATATGTTATCTCTTAAATTACTCTTTCGATTACAAAACATAATAAACAAGTCATTAATATATTTTACAGTACCTAGAAACGCTCTAAGATTCGACCCAGGCACGTGTAAAGAATCAAAATATGTAAGTAAGTATATTTTGGTTCTTTATTGATGTTTATATCTTTCTTAAAATTTGCCATAACTTAAGGCGGCAAAACAGACATTAACTTACTGCAAATATTAACAGAGAGTTTACAAAAAACGTGTACTTTATTTCAGCATAAAATATATGGAGCTACAAGAATTATCGATGATTGAAATGAATGCATGGGTGGACAAATCGATAGGGGAGAATTGTCGAAATGCGTTAATACATTTGTATACGTATGTACATACTAATACCTTCCCAGTAAAAAATATATGGATTAATCCATAATCGAGCAATAAAGGAGTAATGACTTGTTCATCCGTTTGGAGTAATAAGCGAGCTATCGAAACTATTTTTTGTTTTTTTTTTTTTGTTTATGCCTCGCTTATTACTCCAAATGGATCAATGGGGGATGTATCAGTTCGTTTTTGTTTGTGACATAACTTTTAATTGTTGATGTTTTCGTTTTGTTTTTATATTTAGTCAGTTTAGTTTTAAAAAGTGAAAGACGGGTTTTAATAAAAGCGGAAGGGTACGGGTATAGTAACAAATTTGTTAAAAATGTATGAAAATTTAGTTTCTAATCGTCATTTAAGACGACTAGTTAAAATAGAAATTGAAAAATATTCAAATTGTAATCGGGAGACTTAAAGTGAACAAGAGGCATCAGTACCTCACAAAATCAATGAATTAACAAATGAAGATAGCCAAACGGAATTTTTGTTGTTCATTATGATATCAGTGAAAATTTTAAAAGAAGCTCGCTTCTTGGGTAATTGAAAGTCGTGTTTCGAACGAATGCTGTAATTCACTACTCTACATTTTAAAAAGTGAAGGTATGGACGTTCTACTATGTAGAGAAACATTGTTAAAAGCAGTGCATGCAGAAAACCCACGCTGCTTCACAGTGAGCCCAGAAATAATAGATATGGCACCAGGTGAATACTTTCATTGTGGTTTAAAAAAAGCACTGATGATGCACGGCCAATACATATCACCTGATGCAAATGCCGAACTATTGATCGATATAATTGTGGATGGAATACCGCTTTATAAAAGCTCAGCAAAGTCATTACGGTTTATGGAAGAAAACATCAAATTAAAGAATAAAAATTTTCCCAATTGATTCTTTGAAGAAATTAAATTAGGCAGAACAGCTGATTAAAACAGAGCCTGATTCAGAAATGGTAAGACTGAGTTTGTTTTTAATGCAATCAATTAAACAAGTATTCAAAATTCTTTGTTTTTTCTTTTAATTTATTTCAGATTTCGTACATTAAACTGCGGTTTGACAAAATCAAAATTGAAAAAGCAATACGCAAAATAATCGGCGAAATATGCTGGTAAAATTAAATTGGGATGGATCAAAACAAACAAATACAAATTGTTTAACTTTTTTTATTTCGGTAATACTCGCAGCTGAATTTTTAGTATCATGTCTTAAATAATATATTACGTGTTATTTTTTTTTAAGGTGGCATTTCTTAAATGTAAAGCAACTGTTTACCAACAGACCTACTTGACAAAAACTACGACCTCGTCGAATGCAAAAAAAAAAGAATAGCAACATTAAAAAATTTTTTAAATAAATTAATATTTTCTTGTTTTTGTAAAAATAAAAAAATTTGTATTTTATATGGATGTTTACTCCCTTTATGCTCTTTTAGGAGACAAAAACGATTACTCCCTCTGTCGTCATTTTCAAGATCAAAGAGAGTACTCCATAAGGAGCTTAAAAGGAGTACTCGTGTCTGCGGACATGCTATGTTAAAAATCCAATGTGTTTCGGAGTTTTATGGAGTAATCCATTGCTCGCAAAGGAGCGCTCCAAGATTACTCTTTGTATGATCCTATTTTTTACTGGGTTGTAGCACAAACTCAAACATATTAATTGGTAATCATTGCAGGAATACCATTAAGAGTGCTGGCAGTTAAACATTTACTACAGGTAAACATAAGTAAAATATTTATGTGTACAAGTTTAAAACAGCCTCCAAAAAAGAGAAATCTTTTAATTTATGCTTATGGAGTGACAACAGTGGTGTTGCCAGATAAAAGTCTTAGTTTTCACTCGACGACACAAAAAGGTTGAAGAAAATCTAAAAAACAAGTAATATTCTAAATAGAAGAAAAAATAGTTTAATCTTAAAACCGTATGTTTGTTTAACAATCAAATGATGGAGAAAACTTTAACGTTTTTTCGAAGTTAAAAAAAATATTCAACAGCATTATATATTTTTATGTATGTATAAGCAACCAATCCAATTTTAAAAATTTGGAAATAAAAAATTCGTCTCCTAGTGCATTGGAATATATTCCAAAAAATTCAATAACTAAATTTCAATGCAGCGAACATATAAAATATAGGCGATGAATCTACTAGTCCTAGGCTACTCCCACTATGCCGGTGACCCGATTCATGTCTTCTCTAAATATCGACTTTTTCCACTTCAAAATATGCCCTTTTTCATATTAATTTTCCCTAAAAGCAAAATTTGCAAAAATTCATATCTCTGATATCGGGCTGAATCCAGACGTAGATTGTACACCGCTGGAATCTACTAGTCCTAGGCTACTCCCACTATGCCGGTGACCGGATTCATGTCTTCTCTAAATACCCACTTTTTCCACTCTTTTTTTCCTATTAATTTACTCTAAAAACATTTTTCTATGTAATTATATTTTAAAATTTTTAATGGGGACGAAGACGGTTTTTGTAAAATTTTTATTAAATTGTTATAATTTATAGCTATATTGTTTTTCTTTAATGTATATGTAACTTTAACAGCGCAGTAAGCACTATGTGGAACGTATTTAACATTTTTGTAGGACGTATTTATCTGACGTATTTATCTTCACACCCTTTAGTTGCGAAATGAATAATATTATATTATCCTGCACACCACATCATTTTAGAATGTAATGCGAAATCTCATTTAAATCGCTGTTATAGCGTTATAACAGTAAACTAATGACTACATCATTAAATAACAAATGTTACTGTAATCAATTTTTTTTTTAAACATATAGTTAAATTCTGCAAATTTAAAATAAAATATTATGAGATATGGCATCTCTGTTTAAGTATTCAAAAAAAAATGATGTTGCAGTCACTTTTATGAGAGATACACTTGAATAAACCGGTTTCCCCGGCATTTGACAATAACTTTTAAACTAACGAGCAAATTTTTTATATTATTGTTTTTACATGTGTGAGTGTCATTTTGCTTTTATTGATCGTTTTTTCAATTTAAAGAATGTCACTTTGGTAATGCTTCATACAGGTACCCTGAACGTAGACATTTAAATTTGTTCCAAACTAAAATAAGATTTCGTTACATAAAACTACAAAACAGTTCATACCTACATATGAAAATTAAATTGTCAACTATATTTCTAAACATTAAAATAAAAAAATTGTTCTTTATTCGTTATCAATTACCTTGTTATTTCTTTAAATCTTACTATTCATAAATAAAATTTACTAAAACACTGTAATTCACTTATTTCGGGTTTCATTTACAATAATGTGATATTAACTCGACTTGATTACTTTTGTATTTAAATCAAACTTGAAATAGTCTTCATTAGCAGCCAAGAAACAAATAAGTTGTAGACATTTGCACTCTAACTTTCTTCTTTCCTTGTGAATTTTTTTCCATTCACTTTAAGATTCTCTTTAGTTTACCCTTTTAGTTTGGCTTTTGTTTTTGCATTTCTCTTTAAAGCATGTTTCTCATATTACAAACATAATAAAGATAATGAAATTTATAGCATAACCAATTATAAATTAATTAATACTATTATTATATAAATTTGAGTACACTTATATATATATACATACATATATACATATATATATATATATATATTTTTTTTTTTTGAGAGATACCGATATAATTTTAATATAATAAATTAATAAAAGTTTTTTTTTAAATGAGAGCCGTTAATAATTGTTATAGGTAGGCACATAGTTCAATATTTAATATGGTTAAGCACTTATTAGTTTTTGTAATATTATGCTATTTTTTTTCTCAGTCACACATTCTACGCTCAACTTTTATTTTAACCGTTCAACACGTCATTTTAGGTTGATCAACCACTGGAAACTACTTCAAAAGGTTCTAAAGAGCCAATCATTTTTCACCATCTACATTTTTCTTATACACACACAAATACTATCTGTACTTGGTTCTCTGATATCTCTAATTTGAAAGAGTAATTTATATGCTATTGACGTTTTTATATTTTTGAGCATGACGATCTTTCAGATTTTACTACTAAGTTGGTTTTTAAGTTGTAACAAAAATTCATTTGTACCTGTGACATGAAGGGCCAATTAAACTAAACCAGCGAGTGGCGAACACACATATTTTCAATTTGTACCAACAAAAAATTATCATTTGCTTTATGTTCGCGAGAAGTGCTTGCAACAAGTGTGTTGCGGCAATTTTGCTCGTTCTACCTTTACAACGTATAAAACGTTAACGTCTTCCAGTAGATTTTGTTTCTTTACCGGCATACATGGGCATACTGCATTATTTAAAAAATGCAGTAAAATTTTGGAATTTTTAATAAGCAGTAAACTTTTACTGGTTACTACTATACATAGTGCATTAAAAATATTCTGCAGTATGTATATAAGTATGTATATATATGCAAGTATGTTTACTGGTCATGAGGCAAAATTTTTAGCTCTTAAATGTCTACCTATAACATATTAAAACTGATACAAGTTCTGCGATAATTTCAAGTGTCTTTTTTCTTTCATCACTCTACTTTATTTTCAAAATAAAAATTCAATTGATTGTTGAGGTTCTTATGTTAAAGCTTTACTAAGATTAAGCTTAAATAAAATATTACAAAAGTTGCGGTAAGAAGGTGTTTGTCTTGGCTTATATTAACGTATGTTTTAGTAATACTTTCTTAAGCAGCGCTGTTCTCAAGGAATGTGGCAACATTTACGAGAATCAGGTGTTAAACGTCAAATGATAAAATAGATGATAGTGCAGGAAAAAAAGGAAAATTTTCTAGTCTAAGCTGATATTTAATGTGTGTACTATGCTTAGAGGGATAGCAGTGGCACTAAGCAGTGGATAAATAAGTTTTGGTGATACTTCCTAGTTCATTAAAAAATAATATGTTGTAATAAAAAAAGAAAACTTAAGTAAAAGCAAGTTAAGAATGAAGCAAGTGCAATACAACTGCAGTTTTTCGCAATCAGCCTATTATTGAGATAACCAAAGGAATAAAAATTTCCTTTTGCAAAAGTTGGAGGTATTTAATAATGGATTTATAACAATTTCTTTGGCAATAAACAAAAATATACATACTTCGCATATAAGCGAAAATTATCTTTACTTTTCATTCTATATATGTATGTATGTATATACATCCATACAAATGTGTATTGATTTCTCCTTTGGTATTGAAAAATTAAGTATTTCTCTTAAAACAACAAAGCGATCTGGAATGTAAACATCATACGTCACCTGCAGTGTTTTATTTATTGTTTTTTTTTTTCTTATTTCATTAATTCTCTTATCTTTCACTGTTTACATTATGCGATGTTGGTTGCGGTATAAGATAAAGGCCGGTCATCTATTACGGTTTTTAGCAGCCGCTTAAAATGCTGTTTAATAAACTCATTTAAATACGCAATTCAGTGTATATTGATTTAATAGTTCCTTTAAAATGTATTGGCTTAAATCTAGTTTACGGGCAACGCTCAAAAATAAAAATAAAGTTGCCTACAGGGTGCAAAATTTTAAGCAAAAAATGTTAAATGAAAAATTTGGCGGCAACCCTTAGTTTCGGAGTTACGGCCCTCCAAAGTTCTTATATATAATATGGCATATATCGAGTAGTTGATGGCGGAATGCGACAATATGACTATCATTGGAAAGGTAATATAAGAGCCTATTAATGAAGCAGGAAAAAATTAAAAGAAAATAAATAAATAAAAATCTGGTAAGGAAAAACATTTTTTTTTACAAAACAAATTAAGTTATTCGGAAACCTTTAGAAAGCGAAGCCGGTGTTGGTTATACCATAGAGGAGAAAATTCTTTCGTCCGGCCGAAGGCCGGCTACGCAGGAAACCTTTAGAAAGCGAAGCCGCTGTTGGTTATATCATAGAGGGGAAAATCCTTTCGTGTTTGAGTAAAAATATGTTTATATAGAAAAAATAGATTTGTTGGAACCTTACCTGATTTTTTTATTTTATTTTTTCCTATTTAATTGAATAGGTCCTTAAATTCCCTTTCCAATGATACCCATATTGTCCCATTCTACCATCGAATACTCGATATATGCCTTATTAGATACAAAAACTTCGGAGGTCTGTAACTCCGAAACTAAGGGTTGCCGCCAATTTTTTCACTTTAAATTTTTTGCTTAAAATTGCATTTTGCATACCATAGGCAATTTTTTTTTTTTATTTTGGGGAGGTGCCCTTAAACTAGATTTGTTCCAATGTATTTATTGTGCCAATCTTATGACCCATCAATTCGTTATGACCATAATTTAAAATTCTAATAGTCGTAAAAAAGAATTAATTGTTAAATCAGTTTCGCCTATATTAACAGCAATATTGATTACAAATTATCATCCTCATTTTTAAGAACGAAATTTAAACATCCTCCTCATCCTACCATTGTTGTTTCGTTTAAGCTTAGGTCATACATATACATACACACAAAAATGCTTAAATCTGTCCGTTAATTATATTCTCCTTCACACTAGCCGGTTTGATAATATTACAAGATCCATTTTTGTTGCCTTAAATCCTTAAGAACTCCTAAGGAATCCTTTTTCAATAACATTCAATAACTATATATCACAAACTGGCTTTATAATTTCATTTTAGTGACCTATTTTGTTGAAAATTTTGTGCTTTTTATTGTTTATATTTTGTTTCATCTTCTAATTTACATTTAAGCTAATAGATAGTCTTAGCAGCTTTTTCTCCTTAATTTGTTTTTATTAATTATTGATTTAATAAGAAATAATAATACTACATATAATTTACTTATTTTTTTTTTTTTTTTTTTTTTTTTTTGTTTTATTTTTATATTCATTAATTATTTATTTAATTAAATGAATCTATTAATAAAAAAAACTAATAATAGCTCAGTTCGTGATTATTTGTAATTAACGTTATTCATATAAAATTAAGTCTAACTGAAAAAAACTCATTTGTCAATTAATATTATTTTGATAATCGTAACTGGGATTATACATTACATATTTTTATGCATATACAGACATATAAAAACTAAGAAAAAGGCTAAAGAAATATTTCGAAAATTTAACTTTTATTCCATTAACTAGGTTAGCAGCTTTGGTCTGGAAACATCAAAAATCGCGAATTATTTTCCACGTAAAATTGTTTCACATTTTACTGAAAACCAATTTACACTTTTCATGAATGTTTTCTTTTTGAGTGAAATGTGGAATTTTTTCATTGTTTTGTTCACTTTGATTTTGATAGTGGATTTTATAAGTATTTTTCATCTAATAAGAAGATTTAGATTAAAGAAAGTAAATTTAGGGTAAAATCGGTAAATAAACTTCAAAGTAACATTCTTTTTAACAAGATGCATATTATACACACAAGCTTTCGAGATCCGTAACGCCGAATCTTAGAGTCAGTCCAAAATTTTTCACTTAATAATTTTTGCTTAAATTTGCATTTTGTATCCCGTAAACAACTTTTTTTCATTTTTGCAAATGCAATGGTAACAATTTTCTAGTTGTGGATAAAATTTTATGTGAAATTCCCTATACCAATTTTCAGTTCGTATGGAATAAAAATTTCACGTGAAAAAAATTTTCACATTATTTACGATAGGGGGGTGATTATTTAAATTTTTTAAAGTTTCAAAAGAAATGTAAAAATTTGTTGTATTAAATTAGTAAACTAGGAGCACTAGTTCTACAGATATCGGCTCTACGTTTTAAATAATTATTATTCGAAAATCAAAAAATAATTACTAGTAATAACAATAATAGTAATAGTAAGAATTAAATATTGTCCTGGGTAGGAAGTTTGAGTAATTTATTTGTGCTATCCGATCCAAAAATTGTACATCTGAGCTCCTGGTAGTGCGAACACTTCATTAAGAGATGATTGATAATGAGCAACAAACAACATTTAGAACATGATGAAGTTTGTCTTTTGTTGAGTACGTCGCAAAAGAATTATTAAAAATTTGTTGAATTAATTTACAAATTTATTTAAACAAGTTTTGCTTTATACAACATAAAACAAAAAAAAATCCACTTCGATTGGGAATATGGTTTGAATATCGAGAGATAACAATATTTTGAATTTATTTAATGCCTTAAATCAGGCAGGTACTGAGATTGATTTAGGTCACCACTAAAATACAAATATTCAACCAAAATAACTATTACATTTGTTAAATATATATAAATTAAAATAATTGCTGATTGAATTCCTGCTCTCTTAAATAAAATACATTTTTTTTTTTTTTTTGGTGTTTAAAATCAAAATATTAAATTTTTAATTTTTGAAAACATTTACATGAAGATTAATAATTTAACACCACACCTCGTATGTGTTTACTTAAAAATAAACCAACAGTAAATAAATGTTTTTTTTACAGTTTGCCTTATCTGTTTTATATGCATTAATTTTTCTCTCATTAATTTTTTATTTTCAGCTTTCTTGCACTGAAATTAAACTCATTATTGTAAACAAGATCATTTAAGTTTTGCTACTGGTTAGTGGCTCTTCAGATATTTGGAGTTTGTCAAATTCCAAAACCTTATTAACAAGTACAAAATATGCGTTTTAACAAGACCGAGCTAGCGACATTGGCCACTAATTCCACAACTACATTTGAAAAAGAAGGACTTTTAATTATAACTGAAAGACAAGAGGGCTTTTTTCGCAAAGCAGACGGTAATTATTATTAGCATGATTATTCCTTATAAACTTTTTATTAAATTAAATCTATATACTCATGTATTGCAATTAGTTATTGGGGTTCAAAATATATTCCATTGCAAAGAGCAATATAAAACTTTCTCGACGTTCTTGTCTAGTTTAAAATCTGTTCCAACGTTCAGCAACAGGAACAGCAACAATCGATATTTATTAAGTATAGTTTTCACATGTGCTTCAAAGAAATTTAATATAAGAATTTAATAATAAGAAAAAAAACATCAAGTGAAAAAATTGGCGCTTACCAATATTTTACAAAAAAAAAAAAAAAATAATAATCACTTGTTCGTCGTTTCCACATAAATTAACTTTGTAAGTTTTTGTAAAACACTAACATATTTTCAGTTCGAAATCATATCTATTTAAATCAAGCTTTAGAAAAACTCCTAGCAATGAAAACTTTTTTTTGGAAAATGTTAATTTGTTATCTTAAGATCTTTATTCTTTTTTCAGTAAGCTACCCTCGCTGGTGTAAATTACGAGGCAATTTACTATTCTATCTTAAGGATCACGACCCGTTATCACAACCTGCTGGTGTATTGGTTTTAGAAAATTGTCGCCCTTTAATTCGAAGTGAAGAAAGGGAGTTTGATGGTTTTGTATTTATATTAGGAAAGTTATTTTTTTTTTTTTTTTTAACAAATAAAGAGAGTTTGTGTGACATAAAACTTCTTTTGTACTTACAGAATTTGAAGGCAGTTTGCCACAACGTGTTTCAGCCCGCACAGCAATCGAACGTTTGGATTGGGTAAAGTGTATACAGCTTGCTTCCTATTCTTATTTAAATAAACAAATACAATATTTGGAAGGTCAAATTGCATGTGCTATGGGAAATCGTATAGAAAAGGGTTTGCCCTTGTATGCACCTGCTAAAGATGCCACCTTAATGGCAGGGCTTTTAGATTTAAAATCTGCCAAAAATTCGAAAGCAACAAAACACGTTGAAGAAGGTGATCTTATACAATTTTAATAATGTTTCATCCTTATTTCTTTTGAACTTGTTTTAATTTTGTTTTGTTTATTTTCTTATAAAATGTTTATTATGTCTTTGATTTGTACAAAATAATTTAAGTTTTTACAAGCAGGGATAGTGGTATATGGTTGTAATATTTTATTTGTTTAAAATTAAAAAGTATTTTACGCTTAAAAAAAGATTAACGAATCGCTAATATTTATAACATTCGAAAAAATCACACAATTAATAATTGGTTAACTTAGTTAACATAATTTAAGTTATGGTTTTGGTTTAAATAATCAGTCTCAATATTTTTAGAATCAGTTAATTTTTAGATAAACTTTTTATTAAATTACTTTTATAATATTTGAAATAAACATTTTTGAATTCTAATTTTGCGAAAAGAGTTTTTAATTGTTAACTTTTGAAAGGTAATAAACAAAAAATATATTTTTAGCATTTTGATTCTAATTTATATTTCGTTTTTAATAAATTTTCAGATCTATCGGAAATTCCGATTTGCGAATCAGCTTTGTCATGTGATAATTTGCCGTGTGCTGATAATGGTCGCCTGCCGTGTCCAAGGGTCATCTGTGCTGTCCTCATATCCGGAGACGATATTATTTTGCGCGAATATGCACGCACCGAAATAATAGAAAATAATGCTAATCCACAATTTTTATGCACTATGAATTTTAAACAAAGTGATGGCTTCAACGCTGACACTCTTCTAAGATTTACAGTTTATGATGTTCGAGAAAAAGTTTCTTTAACATCGGTACCTATTGGATATGCCGAAGTTGTTTTGGGTGCAATACAGGTAAGACTTCGATTGTATTAAGATGACGTTACAGAAGTAAATAATGAAAAAAAATACTTTAGGACGCCACAAGATTTCGAATACCTTTAAGATCGTCGCATAGAGAATGTGGTTTTATAAATATTGCCTCTTGGGGTCCAGATACAGATAAACAATTACAACCTCCTCCACGATCTACAACACAAGTTTTTGATCAACAAACTAAAAGTCATAGACGCACACAATCCTTACCGCCCAAATTAGGAGTTAAATTATTTGTACCATTTCATTGGAATATACAACGGATATTTTCAAAGCCGATGGTTCGTAAATTATTAATTTAATTTTGTACATCAATATTGAATGTAGAAAATGGAAAAAATATGTCTATATATTTGCCAAAAATTGTATATTAAAACATTTAATACTAACGCTTTACAGATACACACTTATCGTTTAAACTCAAGTCTAGGAGCCGATATCAGTGTAAACGAGACCTTATTGGAATCGAAACTCTGCTTCAGTATTCCACAACAATTATTGTAAGTTCTAAATCATATATTACAATCAAAAATATTTATTTTAATTAAACTGAGTAATTTGTAGGTTAATTTGGATATTACGGGAAAAAGAATTACTGCAAGAAATTTCTGGAATGGGAGAACTTGGTGGTGAGTGGAGGCGTAAGCAGATGGACTTATTAGACAAACATTTAAAGCTACTTAATGATTATTCACAAGCTAAACAAAATCTACAACAGCTTGTTAAGGAAGAAGGTAAGGCTAGAACTAAATAAAAACGTTTAAAGTCTACAACATATAACAAGTCGTCTCATTTTAGGTCCATTCTTTAAAAGATCTTCAATTAAAACTGATGAGTCTTTGGAATTTTTACCAGTTAATTTGCATTTGCAACGAATGTGGGCTCAAAATGATTCATTAAACCGCACTGGTGTATTGGATATTATAACGGTAGGAGCATTTACTAGACACGCTGGTAAAACTGGGAAAACCGGAGGATTAATCAAGTACTAATTTCTCTTTTGAATGTTATTGTTTTTTCTACAAATAATCAGTTTTTATTTAAAAAAATAGACTTTTACAAGAAACCAAAGAATCGCCGTCAAAATTTGAAGTCAGCAACAATTGTAAGGTTCAAACGGCAAATGATGTAGTGCAAGCAATCAAACAACTTCGTAAAGAAATCGTCGAGATAATGACCCAGTTGATAACTTTGGCAAAGCAGAAAAATCAGAAGGGCATGATGCCATTGTGTAATGAAATGATTACAAAAACCAAAACTTTGTTGAATATCTGGGAACCAAATTTGGTTGAAGAGGCTTTTTCTTTTATTGAACAGCATCGCATAATAGAAGAACCAGATAATATTTTAATGGTACTGTTATACAAATATCTTCTTAAATTTCTCTTACTAATGAAATATTTGTAGCCCATGTCACCTTTTCGCAAGATTACCCAACAGCTTAACGATTTAGAACTAAAATCGCCTGAATTAGAGGATTTCGCAACACCAATTATAGCTCCACCTGACTTATGGCCCAGATCTACTAAAACTCCTACATTTAACTGCAACCATAAACTTGTACGTTCAAACAGTTTAACACATTTAAAGCACTCGCCTTCATCAACATTAGACATTGATGCCATAAACAAACTTCAACAATCAATACGAGCTTACAACGAACAATTGCAACAAAGGTCTTATAAGCAAAAATTTTCTCAAGCCGACGCTACATTCCAGTCACTTCCAGTGAACTTAAATTCCAATTTGGAATGTAATGAAAATCAATTTAATGAAGTAGATGATGATCAATTGACTTCTTCATCTGTTGAACTCATTGATTTGGATGAAACACCCTCTAGTCAGGTTGCAAGGCAGTCACTAAATTTTTCTAAACCCATTAAAACTCGCCAACCGAGCTCGCATATGCAAAGCGATTACAATGGTGAACCCACTAGCTGCTCAGTTTTTGCCTCAATACGTAACGCAAGATTTTTAGATACAAAAATGATGAGCACTTCTCCTTCAGCCAATTATTATAGGCCAACCGAAGAACCAGAACCTTTAGATTTAACACAGTTGAATATTGAAGCCAGTGTCATGTGCTTGGTAAGTAAAATTAAATTCCTATGTGGTCGCTGCGGCAGTCCAGCAATACGTTTAAGGCATCCTAAAGTGCCTATGAAAAGATCTGGATTCAGCAACAACCCAGTGCCAGATGTTATAGACAACGGAAATTCTCACCTACATTCAAACATTGATAATAATAAAGATGTCGACAGAGACCTATCCTCCAATGGCAACAGTAATGGTCTAAATTTGCATTTAGCACAACAAATAATGGCTGACGATGATCATAATGATAATCAAACAACGTCAGCAAAGAAAGGCAATAAATTTACAGACGGTAAATACTGCTGAAACTAAATAGACCATTTTTAATTTTTGTGAATTTGTTTCTTTTGCAGGTCTAAATTTATCTCTTACTACCGACTGGGCTTCAGAATTACGACCCTCCATGCGTAAGTTAAGACATGCTATGGATGGCCTATTAAAAACTGCTCGTCTCATGCACTCAGTACAACGTTTACAACAAAATATAGACCGAATCAGCGTTAACTTAGAAATCATGTACCGAAGAGATGTTTGCTTTTCACAGGCTTTAACAGCACTTGTAAGCGCCTTAATGGCTAAATTGTGGGGCAATGAAATTACGCACGATTTTATAACAATTCTTTGCGAGTTGGGCCCGTTAGCATACTTCGAAGGATTGTTGTCCCTCTACGGTGGTGAAATAGACATGTGGGGTGATATGTGCATCGCCATAGAAGATTTATTAGCTGTTAATTTTGAATTGGTGCGCTGTATTTTACCAAATAACGATCAACAGTTCGTGCCAACACCTCGTATAAATGGGTCAAGGCAAACACTAAGTGTGCAACTACCAATTCCCGACCATGTCTATTCTCTCTTGTCAACAAGACAAATGATCAATTTTAAGGTAACACCAGTATTTTTTAACATTGGCATCAATGAAAAGGCCACGCTAGCCGAGGCTATAGGTCGCACCAGAGAACAGCATCGTTCAAATTGGGATAATTATGTTCGATTAAAGCAGTATTACTCGCGATTTCGGAAGTTACCATTACAAGAACCAAACAAATCCGGTAGAATTGAACAACACAAGCCGGCCTTCGAGGTCCTTTTGAATCTCTTAGATTTTATGGAAGAGCAACTGAAGGCCAATGTGTCAAAAAATGTGAAAATTTTACATCTAGCCGAAGACGCTTGCCGTCTCATGTCTGGTCTACGTTTCACGTCTTGTAAAAGTGCCAAGGATCGCACTGGCATGGCCGTTACCTTGGAACAGTGCCGAGTTCTGGTACAAGAATTTCAACTTCCGGCTAAAAGTGTTCCATATGTTTTGAACACAATGAGAAGCGAAGGATGCCGAATGGACAATGTTTTTAAAAATATTGAAAAACGTAAATATGCTTTTAATTTACCTCAAGTTCTAAGTTTGCCTGCCATGTATAGGCCACCGGTTGGAACGTATGGTAAGGCAGAGACTTGAACCTCAAACACACACTATAAAGTGTCACACAAAGTATCCTTAGAAAAAGTTGTTATAAGCAAATATAGAATTTAGATTAAAACTACGCTTAAAACCAAAATTTAAAGCACATGTACTTTATCTAGTTTTTAAAATTATAAAAAGTTGTTTAAACTATTTCTTTATAATTTCAAATTTGTGTTGAACACATTTGAATAGCAAACTTTAATTCATCCTTGGAATCATTACATGTATTAAAGAATTGTTTTAAATGAAATTTTAATCTTAACGAAATCTTTTGTGCCAAATATTAAATACCAATTGAAAAATGTTCAAAAGCAGAGTTTTATTTACATATTTCTTTACTATCAATATTATGACTTTATTTTATTTAAATCAGTAATCATTAATGCGACCGATTTTCAAGCGTTCTTTTCTAATTTCGGTACGTAACCAAGAGGGTGTATCCTTAATAGGATGGGCATTTGGATATTTTAATGGTTTAACGGGCCCATTAAATGGATGCGTTTTTGACAATTTACGTTCCAAATATTCTTTATTCACTTGCTTGATATCACGATGACGATCCATGTACAAGTTGAAAGCCTGCTTTAAGGGAAAGAATTTCTGGTCGGCCAAATATGGTTCGGGAAAATCGTATTCAAAAATAGGCTCCTTTAAATCTAAAAAGGAAATACATGAAAAAACCAATTTATTATTATTTTTAAATAATTACTCAAAACGTCGTGGTAGAATTTAGTTAAAGATTTATCATAATTTGTTTGGTAGAAGGCCAAACCAGCAGGCGTTATATCATCTTGATGCTGAAGATAGAAATCGTATGTTTGAAAGGTTCGCTTATTTAAATCTACATTATCTTCGACTGACAGTTTTACTGAACTGAATTGTAATTTTTTGTTTTGCTTATATAAAATAAATATAAAACGTTGATAGCCCACGCCTTTAGGTGGAAATGGTGGCAAATAGTTGACTATAATGTCACCCTTTCTTACATCACCGTTGGGTATGTTGCCTCTAAATAAAATAAAACGTCGTAAAGAATTACAAATTTGCCGATTAGCTTAAATATGGTTTACACTCACACAAACCAATGTACATATTCCTTATTATTTTCAGTAAAATGTCCATCTGGATTTGTTGCAATTAATGTCCAGTAAGAATCTTCATGGGCTGGTTTCCCAGTTATTGGATCTGTAGTACCATCAAATGTTACTAAGGGTGCTTGTCTCGCTTCCAATGGCCTTATTATATTGCCATTATAGACAGGAATAAAGGTATTCTCAGCTATTTGGTACTTAATTATTTCATTAAACTTTTAAAATCATTTCATCATATTTATTCTTTGCACATACCTGAATAGTCAAATTAACACGAGGTACAAAATATGCACAACCAAAAAGATCTTTAAATATGCCGTAATGATCAGCTAAAACACGTAAATCATAGCCACGATTAATTCGAGCATAATCCTTTTGAACTTCGTCTAGATCAATGAGTACTAAAATAAAATTAAGATTCGTTACGTTTAAATTTTATATTAGTTAATGGTTAATTAAATAGGGATAATGCCTACCATATATTTTATTAATTTCTAAATTTATGTAAGAAATCAAAGTTTGAAAACAACGCATTTTTTTCTTTACCGATGAAACATTCAAATAAAAAATATATCATTAAAGTAATATAGTGTAAAAATATGCAGGCAAATCTGTGCCAATTGAATATATTATTCATAAACGAAAATATAAGTATGAGGAATGAAAATAAGGGATGATTTAAAGAATGTTTTTAGCAGAATCAGTAAATTAATTTTCTACCATCTGACAATTTCTAGGAATCCATAAAATCTTTAAGTTACTTGGTAGAACTTTGTATTCTGTGAGTTACGATTTGATTGGTTATCTGATAAAGAATGAAATCATAGTTTTGGATGTGGTGTTACCTAATGACTTATTGTTTTAGAAATTGCTATTATTCTGCTAAAAAAAAACTGTTAAATTTTATGGCAGTTTAGATGTTTTTATAGTGATATCCGTAGTTGTAATACTGTAACATAATAATCAAGGCTGCTTTGGAATTATTATACAACATATTATTATGATCATTAGTCTTTTTAACTCTTGGATGATCAGTGATATGTCAATACATATCAAGATAAACATTTTATGCACTTTAAGCCATATATTTAATTGAAATCTTAGCTTAACGATATTTAAATGTATTATAATAAACGCGGAGCGGAGTCTGTTTAAATTAGTATTTGACTTTACAAAACAAAATGTTTATATACACAAACAGAATTCTCATCGAATACAGTTGTGCTTTATAAAACACGCTTGCGTATTATTGGTTATTCTTTTCTCTCTCTTTAATACTTTTTTTAAAAGAACACAACAAAACACATTGGTATTGATTTAAACAAGTGATATTCATTGACCGCGTTTAAATTATGTCGTCCTCATCTGGAGGAAATTATTTCCAGATTTTGGATCCTGATCCATCACCAAAACGTAAAAAGTCAAACAATAATTACAACATTAACAACGTACACGATTTCCCAAAATATGGTGAAAAACAAATTACAAAAAAACAACCGTGCCCAAAATATATTGTTTTGAAAAGTAAAATAACAGACAAACCCCTACAAAACTTTAATATTTTCTTGGTGTCTAAGGCCTTAGAAGGAATATCAAGCGAACCACCTGAAAAAGCAGTTTTTACAAGAGACGGAAATCTCTTAATTCTCGCAAAAAACGAGATGCAGGCAAACAAATTCTTAAAAGCTAGTACTTTAGCGGGTATTTGTCCGATTGAGAGCTATCTTCATCCCACGTTAAACGTAGTTAAAGGTGTAGTCTTTGCACCATCACTAAAAGAGCTATCTGAAGAAGAAATTAAAGAAGGACTCAAAGATCAAGGAGTTGTTGAATGCAAAAAAATTACAAAATTTCAAGACGGTAAAATTATAAATACCCCACTGCATATATTAAATTTTAATAACTTTAATCTACCAAAGGAATTAAAAATCGGCTTTCTTAACTGCAAAGTCGAACCTTTTATTCCAAACCCCATACAATGCAAACAGTGCTTTAAGCTAGGGCACACAAGAAAATATTGTAAAGGTAATGAAATTTGCGAAATTTGTTCATCAACAATTCACGACCCTTCCCCATGTACAAAATTGCAATGCGTAAATTGTCAAAATGCCCACAGATCCAACAACAAAAAATGTCCCGTTTATCAACATCGCCAAGAAATATTAAAATACAAAACTCTTAACAAATGTACATACAAAGAGGCAATAACAATAACATCACCAATAGAATCTTTTCAAATTCCTACTGAAAACCTGCAAACTGCAATTGAAGAAAGAAAACATAAAATCAACCAAAAAAAAGATAACAACACAAACAATCAAAACCAACAGAAAACTCCGGTAAATTCAACATACACAGCTACAAACAATACAACCAAAGATCAAATTAAAAACAACAACTACGTTAAAAAAACTACAACCACTTCAAACAGTTATATACCAAATTCAAAACAGAACCAAACTTTTAACACAAACAATAAAGAAAAATCAATTATTATTGCCACTATCTCAAACGATATAAACATAACCCCACACTCCAAGACCTCAGGAAGTAAAATTCCTTCGTTATCTAATACCTCAACAAGTAAGCAACATTCTACAGATGGATTGGAAGGATCAGTGTCATCAACTCCTCCATTTTAATCATGAATACTTTTAACATAATACAATGGAATGTAAAAGGATATTTCAACAATTATATTGATCTTCAAATCATCCTAAAAGAATATTCACCTCAACTTGTATCTCTCCAGGAAACCCACTGTGCATATAATTTTAATCCTATACCTCCAAACAATTACTGTTCGTATTTCCAAAATTTGCCATCAAATTTAACAGCTAAAAGTGGTATCGGTTTACTAATTCGCAACTACATCCCCCACAGGCGTCTATATAACCCATCAAAACTGCTAAACATAGCAATGGAAATCACATTAAACACCAAAATTACTATTATATCTGTATACATTCCTCCTAACGAGCAGTTTTCCCAACAGGACTTTAATGATCTTTTTACTGGTGTACAAACTCCCATTATATTAGTGGGTGATGTAAATAGCTGGTGCGTTCTCGAGGAGCGGTGCGCTCTCGAGGAGCGGCCATTGAATGGGCTCTAAATTATAACAATCTATGTATTATTAATGACGGAAAACCTACTCATTTTTCTACACACAACACGTTTACTCACGTCGATATTGCAGCCTGTACTCCATCTTTACTTTCTACTATATCCTGCCACACCCTTGATGACATGTACCACAGCGATCACTTTCCGATTATCACAACAATTACAATTAATACAAACGCTCCCCGAAAACCACCGCTACGTAAATTTAATTTTAAAAAAGCAAAATGGTCACAATTTAAACGTACAGTAGACAATATTTTAGTACATAAACAAATGACAGGAAATACTAACAAAAGCAACGCAATTATAACAAAAGCTATAAGAACTGGAGCCAACCTTTCTATCCCACAAACTTCTCCCAGACAAAAACGCTTTGTCCCGTGGTGGAACACAACTCTATCTCAACTCCGTGAAGACAAAATGAACAAATGGAAGAAATTTAAACAACAGCCATTGATAGTAAATCTAGTCTTATTCAAAAAAGCTAACTCCAAATTTAGATTAGAAGCCAAAAAGGCAAAGTCACTCTATTTTGAAACATTTAGCAAAACAATATGCCATGATACTCCGATATCTCGGTTATGGAAAAAAGTAAACATCATAGCTAATCGCAGTACGTTCAAGCCTATTACAGTTATTAAAACTGACAGTACAACACTAACTGATTCACTCGCAATTGCGAATTATTTTGCTAAACAATGGTCAGACTATTCTTCAGATAACAATTTTTCGTCCGAATTTGTTAGGGCCAAAAATATATCGCTACATCATACTACCACAGAGGCAAGAAATGCAGATGCTATATTAATCAACTCACCTCTTACAATGTGTGAACTGTTGTTAACTCTTAAAAAAGTTAAAGGAACATCTCCCGGACATGACCGGATTTCATATAGTATGCTGAAACATTTGAACAACCATAGTAAAAATCTACTACTTCAACTATATAACGAAGTCTTTGATTCTGGTATAATTCCCTACTCTTGGAAAACAGCAACAATTGTAGCTGTTCCCAAACCTTATAAAGATTCAACATTACTCTCTGGTTACAGACCTATTTCTCTTCTACCATGTCTGTCTAAAACGATGGAAAGATTAGTAGCCAATCGTATTAAGTGGTATATTGATAAAAGAAAATATGTTGCGGTTAACCAACTAGCTTTTAAATCAAATAAAAGTTGTACAGACGTCTTATTATACATTGATCATTACATATCTAAAACGCTCTCATCGAGGAATCACACATCTATTCTAAGTATAGATTTCGATCGTGTAGGGATCCACATCATACTAGACACACTAAGTATATGGAATGTTGGACCAAAAATTTTTAATTATGTGAAATCTTTTTTAACCGGGAGATCCATTCAAGTTACTATAAACCAGTTTTTATCCAACAAGCTTCCGCTAGCAAACGGCATACCACAAGGCTCGCCGCTTTCCGTAATACTATTTCAAATCGCTTTTAATCAAATTAGCAACATCATCAGTAAACACAAATATATAGATCATTGTCTTTATGCAGATGACCTGTATATTCTATGCAAAAACAACGACAATAGAAAAATCAATGATATGTTTGAAAAAATAATTACTGAAATTAAAACTTGGACTCACACTTCCGGAGCAAAGATTTCTCTTGATAAATCTTCCATCCTACATGTATGCCGTAAGCACACCTGTCAGTCTGTAGGTATAACAATTAACAACACCCCCATCCCCAACGTAACTAAGCAAAAAATTCTGGGTATCATATTTGAAAAAAAACATCGATGGCATGAGCACATGTTGTTACTTAAAAAATCGCTTATACCTAAAGCTAACTTAATAAGATACTTGGCCACAAGAAGCTACACTCACACCAACACCCTTATCTACCTAGTTAAAACGCTCATATTAAACAAGTTGGACTATGGCCTTTTTCTTTATGGCAACTGCTCAAAATCCAATCTAAATTATGTTAAAACAATTTACCATCAATCTATCAGAGCCAGTACTTATGCTTTTAGGACTACACCTATACAAATATTATTAATTGAATCAGGACTTCCATCGCTGGAACACAAATTTACCGAATCTTCCAACAGGCTGCTTCCTAAGATTCTTTCTTTTAACAATTCCATCATAGATGCTTACGTCGCTAATATTATATCATCACCAAAAAAACCTAAAGTCAAATCATCTCTTTACAATATTATCAAAAATAACATCTTGAACTATACGGAAAAACTATATAGATACAACACCAGACATCCCACATGGTTACTCAGAAACACTTCATGCGACATGTCTCTCACATCCTTCAAGAAACAAAATACAACCAATGAAATATATTTGCAAATGTTCAAAGAACTAGCCACAACTATTGGGGGACCTAATTGGAAACACCTTTATACCGACGCATCTAAAGATAATGAGAATGTGGCATATGCTGTAGTTGATCAAGCTGGAAACACACTAATAACCAAGGCGCTATCCAACACAGCTTCCATTTTTACAGCCGAGGCGTCTGGAATCATTCAAGCAATGCACATTATAATTAAAACTAAAACCAAAGGTCTGATCTTTACTGATAGCCTTTCCGTACTAACAGCTGTTACTAATCCATCTAATATCAAGTGGCAAACAGTTAACAAAATCCGCGACTTATTAATTAGTCATAAAGGCAAAATAAAAATAGCATGGATCCCTGGACACGTTGGTATAAAAGGCAATACATCAGCTGATGCAGCAGCCAAATACGGGTGCACTGCACCTATTGTCAAGGATACCATAACAGAAAAAAATGACTTACGCAACAATATCATAAACATGCTAACTGTACTAAAAAAAAGAGATAACGCTTATTACCATCATCCCCACTATTCCCAAGTTAACCATCAATACACACCTACAATATATCCCACCAATATATGCAAAAATAGAATAAGAATCTTCGCGAGACTGCGTATGGGACATACCATAGCTACTCATTTACACCTTCTAAATAAAAATCAACATAACACCTGCGATTTCTGCGGTTCAACGAATTCAGTATTACATATGATTTCAACATGTACCAACTTAAAAGACTGGCATAATAAATATCTGCACAACAACGGGCTTATGATGCTTACACATCCAACAGAACATAATATAAACTCTATCTTTAAATTCATTTCCAAACTTAAAATTAAAGTTTAAACTTGATATTATCCCATATTCAGCCGATGGCCTTGGCAGCCAGTGCTAACCTCCAGGGTTAAATATTATTAATTTTATATTTATATAATCTTAATATTAAGTAAATAAATAAATAAATAAAATGTTTATATAATCACTCATATTCATTTAAATTAGGAATTTTGCATTCAGTTTAATAAATAGGTCGCAGTTTTTATTGTAATGACTAATGGAATACCTATAAATTAATTTGGAAATTAGTTCACTTTTACATACATTGATTGCTTCTAGACATTTTCTCTAAACTCGTATTGGCTCGTTGTGTTTTAAGATGGCTTAGTCTTTCTTTTAGTTGTTCGGAACGTGAAGGCTTTAATTTGGGAAAACCAATATTAACTCTGGCATTTAAATCAGGATCTTTGATGTCTTCCTCTAAATAAATTTAAAAATATTGCAAATTTTATACATAATATTAATAAGAACTCAACTTATGCTTACTTACCCGTCAATCTTTGTTCAATTGTTTTGGCCACACCGGGTGGTTTTCCTCTAATTGTATGGCCATGGCGACTGAACAAAATGAATGGTAACCTTGATAATACATTTTGCGGCAATTGAGATTTAATAAACAAGCTGTGCAATGCCATTTTCTTGATATTTTTTAGTAAAAATAATTAAAATAAAAAATACTGCAAATTATCTTTGCCACAGGATCTGCTAAAAATGATTTTTTTCTTACATTTCCGAACAGCTGTTTAAAATTAATCATTCACAATTGTTAGGTTGTGTTTATTTTAATAACGATTTTAATTCTTGTGTTTGAAATTGCGGTACGCCTTCATGGAGTGTTTATTATTTATTTTATTTATTTGAAATTATGTTAACATTGCAAAAAACTCAATCAAATTTGAATTAGGGGGTGTTTTGTTTGTAAACAAGTAGACTGACTTCCAAAACGTCAATTTTTGTGTATTCAAACAATGGCCACTTTCAGATTAGGCAACTTTGCTTGTGCAAGTCTAGTGTTTGTTGGTGTGAGAGGAACGTTCGGTTTGAAGGTGAAAGAATTGTCCAAGGCAGATTTGATTTAGTAGGTAATAGCGGCTTTACAACAAATACAATATTGTCAAAAACAACATGTCTTTTTATTGTTGTTTTGTGCGTTGGAAGCGTCAAAAACACAAAAAAATAGAAGATAATTGCTCTGAATACAAATGCTTGCTTTGTCTTGCGCACTCTTGTTGTTGGTGTTTTCTGAAATTCGTAATCAAACAAAGGAAAATACAAACAACTTTTCTTTTCTTTTCCAACTACAAACCAGCTGGGCGGACGACACTACCTAGTAAAATAAATCTGCCTTGGAATTGCCGAGATTTGAGTACAGACTTGCTTGTACTTGGCAATTTTATTTCTGCTGGTTTCTTCAACTTCCATTGTATACATACACTAAATTTCAAATCACTTACACAACTGCAATGAATACAGAAATGAAACAAAACGTCAACAAATTAAGAAAATTCGATCATAAGAAAATTAAACTTGCTCAACTTAGTTTTTGAATGTGAATGTATGAAAAAAAAATAAATAAAAAAGAAGATCAATTTTAACGTTGATTCATTGTTTCGCAACTCTTAATGTGTACATGATTTAAATACTTTTGCACAACTATATTCACCCGTTTTGAAAGCGATATGTTCTACTTTCGAGATGATCCGCCTTTTTGTAGCTTGATAAAATTAACTGTCTTATTAAATACTTGTTATCTTATACGAGCACCTTGTTAATGTGCAATTTTCATATATATTTAATGTTTATCAATAACTTTTTTTATCCAACTAATGTGACTCTTTTAAAACTTTAAGTGTAACTCATATTCTATCAAAAAATTTTAAAATAACAGCAGACGCATAATTAATTTAACGCTAGTTTTTATTGAGATCTAATAACTCATTATAATTTTTTAAATTATATTTTTTTAGGTTCAAATACAAAATATCGTACAAATTGCTTGCTATATAAAAAGATGCAAAAACCGTTTCTGTCTATATCAGTTCAGTTTTTGGTTTGATTTCATCTCAAAAAAAATTTCAAGAAAACAAAACCTTTTAATAAACAAAAATTTAAAACTCAATATATAAGTACGTACATACATGTTTACAAATGTGCATGGCGTCCAGCAGTCTTGCATAAAGTGTAGAAAATTTTAACTATAACCTTAAATAGCTTTTAATTAATTAATTTACCATATTAAGTATAACATTTTCAACAGAGTTTTAAAACATGGAAAACAATAACAAAACATAACATAACAAAAGCTCTTAACAAATTTGGTAAACTTTTGAAACAACATTCGTTTAAATACTCAATAAAAGCCTTAGTTGTATAATTAAAATAAAAAATAAATTAAAAATTTATACTGAATTCAAAAAAGTGAAAACAACTTAAATGATTTAAAGCAGAGACGTCTTCTTATTTGAAAACGTTTTAAGTTATTAAAGGCGAATTGACAAATGTTGAAAATATCTATTGCACGCAAATTTAAACAAGTTGTTTGCTTAATCATTTTGAAATATTAAACATTTTATATACATATTTAAAAATGTTTTTCCCCGTCTTAGAAAACTATTACGAAAATCAAAAAGCACAAAGAACATTTTAAAACATAAGTTTCTCTTTTTAATAGTTATCAGTCTTTTAAGCCTTTTACAACGGTCAGCAAAAGGAGCTTTTACAACTGCGAAATAATTACTCCATTGAGATCAAATTTCTTTCCTCTGTACAATTTGTGGCTTCGCTTAACTGACCAAACAACCAATCTACAATATTTTTAGTTTTTATTTCTCCTCCTCCAAAGTGCCCAATATGCATTGTACCCTCCACATTTAAAAAAATCACGAGAATATCTATAGAAGCCGATTTTACTGTTTTGTTTTATTCGTGGAAAATTCATCTGGTAAATTTTATAGCTTAAAATGTTTTTTCGTTTCTGCTGGATAGCTGTAAAATAATGATCATAATTATCTGCAGTTACATGTTGTTAAGTGTGTCCCTTTACCTTTATAAATTTTTAATTTCTGGATTCTTTACTCTTTGACCTGGATATCCTGTTGATTTTTATGTCCTTCACCACAAAAATCAAAACAAGGGTATAACTAAGTTTGTTATATCGTTTGTAATTTCTAAAATATCCATTTTCGATCCCATAGCGAAGTCGATTTAGCGATGTCCGTCCGTGTTAGTGTTGAAATGAAGTTTCCCTTTGCAAAAAAAAAATTTAAATACGCCAATGGATCAGATAGTGTCGAAAGTGGTACTATTGGAAATCAGCAAGATCGGTTCATGTCTTTAGACGCAGCAGGCAAAACACCACGCCTACCTCGAATTTTTCCATATTATTCGGAACAATGAAGTAACTCCAATCAAAAAAACAAATATATGGGGCGATAGAGAATTAAAAAATAAGAAAAAAACATCATTTGAAGGCCTCTGAATTTTTTAAAATATCAATATGGGTATAATTTTAAAGCTTTTGAAGAGATCTTTAAGGAAATACTAAAATTTTTTAAAAATGCTTAACCCATTAAAAGCCGATGTCAGTTTTGTGTAAAATTATATATATGCAGTACCATTTTTATTTTTTATTTTTTAATTCTCTATCACCCCAATATTTGCTTTTTGATTGCAATTACTTCACTAAACTAGATTTACATAGGTGGTGAAGCGTATATAAGATTCGGCATAGCCGAATATAGCACTCTTACTTGTTTACTATTGACATGTCAAATTTTTTGAAGTAACTTTTTCTTTCTGATTGTTTCTAGCTTATTTGTTTGCTGATGTACAAAAACGTTAAAATTTATTTACCCATCTACAGATAGTCTAAAGCGCTACTAATTATGTACTGTGGATTTCGTGTGTCTTTCTGAAGGTTTTTGGTTTTTGAATTTGAAGTGCTTTTGACGAAAACCAAAACGTGTTCAAATTATTTTTGAAAAGTAGCAGAAGCAGGCTTGTCCAACTGATTATTAAAAAATAACTAAATAGTAGATTTTTATCCTTAAAGACTTGCAACTTTTAAAAATCGGTTGGTTTTTTTTAATTTAAATTACTGCAAAACACTCATATTTTTATCTTTTACTAAGAATGTTACACATTTATTGAGTCTTCTCTTATTAAAAAAAACTCGCACGTTTTTTACGTGGAATTTTTGACTTTATTTTAGTTTTATTACAAGTCCTGCCCACTCTTCCTTTACAAAGCCTTTGTAATAACACTCCGAATTCGAAAGCAAAAAGAGTGAGTAAGTACAGGACATTTCGATTAACTTTAAAGTTAGTCACTACAATATTAAAATTTAAAAAAAAAAAGTTTAGATATTTACATAAATACAGTACATATATTATGTATAAATAACGTGTATACGTATATATGTAAATATGTACAAATATTAAAAAAAAAAAAAGAAAAACTTCCCTAAAAGGACATGAAAAGTTCATACACAATAAAAATCAATAAATGCTTGAGTATGCCGGCAAAAGAGGTAACAAAAACAATATGTGATAACTGTAGAATAGAAAATTGGCCTTTGGAACAAAAAATAAACAACAGACAAAGGGTAGTTTTTGCAAAGAAAACGCATGCTTTATATTCAAACAGGAGGGTTGTTGAGAGTCAGAACACAAATAGATACAAAGAGTAAAATCTTTTACCGTGTTGCCAAATTTCCCAATTAAAAGCAAATATGAAAAGAATGGAAAATGTCTCTTTCAAAAGTTTTCTTTATTTTAATTTAAAGAGTATATTTATTTTAATATTTCATTTTCACTTTTAAAAACATCTTATTGATGTCTCTTCTCTCTTCTAAAACAAAATTGTATGTATGTACGCTTTAAAATAACGGTATTAAAAATGAATGTTTTGGTACATTTCGGTATAATGCCGCACCCTGCTTTTATTGCATAAACATACATATGTATGTAAGTTATAAGACAATGCGTATATGATAAGATAATTAGGATAAAGCAGTAACAGAAAATGAAGAGATTGTTGCAAAAAGACCTTACCCTCTAAAACAAAAATTAGACACCACCATCAAAAAGTTCACACCACCACTGACTGATACAACCCCCACCAACGCAAACAAAATTATTTGAACTCATAAACAAACGTTATATTTTAAACGTTATCAAAATTAAAAAACCAGGTATTAAAACCTAAGATTTGGTAATTTGGTTTACTATGAGACTTTTTGATAAATACCTACATAATTGCATCAATCAATTTGTCGTTTTAAAAAATTGGGCAAGGACTTTATTATAAGAACTATAATATCACTTATTTTTAATTTAGATGACTTCTTTTACAAATCAAGGCAGAGCACATATACTAGTATTTTTAATCTATTTCCAAAAATTTTTATTATGTATATATATATATATATATATATATATATATATATATATATATGTATATTTCAGCTTATTTTTCGGAATACTGTCATTAAGTTTCCATTAAATAAAGACATTGTTCGAAATAAGAATCAAAAGTTTAAAAAGTTACTCCTCACAATAAAAATTTTCGATTCGTACAATTAAACCATTTAGTCCGGGTTTAGACGGACGAACATTTGGAATTCTCTTCTGTTTTTTCACACAGGCGAACATGTTGTCAGCAACATTTCATTAGTATTGTTATTGTTCGCTTTAAAATGTCTGCAAAGAAAATGCCAACAAAGCGTATCGCCGAGTACCGAACACAAAAACAATTTTCACTTCCCCACCCGTAATTTGCTATCAAACTAAATGTTTCCCTTCCAAATGTCTCGTCTAAACGGGGACTTAGTTATAAAACGACCCAAACAATGCTGTTTGACACGTTTTAAAAATAAAACATTCAATTAAGAAAACTGATAAGATTAAAAAATTAATGAATTATTTTACAATATATACCTACATACATACTTACATATGTATGGACATATATTGTAGTATATCTAAATAATTAAACGACCTGCGCCCAGAACAGTCTTATACGCTCTTTAGGACAGGATTCACTATCATACACTATCGTACGATTTAATCACACAAAAGTCCTACTTTTAAAAATCGTTCCAAAATGGCGCGTAGGTGCCACACTATTATACAAAAAAGATGCAAAAAACATATTGTGCTAATATTTTGTTGTTTTTATCTTCTCATCTTAAAAAAATCAATTCCGATCGCATAGAAAAAACTATTACATATATGAATTATTTCAAAAGATTACAAAATAGTACAGATCTGTTAAAAAGTCACACACGTACTCTTTTAATCCACATTATCATATTGTTCGAGCATACGAGTACATGCAATTTTTGACACATCATACGACTAGTATGAATTCTGGTCTTTAAGGATATTTATTATAGTAATTCAAATTAAGTATTTTTAAATATCATAAAATGTTTATTCAAAAAGTAAATGTTTCAAATACAAAAACTATGTGTGATGATGTCCATGTAAAATCCCTTAAAAACCTTTTAAAAATGATTCAACAGCTTAAATTCGAAAACTTTTACACTTCAAAGATAAAAAGTAAAGATCGATTGATGGCATATTTTAATTTGCGTTAGATGTTATTATAATATTACATTCGTCCAAGGCGAATTGATAACCAGGTGGTATCATCAGCATGAAGTACTGTTCGAAATAACGTCAAAGTTTGTTTTGTTTTTTTTTTTTCAATTCGGTTTATTTTCGTTTCTTGTTTTTTCTTTATTTGTTTATATACTTATGTATATACACTCTCGATCAAATGATTAGAACCACTTAAATTTCGTGTTTAGTACGCATTTTTTTCTCCAGAGAGCTAAATTTTACTACTATCCGAAATAGAATTTTCTTCAGATTCTAAAAATAAATACAACGAGAGCAACAAAAAAAAAAATATATAAAATTTTGTTCCCTTTATATGACCCACTTTGAACCCACTTTTCATTTTTTTAATTATTTCCAATTATGTAGTCGCATTTAATTTAAACTACCAAAAAAAAACTACTTTCCACTAAGATTAGTGGAAAATGGGGAAGAACAGTACATAATAGTTAATGACCTATCAGGACATTGCGTATGAAATTGGTCAATGTCACAAAACTGTGCTCGGAAACTTAAAGAAAAAATTTAAAACTATGGAAAGAAATACAAAGTGTTGCTATGTAAAAATAAATTTATATGTATTTTTAAGTGGTTCTAATCAACTGATCCGGAGTGTACATAAGTACGTATATATAAAAACAATAAATAAAAAAAGAACAATTTTGAAATTATTCCAGCAAAAATGTGTTTTTGGTTCCAGTATGAAGAAAGTCACACAGCATGTTGTAATTTTATTTCTTTGTTAAAATTTCATTTTTATTAAAAATTAAAAAAATTAAAATTTTGTGTTGTTTATTTTTTAAATATTGTTATTCTTGTTTTGAATTTTTTGACTGTTTGCTTTATATTTTTCAAAACAAATTAAAATTTTATTCGCCTCAACCACTGAATTTTGACACGGACTCGTACCAAAAAGTTGCTTTGTTGTAACAATTCGCCGATGACTACACCTTATAGATGAGCCTTGCATTCGTCGTAAAAAAAACAGTATTTGCATAGCTATCTACGTCATTTATATTTGATTAGTCGTGTTACGTAATTACAGATAAAAACTAAATGTACTAAAAGAAACAATGTCACGAACGATATTAAATTTTAATCATTATAAAATCATCCAAATACATACGAGTATAACCGATTGTAAAGAAAAAATATTTTCCTTAGTACCTACTAGGTATAATAAAAAAAAACAAATTACACTTCTAAATTCCCAAAATTTCTCAGATGCTTCTATTTCATATGATACAAATCCTTATTTAAATCTATATTTCGGACCACATTGTATCGAAAGTGCTTATTTCTTTTCAAATATAGTAACTCTGAGCTTATTCCCCTCTATATTTACATGTTTTAAATAAATCAAGCACGATTAACGTTAATTTAAAATCAACTGGGCAATTTATAAAGCAAAAACTATTGGGGTAACCGAAAAAAGTTTAATATGTACAAATGAAAATAAAATACAATTTCCAGCCAACTAACAAACATAATAAACATAAATGCATACGCATGTATGTATGTATGAATATACGAAATTCATTTATGTTGTTAAACTTGAACTTCTATCACAAAGAGAGCAAACATTTTGAGAAACTGCTTAAAGCAAAATCTCTCAAGCCTCACCCTCTTCTGCTTTTTCATACTTTTTCTGATTGTGCCAGACAAATTTGGAATTTTTTTCTGTGTTTTTTACGGACTACTAAGTTTAATCTAAAGAAGGTACTTTTATTTGCCCGAAAATCTAGTAGTGTTTTTTTTCAGTGCGATTGCAACAAAACTCAAAAAAAATTACTTAGGTATATACATACATGTGTTGCTGTTACTGGTGTTTGTACATACAAATAAGTAAAAGTTAGTTTTTTTTTTTTTTGTTTTGGGTGGCATGCAATATCACGATTTCATTGCCTTTTTTGGCTTTTTAATAAAGTCTTTATTTATTTATTTTCTCCAGTTACACTCACTTACGCTCTTATAAATGAACACATGTATACATAGAGTAAATACGAGCCTTGTGATTTATTTTAAGCAAATTGGGAAGACCAATAATAAATACTAAATACATATACATATACACAAGTATAAATGTACGTTTTTAGAATTATTAATAAAATAAATTTAAAACTTTTGCATTAACTTCTGATTTGATGTGGTTTGCATAATTAATGTTAATAATGTCCGTTAAATTTTAAATTCAATAATTAATTTCCTATGCCCGGAAATTCGTATGTATTAGGTACATAGGTATAATATTTTTACTTACAAAACAGAAAATCTGTCAAGGTTATTAACCTAAGCCCATAAAAAAGTAATCAGCTCATCTGAAAAACTTATATAAAAATAATTAAAACTGAGTGCTGGACTGAATTACTTAGCATTGATTAAAATATAATCTAAATTCAATTAAAAATGAATAATTTCGTTTATTTTTTTTTTCTTTTTTAGCTTTTAAATTTCATAGTTATTAGTTAAACTGTTTCAAAATGTAATTAACATATGAAAAAATTTAGTTAAGCCTTAAATTAGAAATCATGTTGTTTTCTTGTCTATTTTTGTAAGGAAAGAAGAATCCCAGATGAAATGATCGGTCCATGTCCCTCGAGGCAGGAGGCAAAGCACCATTTGGAACAATAAATTTAATTTAAATTAAATTAAAAAATAAGAAAAAAATATCACGTGAAAAAACTGACGAACGCCCATATTTTTCCGAGTTAAGATTGGTATCATTTTAAAGCTTATAAAGAGATCTTTAAGGAAATACTAAAATTGAAAAAAAAAAAATATTAAGTGCCAATGGCATTTTTATGTAAAATTATATATATGCAGTACCAAATTTTTTTTATTTAAGTCTCGGTCACCCCAAAATTTTGGAGCTGACCCTTGGTTTCGGAGATACCGACCTTCAAAGAATGTATGTATAGTATGGAATATATCAAGTATTTTATGGAGGAATGAGACAATTTGGGAATAATCGGAAAGTAATAAATTTTTTGTTTAGAATTGCATTTTACACCCCGTAGAAAATTTGTTTTACCATTTTTGATGTAAACTAGATTTAAGCCTTTATTTTTTTAATAATCCTGCTTTTATCATTTTGACACAGCGTTAGCGCTTCTGTTTAAGTATGACATTTCAACGTTAAAGCTTGGTGGAAGAAAACTTTCCGCTTTCCGCTTTTGTTTATGTATGGCTGTAAGGTACACATGCATACACATATTTATAAAAATGCGTTTGTTTAGCAAAGTTCAAAAGGTAGTTTTTAAAATACCTATGTTGCAATTAAATTTGTTTTAAAGGTAAGGGCAAATTCTTATAAAGTTAATAGGTTTTAAGGTATTTTTGTAGACTGATATCACAATTATACAATAGTTTCAGTCAGTGCTTTTTTTCATTTTTACTTTAAGAAATGATAACATGTTTATACGGATTGAACGATACTTTGGTCTACAATAACCAATACTGTCCTGGTAGAAATATTTTTAAAACATGTGCTAATTATTTATACAAAACAGGACAACCCTGCACAATGCAATCAATATTCTGGATCTTTAATTCAGTTTACTAAACGCTATACCATCATCTATTCAACCCACCAATTTAAGTGAAAAGAATACTAGAAAGAAACATTTCATAAAAAGCAGAAAAAAAAGCTTTAGGTATTGTGCAGATTTATTTCTAACTAGTTAATGGTGGTAAATAATAAGATCTTACTATCTAAAAACAATAGAATATCGAGGGATTAATGCAAAACGTTCCTTGATTAAATTTCCTCTTGAAAGTATACATGTATACACAAATCCTAAATATTGATGTGAATCACTTTTATTCGCAGTAAATGTGAGGGTGTTTAAATTATATTTCAATACTTTAAACACGATAAATACTTGTTCTTATCAAGCATGTATATATTTAACACCATTTCCTTTTTCAACAAACACAGCCAACAAAAAGCAGTATTAATCACATGAGTTTCATATTAAAACCTATACATATTAATTTATATCGTATATGTATATATCGTATATGTATGTGTGTGTATGTTTAAGATATAGAAATACATAATAATTAGTTGAACCCCCTTAGTTACTTACTTAATTTTACTACCAGTACAGATTATAAAGCCAATGAATGAATCAGAAGACATCCGTTGAAGCCGCTATTCTATATCATTTTTTTATTTTCTTTTATTTTATTTCTCTTTGTTAAAGTTAAAAGTCTGGGTGGAAATTCGCTTGCTCCGAAAGTAACAAGGAAAATAAATAAAGGATTTGTTGAAATGAATCATCAACGGTAGAAAGTCATTTTTTGTTACCAATTTTGTAAAATATGCAAAAAATGTTTATCGGGTTTCTGTTAATTAAATTTTATTAATATTAATACTTAAAGAGCTGCGCTAAAGCTGCACTTCCTACTTAAATTAATTTTAAAAATTTCTACTGTCTGTTTAACTCTGTTCAAAAGCGTGTGAAAACTTTTAATAGTTTGTGAAAAAATCTTATAAAACCTTGAATATATTTGCTCATATTTTACTTAATAGTTAATTTCTTGAACACTTAAATAAAACAATAAACTGTCTGTGCAAAAATAAAATTTAAAAAAAAATTGGTTGTTATGCTTGCTGCAGGGCATTTTATTTGTTAATACCCTTCATCACAGATGCAAAGTGCTTACATTGTTACTCCTCTCGTAAAATTGGCTTGGAATTACTTTTCAAAGAACCCCAGATATGTTATGAATATATATAATATGAATATATATAATATATAATACGAATATATATATATATATATATATATATATATATATATATATATATACAGTACTGTTCGAATACTAATAATAACTAATACTAATAATAACAACAAAAAATACATTTTATATCTTTGGAAGAAAATATAAAACAAAACAAAAATTAACTTAAAAATTCCCTGTTCGAAACCTAAGCAACTTTTACATTGTTGCATTTGTGCCGAAATATTAACTGACACAACAACAAAAATTTTAAACAAAAATTTTAGTCCCGTTATGATTGCTATCGAAAAAAATAATTTTGGTTGATTTTATGCATTTAAGTAGTACCAATTCTTTAGAAGTGCAACCTTGACGCGAACACGTTATGGATCAGCTTTTAAGCTAAAGATTATTGAACTTTTTAATAACGGTAAATCCCAAATTGTTATAGCAAACCAATTAAATATTAACTAATCAATAGTTTCCCGACTTATAAAAAAGTACAAAGCTACTGGGAAAGTAGAGGAAGCCAACAGCGGTGGGCGACCTCCAAAAACTTCTGAGCTAACAGACCAAAAAATTTTCCGTCTATTTAAAAAAAATATTTATTTCGTCGAAAGACATAGTAAATGAGCTTGAACTTCAGATTAGTTCTTCCACAGTAAGAAAACGTTTATTGAAACAAAACTTAAGGAGCTTCATGCCATCTAAGAAGCCTATGCTGACTAAGAAGCATTTAAAAAAGAGGTTTGTCTGATTGACTGCAACGTAGTCTCTGATTTTCTCAGTTTTTTGTTGTTTTAGGTTGGATTTTGCTAGAGCACATATAGATTGAATCTAAATTAAACATACTAAATTCAGATGGAGTTTGCCACGTGAGAAGACTAAAAGGAAAGCGGCTACATCATCGGTACCCAAAAGCCACAATAAAGTATAGGGGTAGAAATGTGATAGCTTGGACTTGTTTTTCGGCAAGTGGTGTTGGTCCCTTTGTAGAAATTCAAACAAAAATGGACCCTTTTGTTTACAGAGTTATTTTAGCAACTCACATGCTTAATTATGATGAGTGGGAAATGCGACTTCGATGGGTGTTTCAACATGACAATGACCCAAAACACTCATTGAAGTTAGTCAAGGATTGGTTATCAGCTAATGGGGTTCAAATTTAGGATTGGTCACTTCAATCGCCAGACTTGAATCCCATAGAGAACCTCTTTGAAATTTTAAAACGGAGAGTTTGAACTCGACGCTTTAAAAATAAACAGGAGTTGATGAACTGTCTAAAATCGGAATGGGAAGCTATAACAACATATATTCTATCGAATCTTATTGAATCTATGCCCATCAAATGCGCTGAGGTCGTAAGAAACAAAGGATATCACAGCAAATATTAAAAGTTAATTTGTTAATTTTGTTTTTATTTTATCATAACTTCTAAAGAAATGGTTTTTAGTTTTTGTTGTTATTTTTAGGTTATAGACACATTGTGTAGTAGTAAATAAAAAAAATATTTTCTATAAACTTATTTAAAGAAAAGATATGAGTCCATTATTGCTTAGTGGGAAAAAGTTGCTTAGGTTTCGAACAGTACTGTATATGTATATATATATATATATATATATATATATATATATATATATATATATATATATATATACATATATATATATATATATATATATATGAATGTATATAATATATAAAGAGAATCGATATATCGTTTTAAAAACAAAGTTTATTTATTGGTCTAAGGAAAATTTCGTTTTAAAGTTTATTTTTTAAGCATTTAAGATAAGCTTATTATCTAATTTGTTTATATTAAGGGAAAACAGGAATATTTTAGACAAGCAGAATGTAATCGTGTATTTATATAAAAGGTTTTTGAGTGAAACAACAAAGTGAAAAGACACACTTTGTTGTTTTTACATAGTTCCCTTAGTCCAGATCTACAACATGCAACTTTTTTCAATTCTTTTCTAAAGTTACAGCGAGTTGCAGCGCGTTCCTTAACGATGATATTTTTATGGCATCGGAGTTTGTATATCGCTTTTTTTTATTGGCAACACTGTTTTCATTGTGAAAACAAAGTGTAATTTTTGTGATTGCGAAAAATTACTTAAATTATAATTAGCCCCAAATATAAGTTATATAAATTGTAGAACGGAGCTGCCAATTGTAACAACAAATTTAATTTGTTATCCGTTGAAGATGAAGAAGAAATTTCAATGAAAGAAAAAAGTTCGACCGATAATAGCGTATTTAACAAATGGTTTTACGGCCTTATTATGATCAAGTGATGAGCAATATATGTATTAATGAGTGCCCATAGGAATAACAATAATATCCTACTCGCTGTCTTACTAAAAGGAAGCGCTTAAAGTTCTTTAAAGCAACAAGTTCTACTTTCACACTGACGGTAAATTTTTTAAGCTGGGGGCAATTACGGCATTCGATATCGATGAAATTTTAATAGAATTTAAATGTAAATTTCGATCGATATCGAATGCCGTAATTTGCCCCCTGGTTTTTTGGTCTTCGTCGATTGAAACTGGAATGATAGAAGACTAATTTGTCAAGATGCACAATATAAAGCCAGTATTGACAGACAATATGTTTCAAACGGGAAATTATGAAAATAAGGTATTTTTGCAAAAAATCTGTTTTTTTTTTAAAGAGCATTTCAAGGAAATAAAGGCCCCACCCAATTTATCAAATGTTCGATGTTTGGTCACGTATGTCCGGCATGTGCTCGTAATCACGATTCCTTTGTTTGCATACTTATTAAAAGAACTCAAGATGGAATAGTATTTTAGAAATGCTACAATTGCACTACAAAGAATTTAAGAAACGTTTACTATAAGGCTGATGACCCACATTGTCCTCGTCGTAAAGAGTACTAAGAAATACGCCAACGTTAAACGGCCAAAACTAGAACGTCTAATAAGCGACCAAAGTTTCCACGTTGCAGTTTTTATGTTTGTGCCCACAAAATTTAGTCATTTCTCAACCGATTTTAAATATATTTTCTTTATTTAAATGGTGATGCTTACATATTGGTTTTAAAATCAGTGCATAATCTTAAATATTAAAGGATATCCCCATACAACATATGTACATGATTTTTACATATATTATGAACCGTAAAGGGCACCACTTTAAAATTACAAAACACTGCGTACCACTATAGCTCCCAATGGCAAAAAGTAATTTTAAAATAAACCTAAAAATTAAAGAATGTCCCCATAGATGACGTAAATTGACCTAAACGGGACATCAGAGAAAAGTGTTAACGGCTAAACATTTATCAAGTGCTCTAATGCACTGTTTGTCTGATCAATACAAAATCATTACTTCATTGGGCAGGACGTTTATAGATGCAATAAATTCACATATGGAAACTTTTCCAAAGATAATAGTTTTTTTTAAGACAATTTAACATAAGAGAGTATGAACACTATATCATTAAACCACTAGTATTTTAAGGCTACTGTTAATTTTGTGGTCAACAAACACCAGTTTTTTATACATGTATATATTTTAGTTTATTTTTAAAATACATATATTTAAAGAAATCAAAATATATTTATAAAATAAATTGAGTTGCAATCGAGTTGCTTCGAATTCCATAACCTTATTTGCAAACAAATTTAATTTTTCTATTTTCAATACTTTATTAAGATCTTAAGTAAAAACAAGAGCTGACTATCCCTTTAAAGTTTTCTATTTTCTTTTTGGCAAAAATAATAACAATAACAACAATATTATTTTTTTACTTTTGTATGTTTAAAAAAACCTTTGTGCTTTCAACGTGACTAAAAGTTTATTAAAATATTTATAATGAATCATTTTAGATTTATTTAAATAGACCCAAAATTGAAGTTCTTAATGAATCATTTTTAATACTTCGCTGAAAAGATTATCGTCATCACCAATCGGTGTGCATTAACTATAATTATTATTGTTGCTGTCATTATTAAAACAACCTATAAATAAATATAAATATTTACATTATTAAACATATTACAATAAAAACCGAAAAGGCTCATTCGTCTTAAAAACTAAAATGTTGTCTTTTACAACTTGCAATAAGTTTTGTTATGTACTTATGATTTGTTGCATGTAACAAATGAGGTTTCTAATTAATTTAATTAAATTAAAAATTTAACGAATTTGTTTCACAAATAATACTGTTTGACACTGAAGCACACTTTATGTTATGGTTTTTAATTATGTGCAAATAATTATTAATTTTTCCTAATATATTAAGTAGATATTAAATAAATGGCTTAGCGAAAAGACATTCGAGTCATATATAGAAATCTATTTTTGAACATCTCCTGAAATCTCTTTTCAGAGAAATATGAAAATTGCTATATCGAGCTTAAAGTTATTTTAAACGAAAATTATTGGAGTATAAACAGAACAAACAAATTAAAAATTTCAAAATAAAAAAGATACTAAATCATATAATAAACTCAAATTACCAAGCGTTTTCATTCAATAAATTTCCTTTTTTCAATACTCTTATTTGTAAAATGCATTCAAAAATGTTTGGTTACTTTTATTTACGTTAAGGGAACAAACAGTTAATATTTGTTTCTAGATGAATTTTATTTCATTTTTATCTATTTTCAAGACAATGAATTTCAAACCAGTAAATAAAAAGTAAGAAATAGAAAAAACAACTTTCTTTCACACAATCGACATTTTATTATACAAAGAAAATAACAAAATTAGTATTTCAACAGTGCATACAATAACAAAAACATGTTTAACGGCAAAATATAGAATCAAGTAACAATAATTGAATAAGAATCCAAATTTACAAAGTTTTACCTTCAAAAAGATCTCTTTTTTATTATTTTTCTATTTTAGTTTACTATCAAAGAATAAATATGTATAACCATGGAATGTTATTAACTGTTGCCAGCAAGCTTTAAAAATATGTAACTCTGATTTGGTAAATAACTTTTTAAAAATGGTCGCTGCTTATACTATCGTTCACACATAATTGATAATAAATTATAAATTCCGATATCTATACGAAGGCTGAATGAATAGACACTGAGACTCGAAACATATTTCAATTTTTGTTTTGCGGTTCAATGCTTTTAATCGCAGATTTTAAACACTAACAGTCTTATTCACAAAAATTTTAAACTGCTTAATGAGAGGTTAATAAGAAAAAATGGCTAAAGTAGTATTCACAAATGCTTAATAGCACTATTATGCTGTTATTAATCATTAATAAATTTCAAATATTTAATGTAGCAGTTACCCTTCTTTAAACCTTTAATAAGTTTTGAAAAGCATTTTTCTCGTAAAATTTTTTACTGAAAAAGGCAAATTGAATACCAGGTAAAACTAATAGCGCACGTGATCGAATTCGCTTTACACATTTTTTCGAACAAACGTCTAAGTTTGTTTACATTTTGTTGACGCGCCATTTTAAAAACTCAAAAAATTTTTAATATTAAAATTGAAAATATATTTTTAAATAATTAATTTGTTTATAAAATAGTAAAAGTGCGAAAAGCCGTTGTGTGAAAAGTAAAAAGAATGTGTGTGCAGCTAAAATATAAAGTAAAACAAAAGAAAAACACATTTAAAGAAGAAAAAGAGTCTTTGAGAAACATTTTTCAAAATGTTTTATTTTTTCAACAAAATACACATTTTATAAAATACATTTGAATACATATGAAGAAATATTAATCCGGTTTGCAAAAAAAGATATGCTAAAAGACTAAAGGAAAAATTAAATGAAGTAGCATTTGTTTATAAATTTCTTTTTCTTTTGAGTTTTTTTTATATTATTCGTCACTGCTTATTGACACATACACTTAAAATGTTCACTAACAAAATACACGCGTTTTTTGTTTTTGTCCTCATGCGATTACCTAGTATTCAATTTGCCTTGTGAAAAACCAAGGCGAATCAATCACCAGGTGGCAGCGTAGGCGAGTTCATTAACTTTCGCCGTGTACACTACTGTCAAACTCCATATATAAAAAAACTGTGCACCATTTTTTTAATATGAAGTTTGACATTCGTTTCTACCAGCAAAAAATAATAAATTCTCTAACGCTGCCACCTGATAATTGATTCGCCTTGTGAAAAACTATTAATAAAAAAAATACAACGAATATAATAAATTTAATTTCTACAATAGGTAAGTTTTTAAAACATACTTAAATATAAATCCAAATATTTCATAAAATGGAAAATTATTGCAGATACTCTTGTCCAAAATGTCAAAACTTTTAATACTTTTAATAGGAGAAGTGACAAGATGGAGAGGCAGTACGTATGATTGCCGAATCTTTAATAAAGCAGTTATCAAGCAACGTTTTAAAAATGGCGATTTAAGAGGACGCTTGTTAGGTAACTCCGGGTATAAATTACAACTATATGTATTATTTATACCATTTAAGATCACAAAATGCAAATGAAAACAAATACAATAACGCCCAAATTATTTTGGGGTTTGGTAGCAGCGTTCGTGGTTTATATATGGACTTACAATTAGTTTTTCAAATTAAAAAAAAAAATTATTTATCACTTTATCTGTTTTGCAATTAAAGAAAACGATACGTTTCCAGGTAATAAATATCAAATTAACTATTAATATTTGGGAAAAATATGTTTAGAATAGAGAAAATATCATAACTTAATAAATTGTTCTTTTATAATTAAAGCATTGTATTTTATTGATTTGAACATAATAAATAAATAATAAAAATTCACAAATTTGTATCATAAATAAACAAAATAATATAGTGATGTACAAACAGTAATGCCAAGCTCGATATTTGGATACTTTTTTGTACCCGTTCAGTGAATCATTTTATAAAAAACTTGACTTGCTCAAATCAAGTGTTTTGTTACTTGATTTTTAATACATTTTACATGCTACAAAAACCACTCTCAAACCTATTTAATTTCAAATCAGTGGAAACGCAGTATAATTGTAAAATGAGGAGAGATACTTTTTTGGCAAAACAAATTAAATTTTACTTTTAAAATTAGTTGCAAACTTGTCCTAATAGCAAGCAATGTCAGACTAACTAAATGTCAGACTATGGAATATTAAATATTTTAGTATCCACCAAATGGTTAATTTATTTAGTCAGAACAGCATTAGTATAAATACCATTGATAGAATTTGTAACTTAGTTCTAAATTAATTTTTATCTCTAAAAAAAAACAAATCCCAAGTTTATTTTAAAATATACTCAAATAATTTATTTATTTTTTTAGTGCTTTGCAAAAACACTATTAATGAAATTGTTTACAAAACGAATTTGAAAAACAAATTTTATTTTGTGTTAAATTTTGTAAAATCACAAATAAATAAACGCCTAAAGCGCTTTTTTAACACGTTTTTGCGCTTTGAAGTCATTGGCCAAGACATTGAAAAAACAGAAATTAATAAATTTTTTAAGATACAAACACTTGATAACTTGTTTTTTGTTGTTGTAGTATATGTGTTTTTGTTTTTCGGTATATAATTTTTTTAACAAATATTTATTTAACCCACAACGGGCTATGATCCAAAATCCATTATTTTTTTAGTTTAGGTTTAGTGTTTTAAAAATTAAAAAAAAATAATTATTAAAAAACTATATTCTTTTTTTTTTTTTTGAGGGGTTTGAAGAATTTTATTTTGCAAAGAAATTATAATTTGAACGCCTTTTTTATACCCTTCACCCCAAAAAGAAGAAAAAGGGTATAACTAAGTTTGTCATTCCGTTTGTAATTTCTACAGTATCCATTACCGACCAAAAGGCAAACAAAAGTTTCCTTAAGAGCTAAGTAAGCGGTAGCGAAATGGCCATCGAGACGTGATTTCACCCTCAATAATCAAAATCGGTAAAATTAGTAATTTTGATCGGAATAATAGCACTATTGAATTAAATTTTAATTAATTGTTGTGATGGTAAAAAAAATGTAACGTAACATTACATTTTATTTCTTCACTATCACACTTCAAGTAACATGAAAATTATGAGTAGAAAAAACAACCCTTATAAAATGAAAAATGAATTTGTATTAAGCGATGTCAAATTATTCGACAAATCTTAATACTCAGTATTAAAGTGTGAAACCGACTTTAAAAATTCACACATGTCTAAAGTGGTATGTAATACAAAAGTTATTTAAATTTTGGTTCGACTGCGACAATTCATCATAATCGACTGTCAGATATATATTACGGATTATATAGCATTAACTAGTGTTAGATGTTATTATGCTTTCAAACAAATACAGACATACATATATAGATTATATTAATTAATTATTTTTTTAGTGTCTACACATATATTTGTTATTATTTTTGCAAACTTAATGAAATCGTAAACCCACACGAAAGCCTTTTTTATTTATTATTATAGTTGTTATTTTTATAACCATATTAAAATAACTCGAATACATATTTACATCGAAATAAATTGCTACACGTTTGAAAGTCAACTAAATTTATAGACTTGTATGGCTAAAAAAACCAATGTAAAAATTGTAAGCATATGGTCAGCACAACATGCTTAACTGCTTTACCAAATTTGTGGAGTAAGGAGCGAACACTTTTGGTAATGTATGCAGAGCTGCATTAGAAAAAAGGAAATTAACCAAAAGAAAATTTGCAACAAAAATTTTTTTTGTTTCTTAGTAAATACACTGGTTTGTTTGATGATCAACTACAACTATCTGGCAGTAGTGTAAACAATACGTTCGAACAAATGAAGATAATTATAAAAAATTGGAATAAAAAATTCAGTTCACTGTTTTATCTAAACTAAGTATATACTTCATTTTTATTCAAACTTGAACATAACATCAATCGCCTTCATCTCTCTCTAGAAGAGAATCGTATATTTTTTGAAAATACAAATAAAAGTTATTTCTTACTGAAGACTTTTATTTGTTTGTACTGACTATAACAAGCGTATTTTTTTACCTTATCTTAATAAAATACTATTAACATTGTGATATATACATTTTTTATATACTAAAACATGTGTCTTTCCTTCGTAACCGAATTTTGCCATATCCGAATAACATTCAAAAATTTTTCGAACCCTACATTAACAAAAGAAACATTTAAGGAATATTTCATTCCATTCTTTTCATTTGTGATTTCAATAAAATTAAAATTTTTTAATAGATTTTAGGGTTTTAACAATTTTTCTTTGGGTGTATCTATTTATCGATTTTTCTTTGGGGGTATCTATTTATTTAATCAATAATTTTCAGAAAATTAGACTAAAAAAATATTAGTTTCCTAATATTTTAGCAGTAATAAATTTTATACTTTCAAACATAGTGAAACCATATTTGGACTCGTACAAAAAATAAATGCTGTTATTGAGCTAATTAATAATAAATATAACTTATATTGAGTAGAAATATAACTTCACCAAAACTTTACCGATTATGTATTTATTTTCTTTAAAACATCAACTTAAAAGTTAATTAAAAAGTTATGGAGAGCAAAAAAGGTATGAATATGCACTAATCTAACTGTTGTAAACAGGTTGCACGTAAAAGATTTACAGCTGAGAAAGAAAACAAAAAACCGTTGTCTAGCATACAATAGGCAATAGATCTTTGATAAGAATATTATTTTATTGTTCGAAGATACGAGTTTGTTAAGAAGAAATAGGTTGTGGAATGTAATAAAAAGCCTAGTTAAGAACATTCATTTGTATAACCAAGTTATGTACGTAAGAATGTATGCATGTACATATATGTATATATTAGATGGCTATATTTTACTTTAATTCTCATTCTGAATTTTTTAATTTTACCTATCTATCCTCAATTGGATTAACATAACTTTTTATGTTTATTAATATTGCCATAAATATACAAATATAAATACCTTTATTGATACATGGATGTGTATATAGCTTATCCATTGTCAAGGTCATTGTATGTTTACAACATCAAATTCCAACAAATACCTGTTTGTGTAATTACCTGCCTAGCAGATGTATAAGTAGTTGTTGTTAGTTGATGATTACAATAAAAATTTTTATTGCTCTTTCCTCCCAAAAGAAAGCAACATCGTAACTATATTTTTCACATGCTCAGTAGTGTTGCCAGAACTTTAGTAGAAAAATCATTTCATCAAATACTTATTAACGGCTTCAAGTTTTATTAAAACTTGCTTTTTTATATTTATGTGAATTTTTTTTAATTTTTGTTTATTGATCAGAAAATTTTTCTGAAAAAACAGAAATTGTTTTTTAGTTTTTATTTAGCGTTCAAAAATTAAAAGTGAGTTATATTTTTGAACTTAATATTTGGTGATTTTAAGATATTTTTTACTTAGAAAAAAAAAGAGTTGTTTTAATTCAATAGCTGTTAATATTATTTACTATCGCTTATTCATTATTTAATTTAGCAAATAAGAGTTTATTTACTCACTGAATATAAACTAAACCCAGTACTAAAATAGAGTGAATCCAAATATAACAACCGAAAAGTGCAGTTATTTGTTAGCACAAACACCAAAATCAAAAACGTATATATTTAAGCAAAGAATAAGTTTTATTTTCTAACTAAAAACTAAAAGTTAAAAATAACATTTATTTTATAAGAATAAATAAAACTAGAAAAATATTGTTTTTTTTAGTTTTATTATAAAAATAATGCAGCTAGGATAGTTTATGTAAAAGTTTTTCCGTTGTTGTGCCTTTTATGTTCACACTATTTCTCTTACAAAATATTTGTTAACTATTAGTTTTTTTCATGCGATCATTTTTTTTAATTAAATTTGATACATTTAAATTTAAAGAAATTCTAATTTAATTTTTAAAGATGTTAAAAACAGGTTCTTAATTTATATTTATCTATATTTTCGGGTGCTTTTCCAAAATTTCAGCAAGGCTTAAGTTTCAAGCAAAAGTCAAATACTGGCAGGATGTAAAGCGTTATCTGAATCCCAACATCCGTCCCGATGCTGCGTTCGTCTGCGTGTTTTTTCTAAAATATGTGTTTTGTGTTCCATATCGATTACTAACTATACCAACATTAAAATTTTCAAAAAATATTTCATGTTGAGAAATGACCCCGTTACAGTTTTCTTATACTAAAATATTTTTAAAACTGTGCTCAAAAATTTTTATGCGATCAAAACGTTTTGTATAATAATTAATTTTAAGATGCTAAATGGCAACGCTCATTTTGAGTAGCTGAAACTAGTTTAATTAATTGTTGTGTTAGTTTCTTCACATTTCTCTTTTTGTTTTCTTTCCTTACTAATAAATAATAACAGTTGATGATAAAGAAAAATAATTCACCAAATTACAAGTAGCGCATAAAAAGTAGTAAATTGTTGTGGATGTTGCTATTTTATTATATTTCTTTAATTAAATCGTTATTTTAAGACAACATGCAACATTCTACGTTTATAATAAAATGCTACCTCACAACTAAACAAAGTAAATGCATTAAAACTAGGATGCACCTCAAGAGTGTGACAGAATATTTTGTACAGATAAAATTATAACTTTACATAACTCTTGACAAAAATTCTAAGTCAAATATGTAAAGAGTAGGATTATTTAAGGATTCGTCCTTCACTTTATTAAAATGTTTGTGTAAGTCACCATAGCACAAAAGAATTCATCAGCGCGATAGCTGATTATCTTTTTTTTCACTTATTAAAAAATTACTTCAAATGCCAAAAGCAGCTACTGAATTAACCTTAAAATTATTGTGCCCCGTATGGAACACTTTCGAAACACAATGACCTATAATCATAGCCTCAAATATCTATACTTTTCGAGTTCTAAAGTGCAGTTTTCTTTGAAGTGCACTTTTTGTGTACTATAGACACTTAAAAGTATATTTATAGGTAAAATTCAATTTGAAATTTAAGACCACCTGAAGTTGCTTTTAACTATCGACATAAACATACAATTTTTTTTTAACAAATTGCACAAATACACTTAACTTTGTTCAAATTCGCTAATTAATTTTTTTATATTTGTTTTTTATTTGCAACAAAAAATACTAGCAGCTGATCAGAGATGGATAGTGCATTTTTATGAATACATATTATATACGTATCAATTATAAAGTTTAAGATATATTTGCTACTTACATAATTTGTTTCATTAATTTTTTCTCACACTGCTGTAAGCAAAAATATTGAACGAATACTATGTAGTAATTAAATAAAACTCATATTAAATCAAAACGAAATTATTTGTAAATAGTATTTGATTTTATTGTTAACTGCCTTACACGTAACGAATGCACTTAAAATCAAATGAATGCATTCTCCATAGGGTACATACATGCAAGGGTTGCCAGATTAAATTATAAAAATAACCTGTTTTAATTGTTTTCGTTTTGATATTTACATTTTAATTAGTTAACGGTTTTTCAATTTGAGCTTGCAACTTATTTATATTGCTTATGTATTTGTGTTTAATTTATAGAAAATGTGTTATTTATTATTGCGTATATATAATGCCAACCGAGTAAAAAAAGATTAAAACATAAAATATTGAGCAGCCTTAAAATAAGTGAAATGCTCTTTAAAGATAGATAGAAAAAGAAGCATATTATATTATCTTTACTGCTTAAAATACATTTTAAAAATAACAGTAACAAATAACAGTTGCCAAGGCATTTTTTTTTTTTTTTTTTGGTAATTTAAACTCAAAGTAAACAATCAATTTTTATGAAAATTATACCATTTTGAATATATTTATATGCAGATGTGCACAATCTATATTCGGATCAAATCGGTTTGGAATTTTCGGAGTTATAAGCTTTAAAAACTTCCTACTTATGCGTCGCACATAAGTTCTAAAACAAAGCAGACTTAGCTGTTTGGCAAATTCCGCCGAAACCCTAAATTTCAATCTCCATAAATAAAAAAATATGTATAATTTTTTATTGGTATAGAGCGACCACCTAGTGTTAATTCGTATGGAGTTGTATGTCTAATTTTAAAGTATACATAGTCGTAAAGAAATTTCTAGATGTAAGTGGAATTCGATCAATTGTATTGCTCTATTTACTATAATATTGTAGTGTAAAGAGTTATAATATTATCAACAAATTTGTTCAATAGCTGACAACTACTCTTTTAGGTGGCAGAAACAAGTTTCACGAAATTTTGCTTAAAATCTCAAAATATCATTTTAAAACATTTTGCATGTTTAGCTAAAAAATGCGTGTTTATAAAATTTTTAACAACTATAACGCTGACTTTATCCAACGGCAGTTGTTCATCTATAATTATTGTTAAAATAAAAGAAAATAATAAATAATATAATAAAACTTTAAAGCTTTTATCAGGCTCTCTACTTGTGAATGTAATTTCGCTTTTATTTTTGATTTGCTTTTTTTCATTGTCTTCAAAAGAAAACAATTAACACTTTCTTTTGATCAGTTTATATGAATAATTTAGTAATTGTTAATTCAATAAAATATTAAAATAAATTAGTGGCAGTCACGGCGAATCAATTACCAGGTGATAGCGATTGATTTATTTTCACTGTTACCATGAAATTCTAATCGATATAAAAATATTAACCGATCTTTTATGCATGAAGTTTGGCAATAATAAATTCGCCATCGCTATCACCAGGTAATTGATTCGCCTTGATGGCAGCTAAACACAAATTTCATAATATGGTTAAGGTCTTCTGCATAATAAATTTTATTAAGGCGCTTTTCCAATTCAATGCTTAGATTGATAAAAATATAAGTTATAATACATAATAATATTTATTTATTTTTTAGGTTTTCTTGATTTAATTGAAACATTTGATACCAAAATTGAGGTACCAGGATTAATTAATTACAAGTAAAATAAATATATTAGTAATATAAACAAAATCATTAAATCAGTGTTAGTTGTAAACATACTTTACCATCTTAACTACGTGTATATTTTATTCATGCTTGACATTGTTTTTGATTTTTTTTTTTTAATATATATTCCCTGATGAAGATGTATAATAAAAATTTAATTATTTACATAATATTTAACGGTGGACGAAAATTTAACTAATGGAATATTTTTAAACAATACTTCTCAGAATGTTCACTTTTAAACAAACAAAAACTGAAGTAATGTTGTTTTAAACAAAATTCTTGCGTAGAGCAAGAATTCCAACATCAACATCGTCTTTTAATAAATAAAGGCTTCAAAAAGTTAATTAAAAAATAAACTGATAGGAATAAACAAATTTAATTTTACATACATACATACATACATTGATATGTATGTATATAATCGTTAAACATCAAATGTAACAAATGGTAATATTATATTTTAAACATACATATGTACATAAGCTTGCTGGATTTTGTTTACATGATTAAAACTTATAGAAAATAAAAATTGTAAACAGACAACCGTCAAGAGCCAACATGAGTCATAAAATTATGAAAATAAAAGCTCTAAATGATATTAAATATAAACATTTCTTTACGCCGGCTCATGTTGCCCTTTAACTTCTTTCTACACACAGTATCTATGTAAATGATATGCATATTTTGCATTTTGTTTGGTAAATTTTTATGTAACTTTATATAAATAACAATAAAAATAAACTATTTATAACCATTGCTAAAAAAAAAGTAAATTGAGTAGCTTAATGCTTAAGGGATAGAAGCGTTTTACTTTGTTTTTTTTTTTACTAAAATTTGGATAACCCGTAGATTGAGCAGGTGAAAATGACAAAATTCTTGAGCACGGTTCGTATAAATTTAAAATTCTTTCAGGGGCTAAAACCAAGCGACTTATTTTCTTTCCAAACAGAAGATGCACATGCATTCCTAATAGTGAAGATATTTAAGTCAAATTATGTTTAAAGCAGAAAGGATGATATACATATGTACATAAATCTTTATTCGTGATGAAGAACTGTTCAGACAATGAGAAAATAGAAAAAATAAACAAGATAATTCAAGTCGGCTCATTACTTCTTTTATAAACTACGGAAGAAACAAATGAAAAGAGTTTTAGAAGAGAGCTCTTGTTATAAAAATACAATTAATTTGTAAAGTACATTTTCAACATAAATACATACATATATATATATATATGTACATACTCATACATGCAAATAATCGTATGACAATAATATTGTATTTAAGAGTTAGGAATATTCACGGCCAAGTTTAGGTTGCTCCCAATAGAACTGGCTTTGTTTGGTCATCTTTAGCTAAATAAATAAATGAACGATTATATGTGTACACAAGCGCTGTGCAAAAAAAATTTTACTTACATTTGTTGAAATGTTATGTATTTTCAGTACAAAGAACTGTAGACTTAATGTGTGTTAAATTTGTATTTGTTGCTAATGAAACTATAGTTTAAAAAAGGAAAATATGATCGTATAAGGACTGAAAATTATGAAAACACACGAACTTTTAAATTTACCGCAAATAAAGATATAAATAAGCATTGTTTTTAATGCAATTTTTTTAAAGTTATTTTTTAAAGGAAATCATTCATCCTACATACATATATACATACAGACAAGCATATGTGAGTAGTATAATAAAGAATAACACGAATTTGGCTAAAGTCGTCAATTTAGTTTTTAATTACATAAATACAAACGAAACAAATTCCAAAAGCATGAATACGTGTTTTTATTTTACAAGTTTTTTTTTTACAAAAATTACTACAAAAATTGTATAAATGATGTTAGTAATTTCTATGTAAACAATTTCTACAATATGTACAAAGACTTCTTTATGTAATCATTGAATGAAAATATTGTCATAATAAATATTCCGATATTTATGTACATATTTTCGCAGTTGATATCTATTTATAGTTTTTTCTACTTGAAATTCTGACATTTCCTGGTGTACTTATACAACATAAAAACTTACACTAGGTTGTGAGCAACTGTTTCTGAATTGTTCTTTTAAAGCAATTGCTTGCTTTGTTTTGCATATGCTTGTTGTTGTTATTTTTTAAATTCGTAAACAAACGTTGTGAAATAAAAATATTTTTCGACATTTCCAACTACAAACCAGCTGGACAGACGACACTACTTATTAAAATAAATGTGCCTTGTTTTAAAGTTTAAAGATTAGAAGTATATTGCAAATATTTTTCAGCCACAAGACTGAATATTCTTCCATAAACGACTGCTATATTGAGTATATTAAAGAATGATTTGTAGTTTTAAATCGACAATTTTAGACCTTAGCTCCGTTCGGACCTGCTGTTAATTTAACCCCTCGCGAATTTGCTCAGCTTTTCAAAAGATTTTTTTATCACTTAGCAATTGACAAACGAATAAAAAATTTAATTAAAGTTTAAGTTTATATTTTATTTGACCTTAAAAATTCAAAAATATTATGCCTACAAATACTCCCACTATAGGAGATTCATAGCTTTACTCGAAGCAACTTCCTGAAGAAGAACACCGAAGGTTTTTCGAAATATTGAACAATATAAATGTATTTTAATAAAACAAAAAAGAGTTTTATTTGAATAAATGTACTGAGCTACAGCCCAAAAAAGACTAAGTGAACAAAAATTCAATTAAAGTAACAAAACAATTGAAACGGCTCAGAACACTTAAAAAAAGGTGTTTTTAAAATATGTATTTCTATGCTGATATATTGACACATGATCTTGCGTTTGTATTTTTTCAAGTGGTTATGGAGTTAACCGTTTTTAAATTTTTCTAGAATTTTTTTTAATGATACGGTTAGTACAACAAAAAACAAATACAATTGTTGATTGAAAGCCATTTACGTCCACTACACATATACATATTTACATGAATCTAAAAACGGCATAAATCAGTTTTTGTTTTTTTGGTATTAAATAGTATTCAAGATAACAATTTAGAAACACAATTAAAGCCATAAATTTTTAAAATTTTTTAGTGGAATTGTTTTCAAAACAAATAAAGAGTTTAAAATTTTAAACTGTAAAAATAATGAGTCACAGACTGTAACACAAATATACATATTAAAAATAAAGTAAGTATATTTATACATAAACTATTTGAATGCCGTAAAGAAGAAGAGCGACTATGACTATAGAAAACAACAATAAAAAAACAAAAGACATTTTTACTCACAGAAAAAAGAAAGAAGTGAAAATAAACCTCTGAAATAAAATGTAGTCTCAAAAGATAGTGTGAGCAAGCCTGCATTTTGACTGACTCGCCTATATTTTTATTATTGTTGAATATTATCTCATGAATACACGAGTGTATCTACGTATCTATGTGAGTTTATATATTTGACTGTTCAAATGAAAGAGAGTAAATAAAGAAATAAATAATCTAACAATAATATGGTGATAAAGCTTGTAGGTTTTTCTGTTGTGTGTTTGCTCTGCCGGTGCATGTGTGTGTACTTTTTAAATGCGGGTTTACTCATTTCTCGTTTCTGAGCGATCAAAAATAAAAAATTCTCCAGAAACATGGCAACAATGCTCCACGTTTTGTGCATCCATTTCCATATATGGTAAAATGACTGAAAATTGACTGAGAACCCATATGAAACGCGTTTTGATAAGGGTGGACGCCTTTATAAACGCTTGTTACAACGAGTTTTACTATCATTACAGTTTGCGTTCTTGTGCCGTGTGAAGGATATTAACGCAAGACCTATCAGACTAATAATAATAAAACAAAAAGACTTAATTTATTTATTTAACTTTAGTAACTTAATAAAAAACAAAGTAAGTATTTTAACAACGAATATAAAAAAATAACAGTGAAAAAAATGTGTGTGTCATCAAAAATTAAATTAAATACCTACAACAAATAAACACTAACAAGACTGTTAAATCAAACAAATTGCACATACATATGTATGTATGCCTTAGGTACTTAAATGAAAAAATTCAAATAATGTGTAACAAAACTGGAAGCTATGAAATCCATCGAATCGTGTTGCATTTTTGCAAAATTGTTGTAAAAACAAAACGTTACAAATAAATAAAAACAACGCAACGAAACAAGAATGTAAAATAAAAAAATTTTTTGTTTTTTCAAGTTCACTTAACGAATTCTTATTTTTTTTTTTTTTTTGCTTTTGACCTTTAGTTAATGAAGTTTAAAGTTTATTTTTAATAAAGAGAGTAACACATGTACATTTCCTTGACAGTCGTTAAAAAAAATTAAAACCTATGAAGTTGGTATTTCTAGGTATCTGCTTTCTTTTGATAAAAGGGAAATTTCAATTTAATTAATTTTAATGGAAACTTTCTCAATACCTATTATCTGTTTGTACTGATGACAAATGTAAAAACTGCATTTAAAAACAAAAAATCTCCGATTTTGTATATGTATGTACATATGTCAACTTATAATTTACATTTATGAGCTGATAGCACAGCAAAACTTCTTTAATTGAAAGTAGAAACCAATTTCTTTTTCGAAACTGCACATGGTACCTATTAAAATAATATCGGCTATTTTAAATCATTGTCGATAGGTAGGTACCTACTTAAAAAAATGAAAATGCATAGGTACATATATTCGCTTGCATATGTTTTGTGCTGATGGCTTTAAGAAATTGATTTATGTATCTGTCAAAAAAAAAGATGAAACTAGCAGAATTGCGTAAGTTTTAATACCTATTTAACAAAATGAAAGGAGATATTTTAATTAAAAAATAACAAGGCGGGACACAATTTGAACTTGACTGTTTCCGTGCACTTTGTTCTTACAAAACAAAAAATGCCGGCTAAAAGGAAAAAATCTAATAAAATCCATGCACCCATGGATAAATATTAATGTATGGGTGTGTTAACTGGTTAGATAAATACCTCTTTTTATATATTCTATATATATATAAAATGTGTTCATATAAAAGAGAGAAATATTCTCAATTTGACTTCTCAATTTAAAAGTTGTGAGGGGTAATTCCCAAGTAGGAATTGTATTTTGCTTAAAGCTTTCAAACAAAACATTACCATATATGGTCACAAAAATTGGTTAAATATCTCAATGTATGACGAACCTTATTAAGCCATATATATTTAAGTTCATATACTAAAAAGAGATAACTATATTACTTTGTTTTCCGATAAGGAGAGTTTGGGAATTATGAACGTGGGTTTGTGTGTACTTTTATCTATAAAAAAAACACCAGTATTAATACAAAAAATTTTAACTGGCATTTGCTTACAAAGTCATTCGTAGTTCGGCTGTCAAACGATTTGGTTGTGTTTTAAACTGTTCTTGTATAGAAGCCATTTAAAAAGTGCTGCTAACTTTATTCTAAAGCCAAGTTTTGTAATACACAATTGTGCAAAAAATATCTTACGTTTCATAGGACGTATTGAGCAAAATAACATCAATTTTGTATAAAATTTCTTTTTGTGCGATTCAAAATCTAAAGGTGAGCAAAAGCAGCATGTATATTTTTAAAAGTAAATCGCCATTTTTAATTTTGGCTAAGCCGGCTTTTTAATTTTCTTTCAAGGGCGTTGGCCACTAACATTTTAAATTTCAATGTTGGTATATTTTTAAAATTGTTTTTTTTTTCACATTTTTCCTTCACTTTTTTTGTGATTATAAACATCAATTTTAAAAAATATTTTTCTTCGTCGTTGAAATTTAAGTCGCCTCACAATGTTTAAATGATATTTTCGGTTTCGTAGCTTTTTTCTTTAATCAAAATTTTTTGTTTAAAACAAATTGTTTTACACATTGGTAGTGATTGCTCTTCAACTGGAATAAAAGTTAACGGTATTGGTAGCAATGAAAGCTTAAAAAGAAAGACACACAAAATATTTTTTATCGCAAAAGATTTTACTCGTTTTTCTTTTATTTAATATAGTATTTTGTTTTTTAGCAGACAAAATGTGCGACGAAGAAGTAGCTGCCTTAGTTGTTGATAACGGTTCCGGTATGTGCAAAGCCGGTTTCGCTGGCGATGATGCTCCCCGCGCTGTGTTCCCTTCAATTGTGGGCCGTCCTCGTCATCAGGGTGTAATGGTTGGTATGGGCCAAAAAGATTCCTATGTTGGTGACGAAGCTCAAAGCAAACGTGGTATTCTTACATTGAAATACCCCATTGAACACGGTATTGTTACCAACTGGGACGATATGGAAAAAATTTGGCATCACACTTTCTATAACGAATTGCGTGTAGCTCCCGAAGAACATCCCGTTTTGTTGACTGAAGCTCCTTTGAATCCAAAAGCAAACCGTGAAAAAATGACACAAATAATGTTTGAAACTTTCAACACACCCGCTATGTATGTGGCAATTCAAGCCGTTCTGTCATTATATGCATCTGGTCGTACCACCGGTATTGTATTGGATTCTGGTGATGGTGTATCCCACACTGTACCAATTTATGAAGGTTATGCCCTGCCACACGCCATCTTGCGTTTGGATTTAGCTGGTCGTGATTTGACTGATTATTTAATGAAGATCTTGACAGAACGTGGTTACTCATTCACTACTACAGCCGAACGTGAAATCGTCCGTGACATAAAGGAAAAGTTGTGTTATGTCGCTTTAGATTTTGAACAAGAAATGGCAACCGCCGCCTCCAGCTCTAGCTTGGAAAAGAGTTACGAATTGCCCGATGGTCAAGTAATTACCATTGGAAATGAACGTTTCCGCTGCCCCGAAGCTTTGTTCCAGCCTTCATTCTTGGGTATGGAAGCCTGCGGCATCCACGAAACCACATATAATTCCATCATGAAGTGTGATGTCGATATTCGCAAAGACTTGTACGCCAACACCGTGTTGTCTGGTGGTACTACCATGTACCCAGGTATTGCCGACCGTATGCAGAAAGAAATCACCGCGTTAGCTCCATCCACAATGAAAATCAAAATTATTGCTCCTCCAGAACGCAAATACTCTGTATGGATCGGTGGTTCAATCTTGGCTTCTCTTTCAACATTCCAACAGATGTGGATCTCGAAACAAGAATATGACGAATCCGGTCCCTCAATTGTCCATAGAAAATGCTTCTAAATGGTTTCATCTTATACTATCATCACCACCACATTGCTGCCATCTCTTGCTTTTATCACCTTTTTGTGAGGTGTTAAGCATTTGTTGGTATCGTTTTTTACTACTTGTTAAAACAACATTGAAACCCATTTTTAGTAGCTGCCGTATTAGTCGTAGTAATAAGGAGAACAGATCTACATCTATATCTCGAAAAACAACAACAAGGAGAAGACGAGGTTTACACTAAACACACTTTACATATGAATAAATTTATATAGAAAAAATGCTCTACTGAAGTAGTTCTCATTTATTGAAAATTTTCTTTGGTATATCGTTGAACAATAAAAATTGAATAGGAAAATCAATTTTTTAATGTAATCTACATCCGTTCGTTTCCCACATAATGCTTAAATTTATTTATATATTACACACACAAAAAACAAATACATACATTTACATAAAAACATCCAAAAATAATTTGCAAATTGTATCATTTTTATTTAAATTTTTATTTTGAAAACAACTCGCAAGTGTATTATTATTTCTTATTATTATTATATAATTATATAAAAAAGATGAAAAACCCCTAAAACATGTATTTTTTCCTTTCTTTTAATCTGAAGATCAACATTCAATCATCAATTTTAAGTTTATTCATGCACCTCAACCTATTTATTTTGAAACGTATTTATTCTTAAGCTTCGAGTCTTGAAATGGTTAAAACTTTTTGCCTCCAAACAAGCAACTCATGAATCGAATATAAAGTTTTGAACGATCATTTTTTAATCCGTTATGGTTGTTTTCAAGAAAAGACGACATTCCGCAGAAAGCAAAATTTATATTTGCTTCAGTGTTTTTTTTTTTTTCATTTCAATTATTTTTTTCCTAAGTACAATTGTACTATTTTTTGTTTTAATTGCATGCGTATGTGTTGATTAAATTTACGCTTAAAAATGTTAATTAAATTCAGTTTTTGAACATTAAGAAAAAACTTCTTAAGGACTCTAAAACTTTAAACAACAATCGCACACAAAAAAATTTCACGAAAATAAATGCCAAAATAAAAATACTTCGTGTTTTTAAAACATCTTAAAAAAGTTATTATATGGTCTCAATGTAATAATTTTAAATACATCTCTGAAAAAATCGTGTTTTTATTTAACATTACAAATTATTGAAGCATTAGAAATAAAAATCAATGAAATTGTAATAATTTGTCAATAAAGAAATCTAAAAATGAAAGTTTATTTTAACAGTGAGTTAGACGTTTTTATTCTAAACCAAGTAAGAGTGCTATATTCGGCTATGCCGAATCTTATATACCCTTCACCATCTATGTAAATATGCTTTAATGAAATAAGTCCAATCAAAAAAGCAAATTTGGGGCGATAGAAAATTAAAAAAAATGTTGGTACTGCTTATATAAAATTGACATCGGCTCTTAATGGGTCAAACATTTTTAAAAAGTTTTAGTATTTCCTTATAGATCTCTTCAAAAGCTTTAAAATGACACCAATATTAATATTTATAAAAATTTGAACATTCTAGAGCCTCGTAACTCAAAAAATATGGGCGAGTACCAATTTTTTTACTTTGTTTTTTTTTTCTTATTTTTTAATTCTCTATCACCTCATATATTAGTTTTTTAATTTTAGTTATTATATTGTTCGAAATGACGTGAAAAAATTAGATTTAGGCGTGGTGTTTTGCCTGCTGTCTGTAACGGTTCAACAGTTTGCCCATATACATCAGATTGTATCAACTATTTAATTTATAACATTTTTATACTTCTTATTATACCAAAGTAGTAGATGTTCTGTCTAAAATTAAGGTGTCTGTATACAACGGTTCAAAAAATACGGCCATATAGAACAAATTACATTAATTTTGGGAACACGATTTAATTTCTAAATTCAAGTTATAAGCTTCTTGTTAAAGCGGACTTAGCAAAACATGTCCCTTGTAAATTTCAGCTGTCTGTCTATAACGGTTCAAAACTCCGGCCACATACACCATATTATATCAATTATTGGGACACCCGTTTATTTTCAAATCAAAATTTTATACTTGTTATACAGAGTTAGTAGTGCAGGTTCTATGTAAATTTCAATCGTCTGTTTACAACTGTTTTAAAGTATGGCCATATACCAAATTAAATGAACTATTGGTGCGCCCTTCAATTTATAATTTTAAATATTATCAGCTGTTACTGTAACGGCCATAGCACTCGACATTCTGTCCAATTTGCAAGCGTTTGTCTATAACGGTTGAAAAGATATTGGAAGTTAACGGTTCAAAAAATATTAGCAAATTTACATCAATTATGGGGCACCCTTTAACTTTTAGATTTATTTTTGTATAATTTTTTGTTTTTGGGAGCTATAGTAATACGCAGTCATTTTATGTTTTACAAAAGTGCCCGTTTTAATTCATAATACACGTAAAAAATAAGTATGTTGTATGGGGACACCCTTTAATTTTTAAAATTATGAACTGTTTTTAAAACGGGACCAATCTTTAAGCATAATCTATCATATTACCAAAAATTTTCAAAATCGGATCAGAAATGACTGAGTTCTGGAGGCACAAATATAAAACAAGCAACATTCTTTTTTTGAAGTCGGTTAAAAATACAACTTTACTTGAGCAATTGTCTGGGCGATAAACAGAAAAGTCGTAAATGATCGTGATCCGAAAAACCCCTCTAAATGCCAGCTGAGTTTTTTGAGTTTGTTTGACAATATTTAATTGAACAATTTTTTGCACAACTTGAATAGTGTTAACATATCATTTGCAAAAATGAAAAATTAGTAAAGCAATAAATGTTAGGCTGACCCTTAGGTTCGGCGTTACGGACCTCCAAAGCTTGTGTGTATTGTTGGAGCCGAGAATCAAAAGACTTTAATTGTTATAAGTAATTGTAAGTATTTATTTAATTCAAGGTTATAATTTCATGTGGTTTTATTAAATAAATTTACAAGTTCGATGCCTTTACGAGGGCAGCAAAAAGAAAGAGAGTTTTAAAAAAGGAAGTTACAAAAGAATGTCAAAATAGGAGAATGAGAAAATAATAAGAAACAAATTATCGATAATAAAGATAAAGATGTGAGAATGTAAATGACACTTAACAATCTCCTCCTTAATTTACATTTTCACGATATTTTAAAATACAATTTGCTTTTTAATAAAATGAACCTATCCTTTGGAAGTGGTTTGGTGTATAAGTCAGCCAGCATATCTTCAGTAGGGCAAAAACGTATTTGGACCAGTCCTTTATTGATATAGTCCTTCACAAAATGTGTTTTTGTATCTATGTGTTCAGATCGGTTACTAAGTTTTTCTTCTGCTGTTAATTTAATGACACTTTGATTGTCCTTATATATAGTCGTGGGCTGGTTGTAAGCCAGTTAAGGTCTTGTAATATACGCTGGATCGAGACTGCTTCTTTACAGGTTTCAGATAGGGCAATAAATTCTGCCTCAGTTGATGACAACGCAACACAATCTTGCCGCTTACAAGTCCAACTGATGAAACCATTTAACAAGAAAACAAAGCCAGAGTTTGACTTACGTGTTTGACGATCCTGGGCCCAGTTTGCGTCGGCTTAACCAAATAGTATACCATTTGTTGACATATCTCCAAGTCTCAATTGGAAGTTCCTTTCAGATATCTTATGAGTCTTTTCACTTCTATCCAGTCTGCTTGGGTTGGTTTCTCAATATTCTGGGAAAGTATATTTACAGTTGCCGAAATGTCGGGACGCGTAATCATTGCAGCCAGTTGCAGCACGGTATTTTTCATTATTATGCAGTTTATCATCCTCCGGTTGCTTATAGTATGAGGAACTCATTGGCGTTTCCGAATTTTTCGCATTTTGTAAATCAAATTTATTAACTACTTCTAAAATATATTTGGTTTGGTCCAATAGGTAAATGTTGTTTTCCTTTAAAATGTGAATACCAAGATAACTTGATACCAAACCTAAGTTTTCAAGAGTGAAATGTTTTTGGAATTGTTATGAATACGATCAACTTCATGTTTATCTTTTGTAACGATTAGTAAATCGTCGACATAAACCAATATAACTGTCTGTTTTACTTTTCTTAAAATTTGATTTGACAAGTATATTGTCTAATGTTTGATTCCATACGCGTGCTGACTGCTTCAGTCCGTTATGCTCTTATTTAGCAAATAGATCTTGTCAGGATTTTCTTCGTCGACAAATCCAGGAAGCTGTCACATATAAATTTCTTCTTGTAATTCGCCGTTAAGAAAAGCGGTCTTTGGGTCAAAGTGGAATACATCCATCTTTTAAGAGGCGGCTATTGATAAAAGAATTCTGAGAGTAGCATGCTTAGCTACGGGAGCGAACACTTGGTCATAATCGAACCCATACTTTTGGCTAAAGCCTTGGGCAACTAAGCGAGTCTTATATTTCTTAACATTCCTGTCCGCATTAGTCTTTAATTTGTAAACCCATTTACAACCGATTAAGTTCTTACCTTGTGGTAAGTCGACAAGACTCCAAGTTTCATTTTTTATGAGTGACGTATACTTCTCCTCCATAGCAGCAATCCATTTACTTTTATTTTCACATTGTACTGCTTCATTATAGTTCGTTGGTTCACTATTTATAACAATATCAATTTCTTCTATTAAACGTGTGGGAGCAACGCCCTTATTTGATCGCTGAGATTTACGACAGTTGTCAGTGCTTTCACTCGGTTGAATGTTGACATCGCTTCGTTCATTTTTATCATGACTACAGGAATTGTCGTTATTGTGATTTTCACTTCTTATTCCGATTGTGCTGTCACCATTCACAAGATCTTTCGGATATAACAACCTTTTCTTTCTCTAGTATAAAACATCTATGTATAGGCTTTCGAATGTGCATCAAAACCGATGAATATGCCTTCATTTGCCTTTGCATCCAGTTTTCTTCGCTGTGCATCCTTAACATGAATAAAACATTTCGAACCGAAATGTTTTAAATTGCCATAATGAGGTTTACGGCCATGCCAAATTTCAAATGGTGTTCCTTATATCGACTTCCATGCCAGCAAGTTTTGTATGTAGTTCGCTGTTGAAACGGCTTCAACCCAAAACTTGTTTTCCGTTTGAGCATCCAATAACATACAGCGGGTCATTTCAATCAGAGTTCTGTTTTTCCTCTCAGTGACCCCGTTTTGCTGCGGCGTATATGGTGCAGTACGCTGAATTTTCACACCATTTTTATATAGGTATTCTATGAAGTCCTTATTGACATATTCGCCTCCACGATCTGTTGTAATACATTGTATTGCATGGCCAAATTTGGTTTTGGTGTATTCATAAAACTCTTTAAACTTTTGTAGGACCTCGCATTTTTCTTTAAGAAGGAAAATAGTGGTGTGAAAAATCGTCAATGAAAGTCAATACATAGCGCTTACCTGATGGACTTGAAGTTTGCATAGGCCCACACAGGTGGCTATGAATCAGCTGCAGCAGCTTCGTTGACCGGTAGTTAGACTCCTTAGGGAAAGGTAAACGTGTTGATTTTCCTTTGATGCAAACATCACAATCGCTAGAGTATTTGCAGTTTTCAGTGCATTCTGCCAATCTTAAGCCCGAAACTACATCATCTTTCACCATTTTTTGAACTGCATCCGTACAGCGATGTCCTAAAATACGATGCCATGTATGTATGCAAACAGGCTTTCCAGTTGTTCAAAGAATAGTTCAAAGAATTTTTGATACGTAGCCTGTATAGATTATTTTTCAAATCGCCAACTGCTACTTGTTTATTATTTGGTAGCCGTATGTCACAGATATTCTTACAAAACGTAATTTTTACATTCCTTTCGGACAATCTCTTCACCGTAATTAAATAACCTCCGATTTCAGGAACATACAACACATTATCAATGCGAACCTTGGTGAATTATCCGACTTCATTCAAAGGGTATATCACGACACTGCCTATTCCGGATGCAGCTATCATATCACCATTGGCCACAGAAACACTTTCATTGTGGGAACTGTCAAATTCATCAAACAAATCCCGATCACAAAATATATGACAAGTAGCCCCTGAGTCCACAATCCAGTCTTTATTACTATTTGTACCGACAAAAAATATATGCTCAGAAAATTCGTCTAGCTCAACAACATTAGCTTTCGGCCTTTGATCACCTTTTTTAGTTTTCCACGCAGAGTACTCTAGGCATTTACTTTTGATATGGCCTTTCTTTTTACAAAAGAAACACGTAATGCCACTGCCACTCTTGCGTCTAAAATGTGATACACGTAGCACATCAGCGCCTTCAGCATCAGCTTCTTTGTGCCTCTCTTGTCTTCGACGAAATTCTTCTATTATCTTAGAACTTACCAACGTTGGTGTTAAACTTTTTTCATCATGTGCCTCCAAAGCTGTAATAAGGCCATCATAGCTACTGGGCAAAGAACCTAGCATGGTAGCTGTCATTAAAAATTCCCATGTGATAGTGCTGCCGAACGCCACAAGCTTTTGAAATATTTCGTTCATTTGGCTGACATGCATCTTCATGTCGGTGTCTTCATTAGCTCTTTTGGACATTACCTGTCGAAGCAGTCTCACCTTTACACCTGGCGAATCACGCTCATAAAATTCCTTGAGCACATTCCACGCATCTTTTGCACTGGTCTTACTGCGTATGTGATGGATTTGGTCATCGCCAATACATAGTGCAATAGTGAAACGCGCCCGCTGATTAGCTTTTATCCAAGTAGCATCATCATGCTTCGCTTCATTGGCAATTGTTGCCCATAACTCCTCTCGCTTCAAAAACATCTCAATTTTAAATCGCCAATTAAAATAATTGGTGGATGTTAATTTTGGAACTTGAAAATTTCCATGTAATTCAACCATATTTACACCTCGTTTTTATTTAATAAAAACAAAATAACCATTGTTGGAGCAGAGAATTAAAAGACTTTATTTGTTATAATTAATTGTAAGTATTTATTTAATTCAAGGTTATAATTTCATGTGGTTTTATTAAATAAATTTACAAGTTCGATGCTTTCACGAGGGCAGCAAAAAGGAAGAAAAAAGGAAGTTACAAAAGAATGTCAAAATAGGAGAATGAGAAATAATAAGAAACAAATTATCGATAATAAAGATAAAGATGTGAGAATGTAAATGACACTTAACATGTATAATATTGCAAATATCGATGCAATTGATCTGTTACCTTGCATCTTGTTAAGAAGAATGTCAGTTTGAAATTTATTCACCGCTTTTACCCTATAATTACTTTTTATCAACTTAAAACTTCTTATTATATGAAAAATACTTACTTCTATATGAATTTCAGTATCAAAATCAAAGTAAACACAACAATGAAAAAATTCCACATTCAAGCAAAAAGAAAACAATAATGATAAAAGGAATTTGGAATTTTCGCTTGGAGATAAAATTCTGAATCGCATTCAAATGAATAGCTTAACGTCACTCTCACTCAAGAAGTAAATTAGTTTTAAAATTATTTCTTTTTCGAAACTAACTGCATACGTAAGTATGTATGTACATTAATACCCTCGATTTATTTTAAAGCGACAATATAACGATACAGATAGTATGTTTCTATTTATTTTCACGTTATTTTAATTAAAAAATGTTAAACATTTTAATTTATTTTTGCACTGGCGTTTTACTGTCGGTCCTATTGTACATACTTATATGTATAACCACATGTACATATTAATCGACATAAGAAATTCTTTCCTACCGTTAAGTTTTTCTGTTCAAAACAAGCTTCGAAAATTGTAAGTTTTGCTTAGGGTTGTTGTCCCAGCTAGCATATTTGTAGTGAATAAGTATTAAGTGGTGAATAAGTAGAAAACACAACCACACCACTTGCCTTGAAGAGACGGACAGACGGACATCGCTCAATCGACTTCGCTATACAAAAGAACTCGGAATATATGTACGTTAGGGTGTCCCGAAATTTTTTTTTAGATTTTCCTAACACAAGACCTCCTGAAATTTGCGTAATTGCTCGTAAATTACCAAAATGATTTTAAAAATAAGATGAAACTATATCTTCAGGGTTCTACCAATCTTCAAAGTTTTGAAAAGTAGTTATTTTCATTATTATATATTTCGCTATCTTTAATTTCGACACCTAAACTAAATATGCCACGACTATGTATAACAACAACAATTCACAGCCGACTACGAATTTGCTGAATACAGTGGACTTTAAGACAGAACAAACGTACGGATTCTTTTGATTGCAAATACCACTGTGGCTAAATTCTGTCTTCTTTTACTTTATGGCTTTCTCTGGCTCTACTTCTCGATCCTACCGGTCTTGTGAACCCTTGGTCTCGTATTTACTAAACATGCATTATCACAACAAACGCAGCCATCCACGCTACACTACTGTTTTACTCCGGTGAGACATGAACTACTCGATGCCTTGTTTAGTAACCTTAACCATCCACAGACATCTCCACTACTCCTTTTTATCCAAGCCAGTCATCTCATTTAGTCCAGTAGCCACAACACACGTCTGCCATGCACTGTTGTTATGCTGTTACACTTCCATCGCTAACCGCTATTGCTCTTACTTTTTATTATACAGGGCTTCTTGACAATTATCCGTTACTCTTATATTAAATTTGACGTCTCCACTAAATATTGGCTTTACAGAATAATTGTCTCTTGCCTCTCGGGAGGTTTGTACTGCTGTTTATTAATTTTATTTGCATTATAGCAATTATTATTTTTTCATTGTACGCATGTCCGAATGCGGTATCGAACTCAGGACCCTCTGTTTTGCAGCACGCTCCTCTACCAACGCAGTCATTGAGGCTGCTCAGCTTTTGTTAGCTAACTTGTGGTTTTGTTATTCTATAAACACACCATTAGTTGAATTAGCTTATTCACCACGCTCATACGGAAACAATTACAGGGGTTGCCAGATATTGTTATTCGTAACAATATAGACAGTTTATAACAAATTATTACGCTAATAGCGAACTATTGTCTATTACGAACCAGTTTGCTACAGTGTATGTAGAAATGTAAGCAAAAATAAAGTCACTATTGATTATTGGTATTTTGTTTAAGCTTTGATGCTTGTGTTTATTAATTTTTTGTCCACTTCTCAGTTGGTTAAAAAAATTTTTAAATATAATAGGCAGCTTTAGTTTATCTAAAATATGGTAGAAGGTTCCCTGATGAGTTGAGTTGAGCAATCAACGAAATGGCCATAGGAACTAGCTTTGCCACTAATAATCAATATTTGATTTTATTTAAAATATTTGGGATATTAGCACAGTGAAAAGTGAACTAATATAAAATAATTATTCCCAAAAATCATTTTAAATAAAGTAATTTATAATACATAAGTCAGTTGCGATAGTTACAGTCTTATGAGCGTTTATGATTTTAGAAAAATAAGTTCGAGGCGTAGTGCGACAACTTATGTTATATTGGGCCCATATAAGGAACTTGAAGATCGGCAGCTACCAACTATAAGAGGCGTCCTTAAATATATTTTATTTATCAAGTATAACATGAAGTTAAAGTATAATGGAAAAGATCCATCAAATTCAGATATATACGCGATTGTTTTTGAAGAGATTGACAATATTTGGGCCAAAGCTTCGGTTCCAATCGTAACGAAGGAACGAGTTATTCAGTTACTCAAATCCTATTTCGAAAAGTACCTCCATTTGAAAAGATACCCCAAAAGCAAACGAAAAAATTGTTTCGAAAACAAACGAAAGTGTTTTTTGGAGTCATCTGAGAAGCTTTTCGACGTTGCTGCTTGCAAATGCACTTCATTTGAATTTTATTCTTGTTCAAAATCTAAGAAAGTTCCAATCAGTGAAAGAGTTTTTTTTTGTTGGATCAAAGGAATTACAGAAAAATGGTAATATCTGCAGTTGATAAAAAAGAAACAGCTCGATTAATAAAACGAAAGCAGAGACAAACTGAACATTCCATAAGGGCAGCAAAAGAAGAGCGTTCTACTCAAGAAACAGATTCTGTCTCAGAAAATTGTGATAAAGTTTCACTGTGTGAATCTGCCCAAGAAACGTATCCGATAACGGAGGCATCTGCCACTTACACACACAGATACACCTTCGACTTCAACGACGAATCGAAATACATTTTGGTCGATAAAATATGTTTAAATTTTGCAAAAAATTGCAAGTATAAAATACATATATTAATAAAATAAACTTGTATCTCGTTTTTATTATAAGCATAGGGTTTAGGTTTGTAAAAACGTTTTCAAAAGTAGAGCCCAATATCCATTTCCGACCCCATAAAGTTTACATATTCTGTCTTATTATGCATAGCGAAGTCGATTGAGTGATGTCCGCCTGTCCGTCCGTGTTTGTGTTGAAATTGATTTCAAAAAAAATAAATGTGTCAATCGATCAGATATAGTGTCGAAAGAAGTGCTATTGGAAATCAGCATGATCGGTCCATGTCCTTCGAGGCAGCAGGCAAAACACCACACCTACCTCTAATTTTTTCATGTCATTTAGAACAATAAAATAACTCCAATCAAAAAAATAAATATATGGGCCTTTAAGAGCCAATGGAATTTTTATTTATATTCAGTACCAAATTTTTTTTTTAAATCTCTGTCCCCCAAAAACTTTTTACAGTAGTAGCTCTTCTTTCACTCTCTTGTTTCTAGCTTTTTGAGTACGTAAATACTTTCTAGTAATAATAAGCAACAATTAGAAACAATTTTTAGTTACTGAACAGAGCTAGCATAAGTTAAGGGTACAGCATCCCGATTTGATTTGTTCCAAAACCATTCTGTTCCTACATAGATAGGACACAAATTGTCAAGATAACATTGGCACGGTAGGTAGGTTGGATGTGTAAGATATTGGTATGTATTGTGTCTGAATGTTATCGGGTGCAGCTCTGATATTAGCGGCTATTTTTCTTAATATATTTTGAAAGAGCATCTAACTTTTTTGAATAGTGGACCGGTGAAATTACTATAGGAAATGCTTTGTCAGCATAAAATTATGTTCTCCGACGTCATCAAATTGTTCTTCGGACGTCATAAAACCATAGAGCCAATTTGGTGTCCATAATGACGCAAAGTCGGTGGCGGCTAGTGGCTAGAGGATCTTACCTCTACTTCGCAACTTCTCGCAGTTGGCAGTGGTGTGCCCTAAGGTCATAAAGAGTTTTTGAAACGTAAATTTAAGTACCTTTCTTGGCTTACGTCTTTTGTCCGGGTAGAAAAGAGAGTCGCCGAAGATTTCGTAGAAGAATTTTGCAAAATTCTGTCAGTTCCCTTAAATTACAATTTACCAAAAAACAGAGTTCATCAATTTTATCGCCCATTTCCTAAAAAGGACAGTCGTCGGTCTGGGGAGTTTGGATATGAATAAAATCGACGTTTAATTCTACGAAATCTACATAATTTTCTAACACCCTTTGTGTGTTTGTAATGAGACTAAAAGTCGCCGTTAGAAAAGAAACGTAGATGTATAATATAATGCGTTATTATATTGTGCATTTTCGTAAGATCCTTCAGCAATAACATTACCGAATAAGTGCCTAAAGCTCTAAATGCTTTTAAGGCTCCGAGAACAGAACCTTTATAACCTTACTCAACCTAAGATCATAAGAGGCTTAAGACTTTCCTCACCGTCATCTATAAACTGAAAAGCAATCTGTGTTGGGGTGTGTTGGGCAGAAAAAGAAATTTGAATAAAAAACACAATTGTTATAATTTTGCAAATATACTTTTATTAATAAATATTTTTTACCTTGATATACGATGTGTGTTCTCCCTATTTAAAAAAGACAATAACTTTTTACAAGAAGCAAAAAGGAAGATGGCGAAAACAAAGTTTAGTTGAACCGTTAACGGTTTTAAGTAATGCCATTAAAGTAAATACTCCAAAAAAATACACGGTTTACTAAAGGAGTAGAATTTAGATTTTATCAGAGTAACAAAATTAGGAATTACATAAAATTTACGATTAATTAAAAAACCGAACAGTTCGAGCGTTGTTTAGATGTCGATCTTATGACAGATTTGATAGATTGTCTGTAATATCTTTCTGGCCCTGGAGGTTAGGTTTATTTATTTTAGTGGTATATTCTAGATAAGTACAATAAATTCCGTCTCGCTAGTCTGTTAGCTAATATAATAGTCGCCGCTAACGTTGGAAAAAGCGGTCTAAGACCGGACATCTTACAATATGATAAAACGAGCTGCAAGAAGGATTTTGTGGAATCTCCTTTCTGCGGGGCGCACTTTGTCATGTCATTTCACCAGCACCTTACCTGACTGAAATCGCTTGGGATCGTAATCTCTTTGGTCAGACGAAATAGTTTGCATGGCACACTGTTGCTGATATTGAACGCAATTTCTCTACCACTACTCCTGGAACAATCTATTCGCAATATATTTCATTGGTTTCAACTCTGCAATCGACGGTTTAGTGTAAAGTTTTTTACGTGGATTGCCGCAACCAAAACTTTGTGTTGCTGCATAAAAAGCGTTATCGCAGAGATTTTTTTGGGAAGGCCCTTACTACTGCATTAATTAACTGAATTAGTGATACCACTTCAGGAATTATAGCAGCTCTTTGTAGTGTAAGCGGTTGCAATAATTGTTGTTGTAGTTGCTACTAAAGTTGGGTTGTTTGTGGTTGTGGCTGAAAGGAAGAAAATACAAACGTACTAGACGATCAAGATATTGATGATAAATACGCTGAAGGATTTAGTAGTCGGTTAATACAACAAGATGCAACAAACTTTTCTTTTCCCTGCTAAAGATTCCTAAAAGGTCTTAACTGATGGCCTGTTAGAGTTCTGGGCTGATGTCAACTCCGAAGCAGGACAAACAAAAAAAGAAAGGAACATTAAGCAAGCGTGTTTTTTTTGTATAGCCCTTTCGACAATTGTTGGTCGTTATTGTGCCTTGTAGAGTTTCCAAATTTTTATCTTATTGTACGTAATATTTGGGAGATCAAGATGTTTTTACTTATGGTCGTTTTAAATAGTTGCTGCTTAAGTAAAAGACAAAAAGCATGCTAAAAGCGAGAGCAACGTATTTTGATTTACTAGAAAACAAAATTTTTCTGTATTTTTAATTACGTGTAGGGGCATGGTGGAATTTCATTGTATGAAGGCGATTGTATTTATTATTTAGTTTCTTCTATTACACCACAAAAAAAAACATTAATTTAAAATATTGGATAAATTGTATACATTAATTAACTATTTATATTCAAAAAGAAGAATACATTTAGATTCGTTTTTTTTTTTAATTTCTAGCAGCTAAATTGCACAAAGGTTTTAAATCAATTTCATTTAGTCTTTGTTCAACATTTGGAAGAACAAAATCTTATACGAAGTATATAAGGATTATTATAATAATATACTAAAAGATATTTAATTACTAAAAAAAGGTAAAAATGTCCATAACAAATTTTTATACGAATCAGGAAATTTTCATAACTGGAGGTTCCGGTATGTATGTCATTGAGTTAAATTTTAAATATAAAATTAAATATTTTAATTAATTAATAAGGTTTTATTGGCAAAGCTTTAATTGAAAAACTCATTAGAAGTTTCCCAAATTTTGGCAAAATGTTTATCTTGATACGCGCCAAAAAGGGGAAATCGGCCAATGAACGATTACAAGAAATGTTAAATACTTCTGTATTTGAACGCGCACGAAATGAACAACCGCAATCATTTTCAAAAATATTTGCAATTGCCGGAGACTGTCAAGAGTTAAGCCTGGGCATAAGTAATGAGGATTTAGAAAAAATGAAAAATGTTACTTTGATATATCATGCAGCGGCCAGTGTTCGCTTTGACGATTATTTAAAATCTGCAATTTTGTTAAATACGCGTGGCACACACGAATTGGTTAAAATTGCCATGACATTAAAACATCTAAAGGCGTTCATTCACATTTCCACAACTTACTCGAATCCTGATAAACATGTAGTCGAAGAAAAGGTAAGCTTCCTTTAAACTTCTTTGGAAGCGTTCTTCTTAAATGCAGTGGAAGGACATTTGTGATAGTCCAAAACAGTTTTATTTAAACTTTTATAAACATTTTTTTATTAACAATTATATGTATATTTTTATTTATTTTTACCTAAGATTTATCCAGCTTATGCTGATTGGCGTACTACAATCAAATTGGCCGAAACTTATGACGTGGAAACTTTAAATATATTTTTCTCTAAATACAGTTCGGATCAGCCCAATACGTATACGTTTACAAAAAGTTTGGCAGAGCACGTAATAAATGATTATCGCCAGCAATTGCCAACTATGATCTTTAGACCATCTATAGGTACGTATTAGACATTTTATAGGCTACTGCGATATTATGATACAAAATATGTTTAATTTTTAGAAGGTTTCATCCAGTTCACATATAAAAAGTTTTCTTTTAAATATTTACATTTTCTGTTTATACCCCTCACCACAGGTAGAAAAGTGTATATCTAAGTTTGTCATTCCCTTTATACTCGTATGTGTGTAGATTCTGAGTTCTTATGCATGGCAAGGCCGATTGAGTCATGTCCGAGAAAATTTAAATACGCCAAACGATCTGCAGGTGTTTGTGTTTTTAAACTGTAAAAATGACATGATTTGATATTTTGCTCATAAGAGTAGAAGAAACCGATGATAATTCAAATGTTCTCATAACTTCCATCTAAAAGCCGTTAGTCAGAACGTTTGTTTATGCTAAGATATGCTTTATTTTATGAAAACAACTTCTAGTTATCATTGCTTCTCTATTAAAAAATTACACTTTGCTTTAGTTTGTTGAAAATATTCTTAAGCAAGTTATAAGGGAAAAATCGACCTGTTGTATGAGATTCAAAGTTTTTGTCAAAGTTAAAATTGTGAAAATGTACATGTTTAATCATAAAATATAAATTAGTTATTTCAAGCGTTGAGGAACCCGTGCCCGGATGGGTGGACAACTTTAACGGCCCACTTGGAATGTTAGTAGCTTGTGGTATTGGCCTTTTGCGTACAAACTATGCTGATCCAGATGTGGTATCCGATTTTATACCAGTCGATGTTACAGTTAGAAGTCTTATTATAGCTGCCTATAAGTTGGCAACAATAAATGCTAAATCGTTTTTAAATTCAGACCAGGTTGAAGTTGTTAATTGTGCAAATGCTAACATAAATTATATAACCGTTGGTGATGTTATTAGACTTGGCAAAATTCTTATTCGGAAGAATCCATTTGAAAAATGCCTTTGGTTACCAGGTGGAAGCTTGACCAGATGCGCCGTGTGGCATTATATACGAGTAAGTTAACGTCTAATGTCTCTTTTTTGTTGTCTTAATGATTGGAAAAAATAATAATAATAATAAATTTCAGTTTTTTACTATTCAAATTGGGTTGTCGTTAATTGTTGATGTCATCCTGCGCTTAGCGAATCAAAAACCTTTGTAAGTACCCATGGAATTTATTATCTTCTATTAAAATTATACGTTCAATCTATTTTTTGCGGCTTAAAGCCTTTTAAAATTACAGCGTCGCATTTATGCTGCTAACATTGCCTTATATGTCTTCATTACAACCGAATGGAAATTCTGTAACAAAAACTTACTAGATTTGGAAAACCTTATACCGCCTGAAGATAAGTAAGCCGAATAGTAACATACTAATATCAGTGCAAAATTAATTTATATCTGTTTTTTATTGCAGTAAAAAGTTAGGCTTCATGCGCTACTCGAATATCGAGCATGATAAATTTATTTTATCTGGTATTAAGGGAGCTAAACAATTCCTTTTAAATGAACCACCAGAGGCCTCTAGACAAACGAGAATTCGCTTCAAAATATTATTTGTTTTGCACTATTTTATTCAGTATGCTCTTGTTTTTTTTATTATAAAATTTTTTATTCGATATTTTCAAACACATTTCTTGAAACAAATTTAATTTTACCACCTAAATAATAAACTAAATATGTTAAATACATACAAAATTGTATGTTAATTTACATATACATATGTATATAAATAAATTTTACCTAAAGCCTTTATAAAGTTTTTTTATCCGTCATTAAGTTTGTTTATTTGTACTTATGCAAATGTTAATTTTAATTATGCAAAATACGAAAATGCATGGCATTACGTAAATTTGCTGAGCGTAAAAAGCAAAATCCAAAATTCAATAAAAACGACAGATTGTTGTCGCAATATTTGACAGGTCTTTAGTCGGTTATATCTTTTTGGGCTTTCTTAACGCTGCAAATAGCGAATTTGGAATTTTTACTGAATTTTATTGAATTCTAGATATTAAGAGTTAAAGTAATACCACCGTTGAAAAAATCGAATTAAATCGTAAAATTCCATATATTCGGTTCCGTATATAATTCGTATTTTATTAACGCCTCTATTAAATTGTTCGTGCAGTTTATTACTTTATCACGAAGGGGGAACATCTGCGTGCGAGCAGATTTTCCTTTTTCAAAAAAGTGAGGTTATAATCAAAGACGCATCGCGCACGTTTTTTCAACTAGCTTACTAAAATGCTATCGTGTTTAATAAATAAAATTAATATAATCATTTATACTATAATATCCTGTTCAGGATTTATCACTTCCTATACGAAGGTATAGGTCGATGTGCCGTTCCTGGAGAGACTAATTATATATTTCTGAAAATTTGTGGGATACCCTGGCGCTGTGGTTATGTACCCCTTCCATTTTTAAATTCAAATTTCAAAAAAAAAAAATAAATAAATTGTTCGTGTTTAAATAGGTCGTAAAGAGTTTCCTTACGATCGAGAATTATCCGAAATTGTTCGTTTTTTTAGATGTAAAAATTTTGAATATTGGTTCAGAATGGACTGTCTTAAAAAAGCTAACTTTTCGGCTTTTATTTTAGAAGCAAATGTTTTCAAGTGGCAACATATTTATTTATTAGCTTATTGTGTTTTCTTTTTTCGGCAAATGAGATACTAAAGAACGAATAGCCATTTTTAATTTTTTTTATTTTCTAAATAATTGTGCTAATTTTATAATGCGTTGAGTGTGCCCTAACATCAGGTCTATATGAGACATTTATTGCTGTAAGGATTTGCTGTAAAAAGCAGAGTAAGTAAATGCGCAGCGCAGAGCAGCTCTTTTCTACTCTTTTGGCTCTTTTGCGCAAATGGCAGAGCAAACTTGTTAGAGCCAGTTCACATTAAGGGCATTGTAGCTGACTTTTTTATTGTATTCTCTTTTGAAGAATCTTCGTAAGTCATCAAGCGTTTACATTATGCCTCTTTTGCAAGTGAGAAATTTTACCATTATACATTATTCTTTTTACTACCCCGTAAGCTTCTCTACACCTCCTGCTCCTCATTCTCTTAAAGAGAAAACAATAAAAAAGTCAGCTACAATGCCCCTAATGTGAACTGGCTCATATTCGTGCTACTTTTCTATGGCTCTTTAACTGTGGTACAAACATAGTTTTTTTAACGTCAAGATTATAATGTAAAAATCAATATATACACATATGTATATTTATTTAAATGTAGCTAATATTCAAATGAAGGTTGGAGGAACATACATATGTACATTTATTTTATTTATATTATTGTCTATTTATGTACATATGTATATGCGTATAGATATGTTTGTACGCATACATAAATGTATGTATGTATATACATATGTATGTGTTTATGTATACGTATGAAAGAATAGTGTTATAAATTTTTGTGGTCTACCATTGTAGTTTGTTTTTGATTATTGGTAAGTAGTGAAGTTCCTTGTAAATTCAAGCGAGGATCATATGAATGGCTCATTAATAAAAATGTGCAATAAGTGGTGTTATAAAAAGTAAGGATTAAGAGTAATAATTTGCAAAGAGCAGAAGAGCGAACCAATCTGAACCCTGGAAAAAAGAATAATGTATAATGGTGAAGTACACGTCACAATTTACTTCAATTCATGTCGTTGACGTGAATTAAAATTTTGAATTAAGATATCTTTTAATAATGAAAGTGTGTTTTAAAATTAAAATACATTTATTTACATTACTTTAATTTTTCACGATATTTCACAAATAACAATTGAACTAGAGCTGCAAAACTATCGATGGCACTATCGATAGTATCGATTGTTTTGTTTTAAGCAGACTATCGATATTTTTTTTTCGATAGTAATACTATCGACAAAAAGGGCTTCTAAAAACAAAGTCAATAAAAATGGTATGACGACGACTGTGAAATGCAAAATGCACCATCCAAATTTCGCCACCTGTAAACCTTTTATAATAATGGTTATCATTACATATGTACTTATGTATATAAAGTGATTCTCACAATAAGCTAGCTAACGTAGTTTATTATTTTTTTTTTGTTCTGACGCCTTTTCAGCAATTGAACAATATATAAATATGTACATACGTAAATAATCAAATATGATCTCCTTTTTAAATGACTTCAAAATTAAAGAAGGATGTCATCAATTCGACTGAAGGTTTTTTTTTTGTGTTTGTGCCTGCAGAACTCATTTCTAAAGCGATTTTGAAAATTTTTGGTAGTATGATTGAATATGCTTACAGAATAATTCCGTTTTCAAAACAGTTCATAATCTTAAAAATTAAAAGGTATCCCCATACAACATACATACTTTTTACTTGTATTATGAACTGTAAAGGGAACTTCAGTAATATTTAAAATTACTGCCTATTACTATAGCCCCCAATAACAAAAAGTAATACAAAAATAAGTCTAAAAATTAAAGGGTGCCCCCATAATAGATGTAAATTTACATATATGGGCCTCTCTTTTGAACCGTTTTAGACAAACGATTGAAATTTGGACAGAATGTCGATTGCTTAATTAAAGGGTGCGCCAATAGTTCCTTTGATTTATATGGCCATACTTTTGAGCAGTTGTAGACAGACGCTTGAAATTTACAACAAGCCTGTAGTGCTTAGTCTGCTGTAAGACCAAGTATTAAATTTGGATTTGGAAGTTAAAGGGTGTCCCAATAGTTGATGTAATCTCAAGTATGTGGCCGAGCTTTTGAACCGTTATAGACAGAACGCTGAAGCTTAAAAGGTTTTTTATTGCTAAGCCAGCTATATCAACGAGTTTATAATTCAAGTTTAGAAATTAAAGGGTGTCCCACAATTGATGTAGATTTACTTATATCGATCTATCTTTTGAACACATATGGACAAACGCTTACAAATTGGACAGAATGTCGTTTGCTATGGCAGTTATAGTAATAAGTATTAATATTTAAAATTATACATTAAAGGGTGCCCCAATAAATAAATACCTTTAGAACTCCGCTATTACAACAAATTTGGATTTAGACATAAACGGGTGTCCCAGTAGTCGATTTAATTTGGTGTATGTGGCCGAACTTTTAAACCTTTATATACAAACAGCTGAAATTTATTTACCATGTTATTTTCTACAGAATTATATTTGTTTTTTCATTAAATATTAATGTATGTATACACATGTCTGTATATTAAAAACATTGATATCAGCTTTCTTTTTACTTTAAGGAATGTTATTAGATATTATATTGGAAAAATACATAATTGACATTTTTCCAAGAATCAAAAACTATGGATAGTATCGATGGCATCAAAAAATACTATCGAAACTATCGAATGACGCCACTATCGATAGTTTTGCAGCTTTAAATTGAACGCATTTGGTTTATGACAAAAAAGAAACAAAAAGCTTTTTCTTAACTTGTGCTTTAAAAACCATGTTAAAAAATTAACATAACAGTAACGTTTTTAGCATACACTTGACATTGACTTAATGCAGGGCATATTTATTTTACTACGAAAGGCGAATTAATAACACTTGGTCCTGACAGCCCAAGTGATTTTTCTCTTTTGCTGTGTTGTATTCATTGTCGCCATGAGCTTACCTGTTGTGAATTCGTTATGGTCTAAGCCAAGGCGTATCAATACCAAATGGTCGCGATGGTGAATTTATTAATTTTTGTCGAAACCCTAAATGTCAAACTACATTTATAAAAAATTTGAATTTTTTAAGGTGTTTGACATTTCATAAATTTGAATTCCCCTTGACAACTACGACGTAGAAACTAATGTCAAATTTCATTTATAAAAAATAGTACACAGATTTTTTATATATGGAATTTGACAGTAGTGTTCACGGCGAAAATTAGTGAATTCGCCTACGCTGCCACCTGGTAATCGATTCGTCTTGGTCTAAGCCAAAGCAGATTTATTTTACTAGGTAGTAGCGGTAATACAACAAATACAACATTTACAAAAACAACATGCCTTTTTATTGTTGTTTTGTGCGTTGGGAACGTCAAAAACACAAAAAGAAATAAAAGATAATTGCTCTCCATACACATGCTTGCTTTGTCTCGCAAACGCTTGTTGTTAGTGTTTTTTGAAATTCGTAAGCAAATAAAGGAAAATAGAAAAACTTTTGACATTTCCAACTACAAACCAGCTGGGCGGACGACACTACCTAGTAAAATAAATCTGCCTTGGTCTAAGACTTTTTGTTTATCGATATTGCAGTGCTTATTTTTCGTGAAGGCATCGTATATTTGGCAGCACCTTTACTTGAAGCGTACATAGAGAATTTTTCAGGCAGAAAAATTTTTATGATTGAAGAGTCAAAATAAACATTATATTTTTGAAAGATTACACACACTCTTCTAATAAAAGTGTTAAATAAATAGAAGTTGAGCTTCACTTTATTAAGTTTTCATAAAAAACTTGGTAAAAAGTGAGAATGTTTTAATTGGATTTCCTGGAGAGATTCAGTATAATTCTTTTCGTATATACTAATCAATGATAGCAAATTAAAAGTTTTGTTTTGGACAATATCCTACAAAAAACTGCAACGTTACCAGCAATATAATGTCAGCGCCTCAGCAATATTCATTGCGTTGGAACAACTATTTTCGTCATTTGACTTATGCTTTAGACAATCATCGTGTCAACGATGATTTCGTCGATGTTAGTCTATTGTGCGATGGTCGTAAAATTAAAGCCCATAAAGTTGTTTTATCCGCTTGTAGCTCTTATTTTAAGGAAATATTCACCGAAAACCCACATCCGCATCCAGTCATTATCTTCAAATTCATTAAATACGAAGATCTCAATTCAATTATAGAGTTCATGTATCAGGTAAGTTAGAGTGAATGCATCCACAATTTTTTTTTAAATCGACTTTGTTCCAGGGTGAAGTAAATGTTCAGCAAGAGGCTCTACAATCATTTTTACAAACGGCAGAACTGCTGGCAGTCCAAGGTTTAACGGCCGAAGAGAAAGAAAAGCCAAAGCCTCCCACTCCACTTATTGAAGAACAAAAATTAATTAAATCTATACCTAGTACTATAAGAGCTGTAAATGATACCACAACAGCTACACAAACCATCGATATTCCCCTGCTCCATACAACGACACAACAAATACAAATTCCCCACTTACAGACACAAACTCAGACGACATCAGTTCCTCAGCAACAACAACAGCAGCAACATCCTCTTCTTCCAACACAAATCCAACATATTCAAGTCCATCAAAATACTTCACCTGCAACAACTCACCAAGTGACTACGGCAACGGGTCACCATCAGCAACAGTTGCAGGTTCAGCACCAAGTTCAACAACAGCAATCATCTCAAGTCCAACAAGTTCAAGTAAATACCCAACCAACACAATTAAGTGCTAATATTGTTACACTGCCGGCTACTACAAGCAATTCAATGAAAAAACGAAAAATAACGTTTTCCGATGATGATGACAATATTTATACAACAGAAACCGTTGACGATCAAACTATTGTAAAGAGTAAGTAAAAGTTTTCCTTCAATTCTCAATATTATTTTTACGATTATATATTTCAGTAAGTTAAATTATTTACAGGAAAAAAGTAGAAATATATTTTTATAATAATTGTTGCTCCAATGTTATAAAACTTTTTTATTTAACTCTTGGTAATCTACGAGAAATCTTTTATTTAGGATTAATCAATTATATATTTTTTTACTTGCCGACTTATTTATATATTTGTTGCGGCTAGTTTTATTTATTTTTTATTTTATTCAATTTTTTATTCAAATAGACTCAATAATGTGTTTATGTATTTTTCACAATTATAAAGCATAAAATTTAATTGAGAACACCTATATCTGTTATTTATTTTATGAATAAAATTAAAACCCAAAATAAATACATATTTTTTATTATCATTATTATGAAAATTTATCATTTGGAATCTTTTTAATGTTAATTTACTTTTATTGTAATTACGTTCTAGAAGTAAATGAGCGATATGGCGATTCGCCTCTGCTCATATAAGCTCATCAGTGGATTCTACCCAAATTTTTGAAAGAAACCCTAAGAGTCCTACATCAAAAGCCAAATTGATTAAATGAGAACTTTATTAAAGCAAAAAGACACAAAAAAAACTTATTTAGTTTTAAATAATTTACTTTGATTGTGCTTCATTCTTTCAAACATAAATATTTCATGATATTTTCATGAAGCACAATTAAATTAAATTGACACTTAATCATAATTTTTGAACAAAAAATAAAAATTTGATATACAATTGTTAAGGAACGTGGAAAAGTGAAAAAAAGTGAAAATTATTTAGTGTACAACATATTGCACCCATTAGTGATGGATGATAATTTGTTCAGTTAATATTTCAGTCTGCAAAAATAAATTCGAGCTTTGATAAACTCGTTTAATCGCAAGTTTAAAGAATTTTTTTTTTCTATTAAACAAAATTATATTGAGAATCAAATCTTTTTTGTTTTTTAATTTAATTCTTTTAAAAAATGTTTTGAAATGAAATATAAACTAAATTACTTTGATATAAAATTTTTAGCAATGTATGTAAAATAAGTTTTCTCAATTTGTATTTTTTTATTTTTTTTATTTATTGAAGCTGCAGACATGACACTTTTAAGAGGTACTATAAAAATGGATATACCGGAATATATAGTGAATGAAGTTGACGATCACCTATCGGATGCTGGTGGGACGCCGGGCAATAATCAAGATTCAGCAAATAGTGGCCCGAATGTTTCACAATATCCATCAGAGTATGAGATATTAACAGAATCTGAAATAGAAGATAAGTTCCATCAAGGAGATAATTCAGAAATGACATTAGAGATGGGTATGTTATAAAATTTATTAATTAATTAGTTTTTTAATTAAACTTCTAACATTAAGGCCGCTTATTAAATCCAACGACTACGACTACCAATAATTCACAGAATCAATTAGAAGAAACAACAACCTCTAGTTCAAATGTATTGACAACAATTAAAACGGAAAATAAAGTTTGTTCAACAGGTCAGTAATTTTCTTTCGCTTAAATTCTTTTTGATTTTAATTTTATAGGTTTATTTTAAATACTTATTATGTTATTTAGTTAAAAATTTAATGTATTAATTTGCTTGAAGTACCTTTATTTTTATTTATGTTTTTTGTTCCACGTAGTTAAAGAATATATAGAAAAAATCGTATTTTTCCTAACAACGAATATGTCTCCAAAGTAAATGCTAGTGTTAATTCTCTTTCTGTTTTGTTTTTTATTAAATGCGTTTTTGTTGTTATTATTACTCTTATTTTATTTGTCATAGTATTATAAATAACGAAAAAGTTTAGTAATGACTTTAATATCTTACCAAAATATAAAAATAATTGTCAACAAAATAAAGAAAAAACTGGTATTTTCTTTTTTTTTTATTAATTATTGATAAAAGTTAAAAAGTAAATGGCAAAATATAAAAATCAAATGTTAAGTTGTTGGTCGTTTCTTGATTATTCTTTCTATATATTTTTAGATTTACCAAATAACAAATGGACAGAATGTCAATTCTGCAAAATGGTTATAACAACAGTTAATCTTTGGAGACATATTCGTACCCAGCATACACCTCAGCCACCACGTAAATGTGAATTGTGTAATAAAAATTTTAAAAACAAATACAGCCTTCGCGAACACATACGCATTTCACATGAAAAGTTGGCCTTAAAGACGGAAAACTGATCAATAGTTAAAGAGTGTAAATATTTCATCCTAAGAAGCTAGTCGCCATATATGATCACATATAATTAAAGTATTTATTTAAAAGAAAGAAAATGTTTCCATTTATTTATTTATTTGTATCGTACAAATACACATAAAATATTAAACAAAAGTTGAAGTTCTTGTTAAAATTTTTAAATTGAACAAGCAAAAGCAAATACTTTTTTCAAAAATTAAAAGAAAAAATCTATGTATTTTTTCAATCATATTTATTGAATTATATATTTACGTATTAAATAATTAACACACATCAAACTAAAATGTATATTATCAGAACAAAATAAATGTATAGTATTAAACAAAAAAAAAAAAAAAAAAAAAAACATTTAGAATTAAGTAGTTTAATGCAAAACAAAATATATTTTTATTTATTTTTATTTTTTTGTACTTCATTCATATTTTTTTTTTAATTTGAATTCTCACAAGTATTATTTTTGGTTATATAGATATTGAATTCATATAAGTATTTTTTTTTTAATATTAAAACTTTCTTTAATGCGAAAAATTTATTTTATTTAAAAAAATTAATTTAGAAATTATCCATTCGTTCTGCAAGTTACCCCTAGAGGAAAGATCGAACTTATTTTTAAATGCAAAAATATAGAAAGGTGCATCGAAAAATAAGCTTTAAGTAGAAGAATTTTAAAACTGGTTTTATTTGATTTAAATTTACAAAATTCCTTTTTAAAGCGATTCTCGCATTCGGGACGTAATTGTCTTGCAATTCTTTATTTGTTTTTAGTTAAAACACTATTAACAATACAAAAACAAAATGTTTTATACCAATAATCACAATTACAATAATTAAAATTGGAAAGTTGTTTAATTTAAGACACACAAGCGCTATTTAAACGATGCTACAAACAGTAAGAGTTGTAAATTCTTCATATTATTAAAATGCTTTTTATATAGATTAATAATTAATGTTTTTTTAACGAAATTTCCAGTTTTTTATTGCGAAAGCAATTTTTTTACAAAATTTTTTGTATTGTGATATTTTGGTAAAATTTAGTTCGTTTAGTGATAATCCAATTACCTGTTAATTCAGTTTTTTTCTAAAATTTCTGTTTTTAATATAAAACAAAGGAAAAAAACATTAATAACCAACAAAAAAGCACAATAAAACTAATAAGTTAAAGGAAAATAGAGGCGTTCGCTATTTTTTATATACCTACAACATTTCTGGATTGATGTTGCTAAATTTCATTAGTTCTTCTTTCGAAACTACATACATATTTATGTCTGAGAGAATGGTGGTCATCAACCCCCGGAACAGGGAAAAAATTTCTTTTTACAAAAAGGCGACTGGCTGTGCCTTTATTAATCACGGGGCAGTCAAATCCTTTTTGTAGCCAACATTTGCGACTTGTTTTTTAATCGGTGCTTTGCATTCCGAGGAATTATACAGTAATTTTAAAATTTGTTATGTTTGGATAGGACTGAAGGGGGGAACCGTTATAACTTTTTACCAAATTTTTCTTTTATTCCCATTTGCCATAGGTTGTTTTTAAAATGGTTTAAACAAATTTGGTAGCACCGAAGTAAGCAATTTAAAAACAGTATTTTTTACATTTTCTCATTTAAGAGGCTTGTAACTTTCTAACGAAAGCGCTATCAAAACAAAACTTTAATCCAATCATTAATAAGTGCACTACGTCAAAAATAAGTAAACGTCGTCCAAAATTAAAAAAAAAATTGTAAGCCAATTTCTCTCAAATTAAAAAGAGATAACTTATACATGTAAGCACATTTTGTATAAATATTTTCAAGGTCTAATTAAATTTAAAAACTGTAACATTTGAGTTAAATATGAACTTTTTATGATTTTTAAAAAAGAAGTATATGCCCAAGGAACGCAACTTTAGTTGCTTACACAGCAATGTAAAATTTCATTAAGATACCTTAAGTGGTTCATTAGGTACCGAATTTTGTCCAAAATAAATCGTTTTCAAACCAATGTGTATGTCTGTTGAAATCTTCACAAATTTCTGTAGTGAATGAATGATCTTGAATTAAATAAGTGTTAATAATTTTAGTATTATGATTAAAACAGATAAAAACTTGCATAATGTACCTATACAATTTCTTAGAAAATTTTAAGGGAACAAATCAAAGGGTGAACATCATAAGGCCATTTTTGTTTACATCAACATTTTTTCATGACTGCAATTTTGGGAAAAAGGGAAAACATTTCGGTCAATGTAAAAAAAGGAGAGATGTATTAAAAAGGTATTCGAGTGTTTTCATAACAATACGAATAAATTAATTTAAAAAAAATAATAAATTAATATTTAGGCATGTCATAGAACTTAATTCCGATCGAAAGTGGTTTCAATTCCGCAAATTGGTTCTTCAGAACACGACAAACGAAAATTTCTTTCTGAATAAACCAATTTTAATTTTTAAAATGAAATTTAGTTTAAAATGATTTTTGGGAATTATTATTTTATATTAGTTCACTTTTCAGTGTTTAGATAAGCTAAAGCTGCCTATAATATTTAAAAATTTTTTTAACCAACTGAGAAGTGGACAAAAAAATTAATAAACACAAGCATCAAAGCTTAAACAAAATACCAATAATCAATAGTGACTTTATTTTTGCTTACATTTCTAGCTTTACCACTAATAATCAATATTTGATTTTATTTAAAATATTTGGGTTATTAGCACACTGAAAAGTGAAATTTAGTTTATTTTAAATTTTGTTATTTGCGGTTTTTAAATTTAATTTTATTATGTGTTCTTAATCAAGATTAGTCTAAATGTTTATTTTAGTGTACGCACTTGTGCTATATTTAAATAAAAGAGTTGAAGTTCTGAAGAAGGTAAACCAAAATCGGTTAATACATTCTTAATTACCTGGCTTTTTGCATAGTTCTATTTTTTTCTTCTCACAAACAGAACTTAAATAAATTAATTGCAGTTAACTTAATTCAGGCAGTGCTAGACATAAAATTTCTATTTTATGATTGCTGCCTTCAACATTGGATTAGGATAGAGCTGCAAAACAATCGATAATATCGATAGTTTTATTTTTGGCTGGCTATCGATAGTTTTTGCCAAAAAGTGATAGATTCGAATAGCGGTAGTTGCCGGAGTTAGCACTTTAAAGATTCGATAGTTACTATGATTTTTATTAAAAAAAACTGTCGATAGTTTTTAAGCAAACTTTTTGCATCTCTTATTTGAATATGTTTTAAGCTTCTTTAAATACCTTATCACATGTTTTGAGATTTGCGCTTCAAGTTAGCCATTTTTTTAAATTTGTTTTAGTACATTGCCAAAAATATTTTTTTTCAATTGAATTCAACACCGTTTTTAAATCGAAGCTACATTTGTATTTTATATTGAAGACATTACATTAAATAATTTATATCAAAAATTACAGATTTTTATTAGAAACAAATCTTAATTATTAAATATAAGAGCAGAGGCAATATTTGAGAGTTTTACGTTGTCACTGTCATAGCAAATGTAATTTTATTATAAAAGTAAACACAGTTGTAAATAAAATGTTCGTTGTAATTCTTTTACTATTTTCTTCGTTTCTAGGTAAATATTTATTGTGCAAAATCTGCAAACGAAAACTGAATTCACCAAATGCTCTACGCCGTCACATTGCGTCAAAACACTCAAAAATAATGGGTAAAGAGTTTAACTGTTCCGTGTGCCATAAAGCTTTTAAAACAAAGTGGTCGTTATCGACTCACAATTCAAGATTTCATCGTGATATGAAACCCACTAAGGAATGTATTAAAATGGAATTTATCGAATAATCTATAAATAAACACATTTAGAATGTCTTGAGTTAAGGAAATTAAAAAAATAAGATTTTATTAAAAATGGATTGCTTTAACATTTACTTGTTTTTACACACATCAGAATTCTTCATTACACATGTGCGAATTTTCTAATTAAAACAAACAATAATACAAAAAAAAATATGCTTTCTATCTAACATATAACGTTAAGAATGATAAAAACAAAATTTCTTTTAATATTCTTCGAAACCGGGAATAGGAAATTTCGCACTGTATTTTTCAACTTCACACCGTAAGGCTTTTATCCTATCTGTAATTTCAGGATTGTCGCGAACAGTTTTCTGGAAATCAGCTAGTTTAGGACCAGAAAGCTTTACGGCGTCCACGCAAATTTTAAGAGCAGCATCAATATATTCAACAACAACATCAATGTCAGACTCGACAAAACCGCGAGTCGTTAAGGCGGGAGTACCCAATCGTATGCCAGAAGGATTCATGGCTGATTTGTCACCAGGTACGGTATTTTTATTGCAGGCAATATTTACTTCTTCCAAAACATATTCGGCTCGAGATCCGGTCAAACCGACATTACGTAAATCGACCAAAAGCAAGTGGACATCAGTGCCTCCGGTGGCAATGTTATAGCCCCTTTTTACTAATCCATCGCAAAGACGTTGGGCATTTGCAATAACTTGAGCCTGATATTGTTTAAATTCAGGGGATTTAGCCTGCTTAAAAGCAGTAGCTATACCTGCAATTGTGTTATTATGGGGCCCACCTGTTCGATAAAAAAATTTATTTTAAATAAATTAAAATAACAAGTTCTTGAAATATTGTTTACCTTGCAGAGATGGAAAAACAGCATTATTTATGCGCTCTTCAAGATCGTATATTACTTTCTCGCCATTTGGTTTAACCTTGCGCACCCCTTTACGGAAGAATATGACACCGGCACGTGGTCCTCTCAATGTCTTGTGTGTGGTAGTGGTAACAACGTCAGAATATTCGAATGGCGATGGAATGAGACCAGCAGCTACTAAGCCAGCAATGTGAGCCATATCAGAAAACAAATAAGAATCGTTTTCGTTGCAAATTTTACGAAATCTAGCATAGTCTAAACACCGCGAGTAACAAGAAACTCCCGCGATAATAACTTTGGGTTTAAATAATTTTGCATTGGCCTCTAAGCGATCGTAATCGATTAAACCAGTTTTTGGATCAACCTTGTAAGGCATCGATTCAAAGAAGATCGAAGTGGCTGAAATGCGTTTGTTGGCAGTCATGAAACCGTGAGTCAAATGCCCGCCGTCAGGCAAATCCAAACCCATAATACGATCGTGTGGTTGCAACAAACCAGTATAGACAGCCATGTTAGCTGGAGAGCCAGAGTAGGGCTGTACATTTACACCCCATTCTTCAGGATTCAAATTGAATGCTTCCAAGGCACGTTTTTGGGCCAGTAATTCAATTTTATCAATAAACTGATTGCCGCCGTAGTAGCTAAAAATGAATAAAAATATTTTATTTAAAGATAGCCTGTTTGGAAGGAGATCAGATCATGAGTTCGCCAAAGCCACATACTCTATTGTGATCTGGATAGTCCTGCTTGTTTTCTAAAAAAAAAAACATTGAGTAGTTCGGAGTTTTCTAGTTTATATGGCTGTCTATTGAATGCTTTGCTGCACAGGCCGGCGAAATCATTGTAAGTTGTTATTGTGACCCATAACTATATTTTGCGACTATTTTCGGTGTCAAATTGTGTGCAGAGGCTTGCAGAGACCCTGCTTCGTTTCGTCACTTATGCTAACCTCGTGCTAAGTTTTTGTTATGCGTACGGCCGTAAAAGAAAAATTATTTTTCAATCTAAAAAACCTGTAAATAACTGTTGCCGATCAACAATTCTGAAACAATTGTCTTGTCTATACGTTCCAGTTTATTTACGTGCCAGTGTCAATCTCTATATAGTAGCCTACATGGACATTAATATACTTGAGTGGCTAATATATAATTCATCTTTATGTATACAAAATCTATAAAGCATTCAATCACCTAACGCAATTCTAAATGACACTGAATTTATTTGCTTAATCAAATAAGAAAATAAGAAACTTTAACATTTCATCGAGTGAACAAATTTTACATTAGTAACACAAATCTCAATTTTAGGAGTTATGTTACTTTAAATTGAAATGACTTAAGGGATGTTTATAAAACAATAAAAACTAGCCGATGACTTCGCAAAACTTTTTGTTTAATAAATGATTTAGTTTTTTAAATCCTCCTAATTTACTCACCGTTTGCCAGGTAAACCTTCAGAATATTTATTGTGCGCACAAGATCCCAAACATTCTAAAACAGCCAAAGAAGTAAAATTTTCACTAGCAATCATTTCAAAACCTTTGGTTTGTCGTTCTTTTTCATCCTTGAGAATATCCAAAAGCTCGGGATCAATCTCTTTTATTGATGAATTTAAAAGTTTACAATTTCCAGACATTTTCTGAAATTACAATGTAGAATATAAAAAATTTATATATTAGAGAAATCTTAAAACTTTTTTAATTACTTTGGATGACATTTTCTTAAACATTTCATTCAAGTTTTCTTCTGCTTTTTTCTTTAAGTATTTATTAATTGAAAGACCTTGTTGTCTATACAAACTCTACATTACGAATGTTCCTGTATTTTTTATTTCGAAATGATATTGTTTGTTTTACAAATTTTTTATTATAGGTATATTATTTTATTTATTTTTGTGCTATGAAACAACGTCAAATCTAAGATCAGAGGGTTATTCCTATTGAAACTGATAACGTAGGTAACACGTAAAACGCATCATAGGTACTCGTTTTAAAATATTATTTGCGAAAATCGTTCATGTTAAGACATTATTTTTTAAACTTGTTTACAACGTTCTACCTTTTTGATTCAATTAATCTGTTTTAAAAAACGAAAAATGTTTATTTTATGGAGACAACTTCTTTCAAACTAAATATAATTTTCCAAAACATTCACTTTTAAATCTTATAAATTACTTTGATTTTTTGCATTAATTCTTTGAGATGATAAGATAGTCCAATCGAAATTATACTTATCAATTGCAGAAAGACAGAAAAATATTTATTTAAGCGGTCCATATTTAAAATTTTAGCGATTAAACTACAATTCACAAGAAAAAAAAAACTTAAAATTACATAAGCATTGAAACTAATGTTCTGATGAATGTAAACATGTTATTAGGGTGTAAACAAGTCATAGCAATTAGGTAATTATTATTGTTTTAGATTCAGTTATTTATATAGTTTTCTCATATACCTTAACAGGTTTAAAGAAGCAAATATTATCAAAGCTCGTTTCATTTAATCTTTAACAGATTTTCTGACCAATAATTGCAATTGATTTCGACTCGGCACATATGGTGTACTTTTAAACCTAATTTTAATTGGAATCTTTTGAATTGCTATTTTTCGGCTTTAATGTGCTTAGGTTGCTTGCCTTTCCAATGATGCTTTAACTCCAATGTCACGTGGTATAATTATAGTTTGTAATAATCAGCATTTGTGGCAGGATGTTTTTTACATGACATTTTGCCGAAAAAAAAAACAACAGCATAGTAGTTACCATTCCGATACACTGTGACAGTAAAAACTGTTACAGTCTAAGGTCACATACTAAAACGTCTAAAGAATGCTGTTCGCTTAAGAAGTTTTTTTAAGTTTCATTCTTTTTCTGTTATTACCGGTCGTTCTTTAGATACCTTTTACAAACAAGATCTCTGCAAATTGTTTTTAAAAATTTTTTTTCGGCATACGAAAATACTGTATTTGCAACCATTTCCCTGGAGTGCCAAGAAGTACATCAGAACAACCTGCTGATTGTAGAATACTTATTGTCCTATCCTATTGTCATATGTCTACAGGTGACAAAATGCTGTATTTTGTAAACTACTGGGTACACTAATTTTGAACTCTATTTATGACCAGTGGCAATAGATGATTATTTAAAAAAATCGGATAAAATTCAAATTTTAATCAGTAGTAATAACCTTCATGCCAAAAATCATAAATTTTTTTTCCTAATGCCAGCAGCCTTTAAAATTATTGTCAAATTTTGAATTATTTCTATCTTGGCTTTAGCACTAAAAAAATAAGACTCACTAAATAAGGAGAAAATAGATTAAAACAATTATCTTAGTAAAATTGTATTAACATTATACCTAACTAATAAGTCCAGATTGCATAGTGTAAATCTGGTCTACATAGAGAGAATAGGTATAATATATTCAGTTAAATTTTATCAGTTACACTTCAATTTAAACAAGCAAATGTGCTATATTCGGCTATGCTGAATCTTATATACCCTTCACGATCTATCTAGTTTAGTGAAGTAACTTGAAGTGACCGAGATTAAAAAAACAACTAAAAGTTGGTACTGGTACATAAAATGCCATCGTCGCTTAGTGGGTTAAGCATTTTTTAAATTTTAGTATTTCCTTAAAGATCTCTTTAAAAGCTTTAAACTGATACCCATATCCATATTTTAAAAAAATTTAAAAATTTCAGAACCCCATAACTTGCAAAAAAACGACTTTTAAAATTAAGCTTTAATTGGTTTTTGAAGGTAATAATAATGGAAAAACCAGATTTAAAATCCCGGCGATTGGTTGTGCTACATCCATTTGGAGACTTACGGGACCCAAAAGTTTAAACAAAAAAAAAAAAAAAAATTGAAACCCATATAATAAACAAAACAAGGAACAAACGACATTCGACATCCAGCAGCGAAACTTTGCACATTTTAAATACCTCCAATATTCGTTTGATATGGAACGAACAAAATATAACTTCTATTGTTGTAAATTTTTTTTTTGCTATTTTAGAAATAAGTAGAGATTAAAAATATTTTAAATGTTAAATTTCGTATACCTATTAATACACTGGAATTAAAACTATATATATTTTAAAAAATGTGTTTGTACACTTTATTTTGACGCTCACAGTATATATGTACATACACACAATTCACCAAGGCGAATATGCCTCACTTCTTTTTAATTTTATTGAATTTGATTTTTTTACCTACGAAATGTAACTAAAAAAAACACTTTCTTCCCTATACTGGAAATCTTTCCTACAGGTTATAGTTACGCTGTAATAAAGGTAAGTATGTTTATTTCTAACTTTTATTTTTATGTACATTTTTTAATTTACTGCACGTGGTATGGGTTTATGATCAGCATACATACTATGTATGTATTTACATAAGTACTGTTTTGTTTCTACACTTTCCTCAACATACATTTTGCTTTTATAAGAACTGGTGAGATTATAAGTAACAAAGAGTTTTTTTAATAATGAAACTTACTGTACAATAGTGGGCAGCAGATTGTTTTTTAATGAGAACTCCTTGAAATAAATTACGTGTTAAAGATGTACCACCGTTTCCGCAACATACACCAATTGCTGAGAGGTCTGATACGCGATTGACAAAATTTTTAGAACGTGTTCTAAAATTAACATTACCAGAACTGTTATATCTAAAGTGAAGGGTAATGGATCTGTTGTTTACAGTCTGTGGAATTTGACGTAATGATAAACGTAGCATAATTGCTTATAATTTATATTGTTTTTTGGCAAAGAACGTTAAAAGTTGTTTTCCAAACAGCCAAGGAAAAGAAACACTAAAACCGCAAAATCAAATTTTCTTAAAATTAATAACCAAAATTGATTGTGTATACTTACATGACGTGATTTCTTTAATAATATTTTGTTATTGATAACACTCTATTAATATTTGCTAGTGGTCTTAATTGATAAACTTGTGATCTTTATTTTGACTGAGATTTGTTTAAATATTCAATTGATAAACATTTTTTGATGTTAAATAATGAATGTACTCGCACTTCACAAATTGTTTGAATGAATGCCTAACAAAATAGGGTAATAAAAATAGGAATTATACACACACATCATTGGTATTTAACTCAAAAGTTGTTTAGCAGCATATGGGATGGCGATATTAAATTAGTAATCTGTTATATAAATTTGGGCAATTTCCGTATATTTGCCGACATCAGGTACCAATTGATAAGACGGCTTATAAGTAAAAACAGTAATAAAACGAAGTTTTCAATATTTCACATTTGTAACATGACGATGGCTGATTCATGAAGTTGCATTGAGAAAGTAAACATTGGTAGCGGCACAAAGTCGTACGGATTCTGGTTTCTTATAGCAAAAATTAAGGAGAAAGAAAAATTTAATCTATTTTATAATGTAGCCCACTTGTGGCGTTTTTTTATTTGTTTTTTTTTTTTTTTTTAATCATAAAAATTTTTTTACACATGTTTTTTAAAGCTGGCTACAGACAACGCAATGTGCAAAGTATATCTATATTAAGTAGTTGCAAGTCTACAACAAATACAACATTAGAACAACAACAGGCATTTTGTTTGTGTAAAATCATGCATTATGTCAAAAAACAGTTCAGAGACGGTAAAGTGGCTAACATTTTATCATTTTTGTAACTAAAAAATTAATATGAATTTTTCTTAATTATTATAAAAAAAAGTAAGTGAATGACCTCTAAATGACTATATTTGAATATTTCGTTTACCACCCCTGATAGAACATAATAAAAATGAAAAGAAACACGTAAAAAACAAGAGCAAAATAAAAATTGAAATAAATGTAAACAAATTTTGACACAATACATGATAAGCACGCACACCAATAAAACTATCACCTGAACTCCTGCATGTACTTAATATAGATATACTTTGGCAATGTGTTTCTGAAATCTGTTTCATTTCATTACAGATTGCGTCGTCTGAATTCGTGTTTCAGGTTTCATTAACATCAAAATGTTTTGATATTTTCTGGTTGCATTGAAACAGATTGCATTGTTTGTATCGCTGTTTCATTATTTTATGTGTTTAGTACATTGACAACAAGCAAGCTGTAAACATCTAACTGCCATCCCTAAATTAGCGCGTAAGACGCAAAGCAATGAAATTTATAGCTTTTGCGCTAGAATGTCATCCCTAAATAACAGCGTCAACCTTGTGTCTTTAACAGTAATGTTAACTAGTTTTATTTTATACAACCCGCTGTATAAAAATAAAAACAGAGATAAAACCGCTAGATTGCCTTAAAAATAACAAAATTGTCACTACTTTTCAGCCATAACAAAACAAACCAACAAGCAGCCAACTTCACTTCCTAACGCACTGTCAAAATTGGATTTTCCATGTTCATACATTTTGTATGAACATGAGAAATTTTGACAGTTATCTTGCGCTTTACGCGCTAATTTAGGGATGGCAGTAAGTAATTAAGAAAGAACAAAATGGGATGTGAGTAGTGATAAATACAAAAATATTGATATAAACGCAAGCATTGAAAAAATTAAAAACAGGATTCATTTTTGCATCCCTTTTTCCACGCGATATTAATGTTATGATATAAAATAACAGAACTGACTGACATCCCTAAATTAGCGCGTAAAGCCTGGTACTCTGTTCAAATTTGTGAAAATTGTTGAGCTGAAATTGTTCCGAAGTGAGTTTACTCTTTTTCTCTCTCTATCTCTCAAAAAATAAAACGTCAAACTACATATAAAAAAAAATTGTTCGGAACAACATTTTTTTTTATATGTAGTTTCTCTCTCTCAAAAAATAAAATGTCAAACTACATATAAAAAAAAAATGTTTCGGAACAAAATTTTTGTGGGTGAACCAGCCTTTAAACTGAACAATTTCAGCTTGAATTGGTTTTATTTTTGTTCCGAAACAATGAAACTGTGCTGCCAACTATTTTATATTTTCAAAGAAAATTTAACTGAGTTGCCACTTCATTAATTAATGTGATAAAAATCTTTCAAGCAAAAAAATATATTTTATATACTTTTTCGTTCTTTGTTAGCATTGATATTCAATAATTATTTTTAAAATTTGTTTTGTTCTTAAGATTACCTGCCTTAATTTGCCTGGTATATTTATAATAAAACACAAAATAAAAGCAAATAAATTAAAAAATTGTGTCATGGATCTCAACGAATGAATCCCTTGCCTTGAAGCTTATTTCAGAAATGAAAAAGCCGGGTAGTAATTTTAAATTTGGTCCGAACCATTTTAAAAAAGGTTGCCACACCAAGTGAAATTTGTACAAGAGACATGCCATATTGTTTGGAATCTGTATTACAAATTCAGTATGGTAAACTAAAAAATGTAAACAAAAAGCAAAAAAGAAAAATACATTTAAAGAAAAAGAAGAATTGGCGGCAGAAATAAAAAACTTGGCCGCTCAAAAAATTGTATATATTTGACTCTCGAGAAAATAACAATTTTTTTGCAAAATAACATATTAATAAGTAAATAACATATTAATAAGTAAATAACATATTAATATGTAGTATTAACTCGAAATTGAATATTCTGTTACGTTATACGTTATGTTATAAATATTAATTTTTTTATTTCTTTATTTTGACACAAATCTAATTATTTTTCTTAAATTTATGCACATATGTATTTACTTCATTTTCAATTATATATGGCAGCACTGTTTTTACGAACCAAGTTTCTGAAATGGGTGAACCATGGTGTAGAAAACTCTCAGTAAACAATAAATTTCTCCGAACCAAAAATGTTTCAGAAACTTGTGGGTGAACCAGCCTTTACAAACTTAGTTATACCCTTATTATTCTTTTTGTGCTGAAGGGTATAAAAGCGAGAAAAAATACATTTGTCTGCTTTTTTACCCAAAAATACTTTAAAATTCAACGCTGTACATCACTTAATAAATAATTAAAAATTTAATTTACTTGCGAATTGCGTTTGCTTGTTAAGGAACAAGAAATTAAAATAATTTGTTTCTATAAAAGTAGAAACAAGATATTTTCACCACAGATTAAATCTGTGATTTTCACTTTCGATTTTCATTGTAATTTTTCTTTGTGAATGTATAAAACCAAAGTATATTTAAATCAAGTACATCCAAGAGCTTATACTGCGTTTCCATTGACTTGAAATCAACTAGTTTTGAGAAAAACACTTCGAAGCGTTTCCATTGAGCTGAAGTGTTTTGTAAATTCGAATTTGTAACGTTACACTGACATTTTCACAGTAAAAAAAAGACTATTTTATTTTTGGTAAAAAATCGTTTTTATTTTTAATTTAATTTTTGTTTTACATATTTTTCTTTTTGTATTTTTTTAACACTTTTTTTGTAACAAAAAAGATTATTGTTTTGAAAAATTTAAAAGTGATTGTCATTTTTTCGATAAAAACATCCAATTTGAATTGATAGAACGGAGTTGAACTTGAATATCCTAGACACAACACAGTGTTGCAAAGGCAAAGTTAGTTCGAAAAAATAGATTTTCGACATGATTTTAAATAAATCAAGTGATTTAAATGGTTTTGGTAGCATGAAAAATGTATGGAAAATCAAGTAGCAAAACACTTGATTTGAGCAAATCAAGTGTTTTGCTTTTTGTGTTAACAATAATTTCATATTAATTGTTTAGTTAAAAAAATTATAAAATGTTAGCCACTTTACCGTCTCTGAACTGTTTTTTGACATAATACATGATTTTACACAAACAAAATGCTGTATTTGTTGTAGACTTGCAACTACTTAATATAGATATACCATGGCGAAATAATACAGGTGGTCTCGATAGCGAATTCATTAATTTCGCCGTAAACTCTAATTGTCAAACTCCATATATAAAAAATGTGTATATATTTTTTTTATATGCTGTTTGACATTTCACGTTTGGGGCGAAAATTATGTATTCGCCATTGCGACCACCTAGTATATTTTCGCCATGAGATATACTTTGGCCCTCAGGCAAGGCGAATTAATACAGGTGACCGCACGGCTACAACAATCCAACAACACAAAAAACAACACGCAATTTGTTGCTACAAAATTATGTATGTTGTCAAAAAAATATTGTAAAAAACAAACAAAATATAAAAATATATTTGATGAAAAAAAGTGGTTGTAATTATTAGAATAAGAAAATTATAAAAATTAAGTTACATAAAAATAAAAATACAGGAAAAGTGATCAAAATTCTTTTGTACCACTAGTTTGCCCAAATCACATGCATCGTTTCATTCTTGCACGTTGACCATTTGAAGACTTACATAATCTTCCACAAAAAAACCAAGGAATTATAAATGTGTTAACAATAATTTCACTACCTTTTTACGCATATTTTGATTATACACATCAGGAACTGCAAATACGGTTCCATGTTGTGGTAGTTTTCTCTAGGATTTTCAATTGTTTGTTTTCTATTAGCAATCATAAAAAATTGAATTAAAAAAAATTTAACAAATTTATTTTTAACAAATTGTTTTGACAACTGTAATGTATACAGCTGATGTCTTTTTCGCCCGTGCGTTCACCTGTATTATTTCGCCATGCCCTCAGGGCTAGTGAAATTTTATTCACCTCAGCACTGTCAACATTTTACATACAAGAGTACTTTGCTACCGTTTTACACACACCCAAAATGTGCGATCGGTTTCATATTCATTATTTACAATATTGTAGCGATTAAATTGACAGTCAAGTTATTTCATGGCTTCAATGGAAAATTGAAATCAAGTGCTTGTATTGCAAGTCAAAATTTTAAGATGTAACCAATCTTAAGATAATTGACTAAAACTTTTGTGATACTACTTTGAGCTTAACAAAAAATAAATGAATAAAAACTAAGAATGTGAATTTAAAAACAAAATTAATTCATTAAAATATCAGTTTTTAGCAATGTACCAGGTAAATAACATCATTTCGCAAAAATTCTTAGTACTGTACTAGACGAAATAGAAACAAGAACTGCGAGGTCAGTACATTTGAGTGAATAGTTCAATTACACCGAATCATTCATCAACCAAACAATTTTACTTTGCGGTTCATTGCAAAAATTAAGAGAAGGGTCGCCAAAGTACTTTTCGGAAAATATGGAAGCCACTAATTCTGAAGATTTTCGGGATAAGAATGATGGGATGCATTTGATAGTTGAAACTTCATACAGTTTTTCAACTTTACAAGAATATATAAAACAATCCTGCTTGTCAGAGAAATGTGAATTCTTACAACATTCTCAAGATGTAGAAGAGGTAAGCATGTGTTTACATTATTTGTGGTACGTACTTCTTAATAAAAATGTATGTATGAATGTGTATTTATATTCCATCATCATAGGCGTGTAAACAATTCTGCTACTTATTAAAAAACAATGAATTGAATCTGGAAGAAATTACCACTCTTTTTGTGGCATCTTCCATGATTTATTTTGTTAATGCAACTCCAGAAAATTTTGAATGGCGTTCCCATCTGTTGCAGAAAACATTTCAATATGTTGACACTTTAAGTCCAATGCATGTAAATATAAAGTTGAATTTAATACGGATGAAAACATAACTAGTATAAATTACAGTTACATGTGGCCACCAGACGCCTTTGGAATTCCTTTCAAACAGATGGTATAGAATTTGTTTTTAATATTCTAACTATAAGTCATCACATATCATTGGCTTCGGAGACAGGACGTGCCATAGCTTTGTGCTTAGTATGGACATTGCTTTGTGAGATCACTGAAACAGAGATCGAAATGTGCTGCTTTCATGAGTTTAGTGAATTAATAAAAATGCTCAGTGAGTTGGATGATGAAATGTTGCAAATGGAAGATAATATACGCATAGTGTACACATTGGTGCAGTGTATTGGATTCCTTATAAATTCAGTTGTTTTTGGTAAGAACGATGATTTTAAAAAAGCAGGATACAAAAATTATTTTACCTATACACAACGAGAATTGGAGAAATTGAAAAAATATGCTGAACGTTTAACAAGCTTATTAAAAATTAACATTTCCGGAGATAATAATTTTGAATTAAAAATGACAGTAAGTTTATGTTATGATGCTGACAAAATACAAATGTTAATTTTAATGCAATTTTTAAATTCCAGATCAATGAATATATTAATGTTAATATAATTGGTATCTTACAAGAGAAGATTTCTGAATTCCAAAATGTTTAATAAAGGTTTTGCCTTATTGTTAACATGAGCCTAATACAAATAGTAATAACTAAACAAGCTAATATTAAGAAAGTTTGTGGTTAAATTCAATTTTATTTTTGGATATTGAATGAAGGTCTTAATTGTTATTTTCTCTTCAACTTTAATTTTTTTGCTTTTAGGTACTGGTAACTTTCATTTCCTAAGTATTTAAGTAACTTCAAATAAATATTAAAATACAACTATTAAATAATGATTTTAGCAATTTCAATAATTTAATTTTGAAAAAATCTTTAGCTATTGCACAAATATAAGAATACCGATTGCAATAAAAATTACAGGAATGAATGTTTAAAATTAATTTTTCTTTTTAATCCTATTTTGAAAGCTTCATCGTATTAATAAGATCTTTAAATTACAATTTAAAATGTATGCTTAGAAAGATGATTCTTGATTATAGAAATTACCAATTTTAAACAAAGGCGAAATAATACAGGGCCCAAATCGTCGCATTCGTGATCGAGTGAGGTTTCGTATCGAGTAAAATTTCGTGACGTATCGAATAACCGGATTGCGGCATTCAATAGCGTTCGAATCGAAATTTGTTTAAAAATGTAAAAGATTCTGAGTAAAGGTATTCGATCGACTACTCGTTATCGAATGCCATGATCTCAAATTTCGATGCAAGCTATTCGATATCGAGTACGGCGATCCCAAAATGTAAAATTTCGATCACAGTCATTCGATCACGAATGCGACGATTTGGGCCCAGATGATAAAAATGTACATCATTTAAAAAATGTATAAAGCTTTTTTATTCATGAATTTTTAACATTTATTGAGGCGGCGAAAAATCATGCAGCATCGAATTTAGTTATTTTTGGAGTCGCTGAAATTTTCAACTGTCAAAAAAAAATGGCATATATTTTTATAAATAAAGTTTGACAGTACTTGATTTGAGTTGTATTTAAAATTTCAAAAAACGTCGAAAATGAAAGAACTGGTCGATTCTTTCATCTGGTATATGATTTCGCCATCGATCTAATAATTGATTCTGCTTTTACATATAGATTTTAAATATATAGTTTGACAGCTAAAAAGAAAAAACTTGTACAGATATAAAAAATGCTTAGCTGCCAGACTATTTACCTGATAAATTGTGCCATGTTACGGTAAGCTTGCCTTTACCCTTAACGAAAGGTATATTTATTTGACGTTAATGAAGGATAGTGTAGAATAAAAACCAGACGACAAATTTTTTACATTAACTGCTGGAGAATATTCTTGAAAATTTTTAGGCTCGAAACAAATTTATAAATATTTTAAATTTCAATCAATGATAACAAAGCTGTTTATGTGAAGATTTTTAGTTTCAAAAAATTTTGGTAACCAATGTTGTAACTAAATGAGAAAAAAGTTAAAATTATTATTCTGTTTTACGAAAAAAAATTTTTTTAAGGTTAAGAACAAAAATTACTTAAGACAAACGTGTTATCTTAAAAAAGAATAAATTTATTACTCCCACTATGCTTTGCAATTAAAATTAAAATAAGAAAAATAAATCTACAAAGTTTAGCACAGAAGATGTTATACCCTTGCTTCCAGCGCTAAATTAGCAGTAGAGCAGAGGTTTTATTTAAATCTAAATTACAAAAAGAAAAAGAGGAAAAACGCCATGCCTATAATTGCTACTAAATTCTATGAGTGCGAGGCTTTTGTAAAAAAACTATGTCTTAAATCAATATTTATGAGTTTCTTCACTTAAAAAACCCAAAAGGTGAAAGCTAATTCATATTACTTCAATTAAGCATCGCCGAAAGCCTTTTCCACAACGAAATTGCTACTGTACAAAAACGGGTTCGAAGATTAGAGAACACATCCTTTTGAAAATTTTAAAGAGTATCAACAATAAAAACGAACATGTGGTTTATATATTTTATTTAAAATTTTATCCATTTTCCCTTATTATTTTTTCGAAAAGTTTCCCCGAATATCAAAGTAATGAAATTGGCCGCAAGTTATTTGGCTTCTTTTGTACAGGAGCAATTCTTGAAACTGTTTATACATTTGGAAAATATAAATTATTTAAGCAATTGTTAAATATAATTCTAACGTCTATATAGAGAGCTGTTTTATAATAAAATAAGAAATTTTATCCAAATGAGTTTTTGAATCATTCATTGTTATGCATTGTAGCTAATGAAAATGTTCAGAAAATCACGCCAACTAATAGTATATAAAATTTCAGAAGCGTTTCTTACTGGAACAGAACCGATGTAGATATTTGAAAATACTTCTTTATTTAGTTTACGTAATTTTAGTAACTGATCCTCGAATTGATTTTCGTCATCAAGAATTATTCGATGCATATATGTTAGGACTCGGCTGTAATTTTTGGCGCTTTAAGCTCTCTTCTTGTTTTTAATAGTTACATTATATAATTGTATTTGCTTAGAAAAAAGTAATCTGAATAAATAGGAAATACATTTTGGTGGTATCTAATTTTTAAATTAATTTAATTTTAAACAAATCTGTAATTTTGTCAAAAACTAAAAATCTCATAGGTACGGTCAGGTTAATCAAATAATTGACGAAAAAGACGTAACCACTAAATTATGAAAAAACTTATTAAGAAATATAAGAACCTACACATTATTATATTCACTCCTATCATGAATAAAAAGTGGAATTTAAGTTCCCATAAAATTTTTATTCACCTCAAAGTAAAAATTGGTATGATGGATTTCCAATCAAATATTTGTCCCCCTCATTGAACAGCTGTTCAAAGTAAATAAGCTGTCAGTGCTCATTGAATGTAAGCAAGACGAATAAGCTCAGTGAAAATTGTTAAATTGAAGTTTAAAAATAAATAAAAAGAATTATTAGATACGAATAAACATTTTTTTTTTAAACGGTATGTGCAAGGCGTTTATAACCTCTTGAAGTTTCCCGAGACTTTGCGACTGACCCATTTCAATAAAATAAACTTTATATACATATTCATAAATTTAAGCGCAATAGATCTCTTTAGTTTGTTTCTTGTCGATCATAATGTTAATCTGCAGTGATCTAGAATAAAAAAAGGTGTAATTAATGTAAATATTCTGATTAAAAAAGATAAAAACTTCATAATGTATGCAGTTCCATAGCAAAATTGAAGTAAACAAATCCAAGGGAAAAATGAAAAAAATGAGGGAAACAATAACGATGAGGCGAATTTTTGTTTACGTGAAAAACTATTCACGTTTGCAATTTTGGCAAAAGGGAAAACATTTCGAGGGAAAAGATATTCATGATAGCGGTGATTTTTTTATTTGGTAACATATTTGACTAATCTGACCGCACCTTAAAACTTGCATTTAAACTTTTGGGAATAATTATTATAAACTAAATTTACTGCTTTCTATATTACAGAAGGACACATTTTTATCAACATTTTTTTAGCTAACGAAATGCACAATCCTCAATGTACCAATTAATTTCTTCATTTGTAACATCTTTCAAAATATTCGTGGTTTTTTTACGGCAACGCTGATTTACATGTTTATAAACTTGTTTTAAATTTTTAATCATTTTAAGTTTAGGCGATTTGTTTAATATTAAAGAAAAGACTGGCAACACTATTTTGGTACTCTTTTTTTGTTGTATTGTTCTCTGAGAAAATAATGCGCCATCTTTACTGAAATTCTCAGGTACACACACACAACCAAACACTCCAATTGGATACTTAAATCAGTTGTTTATTTGCGGTGGTTTAAGGCGGTTGCTGTGAGCGGATAAGGCATTTTCAGAAAAGTCTTTAAAGAAAAATCTAAAAACACTTGTTAGGAACGTAAAAAAATTAAGTATTTAATGTAGTTCCAAATAATCAAAAAAATCTCCTGTGTTTTTGTTGTCATAAGTTAAAACGGAAATATGAAAAACAACAAATATGAATGACAACAACAAACATACATACATGTATTTAAATTTGTGTAAGCTGCAAGAAAGGGGAAATATAATTATAACAGATAGATAAAGAAATCTAAAAAAAATAATTTGCCTAAATTTGCTAATAGTACATATTTTACAAATGAATTAAATATTAAAATTTAAAATATTTATAAATATCCCAATAATAAAAACGCATTTAAAATAATTTTTTGATACATTTCCGGGTTTAATGACTCTGACATAACTAACTGATTGCTTTTGTAAATAAATTAAAATTTAAACGCTACCAAAAATAAATTAAGAAAAATCATATCAATTTGGTTTGCGATTATGAAATAACAAAAAAAAAAAAAAAAAAATAAACAGAAAAAAACCTTTTGTTAATTTTAATTAAATTTGCTCGTTTTTATAAATTTTTTTGTGGTTCGCAAGTATGAACAGCTGCTAAAAAATTTTTTTTGTTAAACAAAATACAATTAAGAATACATAATAAAAATCACCATCATAAGACAGGTGAGTAATAAAGAGTTTATAATAAAAAAATATTACAATTTACTTCCTTATCGAATTTAATTTTAAATATGCCCCTAATTAAAAAGGAAAACAAAAAATTTTTAAACTGCATATGCATAAAACGTATGTGGGGACCTAGGTATTACAAATTAAAAGTACATACCTATGTAGGTATGTAGATAGTACCTACCTAAATCTTTTTTATTTTTTTAATTAATGGTAGGTATGTCCCCTAAGAACAATTACTAAAGTTGTTTTTTATTTTTGAAAATAAAAACAACTGAAATAGTTTTTGCTTAGAAATAGGTATGTATGTTTGTATGTTTTATGCTATATGAATCTCGTTTTGGTTTTGTTTTTACATCTTGATTCGTTAAGATTTATTAATGCCGGCAAAAAAATAAATAACAAACAGAAATAGAAAAATGTATGTATGCATTAATAGTCACGCACAGTGTGTGTGAGTGTATATTTGAGAGCACAGAAATTCAAAAAGATTTTTGTATCCCAACCAGCGTTGCCGCTTTGGTCCAATCGGACCAAACTTGGTAGTTTTTCGTTTTTAAAAAACAGATTGGTAGTTTGGTTGGTTTGTTGAATTTTTTTAAATTTTTGGTAGGTTTTCCTCCTGTAGCAATTTTTTAGCATAGTAAATTTTTCATCTTAATAATTCAGAACATAAAATAAAAAATGTAACTTTTAATAACATAAACAATAACTTTGATAGTGTTACCACTATTTTCAAAAACTGTTTTGGTTGTACTAAAAAACATCTCTGCTTTTTTGCATAGAGATGATTAAAGCTATAACCATCTCTGGTTTAAGAAACGCGAACTATTTTATGAAATTGAAATTAACAATATTTTTAATTGTAGGTTTATTTTCAAGTGTATGTATTAAAAAATTAATAGACAAAATGGAAAAGTAATAAAACTTTATTAATTCTAAATATGTATCAATTAATTACATAAATATTTATTATTGCATGTACTTTTTTTTAAGATTTTTATCAAAAACTCCAAAATTAAATGAAAATAATATAATAATATAATTTCAGAAACGACATTCCATCAACCAGGTAGAACCACTCTTAAAATTTTTGTTTTAAAACATTTTTAAAAAATATAATACTTTTAGTGAATATTGTAAAGAAACAGTCAAAGAAAATTTAGAACCGAATGGTTGAGCGAATTTGATTGGCTCTAGGAAAGGAATGGGTGTTAATTGTGCATAGTATTTTGAAACCAATGAATAATATGTGATATTTTTTGTATTTTAAATTCCTTTTATTTTTTTATCTGTATACATATTGTATACACATACATACATCCGTTGTTTTAAATTAAATATTGCTTTTATGTTGTTATTTTATGTATATTTTTATGTTTTTTATAAAAACTGGAATTTTTTATTATATTACTATATAAGCCAAAATAAAAATTTTGATTATATTGAAGAATTGCATTTTAATATTTTTGGTAGGCTGTTAACGATTTTGGTAGGATTTTTGAAAATTATTGGTAGGAAGTAAATTTCTTGTGTGGCAACGCTGATCCCAACTAACAAAACCAAGCAACACACACATTTAGTGCGTTTTGGCGATTTTTTTTTTCAAATTGTCTACACTTATTATCCTTAAACGATTTTACTGCCATTCATTATAATCTGGCACAAATAGTGTAACAATAACATTAAACAAGGGCCTTTCTCTTCATTATTATTTTTAAATTAAGAAAAGAAACGTGTAGCATTCTTGGGAAATTTTATGGCAAACTTACTCTCTTTGCAAAAAATACTGATAGGTATTCGATGTGTGAAAATGCAAAATAAAATGCTACTCAACAAAATTGGCTTTCACTTAAAAGAATTAGGATTCATTTAGAGCGGCGATACATGACCGGCAGCCGAGCAAGGAATTTTAGTTACAGGTGCCTATAAGAAATGACTTATCCGCAAACTGGTATAGGAACATATTAAAATTTGGGCTAACGAGCTACCTATATTTACAGCAAATTATCCATTTTGCGTAGGCAAAGCTCTCTGCTGAAACCTGGTGATAGTGTTACAGAATAGTTGTTTATAAAACTGTTGATCCATTCGAAAAGACAAAAATAAAAAATTATAAAGTCTAAAGTATCCTACCACACAATACGTAAGTAACTACTGTTTAAACGCGATCGATATAAATATCCGTCTGGTATATCAATATATGTAACTTTGTACACCTCTCTTAGCATATTGCCTGAATGGAAAAGTGTTAAAATTTGAAATCCAATGCAGACTTTTACGAGGCCGTATACCTTCATTATATTATAAATTAAATTTGTTTGGTTTTTAGTTCCATAATCTTTATAAATTGCTACTTATACATGCATAAAAAACATACACTGTCAGTAAATCGGGAATGTTTTGTAATTATATTCGTTTCTTAAAGTCATACGTTTGAGAATTAGGTTACGCGTTCTAACTAAAAAGGAATTATTTTTGATAAAAGATTTCTTTTATCACATATTTTTTGTTAAAAGGTTGAAGGTATTTGATATTTGAAATTCATATTTCGTTTTCAAGTTTAAAATCTCTACCAATTTTGTGTATTAGCAACACATAGTGTTGATGGAGTCACTAAGTGCGTTTGAGAATAGTAAAAAAAATTTCTCGTTTGTGAAATTTTACTTTATTAAGTTATTAAGTCTAAAAAAAATATTAAAATTTTTTATATTTTGGTGCATAATATCATAAGGGTGTATGATACTCGTAATAATAGGCCAAATTATTCAATATAAGTCATTGTTACCTATTTTATTTACGATAACCGTTTGAACAGATCCTTTCCATTTTTATCCTGTTCTTTATTTATACCTAAATTTTTTTTTGAAAAAAGTAGGTATCTATCTACCTACCTTTTAAAAATTAATATTACAAATGAAACTGTGAATTAAATCTACCAATTAAAACTAACTAAAGAGTATTGTTTTCGGGAAAAAAATTGCGAAATCTTATGCCAGTAACTATATCTCCTATTAATGCAGTTCAATATTAACGATTTCTAATTTTTTTAATTAAAAAACACGCCAAATTAACTAAATTGTAGCCAGCAGTTAAAATTTGATAGCAATGTGAATAAAAATGCCATTTCCAGTTTTAGCTCATCGTATTAATTTTTTCGTAGCACATGCTTATGTTAACAAATAACTACATTCATACATACATACGTAAATGCATATGTAAATTGAAATGCAAAACAAAACAAAAACAAAAGTGTCAAGTTCATTGTCCAAAAAGAAACATCAAAACTAACCTCCCCATCCTCTCAGCAACAAACGCAAGTTCCAATACAGAAACATAAATGCTGAACAATTGTATAACAAACAGTTAACTGTTATTTCTAAACGTGGTTGTATCTACTGTGTACTCGATTATTTATAAATGTATAGTTCTATGTGGGCATGAGTGTGATTTTGTTTATAATTTTTCTCTTTTTTTTTGCATTTAGCCATACAACAAGTGTTTCTTCTTGTTTTGGTTTTTGTTTATGTCTCAATCCTTATTTCAATTTGCTCTAATTTTATTTTATTTTGTTGTTGTTGCCACTTTATTTTACCCATTAGAATTTTATTTGCTTTAAATTATTTTTCAAATGTGCACACAAACAAACTTACGTTCATGTGTACGTATGCATGTTATGTGTATTTTTTTTAAATGTCAGTATGTTTTATCTAATGCTGTTTGCTTAAATAAAATTATTGTAAAGACTTTGGATGGGAATGAATATACAAATATATAAATATAAGCTTGAACTCGGTGGGTTTCGTTTCGTTACGTGTACATTTCATATTTTAAACTAAATTTTATTTGACCTAATTAATTACTAATTAATTTAGTTATTTCAGTTAGGCTTAAGTTCGTTGTTATATGTACTATGTAGGTATATGACTAAATGTTCAGCGAAAAGAAACTGCAAGATGTAGCAGAACGTAATATAGTCACTATTCTTTTGAGCATTCAAATTTCGATTTCTCATTTTTAATTATTATTAAAAATCAATCTGTGTTTGTATGTTTGTTTGTGTATAAGAAGCTAACCGATGAGACCAATCGCTTCAAAACTTTGGGCCGTAAAATTTTAAATCTTTTTTTTTACGGGTCTATATCTATAGAAAAGATATTGGATACTCTGGAAATATCGTCCATTTTCGAGTAAAAGCGTTTGTACAAAGTCGAGAATAATCGTACTCTTGTTATTTATATAATAGCTTTTTAGAGCTTTTACTCTCTCTCCACGATCCCGATAAATATTGCCGCAGTTACGACAACTTTGATAAAATATCAACTCAGCACTCTAGACCACAACATATAAGTTTTTTTCATTATTTGTTGAAGATGATATCGAGCAGATCGTACCGAAAGTATTTATGGTCTTTGAAGTTTTTTTGAGATCATTATCGATCAGTCCTTCGTTTTTTTAGAGAAAGATCGAAAGATTGAAAACGTAGCCTGCATGGAGTCATTGTCACGCAAACTGATTATGCAGTTGCTGTTTTGTGTCAATAAAAGCACACTATTGCGTTAAAATTTTGTGACGAGGTGTATCTTTAGGAAACATTTTAGAATCACGAAAAAACTCAATTTCGTAAGAATTTGAGTTTGGGCCTTTCTACATGAGACCAGCGATATGCAAAATTTTTTAATCGTTGAATTACTGTCGTCTGAAATTGCGTTTGTTATTTTTTGTAAAACATTTTTAAACCCTTCTTTACTTAGCATTTGGTAATCGAAATTCCAAAATTATTTTGTGCAGTCCTAGAAATAAAAAAATTATTTTTTTTTGATGATAGTAACTATCATAGATATTACAAGTTTCCACAATAAGAATGCTCTTCCAACATCAATAAATTTCCCTATTGATCCATTCTTAAATCCTTTATATTTTTATTGAAGACTACGGCTCCAATTATAGCTCTTACTTTCTTGATTAAATAACTCTTCAATATTTAAAACTGCATTATTTATGTATATAATCTCCAATTTAAGGCTTTATTCACTTTTCCGAAAATTAGATGCTTTAATTTAATATGTACCTTCTGTTTAAACAGCTGACCAAATGTCAAACTAAAACACTATATTTACAGTGTAAACGCTTGTGTTTAGTGTGTTTAACATCTCGCCTAAACACGTTGGAAACAGATAAGTGTGAAAACAGCATATTAATTGAACATTTATTTTGGCTGAGTGGATACTTTTACTTTTAGATTTTTCGATAAACTGGCCCAAAAGTGGCATTTTTTGCTTTTCTTATTTTATCTACTTTGATTTCTTCCGCCCGAATAAGATTTAATAAAATAATTTCTAATGAATAGTAGTGAATTCATATCTTGTCTTTAAAATGAAAAATTATTAATGACACCACAAAATATTTAAAAATAATAATAATAATTAAAGTTGTGTTAAAATTTTTTTTTTGAGCAAATTGCATCCATATACTATAAATTAACTACTTTAATATATAAATACTTATGTAATACAACTAAAGAAACACTAAAACCAAAAAAAAAAAATCAATATTCAGTTGAGATACACAAAAATTTACCCTATTTTTTCTCAACAGTGTATGGTGGCAACCAAATTAAAATATTGAAATATTTTTCGTTTTTTTGTTGAAATTTTTTTTAATTTTATTTATTTATTTTATTTTTAAACTCTTAAAAATTCGTAAAAAATATACGTATGTTCATTGTATTTATTATTAATTAATAAAAATGTGAAAAAACGTTTACTGAAAAAACAGATTTCCTTGAAATAATAATGATTATTGGATATAACATAAACCAACAAAAAACTACAACAGCTAAAAAAAAATTAAAAAATAAAAAACAAAACAAAGTTTTATCACCACTCAGTACGAAACAAAAAAATATGATTAAGTTTTTTAATTAAATTTTTTAAATAACAACAAAAAAGTGAAACAATATAAAAAATACCTTAATATTATTGAAATTATTATTATAAAAACAGAAAAAAGCATTATTATAACACAAAAACACAAAAACCAACTACAACAATAAAATACATAAACACGCACTCGTAGTTTTTTGTTGATTCTTATTTGTTTTTTTGTTTGTACTTTTATTAAAAACAAAAAAAAAAATAATAATACAAACAAAACAAAAAACACAGAATAAATTAAACAAATTTATATACGAGTATATTGTGTGTATATTTATATATTTTTTAAACACACACACAACAAAATCCCCTTGAGTATGTCATAGAAATAATTTAAAAATGAAAAAAAAAATTTAAATGGAAAATAATAAAAAATTTAAGAAGATAAAACACAAGGCAATTATTTCAGTACTTTTTATAGCTGGCGTTAGCAGCAGCTAAACAAAAACCAAAATCAGTAACAGCAGCAGATAAATAAATATTTTAATTGAATTTTTAAACCTTTTGAAAAATATGATCTGTAAATACTTATGTACAACTCAGTATAAAATCTTATAATGAATTTATTTTTAAAAGTTATTTTGTTCTTGCTTGTTCAACAAAATAATGTTTTAAATTCCAATAAATATTTATTGCAAACGCGGATAAAATATTTTTATTTTCTAAATTATTGAAAAGTACACCTTCGTGCAGAATTATTACTTTCTGAAATGTATACAGTACAATATGTCGTTTCGACCGAGACCACCCTTATATCTAATCTCTATTTTAATCTCAATTGTATGCCTCTAACGGTTTAAAAGATACGACCGCATGTATAAAAATCACTTTTCTGCGGTATCGCCTGTTATTTTTCTTTTTTACAACAACTGTAAAAATTTCAAGTGACCAGTTTAAGAAATAAAGGCAGGAGCAAGACGGACAGATGTTCTATCAATAACAATAAGGCGAAGAGCTAAGTGTGAAGATTCAAGTTTTCAATATCATCAAGCATTTATGACGTAAACTAAGTTATTTTATTTTTTATAAAGCAATAAATAAAATATTTGACACTGTGTTCAATAGGACGGCGATATTTTTAGAAATTCAACATCAGTTACTAGGATTATTGCTTTTCTCAAAGTTGAATAGCCGTAGACAAACCCTAGAAAAGACAAAAAAATGTTTAAGTTTTATAAAATGCTATTGACATTGGTTTATATAGAAAATTAAATTTAGTTGGCAAGTTTTATACACTTTATATAAATTTTTTTTTGATTTTTATAATAATTTTTTAAGATTGGTCGGTTATCTATTTTGATTACTGTTACCTTGCATTATATCAAACAAAATAATAAGAAAGAATATAACAAGAAAGAAATGTAAGAGCACAAACGAAAATAAAAAAAAAAAATAAAAATAAATAAATAAGAAATATAAAAAAGCAAGATAAGAAAAAAGTTGAAATAAAAATTATCTTAAATATTATTCATACATTTTTAGATGTATTTACATTAAAATTTCCTAATAGTCATTCAGTTAGTTTACACAAGTTTTCAAAGTATTTCAGACTACCCAGAATTGGATAAAAGCTTTATATTGCGGCAGGACACTCACAAATGATTATTCTCATTAGGGTCGTTTGTTTTTGAGGTACTTAATTTGTAAACTAATAATAAAATTAATGGTATAGCAACCGGATTCACTGTTAAAAGTTGTTTTTTTTTATTTTCGTAGCGGTACTGACAAGTACCTTTGTCGATAAATAATTATTTCTTAGACCTGAACTTAAAAAATTAAGAGATAATGCGCAATGGTAAAAATTTTACCAAGGGTTGTAATGGTTGTGTCCATAGTTTTTTAAGTGTGCATTTAATACTCAGAAAGAGAATTGAAAACAAAAAATTTCGAACTACAACCCAGCAAAAAATTAGGCATTACCTTAAAAAGTACTTTCCATATAATGACTTACTTTCGTGATTGCCATATTTTGTTACTCGCTTACAAAACACATTACATTAGTTCCCAAATAAGGAAGTAGTAATGGAGCTAGTTCTTTATGTTAAAATGGACTACCGTACTAATGGTACTCATTATTTCCTACAATAATTAATGTAATCGATTCTTAGTAATTGATTATAAAAGTTTCATACCTTGTTAAAATAATTAGGTTGGGAATCTAGTTGGGAAGTCCTTTTGTCAAAAATGCTTAATTCCACACTCGATTATCTTTTCGAAAATTTTTTGTTGGGAACTGTTAATCATCCGCCTTAAAAAATAAAGGCATTTACAAGTTTGCTTTAGGCCCGTTATTGTAATTTACCAATATTTTAATTAAGGAGTTTGTGTTGCAAACAATTTGTTTTAAACTAAATTTGAGATACAAATTAAAAGGTTGATCAACCGATCTTACGAATTCTTTTCCACTAATATCTAAAGTTGATTCTATATGTCTACAAAATCTTAAATGAGTGTGAATGAGAGTGATCATATAAAAATAGTCGCAAATGAGCCTGCTTGAGTAGAGTTTTCTGTGTTTTCTTGCATTTGTTTGTTTGTATCATAATTTTCGTTTTCCTTCCATCATTGGGCCTGTTCGTAAATGCATCACTGCACTGCATGTGAGTACATTTGTAAATGTAAAAAGTGGCAGCACTGCAAATGTCATCTGTTCATAAATGCATCGCTAAAGTTCGCAAATAAAAGCAAAAACTAATCATAAAAATGCCTGATGCAATGAACGTGTGAATATAAATTTTGATAAGTTTCTTTTATTATTTTTTTTTTTTTGTTGAATAGTTTTTATTTTACACAAATTTTTATCATTTTTTTTTATAATTAAGTTTACAAATCTAGTTTAATAATAATTTTTCCATTTTCACAGTATTTCTTCGTTCGTAAATGCAAAACAAAATGAGCAAATCCAAGCATATGCAACAGCTGATTAGCAGTGGCAGTGCAGAAAATTAATGTTGTGCGCCGCAGTGATGCATTTGCGAACAGGCGCATTGACAAGGGATTTCTGAGACATGCAAAACTTCGTATTTGTATTATGAATTTCAATACTTTGAATTTCGTGCCTTTACGATTTTTTAATTGAATTTCAGACTTTCCAATGTCAGCTTCTGAACTTCCCAACTATATGTATGGAAATTGTCGCGTTCAATTGCAGAATTTCAAGATTGCTTTTTAAATTTTTTGTGCTTTATAAACTTTTATTTACAATTAGTAAAATTTAATAAAAAATTCTAAAATGTGTTTAAAAATATTTAAAGTATAAAATAAAAAACCACTGAAAATAAAAAAAATATTAAATATCTGAGTTTTGTTTGTTCTTTTATATTGACTGATTCAGTGCGTGGGCAAAAAAATAAGGTCTTACATGAGTAAAGGTGCAGTCACATTAGTCACATGTTTCTCTATCAGAGTTGCCACACAAGAAATTGACTTCCTACCAATAATTTTCAAAAATCCTACCAAAATCGTTCACAGCCTACCAAAAATTTAAAAATGCATTTCTTGCTCATAAACTCTGTTATACTCATTTGGTTTTTTTCCGTAATTGTTGCGATGGAAGTTTATCTTTTTAGAATGAACACCCATCCCTTTCCTGAAGCCAATCAAATTCGCTCAACCATTCGGTTCTAAATTTTCTTTTGACTGTTTCTTTACAATGATCACTAAAAGTATTATATTATTTAAAAATGTTTTAAATAAAAATTTTAAGAGTGGTTTTACCTGGTTGATGGTATGTCGTCTTCTGAAAATAAACCTTCACTCAAAAATATTGTTAATTTCAATTTCATAATATTGTTCGGATTTCTTAAGCCATGGTTATAGCTTTAATCATCTCTATGCAAAAAGCAGAGATGTTTTTTATTTCACCTAAGATAGTTTTTGAAAACAGTGGTAGCACTATTCAAAGTTATTGTTTATTTAATTCAAAGTTACATTTTTTTTTTAATTATATGTACTGAATTTCTAAGGAGAAAAATTTACTATTACTAAAAAATTGCTACAGGAGGAAATCCTACCAAAAATTAAAAAAAAATGCAACAAACCAACCAAACTACCAAACCGTTTTTTAAAGTCGAAAAACTACCAAGTTTGGTCCGATTGGACCAAAGCGGCAACGCTGTTCTCTATATAAAAATTACGAACAAATAGGGATGGTATTGAAAAATAAAAAGGGATGAAAGAATTGTTTTACTATTTGATTAAATTGAACTATTTTATAATCCTCTTCTATAAAAATTATTAATTTTTAATTTCGCCACAAGATTGGGTGGCATCATCACAAAACTAAAAATATAAATATTTGTGTAAAGTTTCAAAAATTAATAAAAATAAATAAATAAAAACGTTTCTCAAATAAATTAAAATGCAAATATTTTTAAATTCACATAAATTTCTAATATTTAAAAACATAAAAATAATTTTAAAAAACAAAATGTACAAAAACTGTTTTAGATATAAAAACATGAATTTTTTTGAGAAAAATAAAAAAGTGGTGTGTCTTACAAATGTTAGGCACACATTTTTGTTTGCTATTTTTTATGCATTAAATGTCTATAATTCTGTTTTCCGATGATACAACCCAATAGAGTGGCGCAGTAATGAAAATAAAACTGAATAATTTTATTAAAAAAAAAAAAAAACGTTGTGCTTCCAAATAGAATCAATAAAAAAAGGTCAATAAACTACAATAATTGAACTTATTTTTAATATTTTTTCTTTACTTTATCAATTAACTGGAGTGTGTTACAAAAGGTATGACATTTTGATTTCTGACACCGTTGGGGGGAAAGGTACTAATTTAAAAACATTCTTTCCCTAAGAAATTTATTTAAGTTTTTGATAAGTTTTTTTTTTGTATTATTATAAATCATACTTGTTATTTTTCATTTTATTGGAATTATTTGAAATAATTACTACAATGATAAAAATTTGAACTATAATTTAATCCTACGGAAATAATAATAATTATTTTTACTGATTGTTATAAAATTATAATGAAATTATTTGATTACTAATTACAAATGAAAAAAATAATTGTTTTATTTTTATGTAAAATAAACAAAAACCCTAACCCTTCTGTAGATAGATTTGATAGTTTTCACTAGAGTTTATTGATGGTAATGCTTTGTAGCTATTTAATCCTTAGATAATGATGACCATTTTGTTTTCTGACTACTTAGTATTGGAAAGTTTTCATTAAAAAGGCATTGTCATCATTAAAATTAATGATGTTGCCAAAAAATTGGCATTATTTTAACATTGAATGGTAATGCAATTAACAATAATTACTCCATCTAATTAATTACTCTTATAAATGCTATAATTTAAATATATATTTTCAATTATATGTTTTGTTGTATTTTCCTTCATATCTTGATTTTTCTTAGTTCAGTTAAATAAAAAGATAAAGAAAAAACAAAAACCTTTTCAAAAAAGCTGTTGAAATAAATTTGGATCACATAATTAAAAATTATACTAAAGCTTCATGTATTAGTATATGTTTGTACATATGTATGTATCTAATGTACATATACATACATATATGTATACATGTTTTCTTATTTTTTTTTTAATCTAAAACTTCATCTGCGTCGAAGGACCTTAGATTTTGTAATTTATATTAAAAAATAAAAAAAGTTAAAAAAAACCTAAAACATTTTTATGGCAATTTATGTACAGACAGAAAAAATGGCTTATTTTTTATTAGTTATTTCTATGGTAAATAAGATTTTTTTGAAGTTGTTGGTTGTTGGGCTTTTTTCTGTTGCGGGTCGTACTAAAAATAGGAAATTTTTATAATGAAGGTAATTTTGTTTTTTTTTTTTTTCAATTTTTATGATTAAAATAAAGCAGAGACTGTAAAAAACGAAGTTTTCATTTTGCTTTGAGTATGCAAAATTACACTGGAAAGTAAATGTTAGTTAATTATTTTTTGTTGAAAGGCTAAAAACACACAAAACAAAAGAACTAGTGATGCTAGAAGATTTTCAGTTTTAAGCCCAGCTGTATGATGATTCTGGAATGTCAAGATGTAAAATTCATTGCAGTTCTGTGATTTTAATGCAAACATATGCCTACAGTAACTAAATATGGTTTATTAAGTAAAACAATATTATTATGTATAATCTATACGAGTACATGTCTGCCCAGTCAAAAATGAAGCTTGTTCGCAAGCAGACTAGCATCAGCTCTTTACGACACGTTATAATTCATAGCATTAATTAGATTTACGAAGTCCATAAGAGCATTTAATTTTACTTAAAATTTCACCGATGTAAATGGCTAGCATTTGCCTTTTGGAAAAACGTGTAAATACACATGCATGTTTGTTTTTTATTGTATTATGAAAAATAATTTTTTTTAATATATAAAAAACCAAATTATTAAAATACACATAAATAAATTGCAGTTGTTTGAGCTTAAAAAAAAAATACAAAAAAGATTTCAAGGAAAGGCTAACGTCGCCATTAGTACTGCGGCCAATTTTCTACTAGATTTTTTATTATTTAGAAAAAAATATTAATAAACGTTATATTGCAAACAAACAGAAAAAACTAGCGTCGTTGCTTAGAACTAAAAACATTCAGAGACTGAAATTGTATAAAAAAAACCAACACAACTAAAAAACCTCATAAAATAAAAAATAAATAAAAAATTACAAAAAGAAAAACTTGCTTTCGAAATTTGTAAAAAAAAGTGAGAAAAAACAACAGCCTCTGAAAAAAGAAAATAAAATATTACAACCTTTTTGGTTTTAGATAAGAACTGTGGAAGGGGGAATTTAAAAAGAAAATAGCATGTGTGTGGCGAGCAAAGTTAAAGCAAGTAGTAGTTAATTTTTTTTTTTTATTTTCTGTTTTGCAAAAAATATTGTAGTTTGTTAAATGCTGTAAAAAACCAACAAACAAAAAAAGTTGGCATTTGACGTAAAGATTCTTGGCAAAAAATCGTAACTACACACAGACACACACTCATGCAACAAATAAACTATATGCATGTATACACACTTACACATGTACATTCTCTTACTAAAAGACATGAATTAATAACAGTTGGAAAAATGTTGCTGTAGATAAATAATCTAAAAAACAAATAAAACAACAACAACAAATCTAGAGAACCCAACAGTTTAGACTCTACGTAAATGAGGTTCACGCACTGTTAACATAGAAATAAAAAAAAAAAATCATTGCTAATCATTTTAAAGACCAGAGAGGAAGCTTTTGTTTTTTTTTTCTTTCAAAAAGTAAAGTAAAATATTGGAAATTAAAATTGAAAAAAAAGAACTCGAACTCAATATTTATTTATTATGTAAAATGAAAAAGATTCCAAATATAATAAAAATTACTCAAGTTTTCTAAGATTTTTGACGATGTGTTTCATTAATTATTTATTTACAAAAACAAAAGAAGATTTTTTGTAATTTATTCTTTTTTTTTGTTGGTCCATATTTACATGAGCGACTATTTAATGGCATTTTTTTCAATTCTATTTAAAAGTTTTAGCGAATTTCATAGCGTCCCTATACTATGGAATTTTTCGTGGCATCGGAATTTGTACATTTCGCTTTTAATCTAATATTTGTTACTATAGTTATTTGTGTTATTTCAAATAATACAGAAACAACAAAACATATGAAGCTAACGTACACAAAGCAAGTGTTAAAAATCCCCTTAAAATTCAAGTTATGCCATTTTGTCTACCCCGCTAACGTCCCCACACCTACTACTACTACTACAGCTTCCTCAAAGTAGGATTTTGGACCTTCCTGAAACCGTTAAAGTTATTGGCAATGAATCTCATTTTTTTCTGGTTTTAAGAAATGTAACAATTAGAAAATAATATCCACTAATAAATTGTGTTACAAGCGGAGAAGAATGACAGACTATCGAAAGTAAAATTGAAAATAGTAGTTATCGCATTATATTTTATCAAAAGCTGTGGGAAGAGACGTTCATTAGCACCAACACGAAAAAGCTATAAGCAAGCTGCTGAATCGATCACATGATTGTGTTTAAAACGCCCAAGCTAACGATTGCCTTTTGACTGACTATAGGTACCGTGCGCTAACCGTACGTCAGTTAGTACCGTTAACGCACGCTCTGACAGTACTGACTGACTTCATTGCCAGGGGACTGAATAAGAGCTGTTAGCCTGGACTTTGCCAAGGATTTTGACACAGTTTGGCATGATGGTCTTTTATAAAAAATGATAACCATGGGTTTTGGTGTGGGCGACCGATCTTTTAGAGTACATGTGGATAATGTAAGGTCTGACGAGGGCTTGATTTCTGCTGGAAAACCACAGAACTCGTTACTAGGACTTGTTCTATACAATATCTTTGTTTCCGACCTACCACAACCGCCACGGGAGGATCTTTGCTTATGTATGCCGATGATATTCTGTTTGATGAGGCAATGAGGTCCTAAAGCAAGGGATATTAATGAACGAGTGAACCAATAAGAAGTAGAGTAAAGAAGTACTGACGGACTATTTTACAAAATATTTTAATATGTATTATTTTTGTGATTTTTATATCTGTAACTTTTAGCCACAACTGCGCGTTTAAATCGATTTCTAGTAACTTTAAAAACTAGTGTGAAGAAACACGAACTTGGAGTTCTAAAGGCGGATATTTCTCAGAAACCAACTTTGCTGTAAACTCTAAGTACTGCTATGATTCTGTAAAGACAAAGGGCATTGGTCTCATTGAATCTCTCGTGCTTTCGAAAGCTTATTCAAACTATCGACCTTCTTTTCCATCAGGATTTCTCTTGTAACAGCCTGGGGGCTAATGTTTCCCGGCATTCACATTTTATATTAATGTGCCCATAGTCCCAAGCCTAATGCTAGCCGATGCTGCACATTTAGACATAATGTGCGTTCTTGTTCCAGCTTCAGTTTCAACAGGAAACAGTCTGTAAAAATCATCTTCGTCGATTGTTATTTCAAACAGATGATATTTAAGTTTCTGTAAAATGTCACACATTTATCTATCTTAGGGAACCTCGATTTTATCCAAGCAACTTTCTGGCCTTTCAACTGAGTAATTTAGAAATAAGCCCGTAAGCCCGTCAGAGACTTACCTGTTCTATTTTCATTTTACTGTTCAATTTTATTAAAATTATAAATAATAATAAAATTCCAGTTATGAATAAAAATGTCAACCCACATCGAGCTTCATATGCACAGATGCTTCGTTACTAAAGCTGGAAGCCGGCAGGAATCCAAAGTTTCCTTCACTTAATCTGCCAAAACTCCTAGCAGTGATCAGACCAAGCTAGGACCCTGCTTGGGTCATCACCGCGAGGATGCTAAAGTCGATCGTCAGTTACCGTGAACTCTTTTATTTGCCAGCCAAAGAAGGCGTAACTTAATAACTAGTGTAATCAATATCCTTACTCATGAAAGGATCCAAGGATTGCCCCTTTATCCCTCTTACGAGTACAAATTGAACAATATTCGTCCTTTATTGAAAATGTTTATAAGTTTGTCGTTGGGTTCTTAAGTTATGTGTGTATATTCCTTTTTTATTTTAACTCCCTTTTTTTATTTATAATTTAAATTTTCTAGATAATTTTTCAAACATACAAGCAAACACAAAATAATCTATACATATGATGTACGCGCACACACATTCACATAAAAAATAGATTATACACGTGCTGTGAGTGAAAAAAGTGAAAAACAACGACATTTTTCTTAATGTGAATGTTCAAACATAATACACACATTCATACGTGCATACACACATACATACTTTCGTATTTAAGAAGCAAGAAGGAAAAATAGCAAAAACAACAATATCACACACACATTCTAAAAAACCGAGGGCGAACGTTGGTTAGACTTGATGGAAGTTTAGGTTCCATCACCATGAAGTTTCTTGAATTTTTTCTTATTTAGGATGCCCAATTTGATTTTATTTTGCAAATGTCGATTGTCGATTTCATAAGGACTGATTATTTTGTTTTATACATTTTTTATTTCAATATTTCGCTATTCCGTTGTATAGAATCTGCAAGAATAAGGGAATAAATAAAGTTTTAAATTAATTGCTAATTAAAAAATGAAATGGGATAGTAGTGTTACATATTGCAAGTTTTATCTTTAAGCTCACATTATTAATCAATTGAAATTCAGTGATCTTTCTGTGTCTTAAAACGTTGAATTGAAAATGAATCCTTTTTATTGAAAAATATCAACTGTGCGATTGTAATTACCAAGCAAAGAGGAGAAGAAGCTTCTGTATCTAATTTTTTCATTCCGTTTGAAATTTTTACAATATCTATTTCCGACCCCATAAACTATATAAATTATGAGTTCTGATGCATAGCGAAGTCGATTGAGCGATTATCGTCTATCCCTTCGTGTTTGTGTTGATATCATCTTTGCCAAAGCACTAGATGTCCTAGAGAAAATTTTAATACACCAATCGATCAGACATACTTTCGAAAATTTTGCTATTGATAATCAGCAAGATCGGACCATATTATTTGAAACACCACGCCTGTCATATGTAATTTTAAACTTTCGATTATATTCCTCCTGATGGTTGTTTTTTATGATAAGAGGTAAGAAAAAATGGTAGCGCTTACTAATGTGATTAAAAATAAAAGAAATTAAGTTGGGACAACAACCCTAAGCAAAACTTATAATTTTCGGGAAAAAAGGGTTTTTTTTAACAACAAACTTTACGGTAGGGAAGAATTTCTTATACCACATGCAGTATGGTACATGTGGTTAAACATACATGGTGAAAGGTATATAAGATTCGGCATAGCCGAATACAGCACTATTGCTTGTTTTATTTACAATTTTATTTCCTTCAAGAAGTTTTAGGTTTTGCATTATGCTTTAAATGAAAATTTATTTGAAATCACTTATCTATTTGGTGTTTTAGATCTTTGCCTCTTATTTTCGTTTCAAACGAAAACAGTAACAACAAGCGAATAATTTCGTAGAACATCAAATATTCAAAATTTTGTTTTACTTTCATTTCTTTCTCCGAAATGTGTCTGATTAAACATTTATGGCCAATGTCTGCTTTTAGATGGTTAGATAAATTGCTGTGTAGTTAAATCAGTGAAAGATTAGACAACTAAACAAGTGTGAAAAACGCCTCGTTTAATTTAATTTGATTTTATAGTGTGTCCTCTGCTCTTTTAAATATTAAATACATACAAGCATTTTCTGAATTTCAAGCGAAATTTTCGCTTTATATTTTTCAAGGCATTGTCTTTGAAAAATAATTTTATACCAACAATTCTTTGAAAAGTATAATGTGAAAATTTCGTGTGGAATTCAGAGCATGCCTGATATATTTTCCGATAGAAAAATTTTCTATAATTTTTCAGCATTTTAATCGTAAAATAAAATTTTTCATTCTTTTAATTTGGTTTTTGTTCGGAAACCTTAACGTTTGTTAAATTATTTTTACATCAATTGCTTAAAAGCTTCTGTTTGTTTTTTGTTTGATTTTTTGTTTTTAATTCTACACATATTTTTTCTTTTACTAAAAAATTAACTGATTTTACCGTGCCGTGTTAGGAAATGGAAAGAATTTGAATTGGTTCTGCGTTTGCGCTGTAGCATCATTTTTTATGCTTTTGTTTTTTATTCAAAAATTTGTTTGCTTTTAAATTTAATATTTTTTTATTTTCTGAAAAGGACAAAAGTAAAAAGACTTATGTGTGTATATATATGTACATAGCTATTTTCTGTATGATTTTGAAATTTTAACAGCAGCTAACGAGTGTTTGAAACAAAATAGAAAATGGTTTAAAATCAAAAAAGCGCAAAATCAAACTCATCCTAAAGAATGCGTTTGTAAGTTAAAATTTTAAATAACTTAATACTGTTGCAAATATATTTACATTCCTCCTTCTAAATTGACTGAAATAGTTACGAATAGCAAGTTATTTTTTTGAAAATCAAAGTTTATGATAAAATCCGCTGGCTAGCAAACATCAAAGTGAGCTAGACTCTGTTCAACAAAATAAAATTATGTCGTGTAATATCGACCTGCTTTTTATACTCTTCATCACAAAAAGTGGAAAAAGGGTTTAACTAAGTTTGTCATTCCGTTTGTAATTTCCACAATATCCATTTCCGACCGCATAAAGTATATATATTCTAAGTTCTTATGCATAGCGAAGTCGATTGAGCGATGTCCGTCTATCCGTCCGTTTTAGTGTTTAAATACGCTAATCGATCAGACATAGTATCGAAAGATGTGCTATTGGAAACCAGCAAGATCGGTCCATGTCCGTAGACGCAGCGCCTACCTCTAATTTTTCCATATTATTTGGAACAATGAAGTAACTCCAATAAAAAAAAAAAAAACAAATATATGGGGCGATAGAGAATTAAAAAAAAAAACATCCAGTAAAAAAAATTCGCTCGCGCATATTTTCCGAGTTTCGGGTCTCTGAAATTGTAAAATTTTTTAAAAATATCAATATGGGTATCATTTAAAAGCTTTTGAAGAGATAGATCCTTTAGGAAAGCTTCGAAAAATTAACGTCTAATTTAATTCTTGATATTAAACAACATATTTCTCATCCATCGCAACAGACTGTTTTTGTGATGAGTGTTTGACGTTCGCTTGCGCATCATAAATCTCTGTGATGTATTTTAGACCACACGACATTTGCAGTGATGCTAACTGATGTTGTTTAGAACACCCGTGATGTCATGTACTTGCTGGTGTATTCTTGGTACCTATAAATCAAATAGATTAGAAACGCTTCCAAAGCAAATGCTTCTCGATATTCAAGAAAACAATTACGCCTTTACATCCTGTATATGAAAAATGTTTATTTTTGGCAGGCCATAATATAATTTTTAAAGAAATTTAAAAGCAAAATATTTCTATCTCTCTCTTTTTATATGTGCATAAATAAAATAATTTTAAAGTTTTAGTTCTCTAACCGCAAACTGTAACTACATCAAAAAAATATGTTTTTTTTTTCTAAAATCAAGAAAAAGCAAATCTGGTTTTATAAATTCTGAACTACTGTAACTATTTAGTATATATTTATATGCAAGTATAAGTATATGTTTGTACGAATGTGTATATTTTACGCACATTAAACTATGTACTCACTTGTATCCATGAAGTTAAATCATCCCAACAAACATTTAAGTAATATTTACCAAAAACTTATATTTTTAAATTTTTATAATATTAAAGTATGCTATTTTTCATGATACAATATAATGTAAGCACGTCATTTTAACCAAAAATAGGGACATATAAAGAACTCTAACTGAAAAACAGTGAGCAAAAATGAAATGCTGTTATTTTGCTTTGCAGCTTTTTTTTTTTTTGTTATTTTCAATACAAATTAATTTCAGTCTACAAATGATGTTTAGCTAAGGCGCAAGACTTTTGTTAAATAAATTAAGAGAAGCTAAGGAGACGAACCTGTAGTTCTTTATTTTTTAACTGCTAAATTTTACTATTTTATTTGGTTGTTATTAAAAATTTATTAATATTTTAAATTTTTATGTTAAAAAATTAACTTTATATCAAGACGAATCTAAAAAGCGTTGTCATTACCGAATTGATGCAACAAAGCAACTTTCTAGGTTGTGTCAAAAATAGTTGGCCAATTAATTTTCTTCTTAAAAAATAAAAACCAAGCAAAAAATTCCCAACATAAGTAAAAATATTTTAAAAGCCAAATAACACAAAATATAACAAAACAAAATTGCAAAACGCTGTGGCATCCTGTCTTAGAATAAAATACACAGTCGCTGGAATAATTTCTTAATTTTATATTTTTTATTTAAACTTAAATTTTTTCTTTATCAAAAAAAAAAAAAAAAGACATGTTGATATTTTTCAGCGTAGACGAGATATTCAAAGTAAGTTAAAAAATAATTAATAAATAATTAACAATACGTAAAGCTTTTCTTCTCTTCACCTTAATTCTAATTTAAAATGACTACTTGTTGTTTGTTTGGATGCAGTACAAACATTTTCTAAATCCTCATACATCATCGACCGAAGCAACAACAACAGCAACAAGAAAAACCTATCTCGAAAAAAAAAATAAAAATTTTTTGCTGTTGTTAAAAAAAGTCGCTGTTTATTTTTTACATCGTCGTCATCATCATTTTAAGTCCATTCCCCTTGATCGTTATGGAAACGTATGTTGTTAAACTACTTTTTTGTAATTTTCTACAAATGCGTTTGTCTTTTTTTCAAAATAGAAAACAATTCTAATCATTAAAAAAAATGGTAAATAAAAAATTGTTACAAGGAAATGAAAGGAAATTGTGTAGAATTGCAGTAGAATTTGTATGCGAGCGTTGGGTAGTAATGACAGGAGGTTTAAAATCCCAGTAATTGTTGATATTTTTTGTTCCATGTATTGACCAGTTTCTGTTCTTGCTTTTTTTTCTATTTTATCATTTTTCTAGTTTTTTTTTTTTTTTTTGTTTTCGTACATCTAGGGAAAAGATGTTTTATATTTCTGCAAAATTAAAAAGAAAAACAACAAAAAAATAATAATAATTAAAATTCTTGTAAACTCGTAAAAAATATTTATTTTATAGGTAGATATCGCTTATGATTTCTTTTATTTTATTTGTTTAATTTGGGTATTAAAAAATTTTCTATTTATTCGCCCTGTAAGGTTTTTTATCTTTCATTTTATTTATTTTTATTTATTTATTAAATTTATATTTAATTTTGACGACGTACGTACGCATAGATAAGCATGTCCATGGATGGAAAGTTAATCACGGGCCATTTAAGCCCCCCACATTTTTTTTAAGCTTTACAAAAATAACAGTTTGGAACCAAGTTTTTGGTCCAATTTACAATTCGGGTTTTTCAAGCCGAATTGCCCAAGTATTATACAATTGCATGGGTGAACGTAGCACCCATCTTGAACGAAGGGATTTTCGCCTGACAAAAATTTGTTACTATAATTTTTCCACACCAACTTTTATGTTTGTAAAGAAGATTTTCAGTTGACTAATTTTAATATTTTTGAAATTATTTTTCCATTAAAAATTGTTTAATTCCTCTTCTATTCAATTCCGCTAGAAATCTAAAAATCGATGCAGAAATTCCTATTTTAATAATGATTGCGGATGGTGAAGACTTTAAACAAACATAACAAAATAAAGAAGAACGGGAAACAGCAAGAACAAAACTAACAACAATAACACTGTACAACACACCAAAAAATTACAAGGTCCGGTCTATAAATTCTGATAGAGGAGACAAAAAAAAGAGATACGTGTATCGGCGTTTTGAAAGTTTACATCTGGATTTCATTTGAGAGGGGGTTAAAGTTTCCCAGCTCTGGCACATTTTTATTGTTAAACGGCATAAGAAACCATGTGACCCTTACATTTTAGGTAAAAAATGTGTTCAGCAAATTTATGTAAAATGTTACGGAGAACATTTTTGTAGAAATGTTAACCCTCTAACTCCTCAAGATATGGGTCTTTTTTGTCCTTCATTTAAAAAATAGCAAAAAACACCATTAAAACAGGGTTTTAGAGGGTTAAAATGTTCCACAAAAATGTTACCCGTTAAATTTTACTATAAGTCCCTGAATACCCCAAAAAGGAAAATTCAACCATAAAGTCAGAAATAAGACGCAACAAAAGAGAGCTTAGAGTTAATTTCGCATTTATTAAGAATTTTGTTTTAAATCAAATTTGGATAGCATTAATTACATTTTTTTAGCTCTAGGCAGTTCCACTTCATTATCATACAATGTCCAGCATATTTTTTTGAAAAAATTTGATTTTGTTGTACAGTGTAATTGATAATCATTTGAATAAAATGAGGCTTACAAATAGATATAAGTTTGAATTAGATAAAGTAAAAGAAGCTGAAAATTTTTTAAAAAGAAATAAGTTAATTTACTTTTTTATTTGACATTTTTATTATTTATTTTTTAATTTATTTTCCAAGCACAAGGTCTTTTTATTTTTAATTTTTTATTTTTTCAATATTTCGCTACTCCCTTGTGTGGCATCATCAGGAAAAAACAAATATTTATTTGAACATAAAACAACAACAAAAAAATTATAAGAAATTTTTTTCAAACTAACATAAAACAAAAAACAAAAAATTATTTTGTCATATAAAAAATTTTTGAAACAAAAAATAAAGTACAAAACTATTTCTTATTTGCTTAATGTCTATAAATCTGAGCTACATTATCTGTGTATGTCTTAAAATTAATTCTCTGCGCTGTTGGTGTATTAATAATTTATAACATCTCTAAAATATAAAGTCCTTAATTTTTCAAAATTGGGATAGTAATTTAATCTGGCACGATGAGACGATAATGCAGTTTTTTTGTGAATTAATATTTCTATATCTCTGATCAGATTTATGACCAGCAATTCTAGTTCTTAGTTTATTTTTCGTTGTTTCTATATATACTTTATTACATTTAGTAAATAAGAAATAATTTTATACTTTGTATTTGTTTTAAATAAATTTTTATATGACAAAACAATTTTTTGTTTTTTGTTTTATGTTAGTTTAAAAAAGTTTTTATTACCTTTTTGTTGTTTTTTATGTTATTTAAATAAATATTTGTTTTCCTGATGATGCTACACAATGGAGTAGCGAAATATCGAAAATATATATTGCACACTTAGTTCAAAAGTGACAACTCAAAATTTAATTAAATTGTTCATTATCTAGTGGATAAATATTAAACAAATAAAAAGAACTTTTTATATCATAATCGGTATGGATTTTCTACTAAATAATCCAAAGTTTATGTTTTCAACCATTTCTATTCAGGAGAAAAACAATTTTTTTTTTCGATTTCTGAAAAGTTAAAATTTTGAGTTGAGTCACATTTGAACTAGGTGTGCGTTATATAAAAAATAAAAAAGACCTATTGCTTAAAAATAAAATAAAATATAAGTTGCAAATCTTTTGCCCGTAAATTATAAAAATCGTGTAATTATTTTATCCCCGTTATGCCCGAATACACACACAGTTTTGGAGTTGTAATGTTGCCGCATTCATATTAAACTTTATTTACAGTTCCAATAGTTTTTTTTTTCTTATCGCTGGAAAAATATTTGAATTAAATAAGGAGGCTATTTCTGTAGTAATGGTCTATTTCAAAACCACCAAGACTGCAATTTTGAGGAGGGCATACAAAAGCTGGAGAATCTAAGAAAAAATTAACCCAAAAGACATCCATTTTTCTTTTGTTTTTGTAGAGACTAATTGAGTTTTGCTCACAGCAGGTAAACAGTAAAATGTTTTCAATCAAATAATTTTCATTTAACTTTTTTGCTATTTAATTTTTTATTATATTTTTCAACAATATTCTATACCTATGACTAATTTTGTTATATTTTTTCAGCAAAATAATTCAAAATAAAAAAGAAACAATTTTAATAAATTGTTGAAATGTCGTATAGAGAATTTTATTGATTTTTTCGTTTGGAACTATGAAGCAGCGTTCAAAGAATTTTTATATTTTGATGTTGCTGTCGGTGTAGTTGTTTTCATTTTTGTTAGTTGGTTGGTTGGCTTCTACTTGCCGTTTGTAGATGAGTTCTTCTTAATTTTATTTTTGCTGTGAATGTGAAGTTTTTTTTCTCTGCCTTTGTTTATTTTATATTAAAAACAAAGCTTTTTGGAATTTGTGTTTTATTTTTATTTTTTTTTATTATATTTGGGTTTTTTTTTGGGAAACAAAAATCAAAACAAATATTTAAAATGAACCCGATAAAAGTTCTCTTTTTCGTTGTTTTTTTCTTCTCATTTTTAAGTAAACATTATATACAATTAAATAAAAATTTAATGCTACTAGCATGTGAAGGAGTTTTTTTTAATTTTAAATTTTGTTTAGAAAACCATGCAATAAAATAAAGAGCAGAAACTAAGTCGCTTGTGATATTTAGAATTTTGAGCGATGTGGACCCGCCAAATAAATTCTTTCGCTATTAAACTTTCTATGTCTACGTAGGTTAGAAAACGACTAACGATTTTAACAAGGGATTAACTCTTTTAAGCTTCAAAATTTTATTTATGAATTATAGGTATTAAAAGATATAGAAATGTTGGTATGTAGGTATAAATATTGTGCACACCATATAATAACGACTGTTTAAAGTTGCATTTGCTCTTCTGTATTCAAGTGTGGTCACTATGACATCCCCAATCAAAAGCATATTTTTGAAACACAACGTTAAATGCCCTTTTCTCTGCTTGGTGTCCATTTAACATCCAAGTATTGTAAAAATCTCAATGAACATATCCAAGTGAAAACATTTTTTTCTGAGCATACGAAGCAATATTTTTGAATTTTCAAAAGGTTGTTAATACAATTTTTATATTATTTTTCTATATAAATATAAAAGCAGTCACATGCAAAAATTTGTGAATGTTCGAAGTTTAACATTAAATCATTTTAAACTACTTAAATGAAAGAGAATTTTTAAAGTTAATTAGTTTTTATTTAAAAATTCATTTGCATGCTAAAACAAGCAAAAATCATATCACTATAAATAGATACGTATGTACATATGTATTTTTAAACAAACATATATAAGTATATACAATCATAAGTTTATCAAAAATGTATAATTTTAAGAGATCTTAAGAGTTACAAATAGTTCTTTTATCTTGCACAAAAAGTGTTCTTAAAGTTTTTATATGCCCACATACATTTATATGTATGACTAGATAGTACATAAAGATGTATATAAGAACACAGGTCAAGGTAATAAAATCATGTTAAAAACTATCACATAAATAAAACGAAAACTAAAAAATTCGGTTATTATAAACATTTCTTAAAATACAAGAAATTAATTTTAATTATAGTTAAACATAAGTATGTATGTAAATGTATTAAATTCACAAATTCAAATTCAAATTCAAATTAAATTTATTGAGCCTTTTTTCATTTCTTTATATGTACAAACTATAATTTTACATTATTAGGAGAAAAACTTAAGACTAAAAAGTAATATCTTATTTAACAGAAATGGAAAAAGCACCAAGCTTTCCGGAAAATAGTTAAATAAAAATTAAATGAAAAGATGTGTTAAAAAGTTAATTCGCTTTTGCTCCCGAAGCTTTCATAACGAAGGTAGTATTATAGATAACTTCAAAATATTCCTAAAACTAACTTAAAACTAAACTTAAAAACTAGTTAGAACAAAAGAAGAAAAAAAAATAAATAAATAAATAAATAAATAAATAAAATAAACGAAAAAAACGAATTTAATCAAAATTGACAAAATACACTGTCAACCCCTATGAGTACCAGGAGTAGTCCTATCATAAAATTCACACCGAATTGATTCATTTATATTAAAAGAAGGAGGAAGCTCATTAATGTAACCTAAAGGTGATAAATAATTAACATTATACCAATTAAAACTAGATTGGGTGCTGTATATTCTTTTTATGCAAATATTATCATGGTTCAAGACCCTAAGCGCAAATCGTTTTAACAAATCACAAACATATAAACCGACGGGAACAACTTTTGACTTTGAATAAACAAATACATTAGAGTATCTTTTATTTGGCGAAATGTAGTATTTCCCGATACAACATCTTAAAATCCTCCTTTCAAAAATCTCAAATTCTTTAATTGCAGTAGGAGAAATATTAAACCAAATTGGAAAGGCATATAACAATACAGGTCTGATACTTGTTTTATATAGAAGAAGTTTGGTTTTTATAGGCAAATTTTTATTTTTAAACACTTTGGAAAAAATTCCCATTAATTTGCAGGCTTTTCCAAGAGAAATACGAGCATGTTTATTAAATTTCAGAAGATTACTAAAATTTATGCCAAGATATTTTATTTTATCCCTTATTGGAATTTCTACTTCTTCAAGATAAAGACGAAGTAATTTGCTCTCCGGGACCACGAAACTTCTGCATTTACCAGAAGCATTACGAATGCAAATTGCTTCACTTTTTGGTATATTTATTTTAATTCCCCAGTCATCGTAAAAGGCTTTGACAATTTGTAAATGAGCTGAAACTTTTTGAAGGGCCCTATTGGGAGATTCATCGTGTGCATATAATAAAGAATCATCGGCATATAATATACCAGTAGATTCCCTAAAAACGTGGGGAAAGTCAAACAATAAGATGTTAAAAAGATGTGGAGCCAAAATTGAGCCTTGTGGAACTCCACATTTAACATCGCCCTTATTAGATAATTTATTATTAAATAAAACTTGAAATGATCTATTAGCAAAAAAACTTTTAAACAATTTGATAATAGGGGTGCTAAAACCAATTTGAATCATTTTATAAAGAATTCCGTTGTGGTATGAATGATCAAACGCTTTTTCAATATCCAAGGAAATGGCAACAGTACAGTGACATTTACGAAGATTTTCAACCAAATCGTTTTGAAATTTTAATAAGGCATCTAAGGTAGAATGACCTTGTTTGAATCCAAATTGCAAATCAGAAATATAACTGGAATTAATATATAAATCCATTTTCTCTCGGATTATAATTTCAAAAAGTTTTCCTAAGTTCGAAAGTAAAGAAATCGGACGAAGATTACTTAGTTCACTATCAACACTTTTCTTGCGGATAGGAACAATTTTTGAGGTTTTCCAAACACCAGGAAAATAGGAATTATTCAAGCAATTATTAAATATAACAGTTAGGAATTGTATGGCTTTTAATGGAATTTTTTTTAATATATAATTCGAAATATTGTCCAACCCGCTTGATTTTTTATTATTTATAGTGTTTATATACAAGGCCACCTGATCTAAGTTAACAAAATTATTACAATTGTGATTGTTTAAAGATGAAAATGACTCACTAAATTGATATTGATATTCTGGGCAGTTAGAAATTATGCTTTGAATTCTGTCATCAATAAAGGAAACATCACGATTTATAGTTTTTTCGCTATAAATATTAGAAAAATAAATCTCTAGTCTCTGTAGTTTTTGAAAATCATCTCCTAGTACAATTCCATTTTCAGAAATTTCTTGGATAGTTGCGTTTTTCTGGAAACCTATTAAATTATAAATTTTCTTATGGGCGGTTGGACCAGGTTTAATATTCATTAATTTATTTTCAAATAATTTTGATTGTTCCAATTCAACCTGTCTTTTTATTATAATATTTAGTAAACTAATTTGCTTCGATAAAAGTAAATACTCAGATCCGTTTCGACTCAAAGTGCGATGAAATATTTTCTTTAGATTTCTTTGCCAAGTATATTTAACTTTAAATAAAAATTTAATTCTGTCTGAAATTAAAAACTTTCGGTTACCAACATTAATTTTTTTGGAATGTACATTTGAATTTTCATTGATAATAGAAGAAAAAATTTTATTGTGTTCATCTATTTCCAAATTGGTTAGATTCCTATTACAGTCTGGAAAATTTAAAACAATATCACGCCGGACGTCATGTCGAAAATTCTCCCAATTTGTATTTTTAAAAGAAGTAAACAAAAAAGGAGGGTTTAGGATTATTTCGAAATCTGAAAGCTTTAAATGTAGTTTAACTGGAAAGTGATCAGAAAATGTTGGAAGAGTTGAAAGTTCAAAATTAGGGATAATTTGATTTACACAATTGGGACTCACAAGAAAATGATCAAGAAAAGAAGATGAACTTGGATAAGTCGGCGAAAGGTTGGTTAAGCGAATAAAATTCATTGAGTTTTGTTGAAGGAAATTAAAAAATATGTTGCCATTAGCATTAGTCATTCTGTCTCCCCATGAAAAGTGACGAGAATTAAAATCACCACCTATAAAAAAGGTATCAAATTCTTGTGAGCAATTAGCTAAACAATTTAAACCAACATTTAGCTGTGAGGAATTAAAGTTACATGGGATATAAATCGATCCAAGCAATATTTTTTTAATGACATGACTAACTTTTACTTCAATAGAAATAAAAATATGCGGAAAACCTAAATCGAGCGCAACCATTTCAAACTTAAAAGATTTTTTTAGAGCTATAGCCACACCTTGTGAGCTTTTGTCTCTTACAAATGAATAGTCATTCAAAATTACCTTATGTCTTCCGCTAAGATGAGTTTCCTGAACAAAAGCTATGTCTATATCATTTCTTTTTAAGGTATTTAAAAAATCTATTCTTCGACTTACCTCTATGGAACATAGGAAATTTTAACCTCATCCAACAACGTCATACATTCCTTTTTGGCATCCTCTTTGGACATAGACCTATATTCACTAATAAATTTTTTAATTTTGTTTTCCAGTGTGACTGTTTCAGGATGGCAAATGATTTGGGCAATTTTAAGAAATTCTTCTATTAACGGCGAATTTGCTTGCTTTTTATTTACTTTAGCTTGAGAGTTCTCTTTAAAAAAACTAGCATACGATCTATTTGAATGAACTAAGTTTGAGTGTTCAACAACTTTTAAAACATTAGAAGTAGCCCTTTGCTTTTTTTCTTTGACTTTTTCCCTGAATTTTTCCTTCATTTCCAAATAATTTTTGTAAGCCACGCAACCTCTGAAGTTCAAAAAATTATAGTATTTTAATATGAAAATTTATTATTCGGAATCTTTTTTATGTTAATTTACTTAAATCATGCTTGATTTCTTTAAATATAAATATTTAATGAGAATATTATGAAATATTTATTATTTGAAATTATATAAAATTATATTACTGCGGGGAACATATGGCCATTTTGCTACTGTTCATATAGCTCTTCAGTGGATTATACCGAAATTTTGTATAGAAAACCTAAGAGTCTTATAACAAAAGTAAAATTGATTAAATGAGAATTACATTGAATCAACAAAGCAAAAAGAAAATAAAAACTCATAAATGTTTTACACAAAAACACAGAAAACATTTAGTAACTATTTGAATTTTTCTTTCATTTTTCTACACATTTGCACATTGCTTAAGAAAAATTGTTTACAGTTTTTATTTTTTCATTAAAACTTTCAAATACTTATGGATGGTTTCCAAAGGTAGTTAATTAATAAAAAAAAAAAAATAATAATAATAATTAAATTTTTATACAAATTCTTATATGTACATACATATGTATGTATATAAGTTTGGCATTCCGTGTTAATTTCTTCAATATTCATGAAGTATATTTTCTTGAGCCTTATAGATAAAGTGGTCGATTTAGTGATGCATCTCTGCCCGTCTTTCTATTCGGCTTGCCGTCATCGGACTGAAATCAGTTTTGCCACGTCCCTGAATGAGCTACAGAAAATTTATGAACAGCATTCCCTCAAGTTTAAGTTCAATTGAAATTTAAAAAAATCGATCCATTTCCTTTCAGACTTACTTTTGCCTTTTTTGTTGGTTATTGTTGTTTTGTTCTATTGGAACAAAATAGTAAGTACTAGAGAATTGGTAATTTACCAGACCATCTAGTTTTACCAAAATATTATATATTTACCAACATTTCATCAAAATATTAAACTTTGCTAAAAAATTGGATATTTCATTAAAAGCCGAAAATTCATCATAAAAAATTGGAATTTCACTAAACGAATAGAGTTTCACCTAAATATTTCTTTTCACGAAGATTTCACAAAAAATATTAATTTTTCCAAAAAGTTTTACTTTTAATAAAAAATTGGAAATTTCATTAAAAACCGAAAAATAACTAGAAACAATCAACAATTTAAAAGTTTTCTAAAAAAAAATTGAATTTCTTTGAAATGTTATAACAGCAATACCTAATTAAAAGCGGAACAAACTTTCTTGATAATTTTAACAAGAATGCCATTCTGCTGTTTGTGTAGTGTACGAGTAAATTAAAATTTAATAAAAAAAATTTTAAAAAATATAAATATAAAACTAACAAAAAGGTGAATTTTTATTAATGAAAAGTAATTTTACGTAGCAACAAAAAAAGTAAACTGATCAGCTTTTTAGTTCAACAAATCCTAAAGTATTGTAAAATAATGCATAAACTTTCCTCCTGAAGTTATTTGGTTTTTATAGTGTTTTTCTTCAAAAAAACAAATATTTTTTTTTAATTTAAAGAAAAAAATTAAGTAAGTGCTTTAGGGATTAACACTCTGCAGGGAAAAATAAAAATCCATACAAATAAACTACTTTGAGGGGAAAAAAAGTCTGCTAGTATATACATATATGTATATATGTATGTGGCAGTATGTGTGTGTGAAAGTATTTGGTTGGCAATTTTGCAGACATTTTTTTCTTATTTATTAATGTTAGCAACAAAATGTTTGCTTTTATATAAAATGTACTACACATAAAATAATTATAAAACCAACAACAAAAGCAATAAAGGAGCCCACTTTTTTTTATAAAATTCGTTGGCTGATTTCTGCATTTTCATAATGTTGATATTAATATTGTTTTTTGTTTGTATCTACTTTGTAATTTACAAAAATGACACAAAAAACCCAGAAATAAAAAAGCATAAAAAGGGTTATTTTTATTTATTTTTTGTTTTTTTAAAGCCATAAATGTAATACATAAAAATATTCAGAGATTATGTGCGTTGAAAACCAAAATATGTTTCATAGCTGGGTGGTTAAAATGAAAAGCACTTTTCTTCCCAGGCTTAGCTGAAGGCTTCCTGAAAAGGAACATATTCAAGTTTTCGCCTTTTTTTCTAAAAAAGGGATTCTACTTATTTAAATAAACTTTAATTTCTTCTTTTTTCAGACGAAAAGTATGAAAATACAAGCTTTCGGTTGTGTTGATTTTATTGCATAAACTATTTTAATATAGTTCTTCTTATCTGAAAAATCAGTTACCGATATATACATATATACACACAGAAAAAAGATTGGTAACAATTCGCTTGATACGTTAAAAATTCAATTACAAATATAATAATTTGAATTTTATTATTAATAATTTATAGTCTTGATTTATTTTTTATATTAAAAGCTAACAAATGATATTTGCTTCTAAATGTTAGTTGTAACACCTCTTAGAAAAGTTAACATGACCGATTTGTGTCCTTACTAAAATCTATTCTATTAAATGGAAGATGCAACTAAACTTATTCAGTACATTACTTCTGAAAACCAAATTTAGGAAGTAAGAATCATAAAACTCGATTGTATATTCTGAATTCGAAAAATGTTTGACACAATATAAATAAAATTTGTAAACATTACAAAAATCAAAAAAAATTTTAGTTCAAAAATAAGAAGATTTATTAAAAGTGGTGAAAAGTTTTCCAATATTGGTAAATGGTAAGTTCAAAACAGTCTTAGAAAGACATTTATATATAAAACTAATTTTATAATATTTAATTTATTTCGCAGTGCAAAACGTGCGGTATGGGATAGCAAGTTGAAGAAACTATGTGGAAAAGCAGAAATCATGATGTAAAGGAAGAAGATAGCTGGATTCAATACTTCGAATCATGAAATTTATAATGTATAATCTTATTCCTATAATTTATTATTAAAGTAAAAGTAAATATTAAAAAATTTTTTTGTTTGTTTAATTCACAATAATATTTTATATCACCCAAGAATCATTTTTTAAAATAGTTGTGACTGCTATACTTATTCAGTTACTACAACCATTCAAGATAATACACACAACCGACAAAATTCGATTGGCAACAAATTCGGTTCTTATAACGAATTTCTTTTCTCTGTGTAGGTATAATAATACAATTTATTTTATACTTACATAAAATAGTTTATTCGTTTTTTTTTTTTCTATAGGCAAAATGATAGTTTTTAAAAAAGCTTTTAAAGTGTTCCCTAAAAAAAATATTCTTTGGGTTTTTGATACGGCCGTTTAAAGCCCTGAGTTGAATAATTTATAGTGAACAAACTCTTTCTAGTGAAACGATTGTGTTTAGCCTTGCATGTGCTGACAACTTGTGTAAAACATTAAATAACCTCGAAAGAAAAAAACTTGAAGTTTTTGATTTTTTTCCTGAAAGGGCGCTCACAATTTTTGTTAACCGTATAACCACCATTTAAAGACCGGTGGTGCTGACTTTTGAAAGCACCTCATTTGAAATTATTCCTGACAAATTGGTAGGATTAAATTTTCTGTAACTCTTTTAGGGTGTTGGCAAAACTAATATAATGCAATTACGGGCAGACGCGGTCATCGGTGAATGCGTTCATTTAAAGAACAAAATCCAATGTTAATGAATAAAGTTGTGATGAAAATACTTGCTAAATAATTTCTCAATTCTTAACCTATTGTAAGTTGTAGATTGTGTTAAGTACAACCAGGACAAATGTTATAACATTTTTTATTTAAAATCTAAAAAATGACAAACTTTTATAAGAAAAAGAAAAAATTGAAATAATTATTGTAATTTTATATTTTAAGTATATTTTATATTTTTAATTATATTTTAAGTATTATTTATTTATTTATATTTTAAGTATATTTTAATTACCAACATATCTAAGAGATTAAATGACACTGTATTTGTATCTGTATAATTTCAGTTTAAGAATTTTAGGAACGATATAAGATTGTATTCCTCTCTAAATACATATGTGCGTGTGTTGTATGAGGTTGGATTATACAACTTTAAACAAAATTTTTTATTTTTTTACAAGGATTTAAATACCTAACGGTAATTTTTTATTATTAAATGCACAATTATAACTGTTGTATGTTTTTCCAAATTAATTTTCTTTATCAAAATAATATACTCTTTACCATCTATGTAAATCTAGTTTAGGGAAGTAACTCCAATCAAAAAAGCAAATATTGGGGTGACAGAGAATTAAAACTTAAGAAAAAAAAAAATTAAGTCTACATATACATATGTACACATTTTTACCTGAAAATGACATCGACTCTTAATGACTTAAGCATTTTTTAAAAAATTTAGTATTTCCTTATAGATCTCTTCAAAAGCTTTAAAATGATACCCGTATTGATATTCAAAAAAATTTGAAAATTTCAGAGCCCCGTAACTCAATTTTTTCACTTGATATTTTTTTTTCTTATTTTTTAATTCTCTATCGCTCCATGTATATATTTTTTGGAGTTACTTTATTGTTTCAAATGACATGAAAAAATTAGAGATAGGCGTGGTGTTTCGCCTGCTGTCTCGAAGGAAATGGACCGATCATACTGATTTCCAATAGTACTTCTTTCGACACTATGTCTGATCGATTGACATATTTACTTTTTTGTGAAATTAAGTTTGCCGAGGCATTAACACGGACGGACATCACTCAATCGACTTCGCTATACAAAAGAAGTCAGAATATATATATATATATACTTTATATGGGGTCGGAAATGGATATTGTAGAAATTACACAAGGAATGACAAACTTAGATATACCATTTTTTCATTTTTTGTGGTGAAGGGTATAAAAATATAATCAGTGCTCTTAAAAAACTACGTTGTAGAAATAATCAAAGTTTATTATTAAAACTTCATGAGAGTTGCCTGCCGATTTTATTACGTGGCCAAACTGTATTATACATTGATGAAAAAACTCACCATTAAATTTAATTTTTTATTAAGGTTTTTTTTTATAATTTTCTCCTATGTACATATAAATAATGTTATATGTATTAATTTTATATGTTTTTTTTCACGTTTAAAATTGATATTGATTTATGTAAACAAAATACACATAAAAATATTTGATGTTGATATAAAAACTTATGAGAAGTTAAGAAAAACTGAAAGCAAATTATATTCAACAGGGACAAGCTTGAAATTCGTTTAATTATTTTCAATACACATTATTTTTTTTTTTTTTTTTACTGTTGACAACCTCCTCTCAAATGAAGATTTATGTATATTGAAATTTAAAAAAGGAAGAAAAAATTGCAGATTGATTCCTGTATGCGAAGTCTCATTTAAAACTCAGTAAAAACTTCTATTTTGAGATGAATTTATTTATGTTCTTAATATCTGAATATTCTTATTATCTTTGTATCTGAAGATTAAAAAAAAAAAAGAAAAAAGATGTTTATCTGAGTATCATTTAAAAAAAAATTTACTACAAGTAAATAAATAAAAGCATCGCCAATTGCTTTTATGAAAAATTCCACGTTCTGTGTGAAAAATTATATATGCATGCACACATATATACACGCACACATACATTTACAGAAACATACATACATGTGTACTATTGTACACGTAAAAAAATATTTTATGTGTAAAAACAAATTTTAATTTTAAGAAGGTTCCCCATTTTGTAACATCAAAATATATCTTTACCCAACGAATTCCGTCATCCAATGTGGTTTTGACTCTGTTACCTAGTTTCATTAAAATATGGCAATCTTTTGTTAATCCTGATATTCGACACAAATTTTATACGAGCCGAAGACTATTCTTTTATAGTTGATTCATTAAAAAAATTATTCAAAACATATCACAATTTCTTTCAGTGTTAATTTGTCAGAACAAAAAACAGATGCACCTTTTTTCATTATTACCATGACATAAAAATCGATATTTTAAAAAAAGGATGAAATTGCAAAAATAAAACATTGTTGAAATGAAAACATTTTTATTAAAAAAAAAAAAACAACAAAAAAACTTTAGAAATATCTTTAAGCAAAAACAAAATGTATAAAAAATTAAAGTGAAAAAATAATAGCAAAAAAGTGGTCGTTATAATTTTTTTAATTCTCTTCTTTTTTATTTTTGTTGTTGCTGCAGTCATTTTTTCAGTTTTTTTCTATATGTTGTAATGGCATTTTTATTTTTATAATTTTTTCTTAAAAAACCTCTCTCACTCCAACTTCTGCTTTTTCTTCATCACTTCACATCGTCGTTCTCAGTATGTTTTTATTATTTTGTGTTGCTCTTTATTCCATTTTTTTTTTTCAAACGAGAAATGAACACAAAAGCCAAACCATCCAAGTTGTGATGGAAAAATATAAAAGAAAATGTTTTCCACGCGATACAAAATAAAAAAAATAATAATAAATAAATAAAAATCAGTAGCTTTACATGAAAAAATAAACTGAAACTATTTTTTTATTTTGCAAAAATCTTGAGTTTATGACTAAGGGCCAATTTTTGAGTTCGTATTTAAATAAGCATTTAGTTAATTTTCATTTAAATTTAAGTTGTATTTAAATGCAGTTTCATTTTTTCAGTTCTTATTTAAGTTCTCATTTAAATATCACAAAAATATGGTAGCATTACGAAATATCAAAATAAATCTCCATTGTTTATGAAAAACAGCTGCTAACAAACACAATGAATTGCAAATTTTGTAAAAAATATTTTAAATATATTAAAAAATGTCAGCGATACTCATATTTTCACCACCTAAACTTATTTTATTTATTGATTTAACTTTTTAATTAATATTATCATTAAGAAATGCATTCAAAACATAAAATATTGTTCTATCAATGGCTAAAATGTTTGCTTACTTTTGTTTAGTTTTGCGAAACAACAACAAAAAATGCCATAACCATATGGTACAACTGTATTATTTAAATGGACTTTAAATGAGCAAGATTGGTCATTGTTGTGTGCTCTCTTTATTTGAACCTATAATCAATCTATATTTTTGGACAAATTTAATTACAGCTGCTTTTAATGTAGAGATCAAAATACCTTAATCCTTATGATTACTGTTTGCATAAAATATTATTTAGTATTATATACTTCCTATATGAACATGAATGTCTAAATAAAAAAGAACTACAAACGGTGGTCACGGTAACTATTTAAAAGAACGGTGATTTGAATTCCTCAAAAATCACGGGATCGCTCATCCCTGGTGGTGACTGCCTTCATATCAACAAAAATGTATTATTTTGAGTCAATACAAAAGTTAATAATGAAATGCATCATATATTTCCATAAAAAAAGGTATTATTTTGAATTGAGCTTTTTTTAAAAATAAAAATAATCAAATTGTTTTATTGAAATTTGGTTTTATTTTTAATTGATGATCGACATCACCAAAATCCGCACCAAACAGTGACACGTTTTAGGTGCACCGGCTTTTCAACGTATGCGTGAGGTTTTCTGTGCCCCAAATGCAACAATTTAGCTTGTTTACATACCCGCCAAGATCGAAATGAGCTTTATCTAAAAAGATATTTTTTTTTTTTTTGCAAAATCGGCATCTTAATGTCGCAATACTTTCCAGAGTTGTCAAGCGTCAAAAAAACGTTAGATGGCGGACCCGTTATGTTGAAATTTATGTGTTTATACTATGCAATTATGAAAATGAGTTTTGGTTTATCATTTAAATTGTTTAAACGTAGAATCAAGTGTAGTACAAAAGTTTTCACTAATTAGCAGTTTTAAAATTGTATACGTTTTTTTATTTGATATCTGTTATACATTACACAATGAGAGTTTTAAATTATTTACTTAAATATTATTATTATTTGACCTTTATGATTAATTATCTTTTCTAATTTTTCAAGAACTAAACCAGTTTTTAAAATAAAAATATTGTTTATTATTTTTTATTTTTTCAATATTTCGCCACACCATTGGATGGCATCTTCAGGAAACAGGAAACATAAATATTGATAATTAATATTTTTTTTTAATTAATTATTAATATTTTTGTTTCCTGTTTCCTGAAGATGCCACCCAACTGTGTGGCGAAATATTGTAAAAAAAAATAAACTATATTTTTATTTTAATAACTGACCTAGTGCTTAAAAGCTAGAAAAGATAACTAAATTCTTTACTTCTTGTGGCTGTTATATATTTTATTTTTAATTTTTTATATTTATGCTATGGCATACACATCAGGAAGTGTAGAGAGTTTATGATATTTGTTAGGTAAGTGGTCATCAAAGTTAAAGCAGTAGATTAAGAAACAGTTCACAAAACACTACTACTAGCTTTGTAAAACCGAATAAAATTAATAATAATGGACTGTTGAACTCGAATACTCGTTCGCAGACTAACGAAACTATAAAATACTTATCAATTCAACAGCATATTTTCTTTTTAAGCGACTTAAAAAAGAAGGAGGTTATCAATTTTTATGAATGTTGAATATTTTTACGTTTGTGCCTCAACAACTCAGTCAATTCTGAATCGATTTTGAAAATTTTTTCTTTACTTGAAAGGTGACGCTTACATATCCCGTTTTAAAAATGTTTATAATCTTTAAAATTTATGTTGTTATTGTTTTTTATGTGCATTGGGAACCGTAAAGGGCCAAACTTTTGAACCGTTACAGACAGACAGATAGCTGAAACCTGTTTTAAAGTCGGTTTTTTTTTTGGCAAGAATTATATAGTGAAACACGAAATATGTATAAATACATAAGTACATACATTAATACATACATATGTATGTGTATTTATGTACGTATACATATTTTGAAATTATTTATCGAATCTTCAATATAAATGACATTTTATAAAACGTTCTTTTTTTCTCATAATTTGTATTTGAAGATTTTTTATAAATTATTTTTTAACAAAAATATTTATTTTCACAATTGTGAATGGCCTTGTTACTCGTATTCCATCACATTTATGTTGTACGTCATTATTCTGTTAAAAGGCTAATGTGAGTGACATATTTTCTTCAGCAAAAGGCAGTATATTTGCGATGCGGTCGGTACCTCCACACCATTATGTAAAAATGAGCTCCAAACTGTAATATTACTACGACTGTGTTTAACTTTTAAAAACACACTTTGATTTAAATGATGCGTTTGTTAGGTCTCTGGCATAAGAATATTTATTCACTTTTCTTACGACCAGCCAATATAATTTTCAGTAAAGTGTAATATTTTCTGAACATTTTTGTGGAAATGGAATGGAAATGGAATTTTAATAGATCTGATAACTTTAAGGTTTTTTATGCTAAGGGCTTTTCTTATTATAGAAGCCTCAGCGTTAAATCATTTTAAATAATAAATAAATTCTTTTTTACACATCAAATGATATGTATTTGTTAAACGTAACTTTTGGTTTTTCGCTGAGTCTGTTGAACAGCATATTTTACCATTTTTATTATTATTGAAGCTCGTAGCAACTCTGAAATTTTTCTATACGAATATCGTGCCCATGTCTGTCTAAAAGACAACAACTAAACGTCCTTATTATTTTCCACATCAAAAAACTACTAAGAAATGAATGAAAATATCGCCGCATTAAATAGAAGATAAACAAAAACGTTTATATCAGAAAAGGCATTCAAAATTTTTTTTTTATTTTGTGAAAATTCTTTCATTTACTTGTTTGAGCATTATTATTTTTCACGTAACTGTATTTCTTTATCAAAACGACTAAGTCCTCGTCTTCACTTTGCAACTTTTGTACGGGTACACTGTTTCATGTACTAACAATTCTCTTTTGTTTTCTCATTCGTCGAAGCAATCAAGACCGAAATTGCAGAAAAAAATAGCAGAAACAAAAATTGCATGTGCGGACGGGGACTAATAGATAACAATACACCATATCCAGATAAAATTCAAATATGTTTAAAATTATTTAGTATTTATAAATGTTTCTTAAAGTTTGCGATTCGTTTCCTAAAAGTTTCAGTGCATTTCAAATTTATTAGTTTTTAACTTAATACCTCTGAAGAAGTAAATTTAACAATATAATTTCAAAATTCTAAAATATGGTGCGGTATTACGCTCCTGTACAGTAAGTTAAAAAAAAATATTACGTGATCTGTCCTTTCCACTATTTTCAACAACTGTTTTGGTTGTTCAGTTTAATTTCTATGTTGAATATTTTTTGCTTTTTTTTCTCCCTTTTACCTTTTAGGTGTTCACACATCTTCACATGCTTTGCTTAAAAAATATTGGTTTATTATGGTAACAAAAATTGGGCTAAATATTGTGGGTGGTTATTTTTTATTACACTTTATAATTTTTTTTTTGTTTTTTTAGTTTGATTTATAAAAAAAGGACAAGCCATTTTATAGCTCAAAAAATATTTTATTTTTTTTGGCAAAGTTGAAATATCCTTTTGGTTTTTACCATTTTTATTTTTTGTAAAAAGTATGTGCTTCTTTTTGTTTGTTTGTTTTTTATTTTGCCTTGGCAGCTTTTCAAAAATACCATACAAAATCAACAAAAATGTAAAGAGGAATTTCAAACGAAAAAAAAAAAAATACATTTTGTAAAAAATTTTTTACCGAGTTTTCTCTTTCTTATATACATACATATATTTTTAATAGTATAAGGATAAAAGGATGTTTCAATGTGATAAAATAAAAAAATTCTGACATAAAATAAAAATGAAAAAAGAAATTTATATTAAAAAAATGTTCATTTATTTAAGGGATTATATAAAAGTTGCTTTAATAAAAAAATACAGGGTGGTTGAATAAAAATATTTAAGAGGAAAATAAGTTGATTACTTTACAATCGTTACGTTCTCACTTGGAAAGTTTTCAGCTTTTAAGTTTTTTTTTAAAAAATATAAAATAACTTTGTAAGTTTTATAAATTAATCATTTGAATTAGATTTAAATTAAATTACTCGATTTTGGCAACTAAATTTTTAATCTTCTTTAATATGTTTTCTTTACCCCACAGTTATAAAATAAGAAGGATGATTTTAATAAAATTTATGTGTTTTTCAACCAGATGGAAATGTATTCGGTTAATTGGTTTTTTGTTTGAATCCATTTATTAAGTAAAAAATTTTAAGGTGATCCTTTTTGAATAGTAACCGGTTAATTTTTCAGTTAAACGGCTGCTTCAGAAGCTTATGGCTTAGAAAATTAATCAAGTTCTAACAAAACAGTATTAAGAATATACGATTGGAAGTCGATGGTCTTTTCAAAAGCACGGATTTTTTAGTTAACCTTTTTTTTTTTTTGATGATAAATTGTTTTTTTTTAAATAAATTTCTTAACTTTCTTTTTAATTCGATTTAACAGCCTTTTTTCCCTTTTTTCTTTCTTTCTGAAATTGATTGTTTTGACTGATGCTTCAGTTGCCTGTCGTCGAATGAAATTATCATCAGTCAGTTACACGATTATATTTACTTTCGAGTGTAAGCTTACGCAGCAACCGGTCAATAACTATACGATATGCCCGTTGCCTTCTTTGATTCATTCATCGTTCATCGCTAATGAATACGGAGTCACGCTCAAATTTAATTACCTTTTTGTTGTAGATAGTCTTAATTAAACTCGAGTGCGTTGATTAAGTTTCTTCAGATATATGTAAATGTTTCTTTGACCTTTTTAAATAATTTTTTCTTTTCTAATTTATTAAGCACTAGGTCAGTTTTATAAATAATAAAAATTTGTATTTATATTTTCAATATTTCGCCACACCTTTGGGTGGCATCATCATCATCTGTTTTTTAAAATTTTTATAAGAATGTAAATGTTTAAAATTTTTGAGTTATTTTACTTGAATGTTTTTTGAGTTTTTAAATTTATAAGAATGTAAATGTTTAAATATTTGATTTTTTTGTCGTTTGGTTTTTGATTTTTCTGTTTTTGTTTGAAAAAATAATTTCATTTTAATTTTATTATTTTAAAAACAGAAAATCTAATTTTTTGTTTCCTGATGATGCCACCCAAAGGTGTGGCGAAATATTGAAAATATAAATACAAATTTTTATTATTTATAAAACTGACCTAGTGCTTAATAAATTAGAAAAGAAAAAAAAAATTCTTCAGATATTTTACTTTTGAAGTTGGAGCATCTGATGACAAAGTTGCGTCCAATTGAAGAAACAAAAAATTTTTTTTTCACCTATTGCAATCATAACAATAATTGTAATAATATTTATTATATCTTGAAAAAAAATTAAAACCACTTTAGAATTTCTAACGCAAGAACCTGTAGTTTTTATTACGTTTACGTTTTCATTTTAATGCAACAAATATTATTTTTTACTGTTTGCAGGTGTATGTAGCATAATTAAAGAGAGCGAAAAAAACATATGAAAAAATACCTTTTTATAAAAAAAAAAAAAATAAATAAAAAATAACACATTTACATGTGCATGGGGGAGGGAGGTGTGTTTCTTTTTCAAGCTAGAAAAAAATTCTATAAAATGCAAAATTTCTTGTTCTTTTTTCATTTTTCATTTAAAATGATGTCATTGCTTCCAGGTCCTTTAGATTAAACGAGTATAAAAAACTGGTAGGAAAAAATCTATGAAAAAGAAGAAGCAGAAACAGAGTCATTAAAATAAATTCAAAATAATTTACAGCGCAAACTAAAATAAAGGACACAAAATACATACAAAAAAAAACTTTTTATGCATAAAATATTAAATTTTTTCTCTTGCAACTTTTGCGTTGTATTTTTAGAGAGAAAATTTCTCTTTTTTTATTTGTTTTGATTTATCTGGCGTGACAGCTATAATTTTACCTTTTAAAAAATAAAGAGTGCTGCAGTGATTTCGGCTTCAAGCTTGTGGTTGCTTCTTAAATTATAATATTGTGAATAAAAGCTTGTTTTTACAAAATCGGTCGCTCTGTAAACGAGTTTAAGCTCGAGCAGCAAGAGATAACAATTTACGTTGCTATTTGCATAAATAATTTATGTATTATAATTTAAAATTTTTTTACCTTCTCAGTTTCTTACATTTAATTAATTTGTTAAATAATGTTTTGATTTATTGACTGATGATTATATGCATTTGATACAGACTTATTTTCAGTTTGTTAGAATTGTTACAGATAATAAATATGCCCTCAATACGGGGAATCGGCTTCAAAGTAGATACGGAGGCTATTATTCAAAAAAGAGACCCTAATTTAAAAATTAAAGTTATAACAGATTAATATTAATAATTAAAAAAAAAACAATAACCTTTCCCAACCAGTTTATAGTTTATTTTCCTTAAATCATTTTTGAAACATATTATGTATATTAATTTCCTTTTTTTTAAATTTTTTTAAATTAATATTTCATATTTTTGCGTTAATTAAAATTTAATTTATTCCTGATGAAGCCTTTTAATAAAACAGAGAAATATTGAAAAAATAAAATATAAAAAGAAAAAGTGTGACCTCAAGCTCAAATAGTTAAATAAAATATGTAGAAATAATTTATAAACGTTTTTTAATTAATTCATAATAAAATTTAAACAGGGTGCTTAATTCATTAAGCGCAATTTGGAACTAAATCTTTTTTAATGAAACATTTTTTCATTTTTTATTTTCCATATTTGGCTACTCCATTGGGTAGAATCGTCAGGAAACAAAAAATGTAAAATTTTTTTTATAACCAATAAAAATGAAAATATGTATGTCTATGTATCATTTACTATCTAAAAGCTTAATAAAATTAAAAAAAAAAAAAAAATTAATAAAAAAAAGACATTTTGCATAAAAGATAAGAAATAGATTATTTTGAAATAATAATGAGAGCGGTAATTAATTTTAACCAAATACAACCAAAATAAGGACGATTGAATATTAAATAGTTTACATTGGTTTTGTAAAGAGTTCTCATTTTGTTTTTAGCAGTTTGAGAACTTTGGTAGTTTTCTAAAAGAATTTTAGATGATCCATGAATCAGAAAAACAAGATTGCGCATTGCGCAAGACTGTTAGTTTGTTGTGTATCGTTTTCTTTTTTGTGTGACGTAGACGTAGAATATTTTTTCCAAACAAAGTGCAATTGTGTATGGAAAGTGCAACAAATTGAAGTAAAAAACATGAAAATTTTAATAAAAATAAAAAAGAAATGTGCAATTAATAAATGTGATTATAAAAACAATTCAAAAGCATGTAAAATAAGCTTTTTCAAGACGGTTCGCTCATTTAACTAAATTTTGTAAAAGATATAATTAAACAGGCTAATCATATTAAACGTGATAAAATAAAGTAAAATAAAGTATTTTTTAGAGCAAAAATGTATTTTTAAATTCGAAAAGTTAGTGCAGAGCTTGAAGACAACTACAGAATATAAAAAAACCAAAATTAGTAAAATAAAAAATTCAATTCAATTTTAAACGTTTTGGTTTTAATTTTATTTTGAAAACAAATTTGCGGCGTGGAAAGGGTTATTTTACTTTAACCCTTTCAATACTGACGGGACACATGTGTCCCACTGGGTGTTTCAAATTAACTAAAACAGAATTATTACCATATAATCCCATACATTTTTATCACATCTATTTGAGCCGGCCAAGAGATTGTTTTTATTGTTGTTGGATTAATTTTTCTAAATTACGCGATTAGAATTCATTTATTTTATATTTTCCGTCTTGTTACTATTGGAACGTAGGTGTCCAATAGTAATTTACTGATGGAACAACCCTGCTTCATCCTTTACTTAAACGCACCCTAAGGAACATTTTTTGAGCCATTATCAACTAACCAAATCAGAAAAAAAGTTTTGTATTAAAAAATTCGTATTGAAAAGGGTAAATTATTTAGCATTAAGGTCAGTATTATTATATTTTTTCTTTATAGAAATATTAATTTACAATAACTAATAAAATACCTTCTGAAATAAATAATTTTATAAAAGATTTATCATTTTTTCAGCCTGAATATACATATAGTTTAAAACCTAAGATCAAAAGTTTTACTCGACTATATCTATTTTCTTTCCATTTAAAATCTTGTTTATAACGATGCACCCGTTTAAAAGTTTTAAGGTTATTTTCAGTTTTGCAGCAAAAACTCTCTTTTACTTTTTACAACAAACACTAACTTTCATTCTATAATGACGTAGATGCGCAGAAGAAAATTTTTTGTACGGCTAAGTGCGCAATCTTGTTCTTGATTCATGTAGATGATCTGGCTTTAGTTACCAAATTTTGATACATATCGTTAATCTCATGTAAAAAGGCCCTGACGCGAATTTTTACGACGTTGACTTTTTTTCCTGATTTCAATACATTTCACACAAATACACCTCATCAATCATTCACATTTTAAATGTTACATTCTCATAAATACAGTTAGAATTATGTGATTTGCGGATTTTTTGCAATGGACTAACGATATTTTGTATTTGATTTACTTTTTCGTGCTTGATTGATTTTAAAAGATTCCGAATAATAAATTTTGATATTTTGTATTTTTATTAAAAGTTGTTATAGTTTATTAAAATCATATAACGTAAAAATTGTATCATAACATAAGAATTTTGTTTACAAAAAATGATACAAAAGCAAACCATATGAAGAATCAAAAAATAAAAAAATGTCTTAAAAATTGTTTAAACTTTAAAATAAGTTTTTCCAACATTAAATTTTTCTGCCTTGTTGTTAAGCAAACTCAGCATCACATTGATTAAAAGGCAACCCTTTTGCTTTGTATAAAAAAAAAGAAGCAAAAGCAGTAAATGAACATAAAATTATTTTAACCCATTGTCATATATTTAAAGATAAGTGTCGGTGGCAAATGGGTGGCTGGCAATAGGGTGTCCATTGGTTAGTCGGTTTGCTATTTTTGCGTTGAAAAGAATTAATGGCAATAGCAAGGTACGGACGAAGTGGAAGTAGTACAAAGATTTTTCTTTTTTATATTTCATATATTTCTGGCAAATTTTTTATTTGTGTATGTTTCATTTTTTATTTTTACTTTTTATACTTTTGTACTCTTTTTATATTTTTTGTTCTCTGGTTTTATGAAAGTTTTTTAATGTCGCATTTTTATATTTTTAACGAGAATATTTTACTTGAAATGAAAAAATGCTAAAGAAAATAAAGGATGGAAAAATATCCTGAATAAAAAATTTATATTAAAATTTATTTTGATGGACCTTTTTTATTTTCTTAAAAGGGGATAGTTGAGTTTTTATGGAACCATTATTTATTATTATTATTTTTTTTTTTGTTTTATTAAAAAAATTATAACGTACAGTTGAAAATGAATGGATATAGAATTTAATGCAATTTTTTAAATAAATTTTTTTGTACAAAAATATTTTATGGTTATATAAATACATATGTATGTGTGTTGTATTTACATGAAAAAATCTTCTTGAATATTAATTTTAATTTTAAACCTATTTTTCTATTTATAATATTTTTTCGATAACTTCTTGAATTTTTAATACTCCAACAATGAATTGTCAATCTGTTTAAAAATTACCCAGTTTTTCTTTTAAAATAAAAGACGCTTGTATACTCTTCTTTATAAAATGAAATATTTTTAGATTTAACATAGAAAACTAATTTTAGAGGCCAAATATTTACACATGTGAGGTGAATTTAAACTTGCACACAATTACAGGATTTAATTAATTTGTATTTTAATTATTAGATAATATTTATTTTGTAAGGTGAAATTAATCGAAAAGATAAATTATTGATCACTTTGAGGGCAACGTTTTCGTTTTGTCTACTTTTGGGGATTAATATTTCTAAGATGATGTATTAGATTATATTAAGATCAAATGCTAACAGATTTTACTTCGTCTTCGTTTTCCGGTAAGTTTTAAAAAGTAGGAAAGGCTGCTTCTTACGCGCTTAAACTTTTATTTTATTTTATGTAGAGTCGACTAATGTTGACAGTTACTAAAGAAATAATTTTATTTTGAAACACCTTCACATTACACAAGTTTAAAAATATTCCTATATTAGAAAGCATATAAGTTTGTCGGCTTACTTTGGACCATTGTGGTCCTTGAAAGGAAGGTTAGTGAGGCACCAGTGAAGTTACCAAATACTATCATTTTTGTTTAAAATTACTCTTGGGAAATTCCCAGGGAGCGAACTACTTTATATTGTATGCGTATTCAAAACTTTCATCGCAAGCCCTGATTCTGGTGTGTAAAAATTTTGTTATTGACTTTGTCAAGGTTTCTTATCAAATTTTAATCCATTTTATCACATTAGTCACTTCTCTTGCAAATCCAAAAAAAAAAAAAAATAAGAGATTATTTTTGAAAATATTTTTCATAAAATTTTTGGCGATATTTTTCTTTTTTCTAATTTATTAAGCACTAGGTCAGTTTTATAAATAATAAAAATTTTTTATTTATATAAATAAAAAAAAAAAAAAAAAAAAAAATTTTATTATTTATAAAACTGACCTAGTGCTTAATAAATTAGAAAAAAGAAAAATTATTTAAAAAGGTCAAAGAAACATTTACATATAATTTTTGGCGATATTTTCTTGATTTAATTAATTTTTTATTTATTTCATTTTTAGCCAAAAGAAGTAAAATAAAATATTCGTCATCATGTTGCCGCAGCAGTATTGTTTGCGATGGAAATACCACCACAGTAACTTGCAGACAATGTTCTCTCAACTGTTGGATCGAGGCTGCTTTTGTGATGTTACTTTGGCCTGTGAAGGACAACTTATAAGAGCCCATCGAGTGGTATTGTGTGCTTGCAGTACGTTTTTCGATACAGTCCTAACAAATTATGCCAGCGAACGAGATCCTATTATTATACTAAAAGATGTCACTTTTGCCGACATCAAATGTTTAATTGAATTTATGTACAAGGGCGAAATAAATGTTGAACATGTGAGTAGAGAAACTAAAATAAAATAAATTGAATTAAAAATGTTTAAAAAATTATTAATTACTTTTCTTATTTTATAAGGCTAATTTAGCATCTTTACTCAAAACCGCCGATGATCTCAAAATAAAAGGTCTAGCTGAAGTAACTTGGAGGGATGATGAGGAAATTCCTCCGCCACCAACACCGCAGACAGAATTCCATTCACCATCACAGTCTCGCAACCGAGATTCACACAACTATGACAGTTATGATCATGAAGCACAACACAGATCTCAATCACCGGACCCAGAACGTGAACAGAAAACTCCTTCTCCAAAGCATGCATCTACAGCTGCTCGCATGCCAACGTTGACGCCTATACCAACCTCAGCCGTTTCCATAGTAACGGCTGCCGGTTCTCCAATCGATACTTATTTGGGACCAAAGCGTAAACGTGGTCGCCCTCCATTGGATGATGCCTACGATGTGTTCAATGTGTAAATAACAATTTTCAACGCGTAAATCATGAATACTTAAATTTAAATTTTTCAGTAGAAAATTGGGTCATTACTCCGATCACGGCGATAGTGGGGCATACATGGAAGGATCTCAATATCATGATGAGCAAAACAATCACGGCACAACAACACAACGTTCCAGACCAAACTCACCTTTAGCAGCATCAGTTGTCTATCAAAAACATATCCAGCAACAGAAACAACGCCTCCGCTACCGACCTACACGAATTCAACATGATGATGACCAAATAGAGGATGAAGCAGCCACGGAACCAGAGTGGATAACTAGTTCATTGGAGCACGAAAATGAATCTAGAGATCCTTTAGGTCATGCAGAAGAAGATGAGGAGGAGCTGCAAGAAGTTAAAGAGGAAAACGAGAAAATCACTGTTGCAAAACGAAAATCGGAAAAACGTTTTAAAGATTCTGCATCTGAATATCCCAAAATAAAGGCATTAAAACGTAAAAATTCCAAAGAGGAAATGTTGCAGCATAAATCTGAAAACGAAGATGAACTAGAGACAGAAGACTCAGCTAATATGCCACAAAATATTGCAGAAATTGAAAAAGTACAGCAATCTGTTAAAGATAAATCATCTTTGAGTACAACTAATACATCTAATTCATCTGCTACAACCAATAACTCATCATCGTCTGCAACCTCTTCTTCCTCTTCATCGCCATCTACAAGTGCCGCTCATAAGGCTTCAACTTCATCCCATTCCTCTCAGCATCATCACTCTCATCATTCTCACTCTCATTCACATCATCCTCCACCACCCCCCTTACACCATTCTCATCATTATGGCAAATACCCACCAGAAGGTTATTTGATAAATGAACATGGCATTCTAATGACTCATGATTTTATACACGCGCCTACGGCCTCTATACCAACATCGTCAGCATCAGCTTCCAATGGTCATCATCCAGATGAATATGTTGATATCAAAATGGAAGAATTCAATGAAGCAGAATTGCGTTTGACAACAGAGGAAATGTCCCAGTGGCAGGATGTCATTAAAATGGACGACTATTTGGCTAAAGGGAGGCGTCCACAGTTCTGGGAAGAACCATTTACTCGAAGGGTTAGTATTTATAGCAGTAAAGTTCTATTTTTCTTTCTTTTTTTTAAGAAGTAGAAGGAATTTGAAATTTTTAACAATTAACGTAAAACTATTTAGGGGAATTTTAATGTTTTTATACCCACACTCACATAGTCATTCCGTTTGTAATTTCTAGAATATCCATTTCCGACCCCCTAAAGCGTATTTATTCTGACTTCATTTGAGTCTTTTGAGCGATGAGCGTCTATCCGTCCGTGTTAGTGTTGAAATCAAGTTTGCCGAGATTAGCTAGAGAAAAATTAAATACGCTAATTGATCTGGACACTATGTCTGATCAATCAAGAGGTGCTATTGGAAATCAGCATGATAGGTCAATGTCCGTCGAGGCAGCGGGCAAAACACCACGCCTACCTCTAATTTTTCATGTCATTTGGAACAATAAAGTAACTCCAATCAGACTATGCCGATTAAATTAATTACCGATATTGATTATTGAGGGTAAAAGCGCGTCTCGATGGCCATTTCGCTACTGCTTACTTAGCTCTTCAGGAAACTTCTGACAAACATTTCAAATAAACTAAAAATCTTTGTCCGAAACAAAAATCAAAGTTCAATCAAAAACAACAATAACCAAACAATAATTTCTATTTTTCTTTCTCCACTGTATATGGCTGACTTTTTTCGGCTCTTTTATACAGTTAAGAGTAGTAAAGATAATAGAATTATCCATTTTAAACTACAATTGGTAATCCCGAAAGAAATAATTTAAAAAAACGTTCCTGGTATTAAAATTTCACAGTTAACTAATTTTTCTTTCTGAAATATCTTTTGAGTTTAATTTTTTTAATCCGCCCTTTTCAAGAAAATTTATATAAAAACACTTCTCACTTGATAAAATTGCAAAAATTTTAATACTTGCAAACCTATTTGAATTTCATTTTAAATATTTTGCTTTATTTTGCAGGTTCTTGATGCCATTAAAAATAAAAGACTTGAAATGAAAAAAGCAGCACGAATTTTAGGCGTATCCTATGGCACACTATATGGGCGTTATCGTGAAGTATACGGATGCCTCAAACATCCATACAGGTAGGAAGGTACACTACATTTGCTTCTTATATTTCTTTCCATAAATGTCACTTTGTATTATTTTTATTTATTTATAACTTTTGACGACAAAATCAAACTTGTAGTTACATAAACTTTTAAAATTTCTATACTTTTTTTATTTTGCAGCAGCACATCTATGAGACCATCACAAAGCAGTTCTTTAAGTGTACAACCTAGATATGATATCGTATGGCCCTCTCCCAAACCGGGACAATTAGGTAAGTTTTAAATTAAAACAATTCTCAGCATTTTTTATTTGATGCATTTTTTTCTTGTTTATTCAAGATATTGGAAAACTGAGACCAAAAGATCTAAGTGAGCTCTGGACACGGCCGCAAATTTGAAAAAAGTCTCAACTTCCATCCAACCATTTGAACACAAAAACAAAAAAATAAGCATGCAGTAATAGTTTTTAACATATTTTTGTTTAAGTTTTTTCCATTTTCAATTGTAAATAACACAAGTTTAATTAGTTTTAAGAAAAGAAGTATTTACGTCATTAGATAATTAAAACTTTAAGTTCCAAACTTTATACATGTATTTATAAAAAAAAAAATTAGACCTAAATTTTGTTTAGTAAATTACATAAATGAATAAATTTTCAAAAAAAGACATTATTTAGTGTGAGGCTAGTTTAAGTATTTTTTATCTTCCTAAAATCGTATTAATGTTTGTGTGTTTGTTTATTTAATTTAGAAAACGAAAAATCTTGAAGAAAACACGTTGCAGAAAATCTTACCTTAATTTTAATTAAAATATATTTTCAATGAGTGTACATAATATTAATGAGAAAAAATAATTAAGAAATATCATTTTCATGTCTCTATTTATTAATTAGAAAATAAAAAGAAGTAAATTGTAAGATTTTTATTATTATTAAACACAGCACTGTGGTCGAATGCTACCCTGTCATCAACAATTTGAATATTTAGTGAGCAAAGAAGATTTTAAAGCAATAGGCGTGTCACATGTTATGTTTAAAATGGTTTTTGATGGCGTAGCAACAATTTTAATTAATTTTGTTATAGCTTCCTTACATTCCTTCGACAACTTTTCCAAGAGTTTAAAAGTTCAAAAATTCATTCCAAATCAATTTTTCTTAAATTCTAACGTAATGAATTAATTACAGGATTAATTTCAATTTATGTTGTAACGAAACTCTATGACTAAGCTTCAGTATATGGTTTTAGTACGAATTTAAGTTTGCGCTTGGACTGTTAGAAAATAAGTTTTAATTTGACAATAGAGGTTTTATTTAAAATATTTAGTTTAAACAGTAATTAGCAAAATAATATTTAAAGTATTTAATTATTCTTAACTAATTGTTCTTAACTCAAAAAATATAAAAACAATAATAAATAAAATAAATACATAACATAAATATCAATATCAATAAAAGGTCAAAAATATTCGAAAAAAAAATATTAAAATATTAAGGTCTCCGTTTTTTGCATTCAGTTCTTTTTTCTGTATTTTTGTGGCATCTAAACCAGAGTTGAAAGAAAAACTTTTGCTTAATCGGGCGTATTTCCGTTGGCATAGTCAAAATAAAAGTCATTTTTATGTCGTTTTCGTTTTTATGTCGCTTCGTTTTTAAAATGGTATTCCTGAAGTACGGCGAAGACGACGATAAAAAGTTATCGAAAACTACAATATAAGCGAAAAAACTTGGTAGCACTACAAAAAATAAGACTTTTTTTGTGTTGTTATTTATAAAAGCCTGCAATTTTTTTTAATTTCAAGTTCAAGTGAGGATGAAGAAGTGGTCAACATAACTATGCATCGGAAATTTTTACGGCAGAACGTTAATAATTTTAAATCTGGCCTCAGATTTGTTGGTCACCAGCTTCTTTTTCACTTTATATTTTAAATCTTTCCACACCTTTAAATTAAGTTATATATTTTAAAATTTTTAGTAATAACTTGTAGTTTATTTAGTTTTACCAAATTGCCGCAACCTATATTCGGCTATGCCGAATCTTATATAGCCTTCACCATCTACGTAAATCTAGTTTAGTGAAGTAACTCTAATCAAAAAAACAAGTAATGGGATGACATTACAAAAAATTGGTACTGCATATACATATATAATTTTACATAAAAATTACATCGGCTCTTAATGGGTTAAGCATTTTTAAAAAATATTTTAATTTATTTATCAAGCATAAGGTCTTTATTTTTTATTTTTTTTTAATATTTCGCTACTCCTTTGTGTAGCATCATTCAATAAATATTTGTATTTATTTTCAATAAATATTTGTTTTTCCTGATGATGCTACACAAAGGAGTAGCGAAATATTGAAAAAATAAAAATAAAAGACCTTGTGGTTGACAAATAAATTAAAATATAATTAATTAAAAGGTAAAAAAACTTTATTTTACCATTTTTAAAAAAGATTTAAAAAGATACGCATAATTATATTTCAAAAAATTTGAACATTTCAGAGCCCCGTAACCCGGAAAATATGGGTTAGCGCCAATTTTCTCACTTCATGTTTATTTTTTCATATATTTTAATACTCTATCGCTCCATATGTTTATTTTTTTGATTGGAGGTACTTTATTGTTCTAAATGACATGAAGGACATAGACCGATAACGCTGATTTCCAATAGCACCTAATTCGACACCATATCCGATCGATTGACATATTTTTTTTTTTTTTTTTTTGTAAAATGATTGCCTCGGCCAACTTGAACCAGTAAGAGTGCTATATCCTTCATTATCTATGTAAATCTAGTTTAGTGAAGTAACTCCAATCAAAAAAGCAAGTATTGGGATGAGAGAGAATTAAAAATAAAAAAATTTGTTGCAGCATATGTATATTATTTTACATAAAAATGCCATCGGCCATTAATGGGTGAAGCATTTTTTTAAATTTTTGTATTTCCTTAAAGATCTCTTCAAAAGCTTTAAAACAATACGAGTACCCATATTGATATTTTAAAAAATTTGAAAATTTCAGCGCCCCATTTATTTTTTGATTGATTTATTGTTAAAAATGACATGAAGAGGTAGGCGTGGTGTTTTTCCTGCTGCCTCGAAGAACATGGACCGATCATACTAATTTCCAATAGCACCTCTTTCGACACTATGTCTGATCGATTGATATATTTACTTTTTGTGAAATCAAGTTTGCCGAGGTAACTAACACTAACAAACACACAGGGCAAACAGACGGACGTCGCTTAATCGAATTCGCTATGCATAAGATATCAGAATATATACACTTTATGGGGTCGGAAATTAATATTGTAGAAATATTATACGTAAAAACTTTGCAGGTTCCGAAACTAAGGGTCATCCACAAAATATTCACTTAAAATGTTTTGCTTTAGTTTGCATTTTACTTTCCGGACACAACTTTTTTTAATTTTTTGCACTGCGTCCGTAAACTACTTTTGTTCCAAAATATACATACATATATAACATTCCTGATAATTTTAACAATAATAACAATTCTGGCGTTTGTGTTGTTTAAAATAAAATTTTATTAATTATCATATTATCTTTCTTTTCTATTTTATTTAAGCACTAGATCAGTTTTAAACTAAAAATATTATTTGGTATTTTTTTTAATAACAAATAAATAATATTTTTTTTATTATTTATATTCAAAAATATATAATATTTTTATTTTAGTGCTTGAATAAAATAGAAAAAAAAATTAATTATAAAGGTCAACAAAACAATAACATTTTATTATTATTATCATTTACCGCCTTGTCAAAATCGGATTTTCCAATTGTAAAGCGTTATCGCTGCGTTGTTTCGGCATGCTACATGAAAAATGTAGATGCACGAACGCTTTTGACGGCAAAAAACGCTTTTCGCTTTTCGCTCTTGTTTAGTTTTGGCTGCAATTTTGTTGTGTAGAGTAGCCGCCAAAAGTTATTTTTTTATTACTCTTTAAAATGGAATTGTATCAAGTGTTTTACATCAATTTAAAAAACAAAGCTTACTAAAAACGTTATTAAAAAGGATAAAAAAGTGTGCAGTAATTGTGTTTTGACGTTTGCCATATAGTTAATAACCTGTTTTTCTTTTTATTGTTGTAGCGGCGCTGCCACCTCTTATAAATTCCCTTTGCAATTTCCAAGGTCATCAATCTCAGAGTTCCCGGAGTATTTTTAACTATAGTTTTCTTAGTCGTTGCCAGACTATGCTAACCTTCCCCTATTTTTAGCTGACATACCATATCGTGGCTACCTTACTTTTAGGTGCTGCCAGAGTAGACGATTTGTGCCTGTTTACATGAGACATGAATTACTGTGAAGTCCTAATGGCAAAATTTCCATGGAAAACGTCTATAGCATAACGTACTCATGTTAAATTTACAAGTTTTAATTGTCGTAAAGGGAAATACTGCATATTTTTGCTGTGGGTGTGTAATTGTATTGGAAACTTAGATAATGTAAAAAAATTTCATGCGATTAAAAGTTCTGAGGTATTAAAATAAATTTATTTAGTTTAAAATATTATCCATTTAAAAAATGGCATTTTATCAAATAGGAATTGAACCCTCTTTTTATATCAAAACAACAACGTAATACACTTAAATTTCATTTCTAAGTTAAACATGGACATTAACTTTTTTCTTGTGTGTATCTTTTTATAATTGCTCTCATGTGGTAATAGTGTTGTATCAATAAAATTGAGAGAGCGACCACTGATATCAAAGAGCGTTTGGCTATGCCAAATCTTATATATTCTTTATCATATATGTAAACCTAATTTAGTGAAGTAACTCAAAAAAAAAAAAAACAAATTACAAATTAAAAAATTACGTACTATATGCAATTTTACCTATAAATGTCATCGGCTCTCAATGGGATAAGCATTTCTAAAAAATCTTAGTATTTCCTTAAAGATCTCTTCAAAAGCTTTTAAATGTAACTCCTAAAGATTCTTTTTTATGAAAAGTTCGGAAAATATGAGCCGGCGGACCGATCTTTCTGATTTTCAGTAGCAACTCGTTCGAAAGTATATCTGATAAATTGCCATTATTAAATTTTCTCTAGCTGATCTAGTGCCTTGCCAAACTTGACATCGTTCAATTAGCTTCGCTATGTATAAGAACTCAAAATATATGTGCATAATTTATCGGAGATACACCCTATTTTTCTATACAAAATTTGAATAGAATGAAAATAGCCATATGGATATGCTTTCCCCGCAGTAATACAGTTTATTTTTTGTTGTTATAATTTTCGGTAATAACCGTCGTCACTGGCTGTGTACTTTGGATGTTCGGCGAGCGCTTTCGATGTGATAACATCATTTTCAAGCCGCGTTTTTGTTTAAACTGAAGAGATAGTGTAAAAAATAGATAGTGTAAAGAATAAAAGGTGGTGGGTTTAGGTAATTTTCGTCCGTTTAAATAGTATTATGCAGGTAGATTGCCTGATATCTGTCTTGTTTATTGGGGTAAATAATTAATATTTGGGTCTTTTATTATTAGATAGGTAAGTGTGACCGTCTGTGGGTGTTTTTCGTTTGTAAGAGTGTTTTAGTAATTTTAGTGGTGTAAAAATCGTGTCAGAGGTTGTGTTTACCTGTTCGTTAATAATGTCTCTGTTAAACGTTCGTGTTTTGTAAATTTCCATGTTTTCAAGAATGTCTAGTCTTCGTCCTTTTTTACTTGGGTGTAATACTGTCATACATTCATCTATTTCCTTTGGTTCGTGTCCATGTGTGTTAAGGTGTTTTGCGAAATTGGAGTCTTCCCTTTTCCTTTTGTATGATCGTATGTGTTCTGTAAACCTTGTTTTTAATGTTCGTCCAGTTTATTTTTTCTTTAAAATAATAAATATTTAATGAGAATAGCATGAAACGTTTATATTTTAAAGAATCAATTACAATAACCGTAGGCTTACATAAAATCGAGATTGTTTCTCTTTTACGGATAAAATGTCAGTGTCACATCTCTTATTCGAATATTTCTCGGAGATATTCTCGAAGTTCTTGTTTAGTTAACTTTTTTCCTTTGTACACTTTCTGCTACAACTCAAGTATGTAAACGATAAACTTAATAAAAAACGATTGTTGAAGATATTCGATTGATATTTAATTTTTATTTTTGAGACAAAAATTTCGAATCGTCAAAACGTATATCAGCTCTATTAATCGTAGAAATATAAATGAATCGATAAGTCTGGCAGCAGCGGCAGATTGCAAAAATATGTGCTCTTGAGTAATTGAGAGCCAAATATAATCGTTTAACCATTTTGAGTTTTTAAAAAATTTGTTCATTACGTTTTTGGTCTTCTTATGCGTTGGTTGTGTTAATTGGTGTTCGCGTTAAAATTTGTATAAAAGTGTATGGGTGAGAAACAAACAAAAAATCTAGTGTACCCCATTAAAAATTGTGTCCAATTTTCGTCTTGATTAAACTTAAGTGAGTTAATTTAACTTGTAAATAAAAACTGTGGTATTAATTAAATAAAATATGGCTAATGTATAGGGGACGCCACACGTTTAAATACGTAAAGCTAACTTCAAAAGAAAAAATAAATTTATTAATAGTCACAGATCTTGTGAAAACAAATTATAAACACATATGTAGTATTAAAGTGAATATACAATATCTATGTTTTAATTAAAGAAAGTTATTTTGCAAGTGGCTGTACTGAAATCAAGAAGAATACGTGTATCACAACTCTAAGGTCTACTGCGACAAAAACATCAACAAACATCATTATTTTTAAAATAAATATTTTTCTATTTCTTAAGTGAGCTTTTATGTCTGAAATTCTCTTAAATAAATCTAATGCTACAAACAGAAAATAAATGCACATAAATACCTCAACTTAAACCAGTAACGAAAATTTATTTAGAAAAAACGTATGCATATGGATATCAAAAAAAAAACAATTTTGTTGTTGCGAAATTTTACTCAAAAAGAAAAAAAAATTATTAACAACACTCTTTTTTCAAAGACAACTCTCACGTTCACCTGAGCGTGGCTTTATCTTCTCTCTCCTATATTTATATACACTTTTTTTTTATAGGGAAAAATAAACATTACAAACACAACCACATATTTGTAAATAAAAAAGAGAGCAGTGTGTGCCTCAGTTTCTGTTTAAAGATTTTCTTCTTTTTATAATTAATAAAGAAATTTGTGAATATAAAATAATTTTTGTGTATTAAATTGCAATTTCAATATATTTCGCGGCTGGCAACTTAGTCAATTAAGTAAATAACTGTAATATTCTGCATGTTCTGCAACTTTTGTTGTCCTGTTATTTTATTGTCTGGTTTTATCTCATAAAATTTATGATGAATGTGATGATGTGTTTGTAAAAAGTGTATGTATTTTTGTTTATGGTACTGTGCGCTAATGGTATTGCCATATGAACGTGCTTGTTTATGTATATAAGGAATTTCTTTTTACGAAAAAGGAATTACACAGATATATTCAGATATCAATCATAACTAAAATTATTTAAAGGTAAGAGGTATTTTTTTAATTTGTATTTAATTTACTTAATAAAAACTAAATTTTAAAACGTTTTTTTATTACTTGTTAAACAATTTTATAGGTACCTAAGTAAAAATAATTTTGTAGATTTAGGTAGGTATCTAATTTTTTAAAGTATTTTTTACGTTTGTTTATATGAATGTACATACGTAGCTGCGAAGGTTCCTATTGTTTCTCTTATATCAGAATTTTTCCACATGCCTAGCAATTTCCAAAATTGTTTGTCGTCATAATGTTTTGGCAAGAAGTTTATTTCTAATCAGGTATAAGGATATGGCAGGCACCACTTTCTTTTCTCTAAAAAATTAACTTAAAAAACTTATTCTTGAAATAGTTTGCAACATAAACATATTAATGCTTTTTCAAAAGTTAGGTCCCTTTAAAATACATAAATAAAAACAAAATACTATCTTATGCCGCACATCTTTTTCATCTTCCCAATCAAGTTTGCAAGGCGGCAATGACGAATCAGATGAAAATGAACTGTACCTCACCTTAATTATGTAGTGTAACATAGGTTAGGCTGTTGCGAAAACTTAGTCGAGTCAAAATTTCTTTCTGATGACGTTTGTACATTAATAAAAAGAAAAAAAAAAAAAAAATGTAAATAGTAACAGGTCTAACTTATAAAAGCGCTTAAACGTTCGTCAACGTGTCAAAAGTTCTCACTGTCATACATTATCTATAAATTAAACACCTAAATATTGCGGCTTCAATGCTTAGCAATAGGCTAACCGATTTTACAGCTCGTTAGGTTGACTGCTTTCTTGTTTGAGCTCTTAAAATTGTTCTTGTACCTAATTGTTGAAAAGTAATGTGTCTACTTTTATTTCTACTCAAGGGTTTGTTAAACTGTATAGGCGCTACACAACGTGCGCCTTCCATCATGATTTGGTTATACTGCAAAGCGCAAGGCAGCGTTGCGGTTGGCGTGCTGTTTTGCGTTAGTCTGTAGAGACAACAAAATTTTTTTATTTGTAAGCTTTTATACATTTTGAAAAGAATATTTTATAAAAAAAAATTTATTTTTATGCTGAAATGTTCTAAGCAGATATTCACCCATTTAATTTCAAGATAATTTTAGTTAATTTTTATTTATTTAGAATTTAATAAAATCCTTTTGTTTGGCATTTCTTGTATAAAATTAACACTTGACTCACTCTAGAGTTAGTTTAGTTTTTTGTAGGTATAAAATATTTTTATATTTTAAAGATTAATTTGTTTTTTATTTTTTCGTTTGATTTACATCTGCTAATTTTGTTTGTGTGTATGTATTTATCAATTGTTGTGCAGCAACCTCTGACAGGTGGTAGTGTGCGATTTAAATTTTCCCATTAAACAAGTTGTGCTATTTTGTTTTAATTCTTGTCTTCCTTTTGTTAGTTTCTTTTCTTTCAAATTTTTAACAGAACATTGAAAAACTCATACACACACACACATCTCATTGTGTGCTGTCTGTATACAAATCACTGCCTGTTTCCTTCCTTTGAACCGCATTAGAAATTTGCAAAATTCTTCAGCAAAAAACAGGTTTTCTAACAACACATAAACAAGTTATTGAGTACTAGTGTTTAAAGGTTTTAAAAGAGAACAATGACAAAACAATGAGTAATAGAGAAACTTAAATAAATCACACTCAATTTGAACTAAGGTGGGGCAGGCAGTCAGTATTGTAAATGACGCTAAATGCGTTCAAGTCGAAACTTTTATTTTAAGTAAACCAAACAAAATAGAAAACGTATCTCACACTAATCCCATCCCCCCCTTCACTAAGAAGACTGACTTTTATAAAAAATTTGTTTAAACCTAACTTCATTATTAAGTTTAAAAGCACAATTAGAATAATCACAAAAAAATCATCTCTCGAAGATAGATTTCGTTTCTCTCGGAGTGTTTCGTTATGAGTAAATGTTTATTAAATTTTCATTAACTCCGGCTAAAAGCGCTTTATTTTAACCAGATTCCTACATACTTACACACATGCGTAAAAATTATTTTTTGTGACATCTAAATGGCCTCAAGACTTCTCTCATTATCATCATCATCATAATTAGAAATGACGTCAGCCTTTGAATAGTAACAAACATAAATTAACATTCAATCTAAAAAATAAAAATAAATAAAAACACAAAAATTTAGCATTTACACAACAGTTGTCTTCGTATCTATATTCGTGAGTTTAGTGCGTACTGTTGCGTGATTTTTTGTTTTTTTTTTTGTTTAAGATTTTTTTGGGTCGTTTGCGTTTTATTAAAAAAAAAAATGAAACTGTTTTTTTTAATTAATGAATGTGTTTTTTGTTGTCTGGAATAGATTTATAAAATTTATATGTTCTTATTTTATTAAATATATTTTTAGAAATGTTACATTTATGAAAATTATAAATATTTAAAAGCGAAAAAAAGAAAATATGAGGAGAGAAATAATTTTTCACAAACGCACAATAATTTTAAATTTGAATTTGAATTTATTTTAATTTTTATTTTCTTCCTTTACACCGTATTTAACATTTCGTAAAGTATTTTTTTTTTTTTTTTTTTTTTTTTGTTGCCGAGATTGCCTCCTCATTCGATGCAAAATGTTTGCTGAAATATTAGTTTTCCTTAACTTTTAAATAAAAATTATGTATTTAGCAATAAAAATTGATTTAGAGTGAGTGTATTAATTTCAAATATAAGTTTTATTTTATTTTGGAATTAAAATTCAAAATCTAACAATTTAAAAAAAGGATATATTAAAGAAGATGAAAATTTATTTATCTATTCGAAAATGCTTCCATCGAAAAGTCAATTTCCTTTAATGTGAAAAGGCGCTCTATATTCCCACAATGTGTTACGCTTCTAATGATTATTATTTTTAGTTTTGAGCAGTAATTGCTACAGAGCATGTTTTTCTTAAAATAATTTCATGGCACTAATAGTTGTCGAAATTTTATATCAATGTTTCTTTAAATGTATAATCAGGATCCCAATGTTGAGTACGGGATCGCACCTATCATTTGTAAATGAAATCGTGGCAACATCCAGAGTTCAGAACAGATGTGTGACAAAATTTTTTACACATCTAAATTTTATTATCATTTGTTATGTGTTGATAAAAATGTGTAAACTTTTACCAGAGATGAATGAAAACATTTTTAATTTGGTTAGTGATTTCAATAATATTTTTTTTTGTATTATATTTTCATTTTATTTATTAAATGTTTTTATCTATTTATTTTTTGTTTGTGTACTACGCACAAACATTTTCTTTCGTAATCAAATGATGTTGCTAATAATTTTTCGACACTTTAGTGAGAATCCCTAGCAGATCTGCTTGCTTTACAATTTTTGTTTGGTTAAACTATTATTAAAAAATCTAATGCAGCGAAAGCCGACAGACTACGAATGAAATATTTTATAAAAAAGATTGTTATTAATAATTGTTAATAAGCAGTGTGCTTCATTGCCCTTTTTGTCAATTGACCCAGAACAAAATAACGTGGTTTCACAACCACCCCCTCACTGTCTAATTTTTAGACAGTTTTATAGCTTTTACTAAAATGTTTTTTAGTTATTAGCCAAAATAAATATTAAATAGTTGTTTCCGTTACTTTTTAAATATATTTGGTTGATTGTATTTTGTTAAAAATTTAATCAATTTTAACGCGTTGTCTCAATTTTCTTATTTTTGTTTTTGTATCGAAATTTAAGTTTTGTAAAGACTTTTTTGCTTAATTGAGTTTAAGTTTTTCAGAATTTATATTCAACAGCATATTTTTTGTTGATTTTGCTTTTAATTATTTATTTATTTTGTCTGTTTTGCTTCTTCCAGCGTATGTGCTTGTTGTTTCAATGCTGTTAAAAGCATTACGTCATGTTGTTAAGAAGATGATGTAGAATTATTGCTATTGTTTTTATTATTATGAAGCTTCTAAAATATCAAAAAGGGGAAACAATTTAACAACTGTCACAATATTAAAATTAATATAAAAAAAAAAAAAAAATATGCGTTACACTAAATTATTGTAGCAGTTTGAAATATGAACATCCCTAATTTTTAAGGTACATAACATCATCAGCATGAAAAAAAAATTATAAAAATTGTTTTACTTTGAATTATTGACCACAAGGACCACAATATTTATCGATGTCTAAGACAACAATGTATCATTGCCTTCGAACTTCAGAAGAACTTGTTCATACCTAATGAAACAATCCCGTCTAAAAAACGAATTGAATCTAATTTATTTCCTCAGTTTTAACATCGAGCTGAAAAAAGCTAATAAAAATATATTTTTTGAAGATATTTTGGCGTTAATTTTAAAAACTAAGGAAATAGGAAATAGATGTTAAACGAGTGTTTTTTCTTGAAATATGTATGTAAAGGGGATGTCATTTTGGCTCTTTTTTTCAAGTTAAAATAGAATGAGCACAAAATACAAAAATACATTTTCTTTTCTTTCCTTTTTTTTGTGATTTTATTTATCACAATTTCCATAAGTTGCTAAATCTGTAAAACAAAAATTTGAAAAATTTTCGAATGCTTTGTATTAATGTGTGTACAACAGTCGAATTCATAAAAATGATGTCATTTTGACAAAAAAAAAAAATAATAAATAAATAAATTTATGTATATGAGTGTGTGTGTGTTTGTGTGAATAAATCCTTTTTATGTATGCGGCTACAAATCATTCGTCTTTCTTTATAAAATCTTAGAGTTTGTGTTTCCTTTCACTTCATATTTCAAAAATTCTATCATGTGCATATGACATTTAACACGATTATAACAAAAATAACAATGTCATAAGATCATCTATCTCTATAAGACTTTGCAGGAACATACGTATAAAAAAGTAAAATCAATAAAGTTTTCTACGCGCACTTGCAGGATACACAAACTGACGTCATTCTAACTTTGGTCATCGGTTTTATAAAATTTATTTAGTAAAGTCGTGTTGTACTTTGTTATAATTTTAGGGGTTAATTTTATTTTTAGTTGGAAATCAAATATTATTGTTTGTGACTTTCCTTTCGATTTGAATAAAAACGAAAGCAGTGTGAAAAAAAGTTATAAATAATAAAAAAATGCCTGTAGGAGGAGGCAAGGAGCTTGAAAGCCGTAAAGTTTATTTTTTCTTTTCTATGCAAAAAGAGAAAGGAAATGAATTTTACTTTGACTTTTATTTTCTATAAAAATAAAAAACAAAAATTACAGAAACATATTTAGCTGTTGATTGGTTTCTAATCTATTGTGTCGAGTGGGTGATGTTGTGAACTATGACAATGGAGGAAAGTCAATTGATCACGATGTTTTTAAATTAAAATTACTGACTTTAGACATGATCTGTTCCTTTTATATACACATATGTATGTATGTACATATTTATGTATGTATATAACTTTGGTTAAGTCAATATGATGGCAATTTCTATTGAAAATTTAGTAATTTAAGAAGAAACTTCATTTTTGTGTGGGTGGCAGTATTCGTCTCTTTCGTTGAGCAAACGCTGTGTATTTATTTACCTTCTGGCAGCCGTATTTATTTTTTTTGTGTTTATATTTATTTTGCTTCTTAACATTAAAATTTGCTTAAAATATATAGTATATACTTAAGCTGCTACTATTGTAATTTCTATATATATATATATATATATATTAAATTGGTTTGCAATTTGACACGTATTGAAAAATTTGAGTCTTTATTGCTGCTTTTGTTTTTTGTTTTTAAATCAAAACAGTTAAAATAATGTGTATAAAAGAATTAATATAAATACAGCGAAACAAATAAATGAGCCATTTTCTTTGAGAGTGGTCTAAGTCTGTTTATGGCAAAAATTTAAACCTTTAATAAATCTGCCTTAAGCTTGATAACTACAAACAGCTCCAAATAGTTCTTCGAAAAAACTGAGTTCCTAATATTATCATGTGTAGCCCATTGTCTTCAAATATTTAATACGTTCACTATTACCGACCATCTCATAATAAATAATAATTTTTTATGAAATACTTACTAAGTCTCATTAAAAGACAAAAGTAAATTGAAAAAAAAAAAAATAATAAAACACTATTTTGAAGATGTTATTAAAATAAAACATTTTTAAATTTAATTAGTTAACGCTTATGAAATCCCCTTTAGAATGTGCTCTACTCAACTCTCTAGGGGTTATAGAACATGAATAAGAATATATTTCAGCTTCGAGCGCATATGCAAAAAAGCTTTATTTTTCTAGTTTTATACGGATGTACATAGCTAAAAAATTGTAAATCGTATTTTGTTGTCTTTAAAGCTGAGTCACAAAAAATATAAAAAATCACGTTAAATCAATTAAAAATTTAAACAAGTAAGAGTTCTATATTCCGAATCTTATATACCCTTCACCATCACATCAATCAAAAAAACAAATATTAGGTTGACAGAGAATTAAAAAAATTAAAAAATTGGTACTGCATATTTATAATTTTACATAATAATGACATCGGCTCTTAATGGGTTAAGCATTTTTAAAAAAAGTTAGTATTACCTTAACGACCTCTTCAAAAGCTATAAAATGATACCCATATTGATATTTTAAAAAATGTGAAAGTTTCAGAGCCCCGAAACCCGGAAAATATGGGTGAGCGCCAATTTTTTCACTTAATAGTTACCGAGATAAATGAGTTTTAAGTTTTTCTACTTTTTGTTGTCAAGGGTATAAAAAACATAAAATGAACATGTTCTTATCTTTTTCAAACCATTCAACAAAATCTTGAATCTCAATTTAATATAAAATGGACTACTTAAAAAAAAACGAGCTAAAAGTAGCGTTTGGTAGCAGTCTATTGCAGTCGTTTTCCGCTGAGTATTGTCCTTAAAATTTGTAACAGGAAGATAAATTCTAAATCTTTTGTTATTGATTTTATTATTTCAGTTTATACTCGTATCGATTTGTTTGTTTTCTTTACAAAGATTTATTGCTAGAACTTTTTTCAGACACTTGCCACTCGTGAATTTTTTAAGCACAACAAGTCCTAGCAAGGATTCATATTAAACTTTTTAAACTTATCAGTAAGAGCAAAAATATTTAACGATTATTATTATTATTTTTTTTTCTATTTGTTGTTTCTGATGGTTTTCCTTCAAAAATGTTTTTTTTGTTATTTATTTACATTTTTCCATTTTTGCTAATTACAGGTCGTTCTCTTGTTGTTTCGTTTGTGTTTGTGTTCTGCATTCAAGTATTTCTTTCTATGCACTACTTTTTTGCACTCCTTCATAATAACGATTTATATTTTAAATAAAAAACATAAATATATTTTCACTGGTTGATTGTTGCCACTTTGTTGTGGTATGTTGTTTTGTAGCTTTTCAGGTTATTGCACTAAAAAGTGTCGATTTTTATTTGTTCGATTGTATGTATTTTGTTGGCTAAAGCTTTGGGCTTTTATTATGAAATATATTTTCCCAGTAAATTTTTCTTGTCTGTTTTGTGTTTTATTATTTTTTATTTTTTTAACACATGTATCTACAATTTACACTTGTAATAAATAAAAAAAAAAAAACATAATATACTCTCTCGTTCGTTGTATGCAGAGTACTCGTAAAGTACATTCATACGGGCTTAGTTTTCCTACAACAACAACAACAATAAAAGAAAAAACTATCTGAGCAAACATGAGAGCATGAATGAATGATTGTTAATGCAAAGATAAGACACCTTTATGATTTGGAATTTTTTTTATGGAAAAAAATCAGGTTAATTGCTTTGCATACTTACCGGATGCAAAAAAAAAATGTTAAATACTGTGTTTATTTAAGCTAAACAAGAAAAAAAAAATTACCTTTAAATCGTTTTAAGCTGAACATTTTTTTTACTACTTTCATTGTATAACTCTTGTTTCTTTATCTTTTGAAGTATTTTCTACATGTGTGATCTAAGTTGGAAAAGCATACAGACAGATTAAGGAAGTACATACATATATCCATTGATAAATAAAATTGGAACAAGCAAATTTATATATAAAATTTATTTAAAAGTAAAATAGCAGTTTTAAAGCTTTAGTCTATAGCTCATATGTATGCAGTTGGATTACGTTAAATTTAAGCATAGTAGAAAGTTACTCATGAACGTGTGCAGCACACGTGCCAAAATGTACATGGATTTGAGCAATAATGTTTATCTTAAGACGCAAGCACATGAGTGTATATAGACTATAGAAGCACACGCACATGTGCAAAGAGCAACAAAAAATTATTTAAGGTACAAGCACATGAGTGAACACATTACGCGTTTCGTTTCGTTTTTTTTTTTTTAACTACGCAGTTAAAATTGTTTTCAAATAGGTAAATATTACACATTAAAAATGTGCAAGTTCGTTTGCGCTCATTTGCCATACATATTTAAAGTGGCACACTAAGTGAGAGTAAGCAAGTAGAACTTGTTCATGTGCGTTTAGTAATTTCTATAATATCCATTTCCGACCCTTTTAAGTATATATATATTTAGAGTTTTTATGCATAGCGAAGACGATTAAGGAATGTCCGTCTGGCCGTCCGTATTAGTGTTGAAATTAACTTTGCTAAGTTACTAGATGAGCTAGAGAAACGCGCCAATCGATTAGACTTAGTTTCGAAAGATTTGCTATTGGAAATCAGCAAGATCGGTACATGTACTTAGACGCAGCGCCTACCTCTAGTGTTTCCATATTATCTGGAAAAATGAAATAACGCCAATAGAAAAGCAAATATATGGGGCGATAGAAAATCAAAAATAAGAAAAAAACATCCAGGGAAAAAAGTGGCGCTCGTCCATATTTTTTGAGTTACGGACCTCAAAAATTTTCTGATTTTTAAAATATAAATATGGGTATCATTTAAAAGCTTTTGAGGAGATCTTTAGGGATATACGTACACATATACCAAATTGCCCTACCCAATAAAAGCCGACGACATTTTTATGTAAAATGATGTATATGCAGTACTTAATTTTCTTTTTTCTTATTTTTTAATTCTTTGTCACCCCAATATTTGATTTTTTGATTGGAGTTACTTCACTAAAATAGATTAACTTAGATGGTAAGATATGGCATAGTCGAATATAGCACTCTTACTTGTTATTTTAACAAATGCTACGAAATGATACAAAATCAAAAGAGCGATAATCACCTGCATCTTGTAATCTAGGGCCGTTTGAGCAACTACGAACGCAACAGTCATACACACTCACACAAACCTTCATTATAATTGCAGCGCCCACAATAAATCAAAACTTTGTGTCCAGCCATTACGGTTTCAGGATACTAATATAAATATTCTGTTAAAAGATATTAATTGCAGATCGAAGTAATTTATAAAATACTATAGTTGTTCACATAGTATTTGGTTTATCGGTAGATTAAGTAAATTATATTATCAAATAGCATTAAATTAAGCTAAAGATAAACCGATTATTAAACGGCTAAATATTAACGCCGACTAATTGTTTGTTCGATGAATCAATAAAAAACATAAAGGCAATTAATTAAATGACCAAGAGTAAATACGTTGAGATGCAATTTATTTTTAATTACCATAAAATTTTAAACAAATAAATATATTTTTGAGAAAAATTTACTAAAAGTAATTGAAGTTGCTCACGCGCATGTGTTAAGTTCCAGTGAAATGATGCATGTCCGGTTCGGTTCGGTTCGAATCAGAATCAAATACTTGTGATTTAATTTTTAAATATGTTTAAAACAAAAACAACAAATTGTGTTCATAATTTTTTTAATAAGTTTAAAATTGTTGCAAATGATTTATGCAGAAATCACAATGAATATTTTCAATTATGAAAAATAAAAAATCAAACAAAAGGCAAACCATGATGTCATTATTTGAAATTGTACAGTTCGTTTGCTGTAAAATGACATAACGACATTGACTGGTTAAAATGTTCTTAAAAGTTAAAAACAAAAGTAATGGCTTTGATAAAAAATTTTTAATAAAACACGTTTTCGTTAAATGATTAATAATAAAAAAATGAAAATAAAAACAACTTTTTTTAGCTGCAATTTAAATTTTAAACTAGAAAATTTAACAAGAGTAACATGAATCATTTCTCTATAAAAGATTTAAAAATAACTTCAAGAAATTATATCTATTTGATTCCCACAGATCACTGCACATGACCGAGCTTTTTATTGCAAACAAAAAGAAAATCTATTTAAGTTGTGATTTAAAATAAAGGTTGGGTTCAATTTGATGCAAGAAATTGAAAAATAAATTGGATCGTTCATATTATAATTACTATTTATTATGGGTATTTACTTGATTTACATATAAATTTTTGTTATTTTATATTCCAGTGAATTGTAATAATTGTTTCTACTTTTTTATTTTTGAAAGCATATGTCCATCAAATTTTGTTACAATCTTTTCTACAATCACGTTTAAAATGAGAAATTTAAGCAGAAGTCAATTAGTCTTTAGATAATCACACAAGGGGCCGGTAGAAAATTTTTAAACAAGGCAGGTTTTTGCAAAATGTTTAGTTGTAAAAGACAAGTAATTAATTTCGAGAATAATCTACTCATGATAATTTGAGTGAAACAAAATCCCGTTTGCTTACAATAGATATTGAACTCAAATGTGTGACTGCTTCCGTAGCTTGTTTTAGGATTTTTTCTTCATGATTCGATGAATTCGACGAATCTTGGGTTCAAAAATATCCAGAGGTCACTAGAAATATGACCAACAATTAGTTATAGAGTGATTGAAAAATAGTCTAGGTGGTCCAAGCTTTTCAGTTGATTTTAAGTGTTTTTAGAGCTTCCAGGACCACATGATTTTTGAATAGAGTGAGTCCTTCAATTTAGCACCGCTAGGCTTTTTTGTTATTAATTATAATTACAAATATTTTACTCTTGTAATATTAAAATCTTGTTAGAATAGAGTAAGAGTTTTTATTCTATAAATGTATGAAAAAAATATTTATTCGTGTTGGTCGTGCGGTTTTAATAAAATTTGGGTTTTGAATTAAAATACAAACACTTTGTTTATTTAAGTGAAACAACTGCTTACAAAAATTTTACAAATACATATTTCTAATAAAAGAAATATTTCTTCTAGCCAAACTTGCAAGAGAAGAGAACAAGTTGTGGTTGTGTGCAACAAGATATGATTATCGTAAAAAAACACAAAAGACCAATAATAACTTGTTGACCTTTGAAGAGTCTGTTCTTTTTATATTTTTACTTATTTTTTATTTTTTTATATTCATAATATAGCATCGTTGTATCTGCTAGATACACTCATCATTTCAAGTCATATATCTCATACAGAACAACATTCATTTCATACTTAAAGTATCGTTGTGTAAAAAAATTCAAAACTTACTAAAACATTCTCATGTTACAGACAACTAGTTTTACTTTATTTTTTATTTATTTATTTTTTTAATAAAGTTCAAGACTTTAATTTCTATCTTATTTTTTTTTTTGTTACGTTTTGTATTTATCCGTCTGCATCTGTATTTGATACTCTTTTTTCTTTTCTCTTTTGAAAGCAAACTTTGAGAGACCCACCCAAAAAACAGTTGGCATTAGTAATCATTATTAATGCCAGTTGTTCATTTATATGTTAATGTTTTATTTATTTTTTTTAATTATTATATAAAAAGCGAGATGGGAAATAAATAACAAACATAAAAATGTTTGAAAAAAAACAGATTATTAAACAAATTAAATAAAATTACTAACGTGCATTCACACATGATTAAAATAGTTAAATTAAATGGTCATTCCAAAATTAAAACACTCACGTATAAACAATAACAACGACAATAAATTAGACAATTAATTCCGTGTAGTAATTGTTTTCCGTTCTCAATTTTTAATTCGTATTGGTTTTATTGAGCATTTAAACAAATAATAACTCCAACCTAAATTAAGTTGACATCATACATGGACAAAAATTAAACATTCAGCCTCATTCCGAATTCTGTTTGTCGGCTGATTTAGTGTAGTTTAGTATGGACAAAATAAAAAATCGAAAACTTTACTTCTTTTAACTTTAGTTTTCGAGTCACTTTATCAGCAGCCCCATGCAACTCTTTTTTTTAGCAAATTAAAATTTGAAAAAGTCTATACAATAATTTTTTAATTTGGATGTAATCTGCTTACTCTTAATAATTTAATAATTTTCCGAGTTTTTTTTTCTTGTTTTTATTTGAACAGAAAGGCAGGAAAAATTCTAAGAGACACATACGGAAATTTAGAACTCTGCTAGATCTTTTTTATATAAGTGGGCAACCAAGCACATTATCTTGCGGGAAGACCTTTAATAAATGGAGAGTTTTTTTCTTTTAATTCTTTTTCAGATAATTCTAAACACATCTCCAAAAGCGAAGAAAGTCGAAAATAACACTAAAATCAATCGATTTTTACTATACTTGCTACCTTCGACGTGGGACTCATCTGTTAAATCAAGTAAAAATCAATCAACTGCTAAATGAAAATAAATGACTGATTTTAATATAAGTTATTCAGATCTTATTATTATTATTATTTCTTTTTTTTAATGTCCTATTTGTTGAAGGAATAATTTCAGTTTTCGGGACCAATCCATCAAGTCTGTGCCTGTGAGCTACACAAAGACAAAAAAATCTCATTGAAATTAGTTGGGCACTTATCAAGAATAACATGTACAACAAATATCCGTGATTTTCATACTTATCTGAGCTTTAAAATCGGGCATGGTATACTAGAACTTTCAGATAAGCATCTATCTGTGTTTCAAGTTTTATTAAAATCAAATCACCGGTTGAAAAAAATATCGGTTTTTTGTTACTAGATCTGTGTTGTGGAAAAGCACCTCTATACTATCTCTATCAAGCATATCGCACTCTTAAGGATTTATTTTTGTTTAAAATTTCATTGACGAATAAAGCCCCGATACAAGAAATGTTTTTTTGTTTTGTTTTCTTAAATTTGTGACTTTAATATAATTTTGCATATCTGCAAAAATCGTTAATTTACAAACGATTTGTAACATTTGGTCACAAACTTATAATACAAATTAGTGGGTTATTATCAAGCTGAAAATTTAACAACTATTAATTACATTTTAAAATTAATAATTTATTTTTAATAAAATTTTTTTAATATTAATTAATAATTTCTAATAATGCTTCTAATAATGAATAAAAAATTAACAAAATCGCTTTAGTTATTTATAATAATTTGATGATTAATAACTAAACCACTTTTTTTAATAAATTTTTTAATTATTCAGAAAAGTTTGTTTTATTAGTTCTAGATATGAAATTTTCAAATTGTCTGGTATTTTTAGATGTAGAAATTAATAAATAATAATTCAAGAAGTTTAAGCTATATTAAGTCAATAATGTACTTTAAATTAAAAGCCTTTTGTTAAATAATTATAAAAAGAATCCTTTCAGTTACTTATCGGAGAGATGATATGTCAACAGCTTAAGTGAATCTTTTAAATGTCTATGCATAATTGGACAACTACTTAATTCTTTTTATTCAAATGAATGCTAATTATTACCAACTGAACTAAACTATAACAACCACTTACAACCACTTATTTTTGTAGCAAGTCGTTTGTTTGCAGCCAGAGAAAAAACAGAAATGGGTTAAATGCATCATTGAAGAAAGCATTTCATAAAGAAATAGTCAAGTGTTGTATAAAACTAAATTGTGACACGGGTTTACACTCGTACTTATTATTAGGAACCGCTCATAAATAACTTTGTTTTGAAGAGAATATTGCAGTTGACACATTTTCAAATGTTTTTTTTTTTGGTGCATTGATATAAAGAAGAAAGAGTGAGTGCCTTTTATTCATTTACTGAGGAAAAGCGAAAATTGTTTTCAAGTTAAGAAGATGAAAGTAAATTGACCTTTTTTTTACAAAATCGAATACAAAATAAAGACAAAACACAAAGATTTCGAGTGAAAACGTTTATGCTCTAATCAACATTAGAACTGAAATATTATGTCTGGTTTATGTTTTTTTTTTTTTTTTTTTACAAAAATACATGGGCAGACGCTGCTATTACATTTTACAAGGCCTTGCTTCAGCAATTTATAACAAAAATACGAATATACTCCCATTTATTAATTTATTTGTCGTTTTTTTCTTTTTTTAACAATTAAAATCAACTTTTATAACGGGCATTAGTACATGTTGGGATTTGCAATACAATACTTTATAACAAAATCAAGTACCTAAAGTTAAAACTCAAGCCCTTTTTGCTTTATGTAAAATTCTTAAACAAACACTCGTCCATCTGTGTTTTCTGCGAATGATGCAACTGCGTCCGACTGATGAGGAAATAATGTTTTATTTTCAAAAAAAAATTTCTTACAGAGTTAAATAACTACAAAAACTTTTTAGAAGTAGTTTTTCAAGCGTTTCTCTCTTTAGCCGATTTTGAAATATTTTTTGTAATTTGATAGATTATGCGTACAGGTTAATACTGTTTTAAAAATAATTCATAATCTTAAAAACTAAAGGGTGTCCCCATACAACATACATATTTTTTACGTGTATTATGAACTGTAAAGGTCACTTCTTTAAAATATAAAATGATTACGTATTGCTATAAAAAAGTAATACAAAAAAAATTTTTTAATTAAAGGGTGTCCCTATAGGTGACGTAAATTGACCTATATGGGCCTATCTTTTGAACCGTTATAAATAAACGCTTGCACATTGGAGAGAATGTCGATTCCTATGGCCATTACAGTAACAAGTATTAATATTTAAATCTATTTATTAAAGGGTGCCCCAACAGTTCATTTAATTTGTATATTGACATACTTTTGAACAACTGTAGACAGGCGCTTGAAATATACAACGAACCTGTATCTTACTCTGCTATAACAACAAGTAATAAATTTGGATTTAGAAATAAACGGGTGTCCCCATAGTTAATGTAATTGGGTGTATGTGGCCGAACTTTTGAACCGTTAGACAGACAGCTGAAACTTACAAGTTCACTATAACAAGAAGCTTATAATTTGGATTTAGAAATTAAAGGGTGTTCTTAAAATTAATGTTATTTGACCTTTATGGACGTATATTTTGAACCGTTATTTACACACACTTGAAAATTAGACAGAATGTCCAATACTTTGGTATAATAAGAAGCATACAAATTTTAAATTATAAGTTAACGGGTTTTACAATAGTTGATGTAATCTGGAGTATATGGCCAAACTGTTGAAATTTACAAAAAACCTGATTGTTAAATCTATTACAACAGAAATTATATAATTTAAATTTGGAAATTAAAGGGTGCCCCTATAGTTGCTGTAATTTGATGTATATTGCCAAACTGTTGAACAGTTGAACAAGTATAAAGTTTAGAGATGAAATATATGAAAGTTTCCCAATATATAATCTAATTTGATGTATGTGGCCATACTCTTAAAACGTTATAGACAGACGGATGAATCTTTTGAAGTATGTCTTATAATATTTTTGTCGTTTTGTAAGAGCAATTTTTAAGAGTTCCAAAAAGATAAAAACGTTATCTTATTGGTTTCGCTGCAAAGACTGTCCTGTCCGTCTATAATCGCCTAATAACTACACACCTTACATTTACACAAAGTACATACGTATCACTTTGTCGTCATAGAGATGTGATTTTAATGGTTTTGGCCCTATCTTTTGAACCGACAAATAATGAAAACATAAAATTTTAGAGGTCAGCACGACCCCTTGTAAAAGCAAATTTTCTTAAGTTATGACAGGAGAGCCAAAATTTTTTAGGAAAACATTAAAAGCAGTCCACAACGTAAGATTTGCTAGACCCCAGAAAATCTTTTCTAAACGAGAAAACGAATTTATGTACTTGAACTTAATATGTATTAAATGTAAAAAAATACTTTTAAATCTCTATCCGTAACTTGATAGTAAAAAAATGAAAACACATTAAATTTAAAAAGTCAATAGCCATTTCTGATGCAAATTTTTTAATTTGTTTTTTTTTTTAATGTTTCTCTCTTTGTTTTGTAAAAACAATAATTAAATCCTTGCACTGTGGCACAAGTGGCAATTAGAAAAACCACTTTAGCGTGTGCCTTATATAGTAGTTTTTTTGTTCTTTGTTTGCTCACTCATCACTATTGCCATCCCCGTTATAGCTCAAGTATAATGGAATTAATGAGAATTTTGTATTCATAAGTGAAGCTTGTTTTTTATTATTTTAATTTAATTTGACGCATTTTGGTTTTTTTTATTTTTACGAAAACAAAATATTGTTTGCATTCTTTCTGATATGATGATGCGTTTCATTGGCTTTTGACCCTTATAATTTAATTTTATTACAAATAATTAAAAGAAACGAAGTTTGTAATTTGCTGGCTGTAATGAAAAAAACCCTCATGAGAATACAAGATCTCACAGGCTTGCTGGGCTCTCATAAAAAATTAATTGTTGAACACTATTATCATTTCCATACAAAGTTATTGTTGGAGTTTTGTACAATTTATAAAAATTTGTTAATCAAATTTATTTCATCAACTTGATGATAGAAATTTGTGTTGTTGGATATTTTTTCAATGTGATACTTTGTGTTACAAGTACGCAGTTTGTCAGTTGTTATTTAAATATGTTTGTTTTATTCAATAATATAATAAAATAACTTTAACATGAATGAAGGCACAGTGTTCTTTCAGTTGTTGAAATGCGCCAAAAAGTTGACTAATAAAACTATTTTATTATATTAATTTTAATTTTTTTTTTTAAATTAATTATTTTCGTAGATATGGGCATATTTTGTATAACATACGAGGGTAGTTTGAAAACTCCAAAACTTTTTGAAATAATGACATGTTCCTGATTAGAAGTAAATTTCTTTTTTAATTCGGCTTTAAGTTTAAAAAAAAAATTATGAAAAATAAAAAATAAAATAAAAATAAGAAGGAAAACTTCAATTTTTTATTTTCTACACAAGCCATATTAATACCGAAAAGTAGTCAACGTTTGAAAGGTTGGATTACATATTCGCCTTGACTTTTTTCGATGCACCTCTTCCCGCCGAAGTTCACTGCTTAGCGTGTTTTCATGGTAACGAAACGATGCAATACTCCTGAAACTGATAGATAATAAACTTTCGAAGGCCCATTGTCTGCTTTGAGTGGATGTCGAACAGTCGAACATGAACTTGATGATCCAGATTGCTTAAAATGTTGTAGTTATTGATTTAAAGATAGACCACGAGAAAAGTTATACAAGTTTTAAGCTTTACTCTTAAATTTCTAAGTCTGCTTAAGTCACGGCGTGTAAATACGGCGTGTAATACAATACGAAAACAGAGCTTTAAAGATGCATTAAGAAGAATAAGATGTTTGGACATTACTTGCAGTATACACTCTTTTCCGTGTTGTCTCTATTCACTTTTTAAGGCCCATTATCACAATTTGCCTCAAACTTTTCATTCTAATGAAAATTTTTTCATCTTTAAATCTGAGGAGTTTATGTAATGGAAAGCAATTAGATCATTCTTTTTAAATGATGAAAAATATATATTTTTTAATATTTATTTACATATATGATTTGAAGTTATACAACTTTTTTAATTTACATTTACATTTCAGATACAGATAGAAACCACAATCACATGAATTTATATTTTGTATGGCTTCCTTATTGAGAGGAAGGAGAATAAAAAGATGCAACAAAAAATCAGCGAAAATTACCAACATACAAATATTAATTAATTCTTTGTAAGAAATAAAAACTATAAAATATATTATTAGAAAAAGGAATACAAAATCACAAAGAAAATTTTTTAGAAAATGGGACAAAACTTACTACAACATAAATTTGTCATATTTAAAAAAACTTTAAAATATTTCACTTAAAAGGGTCACCTGGCCAGCTTGTAATCGACAGATTTCTTTTCTAAGTTAAAATAAAAATAGTAAAATATGTTTTTAGCTGTTCTATGTGTGTTACGGCATTAAAATATTACCAGCATATAAGAATAATTAATTAAAATAAACGTGTTTGAAGGAGTGTTCATTCAATTTGTCGTGCATGCTGGTGTGTCCTAAGTATGGCTGCAAATTTGATATGATCGAACGTAGCGAGAAAACGGATATAACACCCTTTTTGCTAAAACGTTATTTTCTCTTTTCAATTTTCATAAAGAAATTTGGTTAATAAACCACATGGTTTTGTTTAATTTTCTCAAAATTTTTAATTATTTTAGGTCTTATAACAGGGCACACAAAACCATCCACCCTTTTCATCAATGTATGAGCGCACTGAACAAACACAAACTCCTGGCTTGGGTGCCTGCCTGATTAATAGATTGATTAACGTTTTTAATAAAAAGAATATAAAAAGTTACACAGGGGTGTTTAACGCAAGCGCAAATTTTCTTATTTCATGAGTTGTTTTTATTTAATAATTCGCTTTGATATAAAAACCCAACATAAAATGTAACGTGCCAGCTGACGCATACAAACGCTTAAAATTCATTTTTCAGAGTCAATACTCGTAAGGGTATGTTTTTTTTTGCTTTCATTCATCTACATTTCTTTTTTGTTTTACGATGACGTCATATAAAAATTTGTGTAGTCCGTTATGGCATAAGTGTATTATTGATATATCCTGTTTTAGCATGCAACCAATATGGGAAATGGCCTGCTGTTTATTTAGTTTAAGTTTCACAGCTCCATAGGGAGTATAAAGTTGTTGCAAAATGACAGAAAGACATTAAGTTGTACTGAATATTTGGTTGATTATAAATTAAAATAGTTTTATTATGTATTATTTATGTAAATTTATGTTTGAAACGAAGGAAAATAAAGTATGTACACATGTACATATGTACATACACAAATGCTATCAAAGATATTTTTAGGTTAATTTTTGTTTTAGGAGAAAAGAATTACTGCAAAAATACATTTGTTTCAAGTTAATTAAAATACATTTTTTTTTAAGAAAAACTATTACGAGTAAATGTCTTGAATATCAAAGCATTAAAGAACTTAACTAACATTTTTGTAACAATTTTATTATTTTAAGCTAATAGTTTTGAAATATATACACAGTCGCTATTTTGTGAGACAACTAATTTATTGAACCTTTAAAATATTTGAACTAAAAATAAATTTTTTTAATCTTAAATCTAACAAGTGATTGAAAAAGCTTTGTTTACGTATTAATGAATTTAAAAACAACATCTTTGTAACTTTTTGTTTTGTATCGTAAAATTTTTTAGCGAAATTTTGCAATTGGAAACAAAAATCCAGTTCTGTCAGATTTTCTACAAACTCCATATTAAAACTCCTATTAAAATATTTTTTGTTTCGCATTTTTTTTACTCTTCGGCTATATCTTAAGAAAAAAATACTGATAGTTATCAACTGCGCCAATAACATGGCCCGACCTGTATAAAAATGTCCACTGCACAAAAGTCAGTAGACATTTACTATGGTCATAAACATCCTAGCTCCTGTCACAATTGCAACGAGGAAGACAAAGGACATGGCAGGTCAAACTGTAGAGTGCTATATTTACTAACTTCACTTATAACTTAATGTTTTACTCTTCAACTTCTGTGCTGCAACAGTATACGCTCATGGGGCTCGACTGACCTTCAAAGGCTGGGTGGATTTCTCCATCGATGTAATGTGCATGACAGTTTTCTTTGAAGAAAAATTAATGCAGACCTTTAAGTCATGTCTTACATAAGATTTATTCGAACAAACCGCCTCTTTTTTGATATTTCACTGGCGAAGTAAAATTTGAAACTAGATTTCGTATAAAAAACGTTTAACTGTGGGTAATCATTTAAATATGCACGCCATAGAAGTAGAGTTAGAAGTTTTGCAGGGTTCCCTACAGGTAAATTGATTAACAAAATCAAAAAGTTCTAAATCAAGAAGTTATATCTCGTTGTCGAAAGCTATATGTTGTCCATATTTTGGAATTAGGAATCACTAAAAAAAATTGAGTGCCCTTCATACAAATTTTCTAGACGAGTCGCTCGCTTGTAATACTGAAACCGCACAATAAATTAATTTCAGCAATCGTCTAATGCAAACAACCTACAAAAAAAATTAAAACAACGTTTCAATAACAAAAGGTGGTTCTCTGCATAAAAATAAACTGTATAAAGACATATGACCGAAATAGTTATTAAAATTCCTCATAGATTAAGTGAAATATTACGGGAGATAAATAAGAACGTACAAAAATAGATTATGAATCAAAAACGGGAAGATAATATTTCCAACAACAACATTTGAGTTTATTCTTGGTACATAAAATCATAAATTCACCAATTTTATATTTATCGTTTCCTTTTCCCGGTTTATATTTTCTTATGGATAAATATGTTTTGTTTAAATGAATTATCAATATGACAACATATCATTACATTGCAAACAAGTACGTAAATGCATTTTTATATACTCAAAAATATGTAAGTACACACAGAATGTACTCGTTTATCTCTGCATTTGCGGCGTGTGTCACTCATTATTGCCATATTAGGCATCATAAAAGGGTTACAGCATCATCATCAATTTTTAACATTATTTTAAACGGACTCTGACAAAAAAAAAAAAAAATTTAAATATAGTGGTCTATTTGACTGCATGTAAAAATCTAAATTATGGCATGTGTTAATAAAATACAGATTTGAACAATTTCCTAAAAATGAGCACAAATCTCATATGGTTTAAATATAATAGTTTTAAATCATGATCTATTATTTAAGATTTATTATTTTGTGTGTGATATTTTGCATTAGTTATTTGGTTAAGTAAAATGATGAATATAAAATATTTTTTGATTAACTAAAATTAAGTTGCGCGAATAATAAATTTTAGTTAAATTTATAAATAAATTATATATGAATGTTTTTTTGACCTTTTTAGTTAATTTTTGTTTTCTAATTTTTTTAGCACTAGGTCAGTTTATAAATAATAACAAATGTTTATTTATATTTTCAATATTTCGCCACACCTTTGGGTGGCATCATCAGGAAACAAAAATTAAATTTTCTTTTTTTAAAATAACAAATTTAAAATGAAATTATTTTATTTTTGATTTTTCTGTTTTTGTTTGAAAAAATAATTTCATTTTAAATTTGTTATTTTAAAAAAAGAAAATTTAATTTTTGTTTCCTGATGATGCCACCCAAAGGTGTGGCGAAATATTGAAAATATAAATAAACATTTGTTATTATTTATAAACTGACCTAGTGCTAAAAAAATTAGAAAACAAAAATTTATAAATAAATGTTACATCGTTTAATTAAAAAATTAAAATCATCTTTAGTTATAATTATTTATTTATTGTGATTTCATTTTGTTGACGATTTAAAAGATGCGTTCGACGTTGTATGATGCTTTTCCGCCAACATAATCTGGCAACTTAAATTGACTCGTTTATGCATCTATAAGTTATGCCTTTTACGATTGTTTGCTAGGGGTTGAAAAAAGGACATGCGAAATGTACGTAGAGTGTTGAAAAATGTGCAAATTTCATTTTCTTGTAAATTTTTTCATTCTTAAATATCAAATTTTTCTCAATTTGAGCAGTTGAACACACTAAATAAAGTTTGTGTTTTTATTAAAGTTACCATTATTGTTGGAGTGAGCCTCTTATGTTGTACAATGTTGTTAGAAGAGCATGCACGCCATTCTCTACCACAATAAATAAGCCTAATTCTCTTTTTTATTTTATATTGTTCCATTCACTGAATGCTTATCATGAGTTTTCTCTGTTTAACCACCCATAGTCACTCATTCATATTTTGCATTAAAACTCTTCTAGGCAGGTAGACAGATACAAACAAACAAACAAATAGAACAGCACAAGGCAAGAAACTGTTGCAACTGTTAGAATTGATGTGGAATTTCGGTAATTCAACTTATGGGAATTTTTAATGCAATATCTAAATATTTACGATGTTGCCAATTTTCAACAAAAACAACAAAAGAAAAACAACGACTTCAACTGCATACATATAAAGATATGTACTAACCACCAAATTATGGTTGTTTTGTAGATAAGCTAAGCGCATTTAAATTTAGTTTATATTTAAAGAAAGATATTGGCCCCCATCAAGTATGGTTAAGTAAGTGAGCCTCATAAAGTAGAAACAACAAAAAATATTGTTATAGTATAAAACATAATCAGACTTTAAAAAAAACAGCTATTTTTTCAAACATGGTGCAAAGTGTCTCTAGTGATTGTTTTTTACAGAATTATTTACAAAAAATTAGGCGGAACGTGAATTTTGGTACAGCTTTTTTGGTCGACTAACGCCCATAGGTGTAAAAGATTTTTTTAAAGGCTCGTTTTGAAGAGGCTGGTAAAAGAGGCGCTGAAATGTCTCATCTTACTTGTTTAGACGAGAATTTTGCGATTGGATAAACCATGGGTATCGAATATAAATGGAGGCAATTAGAGTACACGAAAGTTAACATTTTGCGGAACAATAAACATTCTTATTGCTGAGTTTCCGAATTGCCTAATTTCTTGGTACGGCGGTTTGCAGTGGTGGACAATATAACCACTTTCGGCCTCTCAAGGATCGTTGAGAAAAGGCCACATATGTATAAGCTACATACATATGTCTGTGTATGCGACCATTGCTGCATTAGCAGCAATGCAATGAATATACAATTTTATATAAATGAACATAATAAACTTATTATGGTTTGGCGGAAAATAGTTCAAGTCGAATGAAGATGTTATCTCTGAAAGAAAACTTATTTTTGCGGTTTTAAAAATTTCCAAATAAAGATATATAAATATGTATTGCACATATCGCCCCCTAAAAGCTAAAGGGTCACAAATCAAAATTCTTAAATTTTCAGGAGAGCAAAAAACAATGCAATTAACATAAAAACAGATACAACGGGATTTTTCCAGTAAAAGAAGATAGTGATGAAAATGAAATTTTTATGAAAATTTATGAAAAAAGTCGATTTTGGAAAATTTTGAGTTGTGACCCTTTATTATTTAGGGTGCGATAATATAAATTATGAAAATTTATATAATAATAATAGTTACAAAATTTTATTCCATTTTCAATGTATAATTTAAATGATGGGAATAATTAAAGTAATTGAATGAATAAAATCCGTCCGTTTGTTGATCTAATGAAAAAAAAAACAAACTTTATAATATCGCAGAATGGCGAAAAACTCTTCCTTTTAATTTAAAGACTTTTTTTGTTATATATTAATAAATTCACTTAATTTAAAAATAAATCTTACAACTTCACACACTGTTACAATTCCACAATATTACGATTACTGCTTGTTGAACTTATCGAATAGTAACTGTTTTCTGTAATAAATTAAAATTAAAATTGATATAAAAAAAAGCTGAATGAATAAAAAGAACTTACCTTCATCGCTATCGAAAGAGTAGAAGTGTTCATCGTCACGAGCCATGCTACGACGATTACGTCGTGTGCCAAGATATTCGGATTCTTTTCGATTTGCTAAAGGTGTGGCCTCTGTAGATCCCATGAGACTTGAAGGATATGGTAGAGGTGAACCGTATACGGAACTTGGTTGACTAAAATTAGAATTGACATCCAGACAAGATGAAGATATCGAAATGCTGGGAATTGGCGTAGCACTTTCACCATTATTGAGAATAATTTGCGAAGTGGCTTTGCGTGTGAATGACGTTTGAATATTTTCTTTGGGTGTTGATAATTTTTCGTTATTGTTTGGTAAATCGACAGAATCGATGGAAAACGATTTTTGGAGTTTCGGATGAGTTGCCGTTGTATTATCTTTAATTTTCCCCTTTTGGTTATTTGGCAATATCTCGAATGAGTCATACTCATCGCTATAGTCCTCTGATTCGTTGCTAATCCATGGTTTTCGTGGTATAATTCTGGGTTTTTGTTTGGGGCCTTCGGGTTCAAATTGTGATATCAGTTTATTGACTTTTCCAACGTCTTCAGGATTGACTTGTTCGCTATATGCAAGACGCATTGAAGCGGTTTTTACTAATGGTTTTGATATTCGCGTTGCCGTGGGATTCCGCTCCGGTATTTTTGGAGGGTGTGGCATTGGTCTATTTGGTGGAATCGGTGGCTTTGTTAAAGGCAAAGGTGGGGGCGGTTCTGAAGGACAAACGAGCTCTGAAGATGGTTGGTCAAACTTTGATATCCTTATAGACGGTTGTCTTTTAGGCAAAGGAGGAGGAGTGGCTTGTATAGATGGTGGCGGGGAAGGAGTTTTTGAAGGAGGCCGGTCATCGCTTTCTTCACATTTGTTGTTGTCAGGTTCTTCCCCAATGGCGATAACAATTTTATCGTCGAAATTTCCTGTCAAACTTTCCCGGCTATGGCCGTGCGGCAAAGACTTTAATTCTGGTTCAATTATTGAACATTCGCTATATCTTGTGTCTGGAGGATGAACAGATATTTTTGTAACTCTAGAAGAATTGTCGTCGTCAGGGTTTTCCAACTCCTCACTACTTTCACGGTCATAATTGTCCACATTTCGACGAATTTCGTAATTTTGTGATTCCTCATTTGCTATTTTAACTACAGGCGTATTCTTAAGTTCATCATCGAAATCTTCAAAAGCGGTTAATACTCCTCCGTACTTCTTTTGCAGTTCAAATAGATCAATGCTTTTTGTTTTGTAGAGATTATCCCAAGAATTTTCCTTCTGAATTTTCCAGGGTTCTTCGTTTTCGTATACACTGTTAAGAACAGCAATGGATGGTCCTCTGGGTATATCTTTAATCCAGGAGTCCTCAGAACTTGAATCGATAGAGTGTTTCCTAGAATGACCTCTGGAAATCGACGTTGCATTGGATGTTGCATTAGAGTCCTTGGAAAGTTCTCGTTGTAAAGGTAGTGACATCTCTAAAAATGAAGCCATTATGTCTTGATGTGGAATCCAATCGTCTGGTCTTGTATCTTGTGTAGATTCCTCTATCGAATCTAATGGCAGTTCAGTAATAATTGGCTCTGACACACGAGATATAGGACGTGTTACAGCAATAATTAAAGTGGATTCAAAAACATCTGAGTTATCTTGATGCAGAAGAACTCTTGGCAACTCGTCGTCATTGTCGGTCGTATCATCCGATAAAATAGGTTTCGTAGTCCACATTGCTCTAGCTGCTGGAACTGAAATAATTTGGGAATCGACAACAGTTTTTGCAATAAATGTTTCTTTATCATCAATATCTTCTTCGTCAGAACTGTCATTGATGTATGGTCGGGGAATTGGTGGAGGTGGTCTTGAAATACTTTTAACAGCCGGTTTAATAGAAGTTTTTGCTTGATCATCCTCCTCTTCTTCATCAGATTTTGACTTTTCAGATCTTGTTTTATCATCATTTTCCTGCTTCTTCCTGAAATACTTTTTAGTATCTGATATTTTTTTTATAGTTCTCTGTGGCACTTGGCTTGCGGCTACCACACCTTTTTCCAATTGCAGTTTTGCTCTAGCAGCTAAGCTTTCCTTATATGTTTCCCCACCTTCCTCGTCATCATCGGGGTCATCGGCACTGTTTTGCTTACGTGACCTGATATGCTTAAGTTTCTTCATCAGTGATGCAACGTGTTTCTGAGGAGAACCATCTGCATAATCGTCATGATTTTCAGTATTTTGTAGATCGACCTTTTTTCTTATACTCTTCTTCCATTCCTGTAGCTTGTTTGTAATTTTATGGATAGGCGACTCTTGATTCTCATCATCATCTGGATTTTTATTAATTTGATCAGTGGAACGAAAACTTTTTATACGTTCAGTGAACTGTTGGGTTCTTGTTAGTATCGTTTTATGTTCTGGATTTGCTTCGTCAATTTCTGATTCGGCTCCCGACTGCATGGACGCCTGTTGCGGTAGCCGAATAGACTTTTGGAATCGTTTGAAATTTTGTTTAATTGCGTCAAAAGGTTTGTCAGATTTTTTTGGTGCCGCCGTACTGTCAGCCTCATTCTCTTCGGACTGTTGTGGGCTAAGAGGAGCCCTGCGTTTCTTTTCATCGCCTTCCGATCTTTGCTTAGAAAGCCGATTCATACGTTCTGCAATGCTTTTCAATTTTTGAGAACTTTGCCGTACATTACTTTGTTTTTCGGGTGTTTGGTGCCTTTTAATGTCGTAAAGGGAGCTCGCATTGGGTTTTATTTTTGGTGCGTCTTCTTCATCTTCTACCACATGCAGTTCGATGTCGTCAATAATTCCACAATTTTCATCGTCTTCGTAATCTTCCATGGTCCTGTCTAGCGATATGTGACGTGCTCTAGATAATTTATATGAACTAGTATCTTTTTTAGATCCTTGTCGTGAATCAATTGAATTTACAGGACTTCTTTTTAACGAATCGCCGTCTTCTACCACATGAATACTATTATCGTTGGCTTTATCTTTGTCGAGCGACATGTTTAGAGGTGTGCGACGAACTCGAGAAAATCTAGTTGATGCTACACCTGATTTTCTAGTTGGTGGTGATGACTCCATGCCACTCTCATCACCGCTTAATTCGCTTACAGTTTTGTAATTTCTCTTAATTTCAGTGGGCTCTGGAGAACTGACTGGGCTGTTAACATATGACTCATTAGAGTTTTGTCGGGAAGCCTTAAATTGAAATCTGTAGTTATCGGCTATATTTCGATCTATATTTTGTTGCATTCTTTCTTCTCGTAAGCGATCTTCATCAAAGCGATGAACATATTCTGTTATCTCGATTTGATCAGTACGCACTACAGTTTTCTTGGCAAATAAATGTTTCAATTTTAAGTCTGCAACGTCCTTGTAGCCCTTTTGTAATCTTTCTCTAAATGATATTTTAATATTTTGTTCAGATTCTGCGCGAAACTCCGGCGTAATTGGTGGTGCCCTTACCGGGCTTATTGGTTGTGAAATACGAGTACGCTGGTTAAAATAATGGTTCTCCGGAGAAGGATAATAATCATCTATTCCTCCTGCGCTTCGATAAAAACATTCATCATCATCATTTTTCGATTTCCATTTTTCACCGCCTTCTCTTTGATTCATTAACGATGCTATTGTCGAGATTCGAGTTGGTGTTCGATTTATTACTTCTGAGGTTGGCGGTCGCAACTGTAGTGACAAATTTTCACAATTGCTTGGTTTGCGCTTTGAAGAGACACCTCGTTGCACTGGATTAACATTTTCTCGCGAGCTGCGAAAAATTTTACGTGACTTAAGTTTTGACATTGACTTTGGTAATTTGATTTGTGGTAAAGGTGGAATTTTAGCTGAAATAGCAAAACCTCAATTAAAATAAAACTTATACTTTTTGGTTTATAATTTAATTGCAAGTAAATAGTGCTTAAATAATCAACGTTTTTTTAAAGGGTTTCTTTAAACGTGACATCAAAATGAATTAACACTTATTGATTATTTTCTTATGTTCACTTGTGTAAATGGTCTGTGCTGCACTAACCTCGTATTGTATCGACATCTAGTTTTGAACACAAATTACGCAAATCCATTTTTTTATTTGTTCTTTCCGTTACGTTTTTGTTTTTTTTTAACAAAATTTTATTTTTTTTTTTAATTTGTTTACATTAATTGATTGATAACTTGTTGTTATTTGCTTTCATTTTATTTTGTTTTGTTAAGGTTTTAATTAACCTCAAAATATTTAAAATTATTAATAAAGCCAAAATTATCCCGACTGTATTACTACCACCGTTCTCTAACGAATCTAAAAACATTTTACGAGTCGTTTGCATATCAAAACTGCAGAGAAGTATTGTGCGCTTTTTTGTTTTATTTATTCTAGTGTGGTTTTAATGCATTTTTTGGATTTCTGTTTTCGGTTTCTAATACTAATTAAATTAACAAGTTTGTTCTTTCTTTTCTACTTGCAATTTCTTTTGTTTGTTTTCTATAGTATTTTTTTATCTTTTAGAGCATTTTCCATCAGTAGCTTTACGTTTTTCACACAATTATGTGAAGAACTATGTAGAAATAATATATCGGACACATCGTAGTAATCGAATTCAAACTATAATACATTATTCACTTATTTTCAATTATGGTCGCATTCATATAAACTCACCATAAGCGTAATAGGACCAATTTGTTTTAAGAGGAAAAGTACATGTTATGTTTGGCGTGTTTGAACGGTTAAGGGAAAACTAAAGCTTTCGAGGTGTTAAGCATTTCTGCAACACAAATTTTCTTCGAATTGGTTTTAAAACCACGTCTCTGCATGCGCATTATTGATTAAATTACAATGTAGTCAAAGTTAACACATGTAATTCTAGAGCAACAATTGCATTGTAAATGCGTTTATTTTGATGATGTTTTACACCTTTAAGACGTCACACACCTTTCCTTCACGCAATTCTTTTATTTAGACTGCAAGCATTCAGGAGAAAGTAATTAAATGGTCGGTCACTTTTAGGAATTATTTTTATTAGTTTTTCTGTAGTTAATTAATAAATACAAATTTTTAAAATAAATTTTTATTTGTCTTTTTTTTTTTCTTTTCAGAATCAACTCTTGAACGACGTTTTTTTATTTTTTCAGATTTTCAGCAAAATCATAATGTTTAATTCAAAAAACTTTTAGTCCACAAAAAAAAAAAAATAATAAAAATAAGAAAGAGTGAGATATAAATAAAAATAAAAACGACATTCCAATAGCTTTTCAATATCCCGTTGTTTAAGGAAGGGGCATCGCTTCAAAAAGAAAAAAACGTTCTGTGAATTCATCAAACACACTCAAAATCCACAAGATGGGACGGCAGCCGTCCAGTACGCTGTCCGTCATACTGATGGTCGCGGTTTTAAGCACCACAACGGCAATGAGTAAGTATATCAATTTATTTCGTCATTTCTATTGATGTTTAAATTTCCAACATTCATATATATATAAAAAAAAATGGAGGCCACGTTTAAGTCTGCCGTAATAAATCCTTAAAAGAGAATTTTCTAAAGCTATATTTTGAAAACTTTATTTGTTAAATGACAGAGACTGACTTAGTTGATTTGTTAATTAAAAGAGAGAGAGAAAAAAATACTTTTTGTATTTTCTCTATAAAATTTAATTCTTGAAATAGCATAAATGGTCTCAACTAATCTGTTATTAGAAGAACAGAAATAAATAACAAAATTATTAACCTTAATTCAAATATGTAACGAACTCTTTTGTCTTAATTCGAACAACACAAGACGATATTTTCATAAAATTGCTTAAATATCGATTATTCAGATAGTAATTAAAATTAAAAATGAAAATAAAACACTTTGGTTATGAAGTTTCTTTAAGATGTCTTTTTTTTCTCTCTCATTTTTGTAAATTTTCTTTATTCACGATCCACTTTGTATAAATACAGACAAAAGGCTGTCTAACCTACACATTACAACAATAGATTTAGATCGTCTAAAAATACACAACCACTTTTTCCCTATTGTTCCAATTATTAGATACCAACAACATTGTGGAAACTGCAGCCACAATTCAACACATAAATGGATGAGAAATTTTATACAACGTAATTTTAAATTAGATTTATATTCGTGGCGTACGTTTCTCCTATACTTAAGTATAATCACTGTCATCTCTATACATCATGTACTCATCTTTGGAAATATTTTCTTCTTAGTTTTGTTTGCCTTTTGTAAAAACATCTGCCTATTTCAATTTTGTTCATAGATTACGATGCACTTTGGAAAATTACCCCATTGTAATGATTTTTATTAGTTTCGACTTTATTTTTTTTATGTATTCCATTGAATTTAAATCATATTTACACAAACTTTTTTTCGAAATCCAAACCTAAATTACATAAAGTAGTAATTTTTAGATATCATCGTTAATACACACAAAAAAAAAAAACAATAAGTTGCAAAATAAATTTTAATACTTTTTAGTATAGTATAATAGTATTTTGCTTCAGAAATGGATATTTGTATTTTCCTGCTACAATTCGAGTTTAGATAAAACAGAAATTTTAATTCATTTACATTTTTAATAATTTGTTTTGTAATGGATTTTCCTGATCGTTAATCCTCACAGACATAATTTATTGGTACATCTTGACCCATATGCGACTATTACACTTGCATGAGGAACTTAGAGAACAATGTGTAGAAGTGCATTTTAATTGTTTAAATTGGAGAGAACAAGATACTTTAGTAGTAGCTAATTTTAGCATATCAAATCAAAGTGATTTTTTTTTTCTAATTTGAACACATTTTGCTTTTATTTAAAAACGTCTTATATCTTTTTATTACATATATTTTCAAGGTGTTTTTTTTTTTTTTTTTTTTTGAAATTGGCAATTTCAACATTTAATTTTTGTGTGAGGATTCAGAAAAGAATCGCCAAAACGCCCATCAATAATTTCTGGCTTTGGAATCGTCAAAAAATAAAAATTAAGGAATCTGCATCTTTTCTACGTTTTTTTCATTTGATTGGAAATAAAAAAAAAGTATATTCAATATAAGTACACAAATTTCATTAAAACTATTTTTATTATAAATAAATGTTTTTTTTTACCTTTTTAGATAATTATTGTTTAACAAAAAATATTAATAATTAGTTTTTCTTTTTGTTTCTTGTTTCCTGATGATGCCACCCAACGGTGTGGCGAAATATTGAAAATATAAATAAAAGTTTTTATAATTTATAAACTGACCTAGTGCTTAAAAAAATAGAAAACAATAACTATTTTTATTATTAAATAGCTTTTTATACCCAGCACTGCCTGGGACTATTTAAAGTGTTATTCAAAGTATTCTGCCCAACCTATAATTCCAGTTTAAACACAGAAGTAACAGTTTTTGAAGTTAAACCAGTAAGAGTGCTATATTCGGCTGTGCCGAATCTTATATACCCTTCACCATCTATGTAAATCTAGTTTAGTGAAGAGTAAGTCCATTCAAAAAAGCAAATATTGAGGTGACAGAAAAGAAGAAAATAAAAAAAATTTCTTTGATTGGAGTTACTTTATTGTTCGAAATGACAGGAAAAAATGAATGAAGGAAATGGACCGATCTTTCTGCTTTCGAAACTATATCTGATCGATTGACATATTTGTTTTTTTTTAATCAAGTTTGCCGAAGCCGATTTTAACAATAACACGGACGGACAAACGGGCCTCGCTCAATCGACTTCGCTATGCATAAGAAGTCAGAATATACATGCATACTTTGTAGGGGTTGGAAATATATACCCTTTTTCCACTTTTTGAGGTAAAGGGTATAAAAAGCAATTTCGGGAATGAAACATCAGGCGTAAATTAATATACATACAGCCTAATCAGCTTGAAGCATACCAAAAATAGTCCTAATGCGCCTTTGTTTTGATTGACGTCAGATGTTTGACAGCTGTGGACAGATGTTTTAATTCCTTTGTAATTTGTGTGGGAAAAGTGTTTTTTTATCATTTACCTTGCAATTTTTAAGTTTCTTCCTTCCTCCTTAAGTCTTCTTCCTTCCTTATAAACCTGTCTTATGCCTTAACGAAAATATGAAGCAAAATAAAGAATTAATCTAGAATTTCTCGATTTTTGTGTCTAACAACATAATTGGCAATTTATTTTAATTTTTGTAGTTTTCGGTAACAAATATATTTAACACTTATAATAAATTTAGAGCACAATTAATTTGGAAAGCAATTAAGCAATAATTTCACACAAAATTTCGTAAAAAAATCAATTTTCGATTTTTGCAATTCTCCAAGTTTTCCGGATGGATTTTCCAAAATGTTTATCCGTAAAAACCTTCTCCTCGAAAATACGAACAACTGACAAAAAAATTTACAGAAATCGGCCCAGCCGTTCTCATTTTATGAATTACTATAAATTTTTTACACCATATTCATATATATAGATATGAATATGTTTGTATATAAACATAAAATTTAAATCTATAAAAAAATGGGTAGAATTTTTATCATAAGGTGTATTTTAAAATCCGAGTTTTAATTTCACGTGCACATCTTTGTTGTACATGTTTTTAATAGAGAAATTATAAATAACTTTTTTGTAGATAAGATTTGGTAGAAGATTGTGTAAAGACTAATTACGTTGCGTATGCAGTTTTAAGTAATTTCTATTTTATAAACTTGACAGTTTTTCAAATGGGAAAGGCATAATCGAAATCATCTATTTTGCTTTTTGTATTTTATTCTTTACTATCGCGGGGGCTCATTAAATAAAATTAAAATTTGCAGTGAAGCTTTTCAAACTTCATTCTTTGCGAGGAAAACGAAAAATCAGCCAGGCTTAACAGAGGTAACTAATCATTGTAATTACATTTACTTGACTGGCGTTTAATCATATGATTTTCATATTAACGGTAAAAAGAGTGCTTGATCAACAAGGTTTGCTTATTGTTTAGAATATTGGATGCCGTTGACAATACTGTTGAACTTAGAAACATTTATTGCAGTTTTGTCACAGGCGGAAGTAAGGAACAGTCCTAAAGAAAATTTTAAAGTATGTATGTATGTATATTAGAACGCACACTAGTATCATCAAAATGTGGGTAAATCTATCTTAAACAAACAAGGAAAACAATAAGCAAAACTATCGATAGTCGGCACATTCAGTAGTGTCGATAATTTGTTTACACACTAAAACTCTCGATACTATTGGTTTTTTTAAGTGCTAGTTCTGGTAACTATCGCTATCCGATACTGTCCCTATTAGAAAAAAACTATCGATATGACTCAAAAAAATATATAAATGCATGAAAAGAGTATTATTTGTGACTTGTGTGTGAACTTCTTTTTTAGAATTAAAACTATAATAAATAAATTATTAGCATTTAAATTAAAAAATTGAGTTATTTTAACGTGTTCTTTTTATAAAATTTCAGTCAATTCACCGCCTCGCATAATCAAACAACCGCCCACAGATGAACTCTTATTTAAAGTCGCTCAACAAAATAAAGAAAGTGATAAACCCTTCATTATTGAGTGCGAAGCTGAAGGACAACCTGATCCAACGTAAGTCTAAAATTAAATTAAATTACGCCTTTAAATTACGCAATATTTTAATTTTAATCAAAATATATTTTTAACTCTTAAATAATTATTTAAATTTTTTGAACTCATGATATAAATAAATGTGAATTGTAATTGTAGAATACATAAATTATATGTGTAATTCTTTAATTTGTTTTGGTTTCCAATTATTGAAATAACTACATAAAAAGCGTTCTTCTTTGCAAAATTTGTATGTTTTTCAATTTTCATATTTTATTCTTTGAGTCACGCACTGGGTTGTTTTTATTTTTAATTTTACTTGAATATTTTCCGAGAAAATACTTAATAATGACATCATTTTTACAATTTACATTTATGAAATATGGCATAAAAACAATTTTATGAATCTGCGAACAGAATTAAAAAAAAAATTTTTGGTACTTGGGTCATTGCATTAAATATATCAAATCTATTAAATATTGTACTCAACCGAAATTTTTTATTAATTGAAATGAAACTCGATTTTCTTAAAGTTTTCTTTTTTAATTACTTTAAACTAAATTCTTTCTGTTGTAGTGTGATGTAAAATGACACATCAGTTGCACAATATCAATTAATTTATTTGGTTTTTCCTTTATTCGTCTGCTATTTCTTCTGCTTTGTGATGCAACAATATTTTTTATACTCGTCGGCATGTCTGTTCTGTCGTCTGTTCGGTTTTGTTGCAGTAATGTGAAGAATATTGTAACATTTCCTCAGCATAACGATGTATATATGTATCGCATTACGTATTTATGCAACTCTATTAGTGAGGTACCATTATTTTTCTCATACTTTCAGATACACTGAAAAAAAATATTTTGTTTGTATGTTTTAAAAACGGCATCCAAAAGTCTTCCGCTTTTCACTTAGAAAATTAACAAGTTTGTTTTCTTTAAACTTCAAAACTTATTTTTACAGGGCCAATAATTAATGCCTTATAAAAAAGTAAAGCAAATTTGTTAGTGGCGTTGCTGTATAGAACATAGCGCTGCCCTGCCTATATTTTGCCTCCTTGTATTTAATTGATGTAAAAAAAATTCCCACAGTTATTCGTTGCGAAGGCATTATTTTCTAGTAAACCGCGTTTGAAGAATCTTTTTACACATTAAGCAATTTTTTTGGAACGAACACTCTTATTGATAATAAAATTGGTTTAAGATTGGTGACAAAAAAGAAGGAAATTTGTCTCACAAATAATATAGCCGCCACACACTGATAATATCTACCCGCCCCCTTTTAAAGTTTTTCTAATTTATAAATAAAATTGACTTTGAGTGAGGCGATGATATTGTACTTCAGAATAAAATTATTAACCTGATTTAAAGTTTCCAATAAGAATGTTTAAAAAAGTAAAAGAACAAAGTTTTAAATTACACAACAATTTTGTTAAGTGTAGTTGAATTCCTTTAGCAATTTATCCCTAAAAAAATCACTGGCAGAAAAAAGCCTGTTGTGAGTCTAAAACTGATTATTATTTCATTACATTTGTATACGATTGGTTCAAATAAAAATACAAACGTGAATAAAATCCAAATATACAACAAGTGGCATTTCGATAGACAGACACTACACTTACAGAGCACTTACAACCGTCTGTATACTCAGACGAATAAAAACGTACCACATAGGAATTTCAAGTGCTTTAAAATAAAATTAAATAACATACAGACATTTTACAATATTTTACTGTTGCCACAACAATTTTACACACATAATCAAAATAGTCGATGCAAAAAAAAAAAAGAAAAATTTTGTGCGAACTTTTGACTCGGTTTACAATTTATTTCTTAAATATGATTAAAATATTCTGACATAAACTATTTTCAAGTTTTAGTTCATTTTGGCCTCAACAAATTGATGTAAGAAAAAACCAACAAACAAACAAATTTTATCTGATTTAAAGTTTCATGGTCATGATCATTTTAAGAAATCTGTTTATTAACAAACCTAAAAATTGTTTAAAACAATTTTAAAAACTGGAAATAGAAATAACGAAACAAAACAAACAAAAAACAGCAAACATATGTACATATGTGTGTACGTACTTGTAAATATCTTAGAAACGAGATAAACTGGATTCCATTACATTTACCAATAACAGTTACTAATACATTAAACTAAGATTGTGAGTAAAATAAAAAAAAAACCTTTGAGTAAAATGAGTAAAAAATTAAATATTAAATACAATGAAAATATAAATTAAAATGACACAAGATAATCGAAGAAAAAATAGAAGACAAAAGAAACTGAATGAGATGAAGTCAGACTCTTACGTAAGAAAACGGAAATCGCAAAAGTGGTGAACTTTTTCTTACTTGTTTAAAATATTAAATTTATTTATAAAATATTTAACAAATCCTGTTGCCCGTTATTCCGAAATATTTGCATCTATCTGGCTATCTAGACCATCTAGACGTATCGCGATACGGGTTTTTACAGGTTCATTTCTTTAACTGTATTTTAATTGCTTTAACATGTTGAAGACTTTGGTGGAGTATCATAAGAAGAAATACACACTTTTGTCGTCAACCGTGCATTTATTGAGGTTTGTCCTGGGGGAGTATCTTTAATTCTGTTGGAATGTCTGGTGAAGTACCATCAAAAAAACTTCATCGTAGAAGGAAGCTGTGCTAAGCGGAAAAACTTGTTACTTTTGGGATTAAGAGAACCAAAATATTATTGTCAAAAAATAAATGCAACGGACTTTGGACTAGAGACATCATCGATACATGCTTCTTCAAGAATTATACTCAGTGTTCCAAGTGCTCGATACCGCGAAACGATAAAGAAGTTATTTATTCCTGAATTAGATGATAAATCTATACAGCCCCTAAAATAATTCAGTAATACCATGAGCTATTTTCTAGTCTTCTGCTTCAATTCGTTGATATGCGTTTGAATTTTAATTCTGCAGTTATATAGTGGAGGAGCAGGTTAAGCAAGCCTCTATGAAATTTAGACACATTTATGCTAAATGGTCATTGAGAACTCCACCAGAATATTGTGTATGAGTCAGTTAAGACGAGGTCTAAGTTTTTAACGCTTTGACTTCAAATAGATATTAAAAACAAAAAAAGTGTAAAACAATTACTGCTAAAAAATACACTTTTAATTCTCTTGAATTTAAAACTTAAGAGTTGCACTCATTATTTGTCTAAGCACTGCTTAATTTTTCCTGTGTGTATGTGTGTGTTTTTAAATAAAAAAAAAAAATAAATAAATTAAATATAGAGCTCAACTTCCTAAATTATGATTTGCTTTTTCAATTAAATTATTTTTTCTTTTGTATGTGTAAAGACAAATTTCATAACTCAGAGACAAAACGGATGTACAACATAAAATATTTTTAAAAAATATTTTTACAATGTCTTTAATTTAGTGGCATAAAAATGTTATGAAAAGTTTTCTTATTTAAATTAGTGTTAATTGTTATTTTATTTTTAAATTGCATAGTTTAATTAGTCTCATTGAAAGTAATTGTATTTGTAGTTCATACCAACCAACCACTTTAAGAAAAAAGCAAACAAAATTAAATCATTAGTAACTAAAAAATGTAAAATTTGTTTCTTTATAATACAACAATGAAAGATATGATTGATTGTTAACGAACATTTTGTTGAGAAATCATTACAATTTTAACAAGAGCTTTCTTGAACTTAACTTAATTATACCCCTGATGAGCTGTTTTTCTTTAGGTTCATTAAAAATTGAAATCCAATCATCCAATTTTACACAATTATCCGTTTATTGACCTTTTAAATCTCCATGCATTTTCATCTTTATCATCGAAAAACAGCGTGAGATAAAAAGGAAATCGTAGGTTGTTTTCCGCCAGCATACCCCCCTATTCCCCACTCAATGGATTAGAATAAAGAGAAACAAAAAAAAAAAAAAAAAAAAAAAAAAAATAAAACTTCATGACAACTGCAGTTGCATTGATTTTTTTTATACAATATAAAATAGGTTGCAGCAGAAAAAAAAACATTATTTGTTTTTATCCTTGTCCTCGTCTGTAGAGTATAAAAAATAACAGTTTATGGCCGTACATTGCTCCTGGGAGTCTCGGTTGCAATCTACTTTGAAATAAATTGAAACTTTTAACTTTTTTTTTCTTTTTTTATAGAGTTTGTTGAAGAATAACAAGAACAAAATACTATTCAGCCACCACCCACCCACATTCATTGTATTATGAAACGATGTTTGTGTTTCTCTTCTTCAGTTCTTCAGTTTTATGCTGTAAATTTCCTTGCATAAAATAACAGTTTCTGGTTGCTAAAGCGTTAACTAGAATTGTAAGACAACTTTTAGTTGGTTTATCTAAAAATGTTACTTTTTAAACGAAATGTTACACAAGTCAGGCACTAGAAATATTTCATTTGGCATTTTTTTTTTGCAGTAACTGCACAACAAAAGCCGAAATTAAAATTGACTTTTAATTTTGAGAAAAGCAAATATAAAAACGAATTTATACCTCATTAAAGTTTTGTTTGTTTTCAGTCCGAACTAATTACCTGGCTTATTGGTCGAAAGTCTTAGTCTTAGATTTTAAAAGTTAGCTGTCTAATTTGGTTATTAAATCAGCATGGTGAAATGGGATTTTAAATGCTTTAAAAGAATATTCTTTGACAGATAAATGCAAACCTAAATGTGATAGCTGGACTTGGGTAATTATTAATTATAATTTTTAAACTTAAGATTTGAATTCTAATTGAATATACAATAATCAATTTAAAAAAATTTTACTTTTAAACATTTTCCTTTCTAAAAGAACATTTCAATTGATGTCAAGTTCTTTTGAATAAGAAATGATTCACTAATATATTCTTTTTAAGAAGAATCTTGCTTTTGCTTTTATTTTGTGTATAGAAATATTTTCTTATACTCGTACACATGATTCATATTAATTTTGTTTTTGTTTAGAATGATAATAAATTGTTTATAAAAACACACAAAACGACAGACTATTGAGAATGTTAAGAATCTTAGAAACTCGTACTTACGTTTAACAAACATTTGAATTGTATTAGTATTTGAAATGAGCAGGTTGAGGCAACCTTGTTAAAGTTTTTTTAAATATTTTTTTTTTAATTTTAAAATTTTTTTTCGAATTTGAACAATCAATACTACTGTTTATAGCAAGACATATTGACAATGCGATTCAAGGTTATTTGAGATCGAGTAAATGTGACAAACATTATGCTAAGGAAGATGAATTTTTAATTTCACTTCGAATAAAAAAAAATATTAAAGAAACTTAATTTATGAAAAAAATTAAAACACAAACCTTTTTTATTTTAGTAGTCACGCAACAATTAGTTTAATAATTAAAAATGTTTTTTTTCACATATTTTTTCTTTAAAAACTTAAAAATGGATGAATTTGCCTTCGCACATTTTTCATTTAACTTTTATGGAGATTGAAACAATATTAAAATTTTTTTAATATTCTTATTTTACTTTACTTTTCTGTCGTATGTATTTTTTTTTCTAACTGCTGTGACAAATAAAAACACCATCGTTCCGAAAATATTTTTCTAAAAAAACGATACAAAAATACATATTTTTCTTTACATTAAAAAAGCCAACGCTGAACACTTTATTAACAACACTACCAAAAAAAAAACTACCAGAATTATAAGAAAAAAGTTTTTAACGAGACCAGTAATTGTAAAAATTTGTGAAATGTTTTTCATCAATTTAGGCTTAGTGCATTTACGGCTTTTAATCACAGGATCTTTTCTTAAAATTTGAACATCAAAATTACATTTATACATTGCAGGTAGATTTTCGTTCTTTTTTCAATAATTTGTCCCGGGTGTAAATAACTTACTCCAGATTTTAAGAGCACAATATTTTTATAACATAATTGAATCTATAGCTTTCATTAGTTAAAATAAAATTTTAATTTTTAATTTTTTTAAATAAACCTAAATTAAAGAATGTAAATAAAATTACTTTTTTTAAAGCTCTAAAACAATATTTAATTAAAAATGTTTTATATTCACTTTGTTTGCTTAAGGTAAATGGTGAGTCCAGACAGCAAAAGCATTAAAAGCTTAACTCGAAATCTGATTGCTAAATTAAGAGCGCATCCAATTATTTATTAAAATATTTATTTGTATTGAAAAGGTATAGTAATAGAACATAAAATATGTTAATACTTTGAATTTTTTGTATACGATTTTGGCAAAACGTTTAAATTTTGCTTTCTCCAACTGCAGAGTTAATAGTTTGCTTAAACTTGTAATCTAGACCCTTTTCAGTACCTGATTCTTATACTCATTAAAAAAAATATCATCAACAATATTTTTTCTGCAAAACGTAAAATTATTAAAGCCCTAATAAAAATATTAGCAGAATGTCACTCATTGTTTTTCATATTTTTTTTATTAGGTTTTTAAAAACATTTTTTAGTTTTTAAAAATATTGTGGAATTCTCGGGGAAATTTTTAAGGAACACATTAAGTAGAAATGTATTGTAAATTTACAATACATTTCTACTGCTTTTTTCAAAATATTGAGCACATTTTTTTAAGATTTTTCTAAAATTTTCCAATATTCTTAATAGTATTATTATATGAAGCCTCTTTTGAAGTCGAAGATATTTGTCACTCTACAAAAAAAAAAAAAAAAAAAAAAAAAAAAAAAAAAAAAAAAAAAAAAAAAAAAAACATTTGAAACCTTGAAGCAACGTTCTTTTACTAGAATCTAAATTTAATGAGATTAAAAATTATAAACGAACTTAAAATATGATCAAAAGGGTATAAATAAAGCGTTGTTAAAAATATGGATCAAAAAATAGGTTAAAAAAAATTTTTCTTTTTTTTCTAAATATTGTGCGTGCATTTAAAATAGTTACTATTTTAGATAAATTATAATTATTTTTTTATTATTATATAATGTAAACAAACAAACAACAATTGTGCGAAATTTTTCTTTTTGCTTTTAAAATAAACAATCGTAAACAAGGTATTGTTTAGATAAAACACTCAACATCATTTATAAATAACAAAAATCGATTGCTAACAAAAACCAGCAACAATGTGTACATTTCTTTTAATAAACAAAAATCACTTGTTTCACTTATTCAGGCGTGAATGCCAAGCCGGCACATTATGACACAATTACTTTAATTTTTATTGCAATTTTAATTTATTTTTCAATATTTATATGTTTGTGTGTGTCATTTAATGCAAAAAAAAAATAATTATTTAAACTTTGAAAAACAGTTTCAATAATAAAAAAAGAGAGAACCGAGAAAATAGTGTGCATAACTTGGCGTAAGAATTTTATAATTAAAAAAATAAAAAAATAAACACACAGAGCTACCTCATATTAGAGTAGTATTATTTTGAAATCAACACACAGACGACGAAATGCATTTAAAATAAAATACAAATGTAAATGTGTGAATGCGTGAATTGTATGTTTGGTGTAATTAGAATTTTAATTAAATGTGAAATAAAGATTGTTTTATAAATAACATTTTATTGACATCATTGACACACATTAAGTGAAGCGTATTTTCTTGTCAAGTGGTTTTTTCAATCGTTCACATGGTTTTTAATTTTTTTCTTTAATACAACAAAATTATATTGACCTGAGTGAAAATGTCCGATGTAATTATTTTATTAGTTTTTTAAATGTAAACAAAACTATAACATAAGGGGAATTAAACTACGTGAGATGCCTCTTTTGCAAAAAAAAAATTGAAATATTGATAAATACGGTATTTACAGTATACAATTTTTTATGAAACTTGCATGAAATTTTTGTTTGTTTGGGAAGCAGGAGGAATAAGCAACATGGTATTGCTTGAGTTTTGAGGAGATGTTTACTTTTAACTTAAATATAACGCTGTAACTTAAGTAGAAAATTGAGAAAAAATGCCTGAAAAAATTGCATTGTGTAAATCTGGACAGTGTTTTATTTCGTAAAAAAAATAATTCATAAATCAAATATTTTTTTTATTTAAATATTTCTAACTATATACAAATACATATTATTTTACAGAAGTTTTAATGCTGCTGCGTAACTTTAAAAAACAATATTATTATCAATGGAAAGAATCCATTGTTATTTCATGTTTTTTGGTGGTAAAAGATTTCTTATTACTTAAAACATTCCTTCATTCGACTTTTATATCTTACTGCCCATCAATTTTCTAAGGATTAGAACCTTTAACTAAATATTGAGAGCTTGCTCTGTACAATTTAGAGGATGGGTCAGCAGTTTGTTTTCCAAGTTTTTGTCGAGGAGACTGCACATTGTGTAGAACAGATGTATGCGCTGGTTTGTTTTCCACATCGTAATTTTTCTACAGTTCGGTTTTTTTTTTGCTTTGAATCAATTATGCATCTGTTCAATTATAGTCTCTCCCGGCATTTTGTTTTTTTCAAACTGCTTATTGTGTATATTTGAATTTACGAAAAAGGTTTAAAAAAATAATTTTTCAAATTACTCATAATGATTATAGATCATGATTCTGGACTTTTAAAGTCCAGGATCCTGAACTCTCGGGAGATTTCATTACTCCCAAGCTTCTTTAAATACTTACTTCATAGCTCTTATAATCCAACAAGCATTGTATGAATATAATCGACTATTTCTGTCATGAGCTCTAAACATCTGTGTGAACTAAATATTTGGCATTACTTGTGCTGATACTGCCACAATGAAACACTGCAAGCAGATTTTTTTACAATTGAATTTAATGGAGCAAAGTCGTGATAACACGTCTAACTACCATCGTATAGTTAATCTGCAAGCAAGTATGAATAATTTAAAATATAAATTGTATTTCGTGGCTATATCGAAGGTTAGTACGAAAGGCAACAACAAATGTACAAGACGAGTTACAAAGAGAACGACAAAGAAATTCTTTAAGTTGTGTGTAAACTTCGTCTCACCAAATTAACATTAAGATTAGTTGGTTAAATAGATGATGTTTACGACGTACATAACATAAGGTAGATAGATGCGAAGAATGCTGATAAAGGATGTGGCGGTCCAGGAAATGCTGCATTTCATTCTGCTATCGTCTAATTTTTCTTGTTTTCTTTGGAAAACGTCCGCATACATTTGTAAATAATTTTTCTTTCTAAAATTGTTTAAAAATTAAATTAAAACTAAAATAAATCAATTTTCATTCGTTAATTCGTTAATAAGCACTTAATACATAGTAGGCAACAGTCAAATTGGAAAATTGTATCAGTTTTAAAAAAAGCTTGAGTTTTTTCCTTATTTTGTATTTTACTGTTTCTGATTTCCGTAATGAATTTAAATAATGAAATTTATTTGCTGCAGCAGGAGGTAAATAATACAAAAAAGTCTTAATAAAACAAAAAATGTAAAGTAAATAAACAAAGTCTGACTAAAAGTTGTTAATTTGCTTAAATAAAATCAATAAAATCCCCTGTAATAACTCTTTAAGAGATCTGCAAGCAGAAATTATGTAATAAAATAATGAATTCAACCACATTTTTAATAAAAGTTTTGAATCCAGGACATTGGTAAAACTTGTATCAATAAAAAAATATATACATCGAAAATCGTCTTCGTATTCTAAAAATGCTTTTGTTTTTCTGTTATTTGTATTAAGAGCACACGTTATTGATTTTTACTCTTCTACCACTTTGAGTACATTATTGGTGTTATATTACTTTTTTTTTTTTTGCTTATTTGTAATATATTTACTTAAGATTTTGTCGCTATGTATGTATAAAGCGAATTTATGTATAACAAACAGCTGTTTAATGATGTCAGTTCCACTTTCATTTAACATTTAAGCCAAGTTAATACTTCCTAAGACATTCTGCACAAAAGATGTTTATAATACTTCACCACAATATTTTACTACAATTGACAGACACGCTACGCTAAAAACTTCCATGGCACTTAAAGATACGAATACTGTTATTTTTTTATTATTATTATTATTTTTATTATGAACTGGTAGCTATTAGACATTCACCATTCACCACCATATGTTAGTAACTGGTACGTGTACTCATGATTTATTTGTCTTTTTTATCCTTTTAGTTTTTGCTCAAGCGTAATAATTGATGGCTGGCGCCAAAAGGAGTGATGTGCTAGAATAAATTTATCGTAGAAAAATTTGATAGTAAAAATATGCAAACAAGTTCAAAAAAAAAGGAAAAACAATGACTTTGAATTGGGTGCGCCATTATTTGATTTTTTAAGTATTTAAAAAACCATTACGAGGAACAGACAAAGAATATTTACTTCATTTTGAAATATTTAAAACATTAAATTAAATAGAGAATTAACAGTGAGCGACATATTAGTGCAAACATTAGAAAACCCCCAAATTTTCTAAATTTTCATTGTGATTTTCCATCAACTCGAACAATATATTTTCTCTTAAATGTTTTTATTTACATTCACTAACCTTTTGCGTTCATTTGGTAGTGCTATACTGCCTTCCAAATCCGAGTTGATAGCTCGGAATACAAACTTCTTCATTCAGAACAATTTTTAGCTTATGTATCAATAGTGCTTTTAAAATGGTCAAAACTGTTCCCTCGAGAGATTATATATCAAAAATCTCTTTTTGTAAGTTTGTTTGTTTGTGCGTGCGCCAATCATGGCTAAACGACTGAATCCATATTAATGAAATCTGAAACACGAGTAGATATTTATCCTCATGGTAAAATATGGTATTTTTGTTTTTAAATAGCGGACCAGGAGGGGAGAAAACGGGGATGCGGGCATTTTTATGCGTCTGAATCAATTTTAACAAAGTCTCGTCTAATCGATTTTAATGAAATTAGCTATGACCTTGATGAGATAAAAGGTGAAAAACAAGCATTTACGTCCGTACTGGTTGCAATAAAATTTAAAACATATTTATGTAAAAGGCATAATAATCTATGTTTATTTTGAAAAAAAAAATGGAACAGTAGAGGGGAACAAGGGATAAGACAAGTGCGCAATCTTATGAATCTAAAAATTTTATTCTAAAAATATTAGAAATAAAGATATCTCCTCGTCCATAAGATCCAAACAGATTTGATAGATTTCTCACGTGTTCGGAGGCTTAAATATATTTTACAGTTCATAGAAAGGCCCTAAAATTAGAACTAGGCAACTCCGGGTACAATAAGCTACTAAATAATCTAAATCTAATAAATGTTAGTAGGATAACTGCATCGCCAATTGCACATGAGACAGGCACAGGTGTTTTATCGGATTGAACACATAAAATTTTTAGAAGACCACATAAACTGAACATGTCGATCTATTCATAAAACGTCTAAAAGGTAAAATACTTGGCCTTTAGTACACAAAAAAGATTAGCTTTAGGAGGGGTGGCAGCTTAATAATGTGGAATTGCTTTCCCAGCAACAGCCTTAGTCCAGTTTGGGCGAAGATAAATATAAAAAAACAATATATTATGTATCCCTTAGAGGAAGGTGCCTGCATGACAACGATTCATATAGTAAACTATGAAGCAAGTTTTCGATGTAGATAATGTGTTGTTTTGTCTCTTTAAACCATATGATTATATCCAATACGAACTTTGTTGTAAATTGTATATCGCCAAGTATGGATTCGCAATTAAATCAGTAAACTTGATTTTGTAAAAAGCGTAAAATCTGAACATCATTGCAGATTTTATTGACAATTAAATTTAATAGATTCCATGCATCTTTGTTTCAAAAAAAGCAAGGTCGCTTTTTGTTGAATTAGAAAGCAAAGCATAAAATTTCTTTAAGTTATTTACGTTAATCAAACCTCATAACTCATATAAAACTATTTCGGGTCATTGCGGAAAAAATACACTCATATGTCATTTTCTCGAATTGATCCATCGATTATCAGTATATTCTAGAAACTGCAGATGCTTATGCCTAAAAGTTAAGACGCTACAATTTAATAGAGACATACTTTTACGCCTCAAGCACAACTTCTTATTAACACGAAATCAATTTCAAAAATAACATGGATGAATTATTAACGTAAAGAATTACTGCTAAAATGTTTATTTAATGTTAAACACTCCCTTCGTTTTTTCGGTAATAATTTATTTGACGTACTTGTGTCACTATAATTAAGGGTGACTTTCTAAGTTAACTCAAACTTTCAAATCGTTACACATGTAAAACTAAATACATGTAACTTGCATAATTTATGATAATTTAATGTATTTCTTGTCTAATATTAAACTAAGAAAAAATATTCATATCTAAAAAAAAACTACTTACATTATTCTGTAAACTTCCTTGTCATTTGTGACTCATTCATTTTTGAAATTTTAGAAGGAAGTAAACTCGAATAACTGTCGACAAAAGCAACGGAATCTATTTCAATGTTGCAGAAATAAATCAATTTGTTTGCTTAACATCCCTTCAAAAAGAAAAATACGTTTTGAAGAAAAACATTATAATAAATACCACCCTCTTTCAGTCCGCCTTATCGTTATGATTTGCAATATAAAATTTTTGTTGTTGTTGTCATATATGGTTGGTTTTTGTTTTCTTTTCTGGTTTTTTATATATTTTTTCAGTCTTTGACGCTTTAAACGAACGTGTTTAAAATTTAATAAACACCTGTCTTTAGTTTGCGTTTCCATTAAAAACATGTCAATTGATTTGTTGATGACTTCATTTTTTTTTCTTTATATCAAAAAATCGATATTTCTTACTATTAGACATTTTCTGGCTCTAATGTTAATAAAAAAGCACCTGCCGTTTTTAGTCCATTGTTCCAATTTCTGATTTTTATATGAAATAGTCACTCGGAACTTATTTTTCGCAATGCTATTGGAGAACGGCAAAAAAAGCGATTAAATAAATTTTGTTATACAATTTTCCAGCTGATATTAAGTACTGACTCATAAAGTGTTCTTGAAATTTAATATAGAAAAACCAAAAATTCATTCCAGGGATTAGGAATTCCCAGCATTTCTAAATGTAGTTTCTTTAAAACCAACGTGAACAAAACATTTTTGTTTGTATTTTTTTGTTTGTATGTACATTGTAAAATTATTTATTCCATACGTTTTTTATTTTTATTTATTTTTTATTTTATTTTTTTTTTGTGTAATTGAATAGTGTAACAAAGTGACTGACCCAATATTATGTGAATGTGTGGGAAAACCCTTGTCTTGTAAATTAATTCATATTTTACAGTTGAAATTACTTTTAGATTTCTTTTTTACCCCATTGCGTTTTTGTGTGTATTTTTTATATTTCTTGTCATGTACTTTTTTACGTACGGTTCTTTACAAATTTGTTTTTGCTTTGTTCTTTTTTTTTTTTTTTTGTTGTTACTGGCATTAGGAAAGTAAGTGATTTTCGTATTTTTCTTTCTCTTTTGTATTTAAATCACAAACACACACTGCTTAAAATAATCTATTACACGCCTGTGTACTATTTAAGTTTATACGTCTATCGGCCAGGGAACGAAGCCGATCGGCTCATAGTCGACTAATAGCCGCCGCCGACATATAATTCAATTATTGAGCCGCCGCCGAAGTAGACGGCTAACATCGGCTAAAAATGTTAGCCGACTGTGTCAGCTAAGCCCCCAAATATAGAACAATTCCTCATTAAAATTGTTTGAAACTACTTCCTTTTTTACTTTTTTGTCTAAAAAATCATGGGTAATGTTAAACTTTTAGCTGTTTTAAGTTTTGTTGTTCGTTAACACAGATGGGTTTACCTTCTGTATGCTTTTTCAAGTATTTAAATAGCAGTACGTTTTGAAAACACTCAATTTCATATAAATCGAGAATTTGGCGTTCTGGCTACACAGCTTTTAAGAAAAATTTTTGCTATTTATTACTTTATTATTAAAATAAAGCAAAGTTCTACCAGATTAAATTCAACAGTTGTTAATATTTTTAAAATTTTGTTTTATTTAACATGATTTTTTAATGAAAGGTTTAACGTACTGTGCTTGATTTTTAAAAAAGAAAATAAATAAATATTTCATGATATTCTCATAAAATATTTTTATAATTAACAAAAAAAATATTTATAATCAACAAAAAATTTTAAATGTATTAGTGCAGTTAAACCATGTCCATAAGGTCTTTTCGCTACTGCCTATATTGAATCCATTGATTAACTACATATATAGGCAGAAGCGAAATGGCCATATGTATATGCTTTCATCGCACTAATACATTAAAAATTTTTGGTTGATTATAAATATTTTTCATGAAAATATTTATTTATTTATTTTAAAAAGCCGTAAAAATCAAAATAAAATTATTATTTTTTAATTTATATTTTTTTTCTAAAATAAATTGAATGAAAATATATATATATTTTGAATTTTATTGATAACCGTCACCGGCTTAGTCGTCTTTGAGCCGCCGCTGAATTAATATTCACTTAGCCGCCGCCGCCGAAAATATGTCGACTTCAGTCGACTTTGAGCCGCCGCCGTAAATTTTTTGCTTAGCCGCCGCCGATAGCAATTTGACATCGGCTTCGTTCCCTGCTATCGGCTTAACTAACCTTAATAGTGTCTTCCGATTTTCCTTTATAACGGGTTTGAAGTTGCCTTTTCTTTTATCGAATAAAGCTACGTTTACACGACATTTTATGTTTTTATATATTTTTTAAATTTCATTTCTATTTTGCTTTGCGTTACAAATTATAAGAGGTATTAACAACAAATTCCTATTTATAAGAGAGTAAAACGACTTTGCATTGGACAAAAGTAAGATTATCGAGAGGACCGATGTGTATGGAATTTTTGCGATTTAACGCTATTTTTTTTTTCTTTCAAGATTATCGTGGTGCGAATTATCGCGATTCTTCTTGATCTGGCTTTTAAAGTTATAAATCGTCTGAAACATGATAAATAAAAATCAAAAATAAAAATTACTATCTAACTTCTACATATGTTTAACTATTTAATTTTGCTCGTTTTTATACCCTTTACCACAAAAAGTGGAAAAAGGGTGTATATATCTATAAGTTTGCCATTCCGTGTGTAATTTTTACAATAATTATTTCCGACACCATTAAGTATATGTATTCTGACTTCTTATGCATAGCGAAGTCGATTGAGCGATGTCCGTCTGTCCGTCCGTGTTAGTGTCAATCAATCAGATATAAGCATGATCGGTCAATGTTAATATGGGTATCATTTTAAAGCTTCTGAAGAGATATTAGGGGGAAAAAAGGTGATGTCGTTTTTATGTAAAATTAAATATGTATATGCAGTACCAACATTTTTTTTGTTTTTAAATCTCTGTCACCCCAATATTTGCTTTTTTTATTGGATTTACTTCACTAAACTAGATTTACATAGATGGTGAAGGGTGTATAAGACTCTGCATAGCCGAATATATTTGTTTAGTTTATGTAAGTATGTTGCTCATAATCTCCTATCCTTAATTTTTAAAAAGAAAGAACATAAACTTATGAAAGATGATGTTTAAATAAGACAAAAGTGAATATTATATAAAAACCATGCATGCAACATGAAACGATATGGAATAGACAAAACTTTAAAAAAGAGGTAAATGAGAATAATCCATAATGCTTGACTGAAGGGTTAAGTGCAGGGTCATTTCAGCCAAGCAAATGCATTTCTCTCAGAAAATTCCTTATGTAGTAATGGTAGGTGGTAACAACAAGTTGGATGGATACAAATTCAAACAACAACATAGTAACTCTAATACAACCTTTGAAATTTAATTGTAGAGAAAAGTATTTTATTTTTGTACTCACACACACACAAACGTGTTGATTAATTTTCACAATGACGAAGTTCAACTCGCAACAGAATTTGTATTTATGTATGTATTTACAACTAAAAAGGAAAGCAATGAATGTTTTATATCAAAGCGAATAATTATTTACGCTAAACATGTATGTATGTATTTATGCACGATAGTGTGTTTCTGATAGTTTTCAACCTAAATTTTTCTTTGCAAGTTGTACCATTAATAAAAATGTCCACTCATTTATTTAGTTAGTTTCTTTGGAAAGGTTTACACTAGAGGAGACACGTAGAAAAGAAGATTGATAGAAAATCACCATTTCTAAGAAACTGCAGTTACTTGTTCTTTTATATTGAGAGAGTGTCATAGGGCCTCTGGTGTTAAATTATTAAATGCTGCTACAGCTATTTTATTTTCTAAATTTACTTTGCCGAAGATGTTTTAGGGAAACATCGGCGTAGAGGGCTTTTTACCAACATAAAAATTTAAAATGTTTGCAAAAAGATCATATTAGTGATTGGTAGCTGCTAATACTCGAACCCAGACGTTAGTTTAGCAAAGCAATTCCAAGTTAATGTTTCATGCGCTTTAATTGTCGGTGACCAAAAAGAATATATTTTAACAGTGGCTTATGTAGACTGTTTGAATGTTATAACGAAAACTTGTGCTACTCTTAACATCAGAGGTGCAAACCATAATGAACGCAAAAAAAAAACAAATAAAAGTGTGGGATTTATTTCCAATTTTGGGGATTATTATTACTTATTTAAAACAAGTAACAGTGCTATATTCGGCTATGCCGAACCTTATATACCCTTCACCATCTATGTGAATCTAGTTTAGTGAAGTAACTCCAATCAAAAAAGCAAATATTGGGGTGACAGAGAATTGAAAAATAAAAAAATTTGGTTCTGCATATTTAAAATTTTTAAAAAATTTTAGTATTTTCTTAAAAATATCTTCAAAAGCTTTAAAATGATACCCATATTAATATTTAAAAATTTAAATATCAAAGCCCCGTAACTCGGAAAATATGGGTGACCAGTTTTTCACTCGTTGTTTTTTTCTTATTTTTTTAATTCTCTATCGCCCCATATATTTATTTTTTTAACTGGAGTTACTTTATTGTTCCAAATTACATGAAAAAATCGCTCAATCGACTTCGATATGCATAAGAAGTCAGAAGAAGGGGTCGGAAATGGATATTGCAGAAATTACACACGGAATGACAAACTTATATATATCATTTTTCCATTTTTTGTGGTGAAGGGCATAACAAATGAATGAAATTCAATATGAAAGCAATAAAAGGTAGACATAAAAAAAATTAAAACTACCTCGCCATGAACCTTTTAATAAAAGTGTGCTTTACAAAAGCAAATACTGCAAACTCACAAAATCAAGAAACAACTATCTTTTAAAAACCAGGTTTCTAAGAACAGTTTAACAAATCTACTAATAAATAGTGGCTAGGATCAGTGTTGCCAGGGAAAGATAAGAAAGTTACGCTTTGAAATTTTAAGTTGAAGTTACATTTTGAAATTTTCCTAAAATAAATAAGAATTTAATGTAACTTTTATAAAATACAGTTAAACGTTTTATTTTATATTTCAGTTCATTTACTAAACAAAAACAAAATGAAAATAACAAAAAAACGTATGAAAGAAAAATTTCAGCCCGATGATACTCAGGAGTATTTAAATCAGGACTCAATACTAATAATTCGGGATAAGAAGTGCATGCTCTGGCCTACTACTTAAATTATTTTAAAAATACCGTTATTTAAGACAAATTTGAGCCTTATATTAAAACTTCAACATTAAATTACTTGCAATAATTGAATAGTTTTCTGCACGTAATGCAGCTCATATTCAGACCAATTATAAACAAAGATTCCGTGAGCGTTTTTTACTTTTTCTCCTATTATAAATTTTTTCCCCTTTTTGATTGACTGCGGAAAGCGAAAAAAATTTGGGGAAAAAGTACGTATTATGAAGTATAAAAGAAAAATTATATGTAAATAAACAACAAAATAACTCCTTTCAAATTACGATGATGCCACTTTTTTATTATTTTCTTTTATTTTTTCTTTCCACGGAATTCATAACTGGAGGAATCTTTTCTTGAGAAAAATTTTTTTCCGTAGGAAAGAAATTCCCTGAGATTAATTATGATTGGTCTAATTATTTCACAGCTTGAAAAATTATTAACAGAAACATTTTGTTGTTTCTAAACATGATGCAAGAAACACTTCTCGATTTCTCACGAAATAGAACAGAGTAAAACTTTAGCAACATTATATTTTATTTATTTCAAACTAATTGTTTATAAGGGTTTTTGATAGCGTTTATTATTAAAATCGATATGTCAAGAGAAGAGAGGTTCTTAGGTCAAATAATAAAAAAAAAAATATACCTTTTCAGAGATTTAACTTTATTTAGTGTCTGTACCAAAAGTTACGAAAATTTTGCCAAATATAACAAAATTATTTATACATGTAACGTGGATCCTTTAAAAGTTACAAAAATGTAAAAAATGTAACCAAACGGCAAAACTGCTAGAGATAGAAAACAAAATCGAGTAAAATAAAATAATTTGAAAGTTTAGTTTATGCTAAAAATAATTCCCAATTTAAATATATAATTGATTAAATTTGGTTAAAGAAAATCATCAAAAGAAGGCAATAAAAAATTGATAATATACAGGTATGTAATGGAAATCGATCGATTTGAAAAAGTATCGTTTTGAGATAAATTTTAAACAAAAGTAAAGAAGTTACTCCAAAGTAATTGTAGAAACTGAATGGGGAGTTATTGAAATATATGTTGAAGGTATTAAAAAAAAACGAAAATAGTAAGGATTTCACAACCATTTACGGTTTTATGTCGTCTCGATTTCGAAATCGATTTCCATCACATACCTGATATTTTTGAAGTATATTACGAAGCAAAAATAAATTTGGAAGTTTGTGCAGACTGTCTAAACGAGTACGGTACAAAATATTCAGAAGTTTAAATATTTTTTTTTTTTGGTTTGGAACAGTAAATAATTTGTGAGATTTAAAATGTCAAGCGAGGTCGTTTACCTATTTGAACCGGCGCAATTTGCATACCCTTTTTACCCTAATGAAGTTCTACCACTTTGTATATAGAGGGTATACATATTCATATTTAAAATATAACAAAGTTCTTAAATGATAAACAAGCAAGTATCAACTACAACTGAAACTGCCGAAGGTTAAATAATATTCAGTTTTGATTTCGTACAAAAATTCATGTTCATACTGGCAGCAACATATATGGATGAGTCATCGCGAATGGCGCATAGAAAAAAATGTCTGTCTATGATTCATTTTACTGCATCATCCTTTAAGGACAAGGACGTTAGTATTTTGTTTTGGAATTGAATACACGAGTAAAACAAAACAAAAAAAACTCTCATTGCTTGTTTTTTATTGACAGAATTGTTGAGAAAAGTTGTTCGTAGTCTGGCTTTTTCATCATTTTTTAATGATGGGGGTGACTGTTGTGTTCAGTACATTTTTACAATTTTACTTTTTTTTTTTTGTTAATTTTTCCCTTTTTACATCTTTATCTTTGTAATCAAATTCCTTAACAATAACGGCAGAATTGGAGTAGAACTGGAACTTTAGGCGGCAACATGCTGGTTTTTAAATGTTTTTTTTTTTTTCTTTTGCGTTAAATTTTTTTTATGCATTTTTATTGGTTTTTGTTTATAATTCCTTTGGAAAAAAAATTTTCTATACGTATTTCAAATATAAATGAATGTTTGTTGTTAACATCAGTATGTTGGCAAAATAAATAGGATTATACGTTTGTAAAGGCATTTTTTATGCTTTTAAAATCTCAAAAAGAAAATCTCCCCATTACAAAATCTGTTTAACAAAAAAGGAGAGAAGAAAAATAAAGAGAATTGTACTCGTATGATTCGGTTTTTAGAAAGTTGTTTGGTTCTAAAATAATCTACAAATCATGTTTTTTACTTTGTTCATAAGATACATAAAAGAGAAACTTGTCTAGGCTATTTTAGCAAAGAAAAAAATTTGCTATATTTCTTAAACATTCTTCAAAATGTCTTAAAAATTTATTAAAAACCGACATAAAGATTGATCATTTAATAATTGATGGTTTTGTGTTGTTATTTTGCCCTCATATATTTGATATTTGCTCTTGTTTTTTACTTCTGAAACGTCAAGAACGCCCTGACGTCGCTACCAGCATTTATTTTCACTTGCATTTTATGGAATGAAAGCGTATGCAATAATTTAATTAGTCCCGTTTATCATGTGAACAAAACTCCCTTTTATTTCTTATTGATGCAATTGTAGTAAAAGTTGTGCACTAAATATAAAAACTACCCCTATTTTATTTTATTGATTTTTAACATCCTTTGTATAGTTAATTATTTACATTACTTTGATTTCTCCTGACTTTAATAAATTATACTTTAATCTATATTTTTTTATTCATAAAAGATGTTATCTATGAAGAAAATATTAAATCTTAAGAAAACTTTTTTTCTTAATTTTTTTTCGAAATTTTTTTTCGAAATTTTTTATATGGAAAGCAAACGAAAAGCTAAAAACCGATACTAACTGTTATAAGCGATACTAACATTTGTAAATTATTTATGGTAAGACCTTAATTAAAGTTGTTGTTTGTATTTACTTCTTTCTTTGTATGTATACATATATGACACTTCCGTTTCGGGATGTTGATGGTATGCTTCATTTTTTTATATTAGTTTACGTGCTTTGCATGAATTTGTAAATATGAAAGGTACCGAAAACCGGACCATTAAAAACAAAAAATGTGTTAAAAAAAATAAAAAAAATTGTGTATTTAATAAATAGGGTTTTCATTCGTGTTGGTTAATCGCACAATCTACATTCGGTTAATTGAATAGTTTATTCGCTATGTATTTAAGGCATTTTGATACAATCATTGAATTCTGATAAAAGATCATTTTCATTAACGTCGGAAGGCTTTCTCCTTTTCGTATATAATATAGTAATTAATCTCATATAAGACTAAGAAACTAAGAATTAAAAAAAGTGTGGCAGAAATATCCCAAGTTTTAAGAACTACTAGCAAAATTTAAGAAAACGCGAAAAACTTATTTTTACAATGATGGATTATGACAACTTGATGTCAATGAAAAAAGAAGAACACACGAAGTACGATGAAACTTATGGCACATCCGCAAATTATTTATATGGTGTACAGCGTTCAGGACTTCTAGTTTGTTAAAAAAAAATCTATTAAATTCTCTATTATTGTTTTGAGTAACAAACGGTTTAGTTCCAGTAATTTACAAATTTATCCAAAATCGAAGAAATCGCATGCAAAAGCATGATCTTGGCGCTGGGTGAATCCGCCTTAAAGAAAGCAGCGACAGTAAAATTAAATTTTCATTTAAGAATCTATCAAATCCGTGAATGAGCTTAAGCGGTGAAGAAATATAAAAAAAAAATAAAAAGGCACTTCAAAAATGTCATTTCTCTTTTTTTCGTTTAAAAAAATATCAAAACATTTCTTTAGAAAGTTGAACTTACTGAGCATATTCCGTAAAAAGAAAAAATAAATCTTTGGCAATTAAATAATTTATTCGTTATTTAAAAATCGTTATTCGTCCAGCAAAACTAATCAATTATCTGATTGACTGATAATTTGAAAAACGATCAAAATCTACAAAATAAGCACTTAAGCTGTAGTTATCAAATATAAATAAAACAAATAGTTATAAAATAAATGAAAGTATAATTTTGAAATTTCAAAGTTCATATCACATCAGGTGAATCAGAAAAATTTCCTAATGCATACGAAATACCTTTTCAATTTTCTCAATTTTTTGTTTAAAAATTCTATACTTTTAAAAAAGTTTTGGGATCTTTGTATGTCTGTTTATTGGCTATTGTTTAACAAAAACGATAATTAATTATTAACGACTATTCTCAAATACTAAAAATTTTATTTATTATTTTTATTTATTTATTTTATTTTATTCGAGAATTTAAAGAAAAAAAACTTAGATTTTGCTCTATGCTGCTTGTTGTGGTCTTTGAAGAATCTTAAGCTTTTTTAAGATTATAAAATGGTGGACACGTAAAGTAAATTGAACCGAAACAAAAAAATACGTCTTGTTAGTTTCAGAGGTAATTCAAGTCTCCTCTATTTATTAACTTAAAAATGGCTATCTGTAGTTTACAATTCAATATAACAGTTTTAAAAAAAGAAAAAAAAAATTAATCCCAAGCGCTTGTAGCGCGAAAGACTTTACAAAATAAATTGACAATATAAATTGGTTGGCAACTAACAGATAAGATATAATATACGGTTGAATTTAAATTTGCTAAGCGAATTCATAAAGTTTAGTTAATTCCGTTTTAAGTATTAGAAATTGAAACTGATGACTGAACATCCCGGCACCATTGAAGGACAATAGGTCTTCAATTACACGGAAGTAGGGCCAACTTGTGTATTGGGCGCTTATATACGCCTTTTGCTGTCTTTATTTCCACAACCCTTGTTTTCTGATCCTTGCCTGGCATTACGGCTTGTACTCGGCCCGTCGTCCACTGCAGTGGCGGAAGATTCTCGTCTTGAATTAGAACGAGTTTTCCTACGTCGAGGTCTGGCTGTTCTACGGACCATTTGCTGCGTACTTGTAGACTGCGGACGTAATCTTTGGCCCAACTCTGCCAGAACCGTTGCTTGAGTGCGCATAAAATTTGCCATCTCTTCAAGTACGTGAGCTTGACGGTTTCTTCTTTGAGCAATTCTTGAGGCAGCGTTCGTAGGCCTTCCCCTACTAATAAGTGAGCTGGAGTCAACGCTTCTCCATCGTTCGGGTCGCTGCTGAGTGGTGCAAGAGGCCGAGAATTGAGTACTGCTTCTACTTCGATAAGCACAGTTTGAAGCTCTTCGGACGTTAGTAATGCATTTTTTACTGTTCTGAGCAACAAACCTTTTGCGGACTTCACAGCAGCTTCCCAAAGCCCGCCGAAATGTGGAGCTCTGGGTGGTATGCAAGTGAACTCTATTCCCTTGCTGGCAGCGTAAGATGCGACGTTGGGAGCCCCCTTGTGATATGCATTTGCGAACTCCTTCAATTCTTTGGCGGCACCTACAAAGTTGGTTGCGTTGTCGCTGTAAATTTTGTCGGGATATCCTCTTCTGCCTATAAACCTTTTAAGACATAAGATAAAAGAATTTGAAGAAAGATCTGAAACGAGTTCTAAATGGACAGCCTTGGAGGTGAAACATATGAAAACCGCGATATACATTTTAACAGGTGGTCGTCCCCGAATTTTGAGTGTAATATTTACAGGACCACAAAAGTCTACTCCACATATTTTAAATGGACGTAGAGCTTTTACCCGATCGGAGGGTAAGTTTCCCATGATCTGGTTCAGTAACTTTGGTTTATAATGAAAGCAGTGCATACATTTTCGAATGATTTTAGTACATGCTTCCTTGGCATTTATAAGCCATATTTTTTGACGAAGTAGTGAGACTAATGCTTTAGTTCCAGCATGACAATTTGTAAAATGTAAATGCCTCAGGTACAAGCTTATAAATTCTGACTTGTGTGGCATTAATAGTGGAAATTTTGCGTCATAAGGCATTGAAGCATTCGCTAATCTACCTCCTACCCGAATGAGTGAAAATTTTTGGTTGTCAAGTTTTAATTCATGAATGAATGGACTAAGCCTTTGCAAATTTGATGGTAGTAATTTACCCTTTTTTAATTTGTCTATTTCTTTTGCATATTCTCTATGCTGTATAATTTCTATTATGTGTAGAAATGATAACTTCATTTCCTTTGCTGTAAGAGGCTTACCTATGTTCTGTTTGTATGATTTGCATACATCTATGAAACGAAATACATATGAAGATATTCTAATTAATTTCAAGTACGAGGAAAATTTTTGTATAAGCTTTAAAAACTCATCGCTTTCTTCTAATTTGTTTCCGCCAACAACGAGAAGCGTATTACTTGTTTTTACTCTTTCCAAGAGCTCTTGTTCTTTGGTAAGAGTAAAATGCTTATTAACAGGCCATTGCATGCTTTCCTTTCGTAAAAATGCTGGACCTTCAAACCATATAGAATTAACTAGTTCACTTACATTGCATCCCCTCGATACTATATCGGCTGGGTTATGTTTTGAAGGAACATATCGCCAGGAAATTTGGGCTGACAAGTCTTGAATGTCTGAAACTCTATTTGCGACAAAGGTTTTTAAAGTTGATGGATGACCTCGGATCCAATGGAGTGTTATTTCAGAATCGGTCCAAAAAGTAACACTTTCTATTTTACAATTTAGCACATTTTTTACTTTCGACCATAATTTAGCCAGCAAATGTGCTGCGCATAGCTCTAATCTGGGTAAAGATATAATTTTCAAGGGAGCAACTTTAGACTTCGCTGTCAGCAGTTTTATGGTTGTCTGATTCTTTACATATAAACAGCAACCATATGCTCTCCCTGACGCGTCTGCAAACCCATGTATTTGGCAAGAATCATTTTCACTCGTCCCTACATACCTAGGGATTTCAATGACATCAATTTCTGACAAATTTTGTTTGAGAGTTTCCCATAAGGAATTGAGGCGCAATGGAATAGACTCATCCCAATCAAGTTTCTGAAGCCATAGTTCTTGTAGCAAAATTTTGGCTTTAATTACTACAGGGCTTAACAGGCCTAAAGGATCAAAGAGTCTGGCTGATACTGATAGAATGTTCCGTTTTGTGGCCTTTAGTTCATTAAATGATTGCTCTAACTTGTACTTGAAAATATCGGATTTAGGTAACCAATAAGTACCCAATGCTTTTGTCAAATTAGAATCGTTTATTTGCAAACATGTCCCATTTTTCTGAGTATCTGAATTACCATAATTTGAGAAGTATTTTGTTAGGTTAAATCCAGCAGATTTCAATATTTCAGAAACTTGAGTTCGAATAACTTCGACTAGCTCAATTGAGTCAGCTCCTGTTAATAAATCATCAACATAAAAGTCATGTCGTAGAATTTTAGCCCCAATCGGATACTTGTCTTTATATAAGTCACTAAGGTAAAACAGACAACGTATGGCCAAAAATGGAGCAGAGGAAGTGCCATATGTGACGGTATTTAACTGATAAATCCGTAAAGGATCAGTTACATTTTCGCGCCATACTATTAGTTGAAAATTTCTACTAGCCTCGTCAATAATCACTTGACGGTACATTTTTTCAATGTCAGCTGTAAGTGCGTATCTATTTGTTCGAAACCGAATTAGTATGGAATACAACTCCTCCTGTATTGTAGGGCCAACCATTAAGAGATCATTTAATGAGAGTTGTGTTGACGTTTTGCATGAAGCGTCAAAGACCACACGAAGTTTCGTTGAGCTACTTTGTGGGCGTAGTACACACTGGTGCGGTATAAAATAGTGCGGATAATCAGGAATTTTATTGTCTATAATAGTCATGTGACCTAAACTAAGGTATTCTTTCATAAAATTATTGTAAAGCTCTTTTGTGCTGGAATCTTTAGAAAGCCGACGTTCAAGCGCTAAGAAACGTCGCTTTGCTACATCGAGAGACAACCCTAGCTTGGCGGGATTTTCTTTAAATGGCAATGATACTTGAAATCTTCCTGACGTTAGTCGTCGAATTGATTTTGTAAAATTCTCCTCGCACTGCTGCTGTTCTATTGACAACATGTTTTGATTTTTTGGAACTTCTTCCAATTCCCAAAATCGTTGCACACATGAATCAAGAGATATTTCATTATCAATATTCATAGCTAAATTACATGAACTTACTTCACGATTATTTAAGGGCGGATATTTTCCGGATACTATCCAGCCTAAAAGTGTTTTTTGAAGAGTAGGTAAATTAGAAGTTCTTTTAATCTGACCTATACATAACAACTCGAAAAACACCTCTGCACCTATTAACAGATCGACTCTTTGTGGTTTATTGAATAGTGGGTCAGCAAGTTTCAAATTCTTTGGTATCTCCCAGCCTGTCGTTGATATGATGCAATCCGGTTGATATGCAGAAATCGATTTGAGTACCCAGAACTCGGAAGAGAATTCGTGATTATTTACTCGGGACTTCACTGTACCCTGTAACTTACTTTTTGCTAAAGAATTTGTTCTGCCAATGCCTACTAAGTTAAGATCTTGTTCTTCTTTTTTTAATTGAAGACGTTGTGCTAGTTCCTCGGTTATAAAATTGATTTGTGAACCGGAGTCCAACAGGGCTCTAGCCAAGACATATTTGCCATATTTATTTTTTATCCTGATAACAGCAGTAGCCAGAATAATATTATCTTTAGGGGTGGATGAATAATTTACAAATCCCCTCGATGTAGAAGCCTGATTTGTAGCCGTATTAGAGCTAGAGTCTTGAATATTAGAGGAATATTGATGCAGAAGTGTATGATGTGAACGACTGCAAACCCGGCATTTTGACAAGTTACATTTAGATACCGTATGACCAGTTCTAAGACAATTTATACATGCTGGAATATTTTTTATAAACTCAAATCTTTTATGGACTGGTATAGCAGCGAAGGTAGGGCAGGCAGATATATAATGCTGCTCTGATCTGCAATAGAGGCATTTCTCAATCCCCTGTTGCTTAGTTTGACACGAAAATGCTCTTGATTTTCTTTTAAATTTTGGTTCTTTTATTTTGATTGAATCAGTTTTTGGCTTGAAGCTCGACGACTCATTTGCACAGATATGCTGATATCTTCTATTAAGAGCTACTTCGCAGTCGCTCCATGAAGGCAGTTTCTCATAACTAAGTTGTTCCTCCCATTTTGACTTTGTAACCGGGTCAACTTTCATCATGACAAGATGAATTATTATGGCATTCGTTATGCTTCGATCATCGCCAATTGACAAAAGCGAATCATAAATTGCCGAAACCGTATCTATCATGCTCCTCAAAGCCGTCGCAGAAGGTTTTGACATTTCGGGAAGATCAAATAATCTTGAAATATTATCAAAAAAAATCAAACAGGGGTTATCATAAACCTTTTTTAAACTGGCAATGGCCTTGGGATAATTCTGCTCTGTAACTTGGTAAGCCTTTACAGTACCAAGCGCTTCATCTGAGAGACATGATAGTAAATGGTTAAACTTCTCGATATTTGTCATGGCTGCGTCATTATCAACCAAACTTTCAAATAAACTCATAAAATTTTTGTAGTCTGAATATTTACCACTGAACTTTGGCAATTTCATGGTAGGCAATCTATTGTTATAACCTTGGAGGCCTAACGTGGTTTCATTACAATTCTGAACATTTAAAGGGATTAGTTCTATTAGAAGGCATTTAGTGGTAACGCACAGATCCTCCAAATCTGCCCTATCAGCATTTGAAGAATCGAGAATTTCAATTTCTGTTTGGTAACTCATAGCTTGATCAATGTATTGATCAAGAATTTCTAACCGACATTTTATTTCGTTTGGCTTCAGAGATATTGTTTTCTCTTTTATTGAGCGACGTATTCTGGATATATTAGCCAACACAGTGTTTTTCTGCTGATACAGCATTTCTACACTGTGTTCTTTATTTACAGACTGGCGTCTTTTTCCACCTCCCATTGTTCTGCAGATTTATATAGTATTATAACTTATCACAAACAATACCTTAAGGACTTTTATAATACGATGTTTACGACGGAAAACTTACTTCTGTGAACACTTTACTCATATACGAGTATTATATTTCTCACATTAAGTAGTTAGATGTAAAAGGTATAAATCCTTTTAACTTTTAATTATTAAAAAATTACCACTAGCAATGAGGAGAATGTAAGTACGTTCTAGTAAATAACCGCGCTCTTATGGTAATCCAATTAATATTCCTATTTATGTATTACAATATTAAAAACTCATATATTCAATCCATACTACTACAGATATTTTATACTAAAGATTGATACTTTAAAGCAATTTATTTTGCCTAGTCCTTAAAGTAAATTTATAGCAAAGTATTGCATCAATGAAATATTAGTATTTTGTATTATATACTTTTCTATATGAATATATGTATATGTACCTACTTTGGTTAACAGGCATTTATGTACAGCGGAGGAAGCCTTAATCCCAGGCTGAATTCGCTAAACTTGATGTGATTGAAGCTTGCAATTGTTTTACACTATATTTCACTTATAAAATCACTTTTTACTTGTACTCATTAATTTATTTTCCACACCACAGTAAATTTGCATTTTGCTACAAAAGTTAAATGTGATTGTCTTTGTCTTTTTAATTATTGTTATTCAGATTGGTATAATTTCAAATCATTGATGGGCGATTCTACACAGTCGCAGTACACTTAAAGAATCTGAAGAAGATATTAATGTATAAATGAATACTATAACCAACTGAATAATAATTTTATGCAAATTAATGTTGCGTGGTATTCTAGATTTTTGCATCAACGTTGAAACAACAAATTTTATGTTAGGCATGTGTCCCTTGAACAATGAACATGCTTTAACAAAAAGTACAAATCTATCCAACTATGAGATTGAGAATTAAGGAGATAGTAACAAAGGAATCGATAGAAAAATAAATCGAAGATTAGTGATTTAAATGAAAAAGAGAAATTGGCTTTCGTTTGCCCAAAAGCAAAATTATTGAATAGATCTTTTAATATTTCAACAATTCTGATGCATGTCTAATGGCTTATGTATGCACTTGTAAACTTAAATCTTTTAAAAATTTGTGATATAAAATTTTGTCAACGAGCCACAAATACTTTAAGTCTAATGTTTCACCCTCGAGGCAATTTTGATTGTTTAAAGTAAAAAGTAAGAACGAATAAATCTACGGTACGGCAAACCTTCGCAAATGAAGGTTTTCTTTTACAAATCATAAGATTCTCATACTAGTTATTCGAACTTAATACCTGGTTTTGGTTTCTGTGAGCACTTTCCTTCTTGCAACAGCTACACCTTGGCATTGAGGTATAGGTTATGCTTGAACAACGTAAAGGCTGAAATCCTCAGTAGTTTTGAAGATGTAGATTCTCAATAGTTTAGAGAAACAGCACTTTTGTTTGATGATAATTTTTCAGGAAAAATTGTGATTCAAATATACTTTAACTTTAATGTCCCTGCTCGGGCGCCATGAAGAATCTTAAGCTTTTTTAAGATTATAAAATGGTGGACACGTAAAGTAAATTGAACCGAAACAAAAAAATACGTCTTGTTAGTTTCAGAGGTAATTCAAGTCTCCTCTATTTATTAACTTAAAAATGGCTATCTGTAGTTTACAATTCAATATAACAGTTTTAAAAAAAGAAAAAAAAATTAATCCCAAGCGCTTGTAGCGCGAAAGACTTTACAAAATAAATTGACAATATAAATTGGTTGGCAACTAACAGATAAGATATAATATACGGTTGAATTTAAATTTGCTAAGCGAATTCATAAAGTTTAGTTAATTCCGTTTTAAGTATTAGAAATTGAAACTGATGACTGAACAGTCTTAATTCTAAACAAATAATTGAAAAATGTTTTCACTTAAAAAAAGAAATGCTGACGATTTCTATTTTGTCAATTTCCAAGACAGTAGAGGGCAGATGCCAATGCACACCATGTCGTGTGGGGCAGCTCGGATTCCAATGCAAGGGGTGAGTGTCTGTTTGATTTCATTCTTTGTAATAATTTAGACGTTATAAACGTTGGGTCAGAACCCACTTTTGTTGTAGCGAATAGAAGGGAGGTTCTTGACGTTACGCTAGTTAGTACTAAGCATTCAGATTTGATTAGGGCATGGAGGGTCTCTAGTGACTGCTCGTTCTCTGATCATAGGTATATTGAATTCGATGTAGTGATTCGGGTATATGGGGTTACCCCCCGACGAAACAGAAGGAAAACGGATTGGGAGCGGCAACGGTCTCTCCTTTCCGATTTTCTTTCGAGTCCACCGAGAATAGAAAATCGGCGGGACATTGAAACCGCGGTGAATGCATTAACCAATGCGTTTGAGCGCGCGACTTCGGAATCTTGCAGACTAAATATCTGCCGTGGTAAGAGCAGACCACCTTGGTGGAACTCGGATATTGTGGAGGCACGGAAAGCCTCCCGTAGGCTCTTCAATGAGGCTAAGAGATCAGGAAACTGGTCTGCTTATAAGTCCTCTGTGAATAGGTTCAAGAATATGGTAAGAAATGCGAAGCAAAGGTCTTGGAGATCCTTCTGCAGTGGAGTGGAGGGTTCCTCCGAGACGAGCAGACTTCGTAAGATTCTATCGGCAACGCCCATTGTCCCTAGTTTCATTAAGAAACCATGTGGCAATTGGACTCTGAGTGCGCAAGAGACCCTTGAGGTTCTCATGGAGACTCACTTTCCGGGCTGTGCTCCCTTCAGTGGAGTAGACTCAGCCCCTTTTGACTGCCGGGCATCAGTTCCCTTTCCTATAAACAGGGAGGGACTTATGTGGGCCTTGGGTAGTTTTGACCCGTTTAAATCCGCCGGTCCTGACGGCATTATACCGGCTGATTTGCAGCATAATGCGGATATTGTTATACCATGGTTAGTTCCGATATACACAGCATGTATTACATGGTCGTATATCCCTGAACCGTGGACTTTTTGTTCTGTTGTCTTCATTCCCAAGGGAGGGAAGACTTCGCACACTGAACCGAAGGACTTTAGAGCTATAAGTCTATCCTCTTTCCTTTTGAAAACTCTGGAACGGTTAATTGACCTTCACTTGAGAAGGACGATTAATACGGACCGACTCTCCGCCTCTCAACACGCGTATGTCAAGGGCAGATCTGTTGAGACGGCACTACACACGCTTGTGGGATGCATAGAGAAATCCCTAGAGCATAAAGAATATACATTGGTTGCCTTTCTAGACATAGAAGGGGCATTTAACAATGTGAAACCAGAGGCCATCACAGTGGCCCTGGAGGGACTGAACGTAAGTCGGTCGATTATAGGCTTTGTATGGAATCTATTGACAAATAGGGTCATTACTTCCAGCATGGGTATAGCTACCATACACAGGGTAGCTAAGCGAGGTACACCACAAGGGGGGGTATTATCTCCCCTTCTCTGGAACCTTGCGATGAACGCATTACTGACGGAAATGGACTGCAAGGGGTTCAGGACTGTGGCATATGCGGATGACGTTGCGGTTGCTGTATCGGGAAAATATCTCGACACGCTATCGCAACGTCTACAAACGGCGCTAGGCTGCGTCAGTAGTTGGTGTACTGAGAGTGGGCTTAGCGCGAACGCTCGGAAAACGGAGCTTGTGCTCTTCACGAGAAGAAACAAGATTCCGGCCTTTCCACTACCACTCCTTAATGGAGTGGAGCTTGAGTTGTCTGACAGAGCGAAGTATCTAGGTATCATCCTGGACTCCAAACTGTCGTGGACCCCAAATGTCCGCTTTAGGGCGGACAGGGCCTCAGTGGCTTTGTATGTGTGTAAGAGGGCCGTAGGCAAACACTGGGGTATAAACCCGAGGACGTCGTACTGGCTCTTTGACACGGTCATAAAACCCATACTCATGTACGGGGTTCTTGTATGGTGGCCCGCACTGGGCAAACTTGTGAACTGCAGTATGCTGAATAGAATATTGCGAACCTCGGCCTTGATGGTCACTGGGGCAATGCGCACCACTCCATCGAAGGCCCTCTTTACGATGCTGCACTGGCTACCGGTCGATCTCATGGCCAAGCGGCTGGCTATGAACTCGGCGGTTAGACTGAATGCAGCGGGGACGTGGAAGTCAGGGGACTTTGGACATGCGACCATTTTAGGCTGCTCCCCGGCCATCCCTGACAACATCGATTATTGCACGCCCACCCCCATGTCTGATATTGGTTTCGGGGTGTCAACGTCGGGCACATCGAATATGCGTGGGGATGTGCTTGATGTTTACACTGACGGATCAAAGTCGGACATGGGGGTCGGGGGGGGCGTCTTCATTCCTAGATTTCAAATCAGAATGAAGTTTAGGCTACGGGATCAGTGTAGCGTGTTACAGGCTGAGATCTCAGCCATCAGAAGAGCGGCTTGCTGGATGAGGTACCACAGGATATACGGAGAGGATATCCGGATCTGTACTGACAGCAAGGCCGCGATTAACTCCTTATCGGGTGTCTATACGACATCCAGATTGGTACGTGAATGCCGGACGTCTCTTAACGAGATGGCGAGACATTCCAACCTGGAACTGTTTTGGGTACCGGCTCACTCGGGCGTATCCGGGAATATAATTGCGGACGAACTCGCCAGATTGGGAACCCGGTTGGGAGACCGGGAGACAGATCCACTGGTAGGAGTCCCATTAAGCTGCTGTAGAGCTTTACTTCAGCAGGAACTCCTCAGAACTGCACAGTGTAGATGGTCTGAGGAGGTTACCTGCAGGGTCTCGAGGACATTGTGGCCTCAGTACGATGATAGGAGAACCGCGAATCTGCTGAGGTTTCCTCGGGGGCAGCTGGGCACACTTGTGGGCGTGCTGACAGGGCACTGCGTCATTGGTGCTCACGCTAGGAGACTGAATCTTCCTCATCATGACTACTGTAGAAGTTGTCAAGATGAGGAGGAGGAGGAAACGGTCGAGCATATGCTCTGCCACTGCCCGGCTCTTTCTGGGAATAGAGCGGCTACTTTTGGCAGTCCGAGACTGCATGGCCTTGCAGACTTATCCGTCTGCGATGTTTCTAGGATAAACTTGTTTATCCGGTCTTGAGGCTAAGAGATCAGGAAACTGGTCTGCTTATAAGTCCTCTGTGAATAGGTTCAAGAATATGGTAAGAAATGCGAAGCAAAGGTCTTGGAGATCCTTCTGCAGTGGAGTGGAGGGTTCCTCCGAGACGAGCAGACTTCGTAAGATTCTATCGGCAACGCCCATTGTCCCTAGTTTCATTAAGAAACCATGTGGCAATTGGACTCTGAGTGCACAAGAGACCCTTGAGGTTCTCATGGAGACTCACTTTCCGGGCTGTGCTCCCTTCAGTGGAGTAGACTCAGCCCCTTTTGACTGCCGGGCATCAGTTCCCTTTCCTATAAACAGGGAGGGACTTATGTGGGCCTTGGGTAGTTTTGACCCGTTTAAATCCGCCGGTCCTGACGGCATTATACCGGCTGATTTGCAGCATAATGCGGATATTGTTATACCATGGTTAGTTCCGATATACACAGCATGTATTACATGGTCGTATATCCCTGAACCGTGGACTTTTTGCTCTGTTGTCTTCATTCCCAAGGGAGGGAAGACTTCGCACACTGAACCGAAGGACTTTAGACCTATAAGTCTATCCTCTTTCCTTTTGAAAACTCTGGAACGGTTAATTGACCTTCACTTGAGAAGGACGATTAATACGGACCGACTCTCCGCCTCTCAACACGCGTATGTCAAGGGCAGATCTGTTGAGACGGCACTACACACGCTTGTGGGATGCATAGAGAAATCCCTAGAGCATAAAGAATATACATTGGTTGCCTTTCTAGACATAGAAGGGGCATTTAACAATGTGAAACCAGAGGCCATCACAGTGGCCCTGGAGGGACTGAACGTAAGTCGGTCGATTATAGGCTTTGTATGGAATCTATTGACAAATAGGGTCATTACTTCCAGCATGGGTATAGCTACCATACACAGGGTAGCTAAGCGAGGTACACCACAAGGGGGGTATTATCTCCCCTTCTCTGGAACCTTGCGATGAACGCATTACTGACGGAAATGGACTGCAAGGGGTTCAGGACTGTGGCATATGCGGATGACGTTGCGGTTGCTGTATCGGGAAAATATCTCGACACGCTATCGCAACGTCTACAAACGGCGCTAGGCTGCGTCAGTAGTTGGTGTACTGAGAGTGGGCTTAGCGCGAACGCTCGGAAAACGGAGCTTGTGCTCTTCACGAGAAGAAACAAGATTCCGGCCTTTCCACTACCACTCCTTAATGGAGTGGAGCTTGAGTTGTCTGACAGAGCGAAGTATCTAGGTATCATCCTGGACTCTAAACTGTCGTGGACCCCAAATGTCCGCTTTAGGGCGGACAGGGCCTCAGTGGCTTTGTATGTGTGTAAGAGGGCCGTAGGCAAACACTGGGGTATAAACCCGAGGACGTCGTACTGGCTCTTTGACACGGTCATAAAACCCATACTCATGTACGGGGTTCTTGTATGGTGGCCCGCACTGGGCAAACTTGTGAACTGCAGTATGCTGAATAGAATATTGCGAACCTCGGCCTTGATGGTCACTGGGGCAATGCGCACCACTCCATCGAAGGCCCTCTTTACGATGCTGCACTGGCTACCGGTCGATCTCATGGCCAAGCGGCTGGCTATGAACTCGGCGGTTAGACTGAATGCAGCGGGGACGTGGAAGTCAGGGGACTTTGGACATGCGACCATTTTAGGCTGCTCCCCGGCCATCCCTGACAACATCGATTATTGCACGCCCACCCCCATGTCTGATATTGGTTTCGGGGTGTCAACGTCGGGCACATCAAATATGCGTGGGGATGTGCTTGATGTTTACACTGACGGATCAAAGTCGGACATGGGGGTCGGGGGGGGCGTCTTCATTCCTAGATTTGAAATCAGAATGAAGTTTAGGCTACGGGATCAGTGTAGCGTGTTACAGGCTGAGATCTCAGCCATCAGAAGAGCGGCTTGCTGGATGAGGTACCACAGGATATACGGAGAGGATATCCAGATCTGTACTGACAGCAAGGCCGCGATTAACTCCTTATCGGGTGTCTATACGACATCCAGATTGGTACGTGAATGCCGGACGTCTCTTAACGAGATGGCGAGACATTCCAACCTGGAACTGTTTTGGGTACCGGCTCACTCGGGCGTATCCGGGAATATAATTGCGGACGAACTCGCCAGATTGGGAACCCGGTTGGGAGACCGGGAGACAGATCCACTGGTAGGAGTCCCATTAAGCTGCTGTAGAGCTTTACTTCAGCAGGAACTCCTCAGAACTGCACAGTGTAGATGGTCTGAGGAGGTTACCTGCAGGGTCTCGAGGACATTGTGGCCTCAGTACGATGATAGGAGAACCGCGAATCTGCTGAGGTTTCCTCGGGGGCAGCTGGGCACACTTGTGGGCGTGCTGACAGGGCACTGCGTCATTGGTGCTCACGCTAGGAGACTGAATCTTCCTCATCATGACTACTGTAGAAGTTGTCAAGATGAGGAGGAGGAGGAAACGGTCGAGCATATGCTCTGCCACTGCCCGGCTCTTTCTGGGAATAGAGCGGCTACTTTTGGCAGTCCGAGACTGCATGGCCTTGCAGACTTATCCGTCTGCGATGTTTCTAGGATAAACTTGTTTATCCGGTCTTCAGGGTGGTTTGGATGTGGATCTTTTGATGGTACCGTAGGGACCTCAATCTGATCTCTGCACATCCTGTTTCCAGGCAACACAATGGGACCTTTGGGACCCAAGTGAGTCGGTCTTTCTTTTTGCCGACGGCCTGCACAACCTAACCTAACCTAAGACAGTAGAGTTTACTTTTGAAAGACTGTTGTTTTAAATTTCCATTTATTTGTTTGGTTTTTATTGTGTTTGAATTGTGATAAGTGATTGGTTTAGGATTATAAAAATTCGAACAAAGTAATCCTGAGTGACCGCAGCGAAACTCTATTTATTAAGAATTACCATTTTTAAAAGACGTGCTTTAAATGTCACGGAGATTTGCTTTCATTCTGAAAGGAGAAGATAAATACTTCAAAAATACTGACAACATATTAATTATTTTAAAAGAATAAAAAAACACCTTTACCATCTATGTAAATCTAGTTTAGTGAAGTAATTCTAATCAAAAAAGCAAATATTGAGGTGACACAGAATTAAAATTTAAAAAAAAATTTAGTACTACACATATATAAATTTACATAAAAATGGGTTAAGCATTATTTAAAAATTTTAATATTTTCTTGAAGATCTCTTAACCCTTTCGGGACTACTAGGATAATACGTCCCAGCAATTTTCAAACTGTCTTTTTTTTCTTTATTTTCAATGCAATCGCCAGGGAGGTAGAACTCCCAAACGTCCAAAAACGGATAGCCTCAATATTGGAGACCACTTGCCAGTAGAGCAAGAGAAGCGTTGTCGCTGTGTCCGCTGCCCTTCACTTGGCATAGAAAAGCGAACAATGTTACAAGTGTTTTGGGCCAATGTTACAAGTGTTTTGGGCCATTCCACAAATAAATACCTAATTGCATTCCTAAAATGTTAAAAAGAAATGTAAACTTTTATCTTAATCTAATAATATTTATATTTTAGTTATCTTTTTAATTTCGAATCGCTCTTCGAGAACACTGATTGGAGTTGTATGTCCCATGAAAATACTTGTTAGGATTATATGTCCCAGGAAAAAAGGACGAATTTAAAATTTTTAAGTATGGAGAACATAATACTTTTATCATACCTTTTAGAATATGAAAAAAATTTCACCATATATAATTTGGTTTTCAAAATAAAACTCCGTCCCGAAAGGGTTAAAAAGCTTTTAAATGACATTAATAATTAAGAAAGAAAAAATTAAATTTCAGAGGCCCGTAACTCGGAAAATGGTTTTGAATGTTTTTTCTTATTCTCTATCGCCCCATGTGTTTTTTGATTGGAGCTACTTCATTGTTCCAAATAATATGAAAATTTGTGGTAGACGTCGTGTTTTGACCGCTGCTTTGAATCATGCTGATTTCCAAAAGAACCGCTTTCGACACTCTGATCGATTGGCGTATTTATTTTTTCTCTGGCTGATCTAGTGCCTCGGGACGGGCAACGCTCAATCGACTTCGCTATGCATAGGAAGTCAGAATATATATACCTTATGGGGTCGGAAATAGATATTGTAGAAATTACAAACGGAATGACAAACTTAGTATTACCCTTTTTACAATTTTTGTAGTGAAGGGTATAAAAATTATGCAGGTTTGCCTACTTGGCAACTCTATTAAGATTACTTTGTTATATTGTTGGTCTCATTCTGAAAGCCCTAAAACACAAGAGATGGTAAGAACGTAATCTTATATTTAAAATGTAAATGTTTGTAAATTTATGTGACTAAGTGTATGTATGTGTGAAATGTATTGGAATAATAAAAAAATTCAATTTCGAGTAATGCCTTTCTACATGAGACCAATCTCTGCATAATAAAACGAAAATTTTTCCATTATATAAAAATTACAAGCATTTTACACTTTGTCAAGAATCTCTATGCATACCGAATTCGATTAAATTAAAAAAATAAAACAGAGATAGATATTTATTTAGAAGTTTCAAGAGGGCATTCTTATTTAAAAGAAAGAATAGGACGCGTAAGTGGGGAAGAGGAAAAATGAGCGGAATCGATTTTAACAAAAAACAATTTTAAGAATATTTGAAAGATAAATAAGTCCTGATTCATGAGATCAATAGGCAGAAGGAAATCTGTTGTAACTTTCATATTAATCAAATAAAAACTTGCTTGGAAGAGTGTTCGTAGTACGCTTATTCAGATTAGGGTAGCGATGCGCCCTGAGAACTCCTACTTCATTATAATCATAAACCGTTATGATAAAAATCTTAAAAAAAAAATAAAAGTCATGACGGAACGAAACAGCGGTTATCAACGAATAATTGGAACAATGTAATCAATGTTATAATTATCGGTTGTTAAGAATACGAAATAAGACACATCTAACACAAAAAAATAATTTGCAATCTTTAAGATAAAACAGTCTAAACTGAACATAAATGTTATTAAATGCAAAAAAAAAAAAAAAAATTCCATATACAATTGAATACTCATGTTACGTGTATAAAGCTTGAGCCCAACCTTAACTTGTGCATTTGAAAGTTTAAAATAAATAAAAAAAAAAGAACCGAAAACACTGCAAAAAGGTTCCTAACCTCTGTATGAACTCCACTTTACTTAGAGAATTTTCCTAAAACAGAAAACAACAATAGAAAAAGACTTCGAAGGAAAATAAAATGTCATAATTTTAGAAGGATTTATGAATTAAATTAATTTTCCGGTTGCGTGTCTTGTATATTCATTTTTATGGCGAATCCTAAATACATTTTTTATTGTAATAAAATGAAAATTCTCAAGGCTCATGAAGTCAGGGAAGTGATATTTTGTAGCGATAACGACAAAAATAACAATAAAGGATGTGCTTTTGAGAATTGGGCGTAACATGGAGACTGTTACAATTTTATAAAAAACAAAAAGTGAAACAACCTTTAACATAAAACTAATGCACGTTGCCTTTTCCAAGAAAGAACACACATCCATTAATAAATACCAACATGCAAGTAACCCAGTTAAATAAGGTGCTTCTCTGGTTTTCTTGTACATTTCTCTTGTATTCTTTTTCCTATACATTGCCACTCTTTAATAAGGAAATACAACACATGTTCGCGTGTCATTACCCTTCCGATTTCTAGTTATGTTTAAGTGTTTGAATATCTAACAAATGCAAATATGTATATACAATTTTACTTACACCTTTTCCCATATATTTCCAATATTTCAATAGATTTACATATATTTTTGCATATTTATGAATATGAATTTGTATTCGTCGACATTATGCAATTACATATACATTGCAGTCATGAAACTGTCCCATTTGAATATACAAAAATATAATTATTTTTTCATTTGTTTTGCAAGTCTGTCGGTTCTTGTCCTTTTTAAAAACTTTTTAAATAGTTTTAGTTAAATGATAAAGATTGCCAAACAACTTCTTAAAAATTCAAGTAATTTAAAATACAAACATGGAAAAAATTCGTTAGGGATCGTTTTTGAATTTTTCAACAAACTAAAAAGCTTGTTTAAACTAAAGGAACGATCTTTCAATGTGAAATTAAAAGTCAACATACTTTTTTTAATATTAAACGGCTACAAATTCTATTCTGTAACACTTTTTGCTGTACTTTGTTTTAAGCTTTTTAAGGATCGATATTTAGATTTAGCTACGGGGAAAACAAATAGGACTGCTGGTTTCGTTTACAGATCATTTATACTGAAATCGGATCATTTTCATTTTAACACATTCAGCTTTTTTTTTAAGTAAATAAAAACGGGGGTAAAATATTTACAATAAACTGTCCAATTCACTATTTCTAATTTGAAAGTATTGGTTTATCCTCTTAACTGTAAGTAACTGCTTTTTTAATAGTTCATAATAAAAATATTTGATTTAAATTTTTATATTGAAGAAGTAACAAAATTTTAACAAGATGTTTTTGCACATTGTCAAGGAAAAAATATTTAATTAAATATCACAAGCCCTTGTAATAAAATTGCAAAAATGAAAAGGTTTTTTTTTCAAATTAAGGTAATTTTTCGCTCTTTTACTTTTCTATGAAAAAAAAAATTAAGAGTTTTTTTTTTTTTTTGAGCTGCAAAAATAAATAAATTCAGTGTTGTTTTGATAATATTTCTTTTATAAGGATTAAACTTCATTTTAGATATTTCAGTGATAAATATGCATTACCAGCATTTTATTTTATGTATTATGTTGTTCAATTGAACAGCGTTCTGACACGTGCCCAAAAAAACTTAAACTTGGGTTGTTGTAATAAACGTGTCAAAACTGATTTGGAATGATATACAAACGTACCAACATGCAACCGCTTGCCTAGTTTAACACAAAATAAATATATTTCAATAATTTATTTTAAACTTCTTAAGTAGGCAAATAATTGCATTTGAACGAGCTCAAATAATATTTGACATTTCAATAGTACAAAGTATATTTTGTTTGTTAAAACCATAATATCTTTAAAGTGTTAAGAGAACAAATGGTTTTTGATATAAATATTTATAATAAACAGTGGATTTAAGCATTCTACAAGTATGAAAAAACAACACTTTAAAAAAACTTTAATTAGGAAAGTTATATAAAAAAACACTTTTATTGTTAAAATCTATTAAATATAAAAGTATTATTACAATGAAAACATATTCAACTGCCAATTTCGAAACTGCTCATGTACATAGGCCTTCAAAAAAAATCTCATCGAAATCTTTTAAATGAAACCCATATTAATATTAAAAAAAAAAATTATTAAATTTCAGGGACCGTAAATCGGAAAATATGCGAGAGCGCCAATTTTTTCACTTGATGTTTTTTTTTTTTTCTTATTTTCTAATTCTCTATCGCCCCATATATTTATTTCCTTCCAAATGATATGAAAAAATTAGAAGTAGGCGTGGTGTTTTGCCCATTCGTCTAAGGACATGGACCGATCTTGCTGATTTCCAATTGCACCTCTTTCGACACTATGTCTGATCTACATTTTTGAGTTATGTTTCAGTTCGTTATTTACGAACAATGTTAAAAAATTTTACTGTTGCCTTTATAAGTTAAATTTATTGAATAACGAAACTAGGCATAACTAACGAATAATATTTTATTAATTATTGTCTTAATCCTTTAATCGATTAAAGTGTTATTCAAACATTTGGGCTTATAACCGCTTTGATTAGATTATCTCATCGATTGTTTATTTAAGAGAATTTGATACTAAACCAACAAAAAATACGTTCCCACAACACCAAATGGATACAAACTTGAAGATAATTGTGTTTAAATAATTAAAAATAAACAAACAAAAATATTCTTCTCATATGGTTGTTAAATTTTTATATACGCGTTTAAGTGTTGTTTATACTTTTTAAACAAATTCAAGTTTAATTTAAATTGAGTTTTACATAAATAAATGAATTTGTGGTTGGAACATAAAATAACTAAATATTTAAGCATAATGTACTTTTAACTGCGTCTCGTAGCAACAGAAATTGGTCGCAAAATATTTTATAGACACATAAAACAAATTTCATTAATATACATACAGTAGCTCCAAGCGAAACTCGTACACTTTAGACTAATTTTTAAACTATCTTTTAACATTAAGTAAGAAGCGCTTAACGAATAAAACTGTATTTATTTTGTTAGTTCATGTTATAACAAATTTAACAAAACATAAAATCTTTAAATTATTATTCAATAAAAATTTTTTTTTTTAATAAAAACCTAAAATAATAGTAATTTCTGTGACAAAGCCAAACTCGTACACCACACTTCAATCAAATATTATTTTGTTGGTTTTAAATATTATTATTTGGTGTGCATGCCTATATTTTTTATCACCATTTTTAATCTATTTGGCATACTGCGCACAAGGTTTTCGCAAAAACTTGGTTCAATTTTGCCCCATTCGTCCTGAAGAACTCTTTTCAAGCCATCCTTAGAACTTATTGTATGACTACGAATTTTACGATCGAGATAGCTCCACAAATTTTCGACTGGGTTTATGTCTGGACTCTGGGCTAGTGTATTCATAACATGTGGACAATTATAAAGTAGCCATGGTCGCACATTGTAAGCCTTATGCTCAAGACAAAGTTTCTGCTTACAAACTTGCAAACTTTCTTTTAAAATGTTCAGATACATATGCTGATCCATGGTACCATCGAAAAATTGTAAAACACCGGGCCCAGATGCAGAAAATTATCGCCAAACCATTACTGACCCACCACCGTGCTTAACTATTGGTTTTATGTTTTAGACAAGCAACTCCTCATTGGATTTTCTCCATACATAAGGTCTTCCATCTGAACCAAACAAGTTGAATTTACTTTCATCTGTGAATAATACTTGCTTCCAAAATGAAAAATCCTTTGTTTCATGTTCCTTGGCGAATCGTAACCTTCTCTTTGATTTCTCTTATTAATCAGAGGTTTAACTCTTGTCCTTCTACTATTGAAATTAGCCCTTTTTAATATGTTTCTTATGGTCTGTGCGCAACATTTTTTTCCAAAGTCTTTCTACACAACTTCTACGAGTTTCGGAGCACTTAAAAATGGGATCTTTTTTATTTGACGTAAAATATATTGCTCGTCTTAAGCAGAGAAAATTTTGTTATTTGCACTTTTCTTCTTGTTCGCAATCCTCTCTTCCATTTTACACCTTTTTATAATATATTGCACTGTTGATAGGCTTCTATCAACTATCTCAGATATTTATCGCATCGATTTATTATTATTATGATGTTGAATTATTAATTTTCTTACTTCGACAGAAGTTTGTCCTCTCTGTCTACCCATTTTGTTCTCTTTTGTAACTCTTTCAAACAAAAAATCAAATAAATGACAATAAAAAAGGTGATAGTGGGGAAAGTCTCTAATTTTTTTTAATTATTTTTACGAAATATCCCGAAGTTAGATGCAAATTAAATGAATGTTGCCAAATTAAATAAGACTGTACGAGTTTGGCTTTGGCGTCAAAAGTTGGCACTTTTTAAAATATTTATCTGTATTTTAATAAATAAATTTATATTCAAAATTTCGTTTCTGATATTTAATTAAGTACATAGTTTTGTACTAAAATTAAGTAAATTTATTTTATTAGCCTATTTAGTTTTAGACATATAACATAAAAAAATTTGTTTTCATAGGTGTACGAGTTTCGCTTGGAGCTACTGTACATAGGTTTACGAAAAAAATCTATTCTTGGAACGATTTGATATTTTTACACTTTTTATTTATTAAACTTTATTTAAAAACAGTGATTGAAGTCACAAAAACAATCAGTTGCAAAATTCAACGAGTGTATAAAATAGTATAAAATTTCACAGCAACTAAAAAATAAATTAATTATCAATGAAGCAATTAACCGCAAAACAAGATTTCTTATAGAAATTATTAAGTTGGTTGACGCTTCGATATTTGATAAAATGTGGTTTATGAGTTGAAAATATTATAATAGTTATTGTTCAACAATTGTTTTAATCTTTGCAGAAAACACTACGCTTTAAGCAGAAATTCGATTGGGTCAAAACGATAGACGTACAAGGAAGAATTAAAATGGAATTATTAAAAAAAATCAAAATTTTTTTAAGTACCCTTCACCACAAAAAGTGGAAAAAGGGTATAACTAAGTTTACCATTCCGTTTGTAATTTCTACAATATCAATTTCCGACCCCATAAAGTATATATATTCTGAATTCTTATGCATAGCGAAGTCGATTGAGCGATGTCCGTCTGTCCGTCGGTGTTACTGTTGAAACCAAGTTTGCGAAGGCACCATATCAGCTAGAGAAAATTTAAATACGCCAATCGATCAGACCTAGTGTCGAAAGAGGTGCTATTGGAAATCAGAAAAATCGGTCCATGTCCTTCGAGGCAGCAGGCGAAACACCACGCCTACCTCTATTCTTGCCACAATATTTGGAACAATGAAGTAACTTGAAGCAAATATATATATGGGGCGATAGAGATTTAAGAAATAAGAAAAAACATCAAGTGAAAAAATTTGCTCTCGCCCATATTTCTCGAGTTAGAGGCAACTGAATTTTTTTTTAATATCGATCTTCCATATTCTGCATAGCCGAATATAGCACTCTTACTTGTTTAACTTTTTTTTTATTTACTTTTACCGCCGACTCGTCAACATTGTTGGCAATAACTATTGCAGAAGGTCAATAAAATCAAGGTTTCTGTTAGAAATTATTATCTGTCTTGGCCTTAAATCTGTATTTTTGGAGCCGTTTCATTAAATTTGAAAAACGGAAAAAGCTTTGGGTTGGTTGAATTTGGAGGAAAGATAAAAATGAATAATGTTCTACATACAAAAGTACTTGCAAACTTGAAATGAAAAAATAAAACTATAATTCTCTCCTATTTGCATGGTTGACCGATGGCCGTCATTACAATAGTCATTCTTTTTTTTTTTCAAACACAAATGGACACGCGACATTATGGTCGGTAATTCATTATGTTTTAAAAGTTTTTTTTTTTATCTTTACGTATATCGTAGTACAAGTATTTGGTGAATTTTTTCTATGGGGGATGTGGTTTTTTATTTAACGTACAACTCTTTTGTTTAAATTCATGAACTAATTTTTTGTTTTAGACTGAAACTCTATTTGTTTGAGTCGTTTGTGTTGCAATAAAATGTTGAATAAATCAAACCCTAATGGCTCATAGATTAAATGACGTATGAATGTAGATAATGAATCACAATACACTAATGAATAGAAAATGAGTATCTGTGTATAAACTCAACATATTTATGTAGAGAACTGTTAACGAATTGAAAATTATAAAAGTCTTAAGTTACGCTTAAATGTGGTTTTCAACTGTACATTTGAAATGAAAGTGTTCAAACTTTATTGCGGCAAAAAACTGCCATGACATGTTGTGTTAAAAAACTGTAACATAATACGACACACTTCAAAATTTATACTGAGAACGTATCGCCAGCGCAACGATAACTCCATGCATTCTCCGTATTAAATTTAGAAATAAATTTAAAAAAAATTTAAGCACTGCTGCATAATATAACTATCCAGTGCTTGAATGCATATTAAATAACGGCTCCGAACATAAGAAACTATTAATGTTTAGAACTGAAGTGTTTCCAATTGATTTTAGTGAATTAATACAGCATGAACATATGATAACTAAAAATTAAATAAAAAAAATTAAAAGTTTTTTAATTTGTTGGTGTTTGGTTTGGAATAAGAGAATACAAATGCTTTAGAAATTATAAACTTTTCGGATTGGAATGCAGAATAGAGGCAGTTGTCTTGAAAAAAGTAATTATATATCTCATTTATGTGCAGTTGTATGAGGGGAAATCATAAGTTTTAACGATAACACAGAAAAAGATTTTTTTTTCTATAATTATAGTTTCAATTTTAACAGTGCCATTTAAGCTCGACTCAAATCATTCTGAAATTCTCCAACTTTGTTAGACGTCCGCAAATCCGTTGAGCCACCTTGATACCAGTTTTCTTTTTTGCATGATGGGAAAGAGTTTTCTCATTTCTTCCTGGTTTAGTAATGATATTTTCGTAATACCATAAAACCGTTGCCACAATCTTAGCAGCCAATTTTTTCTTTTATTTATTATTATTATTTTTTTTTTTTTTTTTTTTGAAGAATTTTTCTTAGTAAAATGTATATTTTGTTGTTGCAACAGGATATCCTAAACAAAATGTAGTCCTCTTTTGATCCGAATATTAATTTTTCACAACATATACTTTTTAAATATGTTTAATGTTTAAATATTTGAATTTTTTGTCTTTTGGGTTATTAAATTTTTTTAATTTCAATTAATTAATTTAAAAAAAAAAACTAATTACTAATATTTTTGTTTTCTGATTCCTAAGGTTGCCACCTTGAAAAAATTAGAAAAAAAAATATTTATAAAGATAAAAAAACAATAATATTATCATAACATCAAAAACTTCCAAGGCAACCGATTGAATAAAATCGGATTTTCCAAATTAATAAATTATTTTGAAAGTTTTATTTTACCTATTACCATTGATTGTCATATTGATTTAACCTCGTAATAGCGGTATTGGCTTTAGTTTTAAAATTTTCTGTAAATACTTATGCAAACCAACGAATACTATACAAATAAATATAAACATGAAAAATACAAACATCAAAAATCATTTATTTTTATTTAAATGACAAAATAAACGTCAGCTTTTGTATAGTGACACACACGCACACACAGAAATGTGAAGATATTTCATGCCCTCCTCCTTCTACTCTTGACCTACTTACTCCTCAGCCAACATTTATTTGAGAGCTTTGAATTAAACGCGACGGCAGCCAATTTAGTTCACAGTAAAACACAAGGGGTTTAATTTTATTCGAACAAATGTCCACTTTTACATACAAGACTCGAAAAGATAAACAACACACCTACATATACAAAGATATAAATAGCTAACTTTAAAAAAGGTACATAAATATAGATTTCAATGCTCAAGGCTAAATTGGGTTGAACATGGCTTTGTAAGGAAAAAAAAACATTACTTTGTTGTTACTGTTTAGTTGTTCTAATGAATAAACTGACCGGAAAATTAGAGTTCAAATATTCAAAAACTGAAACCAGTTTAAAAAAAATTAATATAAATTGCTTTATAATTCCCATCTTAACAGCAATGATGTTAGTATGAATAGACTATTCAGACTAGTCAAATATTTGACTACTAAATTATGGATAAAATTTTTATAATTCTCAAATACTAATAACTAAGAAATACAAGATCCTACTCAATAGAAAAGATAAGATATCAAATTTATTATATTTTAAATCGTCCTTCGTAACGATGCGTATCAGGAAAGATTAAATAAACATTTGTAAAATTAGTGGTTACGCTTTTTTTTCAAATATTTGACTAATCTGACCGCACATTTAGAAACTAACACAAGATTAGATGTGGAGATTAACAGCTTACTTATTGTTTATTGATATTATAACAATAATCTGAAAAATAAAAGTCAAATTTAAATATTTTTTTAAAGAGATGTTTAATTTTTTAATAGTTTATCAGAATATAAGCGAAATATTCGATTTTTTATGAAAATTAAAAAGAAATAAAATACATAATTTTTTTTTAACATTTTCAGTTACCGGTGGGTTAAAAACGGCAAAAAATTCGACTGGCAGGCGTACGATAATCGTATGTTGCAGCAACCTGGACGTGGTACCTTAGTTATAACTTCACCAAAAGATGAAGACTTGGGTCAGTATCAATGTTTTGCCGAAAACGAATTTGGCATAGCAACATCAAATTCTGTATTTGTCCGCAAGGCTGAGTTGAATGCATTCAAAGATGAAGCTGCCAAAACAGTAGAAGCAAATGTAGGAGAACCTTTTTCGTTACAATGTGAAGCTCCTGATGGTTGGCCAAAACCCACTGTAAATTGGTTAATTCAACAGTCTATCGATGGAAATATCAAATCGATAAACAATTCCCGTATGACTTTAGATCCAGAGGGTACATTGTGGTTCTCCAATGTTACGCGTGAAGATGCAAGCGATGATTTTTATTATGCCTGTTCTGCTACCTCAGTGTTCCGCAGTGAATACAAGATCGGTAACCGTGTGCTCTTGGATGTTAAACAGACCGGTATAAGTGGTTCCCAAAACAAATTTGCACCGAAAAGACAATATGTTACACGAAAAAATGAAGTGGCTCTGAGAGGGAAACGAGCTGAATTGTTCTGTATATTTGGAGGAACGCCTTTACCGCAAACGGTATGGAAAAAGAATGGGGGGCCAATAGACTGGAGTGATCGAATAACGCAGGGTCATTACGGCAAATCGTTGGTAATACGTCATGTCAATTTCGATGATAACGGAACTTACACCTGTGATGTATCGAACGGTGTTGGCAATGCTCAATCTTATTCAATTAATTTACAAATAAATGCCATTCCTTACTTTACTGTGGAACCTGAAATACAAAATGCTGCCGAAGATGAGACTGTTGAATTCCGTTGTGAAGCTGCTGGATCTCCAGAGCCTACAATTCAATGGATTCATAATGGTAAACCCATTAGTCAAGCTCCTCCCAATCCAAGACGTATAGTTGAAACTAATCGGATTATTTTACGTGATTTGCTTAAATCCGATACTGGTAACTATGGCTGTAACGCTACCAACTCTTTGGGCTATGTTTACAAAGATGTCTACTTGAATGTTTTGGCTTTGCCACCAGAGATTGAGGAGCCTCCTCGCAAAGAAGCCACAGTTGATGGCAAAAACGTAACCATGCGCTGTCGAGTGTTTGGTGCTCCTAAGCCTCAAGTTAAATGGATTCGTAATGGTCTCGAATTGACTGGTGGTCGTTACACAGTGTTACCATCAGGTGATCTTCAAATTCAGCAAGTTAGTTTCAACGATGCCGGCCAATATACTTGCTTTGCAAAAAACAAATTTGGCGAAAAAACTGCAAACGGTTCGCTGATTGTAAAGGAACACACACGTATCACCCAGGAACCCCAAAATTACGAAGTAGCCGCTGGTCAATCAGCCACATTTCGTTGCAACGAAGCTCACGATGATACTCTAAATCTGACTATAGAATGGTGGAAAGACTCACAACAAATTGATTTCGAAGCTGAAGCACGTTTTGTTAAGACAAATGATAACTCTCTTACAATTCCCAAAACCATTGAATTGGATTCTGGCGAATACACTTGTGTAGCCAGAACTGAGTTGGACGAAGCCTCGGCTAAGGCAAATCTAATTGTGCAAGATGTTCCAAATGCTCCTCTTTTGTCGGGAGTCAGATGTATGGAACGCCATGCAGAAGTTAACTGGAAGCCTCAAGGCGATAACCGTTCTCCCATTTTGCATTACACCATCCAGTATAACACTTCGTTTACTCCCGCTTCTTGGGATGTTGCGTTTGAAAAGGTGCCTTCCACTGATTTTTCGTTCACTGTCGATATGTCACCCTGGGCGAATTATACTTTCCGTGTAATTGCTTTTAATAAAATCGGACCATCACCGCCATCCGGACATAGTGAGACTTGCACAACACAACCAGATGTTCCTTTTAAAAATCCCGACAACGTTGCTGGTCAAGGTACTGAACCCAACAATTTAGTTATCACTTGGACTCCAATGCCTGAACTAGAACACAATGCTCCCAACTTTCAATACCGCGTGTCTTGGAAACGGGATATTCCAGCAGCTTCCTGGGAGAACAAAGACATTTATGATTGGAAACAAAATAGTTTGGTTGTAACCGATCAACCAACATTTGTCCGTTACGTCATCAAAGTTGTGGCCATTAATGAACGTGGAGAAGCTAACGTGGCTGCCGAAGAAATTATTGGTTATTCTGGAGAAGACCGTAAGTGCTTTAATCGTTATTTTTTTAGTAGATTTTTAGGGAATAATTTGCATAAATACCACAAACTTTATACTTCCCAGGTCCCTTGGAAGCTCCTACTAATTTCAGCATGATTCAAGTAACTGGAGCCACTTCGGCCATTTTAGGCTGGAATCCTGTTAGCCTAGATTCAATTCGGGGGCATTTCAAGGGTTACAAAATTCAAACTTGGACTGAAAAGGAAGGCGAAGAAGGTTTACGTGAAATCCATGTCAAGGGCGATTCAAATCAAGCCTTAGTAACACAATTTAAACCAGACTCTAAAAATTTTGCTCGCGTTTTGGCTTATAATGGAAGATTTAACGGCCCCGCCAGTGCTGTTATTGATTTTGATACACCTGAAGGAGTACCATCGCCCGTAGAATCATTAGAAGCTTATCCTATGGGCTCATCAGCCTTCTGGTTGGTTTGGAAAAAGCCCCTTAATTCTAACGGCAAATTAACTGGTTACAAAATCTACTATGAAGAAGTGAAAGGCAGCTACGTGGGTGAAAGGCGTGAATATGATCCCCACATAACGGATCCCAATGTAACAAGTATGAAAATGGCCGGCTTAAAACCCAACACCAAATACCGAATCTCTATTGCTGCCACTACTAAAGTTGGAGAAGGTTCAGAGTAAGTGTTTGCACAAAATCACTCAAAAGTTTTTATGGTTAAAAGTTATTTCGACATTTTTGTAGACATTTCATTGAAAAACGCACACTGTCTGAAGATTCACAAGCTCCTGCTGTACCTTTCTTTGAATACCAACAACTACCTTCAGACAATGGTTTGGCCAAGTTCCGCGTCAACTGGAAGCCCAATACTGAGGGGCATGCTGGTACACACTTCTTTACGCAATACAGGTTTGTAAAGACAATGTGATTTTAAGAAAACAAATTTTTTCAAGTTTATTTCTGTGTTTATTTTTTTAGAATTAAGGGAGAAACGGAGTGGAACAAGGCTCCTGAAGAAAAAAATCGCGATTACCAAGAAGTAGCTGGATTAGATCCCGACACAATTTATGAATTTCGCGTCGTGGCCGTCGATGGACATTTCATGACTGAAAGTGCCACGCAAGAAGTTGATACAGATGGTGTCGATGGTCCTATCAAAGTTCCAAATGAAAATCTCGCAAATGCCGGCTGGTTTATCGGCATGATGTTGGCATTAGCTATTATAATCATACTTTTTATTATTGTTTGTATTATCCGTCGAAATCGTGGTGGAAAATATGATGTACATGATCGTGAATTGGCCAATGGCAGGCGAGATTACCCAGATGAGGGTGGTTTCCACGAATACTCACAGCCGTAAATTTATAATTCAACAACTTTAAAATATGTCGTTTTCTAATTTAAAAAATATATATTTTTTTTTTAATTTCAATAGTTTGGACAACAAAAGCGCTGGTCGTCAATCTGTAAATTCAGCAAAGCCAGGTTTGGAAAGTGATACAGATTCCATGGCAGAATACGGTGATGGTGATACAGGTACGTTTATTTTGTAATTACATACTTTACATATACATATGTATGTCAAGTATGTACTTTTGTAATTAATTAAATATTATTACTATGTCAATTTTATTATTGTTTTATTATTTATTTATACATTTTTCTATGATTTTAATTTTTCTTTTGGTTTTTACTTTTATTTATGCAAATGCATTTTTGTTGAAAATGAGCTCAGCAGGTGCACGAAAACTAAATAAAACTTTACCTACTTTATCAGAGCATATAGATGAGGCTTCATCGTATGATGTTAAGATATAATAGATTTTTTGTTATCAAAACCGTATAAACATTTTGTACAAATTTGAAGGTAAAATATTGGTAAAATAGTTTGTTTGCATGTTGAAATTTTTTTCTTTTCTGTTATTGACTAACAAATTAATGACGTTCTATATTATATTAACGATTGAAAAAAAATTGTTCAAAATTATTAATGTGATAATGACATCACTCGTGCCAAAACGTAACACAACTTTTTGTTAAATTATTTATAAATATGTGTAATATTTATGAAGCCTAGAAAACTTTCATAAAAACTAGTTTCATGCAACTAAAAATATTTTTGGGGAAGAACTTTAGAAAAAATTCACATACAATTTTTAAATTTGTTTTAACATTTTGAATTGAGAGAAAATTAAGGACATTTTTGATTATCTTCAATTTACTTGTTTTTTTTTAATTATTAATTTTTGTTATAAAGTTTATTGCTTTGTTTAAAAATTTGCTTTTTACCAATTGCTTGCAAAATCAGAAACCTATTTCTGATTAAGAGGCGAAGTTTGGGTATTCAAAACAGAAATTTATAATAGCAAATAAAAAAAATGTTTCGTTTGAATTATAATTTTTTTATGATTAGTATTTCTAAATACATGAAAATAAGAAGAACTGAATTAATTTATAGAAATGGACGAGAGAAGAAAATGGCACGGTATTGAGTTCCACAGAATTTTAGAATAAAGAAAAACTAGTTTGATGGATGGTAAGATTCGACATGGTCTCAGCGTGTCTTACCATACATTTTGACAATAAAAATTATCATTGAATTACGACTTAATTAACTATTATGAATGTAAAATTTATGGTTTGTTTTTAGTTGCTTGTGCAACAAAAGAAGTAGTGGCCAAACCGAAAAATCCAACCACATAAAGTTTGTCATTAATACAATTGTTTGTACCCAGTTCATTTAAAAAGTAGATATTCTCTATTAAGCATTTTAATTGTGTTTTAATTTTATACATTTTTTCTTTATTAAAACAAATTGAACGTAAGATTTTCGAGACATAATAGTTAAGAAAACGGCATTCGGTTGTAAGTTTTGAATATTCAGTAATACGTCTGGGTTAGAAAAGTGACGAACAATCGATCACTCTTATACAAACACATATAAATATTTGCTTATGTCATTTTATGATAAAACCAATTGGTATAAAAGTAGCACGTTATTTGTATAAATTTATTTCTTATATTTAATACATACTCTTTAACATCAATCTTGTTTTTTTCATTATGATATTCGTTTGGAATAATTTTGTTTAATAATTTTTTGTTGTATCGCTTTGTTTGTTTAATTTGTTAAATAATTAAAAGCACACCCCAGCTTTGAAGCTTCATCATTTTACGCACTCAGAAAGCATCAGAATATCACATTACAATTGCAACGTTGAAAAAAACCCCAGCTCATTTTCATCATCATGCAAAAAAGCCAAAAGCATTTGTATTTTATTTTTACACAAATTAATAATTTATTATTTTTTGTTCTCTTTTTTTAATTTTTTTATGTGTCTTTTGTTACGATTAAAATCACCTAAACCCAAACAACTTCCAACGTTAAAACAAAAACAACACATATTTAATGTGCAATAAAATGCAACATGAAATTTTAAAAATAGGCATGAATGAAGATGGCTCTTTTATAGGTCAATATGGACGCAAAGGACTTTGATTTAGATTAAAATTAATGCAAGAAGCTAATAATTTGAAATATAAAATCCACCAGCTCTTTACACACATCAATACCTACCCACACACTACATAAATGTTGCAAAAAAAAAAAAAAATCATCACTTTAAAATTTAAATTATTATTAGGAAAAAAATTCAACTGCCAGCAGCTACAAATATAATTGTTTACATTCAATTATATGAAATTGAAAACAAATTCGAAACTGTATTGAAACGAATTATTATTGGATATTGAAACGTCAGATGTTTTATTTTTATTTTATTTTTTTATATATAGAATTTTAAGTTTATTTTTATTTAATTTTTGTATTTTTATTTTTTATAAGTATTTAGTGTAACTGTTATTCGTTTTGTCCCTCCCTCCTTCTTCATAATGTTAACGATGCTCTCTTTTTTGTAATGAATATATAGTTTTTATACAATAAAACTTAACATTAATAATATTTTTTTTTAGTTTTAAATGTAATGAAATAATAAAAGTATAAAAATATTTTGTAATTTTTGAATGTAAATTTAACTTAGTTAAGTTAAATTTGTACCTCTTTTCGTATTAAAAAAAGAAAAAAACAAAATAAATTAACTTAAAACAGTAAAAAAAATTTATCAGACTTTTATTTTTGCATGTTCATTTTTTATAATTTTTTGTATTTAAGTTATTTATTCCCTTTTTTATGAACTTGTCAACATAAAACGAAAAAATAAATTTATTACATGTTTTTATTTTAAACTAATTTAGCCATCTTATATCCAATATATTTGTTTATTTGTAAAATTAAAAAAAATATTTGAATTTTATATTCATCACTTAACTCATCAATTAATGTACAAAAGTATTTAAAATAACAAATACAAAGGATATGTAATCACTTCAAACATGAGAAGAAAATGAAACAAAACAAATTTTTTATTTCATAGCTTGAAGTTCCCGAAATATTTTTAAGCTCGACAGAAATTTAAACGTAAACTATAGTGCATTTGTAAAGATGTTTCGCAAATGCGGTTACTCTGGTCGATCAAAAGAGTATTGATTTTAAATTATTTTTAATTTGAAACTAAACTTACCTGTTCGCTGGATTATGTACATAAACCATAACCTTAAACCATTTAAAAAAAAAACAGCTTGATGCCCTGACTTTTTCCTTTGCATTTTTTAGTTTTCTCTTGCAGAAAATAAAGGCAAATATTTGCTTATACAAACTTCAAACTGCTGATCTTTTTGTTCTTTAGTTGTAAAAATGTTGCAAAAAAATAAGTTCCCATTCTAAATGAAACGTCAAAACTAATAAATATTATATTTTCATTGTTGGCTTATGATATATGCAAAACAGATTCACGCTAACAAAGGTTTTTGCTATTTATTTAATATATTTTACGAAATAAATGAAAAATAAAAGCTTGGAAAAACTTATAGTTTCTCTTGCTTTGTCATTCACTGTCTTTTTTTTTAGTTCGGTGTCATGACGAACAATTTCGGAAACTCATATCAGTCGCGTGTATCTCATTTAGATTAAAACATATTTAACTATAGTTTCGCGATTAGTGATTGAGTTGTGCTATTATGCAAGTGTATGCAGTACAACTTTCCATTTACTATTTATTTATTTCATTTTATTTGTAATAAAAAGCCCAACAGGGCCAAAATACAATATTCTTTACATAACACACAAAATTAAAATCAATTAAAAAAACAATTCAGCATCCCAAATAATCTAAAAGCCCACTTCCAATTGCTCCATTCATTCCATTGTGTATTATGTGTGTCGAATACCCTTAAAACTTAAAAATATTTTATATGAAAAAATTAACTTCAATATAAAATAATTATTTTTTACTTAGGAATTATTCATTTGTTTGCTATTAATCTTAATTGTTTACTTTTATTTTTTTTAATTTTTGCTTTGTTGTTTTGCTTGCTCTCATTTACTGAATTTTATACAAACGAACGCAGTCCAAAAAAGTGCACTAAGAAAGTTGAAAACACTTTTCAGTAAACACATCAAGAGTAATTAAAATATAATTCTCACAAAAAAACGACTTCAAAAAAAAATTTTAGCTGTCTATAACGGTGTAAAAGTTAAGCAACATGCATAAAATTACATTAACTATTGGGATACCCTTAATTTTCCAAATATAAATTTCACACTTATTATTGTTATTGTAAATTTCAACTATCTGGCTATAACAGTTCAAAAGTTTGGCCACATATATCAAATTAATCGACATTCTGTCCAATTTTCAAGCGTTTGTCTATAAAGGTTCAAAAGATAGGGCTTTATAGTCGATTTACTCCCAATTTAATTTTTAGATTGTTTTGTGCAGTACTTTTTTTTATTGGGAGCTTTAGTTACACTCAGTCATTTTAATTAAGCGCCCTTTATAGATCAAAATACACGTAAAAAATATGTATGTTGTGTGGGGACACCCTCTAATTTTTAAGATTAGGAACTGTTTTTAAAATGGGACCAATCTGTAAGCATAATCTTTGAAATTACAAAAAATTTTCAAAATCGGTTATTTCTTCTCTTGAAGTCGATTAAAAATGTATAAACTTTTGATGGTTTTTCATTCTTATATTTAAAAACGTTTTATTTTAACAAAAAGGCAACAGTCCGAAATTGAAATAAACATTTAAGAAATAAAAGTAAAAGAAAAGCTTTTTTAGTTAATTTTAACAAAAAATTATATTATTACTTTTTTCTCAAGGTCAATTCACTGAAGATGGCTCTTTCATCGGTCAATATGTACCAGGTAAATTACAGCCTCCTGTAAGTCCTCAACCAGCCAACAATACACCTGCTGCACATACACCCACAGCGCCATCAGCACCAACACAACAAAGTGCTACGGCCAATAACGCAAATACTACAGCTGCCGTAGCAACTTACGTTTAAATGTTATTCCTAAACATTATTTTTTTTTTACTTTAAAAAATAAGCCTAAAAATAAAAACAAAGCGCAATTTTAGCAAACAGAATAAATAAAGCTTTTTTCAAAATCAAGACTTTTTTACTTTTCTGTTTAATTATTTATGCCAAAATTAAAATTTCCTTAAATCTGTAGCTGTAGCTTTTGTATGTCTTATTATTTGAATAGAGAAAACAAATTATTGTAGTAAACATTCTAAAATTTTCAAAAGCCTTTAATAAAATATTGAAATAATACAAAATAAACAAATTATATAATTACAATTAATTTAAGACTAAGTATGTGACGTTTGTGTTAAAAGATATTTATATTTTTGTTAGCTTTTAATATTATTGAAAATCACAAAAAAGCATAAATAAAAATAGATATCGCATTTGTTTTACAAAAAAAAAAATTTTAACTCAAAATTATTTGAATGTAATTAAAATTTAAGCATACTCGTAAGTATAAATTGGCTTCTTTCAGTATCAAGATAAAAAAGTTCTTGAATAAATTTTCACCTGATGGTTAAAAAAAATATCGATCGAAATTTAAATCTAAATTTCGATCGATATCGAATGCCGTAATTTGCCCCCTAATCTTTTTCGATGAAAAAAATAATAATTAATAAAAATGATCTGTGCCGACTATTAATTTTAAAATTTTGGGTTAATAATTTTAATGTTGAACTAGTTCGATATGTGATATATACTTACATCAAAGTAATATATATATAAATATTTTTCTTTATTTAACGTCTCGACTATTAATTTTTTTTTTTTTTTTTTGTTATAATTTAAAATGTAAGAAATGATATTTATAATGTTAATTATATACATAAATTAAAAATTTTTAGCATTTTGTATAAACACAATAATGTATGTATGTGTATGTTTAAACTCTTACACAAATATACTAAAAATTATCGAACAGAATTAATGTTTAATTGATTTTCTTTAAAATAACTTAGGCTTTGAACTTAATAAATTAATTCTAAGTAGAAATGTATCTCGTTTTCATCTTGATTTGTAATTACGACCAAATGTAATGTAATTTTATGTTTAAAAAAAAAACGATTTTAGTTTTATAATTTTTGAACTATTCCTCTTAAATAATATAAAAGCATTTCTTCTATAGAGAAAAATAAATAAAAATTTTTAAAAAATATATTTGACTTAACATTGAGTTACAAGCGATCTAATAAAATAATAGGCAAAAAATACAGGAGCATCGTCATTGACATCTTCTCGGCCTTCCTTAAACCGGTTAAAGCACAATTGAACTTGTGCTCTGCTCATAGTAGACTCGCCAAACGCCACAGTCAACTTTTAAAATGTCCTTTTGCGCATTTAATTTAATTTTTTACACAAAACTTGATACAGTTTCTTTGATCCATTTTTTCGAATAGTAAAAAGTCGAAGAGCACACCAAAACACGACTTACCTTTTTATCTGTCAAAATCAAACTCACAATCCAAAATTAATCATATTGCCAACATATATAAAAGACATGTGTACCAACATAAAAGAAAAAAATAAATAAAATGCGAAAATCGAACATACGTAACTCACGAAATTACAAATTATATACATATATAGTTTTCTGTACTTATTGGCATTCCATCCTTAAAAATTGTTCGTTTCAAGTCGATTTGATTTGCAAAACAAATAAATGTTTAAACGTGCTTTAAATTTGAAATAAAAAAAATCGAACATTTAGAAAATTTTTGTTATTCACTTGTTTATGTATTTAGAAGGAAGAACACATTTTTTAAGAATTTTTATTTAAAGCAAAATAAAAGTTATTTATTAAACAATATTGAAAGTGGGCCAAATTAATAAGATTAAATAATATTCCATATTTAACATTATTTGCACAAAACGTTTGGTTTAAATAAAATGACCAAAATACTTAATTAAAAAGAATTTAGCAAGCATCCTACACTTTCAAATTGTTTATATAAAACTTTTCAATTTTAATTCGTCCAATAGTGTAATAAACTTTTAATTATTTTAATTTTAACAATTAAACACTTATTTACCTGAATTTGTTTTTTTAAGTTAAAGAAAATCTTTTAAATATAAACAAATATTAATATTAATTTGTTTAAAAATTATATTTACATGCAACGTTAATAAACAACAATAATCAATTTCTAATAAAAAAAATTATTAAAAAATCTTAATTTCTATTGCTTAATTTTATTTAATCGACATCTTTTTTCTCTTAAAAGAATAAAATGATTTTAAAAAGTTTATTAGCGATTGAAATTAATTACAGGGTCTGCTTAGTAAAAATTTATGTAGTGCTTTTTTTGAAATATAAAATAATAATAATAATAATTAAAATAAATTTTTATTTTTAAAATGGATCTATGCAAAATAAATATAAATATTGGAAAATAATATAAACAAAGAAAATAATGTCATAGCACACATAGCATCCTGTTCCCCTCCCACATACAAGTAATTTGCACGCATATCCCAACGAATGAATATATACCTACATAAATACATCACATTACATATGTAAACATGAAAAGGGACTTAAATTCAAAATTTATCACTTTTAAATATAAAAAATAAATCAATGATTCCAATTTATTTAGCAAACATTAAAAGCCAGTACAATTTACATAAATTTAAATGTGAAGTTAGTAAATCAAAATATTTTTAATAAGAGTAGTAAATTGAAAAGGAATTAATCATATTAAACTATGTCATATTCATTAACAACTGCACTTATTTTATTGCTCTTAAATAAAAAGAAAAACAACGATAAAAATGTAAAATTAAAACTTAATCTTAAATATATAAAACAAGTTATTGTGATTTGTTAAAAATTGTCAATAAAGTTTAAACGTTTTAGCAACAAAATCTACACATAAATACTTACTCATCAATATGAATCTGTGTCTCATGTCTCTAAATAAACTAAACGAAACTTTTTATAAACTTCACTGCCATTTACATTATAAACACTTCATCAATTTTTAGGGAATTATTTATTTCAATATTAACTATTGTTTGGTTGTATTGTAATAATATGTAATATGATTGTTGAGACATGCAGTAAAGCAACCCTTTTTTTATTTTCTTAAAAACTACTCAACATTTATTTCAATTAAATTGACTTAAACGAGAACGTGTCTGTCGGTATACGACAACTGAAAAATGTTAATGTAAGCAGAAATATTAAAACAAATGTAAGTCCTTTTTTTAATTAAACATTTTCACTTCAAGATATATTTATTCATTTTTTAATTTATTATCCAAGCACAAGGTCTTTTAATTTTTTTTTTTTTTTTTTAGAAATATTTCCTTTTCCTGATGCTACACAAGAGAGTAGCGAATTATTGAAAAAATAAAAATTAAAAGCCCTTGTGCTTGGATAATAAATTAAAAAATAAATAATTAAAAGGTCAAATAAAAAACTATATTGATATATTTATTCGTTAAAATTCAATTTCGTCAAATATGCTGAATTTGTATGAACACACATTTTTAGCAGAGTATTTTAACACAAATTAAGAAGAAATATAATAATTAATATGTAAATGTGTATGAATTAAAAAGAATTTAAAAAATTTGTATGCTAATAAAAATATATTCTAATAAATAAAAATTATTAAAACAAAATGAATGAACGGACTTTTTCTTAAGACGCTTTTTCTTAGAAGATATAATAGTATGTACATATGTTTGTACATTGATGAGTGTAACTTAGCGTTTATCGCAATGGTAACGCTGACACCAAAGACTAGTTACTCTATCAATAACTAGTATTCCTGTAATATGTATATATTTTCAATATTATTATCAGAGGAGAATATTATTTTCCCCTCTAAACAATGAATAATTTATGGCGTTTTCTTTTCTGAAAATAAATGTTACCCAACAATCACATAAAATGTTTTGCATACAGCGGTATTTATTTTTATTTATTATTTTCTTAAAGAATCCCTGGAGTTTTTTATGTTCGCGAAAATGAATGTGTCTGTTGGCTAAACAGGCGAGTTCAATCCTTTTCAAAGTAGTCGCAACTCTAGAACATGTTTGAGCATGTTCTCGATGATTTTCGCCTAAAAGTTCAACCTTAATAAGTGGCATCAGTTCGCCTCAGTATATACTTGCGTTTTGAAGCCGCCAGATTTCCAACGATTGTGGCATTTCAGTACGTAATTTGAAGCGATATGCGTTATGTTGACATTTGTCTTGTTAAATGGGTTTGATTGCATCTTAATATTCTCATGAAATATTTATATTTGAAGGACTCAAGCACAATTAAAGTAAATTACCATAGAGAAAATTTAAACACGTAAATCGATCAGACATAGTTTTGTAAATTTTGCTATTGAAAATCAGCAAGATCGGTTGGGGCAGCGGGCACAACACCACGCCTCCCGCTAATTTTTCCACATAGTTTTTTTTTTAAGTTTCGTTTGTATATCTGTATTCGCTTGTATTTACAAGTACTAAGTAGTAAAGATAACCAGCTGCAGGAATACAAACAAAAGTTGATGGGACAGACCAAAGCAAAACTTAAAATTTTCGACATTTCTTTTGAATAGAAAACCTTAATGGTAGGAAAGAATTTCTTGTGACGATTTTTATGTACATAATTCAGCATAGCCGAACATAGCACTCTTACTTGTTTAAATTAAAATTAAGCGACAAAATCAAAAATCTTTTTGACTAATTTCTAACCCAAAACGATTTGTGACCAAATCTTAACTTTAATAATTGCCAACATATAGTTTGGTTTTTTCTACAATAATCTAATTATTTCTAGGGTAGTTTCAAAGGTGTTGCTATTATTACGATTTGGCTGTTCAATTTCTAATCTATAAATTAAAAATTCACTAAAATATCATTTCATTTATTTACTACAATCCGTTTTTAAATTCTACAATGTTTATTTCCGACTCCATAATATATAAACATTCTAGTACCTTTACATAGAGTTGTTCTAGCGATGTCCCTATATTACTTACAGCCCATCAATCTGTCAAATTATACATTCGAGATGATTGATATTGAAATTTACCTGCATAAATTGTTGAAGATTTTATAAAAAAGGCTAACCGCCCATTAGTTTCTTACGTCTTATTGAAAACTGAACATTTAGAAAATTAAGAACTTTAGACTACCAAAAATAGCAAAACAATCGAAATTTAATCAAAATAATAAAAATATATATAAAATTGCAATTAGTAATTGTAATTAAAATAATTGAAAAAAAAAATCACAATTCAAAAGTTCGCCGAGGAAACTTTATTTAACCGGAAAATTAAACTTTAAACAAAGCGTCTCTATTCAAACAAGGAAATTATAGAAAATTTTCTGCCTACCGCAAAACAAAATAATAATGCTTAATTTCACTTTAATTGTAAAATTCAAGTTCAATACCATAAGAGCAAATCCGGATACAGACTACTGTTGAAGTGGAAAGCACAACAGTGGAAGAAAAATCTAACATTTCTATTGTAAGGAACATAACACATTCTTATCTACACATATAATACAACAGTAACGGGATCATTTCTGTACATGAAATATTTATTCTTAATTTTATTGTTGGTGTAGATAGTAATCGATATAGAATACAAAACACATGCATTTGGAATTTCTGTCTGTCTGCCTGTGTTCGCATTACGTAAAAACTACTGGATGGATTTGAACAAAATTTTGTGAGGAGGTCTCTTGGTCATTAAGTATACAATACATTAAGTATAAGATACAGTTGTCAGCAATTTTTATTTTTGTAGATAAAAATTGTTTAACACTCTACAGAACTCTGGAATATATATGCCCAATTATAAACAAAAATTCCGTGCGAGTTCTTTAACTTTTCCCTTCTCTCCAATTATAAATTTTTTTCCCTTCAAATTACGATGCCACTTTTTTATAATTTTATTCCCACGGAAGAATTTTTCTCGAGAAAAATTTTTTCCGTAGAAAAGAAATTCCGTGAGAATATTCATAATTGGGCTGTATATTTGAATTTGAATTTTATGAAGATTAAAAATTACACGCAGAGGAAGTCGTGGGCACTGCTAGTATAACTATATAATATCCCCACAGCAGAATACAGGCGCTTTTGTTTAAAAACAACTCAAGTTTAGGAATAGGTTTTTGATAATAGATTTTTTTTTATGCACTGTTTTTTTCTTGATGTTTCAGAACTAACAAAAAATGATTTGAGGATACCGCCCTAACTTTATGTAAAGAAATTCGTTTCACTTGTTCACAATATAGAATAATGTGCCTTAAGACAAATATTTACTGATGAATATTCGAGAGTACAAAATTAATACGTTCATTATAGTAGTGTCCTTTCAGATATATATTAAAAAAAAGGCTAGACTAAAAAGCATTTATAAAATTTTTTTTCCAAAAATTAGTTAATACTTCTATTATTTTTTTTTATAACAGATCCTGATGATAAATCTATAATGTTGCTTTATTTACACACCGATAAAGTTAATAAAGATTGCAATTTTTCTTATTTTTATAAAGGAATGTTTAAAAACTCTTCCATATATTACATATTTATGTATATTTGCACAATAATAAAGATTTTTACATAATTACAATACAGTTTGCTAACAATGTTAATATGGTTTATAAATTTAGAGAATATGACGTTTTTATTTAATTTTCAGCTAGATTATAATATTAATATACCAACGACATAAAAATTTTTCTTATGTCATAACTGTAGTTTTATCCAATGAATTTTAAACCAGCTTATATTTGAACAACAAAAATTCTTAATTTAATAAAAAAAAACTCTCTTGTTCTCTCTTCAAAAAACAACAAATTTAGAAAATTGGGATGTAATTGTCAATTTTCGCACGATGTTTTTGTGCAACGCACTCGGCAATCCAAACAATATTACGACATTCTTGTTCTTTCAATTTAAGATAAGCATAGAAAACTCCAAAGTGAAATTGTTGTAAAAAAGCATAAACGTTTAGTTTGACTTCATGTTCAAAAAATTTGTCTTCTAAAGTTTTATCTCCGGGATTGTTACCAGAGCCATCAAATAGAGCAGCATATTCAGCATAATATTCAGCCACTGTTTTTACTTGTTCATAGTCGTCGGCACGAGCTAGTGCAGCAAGACCATCTGGATTCATTTTTCCGCAGCGAGGATACAACTTGGCGCGATCATCCTTGGACAATTCGGTACCAAAAGAGTTAATGGTGATGATAATAGCACGACGATCAGCTTCAAACTGAAAATGTTACATACAATCTTTTGAAAATCAGATTAAAAATCAAAAACACGACTTACAGCCAAAATTTCGCACATAACATCAGCGGTAGACCCACCCATTTTCTGGCAGAAATCATAGAAAGCTTCCAAGTAAGCCTTGTACAAAGTATTACGAATTATTTCAATGTTCATCTCATCTAAATCTTGCTCGGAAATACAATCAACGAAGAAAGGCGCCAATGGAGTATCAACCAACACTGCATTGTACAACTCTGCAGGAGTAGCAGCTACGTGAATAGCTTCCATTTGTTCAAAACTTCCCAAGGGATGGCATTTGGGAATGAGTTCGGAAATTGGGCGTTGATGAAGAGTACCAGTTATCAACAATATAATGTTGTCAATCATATAACCATATGTGATAAAATCCATGAAGCTAGCCAAGGGCTCAACGGCGTGATTACGCATATGTTGGAATTCAATAACTAATTTTTCACGCAATTTGTCGTCAATAACAGAGACAGACAAAGGCGACGGTTCATTGGCCAAAAAACTACCATAATCTGTACCTTGTAAATGCAATTTTAAATCTATAATAAGAACAATTAAATAGTTGCTTTGAAAAAATGGGTAACTAAAATCGTAATTTCAATTTAATCATATTTATATGTTTCCTTTCTGACGATTTGATCCCTGGCTCGCTTAGCATTCGAAGTGTAAACATATTCATACTTGCATCAATTAGATGTACATATGTCACATGACGGCCTCGCGTAATTTTCAAGCACTAATCTTTACGTTTTAAATATATGTGTATGTTAAAATTATTTACCTTCTAAAGTTTCACACTGCACCAAGTTTAAGTAGTCGGATTGTTTCAATATCCCACACTTGAAGCCACGGCACAGCCCTTCCAAGTAACCACCGTCAATGTTGAACATAAAACTAGAGCCCGTCATTTTTAACCTTTCAATTTGCAAAAAATAATATCTGAATTTATAAAGATATTGTGCTCTTATTTATCAATAACTAAAAATTATAGTTATTTACTGTTTGAAGTAAAGAATATTTTTCCAAACTAAGCTGATCGAGACGAAGAATTAACTTTTCTCTATTTCTTTTTTTTATCGACCTGTCATATGACTAAAAATTTCTTCAAAATTCACAATAATTTTACGATGTTACCAAGTTTTCAAATATTTACAATTTTCTAATGGGAAGTTTAAAATCCAGTTAAATAATATATGTATAATAAAAGGACAAGGGAAATTATATGTACTCCTTTTTGTAAATATAATTATGATCCCAGTTTTAATTCCTTTGTGATGTTGTTATATTTGGAAAAAAATAAATATAGGCCCCTATTATGAGTTGCATTCGATTTTCGATCTTCGCTGGCTAACGAACATCGAAAATCGAATGTAAAATTCGTATTATGAGTTGGTAGCACTGTCGAAAATTTCGTTGCACAACGAATTTTCAATCGAACACAATTTTGCTTTCGATGGTTTGCGTCAGTTTGTAAAACTTATTGCAAATTAAGTATTTGTGAATTTTTGGTTTTTATATAAATTATTTTTTTGTTTTTTATGTAAATTAATTTTATTTTTTGCGTAAATCCACTAGGAGTAGAATTTGGTTTAGATGTTACTGACAATGACGAATGCTCGGTTGGTACGAGCCTTGAACGCAAAGCTGTTGCCAATTTTAACAAGCTTGGGATTGATCTGCCCTGTGCATTGCTGCAGCAATTCATCTGTGGTAGACAGCAATTCCATAAATGCCTCCTTACACAGTCGAAAATTTGCTATAAATCTGTAAACCAACTGTTTAATTTATACCCTTGTTAAAGAATTTCTCAACCTCTTTCTGCTTCTGGCCAGTTCCAACGTGCGTTCATCTTCATCAGACGAATCATCGAACCATAATTCCGTCGTAGTCATTTTTATTAATAATTATTTAAATTTTTCGTTTATAAATTTGTTTTACTAATATATATATATATATATATATATATATATATATATATATATACACAGAGAAAAGAGATTCGTTACGACAACCGAATTTGTTTCCAATCGAATTTGGGCGGTTGTGAGTATTATTTGGAATTCGGTTATGATGACTGAATAAATATCGTTCTCACAACTTTTTCAAAAATTCATTCGACAGTCGATATTAAATATTATTGTGTGGTGAATAAAACAACTTTAACAACTTTCATATGTACTTTTATTTAAAAAAATAAGTTACAGCAATAATATAACGTAAAATTTCATGATTCGAACTATACCAATCAACAACGCCGCTCTATGTTCTCCCGATTTCTTTCTTTCCACCTACTTTCTTTCATTTTACATTGTGTTTGCAAATACCGAAATTCTTGTCTGTATGAAGTAAATAAAACATTTTATTTTTGTTTGCAAATGTCTTTTTGAGATAATTTAAAACTTACCTTTGAAGGATCTTGCGAAACTTTGCACTATTTTCTTTAAATCTTTATATTTTGTAAACCTAAATACATTTTTATTATATTTTTTATTATAATTATTTTTTTTAGTTATGTCAAAAACTTTTTTGAAGAAGTAAAGCATACGATTTATATAATTCTGACTACCAAAATTCTGTTTTCAGTAGAAATGTGCTGAATTAGTTTGGTTGCCTCTCTCAATTAATAGAATTAATTTGAGTAAAGCCATAAATCAGTAAGGTGAACTTTCTAAACAGTTGTTGCAGCAAACCTTCAGTAATAAATATTATTTTTTAGTTTTTAATATAAAAAGTATGTCATTATTATATTTTATTAATAACAAGAAATAAATTGTGATAGTAGTAGCTAAATTTCGAATATATCAACCGAATATTTACAAATCATTTTTTGTGTGTATATATATATTTATTTATGGTGCCAGCTGATAAAAAATGTACTATTGTGAATAATCCAATTGAGTAAAATTCACAGTAGCACTATTTTCATCGAATGTGCACCATAACACCAAATGAAAATTCGTTCGTTCAGCTCTTTCGACTACAGTCGAAGATCGAAAATTGCTCATAATAGGCACCATATTAAAATCAAAAGCAATAATCCGACGTAGCTAGCATTTCCCTTGCAATAAAAAAGACACATGATTTATAATGAATACAGAACTAAATGGCCGCATTAAATAATAAGTTAATTAATCGCTAAAAAGTTCTATTAAAAAATAAAAATTTTTATTGGCCTTGGTGGTAGCCAAGGCGAATCAATTACCAGGTGGCAGCGTAGGCGAATTCGTAATTTTTTGCTGATAGAAGTTACTGTCAAACTTTATACAAATAGAACATTGGCAAGAACAACATGGCGTTGGAAATGTAAAAAACAGAAAGAGAAGTAAAAGATAATTGCTCTCAATACAAATGCCTGCTTTGTTTTGTAATTATTGTGGTTAGCGTTTTTTGCTATTCGTAAACAAACGTAGTGAAATACAAACCACTTCTGACATTTCCAACTACAAACAGCTGGGCGGACGACACTACCTAGTAAAATAAATATGCCCGGTATGGAGTTTTACATTTATGCTACTGGCGAAAATTCGCCTTCGTTACCACCAATGCGAATCAATTATACGGTTGTAGAGATGGCGAATTCATTGATTTTCGCCGGAAGCCTAACTGTCATACTGTATATTTAAAAAAATTGTATACAATTTTGTGTAATATGACATTTGGGCTTACGGCGAAAATTAACGAATTACCGAAGGCGAATTAACAACAGGTGGCCTTAAGAGCCAAGGTCACTATTGTGATTTTTCTTCTTCGAGTGTTAAAAGGTATCTCCAAGACGAATTTACAACCATGGAGTTGACCTACAATATTGAATAAAACTTCCGTCGTTACTTTGCAATCGAAGTCATAGAAAACAGGTAGTTTCCATGACTTCCGTAGGCCTCGAGCCATGACAACTTGTACGTAGTTTGCCGGCTTTCTAACCACATCGTCAACAGGATCATATTCGAAGGTTTCCGCTACCTTCATTTCATCAAACGATAGTACACAAATTTTTTCTTCAATGGTCAAATCATTTGTTTGACGCATAAAATCAATTGAAGAAGTTAATATGCCCTCCTTCATATTAACTTTGGAGCACCATCGCTGAAGAGTTACCACATGAGGTAGCGGAAAACCTTTTTTGTATAGGTGGTTATATGCCCTTGGACCTGAGGCGTGTAAGCATATTGCAGTGGATATATCATTCCATTTCCATTGAATTCGTCCTGCTGTCATCATTTTTTTTATTTGGCCCTCAGTAAAAATTTTCTTCATTTGGTCAACAGCCGCATTAGCCAACGTTAGTTGGAATTTTAAGTCCCTAATTTCCGATTCCAACGCACGAATTTTCTGAAAGTATTGACTTCCATCCATTCCAAAAATTGACGGACTAAAATTAAGTAAAATTATGATTGCAAATTGTATAGTTAATTGTCCACTACTGCTATATTTTTTAAATACATGTATGTAGCTGCACTTTTATATTTATTTGATTTCGTTTTACTTACTCAGTTTGAGTTTCTTCATCTTTTCTAAGATCTTCAGCTGGATTTTCTTGCTCCACAGATATAAAAGAGACATCCGCTGGAAAAGACATATTCATTAAGTTGACCTGTTCTGCACTGCTAGTGAAAAAAAACAAAAACATTTTTTTTAATGGAAAATTGGCCTTTCCGACCATCAAACATATAATTGTTTATATAAGAATCTACTTACTCTGAATATGAAGTCTCACTAATTTCATTTATAGAAACTTCCATCTCTTGTACTTGCCTAACCGTAGGTTCAGTATTGGGCAAGAGAGATACTCTGTTTCCAACACGTACAACGCTAGTTGGCGCAAAGTGGTCGGAACATACCAAAGAATTTGGTTTAAACATCTTGCCACAAATTACACTCCACTTTGTTCTGGTGTTTTCATCTTTGGGAACGGTAAATAAATTTCCTTCTCCCTTCGAATATCCCTTATGACACACAGAACACCAACGCATTTTATTTTATTTTAAATAAAGTTTTTAACAAAAACACAAGTTTTTTTTATTTTAAATAAAGTTTTAAATATTAACACAAGTATTTCTTTATTTTTTTGATTTTTGTCAAGCACACTTTAATTTTTTTAAGCACAAATCAGTTCTACAAATTTTTTGACCGTTTTTTTTTTGGCGCAACCACATACAATAAGAAAAAAAAGCAACAATTTTGACAACTCGAAAAAGAAAACATATGTTGACCGTATGGCCTAATGCAGTCACCTGTTCAATTCGCCTTGGCTTTGAGTATATCTGTTATTAATTCGTCTTGGAATCACCCGTCGCTAACAACTTAGAGGGAGTTTACATTATGGGCATTGTATCAGCTACAAAAGTTATGATGCAGAAGTTTGTAGGCAAGAGGTGTAGAGAAGCTTACGGGGTAGCAAAAGTAGCACGAAATGAATATTCATGACTCTTTTCAGTTTTTTCTCTCATTTTTCTCTCATTCCTGTTTCTCTCTTTCGTTTTTTGCAGTTCTATACTTGAGCGGTGTTACCAAAGGGCTGTTTTTTTTCTATATTGTTTAAAAATTTTTGAAAAATTTATACATTTAGTTTATGGCAACATTTGAAAAATTGATTGATAAAACATCATAAAATTCTCTCACTTGCTACAAAAGGGTCATAATGTAAACGCTTGATGACTTACGGAGATGCTCCAAAATAGAAAACAATAAAAGAGTCAGCTACAATGCCCTTAATGTAAAACCACTCTTATAATTGATTCGCCGTGGCTACCATCAATTGCGAAATAATACTAGGTGGTCGCAATGGCAAATTAATTAATTTTCGCCGTAACCCCTAAATGTCAAACTCCATATATGTATAAAAATATGTACAATTTAATATTTTTGCTTATAATATATACTTATATGAGCAGTAGCGTAATGGCCATATGAATACGCTTTACCCGCAGTATTACATTTAATTTTAAATAACAAATATGTTATGAGAATATCATAAAATATTTATAATTGAAGGAATCAAGAACGATTAAAGTAAATTAATAATTGTGTTGTACGCCATAAATGTTTTAAAAATTATATCAGGGCGAATAAATTAATTGCTTCGCCTTGAATTATCTTAGCATACCCTCTATATTTAAAAACAGAAATGTTCAATTATTGTTTTTTAACAGCTGTATTGGTTTAAAAGAAATGTATGTTTATCAAGCAGCAAATTGCAGAAGAGAAAACGAGACAACGACTGTAATATTATTATAAATGAAAAAAGTTTTCTTTAACTTTTTCGACTAACTACGAAAGGGAGAACGTAATTTTTCATCGTGTTTGAAATATTAAATTTTAGACAAATTTACCCAAAATTTTTAATTAACAAATATTATATTGCATACGATACAATAAAAAAAAGAAAATTCATAAGCTTAAGTAAAAAAAAGCGATAGTGATTAACAGTTTGACATAAAACAAAGAAATAAAAAACCGAAAACTCCCAATTGGACTTGAATATTGCAATAAAAGAATCAGCTAAAGTAGAAATAAAAAAGCAGTAAAGAAAGAAAAGCCAGTAATAGCAGAAATATAACCAAATTTTTGTTGGCTGCTAAAAATAAATAAAAATCTCACCTATTTTATTATCATATTTCAAAATAAAAGATTTAGCAACTAGGAAACCTTTTTCAAAAAAAGCTATCGTCCAATACTGCCTCTATTAAGCAGAAAGGAATAAATAATTTTCTAAGGACAAACTAAATAAAATATAAATTCTAAATTAACTTTAGGTTAACTGTATAACAACCATCCATCTATTCATCTTTAATTGGTAAAGATGGCATTGGAGATGGATATTCAAGTAAATGGCAGTAATGCTCTGACATCATCTTTTACTGCTAAGAAAAAGGATGCTGGAAACGCTGAAAAGGAAAATCTTTGGTGAGTCTTTAAACAACAACACTAATGTAGATATATATTTTTTTTGTCTTGTGCAAAAATATATTACTCATATGTAAAAAAATTAAATTTTTGCACTTTTATATTTTATATTTTTACACCTATTGCCTCGTATTAACGTTTACATCTGTTTACTTGATGGATTATAATACGTGTGGGTGTATATTTTAGCAGGTTTATTTTGCCAAACGTCAAATTCTAACCCTAAAAAGTATTTAGTTTCAAACTTTCTTTTGTCTAACTAACTATTTGTGTCAACTCCAAAATATCTACTATTGTTTTATTTGTTCTTTCCGTTTTTGTCCAAAACTATCAAATTTATTTAAGTGCTGTTTGTACTCATAGTTGTCAAGTTTATAACGATGTGTCATCATTACGGAATATACAGAGCTGTTAAGCTAGCTGACGTTTATAATTTGATAGCAATTTTTTTTTATCTATTGTTTAATTAAAAAATTATTCTTTTGCAAAATTGTTATTGTCTTTGTTATCCTTTTTAATTTATTTCGTTTTTCGGCTTAACCCTTTCGGGACGGAGTTTTATTTTGAAAACCAAATTATGTATGGTAAAATTTTTTTCATATTCTACAAGGTATAATAAAAGTATTATGTTCTCCATACTTAAAAATTTTAAATTCGTCCTTTTATCCTGGAACATATAATCCCAACAAGTATTTTCACAGGACATAAAATCCCAATCAGTGTTCTCCAGGAGCGATTGGAAATTAAAAAGATAACTAAAATATAAATATTATTAGATTTAGATAAAAGTTTGGATTTATTTTTAACATTTTAGGAATGCAATTAGGTATTTATTTGTGGAATGGCCCAAAACACTTGTAACATAAGGCGTTGTTACAACCTAAGAATATCATCTTTGTTCGCTTTTCTATGCCAATTGAAGAACAGCGGACACAGCGACAACGCTTCTCTTGCTCTACTGGCAAGTGGTCTCCAATATTAAGGCTATCCGTTTTTGGACGTTTGAGAGTTTTACCTCCCTGGCGATTGCATTGAAAATAAGGAAAATACGACAGTTTGAAAATTGCTGGGACGTATTATCTCAGTAGTCCCGAAAGGGTTAAATCTAGTTTACGGGCACCGCTCCAAAATAAAAAAGAAAGTTGCCTACAGGGTGCAAAATGCGATTTTAAGTAAAAAACGTAAAGGGAAAAAATGGCGGCAACCCTTAGTTTCGGAGTTACGGCCCTCTAAAACTTTTATATATAATATGGCATATATTGAGTACTTGATGGTGGAATGGGACAATATAGGTATCATTGGAAAGGGAATTGAAGGGCAGGGAATTGAAGCAGGAAAAATAAAAAAAATTAAAAAATCTGGTAAAGAACCTTTTTTTTACATAATAAATTAAGTTATTCGGAATACTTCATTAAAAAAGGTTTATAAAGGGGTAAAATGTAATTTAAAGTAAAAAATGTAAACAGGTAATATCTGGGGAAGCCCTTTGTTTCCTAGTTACGAACCTCGAAGTTTTTATGTATAATGTGGTATTAAACGAGTATTTTATGGTGGAATGAGACAATATGGGTAGCATTGGAAAGGTAATTAGAATTATTTTGCGAATGCTATCGTGTTTCACCATGATTTTAATATATTGGCTACTCAGGAAACCTTTAGAAAGCGAAGCCGTTGTTAGTTATACCATAGAGGAGAAAATTCTTTCGTTTTTGAGTAAAATTATCTTTATATGGAAAAATGTTTTTTTATTTTATTTTCACCTTTTTCCTATTTAATTAAATGTGCCCTTAAATTTCTTTTCCAATGATACCCATATTGTCCCATTCTACCATCGAATACTCGATATATGCCTTATTAGATACAAAAACTTCGAAGGTCCGAAACTCCGAAACCAAGGGTTGCCGCCAATTTTTTCACTTAACATTTTTTGCTTAAAATTGCATTTTGCACCCCTTGGCAACTTTTTTTTTATTTCGGTGCCCGTGCTGTGTTGCACAACTATAGACGCACTTTAACGAAATTCAAATAAATTACTTTAAAAAAACTAACTAACTAACTAATAAGTTTTAAAAATCGGTTTGGCATACTGTTTACTAATTTTTTTTTAATTTTAATTGATTGATCGCCACTCATTGAAAACGGCTTCTTTAAGCTCGAATACACACTGGTATTGGGGGTTTTTAGTGTAGACACGACGAACCAATATCCCACAAATGTTTTTAATAGTGTTTTGATCAGGAGAGCAAGCGAGCCACTCGAGAGTTGTAATATTTTTAGATTGAAGCCATTGCTTCGTATGTCGGCTTTTATGTACTGAAGCGTCATTCGATAACCGGGAAACGCCAAATCAAGCATTCCGTTAATGCAAAACACTCCCTAAATCATTAAGGTTCCACCGCCGAAGTTTCGTTATGAAAAATATCGTGGTTCCTTTCGCAGATCTTGCCAATAAGTACCAAACCCATCTGGGCCATTAAGGTTAAATTTTTCTCATCAGAAAAAATCACCTAAAATACATAAGAAAGATTATAAATAACAGTAGTAACCGAAAAATACTTTTTTCTAGTCGGTCTGTAAATTTTGTTTTGCAAACTCCATACGCTAAAGTTTGTGACGGGAAGCAGTTTTAGCATTGTCATTAGTTTTTACCTTTTTACTTTTCTCGACTTTTTTAGAGCTCTACTTATGTTGGATTTTGACACTTTTAAGCCGAAATCGTTAGCAGTCTGCGAAGGCCTTTCATTAAATTTCTACACGCCAACAATTTGCCGTTTATCTCTATCAAATAACTTTTTTTTTCTGACCTCCCGCTTTTTTGTGACCGTAAAAAAAAAGACAAAATCAACAATATTTTTTAAAGTTTCAAAGCCTGCTTTGCTGTAAAAATTAAATTTAATCCTTGCGGCTAGAGTTATGATACTTAAGGAATATTTCGTTTTGTCACTGCTTACTGTGATATATTATAGCCATTGGACAATATTGGATTAAATCTAGTTTAGTGAAGTAACTCCAAGCAAAAAAACATACATATTTGGTGATAGAGAATTAAAACACAAAACAAAGTGCTACATTCGGTTATGTCAAAACTTATAAACCCTTCACCATATATGTATGTAAATCTAGTTTAGTGAAATAACTCCAATCAAAAAAGTAACATAGAATTAAAAAATAAGAAAAAAATTAGGTACTACATATATATAATTTCACATAAAAATGTCATTGGCTCTAAATGGGTTAAGCATTTTAAAAAAAATTAGTATTTTCTTAAAGATCTTTTCAAAAGCTTTTAAATGATACCCATATTGGTATTTTGAAAAAATTGAAAATTTCAGAGGCCCGTAACTCCGTAAATATGGGCGAGCCCCAATTTTTACACTTGATGTTTTTTTCTTATTTTTAATTCTCGGATTGATAAACGTAGTTTTACCCTTTTCCACTTTTTGTATTGAAGGGTAAAAAAACAATGACTTAAAACAAACTAACATAGCTAACATACTTTATTTACTTAGTTTGCAGGAAACTAACTTTAATAAAAATATTTTTATCAAATACCACCAAATAAACTTGCGTTTAAGTATAAAACGTTAAAATAAAACGAAACGTGCAAATGTTGTCATTTTTGTTCTATTGACATCATGAAAAAATTTGTACGTGTTGTACCTCTACACCCTTTTTAAGGTATTTGTACATTTTAACGTGAGGTTGACATCATAACTATAAAAATATAAAATAAAACGACAAATCTATAAAAAAGCATTAAAATTAATTATAATGGTAAATATAATTTTATTAAGCTATAAATTTTTAATTGTTACATTTTTCACGCAACTTTCTAAATTTCTATACCTTCTATGTAAACCTCGTTTTCATGGTTTTCATAATCGCTTGTCTCTAAAGAAACTGCAATATCAATTTGTGGGTCGTAATTTGACTGTAGCCTTTCCAATAAATCAGCTGAGACCATTGCAAAATCTTCCCACATTGCAGGTATTAATTTACTGCAGTTCTTTAAAACATGTTCTTCATCCAAAAACTCAGCCAATATGTCACTTAATTCGTCCATTGTGGTTTCCAAGCCAACATCTTCTATTTGGGGAGTATCAATGAATAGATTCCAAAATGCTTGAGTTATAATTGTGGCTAAAAAGAAGTCTGCGTTTTGTTGTAAAGCTTCACTTAACAATTTTAATAAAATTTCGGCACCCTTTAGTCGTATTAGGGGTAAACGATTTTCCATATCACCCAAAAGATTAACCAATATACCAATAGTGCAAGCTTTAAGTTCATATAAATCACATGTGGTGCTATTGTTAAGAATTTCAATAACGGTTTTCAGTCCTTTCGATTTGCAAAATGATTTTCTAGCCTTCTCATTTCTAGTTAAATTGCCCAGAACTCGAGTAATTTCCGTTTTTGTAACTTCGTCACGATTTGTTTTCAGTATTGAACACAGTTGAACCGCTAATTCAGGCAGGACAGATTGTAGGCTGCCTTTAGATTCAATGACGTAAGCTGGTGTTATCGTTATTTTGTCTTGGTAAAAGCAGAGATTATGTAATGCTCCCAAAGTGGCATTAGTAAGTTCTTGTAGTTCTTGTTTCTTAAAAATATTAATCTTAAATTTGGATCAAATATTTTAATAAGAACTTACCATTTTAATGCTTTTTATTTGCTGTGAAGCTTTTAATAATGTCATTAAAATATTACCCAATGATTGTGTATTCCCTAGACCAAAGCCAACTTCAGAATTAACACTCATATTGGCCAGAACTCTTATCAATTTGATTAAAACATCCACCACAGTATCGCCCATTGAGTTATGCAGTGTCAAGGGTTCTTTAGAATATATTTCTAAGACATTCAATAAATACTCCATTGCTACATCATTGTGATAAAACTAAAGAAAATTATGACTTAAATGCTTCGTTTCGTTTAAATTATTTTTTCTTTTTTGGCGATAATACCTGTATTCTTGCAGAATCATATTTTGCCATAATGTTACCCAAAATGTAACCCAAACGACTTATAAGTGATAAGAGCTTATCAGCTTGATTACTCTTAAATTGTGCACAACATGGTCCCAAAAGCATGCCAATGCGCCCAGCAAAATTTGTTAAAATATGACAGCAATCTTCATCTTCAGAAAGAACACTAAGAACACTCTGACATTAGTATTTTTATATTTGAGAAATTTTATATTAACTAATTACCTTAAAGTTCTAACAATATTGGCTTGGACTTCTATTTCACCTATGGTTACTTCAGCGGCTCTAATTAAATGGGGACAAGCCAATTCAAGCTGAATGCTGTTTGTATTGAAATTCTGGTTTGTATTATCCAACTGCTCAATCGACGAGGAGATTTGCCTTACATCCGCTAATGCTCTTAAGGCTGCAGATAGTTGATATAAAGAATGCAAAGGTGGTCCGCTTAATCTTTGAGTTGCGCCTGCTTCATTTAACATTTGCAAATGTAATATCATCAGCTGAACAGCACCATGTCGAGCCAAACGCACTACGAGAATATCTTGCTTCGATAACTTTTCAACAAATTCTTTTTGTTGTCTGGCAGAAGCCAAGTTCTGGGCTTCACCCAAATTGGGGGCTGTACTGGGTTTACGTGGCAATTCAAAATGTTCAGACCAGTTGCGATTTAAATCTTTTATGGTGTTAAGTTCGGCTCTTTCTTGTACTGTGCTGCATGTAAGAAAACGAATAGAACCATAGCCATAAATACAAGCCTCGGGATCTTCTAACGGACTAGCACGACCTAAGCCGTCAATTAGTAATTCCAATAGATCGCTCTCATAAAACAAATGATCGTTTTGATCATTGCGTGCTACTTTAAAAATAAGCTTGCATGCTCCTGTTAAATTACTGCCAGAGACCCGCAACTATAAATAATTTTTTATTCAAATGATTTAACGTATTTTTTAACAGTGTAATTAAATATTTACCGCAAGAACAACTCGGGCCACGGCATATAATATTTTAGCCGATGATGTCTCTACTAGTCCATAGATACCTCCCAATATAAATCCTTTCTTAAAATGCTTCTCATTTTTACGTACTCTGTTGTACAACTCCTTTAAAATCTAAAAATTTTAATTTCATAAAATAACTTTTTTAAAGAGAACTTGAAATTTGAATTTACTGAATAAATGTGATTAGCTGTTTCTTCAGTGCAATCTTTAAGTCCTGCATGTTCTCTTAGCATATCAATAAGCTTTTCTGTAGATGACTGTCCAAGCAAATCATTGTTTCGTTTTAGAATCTTTCTTGTTGTCAAAAGATTAATAGCACAATTGTCATTTTGAATAGATTTTATATTCTTTGATGATGAGTCATTTTGCTTTGGTTCGTTATAAGCTGTTTTAGCTCTTTCTTTGTTGTGCTCAACATCTTCTGTTAATTTCAATATTAAATAAGAATTACAAAGTATTAATATTTTAATCTGGTTATTTTTACCTTTAACGTCTATAGAAACTCCTTTTATTTCTAGAGCGGGTAATTTGCGTACAAATTGTGATTTTGTATGTTTGTTTAATATATTGTCAATAACGCTGTTATTTTCGTAGCACTCAAAATGCGATTCTAGAGATTGAGAGCGGCGTGACAAGGATATATAATTAGACTTGCCTTCATTGAATGTTGACTCTTTATTTAAAGATAATTGCTTAGTAGGTGACAAATCTGTTTCCCTTTCCTCAGTAGTTGGTAATGGTTCTAATGAAGGAACTTTGGGCGTGGAACCACGTGAATCGATATTTTGCAAATAACGCAGACTAAAATTATGATAGAAAGGTACGTCAATTGAAAATATGAAAGGAATAATAATAGTACGTACGAAAAAGCACTGGGTGGCCTTCCTGGTAAAGTAACTTTTCCATATAAAACTCTACCCGGTTCTCTTGGCGTTGTTGGACGTCTTGTTGTAACAACTCTAACACCCGCAACTACTAGCAATGACAAACAATTACATATTTTACATATTTAATAATGTTTTGTGTGTGGAAAAAGCAATTCTTTTTTTAATCTTTTAAAATCATACCACTTGCTGCTTGGTTGGGATTGTGCTGGTGCTCGTTTAAAAATGTTTTTGCGTCACTTATCATTTCTGCTGAAGTTCTGCGTCCAACCACCATTGAATGTTCCAACTGAGGAAGTTGTATATTTTGATTTGTGTAACGCATTTTTCTTATGTTATCGGAATCATTTTTAGATTCCATTTTCTGATTTACTAGAAAAAATATTTAGTGATTTTTTAAATTTTATTGATTTTGTTTTGTATTACAATTTTTCTTCACTACAACGATCTTTCCACTCTGATAGCTACATTTAATTTAATACTGTAACGCAACATGGACAATTTACGTATAATTTTTTCGTTTGGCTTGTATTGACACCATAACAACCGCTCTTTATGTCAACCCTCCAAAGACAAGAAAAGCACTCGTATGGTCGGCAGGATATTAATGTTGTATACATTTATTCAAAATAAATGGTTTTCCTGAACACTGTGGTTCGTTTTTTTTTTCAGAAATTCAAACGACGCTGTACTATTTTGTTTTGTAACAAAACATGGTTTGAAAATTTTAATAGATTCTTGAAAATAAATGTATGTACATATTAATTTTCTTTTAGTGGATAAACAAAAAAGATACGAAGTCATTTTCTTAGGTTTCATTTAAAACAAAATTTCTCACATGCGAATGCCAACATATTTTACTCAAACAAACGTAGAAAGTGCTTTTATAAAAATCAATATATTCAAATAGTACTACACCTCTCATGTGCAACAAATGTTTAAGATTAACGCTCGAAAAGTTCTATTTGTGATACCATTTTTATTTTATTGCTGCATAAAACGAGACACGCTAAACAATCGCTAAATAGGAAATTTTAAATTCATTTTTGCTTGTGGTTGTTTTTGGAGGCTTTTTGGAAACAATATCTTTAAATATTAGTTTCATTTGTTTTACACCAGCCAGTATAGTATTTGTACCATAATTGGGAAGATATCAAATAACCAACCGAATAAAGCAGTCAGTTTTAATTAAATAAGATTCGTTAGCTAATGTTATTTTATATCTATTGAGTTTAGAATTCTTAATAATGATAAGCTCGAGTAAAAGTGGTGGTGTAAGCAGTTGCGAAGAATTAATGTGCAAGAAAAAATTTATTTTTAATAAATAAATTCATAAAATATTATTTAGAATTTATAGTTCATTTTTAGTTCTTTTTTATATTTTATATTGTGTACTAATAAAGTGGCTGAGATGAAGAAATCGCTCCATTATTCGTTTACCAATTCTGAAAAAAAAAATACAAAATACATTTTGCGGCTAATAAAATGAACCTAATTAGTTGAATGCTTTTAATTCTATAATGTTCTAAATCGAAGCTAACTTAACCACATGGAATCGAAATTATTTTGCAGCACACTACATACTACAAACAACGGTGGTATATAACTTCACTATGCTTCGAAATTTCTTTTATATATTAAAAGTATTAAATAAAAGCAGTAGTAAAAAAAAATAATAAAATCTTATCTTTAAAATTGCAAATTGATAAATTGTTTTCTGTGCTGTGATCAAGATTTCTTATTGTCCAAGACTGAATTATAAAATTTCATAATTTTATTGCTTTCCTAATCTTCTCCAAAAGGGGTTGGACAAAAGAAATCTAACATAAATTTTTTTCTGTTTTAACATTAGTACAAAATAGTTCCCAAATTATGTCACGATGTTTGTTTCCTCGTTTCAAGAATTGATTCTGTAATTATTATTCCTTTTTCCGTTTTTTAAGATTGTTCTTTTCAAAGGTTTGAACTTAAAATGTACTTGGTCTGGTGTTTTCACCACAGAAGGTACAACAGGTACAACAGTAAACCAGCAAGTTTTGCTAGTACTATATAGGATACAGGACACATGCAATAAAAAACTTTTGAAAATGTCTGGAGAATGGAGTTACTAACTGAATCAATTGTTATCTGTTTTTTTTTTTTTTTTAATTCTCGTTATCAAAAAGTTTTGTATCTCAGCTACTCAATTAAAAAAAATGTTTGTGAATATTTGAGTGATTAAAGTTAAGTTAAATTAAGTTTAATAGAAAAGTGGGTGGGATATATTTCCTGTTAAATCATGTGAATTTTTTTTCACTTTCATAGAAATAATCTCTTAAAGTTCTTATTTTATGCAACAAAGAAATAGTAAGTGTAGCGAAGATAAAAGTTTTCTAGAAATCATTTGTTAAAATGCAGCAAATATTGTTGCCAATTAGTGAAAAAACATTTTATTGTTGCTTGAAAAAAGTAACTTATGTTTTTCTTAAAGATTAACAGCCGTATCGCATAACAAAAACTCAGAATGAGTCTGGCATTGGTGAAAGAAGTAGTAGGGTCTCAGAGTGTTTTGCCGCACAGGCCGGCACTCAAAATCATTGAAAGTTATTGTCGTTACCCATAACTATATTTTGTGACTATTTACGATGTCAAATTGTGTGAAGAGCCTTGCATAGACCCTGCTTAGTTTTGTCACTTGTGTTAACCTAAGTTTTTGTTATGCATAAGGCCGTAAATAAAAGAAAGCTTATTTTTGCTTAGAAGCATTTTTAAGGCAATCCGCTTTAAAGCAATAAAATAAGTACACTTGTCTTATTTGTCCAACATTTGCGTTTAAATCTTATTTCTTTTCTTGAATACTCATACTTAATACGCATAAGCAAATTATCTCTATAATTGTTAAAAGAAATTGTCAAAAAAAAAAAAGGAAATAATATAAAAAGAAGTATGCGACAACACAACATTTAGGATGTCTAGGTCAAAATTTCATTTATTTACTTTCTGTTTTTCTGTAATTGTATTTTAATTTCATTCATTACTTTTAATAGATTCATTTTTTAATTTTATCAAAAAGTAAATATCTATGTATAATTTTTGTCGGTACATCTTTTGTAATACGAGCCCATATCGCTTCTTTATTGCAACATAGTCATATCTCAAAACATTAAAAATTTGTAGTTACTTAAGCAAAACTGCTCTTTTAGACCTTCTGTACATGTTGAAAAAAAATCAGTTTTATATCCCAAGCTGGACCGAAGTTATAGCAATTAGATCATAGGACTTATGTCTTGAAAACTTAAATCGCATTTTGCCAAGTTCAAGTTTTTTTGAGATATGACTATGTTGCGATATGGTCTTCTCACCGTCGCCTTTTTTCCAATATTTTATGAATTTATTTTGTAAAATATTATGTAAATAAATAAATTTTAATTACTTATGTAAAAATTAATTCAATTTAAATATTTTAGGTCTTCAATATTGAGTGAAGTACAAAAACAAGGCAGCACAAAACTTCCTTCAAATAAATCTGTATTAGTTTTGGGTGATAATGCCACAGGAAAAACTACGTTGGTGGCAAAACTACAGGGTGTTGAAAATCCAAAAAAGGGTTCGGGTCTAGAATATGCTTACATAGATGTAAAAGATGAATACAGAGATGGTAAGTTGTAAAATGCCGTAGTTGTAATGAAATGAAATTATAACTTTTAAGACATCTGTCTGTTCTTCCATTTAAGATATGACACGTTTAAGTGTTTGGGTTTTAGATGGGGACCCAGGCCATAAAAATCTATTGCATTTTGCTTTAAATGAAACAAATTATGCACACACATTAGTAATACTCACAGTATCGATGACTCAACCATGGTATTGGTTGGAACAACTAAATCACTGGATAAAAGTTTTATCCGATCACATTGGAAGCTTGAAGTTAGAACCTGAAGAGAAACAAGAAGCCCGCCAACGTCTTATAACCTCTTGGCAAAGTTATTGTGAAGTAGGTGATGATTTAGATCCTGGTTCGCCAGTAAAACGAACGATGAGAAATAATTCCATAGACGAAGATGATTTGCTACCGCTGACTGAAGGAGCCTTGCTAAAAAATCTAGGTTTAGATATTGTAGTTGTTGTTACAAAGGTAACTTGAAAAAAATAATAATATGTACTTTTAATAGTCCATTTAGTCATTATATCCGATTCTTAGATTGTAATGCTTAAAAGCTACTACTTCTTACTTTTATTTACTTGAGTTTTCACCCGAATTTAATATATTTATAAAGTTATATATTTCATGATATTCTCATTTAATAATTATTATATAAAATTAGAAACCAAAATGTATTACTTCTGCGGAAAATGCCTATCAATATGGCCATTTCGCTAATTTCTAAGAATTAAAAATCTTTGGATTTTATAACACATAAAATAAATTATTTTGGGATTTTTGTTTTAAGACTGACTACATGACAACTTTGGAAAAGGAATATGATTATCGGGATGAACATTTCGATTTTATTCAACAGTGGATTAGACGTTTCTGTTTACAGCATGGCGCATCACTTTTTTACACAAGTGTTAAAGAAGACAAAAACTGTGATCTCCTCTACAAATATTTAACACATCGAATCTATGATCTACCATTCCGAACACCTGCCCTAGTCGTTGAAAAGGATGCTGTTTTAATGTAAATATTTGTTCTCAGTTTATTATTTTTTTTTTCTTCTGATTGATGATTGATTATTTTTTGTTTTTTTTAATAGTCCTGCCGGTTGGGATAGCTTGAAGAAAATAAGTATTTTATATGAGAATATGCATTCTTGCAAAGCTGAGGATTATTACAACGATATTATAACAGCCCCGCCTACTAGAAAAGTAATTTTATTTTATACCATTCTGTTTTTTTTTTTTTTTTTATGTTACAATAGAAATGTGTATATTTTATTTCTTTATATACTTTTTAGGCTGTTTCAAACCGTGAAATCGAAATTCAAACTGAAGACGAACAGGCGTTTTTGGCGAGGCAACAGGAAGTTCTTAAATCTGGCGGTCAGGAACGCAGTGAATCGCCCTTGCGTTCTCAGGCTAGCAAAGCGTTGCCTCGTACCCCAGGTTCTGCTAATCAGAACTCACCAACTAGAAAGGTAAGATTTATTACGAAAATATTAAATGTTTCACACATGCTTCTTGGCTTTTTACGCTAGTTTAATAAAAGGGATTGTTTTAGGTTTTTCTTATTATAACTTTTGACATAGAAACATTTTCTTCTAAATTATAAAGAATCGAAAAAATATAATTATGTACTGAAAGGTAATAATTTTGAAATTAAATAAAATAAACTAAGCAACAAATGAAAAAAAAGACAACAATAGGCGGCAAGAACTTCGGTTGGCTTAGAAGAAGGTCAGAGCCCATAAAAAAGGACACCTCCACTCGGAGACTCCGAAGATCCATTGTGTTAAACTTAAATTACTTTTTATCACAAAATTATTCAATAAAATCGGTGTTCTTTGAAGCAATTATTTTTCTCTTCTAAAGCAATTTTTTTCTTTTCTAAAGTAAGAAATATTTTGTATGTGTATTGAAAAATATTCGAATAAGAAAAAACAATGACATACTTAGTAAAGAGCTTAGAAAATAAATAAAAACTCTATTATTTCTTTAAACAGCTTGATGTTAAAATGAATCCGGTTACTCCAGGCGGTGAAGGGGTTTTGGCAAATTTCTTTAATTCATTGTTGCACAAAAAATCTGGCTCACCAGCAACACCTCCCGGTGCCATGAGTACGCCAAGAACTAATGGTTCTGATAGCTTGCTAACTCCAGATAAATTGTCTGTGCGTACAGATGCAGCGGCAGAACTAGATCGTTTAGCGAGAAGTGTAAAGAAGGATGTAGATTTCTCACAAAGCGAGTGTTAAACAACTGGAGTAAATCTATTACACAGCAGAGACACTAATATTAACTATAAATTTTGGCAATGGAGAGTAATACACAAATATATTTAAACAATTTAAATTGAATTTGAATATACCATTTTTAAGATGAAAAGAATAACAAAACAAACAAAAAAAAAAAAAAAAAAAAAAAATCGTAAAGGCCTTTATTACCATCATCCTCTCTCTTGTTTTTATACATACCTGCCCTCCATGTAACAACTGTCTGCTTTATTTACAATTATTTACCTTTAAAGTTGTGCTCATTTTTAAACTTACATAAAATCATTTTTTTTATTAAACAAAAAGTATATCAAGTTACAAATGTGTACACAACTTCATAATAAAAAATAAATTATTTGCAGATGAAAAACACTTTAAACATAAACATTGTTATTATGGTTTATAATAAATTACAAGTATTTTAAAATAGACGTTTTTTTTTTTTAATTTGATTAAGTTGCTCAAAGATTTTTACTTTAAAATAATAAAATAAAAAAAATAACAAAATGTTATGTTACCGATGTAGGTTTATCATTAAAACAAAAGACACTCCATAATTTGTAAAGTATATAAAAAATGATAAAAATAATACCTTAAAATCCATTTTAAGAAATTAAACATTATTAACTGTTTTATTATATTTTTCTACCGTACAATAAATAACAGTTATGGCGTCTTTTCCTATTTAACAGCAATTACTCGCATTTCTTTTAATTTTTAATAAAATAAAAATCACAAATTGAAATGTGTGTTGTAGCAAAGTGTTTAACTAAACGCAACATTTTACATATAATTACAAAATTTTTCGCTTTGGTTTTTTATAACTCAAAATTTATTTTAAATTGCTACTATCGCTTTATTATATTGAAAAGTGTCCAAGGCCTTATTTTACGTGAAATTGTTTGTTAAAGTGTAGAAAACGAAATCCACTTTAGCCTTTAATGTAAAAATTATATTAATATTTATTTTTCTAATTTTAGTTTCTTAAACAATAAACAAAAGTTTGCTTTATTTGTTTTTTAAGTAAATTTTTTTCGTGTTCTCTTTATAGTATTTATGATATATATTTGCAAAGCTATTAAAAAAATAATTATATAAATTAAGTAAATAAAATTTTAACATAATCTTGTCTTCTTACAACTTTACAAAAAAAAAAAAAAATACTTTTAGACGTTTGATCGTTATGAACGCGAAAGTTTATTTAATTTTTATAAAGTTGTTAGAAAACAAAAAAGATAATGCTCGATTCTTTAAGAATACTTAAACAAGAATTAATGTAAAAATCACTAAAAAGTATCAATAAAATTTGAAAATTTATGGAAATATTTAATGCTCGAGCATACCGGCACATTACTTTTAATTAAAACCGTAAGTCAAATGATAAAATGTAGTTACCGGAAAGTTTTGAACGATAACACTTGAAAATACACGAGGGTTCAACGAATAAGAGTTAAAATGTATTGAAAGATTGCATCGTTTGCTTATCTAGAGACAAAGAGTTTTTAATTAACTCTTTTTTAATAAAATGGTTTTTGTTAGTATCGAAAAAGAAAAAAAAAATATAAAAATTAAAAATTTTCGTAACGAAAAATAAATTTTGAAAAAATTATTAAAAATATAACAAATGCAACTTATTTTTTTATGTAAGAAATATATCTGCAAGCAAAACATAGAATATGATTGAAATCCTTTTAAGTATTTTCTTTAGTTTATAAACCTGACAATAAGCACATTCTAAATATTTCCAATTCAATCGATTTTGGAAACATGCTGTTTTAAATAATCTATTGCCCATGTTCTCAAAACTGCAAAATGCTTAATACTATCAATTGCGATTTAAAATTGCAAAACGTACTTTTAAATTAATGTCCGAAGGTAAAAAAATCTGTTTTAGTTTTATCTGTTGGCATATATATTAAATCCTTAGCCCTTAGCCACTTTTCTGTTCCATATTAAATTTCCTTTTTATTAACTGCGGAAAGTGAAAAAAATTCCGGGAAAAAATTTGCATTATAATTTATAAAAGAAAAATAATACGTAAAAAAAAAATTAGCTCCCTTTTAATTTTACCATGATGCAACTTTTTTATTATTTTGTTCCCCCGGAATACATAAGTGTAGGAATCTTGTCTGGAAATAAATTTCCGTAGGAATATTCATTGGTTTGGACTGCTAATTTTTTGAACCCAATATAGCTGTCAGAACTTTGTCTTCTGATTGTTTGTTTTGTTAAGAAAAAATCATATTTTTCTTGTTCAAAAATAACTTCGAAAAACAACAAACATACTCAAAAAAGTTTTTCTAAAATATATTGAGGTTTGTTATACGAATATATACATATGTATATAACACAGCACCCTTCTTCGCCGGTCCTACTCTAAAGTAAGTCTTCAGCAACGACAAAAATAAAATGGCTGTACCTCTGTAGGTTCAAAAACTTTTAATTCGTCTTCTTTAACCAGAGGTGCTGTAACATTGTTCTAAAAGTAAACATGCCGCGCAATTCTCTACTCTACCCCTTTCGAAAGCAGGTAACACAAAAAAAAAACACAACATAATCAAGGAAGTTTGGCGCGTTTGTCCGATAATTAGTGTATGTAAAGAAGGTATTTTTTTTTTGTAAATTTAATATATTGATCATCTCCGAATAAACCAAAAGGACCTAATAAAAATATTTAAGTACTTTCAGAAAACGGCTGTTTAAAAAATGTGTGTAAAAATGCATAGTTTTTTTACAGTTAGAAATTTTCAAATATTAATTTGTTTGCAACACATTTCTCCTGGAATGGTTATTGAAATTATAGTATCGTTCGTTTTAGTTTGTAATTTAAAAATAAATAAAAACGGTAAACATGTTTTGATTTGGTTACTAAACATTTGTTTTTTTTCATATTTTCAATTTTTAGTGCTTGTTATACAATTCACTAACGACTGATTGAATTGTACTCGTAAACAAATGTAACAATAATTCAACAAAATAACTTCAAATTCATACCAGAAAAAAGTAAAAAAACAAGTTAGTTAATCAGGGCATTGAAAACTGTTCTTGTATGTGTGCATATAAGAGAAAAATTTTTAAATCTCAATGTTTGTTTTTGTATATTACAAGTTAACAGAGCAAAATGTTATTATCCAATAGATTATTTAATAAATAAATCTTTGAGAAAGTAAAATTCTTTGTGGGGGAAATAGATTTACAGAGTGAGAATTAAAATCAATAGTACAATAATATTGGAGCAGAGATAGCCATAATGAGAAAAAGAGAGAGCTTTAAGACAAGTGTTTTGGCTTATTGCGTGCGCAGTAATCAAGATGTATAAAAATTTATAAACGCAACAGTAGTAACTTAACTTGCGTCGCTGACATTTGTCGTTGATTAAAACAAAAAAGAAAAAGTGGATGTGATAAACTAAAAAAGAAATACAATATTATATATTGAAATATAGGACACACATACATACATATCTATGTATATACCCGTATTATTTTTAATTAGCGGATTAAAAAATTAATATTTATCGGTAATATTCACAAACATTCTAACAAATAAAAACGTTTGAAGAAAATTATAAATTGATAAAAACAATTAACAAAAACAAAATGGTGGAAACCGTAATAACCGTTGAACGTACCACAACGGCACCTACCACAACACCCACAACAGGTGGTGGTATAAGCGCACTCAGGATAAACATTGGATATTTCCAAACAGTTCCTGGTATTATAAAAATTGTGCAATTTGTAAGTTTGTTAAGATAAAAAATACATTTAAGGTTGATAGATTGCTGAGAAAATGTATGAAAATGTATTTAATAAAAATATCTTGAGTTGGTAAATGCTTAAATACTATTACACATTCTTATGTATATTTACTAGCTTAATTAAACTTTTTTTTGCAAATATTTACAATCACTTAATGAATACTCGTATATCATGTGAGTACTTTAAAAATGTTGTTTTCAAAGACTGTGTAAAAACATGTATGAAAGAAGTATGAAATTAATAACAAATAACGTTTTAAGAGTTGTTTTACTTTTTATCGTTTCAGTGATCAATATTCATTTAGTTACTTAAGACTTTTTTAAGCAAAAATGGTCGATTTCAAACGTTAAGTTAACAAGAAAGAAATTCAATAAAATCTCTTCTGTTTTTTTTTTTGATACAATATATTATTAATCTATATTACTGTGTACTGTTTTCCAAAATGCAATCAAACGCCAGACTATAATTGTTTTTTATTTAATAATTTTTATTAAATTTATCATTTATTTTACAAATCAAATGAACGCATAGAATTTCGGATTGTTGCTTTGATTTTAAAACCAATTTTATACACACGCTTACAAAATATGGTGTAAAGACTCCTTTAAAAAATTAGGTGCTAAAAACAAACGTTGATTTTGCACCTAAATAAAATTGTATATTTAGAGAAGAAAGACTGAATATATGGTGCAAACTAATAAGTGTTGCCAGTTTTTAGCTTTTCCCTCTAAAGAGAAAAATTTTTGTGATGAAAAAGCGTTTGACCAAAGACAATATTTATAGTCTTTGGTTTGACTTTATGTAAAGTTTCTCCGGTTTTCCAATACAAAAGCTTTAAAAGCTTAATCCTGAAATATTGTTCTTTTTTAAACTGCTTGCTTTATTATTCTTCAAGTGTAAAATTAAATAATTGTTTATCTATAAATAATTAATAGTTAAAACGAAACAGTTGTTTTTAATGCCACGAGACAATTTCCATGCACCGACATAAAATGACCTTGTATTGTAAAAAGTCATCAAAGGTCAGAAAATTATAATGGGGGAGCGTTAATTTGTGAAGAAAATTTAAAAACACCTACAACTTTTGAGTTGTTCGATCATTTTATTTAAACAGTTTCAAACACAAGCTCTTGTCTGTACATGAATATGTATGTTTTTTTACAATGAGCTCACTGCCAAATGTTTTTTTTTTAATTTCAAATTTTTTTATTTCTTTCTGATTTCCTTTGTTAATTTTGTTTATTCAAATGTATATATGGTGTGCATATGTTTATAATTCTAAAAAAAAAATTGTCTAGTGATGTGGACACTACATCAAATAACAAACAAGTGGTAACACCTGCTGATTGTTTTTACAGTTTCTTTTTAATATTAATGATGTGAATTGCTTTTAACAGAATTTTAGTAAATCGTTCACACAATTATTCATATTAGTTACAGAAATATAAGTTTATCTTGCTAATTGAAGTGCTTTGGCACAGTTTACTATTTATGCAGTCAAAAGATACATAAACCACTAAATGTGTGAGGTCAGTCAGTTTTTTTGTTTTTTTATTTTATACTGTGGGTTTTTATGCTTTTAGAAACGTAAGGGCAGCGAATATGAGGACTTCATGTCAAGTTAAGGATAATCTAAAATTTAGTTTCTTAAATAGAGATTGCACGTTAATGTAAGAAATGACAGCAATTGTAAAAATTTTGTTATAAAAATTTATTTTTAACTCTTAGTCAATTTAATTTGTACCTCTACATGCTTCAAAATTATATCAATTACTTCGTATGATCAAATCAAAGAATTAACAAAAATAAACAAGTCACAATTTTTACCCTTAAAAATATGGTAAAAAATACTTTGCAATACATTTTATGTTAATTTCTTTTTAATTTTTATTAATATTTTTTTTATTTTTGATCATTCAAAATATTTCAATAAATTAGTTATATGAAACCATCTTTACATCTACAGCAGTTACAAAAGCAACTTAAACCTGGTTCATGTGGGTTAAGTTTTCTTGTAGCATGACTGATTTTTGTGTAAAAGAAAAAAATGCTAACTCATTTTATTTCTCCTTTACTCTGCTACAAAATTCATTATTGATGAAAATAAAACATGTCGTATGTAAACCTATAAATTTAACATAAAAAATGCTTGCTAACAGTGCAGTCACACGGTCAAGTTTTTGTTCAATTTTCTTTCAAGAAATTTACACATACTGCTTGTCAAAATTCACAAAAATTTAAATCTGTGACGGCTGCACACAATTTCAAAGCAAGTTTTTAAACAAGATGTCAAAAAAACATATAAAATTTATTTGGAGGAAAGACTTCAATCAGCTGTTTTCTTAAATGTAATTTGAAACACTCAATTAAACGAAAATTTTTAAAGTGTGAGTGTATTGGTAAAAAAATGAGAGAAATTTTAAAAATTGAATTGAAAACTTGATCGTCTGACACCCTAGTAAAGTGAGTTAATGTAGTTTATAACCAGCGTTGCCACACAAGAAATTGACTTCCTACCAATAATTTCCAAAAATCCTACCAAAATCGTTCACAGCCTACCAAAAATTTAAAAATGCGTTTCTTGCACATAAACTCTTTTATACTCACTTGGTTTTTTTCCGTAATTGTTGAGGTGGAAATTTGTCTTTTGGTGATTTTTAAGATGGATATTATGATTTAAAATAGTTTTAGAGCATATTATGCAGAATGAACACCCATCCCTTTCCTGGAGCCAATCAAATTCGCTTAACCATTCGGTTCTAAATTTTTTTTGACTGTTTCTTTACGTGCAATATTAGTAAATATTTATGTAATTAATAGGTACATATATACAATTAAAAAAGTTTACTTACTTTTCCATTTTGTCTGTTAATTTTTTTAATACAAACACTTGTAAATAAGACTTCACTCAAAAATATTGTTAATTTCAATTTCATAATATTGTTCGCGTTTCTTAAACCAGAGATGGTTATAGCTTTAATCATCTTTATGCAAAAAAGCAGACATGTTTTTTATTACACCTAAAACAGTTTTTGAAAACAGTGGTAAAACTATTCACGGTTATTGTTTATTTAATTTAAAGTTACATTTTTTTATTTTATGTTCTGAATTTTTAAGGTAAAAAATTTACTATTGCTAAAAATTTGCTACAGGAGGAAAACCTACCAAAAATTTAAAAAAATGCAACAAACCAACCAAACTACCAAACTGTTTTTTAAAAACGAAAAACTACCAAGTTTGGTCCGATTGGACCAAAGCGGCAACGCTGTTTATAACACAACTTGATTTTTAAGAATTTTTCTCCTTCGTTTGTATTTCAATTTAATTTTTTTAATTAATGCTATAAGAAGTTGAATTTTATTTTGTTATCTTAATATGTTTAAAATGCATTTTAATCTCAACTTTAAATAAAAACAGCCAAATAAAAAATAAATCTGAAAGATAAAAAATAAAAAGTATAAACTGTTTTAACCTTTTTTTATTCGCGATAACTTATTCCCTTAACGAAGTTTAACTCAAATCCCCAAATGTGTAGAAAAGATGTTTAAAATATATAATATGGCTTTTGACTTCATTACAACTAAGGCAGACTGGTTATTAGCTTAGTTGTTGACAACTTTCATTGTGAATAATTTCTTGGATTATTTCAAACATAAAAAGAAAAAATAATACAAACTAAAAGAAAATAAGCGGTAACAATAGTGAAATGAAAAAATATACATAAAACTAAAAACATAACATTCACACTCATATATATATCAACGATGATTTTTTCTATCAGTGTAATTAATGCTGCATTATTATCATTCATATTTTATAAGTCACAATCTATGCGCATCTAGTAAAAGAAAAAAAGGAAATTACGAAACCGTTTTGTGTTTTTTTTTTATTTCTGTGAAATTTCCCTCTCCAATTCTATTGAAATAAGATAATGATATTTGTTGCAGCAGCCGAAAGTCATTTAGCTGCTTACACCATTTCCTCACAAACACGATTAGCAAGAATTAAGCCGCATAACAGAAAAAGATACATGGAGGTAATAAACAATAAATTAATTTAAAGATAGAAACACGTCACTGGAATTAAGACTTGAGAAATAAGGGGGATGTTACAAAAATATAAGACCAAAATCAGGAAACTTTGATATCGAAATTGCAAAAGCGTGATTCCAAAGATAATATTGATAAAAGATCCCTTTTTAGAATTTAATTTATGCAATAAAAACCGGTTTCAGTAGTAAGATTGCAGCTTTGGGATTTTAAAACAAAACTACGCCCAAAAATTCGAGGAGTTAGAAGAAGAGAAAGCATTAATAGTAATTAAAATGAGTGTGTTATTAATATAATGAAAAATTACATAAAAAAATTTTTTTAATTAACAGTCGTTTTTTTCAAATAAAAAAAGATTTATACTTTTATTTTTAAAACCATCTTATCTGGCCGAATGCCAGCAAATGACGTGTTCTTTATTTCACTGCTTTATAACAAAATTTTGTTTTAAAATACTATAATATACTTAATACTACACATACTTATTTTTTATATTTTCATTGATGTCAAAATTAAAAAAAAAAAAAAAAAAACAAAAATATAAATTACGCCAGTTTAGGTTTTCAACATTTTACTACAATTTTAAGCTTTTAGGAGAAAAGAAGACAAACAGCTTCAATAATTTAAGCTGCGCTTGTAGTACAAGTAATTTGTAAAAGTTTAACTTGATGCCATAAAAATCTCATTAAATAATTTATGGTGATTGCACATTGCTTTTTTATTTTTACGAGAAATGTGGTCTTAGAAATAAATCTCAAATTACTAAAGAAGATGAAAAATGGTAAACACATATACATACATCAAGACAATATCGTAAAATATTTGGATTTTAAGGAATCAAGCATAATTAAAGTAAATTAACATATGTACTTTTTACAAATGTACTTACATAAATTTATTGCTTTACAAAAGTTTCTTGAGCAGTAAACTATTATTTCAAATTAAATTGCCAAACGATTCGCCTTATTTTCTTTTGTTTGCAAGTGGTAATTTAACCAAGTAAGAGTGCTATATTCGGCTATGCCGAATCTTATATACCCCTTCACCATTGAGGTAACAGAGAAAAAGGAATGAGAAAAAAATGAAGTAATATGTGCCCATAATTATAAAAGTGGTCTAAGTCATATAATAAATTTAGTTTAAAATAATGTGGTACGAGGGCTGCTCTATAAATTTCTGGCCTAATAGTGAAAATTCGAATATTTATAATCAAAAATGGTTTTATTGTTTTTCAAAGTATTCTCCAGCATGATTTATACACTTTTGCATGCGCTCAAACCAGTTGTCGAAGCACTTTTTCCACTCCGATTGAGACACCTCTAAAACATGGTTTTTGAACACTTCAACAGTTTCTTCTGGCGACGAAAATCGGTGACCACGCATTTTTTCTTGATGTGCGGAAACAAGAAGAAGTCATTAGGTGCCAAGTCAGGGCTGTACGGCGGATGACCCGTTAATTCGACGTTTTGGCCCGTCAAAAACGCTCTGGTTTGAGCCGATATGTGAGAGCTCGCATTGTCATGGTGAACAATGATTCGTCTTCTCTTGTTGGTTTTTCGAATTTCTCCGATGACTTCAGGCAAACAAATTGTAGTGTACCACTCAGAAGTGACCGTCCTACGTTGCTCAAGCTGAACAGGCGCCACATGACCAGTTTTGCCGAAGAAACAGGCGACCATTTGCTTCGAAGTGCTTCTTCTACGAACAGCTTTCGTTGAATTTTGCTCATCTTTGAAGACCCACACGGTCGATTGTTTCGTTTCGGGCTCATACGCATAGATCCATGATTCGTCACCTGTGACGATCTTATAAACGTCTTTTGAAGCACCGCAATCATATTTTTGCAACATTTCTTTGCACCAATCTACACGAGCCTTTTTTTGAGCGACTTTCAAATTGTGCGGGATCCAACGAGAACAAACCTTTTTTACGGCCAGGTGTTCATTCAGTATCGAATGTATGCTGGTGGAAGAAATGTCCAAGGATGTCTCTATCTCTCGGTATGTCGCATGTCGATCTTGCATTATAAGTTCATGCACAGCATCAGTGTTCTCTGGCACAACAGCCGTTTTTGGACGACCTTCACGGAATTCGTCTTTGAGCGAGCTTCGGCCACGATTATATTCATTATACCAATTTTTCACAGTGCTATAGGATGGTGCTTCATCGTCATACAAAGATTTAAGTTCATCAATGCACTCTTGTCGTGATAATCCACGTCGAAAGTTGTGAAAAATGATGGCACGAAAATGTTCACTAGTTAATTCCATTTTTTTCTATATTAATTTTTTCAAGTCACTGTAAACAATACAAATAATGGTCGTACGTCAAAACGTTTTGAGGACGATTATGCTTAAAAATGACAAACTTTCTAATGGAAATGTCAGATTGCACTTGGCAGCACTCAGTGTTGGCAGGCCAGAAATATATATAGCAGCCCTCGTATGAAAATAACTGGTAAATTTATTTTTTTTTAAATTTTGACTTAGAACACTTGCATAATTATAAGCACATACATAATTTTACATAAAAATGTCATCTTAATGGGTTAAGCGTTTTTCAAAAAAATTTAGTATTTCCTTAAAGTTGTCTTCAAAAGCTTTTAAATGATACCCATATTGATATCTTAGAAAATTTGGCACACAATCGTACTTTTCTATGAAAAGTTAAGAGGCCCCATACACTATCGCCCCATACATTTTTTATTTATTTATTTTTTTTTTTTTTTTTTGGAGTTGCCAGCCTTGGTATTTTTCCCGTTGCTTTGAAAGGCATGGACCGATCTTTCTGATTTTTAATAGCAGAATTTACGAAAGTTGATTTCAACACAGACACGGGCGGAAATCGCTCACTCGACTTCGGTATGCATAAGAACTCAGAATATATATACTTTATGTGGTCGGAAATAGATATTGTAGAAATTACAAACGGAATAACAAAGTTAGATATACCTATTTTAACTTTTTGTGGTGAAGGTTATAACATAGCTGTTATTGGAGTGTTTACAAAATAAAGTTAAATAGTGTTGCCATAGATACGCGATTTTCACGTATACATCATTATTTTTGAAAAATTTGAAATTTTTAGAGTATGTGTCATCTGTAAATACAAAAAACTAACTAAAAAAATTAAAGAATATTTGTATGGGAAATTTAAATGCTTGTCATATTTTATATTAATTCATGCATACATAGAAATATTTTGTATGTATATACATTGTAGTTGAATGTAAATATGTAGTTGAATACAGTTTAAGTCAATCTTGACAAATTTGATTTGTAAAATTTGAATTCTTTTTTTTTAATTTTTAAGATTATTTTTTTATTTTTATTTAAATATGTTTTTAATATGAAGATTTACGCAATTTTGTTACTTATATGAAAGAATATGTCATAACGTAGGGACTAAAACTAGAATTACTGACACAAATCGAAAGGAAGTATATTAAAGACTTTTTTCGTATTTTACATATTCACACATATTTTTTTCGTTATACATTTATCAGCAAATAATAACCGATGACGATATTTATATTTGTCATTTCTGAGTAACCTTGATGTATTTTTGTATGTATCTAAAATAAAAAAATAAAGTAAAAATAAAAAGATGAATTAATAATGAAAGCCAAACAAACACACTAACGGTTAAACAAATGGAGACAACAATGTCTTGATTATGTGAACGTATTATTTATTTATAAGATATGTATGTTATAAAAAATAATTGTTAAAGATTTTTTTTCTAAATTTTCTATATTTTTATTTAAATCTATTTATTCATAGTGAATTCAAAAGATTAGCCGTTAATATCTTAACTAACTAACTTTTGCTATATAGATAGATAGATAGATAGATAGATAGATAGATACATTTGAATTTTAACATTGGTTATTTCCTGCTGTGCAAAATAATTACTTAAAATTGTTTTAAAATTATTATTATTTTTTAAAATTTATATAACATATTTATTTTTGTATCACTTATGTTTTACCAAAGACATTATTATTAGCTGGTTCAAAACGTTTTTTTTTTGTTACCTACTTTTTAAAAACCAAAAATTCTTGATTCTTTGGTTTTTTGGTTTTTTTTATATATTTATTTATTTAGTTATTTTTTTATAAATCAACGATCATGTCAGTATAATGTACTTGTTTTTAAAGTATATCTAACAAAACTTGTTTTGCAGAGGTATTTACAAACCGCGAAAATTCTTTGCATGTAGAACACATGTCAATATGTATGTATGTAAAATACAAATTTTCAACAAAAAGAATTTGATTTACCTGTAAGCGCTAAGTATTTTCTAAAATTAAACAATTCAATAGAAAATGAGAGCAGTCTTATATAAACATGAAAACACAGATAGACAAGCGCGGGTAAGTTAATATGTAAAACTAGTAGAAAACCATCTTTAAGGTATTTAAGCAATCATTTGAGAAAATGTTTGCTATTTGTTTAAAAAGTAACACCAGTTTATATATGAACATGAATTTATACCGAGCCAATTACCCATAAATTATGAAAATTGTTGAAGCTCGTTGTTAAGGTAGTTATTTAAAAAATTATAGTTATCAACGAATTTAAATGTGCGACAAAATTTGAGTCCTCGGACATCTGACGTGGTTAAAAAAGGGTAATTGATTTAGTCAGTAACTTGCTTAGAATTTAACGACTGCAAAACAATGATTTGAGAGCCATTGCATTAACTGAATAGATATAAAAAGAAAAATGCGTACGTATGTGCTTAAAAAATTAAAAATGAATACGTTAAAAAATGTTTTTTAAATATGTATGGACTTTCTCTCTCACACAGTCAGGTTATAAATAATAGTTATCTTTACCCTACGTCTCCACTTTTTCTAGAAAAATCCTCAGAATTTCTAAAATAAATCGTCAAAAGAATTAGAAAATAAGGTCAAAAATCGTCACAGATTAAAGTGTATATTTATATAATCAGCCAATGTTCATGTTCGTTCATGTGCAACCACTGTTGGCCGAACACTTGTCTGAGCAATGATGTTCACCATCAAATATGACTTCTTCATCAACAGTGTGAACAGTGTGTTTAAAAGCATTGAAACTACCCTGACGACAAACAGAAAATTATGCTCAGAGTGAATAGAACATCAACATGTTTTCGCCACAAAGAAAAACATGGATAAATTAATGCCATTGTTCTGCCGGCGTTATTGGCATCTCTTGTTCAATTCAATGGCTAGTGGAAACGTAGAGTTAGGTCCTGTTTCGTAAACCGAATCCGTGTAAATTTTACCATTTCAAAACGAATTAAAGAAACCTTGGTCGCTCCGATTCAGTTGTTTCTTTTGGTTTTTCAAAGTTAATGGCTTACACAATCACATTTTAATATTGTTAAAAGCCTAATATAATTATGTTACCATACCGAAATAATAAAGAAATATACACTACATTTTTCATTTGGGTGTCAAGAGCTTGTATATTGCATTAAATTTTAAGCTACAGATAAATAAACGATTTGTATAATCAATGATTTATCTTTTTCAAAGATTATTTTAGATTTATTGCCAATAATTTATAAATATTTATTCGTGTGCCGGTGAAACTAAACATTATATAAGGATTTCATACGTCTGTTAAGAGTGCAGCAGGTGTGATGTAAACTTAAAAAATACTATATTCACATTTATATATACAAATTAATGACCGCCGACACACTAGAAAAAACAAAACAAGTAAATTGAAATGTAAACAATTTTCGTACAAATGTTAGCATTTGATACTCAAACAAACGAATGGGGGTTTTCACACACGATTAATTTTTAATCCGCACAACTTTTGTTCTTTCGTATTCACACTAGACTAATTATGCTGGCATAAAATTGTGCACGTATACACAGCTTTGTGTGTGTTAGTATTTTCTTTGTTTATTTCATGTTTGCCTTTCGTTCGTTAAACACATGCATAAATTGCGGAACATACTTCGATAAAATAAGTTATGATGAATTGGCAGTTAATTTTAGGAGGAATTTCTTAACTTATGCCACATTTTCACAAGATTTCAATTAATATTTTATTTATATTTGACAAAAAGTTCGTTTTCAACGTTTTTCCCTGTAAAATACATATAAAAATCAACTTAATTAACTTTAAACTTAAGTGCTGTTTCTGTATTACAGGCGAACAACTCGTCTGAAAAAATTATATAAAAAGCACTGTTTTTTTATTTCTATATTCTATTTTTATTTCTATATTAATCGCCAGAAACAGCATGTTAATTTCCCTTGATAAAATATAAGAAAATTGAATTCAATCATAACAAATCTCAATCATGTACATAATTACATCATTTTCTTCATATTTATCTTTACTCGTCGATGGACAACTAAACACTAAAAATCGCTCTGCAAAAAAAAACACGCAGAACCTGTGTTTTCATAAGTGTGTATGTGTTAGTTTTGTTCTGCTTGTGCGGGGTTGAAGCTGGTTGAAAAAATTGTGCCAACCAAAAACCACTCTCCTCACCGAAAATGCCAACAAACTGCGATTTTATGCCAGCACAATTGTTCCAGTGTGAAAACCCCCAATAACCACAAAACAGATAAAAAATCAACAGGTTTCTTTCTTTCTTTTTGAAAGCAAAAACAAAATAAGAAGTATGTTTGAATATGATATGTCTGACGTTTTGCTTTAATAGAAGATGAGCTCAGCTTGTAAACAAGTTTCTTTCTTCTTTTTTATAATAAAAAATTCAGAATTTACTAAATTCTAGGTTAAAAATAATGAATGAATGAATGGCTTGTTTATTTCAAGTTTTATTAGTGTTTTCAAATGTACAATTCATACACACATACATTCTATGTATGTTTTTTTTTAATTCATATTTTACATTTAAAACGATGGAGATGAAATTTTGTTTAAAGACAATTTTAAATATCTTGGAGTAAATTTCACCAAGTTATTAAAATTTAATAAGCATGTTGCTTTTACTCTGGAAAAAGCTAATAAAGTTAAAGGGGCTTTTTCAAAGTTCTTCAATAATAAATCTTTATCATCAAAAACAAAATTGCTCATATACAAAGTCAGTATAAGACCAATACCGTTATATGCGTTTCCAATTTGGTTTTCTTTATCGCCAACTTTTATGAAGAAATTGGAAATATTTGAAAGACATATTTTACGGAAGTGTGTAGGTAGAAATTATAAAACGCGTTTGAAAAGATTTTCAAATGATTTCATCTACGAAAAGGCTTCGGTAATACCAATCTCTGAATACGCACTTAATTTAATGAAACGATTTATTGATAAACTAACTTATTTTGAAGGCAATGTAATGCAAGATATTTTATCTAGCGAAAACGAATTTAACTGGTCAAATACAAATTATCTATCTGCAATTGGTATTTTGCGGGAGCGACCGGAGAATATTTCTGGACAAAATTTTTATAAAAGCGTTACACCAGGTATCCATAGAGGAAAACATATTATTTAGTTTAGTTTTTAGTTTTAAGGTCTAGTTATAGGTTTTACACATTTAAGATTAGTTTTAAGTTTATTTTTCATAGATATAACTCTATAATTAAATGTAAGTGTCGGGAGCAAGCACTGTTTTACTTCTTTTTATAATTTATTTGCAAATTATTGTAATTTATGACTCTTATTTGTTTATGCATGTTGCTTTTTTTCATCGTTATATCAATTAAAACATTACTTTATAATTTTAAGTTTTCAATATTATGTGTTATTCAAATCTTTGTATTAATTTTTTTTTAAGTCTCAATAAATAATAATAATAATAATAAAACGACTTTAAAACATTTTATTCAAACACCTACAGTTGCATTTTGTTTAAATGAGAACCACCTACGTATGTACGTAAGTTTAACGAATAATTTTGAATAATTTTAAATGAGCAATTGTTTACATTTAAATGCATATACATAAATATATACATATAAATATAAAAACTTGTAAATTTATTACTTGTGTTTGTGGACAAGTATTTATAAACTTGTACTTATTGAAAAAAAAATTAAGTTAATGCAAAAAAATTGGTTTAACTTGAGTATTATTGTATCATATTTCCAATTATATCTTATCTAAAATTTGTTTGGCTAATGGGCGTGTTGACAATGCGTCAACTTTAAAGTTACTTGCCGAAGCAAACTTGATTTCACACAAAAAAAAATAATAATATGTCAATTGTTCAGATATAGTGTCGAAAGAGGTGCTATTGGAAATCAGCGTGATCGGTCCATGTCCTTCGAGGCAAACCACCACGCCTACCTCTAATTTTTTCGTCATTTGTAACAATGAAGTAACTCCAATCAAAAAAATAAATATATGGGGCGATAGAGAATTAAAAAATAAGATAAAAACATCAAGTGAAAAAATCAGCACTTGACTATGTTTTTGAGTTTCGGGGCTCTGAAATTTTACAATTTTTTTAAATATTTATTGGGTATCATTTTAAAGCTTTTGAAGAGATCTTAAAATATATACAAAAATTTTTAAAAAATGCTTAACCCATTAAGAGCCGTTGTCATATTTATGTTAAATTATATACATACATTTTTTTAATTTTTTTAATACTCTGTCACCCCAATATTTGCTTTTTTGATTGAAGTTACTTCACTAAACTAGTTTTACATATATGGTGAAGGGTAAATAAGATTCGGCATAACAGAATATGGCAGTCTTACTTGTTTATTATTTAAGTTTCTTATTATTATTTCATTATTTAAAATTAAATCTGCCAATTTATCTTAAGTAATGTTTAACTTTTTTTCTTTAAAATAATTTAGGTCCTTGGATTAATTTGCATGATCTGCGCTTCACCTGCCTATAACGCAGCTACATCTTTCTTTCTATTTGTTGCAGTAGTTTCCTTTATAGCAACAATATTGTGGATTTTTGCTTATCTTTTGGGCATAAGAGAGGCGCTTAATGTTGCCATTAATTGGATACTTACAGTAAGTATAATACAAATTGCATGTGGAATGACTTGAGCGAAAAACTCAGAGAAGATGCCATTAATTATAACTTGGTTTTAATAGATCATTAAAATTTTATTAAGAAGTGAATTCCCAATCATGCTTTTAGTTAAAAACAATATAAAGTTGACCCTTTAATAATATCTGCATTGTAATAAAAATATGTTTTCCAGACGTTTTCCAGTTGTTCCAATGCAATGCTCCAATAATTGTAAAATTCAACTTTAAAGCATTAACAAATTTGTACGAGTTTATGTTAGCATTTCACATAACATTTTGATTTTCTTTTTAGGAACTTCTTAATACTGGCATCATTACGATTCTCTACTTCATTGGCTTCGTCGTTCAATTGGCCAATGGTTACGGTTCACACATGGCAGCTGGCATATTTGGTTTCTTTAACTTTTTAGCCTATGCTGCTGGTACATATTTCTTATATTTGGAACACAAGAGCGGCTCAACAATTTAGATGGAAAAAATTAAGCCACCTTGCCATGTACTAACTCTGAAAGCAGTTCAAATAATTTGCATACCAACCCAACGCTTTTAAAAAAGTATTGGCAGATATTTTTATCAAAAACATATACGAAAGAGACCACATGAAAAGCAGCTTAATATATAAAGAAATCTAAAGTATTTATTTAAACCAATTTTTTTAAATATTGAAGATAATAAAACGAAGCAAATAGTCATTGATGCAATAATATTAAGTTAAAATATTAAAATGACACACGTGCCCATTTTTAATTAAAAAAAAAAATATTTTTAAAGTAATTTAAGATTTATAACATCTGTCGTTTATTTATTTGGTTTTAATAAATTCATTAATTTATTAAGTGTGTTTTTTTGTTGTATGTATTTAGTTTAAATATTTACTTTTATTTTTTTCAATCTGTTATTAAAAACTAAAATTAAAAAATAAATAAACTTTTATAGATAAAAGGTTTGATATAAACATTTTTTATGTAAAGTTTTTTATAAATCTTAAATTTATTTTATATTATTTATTTTCATAACTACAATTATATAATAGTTTTAAAATTGTAATTTCTATTTTTATAATAAATACTAAAGTCTATTAGGAAGAAAAAATCTAATTTACTTTTTCAAGAGATTTCGTCTATTTACTTGTACCCTCTTAAGCATATCAAAAACTCAATACCATAAATAGTAAAGTTAACGTGTCTACATGTTCATTAAACATTAGTTCTAGACTTAAAGTCTTCGTACATACCAAAAATTTTATATATTCGCCAAAAAAAAAGTGCAAAAAAATATTTTGTGAACCAGACATATAAATACAGAAAAAACAAATTATAAAGATGGAAAAAATTGTTCATACAATGTAGTCTCTTCTGTTTTGATCATAATTTGTAACCTGTAATTATTCAAATACGGTTAATTTCTTCCAATCGAAGTAGCCCCTCACCCCTTCCCCCGTTTCTGTTGAACTATTTTTTTGTTTTGTATTAAAATAATTTTCAGTTTTCAAGATGAGTAAGCGTAAAGAATTTGGCATCGATGTAAAAGATTTTATTGTGCAAGAGTGTGAAGCAGGAAAATCTTATCGCGAAATTAGCAAAAATTTTAAAATACCTTTTGCCACTGTGCAATACATAATCAAAAAGTACAAAAAAAAACTGGTTCCGTTGAGATTAAGACAATATCTGGACGACCGAAGAAGCTCTCTAGGCGAGATGTCAGTTTTATTTTAAGAGAAGTGGCAACAAATCCGAGAATATCAAGGCCTAAACTAGCAGAAAATATTAAAAATATTACGGATAAAAAGGTTCATCCAAAAACGGGTTAAAGAGCATTACGAGCTAAAGGGTATGCAAGCAGAGTTCCCCACAGAAAGACTCAAGACTTCGCCTTAAATTTGCTAAACCACACATTAACAAAGGCGCAGATTTTTTAAAAAAAGGTATTGTTTACGGAAGAAAGCAAGATTAACTTGTTTGGAAATGATGGATGTGGAAAAGTTTGGCGTAAAAAAAATACAGCACTTGAGCGAAAGCACAGAAAGTATAGAATGCGAAAGAATATTGTGCCCACAGTGAAACATAACGGTGGCAACGTAATGGTTTGGGGCGCCATTGCTGCATCTGGAGTTGGTCGGTTGGTGTTAATTGATGGTATTATGTATCGATACTATTATAAACAGCTTTTAGAATGCAATTTGCAGCTATCAGTTGATATGTTGGGTCTTGGCCAGGGTTGGATCTTACAACAAGACAATGATCCTAAACATACAGCGAACGTTGTGAGAGATTGGCTGATTTATCATGCACCAAGGCAGTTGAAATCGCCTCCACAATCACCGGGCCTACACCCGATTGAGCACGTTTGGGATATTTTGCGGCGGAAAGTCGGTTATGTTAGTGTTACCAACAGAGAAACGTCAAAAGAAGCATTACAAAAGTGCTGGTCCGAAATTACTCCTGACATGACCGAAAATTTTGTCGCTTCAATGCCGAGACGTCTGCATGCAATGATTGATGCTAACGGTGGGCCAAGAAAATATTAACGCTTTAAAAATTAATACAAAATTAACTACATTTTGGAAGTCAAGAACGTTTTTCTGTTATGTATGAACACTGTTGTCCATTTTTATAATTTGTTTTTTCTGTATTTATCGTTATTTTTTGAGTTAAATGAAAATTTTGGTTGTTGTTTCATTGTTAAAATGGAATTAAATATGTCTGGTACACAAAATTATTTTTTTGCACATTTTGGGGAATATATGAATTTTTTGGTATGTATGAACACTAAGTTCTTGACTGTATGTCAGGTGTAAGCTCATTGTTAATATTGTCAATACTAACATTTATTTATCACATATAGGTGGCGCCATAACAGAAAGTAGATTTTGACATTTGGCAATTGTCAGAAAAACAGTACTGACAACTTAAGCAAAATGGACTTCCTCTTTTTCGATACGTTCGCGTTCGTGTAAAATTGTTAAAAATTTTCACAGAATAGATCTGAGGTAATCTATGTGAAAATTCCGTAAATTATTGCTATAATTGTATGCATTATCATTAGATTTTGTGTGTACCTTAAACAGAAAAAGTATTTATTTGCAAATAAGAGATCTGTACAAATTTGTGAATGCTTTGATGCCGGTTTTTATATAGTTTTTATTATGTGAGAAACAAATTTCTGCTGATAGCGAACTTCGTTTATTTTGAAACTATGATAAAATTTCAAATTTAAAGTTTTCTGTGATTTAATTTAAACTTTACTGTGATTTAATTTAAAGTTTACTTGTAAATTGTCTTCCAAACAAATATCCAAAAAAGATCTGTGAACTGAATAAATGTCGTGCGTACATTTATTTGTTCAATATTTTGTTTCGATAAGTTTATCATCGTACGGAAATTCTTAATTGCAAAAAATGTTTGCCTGAAATAAATCTTTATCCGAATAATTATTTTTTTTAATTAATGTTTTTTATGTTTATCTTAGCCATGGTGCGTATGAACGTATTGGCCGATGCCTTGAAATGCATTAACAACGCTGAAAAGCGTGGAAAACGACAGGTCCTACTTCGTCCATGCTCCAAAGTCATCATCAAGTTTTTGACTGTAATGATGAAACATGGTTACATTGGTGAATTCGAAATCGTAGATGACCATCGTTCTGGAAAGATAGTTGTCAATCTTACCGGTCGCTTAAATAAGTGTGGAGTGATCTCACCCCGTTTCGACGTTCCCATAAATGATATTGAAAAGTGGACCAACAATTTGTTGCCCTCTCGCCAGTTCGGATACGTTGTATTGACAACATCTGGCGGTATCATGGATCATGAGGAAGCCAGAAGAAAACATCTGGGTGGAAAAATCTTGGGTTTCTTCTTTTAAAGAAATAAATGAATGCACCATTCGCAAGGCGGCATTAACAAACATCGTGTTTGTATTTCGTTTAGTTAAAAACAAACAAAAAATTATATTAATTATAAAGAGTGATTTTGCTTGATTTTAAGCAAATAGAATAAATAATTATTTAATAAATCGAAATGCTGTGTAAGTAAATTTTGTTTTATATTTAATTTCTAAATAATGAGATTATTACAGAAGGAAGTTAGCATTTACGTGGAAAATAATATTCGATAACGATTTGCTCTGGGTATTACAAGCCCTTAGCAAAGTGATCGGAGAACAAATCTAGTTTTCTGACGCAGTTCTGAGTTACGGAGACAATGTGGGTATTTTTTTGGAAGGTAATTTCAATTTTTATTTAAGAGTCTGCTCAAATTTTTGACTTAAATCTAGTTTACGGGCACCGCTCCAAAATCAAAAAAAGTTGCCTATAGGGTGCAAAATGCAATTTTAAGCAAAAAATGTAAAGTGAAAAATTTGGCGGCAACCCTTAGTTTCGGAGTTACGGCCCTACAAAGTTTTTATATATAATATGGCATTTATCGAGTAGTTGATGGTGGAACGGGACAATATGAGTATCATTGTAAAGGGAATATAAGAGGCTATTTATTGAAGCAGGAAAAAATTAAAAAAAACTAAAAAAATTTGGTGAAGAAAAACATTTTTTTACAAAATAAATTAAGTTATTCGGAAACTTTTAGAAAGCGAAGCCGCTATTGGTTATACCATAAAGGAGAAAATCCTTTCGTCCGGCCGAAGTCCGGCTACGCAGAAAACCTTTAGAAAGCGAAGCCGGTGTTGGTTATACCACAGAGGAGAAAATCTTAACGCCCGGCCGAAGGCCTGTTACGCAATTAACCTTTAGAAAGCAAAGCCACTGTTGGTTATACCATAGAGGAGAAAATCCTTTCGTCCGGCCGAAGGCCGGCTACGCAGAAAACCTTTAGAAAGCGAAGCCGGTGTTGGTTATACCACAGAGGAGAAAATTTGAACGCCCGGCCGAAGGCCGGCTACGCAAGAAACCTTTAGAAAGCGTAGCCGCTGTTGGTTATACCATAGAGGGAAAATCCTGTCGTCCGGCCGAAGGCCAGCTACGCAAGAAACCTTAAGAAAGCGAAGCCGCTGTTGGTTATACCATAGAGGAGAAAATCCTGTCGTCCGGCCGAAGGCCGGCTACGCAGAAAACCTTTAGAAAGCAAAGCCGCTGTTGGTTATACCATAGAGGAGAAAATTCTTTCGTTTTTGAGTAAAGTTATGTTTATATGGAAAAAATAGTTTTGTTGGAGCCTTACCTGATTTTTTTATTTTATTTTTACTTTTTTCTATTGAATAGGCCCTTAAATTCCCTTTCCAATGATACCCATATTGTCCCATTCTACCATCGAATACTCGATATATGCCTTATTAGATACAAAAACTTCAGAGGTCCGTAACTCCGAAACTAAGGGTTGCCGCCAATTTTTTCACTTTATATTTTTTGCTTAAAATTGCATTTTGCACCCCGTAGGCAACTTTTTTTTTATTTTGGTGCGGTGCCCGTAAACTAGATTTGTTCCAAATTTTTCACTACACTTTTTGCACAAATTTGCATTCTATACACCGTAAACAACTTTTTTTCCTTTTTGCTGATTCAATGAAAATACTATAGAAAAAGTTGTTCCAGTAAATTCCCGATACCAATTTTTTATTCGAGTGGAATAACGATAGGGATGATTAACATTGGAGCTACGAAACTAAGAGTCAGCCACAAATTTTTTACTTAAAATTGCATTTTACACCCCGTAGAAAACTTTTTTTTTCATTTTTGTGCTGCCTCCGTAAACTAGATTTAAGCCTTGGTTCACAGATATTTGCTGGCATTGAATTTATGTGCAACAACAGAACTTCTTAATTTGCCTAATTAAAAGCCCAAAGATGTATTTCGTATAGTAAGTTAAGAATAATCAGCCGCACAGAGTACATCATAATTTTTGTTCTTAATTCATACACTAGAAAATCAGGTTTATACTCAATGAGGACCGCGCAAGGCTATAGTATTTTTGCATGTGCTGAAAGCCGCGCGTTTGCTTATATAATTAACTGAAGTAATAAGAATTAAGATTTTGAGTACATATTTATTTTTTTGCTATTAGAAATTCAATTCCTATTTACACGATTACTCGAATCCTGAAAATAAATTAAAACTTAAGAGAAAATTTAGTTAATGCAGAACATTTCTTGTTTATGGTATTTATAGACTTAAAAAGAGACCACAAAAAGATTCTTTTTCTAGAGCAAATTTGTTAAAAAAATGTAATAGAAAAATTTCATGTTTTAAATTCATAACGTACTCTATTTTACACTTGAGTAACAAATCTCATGTTTGTGATAAAAACCGACCAACTTCTTCAAAACACATATTAAAAATAATGAAAACGAATTTTTTAGTCGATCGGTTGTCATCCATACCGGAGCGTAGTTATTACAAATTTAAAAATGTTCAGCATAAACAAAAACCGTTTTGATTTCACTTTGACTGATAATGAAAGGGCAAATTTGAATGATCGTTTTTTAAGGAATGGGGAAACTACGGTAATTTTTAATACTAAATGTCAGGTTTTCCTAAAGAAAAAACATTTTTGAGTTAATACACTATTGTTTCACAAGTGCGATATATACATGCACACAGTACAGTTTATTGTCAGATTTCTACATTATAGAAAAATAATAATAATTAATTTCTTATTCGGTAAAAAAGTTATATGTTTGACCTACCCAAAACTCTCAACTTACAAATATTTTCATTTAACAATTTTTTCATAAATTGGTTAATGTATAAATAATTGAAATGCGTCGTGTTAATAAACCCATTATTAGTTTTATTACAACTTTTTTGTTTTGCCTACGATTGTAATTACAGTATTCGATATTTAAGTTAATTCCCAATAATTTAATGTTCAAAATTAGAGGACATACAAGTTCAAGAATTTTTATCTGTAAAATATTATGTGGATTTTGATAATTTGATTAAAATAAAAAAAATAATCTTTTTTGTATAAAATTAAACCTAAAACAAGCTTATATTTTCTTCTATTTTCATGATTTTTTTGCGATTTATATTTAACATTTTGTTCTATGCCAGCAATCGTTCATAATTAAAAAAAGATTTAAGGTACGGTGAGATTAGTCAATTATTTTACCAAAAAGACGTAACCACTAAATTATTTAAAATACAAGATCCTACTCAATATAACAGGTAAAATATTACAAATATTATAATATAAATCGTTATTCGTAATGATACGCTTCAAAAAAGGTTGAATAAACATTTGTAAAAATAGTTATCCGCTTTTTTGGTCAAATATTTGATAATTTATTGATTGATTTAATATAACAACTTTCAAAAACTTCTTTAAGAGACAAAAGATAAATGTTTTCACTAGCAATGTAATATGTTTGTCATTAGAACGAGAATATCTTTTTAATTATTATTTAAAAAACCAGTACATAATTGTAGAGAGTTAAATTCCCAATTAATCAGTGTTTTAATTGTTTTATTTGTTTTTATTTCTTTTGTAATTGATTTTCATGTTTATCCGCATTTTTGGTTTTCGGAGTAAATTTTACTGGTTAACATTGCTTGCTATTCTAATACAGAAATGTTTTTGGAATAAAATCGTTCTTAATTCGGAGGGCTTAAATTCCTATAGCGTCTTCGCTATTCTTTATACATTTCATCATCCTGTGACTAATGAAGTATATATACATATTGTTACGTTTTTGCCTTTTTATACAAACGTACGGATTCTTTTTGATTGCAAATACCACTGTGGCTAAATTCTGTCTTCGAACTTTATGGCTTTCTCTGGCTATACTTCTTGATCCTACCCGTCTTGTGAACCCTTGGTCTCGTATTTACTAAACATGCGTTATCACCAAGTCTGCTCATGACTTTCGTGGCAGCGATCAAAACACCACACCATATCATTTCGAACAATGAAGTAACTCTCTTAAAAAAAAAAAACAAATATATGCAATGCACACATGCATTCTACGTATCACAAAAAAGTTAAGCAGTCTTTAGTTTTTTTTTTAAGCCTCGACTTCAGTCAGTATACACGATAATTGAAAAATTTTTGCGAATAATAAAATTTCACAACTTTTAAATATTCTGTATTTATTAAACATACCCTATGTTTTATGCAGCCAATATTCCTTACTTTTTTACTCATAAATAAATATTGAATGCTCGCCGAATAATTATATTATTCTGCAAGTAGGTATGTGCATTAAAAACTAGTTTTAGAAACTGTGATCCAAAAATTTTTATTCAGGCTAAGAAGATTAATGTCTAATCATGTGTTAAATAAAAACGCGGGAAAATTATTACCATCAGTAATAAGTAGTATGTTCGAATCTGCCTACTGTAGTTATTTATGAAGAATGCATGTAGTTATGGATGCAGCGACTGCAATACTTATATCTAATTATTATCTGACTAATAGCAAATGGTATGCCATGAAAATTAATAATTCATTTTTGATTATAAGAAAAACTAAAAATTTTTGAATAGAACAACATTCGAATAAATTATTTATCTGACTCAATAAAATTGGTAGATTAAAATATAATGTACAATATTATTTTTTCGCTGTTGAATTTTCAGATTGTAAATAAAAGATTAAAAAGCGTTAATTTTTTAAACAATTCAGTTGGTTTATGTTTTTGACGTATGGATAAAACGAATAAAAATTCGTATGTAATATTTATTTCTGCAGTGCTGTACAAAACATAAACAACAAATTATCACCTAGTTAAAATTCTTGTATTATATTTTCATTGGAGATAATAAGACAACTCCATATATTCTGTTATTCGCTAAATACATACATATGTACATCTGCTCTTTACCGAAGAAAACTAACATTTTTTGATAAGCAGCTAATAGATTACTTACGACTTTTCATTTTTATACCCTTCACCACAAAAGGTGGAAAAAGGGTATATCTAAGTTTGTCATTCCGTGTGTAATTTCTAAAATATCCATTTCCGACCCCATAAAGTATATATGTATATTCTGACTTCTTATGCATAGCGATGTCCGTCTGTCAATCAATCAAATATAGTGTTGAAATAGGTGCTATTGAAAATCAGAATGATCGGTCCATTTCCTTCGAGGCAGCAGGCAAAACACCACGCCTACCTCTAATTTTTTCATGTCATTTGGAACAATAAAGTAATTAAAAAATTAAAAAAATAAATATATAGGGCGATAGAGAATTAAAATATAAGAAATAATTTAGGGGAAAAAATTAGCGCTCGTCCATATTTTCCGAGTTACGGGCCTATGAAATTTCCAAATTTTTTTTAAATATCAATACGGGTATCATTTTAAAGCTTTTGAAGAAATCTTTTAGAAAATACTATTTTTTTTAAATGCCTAACCCATTAAGAGCCGAAGTCATTTTTATGTAAAATTATATATATGCAGTACCAATTTTTTTTTAATTCTGTCACTCCAATAATTGCTTTTGTGATTGGAATTACTAAACTAAATATATATAGATAGATTTACTTTTTAATACATAAAGAGGTATACTGGAGTACTATATGTAGAGTGAAGCCAGCCGGTGCGATGACTTGGAATAAAAAAAAAAGCTTGACTTGAGTTACAAAAAGAGTATCCTGATTCTTTTTTGTATTTTTACATTTGCTATTTTGTTATTTACTGTATGCATGTTTTGTGAACATGGTTTTTAAATGACGAATAAGGTGAATGCAATGTTTGACCACTTAAACAACTGCTTAGCTGATGGATATTGGCAATTAAAGAAAAAAAAAAAAACATCGATTTACACTGCTCATTGAAAGTTTTAAATTAGCCATGGAACAAGGAAGTGAAAATCGCAAGTGAGTTGTTGTAGGTATTTATTTGCTAAGTGTTGCTACGTTTGGCTATAGCTATTTGTAAGTCTGTATGTTTATCTCTTTAGAATAAAAGTCAAACTGTGCGTCTACTTACTGGAATAAATCTGAATATTATCTGAAAAACTCAAATTAAATAGGTTCTTAATCCGATAAGACAAAAGCGAACGCCAAAAGATTAAAGTCAAAATTGTTCTAGTTATTACACGAATAACAAAATGATATTTTTACATCAAACATTGATTTTGTTAAAAAAAAACAATAATACTTACTGTAATCTTGGATGACGATAGAAGCAAGGCAATATATATGCTTAGTGGCGATATATGTAACTTCTCCCTTTGCCGGAAATGTCAATCGCCATTAAAAAAAACTTTATCGATTTTTTAAGGTTATTATATTTAGGCTAGTAATGGAAAACGATCAATTAAAGACCATCGTTTTTTACTTTTATCATTAAAAAATTGATCGAATTGACACCCTTTAAAAATGATCGAAATCACGTACCTTACTAGGGTGTCAGACGATCAAGTTTTCATTCAATTTTTAAAATTTCTCTCAATTGAGTCTTTCAAATTTCATTCAAGAGAACAGCTGATTGAAGTTTTTTCCTTCAAATAATTTCTTTTGTTTTCTTTACATCTTGGTTAAAAACTTGCTTTGAAATTGCGTGCAGCCTACGTCACAGCTTTCAATTTTTGTGAATTTTGACAAGCAGTATGTGTTAATTTCTTGAAAGAAAATTGAATGAAAACTTGACCGTGTGACTGCACGGTTATCTAAATCCACTGAAATTAAAAGCTGTGACGTAGGCTGCAAGCAATTTCAAATCAACTTTTTAGGCAAGATGTCAAGAAAACAAAATATCTTTGGAGGAAAAAAATTCAATCAGTTGTTTCCTTTAATGTAATTTGAAACAATTGAACGAAAACTTGAAAGCAAATTTTTAAAGTGTGAGTGTATTGGTAAAACGGGGCAAATTACGGCATTCGATATCGATCGAAATTTACATTTAAATTTTATTAAAATTTCGATCGATATCGAATGCCGTAATTTGCCCCCAGTTTTTTCAAGAAAAACTGTGAATTCCTTGGGAACAAAAAAATGCCACCACCATAGAGTTTTATATTTGAATACCATTTATTTTTTGCTTGCAATTTAAATTAAACAAATAAAATTCATACAGATTCCACAGTTGAATATTTTAAAGAATAACAAGTTAATAAATGCATCATTATAAAAGTTGAATAGTTTACATAAATAATTTATATAGTAAATTCTAGACAAAGTAATTTCTTTGTCGAGGGCCTCATGGGCTTGATACATATGTATATTACTTTTGCTGTGCTTAGAAATGTTTGGTTGGTATAATAATTGGATACAATAAAAAAACTGGGTGTGATAATAGCCAATTGTATAACTGCCAGAGTCAAACATTAGATATTTTCTTAATTATATTATTGTTGATGTTGTTCATCATAGACACGGTTGTTGCAACAGCATTTATGAAGCTGCAGCAAAATATTCCTTAGCCTTTTTCGGATCAGCAACCATGGTTTTTTGACCGGGCTTCCAGTTAGCTGGGCAGACTTCACCATGTTCATCGGTGAATTGAAAGGCCTGTACTAAACGAAGCGTTTCATCGACATTGCGTCCAACGGGTAAGTCGTTGATGGTTATTTGGCGTAAATTTTGCTTTTTGTCAATGATAAATAGACCACGGAACGGAATACCGGTTTCCTCGTCCAATACACCATAATCTCGGGAGATTTGCATTGACTTATCAGCCAACAATGGAATATCCATTTCACCTAAACCACCTTGTTTGCGTGGTGTGTTGATCCAGGCTAAATGAGTGTATTGACTGTCAGTCGAGCAAGCAATTACTTCACACCCAACGTTGCGGAATTCAGCAGCACGATCGGAGAAAGCAATTATTTCAGTGGGACAAACAAATGTGAAGTCCAAAGGATAGAAGAACAATACTAGATAACTTCCCTTATAATCAGCCAAGCAAATGTCCTTGAAAACACCGCCTACAACGGCAGTACCTTTGAAATCGGGAGCTGGTTTTTGTAGTTGTAGCATCTGAAAGATAATTTTAAATGAAATTTTCGTTAAAAATACGGTTTTAAATTAAATTTTTTCCTGTTTAGTAAGCTCCACTAAACAGTACAGTGGACTCTACTCGCACTAATCAAAATGTAAATGGGTCATATGACAAACTGCGTCCAACCACTCAATTAATTTTCACAATCTTTATATTTTGATAAAAACGACAAAGATTAACAATCATAAGAATTATGTAAAAGTAATTTTTTAAAGGGTAAAATGTTCGGTAAGATTCAAAAATAGAAATCGTGTAGACATTTATTGGCCAGTGTATTTATGCAATACCTACTTGAAGGTATACAAAACTTATCGCACTTAGTTAAACCGGATTTAACGATGAAACATTTTTTAATTAAAGTTTTGATAATGGTGTTAAGCCGATTTTACATTAACACCTCGCTAATTGTTATTAACGAGTTTATACTACATATATTCATAAATAAAACAAACCTATTATTCCAAAAAACTTGGATTTACCCTAAGCTTGAGTTAAGGTCTAGCAGCTAAACGAATGACAAAATTTCCATTTAATTCTATAGTATACATAAGTATGTAACTCTTAATGCACTTTTTTTTGTTACATTTTTTACCCTTTCCGAAGACAACTATTACAACGCAATTACTAATACAAATTACTCATATAACACTGCAAAATTAAAAATGTATTTCCTACAAAATTCTTAAAATTATAAAAAAATTAACAAACATATACAAACTCCATTATCAATTAAATTATACACAATTTACAATATGGTGAGAATCTGTCGTCACAAGCTCATTTAAAATTATAATGTAAAATCACTCTTAATTTATAAGTTTTCTTTTATAAAACGCTTACCTTTAAATTAATGTTTTTAAATGTTTAAAAATATATAACACTAGCTGAACTATGCGATTTTCCAATCGTCGATCCGTCTCACTGTAAGGAAAATTTAAGAATGTCCATAAATTTTTTCCTACAATAAAATAACCTTTTAATGGCGCAAAGCCGGCAAAAAACACATTTTTGTTGTTGGTGTTGTAAAAATCCCATTTGCTAAATTTGTGAGAGCAAGCGAAACGGCTATATTAATATTAATATTATAAAAAGCTTTTGATAAAGCTTAAAGCAGAGATGTTAACCGAAGTTACTTAATTAAAAAATTAATTTTATGAACAAAGTTATTAATTCAATTTTGTAAAAAAATCGGCATTGGAATTAAGTTAAAAATATTTTTATGTATTATAGTGTTAAAAAATCAACTTACTTAAAGAACACTACTCATGTCGGTAACGAAATTTTCATACAAATTTGGCAAAAGTTATCGTTCAACGACAATACCGCTGATATAAAATCTATTTATTTTCTTGTAGGTTTTTATTTTTCTTTCACATTTTAAACCAAAAAATAAATAAAAGAAAATTGAATTAAAATTGATTAATTTTCGGCTTTTGTTTCAACCACATTCTTATTAAGATTATTTGGTCAAATAGACCAGAGTCTATACCTGATAAATTTTTGTCTTGATAAAAGTCAAATCACTGCCAAGACAAAAAATTTAACACGTTTATACTCCTCTTATTAGTGTTATTACAACTTTCAGACAATTTTGTCAAGCCTCCACCTCAGACAATTTTGTCTTGATAATAAACGTCAATTAGTTGTCATTTCTATTTATTTACCTTTTTATCAACAAATACATTACGCCAAAAAGTAATTTTTGTATTTTTGGCATATATTATTCTTGTTTATTGTTCCGGTTTTAAGCTTTACATTACTCTCATTACGCCGACAGCCTGTGCAACCTAGCTTTACACACATACATACCTGTGAATTTGTTCCACATATTATTGAGAAGAAAATCTTTATTATAAAGGAAAAAATCTTTGGCAGGAGTGCGGAAGTGCGTAATAACCTACCTTCACGACGAAAAACATATTATGATTTGTCATGATAATAAATAAAATACATCTTCCCCTATACACTGATATTAACAAAAACTTGACAGCTGCCCTGCCGACGTTTTGTTACGTATCAAGACAAATTTATTACAGGTATAGACATAAGGTAGATAGATGGGTAACATAAGGTAGATAGATGCGAAGAATGCTGACGAACGATGTTTAAGTTTAATTCATTTATAAGATTCGCGGTTGAATTCCTGATTGCAAAAAATTAAAAAAATATATAAAACAGAATTTTAAGAATACTCTTTATTATGCATAAATATATTTATTTCTCCATACATATGTACATACATATGTTTTTCCAATAACTAAAAAAAAACTGAGACAAGTGAAAAAACAATTAAAAGTGATGGTTTGTTGATGTTCAAGTAAAATTATACCTACATTACCATCCCTGTATAAAAGCTAACTTCAATATTGCCAGACAGCAATTGTGAAAAAATTATTGCCGCGGCCAAGGTACTTTTCTTTTACTCGGTAGTGTCGTCCGCCCAGTTGGTTTGTAGTTGAAAATGTCAAAAGTTGTTTGTATTTTACGACGTTTGTTTACGAATTTTAAAAACAGCAACAACAAGCATTTGCAAAACAGCATGCATTTGTATTAACAGCAATTGTTCCACTTTCTATTTTTGACATTTCAACCGGACAGGGTAACAATAAAAAGTCATGCTGTTTTTGCAATGTTATATTTGCTGTAGAGCCGCTACTAACTTGTAAAATAAATGGACCTTGGCCGATGCGAATCAATTATCAAGTAGAAGTATAGGCAAATTAATTATCGTTTGCTGGTATGCAAACAGTCCGCCTTACCAAGGCGAATATATTATAAGGTGGTAGCAATGGCGAATTCGTAAGTTTTCGCCGCTACCCCGAATGTCAAACTACATAGAAAAAATAGTATACAGATTTTGTATATATGGAGTTTGACAGTTAGGCTACCGGCGAAAATCAATGAATTCACCATGGCAGCGTAGGCGAATTCATTGTTTTTTGCTGGTAAAAATTACTGTCAAACTTTATATATAAAAATATATACACAGATTTTTTATATATGGAGTTTGACAGTAGTGTTCATGGCGAAAATTAATGAAATGTTTTTACGTTGAAATGACATACCAAAAGAGCGTCAACTTTGTGTCTTTGTTCAATCCGATCAAGGCGAATAAATTATGGGAAGCAGCGTAGGCGAATTCATTACATTATCACAGATAACTAATAATTATTCATCTGTGGCATTATTTCCACCATAAATATATAACTTTTTTTTCAAAGTAGATTTTCATAATTTTTTAAATTTTAATTAATCTGGTATAGTTGATACGTGAAAAATCTCTATTTAAATCGGTACAAGTCTTTCCCGTCGACGAAAGGTGCTAGATTTGAGAGAAACTTTAAGCTTTATTAAAACCACTGACATTTCAAGTAACAAAAAACCTACATTTATATATTTCAGCGTTGCCATATTGAAGTCTTTTCTTATTTATATAAAGAAAGCTTTTAAACACATTTTCATAATTCGCCAAAAGAATGCGGTACGGAAGAAAACACTTAACACAACTCTTTAAATTGACATTTAGAAATTACAAATGTCAGGAACGTTTGTCCGTAAAACCAACTACGATTACACACACACGGATGAGAATTATTGCTAAAATAAAAAGTTAGTTGTGATACAAAACTCAAAGATAACGGTCATAGAAATAGAAAAAGATTAATGTTGACTTCTGCTTCAACCAAAGTAAAACAAAAATAACATAACAGATGTAAAATTTTATCAACTGTGACTGTTGGTGTTGTTGCTGAAGTTGGATTTTTATTTTGGTTGGGAAAGGATATGACATACGTAAACACACAATCATACACTGAAGAATAGAGAAAAAAAATCGGGAGACACTTACCGTTGTGCTAAGAAAAAATAATTTTTATACAGACAAAATTAAAAATTAGTTTTATTAACTTCCGTTATAAATATTAATGAATTAAAATTTAATGTGTAACCAAAAACTTTTTCGAAATTGTGTTTTTATTGACTGGAAGCATAGTTTTCGATGGGAAAAATAATAGCTAACCAAAGTTAAATTATTATAGACAAATTGTGTATATTTTAATTTATAAAATAGCTCTTGTAATAAACGAAAAAGTGAAGCAAAAATTTACAACGAATTATGGTATTTTTAATAACAAATAACCGTTAACGAACAAATGTTTTTAAACAGATTTTTGAGGAAGACATATTTTACATCTTAAGTTTTTTGTTAAAATTAATTACAACATACGTTTTTTCAATATGAATATTTTAAACTCTTTTAGCGGAGGTGATGGAGGTAAGTTTTAATTAAATAAAAAAATAAGATTATGTAAAAAGTGTCTAAATTAATTGAAATAAATATTTAAATTATCTATTTGCAAATCATATTTAATCTATACATACTCACATATGTACATATATACTTATGTATGTACATACATAATAGGTATGCACATATGTATAAAAGTATGTACATACCTATGTACTATATAATTTTAAATTATAATAAAAAGAAATGTATGTGGAAATATGTTTACTCTTTATTATGCCTAAATATATGTATTTATTTCTCCATACATATGTACATACATATGTTTTTCCTATGTCGTGTATCTATAACAAAACTTACTATTTTACTACGTAACGCTTTGTAATGTCAAGCATATGGTCAACTGCTCTCAAAGAAGAGAAAACAAAATAGAGACAACAGTTAATAAAAACAAGCATGGATAAAAATGGTGCTAACTGGAAAAATAAAAAAAACCACAAATACATGCAAACAAAAAAACAAGTTTAGCAAAAACAAAGGAAGAAAACTTTACGTTCCGTTAGAATCTGAAAAATACTGCAGCTGTAGCTTATAATTACAATTTTAGAGATGCCAACATCATTAAAGAATAAACCATAAAAAATACAAAAATGTTTAAGTTTGCGAAAACAACAGTTTTTCTTTGATAGATACTTAATAGACAAACATTTGATTAATCTATGTATATCAATTTGTTAGGTATAAACATACATATATAAAATTTATGCAAGTGCATTGTGACTTTATAACTCACGATCGGTCAAACTGAAATCGGTTAAATTTTTAGGATTTGTTCGTATGGTCGTGTAGATGGTATATCTAAACGATCTATTGCACGAAATCGGTTGACGCGTTCGTCAGTAATGATTTTTTCATGACAACATGTGATTTTGTCCCTATAAAAAACAAGAACAAATATGTAGGCGCCTGTGTGCGTATGCGGTATATTAATTTGATAAATTATCAATATTTATGCGTAGCGAAGTACGCCGGAATCCGCTAGTAGTCATATAAAATGTTGAAGAAAAAAAAATGTATGCAAAATTCTCACAAATAATGAATTATTTAATAAAATTAAAATAAAAAAGAAAAAATATTGCAAAAAAGTTTAAAAACGAATAGGTCGCATAAGAGAAAATATTATTTACTTATTATTTAAGTGAATTATTTTCAACATTTCACGGACTAAGACTATCTTTAATACCTTTACTAAAAATGAAGGTTACCTAAGAAAATTAACGACGAGAATCTTTTAATTTAATTTCATTTCAGCATATATTTTATTAAGCCCATTGGGCCATATATGATTAACACATTATTAAAATATGTAATGATTTAATTTATAATTCTAGATACATAACAAAAGTTTATGTTTATTTAAGATATATATATATATATATACAAAATACGGAATTTTTACTGCACTTTAAATTTGTTAACATACAATTAAAAACTTAATAAATATTATGGCCAGTTATTACTTTGAATATATTATAATAGTTTACTAAAAGTTAAATCCAGCATAATAGGGATACTTTTGAAAAGTAATTAATAACAAATGCTCTAACTAGGAAAAAAAATCTAAACTCCAGGTAATGCTCATACACATATAATTTTAATGGCAAAAATGTTAGCCAGTATTTTTTTTTTTTTTTTTTTTTGCTATTTAAATTATAGCCGCATCGACTTTGTTCTCCAGATATGCACCCACCCACTTTTTCTGTTTAAAAATTAAAAAACTTTTTAAAATCTAAACTCGCGAAGGGGATTGGACAGCTGTAGAATAAAATGTAGTAGACTTAAAGAAGGCTTAAATAAGGACTTAAAGGAAATTTATCCATTCATTGAATTTTAAAGCTTTTTATTTTTATTTTGCTACTTTAACAAGAAATCTAAATACTTTAGCTTGGATTGCAACTTTGAGTTCGTAGTAAAGCAATTGGCCGGTAAAGGCAAAGGATCGTTTAACGTTAAAAACTTTATAAATTTAAAATTGATGGACGATATCAAAGAACATAATATAGGCACTAGAAAACGTTTAATTTTGAAAATATTGGAATAGCATTTGAAACGTTTAAATTATCTTTAAGTTTTCTTTACTACAAAATAATTAGAAAAATATCAAACATTTATAATTGTTTCTGATAATGTTTTCACAACAAAATTTCATTTTTGTGTTGAAATTAAAAATTTATGGAAAATTGTTTTTGATTTAAAATATATATTTTGTATAAAGTTTATTGTGCAGTTTTATTTTCAAAAATTAGTCGTGAATATCGACAAAATATCGAAGATAGCAACAACCACATAAGATATTTTTAATAGAAATTTCCAACATAGAAATATTAATTTGAGTTGGCAACACTGCTAAAAACATCCTCAGCATATAAAAATAAGCATTTTATTTCTCATTCCGTTTTTCCGTTTCTCTCTTTTTTACAACGGTTATAGTGTGTGTACATGAGCATGTATGTGTATATTATTGTTTCTCGATTCAAGGGAGTTTATCAACATGTTTTTTCATTTATTGTGAAAGTCAAGGTTGTTTATTTGTATTTTCTTTCCTAATGATTTTGATAGTGATTTTTATTCGTCCTGTTTACACTTTTTTTCTTTTTTTGTTTGATTTGTAGCTTCGATTACTTTTACTTAAAACGCAATACAAAATTTTGCTTATTTTAAAATAGGAAAATTGTTTTGTTTCATTCAGATTTCTTTTTAGTCCATGTTAAATGATGACATACTTCTTCTAATGTTGTTTGAAAAAAAAAAAATAAAAAACTTAAAATCTCATGACCTTTAGGATTTTTTTTTTTAGAAATTAATAAAATTAGTTTAATAAGTTTAATGATGTATTAACACATAAGGTAAGACTATCAACTGTCAACTGTTTTCTTTTGGTGGGAAAATCGGTAAAATCTAATTATGTTATTGCATTGCTTGAACAAAAGCAGGAAGCATCTGGAAAATTATTGATTTCATAAAGTTTAACATACATCTACCAAAGATGGCATTTCCTCGCTTAGGTTCTGCATTTTTGGCGATGACATCAGATTCATCAACATCATCATCGTGGATTTTTTCTTTTTTGAGTTAATGGCAATTAGGGTGCGGATATATTATCTACAATAAAGTACTCAAGAGCATTTCTTAATTCAACCTTATAGATGAGGACCTACCTATGTTTCGAATTTCATTAAAATTGATTACCCGAGTTTGTTAAAATGGATTTAGACGCATAGACCATCTACACGACCATACAAACAAACCCCTAAAAATTTATCCAAAACAAGTGAAATTATCGTAGAAAAAGCGATTCACTTTATTATATCGATATCACTCTTAAGATCTTTTTGCAACAAAAAAGGTTTCTAGGGATTTGTATTTATGAAAATAAAAAAAAATATATTTTTTTCTGATGATGCTACACTATTAAAAAAAAAATTAAAAACAAAATTAAAAAAACATTGTGCTTGAAAAGTAAATTAAAGTATAATTAATTAAAAGGTCAAATAAAAAACTATATTGAAAATAAAAAAATTTAAAAATTTTAATAACCATTAATTTGTTATCATTGACTTTTTCTAAACATACGAACACATAGATGCCGAACTTAAAAAAAGATTAATTGCTTGCGTTAAAAAGGAAGTGAAACAGCTGATGGAAGAAGCTGTAACAAGAAAATACATACACGAAGAAAGTAGTTCGATAACATCGCTATGTGGTGCTGTGGAAGCCTGTCTTAGTCATGGTCTACGCAGACGTGCCTTGGGGCTTTTTAAAACTTCATCTACAACAGCTCTGATACAGAAAATAGCCAAAACCTGCCTGGAAGCCGATTATGTGAGTCGACGATTGCTTGAAATCGAATTTGCCAATGAAAGTACGACGGTGGCTGGTAAGCGTTCCTCCTCGAGCAGCGATAGTATTATTAAGCCTAAACTGCTAAACAAAGGCAGTAGCAATTCAGTTACAACGATTAATACTGTGTCCATAAGTTCATCCTCAGGTGGCCCTGTCGTGAAGTAAGTATAACAAGATTATCAACATATTTGTCAGACCGATCGAACGAAAAAATATAATTAAGTCTATTTTTACTTACAAGATATTTGTGGATACGTGTGGCTTTGTATGAGAAACGTCTGGCGAAAATTATAGAATATTTAGTGAACAATGCCAGTAATTACTATGAGCGAGACGCGCTGGTCGCAGATCCCGATTATGGTTCCATATTGAGTTCATTGCTGGTAGGTCCCTGTGCTTTAGAGTTCACTAGAGCTAAAACGGCAGATTATTACTGGTCCGATCCTCCGGCTGATGAACTGGTTCGTAATATATTTTTAGAAAGAAAATTGTCTGCATAATTATATTTATATTTGTCTTAAATAGTTACAGAGACATCGCATTAGTTCGGGTAATCGTACGCCGCCTACATGCCATCGTCCTGTCATAAACTTTAAACGTAGCTTACATACAAGTTCCGAAGATACTAGCAGTGGCTCCTTTAAGGCCAGCTCACCGGCTAGCGTAGCTAAGGATTATGTGGAATCACTTCATCAAAACTCACGTACCACCCTGCTGTATGGTAAAAATAATGTGCTTGTTTTACCGGTAATTTTTTTTCAAATTGCCAAGTTTTAAAGTGTTTTTATAACAAATATATTTTTTTAATTATTTGCAGAAGGATGTTGTTGAGCCTATGCCCGGTTACTTAAGTCTACATCAAACTGTACAATCACTGACTATTAAATGGACACCAAATCAATTGATGAATGGTTATGGAGATGGTGATGGCAGCGATATGAGCTTCTATTGGACTTATGCACTTAACATTAATGTGGATGAAATTGTGTATGTCCATTGTCATCAAAATCGTGGTGAAGATACGGGTGGTACAATTATATTGGTCGGTCAGGATGGGGTGCAAAGGCCACCCATACATTTTCCCGAAGGTGGCCACTTGCAATCATTTCTAAGCTGCTTAGAGACCGGTCTTTTGCCACATGGTCAATTGGATCCACCCTTGTGGTCCCAAAGGGGTATTGGCAAAATGTTTCCTTGGCCGAAGAATGTAAGACGACGTATTTTGCCCTCAGTTATGGAGTCCGCCGATGAAACACCGATAGATTATGTCTTCCGAGTTGTCAGCAAAAGTCAACATGAAGAGTTTTGTGAGTTTTGTTTTAATGTATTATATTTTTGCCGAAGAAATTATTTCTTTTTTTTTTTAAATTACCAGTGGCTACACATCCCATTCTAGAATTGGGTCGTACTAGTCCCAGACGTAAACATTTAGGAAGTTGTTCTACAACAGGTAGTAGCGACTGCTCCAGTAAAAGCCTATCGATGGAACAAAGTGCTACAGAGCCACCACTGGTAAGTTGTTCAACAAACATATTCGAAGGTTTTATACTATTTAGTTGCATGTGTATGTCAATTATTGAATTAGAAATTGAATAGTCGTAAATTTGGTATCTTTGTTAAAGTAGATGTAATTTGAAATGGATGCATATGTAGGTATTTCAAGTATTTTCTGTGAGAAAAAATATAATACGTTTCACACACACCATTTGATCCATCACTCTCCATAAACCGTTTCGAATCTCTTGAATTTGAAAATTTACAGTATAATTCATAAATGTACTTTAAGAGTTTATAAGCCTTTAATAAGCAAAATTCGACAATAGCGTATTCATAAAGGTTTAATAGCCTAATTAACTTTTTAAAAACCTTTCATAAATATTAGTTTTTTTATTGTAGAGTGTGGTCTAAACCAAAAATAAAATAAATTTTGTTATTAAGATAATTTGTTTAAAAATAAAAGTTTGTTCAGGTGAAGTAAAATGACAAAATCATCGGTAACCCATAATTTTAACGTTAAGTATCCCTAATGTGTTTATAAATATCTTGTTATGTCTCAAACACTTTCTTGCGGAATTCCTATCAAGCGCCATGCAAGTCACAAATAAATTTTTAACCCATTATAGACCGATAAGACTCTCGAGCATTAAATATTAAAAACTAGTCCTTAAATCTAGTTTAAGCAAGTACCCCGAAAAACATACACACATACATACATATGTACATACATAAAATAAAACATTTTTGTTTTTACAAAATTAGCAAATTTTGTTTAACAAGATAAAAATATTCCCAAAATTCAAAGTTTAATAACATCTAACTGGTTTCCAATGGGCTAAAATTTATTTAATATTTTTTTTTTGTTAGGATCCTGATAGTTTATTTGAAAAGCTTTTTTAATATTGGTCCATTCCGCCTTAGAATATTTAAATATTGCAAATCTTATATAAAAACCTTAGGGGTCCGTTACTCTAAAAATATGAGGTTTGACAGGTTTTATCACATTACATTTTCCCCCCAAATTTATTTTTCTGAATCCCGGACAACTTTTTATTTCATTTGCAGCTACTGGGCTAAACCAGATTTGTTCCATAAAGTAAAAATAAAACAAATTTATTTTAATAGCGTTGTGTAAAAAACGTAAACAGCTCGTTGAGGAATTCATTATTCGAATACTTTTCATTTAATCTCTGACCAAAATAAACAAAACATATTTATATTTATAAATTTGTTTATTACGTTTTTTGTTCGTGTTTTTTGCGGTATAAGAACATATTTTTTTTTACTAAAAAGGTTCCTTTTATTGTTCAATAAATATTGTAAAATTTAATTTTTATTAAATTATTATTTGAACTGTGAATATTATAAATGAATAGAAACTATTTTTGGCTTAAGTTCATTTTATTATAAATTTCTAAAAATCTTTTTTAGAAAGAAAATTTAATTTTTTTTTTTACAAATGTATGTGGACGTTTTCCAAAGAAAACAAGAAAAATTAGACGCTAGCAGAATGAAATGCCTTCATCAGCATTCTTCGCATCTATCTACCTTAGTTGTGTATTTTTATAAACATCATCTATTTAACCAATTAATTTTGTTAATAAATAGGCGAAATTTATTAAAAAATAAAATGAACTTAAGCCAAAAATAATTTCTATTCATTTATAATATTCATAGTTCAAATAATAATTCAATAAAAATTAAATTGTAAGCACGCAAGGCACAGCGAGCATTCATGCTTACTTCATAACAATCAAAATGATACTGGAACAGCATCTAAAATGTTGTGAGTAAACAAGTAAGAATGACTAAAAACAAATTTGCATTCGTGTTCAAATAATTCAGTCTAGTTCCTCAACAGTGATTCGATCACTTGTACGAAACATCCACAAAAGAAGACTTCAGCTTTAGATTACCATTCAGGCGGTGCTATAGTTTATTTATAGAAAAGTTAAAAAAAAACGGTTTTTAAACCCAAAGAGGCTACATTTGGCCCACTTTGTTATTTATGCAGATAATATTTTGATCTAAGCAGTAGTTTAGTCTACCTGTGTTGACACCGTGTTGCACTGAAATCCTGTAAAAAGCATGACGAATCAAAAAGCAGTAATTTGTGGTCATTATTTATTTATTTATCTATCTAATGACCGAAAAACCATCAATATACTCGTATAATAGGACATGCTGAGATCAAAGTTTGCTAGTTCTGAGAACTACAACGTACGTATTTTATTTTAAAATACATTTGTGCATTTATGCATGTTTACTGAACAGAAAAAAAAAAGATTTATGATGATATATTTTAGATATTGTAACATTTATTTAAATAAGTTCCATTATAAAGCTAACAAACTGTTTTTTTTATTATTATTTTAGATACAGGCAAATCAAACGGCGAGTATTGAACTTGTTTGTTCTACAATGCGACGTCAAATTATATCGAGAGCGTTTTATGGATGGTTGGCATATTGCAGACATTTATCTACTGTACGAACGCATTTATCGGGATTGGTAAATGGACGAATAACACCGGACCGTAAGTTCATAAAACAATTTCATTAAAGCATAACATTCATTATTTTTATTCAAAACTTTCAAGTGGCTTCAAACGAATCGGGCTTAACGAAAGAAAAATGGGAGTCTTTGCACGAAAATGGTGTTATCAATAGTCAGGAAGAACTCTTTCGGTTGGTTTATTTTGGCGGGGTAGTTCATGATTTACGAAAAGAAGTTTGGCCATATCTCTTGGGTCATTACAGGTGATAGTAGTTAAACGGATGTTGTTTTAAATAATGATTTAATTGTTTAATATAGTTTTGGTTCTACAATTGAGGAAAGAAAAAAATTAGATGACACTAACAAACATTATTACGAAACTACCATGAGTGAATGGTTGGCTGTGGAGGCTATAGTACGTCAAAGGGAGAAGGAAAAGAATGCGAAGGCTTTAGCGAAAATTTCTGCGGAAAACAAACGAAATGGTATTAATAACAACGTCAAACAAACGCCCGCATGCCGTCAAACACAATTGGAGAATTGTGATGTCGATAATGACATTTTCGAAGATCAAGACTTTTCTGATATTTCTGATCCAGGCATGGATTTTGATGACGATATTATGACGGACATACAGGAAGAGAAAGATTCAGGAAATTGTGAAGATGAAGACGATCCGCTGGAAGAAGACATAGAAATATATTTGAAAAAAGAACACTTAGAAAAGACAATAAATAAAGAAATTCTAGAAGAGAAAGTCGCGCATGGCGTGGAAGCCATTTCTGTGCAGATTTCTGAAAACAATGAGAAGAAAAACGATGTATTCTTAAAAGAAGATATTCAGAAAGAGACATCTTTCAATGAGAAAGAAACAAAAATCCACATCAAGCAGCATTTTGAAAATGAAGAAGCAGAACTAGCTGTAGAAGCGGTTACCCATAACACGTGCCAACACAGTAATGTGGCTTTGTTACTAGAGGAAAATGAGCCACTTTCCTTACAGGAACATTGCTTTGCCGAGTCTGAGCTTGAGCAAGATGCTAGACTAACACCAGAGCACGGCGGCATGCAACTCTTAAGTATCAAAAGTTCTCCTTCCACATCATCCTACGAAACAGTAGGCAACGAATTTACAGATATCCTAGAATTGGCGCATGATAATGGAATACCTGTAGAAGAAAATTTAGTTGAAGTTGCTGAAGTATTCACAGGTCATCCCAAAGTTAAAGAAAATCTTGAGTTTAACGAAAACGTTGTTAACGAAAGTAGTGTCCGTAAATATCGAAGTGCCGAGGATATAAGAGAGTCGACCAAGATGACACATGCTGTAATAATTACAGAAGCAGCATCAAATGATGCTTTAGAATGCACTGATGAACCCACCGAAGATACATCACGTAAAACAAGTTTAATTTCACCCATGAACGAAGACATAACCGTGGTAGCATCCTTGGATGCACTACAAGAACCTAAATCGGCCTGTGTCTCGCCAGCAAGTTCAAATGGAGGCGTTTATAGCGTCAGTTTAAAAATGACAATATTTCTTATGCATTTGATATTAATTTTTTTCCAATTGATTACAGTGTGAGTTCTTGGAAAAATTTGCATTAAATTTACATCGTATCGAAAAGGATGTTCAGCGCTGTGATCGTGACTACTGGTATTTTGCTAATGAAAATTTAGACAAGCTTAGAAATATTATAACCACGTAAGTACAAGTATTACCTTTTGAAAAGTTTTAGTTCTTAACTTCTAAAGATTTTGGTTTCCATTAAGAGCAATTCCATTCAGTTCCTTTATTTCCTTGTAAGGAACACTTAGGCAAAACAAATAGGTTTCGAAATTAAGTAAAGCTGCAAAAATTGTTTGGGAAACACATTCTTCAATTTTATCCAGATCGCAAGACTGATTCAGTAGCTCGTTTTTATCGATATATAATTTTCGAGGAAACACAGATTTAAATCATAAAACAAAACCGAGACAGTAGACAGTAGGCTGCTAAAGTTATGAACAAGTATTTTTGAGATTAACATTAAATATTCAACTATTATCGGTGAAAAAGAAAAGTCATTACTATTCGACCAGTTAAGCGAAGAAACGTAAATAAAGCAATCCGCTATAGAAAAAGTTGGTCTTGTATCACTTTAATAATTGTATGCACATTTATACAATTTCGGTGGCAGCCCTACAATGGTTTTTCGTCGCATTTATCGTATCTCTCTGATTAGTTTTTTACAAAATATTATATCCATAGAAAAATTTTAAAAATTTAAAAAATTAATGCAAATACATTCGAAAATAAAATGATGTTATTTCGGTTTTGCAGAATTATTATGATTATTTATTTTTTTAGATACGTATGGGAACACTTGGATGTGGGCTATATGCAGGGTATGTGCGATTTAGTGGCGCCATTATTGGTTATATTTGACGATGAGGCCATAACGTACGGATGTTTTTGTAAACTAATGGTCCGCATGATCGAAAACTTTCCCAATGGTGGTGCAATGGATATGCATTTCGCTAATATGAGGTAATGGAAATGCGGACTTTGTATTGATATGTATTATACACATATTTATATTCTTTAGATCTCTAATACAAATTTTGGATTCGGAAATGTATGATCTGATGGATTCAAATGGTGACTACACACATTTCTATTTCTGTTATCGTTGGTTTTTGTTGGATTTCAAACGGGAGCTGGTGTATGATGATGTTTTTTCAACTTGGGAAGTAATTTGGGCAGCAAAGCATGTCGCTTCGGGTCATTTTGTATTATTTTTGGCATTGGCGTTATTAGAAACTTATCGGGATATTATTTTATCAAATAGTATGGATTTTACAGATGTCATCAAATTTTTTAATGGTACGTTTGAATTGCTTTATTTGGGCTAATAATATACATAATTTAAAATTTTTTTTTTATTAACAGAAATGGCTGAACGTCATAACGCCCAATCAATATTGCAGTTGTCACGTAGTTTAGTGTTGCAATTGCAGACAATAATTGAGAATAAATAAAGATATAGTAGCAGTAAGCAAGTATAAACATAAAATACTCATTAAAATTATTCAACACAATGTAGATCATGCAACAATTAAGTAGAAAAATTTTACAAGAAATTTATTTACAACTCAAGTGGTGTAAGTCAGTACGATGCAGTATCTGAACACAAATTAGTAAATAAGATAAAACTCTCTTACATAGTAGAAGGCATATCACATCATAAAAAGCGAGGGTTATCACAAAGAAAAACTTTAAAGTATTTAAATCTTTTTAAGCAACAACAAATTAGTCTAAAAAAGTTAAGAAACGGCTGGGATTGGATTTTTGTCTATTAAACTTGAAAAGAAAAAATATTAAAACAAACTAATCCGATGTACACTGACGAGCAAAAGCGAGTGCATGTTCGATATGCTTTAACTTAAACCGTCGTAAAACGAAAAATAACAAATACATTTTTGTGAAACTTTTATCAATTAATCTTTATTGTATTAGAAAAAAATGGAGTGTTGCAAGTAATGATAATAACAAAAACAAAAAAATTCAACATAAAAACATAAGGCAACTCAATTAACTCAGTTTTGCACAATCCATTAAAAAGTGTTTTTTTTTTAGAAGAGTACAGCCTACTTTTATTTCATGTATTAAAAACGAGCAAAATTGTTTGTTATATAATCATTACTTGCAACATACCATTTTTTTCTAATACAATAAAGATTAATAGAAAAAAATTCAGAAAAATGTATTTGTTATTTTTCGTTTTATGACGGTTTAAGTAAAAGCATATCGAACATGCACTCGCTTTTGCTCGTCAGTGTATGTATTTTATAATCTAAAGTTACCTGAGCATCTTCTTCACTTACTTCAAATATGTATATTTATATTAAAATATAAATTAATTAATTATAACACTATCCAACAAAATCTTGTTTTTCCAAGAACGTCTGTGCCAACTTCTTATAAACATGTTAACGATTAAACAATCTACTTGGAATATCAGTAATCCTTGTTGCGGGTACATTTTAGAACAAGCTGTAGTTGCAAATGCTTAACAAAAAAGGAATTATTTTAAAAGTAGCGGTGAGGTTTATGACCAACCAGATCAAATTCTTAAATTAGAGTATGATATTATTTAAGAAAATCAGCATTTATTTACTTTTAAATCAAACTATTTTGTGTTCTTCCTGACTGTTCTGTTTTGTTTCTATGCCTCCAGTTTTTAATGATTAATGATATTTTTTGCAATAAAATGTAATACATTCTGTTTAAAATGGCAAAATTTTCAAGGACTTTGTTTGAAAAGAAGATTTTTTTATAGGTGTGTTAAACGATTTTAAGATCGGTGCATTTTCTTTTTCTTCTTTTTTCTCTTTGTTATTTCATTTAATTTTCTCAAACATTTTACATTTTCTGTTGCATATTTTAAGGGTGTTGTATGAAATAAAGTTGTTAGTTAAAGCAAAATAAATTAAATAAGTAAAAGGAAAACAACAAACCAATAATAATAATAATAAATAAACCCAAACAACGTTTCTTTTAATTTTTATAAAAATATTTTTCCAATTCACAGAAATTTAGTTTGTTGGTTAGTGTTAAAATTAAAATTATATAAAAGTACGAAATGAATAAAATAAATCAAGAAAATAAAGTTAGTAGGGAAATAAATGCAAAAAAGTTAAATGTAGAAATAAATTTATAAACAATTATAAAACCAAATAAATAATTAAATAAATAAATATTTAAAAAAATATTGTTGTTATTGTTTGTTACATATGATGTACCTTCATACTTTTAAATACATATATATGTGTATATACATAAATATATAACACAACTACGTATATACATACCTACATAAATAAATGTGAAATCTGTTGCTTTTTTTACCAAAAGAAATAAAAAAAATATATATAAAACGAAAAAAAAATCTCTGTTACTAATATTTACAAACAACTTTTAAAAAAATATTAAATACAACTATTAAAAATGAAATTATTATATACATATATTATACAAGCATATATACATACATATTTATATACTATACATTACAAAAAAAAAAAAAAAATAAATGAATAAATAAATAAAAAATAAACTTATATATATTTATTTATACAATAACAACAACTAAAAAAAATACTTTTTATGATTTTTATATACAACTTAAAAACAAAAATATGTGAAAAAATTTATAACCATAAAGATGTTAATTTTAATGATTCTTAATAATTTAAAAATTCTGTTACCGCCAATTTTTTTTGTTTTGTTTTAAATATACTGTTACAGGAGTCAACATTTCTAAAAGTGATAATAATCCAAATTTTATTGTTAAATAAATTTACTGGACGGGAAAGTTAGTTCTTGCTCTACTGAATTCTTAAGAAAATTTTTTATTTTGTTAATTTCCGATTTTGATCCGTATTTATTAAATATTTTCACTTGAGCTTTGCGTTGTAAAAACGCTCATGTTTTGATTGACCATTTGTATATTTACATATTCTGTTACAAATTAAAATACTTGTCACATAACTAATTTATAAAATTATTTTTATTAGAATTTTTGTTTGAAAAATTATTCTTATCAAACTACATGATATCACCAAATCATAATGGGAATATACTAAAATTGTACCACAAAAAGCTTTATTTAAAAAAAAGATATTTTTAATTTAAGCTTCTGGTGAAGTTTAAAAAAGTTTTAATATGAGTTGCAATTATATATAAAATATAAAAAAATGATAATAAAAAATTACAACAATAAAATAAAAAAAATAAATAAATAACTATAAAAAAAGTACACACACATAAATCTTAAATCATAAAAAGTTAATAACAAAAATCCAATATTTATATTTGCATGTATTTATGTCACATACAAGTATGACAAAAAAGAGAAAATAAATAAATTGACACAAAAATAACAAAAAAAAAAAAAAAAAAAAAAAAAATAAATTATTAATCAAATACAAAAAATATATAGAAACAAACATACACTTGCACTCGGTTTACGTATGTGTGCATGAAACAGTGAAAATATAAAAAAATAAAAAATACGATATAAATGGAAAATATATGTTATTGTTTATAAATAAAATAAAAATGAAAATGATGTTTTATTTTCTTGAAATGAAGTTTTTAAAACAAGAAAGAAATTATTTTGCAGCTGTAATATTAAAAAATTTTGGAAAGAAAGAGCTTATTCAATTTCCTGAAGAATTATTTAATAATTAAATTTCGATGATATTGAGACAAAACAAAATAATTTCGCGCTACAAAAAAAAATTTTAACTAATTATTTGAATTAGTCTGAAAAGGGTTTAAAATTAGTTAAGTATTTTTAAACAAATGTGGAATCAAGTTTAGGATGATCAGCAGAGGCTGTAAGTTTGGCACTTAAAGATAAAACGACATTACATGTTAGAAGGTAAATGAAACTCAATCAACAATTAAATATTTTCCATGATATTTTTTAACTACTTTTAGAATGAAGCCTAGTCTCTTAGAAAAGTACCATTTAAAAATTTGCATTTTTCATATTTTATTTTTAACTTATTTAACACGTGGAAAGGATGCTTAAAGATCTGTATTTCAAAATGTATTTGGGCTGAATATTCGCTATATTCACACATAAAACCATCATTTGCTTAAATGTTTGCGGAGATTGCAGGCAACGATTGTGTTTCGGCAAGTTCAATCGCCATAAGTTATCCGATTATTTATCCTAATTTTTTCAACTATTATATTATGACCTCAATCCTTAAAATTTCTTAATCTGAGCTTTCCATAAACAGAGTCTACAATTGCGTTGAACTCTGATAAAAGATGAGAGAAAACGTCGGCAGAGCACTTCTCCATTTTAAGCTTAATATCGTACAAGGGGTACACGTATTTCTCTTAATCTTTTAAGAATTTATAAATCACTGATAGCCGCGTAGGAAACACCTGCTTAAAACTAATTGAAAATATTCTTTTTTAAACATGTTTTGTATAATTTTGTTCAAAAAATAATTATTTTCTTTTAACAAAATCGTTTTATAAAAAGTTGTACTCTTGAGGCTGATATTTTTAATAATTTGTAATGGCGGCATTTTGTTTTGTTTCTCTCAGCGATTGAACTTGACGTTCTCATCTCAGATGTTATTTATAATGTAGACTCTAAGATAGGAATAGCAGGGATCAGCGTTGCCGCTTTGGTCCAATCGGACCAAACTTGGTAGTTTTTTGACTTTAAAAAACGGTTTGGTAGTTTGGTTGGTTTGTTGCATTTTTTTAAATTTTTGGTAGGATTTCCTCCTGTAGCAATTTTTTAGTAATAGTAAATTTTTCACCTTAAAAATTCAGTACATATAATTAAAAAAAATGTAACTTTGAATTAAATAAACAATAACTTTGAATAGTGCTACCACTGTTTTCAAAAACTGTCTTAGGTGAAATAAAAAACATCTCTGCTTTTTCCATAGAGATGATTAAAGCTATAACCATGGCTTAAGAAATCCGAACAATATTATGAAATTGAAATTAACAATATTTTTGAGTGAAGGTTTATTTTCAGAAGACGACATACCATCAACCAGGTAAAACCACTCTTAAAATTTTTGTTTTAAAAAATTTTTAAATAATATAATACTTTTAGTGATCATTGTAAAGAAACAGTCAAAAGAAAATTTAGAACCGAATGGTTGAGCGAATTTGATTGGCTTCAGGAAAGGGATGGGTGTTCATTCTAAAAAGATAACAGAGTATATGTAGTATAACAGAGTTTATGTGCAAGAAATGCATTTTTAAATTTTTGGTAGGCTGTGAACGATTTTGGTAGGATTTTTGAAAATTATTGGTAGGAAGTCAATTTCTTGTGTGGCAACTCTGGCAGGGATATTTAAATTTCTATAAAATCCACTAAAATATTCATTGCTCTTTCATTCAAATATTCTGTAATGCCACTCTCTTAAACAATTTTGTTTTTATGAAAACAAATGACAGTGTATTTCGAAAACTGTTTAATACCAATTCAACGTGGCGGTCTAAAAATAAAAAAATATTTCATTTTCAGATAAACTAGCTGCAAGGGATTGCAAAAGCATAAAAACAAATACACAAACTTCACAATTGACTGGCGCACGAATATACTTTTTTTTTGTTTACCAAACCGCTTGAAGCAGAGCTGGGATAGTTTTTTTTGTTAATATTATTGGCGATAAGCTCGAATTATAATTTAAAGAAGCACAAAAAAGGCTGTCTAGCAGAGACTATCTGGACTTTGTAGAAAACTTTTTAAAGTTTTTCCCAAAAATATTGTGCTGAGATGAACGTTCAGGTGGAACGTTCCACTCTGTTACAATTTGGTAATAAAGGAGCACTTTTTGCTTATTTCACAGATATCTGCCATTTTCACAAATTGTAGCATTTTCCGATGGAATACTTATTTTTTTTTATTATTTTAGTATTCTCTCACAAGTAAATAGAGAAAAAAGCAAAACCCATGCTTTGTTCCCTTCTACACAAAAATGATAAAAGTGTCAAAAAATACTAAAAGGAAATAAATATTTGAGCGGTCAGTATGTATTGTAAAAGAAAAAAAGAAACACGAGATGGTTAAGGCTTAAGAATGACGTGAATAAAAGTAAACAAACTGAACAAATTACGACAGATAATAAAAATAAAGAAACAGAGGCAAAACAGAGAGAGTTTATACGGAAGTTCAACACATGCACGACACATAACCTACCCAAATGGAAAAGAAATAATCCATCTAACAACCCACTTTCAACGCATCAAGACTATGAACTATACATGAAAGTAATCGCCACAATGATTCGAATATAATGTGATTACAACGAATATAAATTAATCAAAGTTTTCGTAAGTGAAGTTTATTTTTTCTTTGGCCATGTATCAGTTTTTATACTTTTTCTAATATTGGAATTAGCAATACAGGTTCCTGGTGAATTTCGACCATCTGTCTACAACTGTTTTAAATGTACGGGGATAAACATAAAATTAAATGAACTATTGGGACACCTTTTAATTTATAATTCTGAATATTTTCACTTGTTATAATAACGGTTGTAGTAATCGACAATCTGTCCAATTTTTAAGCATTTGTCTATGACGTTGCAAAAGATAGGCCCTTATAGGTCAATTTACTTCACCTCTGAGGACACCCTTTAATTTTTGATTTATTTTTGTGTTACTTTTTGCCATTGTTTTTTTAAATTTTAAAGTGATGCCACTTGCACTTCATAATACTCGTAAAAACATGTATGTTGTACGGGGTCACCCTTTAATTTTTCAAATTGTGAACTGTTTTTAAAACGGGACCAATCTGTTAAATAAAGAAAAATTTTCAAAATTACTTCAGAAGTGACTGAGTTCTGCGCCAGTTGACTTCTACTTTACTTAAATTGATATTCATACGGAATAAGAAAGCACATGATTAATCATAATTACGATTACGAATGTAACTGACATGCAATCTCTAGGTGGACGACAACTGTGCAACTGAGACTGCGTCAAAAAAACGAAAAAAAAAAACAAAAAAAAAACACCAAATGAAATTGAGAGTTAAAAGCGAAAGGAAACGAAAACAAGAAAAGAAGAACTTCAGAACAGAGTTAACAAAACGGTAACTTTACAAAAAAATTTCAACAGTTGCTGGCGAGAGTTTAAACGATTAACACGTATAAGTTTGCTGCTAAAAAGAAGAAGCAAAAAAGAAAAGAGTTCATAATAACAACTCCTGAATAATAAAACTGTGTATGGATGTGTGTACATACATATATATATCTAAAAGTGCGCATATAGTATATAAATACTGATAATAAAACCTTATTTTCAACTAGAAAATATTGAAATAAATTAAAATTTTTTAAAAAAGAAGAAGAAGAAAGAAAAAAAGCACTAACTTTGCTAAGAAAAAAATCGGTGCTAAAATCTTAACATTTTGCTAAAAATCCAACAAAATAATCATGAAAATGATACAAACAAATAATCCAGGTACTAAAAAATTTATGGTATATTTTTTGACTTTTCTTTTTAATACTTTTGCTTTTAAACAGCCATACTTAGCTCTAGTAACGATACCTGCTTTAATAAACTTCTTCTAGTATCCATTATCTATGCATGGTGTAACATTGAAAATGAAAGTTAAAGTTAAATTTTTTTTAACCCAGACACATATTTTCATTTCCTTGGAACAGCTTAAATGGCGGCTGAAAATAATGATTTATATGTTGTGCATATGTGTAAGTAGGCTAGGTGTATATGTGTGCACAGCAGTTACCAGTTTAGAAGTGGAGTTCACAACAATGATTCTTATTGCTTTAATTTAAACAAATTCCTAAGCATACACACTTGATATTATGAATTTTTTTTGGTTGTGGCTTTTACTCATTATTCAAAAGTTTAAAAGAAAACATTAGGAAAACTACTATTTAAATAATTTTACAAAGAAAAACATGAACCGTTTTCTTGTATAAACAATGTTAGTTTCTTAAATAATATTTTGACAGTATTAAAGCATTTTTGATTAACTCGTAGAAATGTGCACGTGATGTTGGCCAGTGTATTCTTAATAAATTATAAAAGGAGCATTGAATAGCATAAAAATTAAGACTCCTATTCAATTAATAAATTCATAAACTCAAAATTATTTTTCTTATTAAAAAGAGAATCAGTAAACTTAAATACACGGAAAGAGAGTTACCGCCTATTATTATTAAGTTTTATTTGGATTCAGATTGAAATTTAACTAAATCAATTATTATCTCATTTAATATATTATTGAATTAAATATATATTTACTTAAAAAACAAAGAAAATAAAATTTCTAATTAAAAAACTTTTAAACCAATTAACAATTTAATTAAACTCTGGAATAAAAAAAAAATAGCTACAAAAATCTTGTTTTAAGTATAAAAATTTTAATAAAAAAAATTAAAGTAATAATAAAAATTACAATTCAGTTCAAACAAACGTTTGTTAAAATATAAATAATTTACAATTTCTTTAGCTAAGTAGATTCATGTTTAAAAGACAGGTTTCTTAACAGCCTAATGACTCAAATCCATGCTGTATTCCTCTACTTGAAACACAAAACGCTTAAACAAATGAAAGATAATTTTGTGGAATATGGCTTATACCCTGTTCAGACATACGTGTTAATTGCGCAATAAAGGAATTTACGCAATTAAGTCCCTAATTGAATTTAATTTACCATATAAGAAATTAATTTAAAAAATTTTCAATTAGTACTTAATTAAGTCGATAATTGATTAAGTTTCCTCATACAACCCTTGTGAAGTGTGTTCAGTTAGAGAAAATTTTATACAGTGACAAAACTAAATGCCATAAAAATGAAAAATAAAATATTTTTTAATTATATGAAATGAAAAATTTTTGAAAATTTAATGGAAATTCAAAGCTAGCGTGCAGTCAAAACTTGATCGTACAAACTAGAAGAGTTCCATATTTCAAATAAAAACTAGCAGACTTTCTTTGAAAGCCGAACTTCTCTTCATTCTTCCAAATTTACCAAAACAAATTTCTAATGTAAAAATTAGGTCTGTTCAATAAATTTCCGGCAGAAATAAAAATTTACAACATTACTATTCCAAATAAAAAAACGGAATAAACGCATTTTTGGAAAAAAAAAACGGCAAAGTAAAGCCGAACTGACCATAATAAAAAAAAGCATAAACATAAATATTTATCTAAAACAGAAAAAAGGGGTGTTCGATGCGTAAAACATTTGGTATTGCAACAGTTAGCATTTGCAAGAGCTTTGTCATCGATTGTGAGCACCTTTTTTCGAATACTTTGCAAAATTGTCAAAATTGTTCCTTTCGTCTTCTTTGTAAAACTTTTAGTTTATTTTATTCAATTTCTTTTGTTTATTGTTTTCTTATCCTGGCGTTTACTTGTATATAGTTTTCGCATATTTCTTCTAACTATTATACAAATGTTAGCTTCAAATCAAAATATTTTGTATTTAAAAACGAAAACTATAAATGTTATGTATATTTTGTGCTGTGTGGTTGTAAAAAATTTCAGCTGTAGATATTCGGTTTTGAAATCGCAATACAAATTATGGCAAAAAAGCCATTATTTGTAAGGAAAGTGCTAATTAAAACTTTCAGTTCAAAGTATTTAATATTTATTAACTTATTTTGTAAAACAGAACAAGAATCAGCTGTTCTGTTCTTGACAGTAACAAAAGTAGTAACAAATTTATTAACAATCACATCTTATACTCTTTTTTACTCTTTCGCTGCTTCTTTTGAGGTACTGAAGTAAACACTTTCCAATAACAATTAGTAACATCTTCTTGTTATTGAACAGAACCATATTCTACTGTTAAATTTTAATTAAGTTAATTAAATTGGATATGTGTGAACACCAAAATTAATTACTCAATTAAAATTTTAACTGTATAAATTAAAACGTATGTCTGAACAGGGTATTATACGTGACAAAAAAAAAATAATAAATTAAAATAAAAATAAAGAATGTAGTCTTGAGAATACACTTGAGGCTGTTACTTTGAAAATTCTGCCTTAAAATATTTGTTATAAAAAAGCTTCTTCCTAGGGAGTGACTAAAATAGTTCGATTGCGTGATGAGGTTTGAACATTATGGAGGTTACAAAAAGAAAAAAAAACGCTAGATAAAGTCTATTGCAAAAGAAAAAAGAATCAACTTGAAATATAAATCTATAGTTCAATTAACATGTTTTAACACTTTGAGCTCGTAAAATTCATCAAAGTTGTCAGCATGTGAATATAAAATTTTTTGTTTAACTCTATTATCGCTTTAACCATTTTCATTAAATTTGTGTTAAGTCTACATGCTTTTTATTTATACCAATCGATGTGGGCGTTTGTTTACAAATTCTATTCTCTTGTTAGTCAGTTACTCCAGCAGGCAGTTAAGCATTTGTTTACTTGTTGTTAGAGTTAAGGTGTTAAATTAACTCTCTTCTAATCTCTTTAGGGTCAATTGAGTGTCTATTTTTACAAAAAATATTGTTTTCTTTTATACAAAGAACATATTAAGAAGAAGAAGAAGAATAACCTTGAAATTGTACATAACAACTTAATTTTGACACAGTTAAATTCTGTTGAAATGGTGGGCGTTTTAATACATTCAAACAAAAATAGCAATTAATGTACTTCTAAAGAAGATTTAGAATTTAAGAAGGGCCAAATGTTTAGAAATTTTGTAAACCTAATTAATAGTCTATTATCGTAAAGTTGATTAAATTCAAAGTGTTTTAATTATAGTAAATATAAAAAATATATAGAAGAACTTACAGACAAGATACAAATTTTATAATTAAATTTGTGCTTAGTTATAATTTTAACTTATAAAAGTTTTAAATTAATTATTCCAGCTAAAGGTTAGTTTATTTACAGTCAAATTCATAAATGTACTTTAAGAGTTTATAGGCTTTAAAATAAGCAAAAGTCGATAAAAGAGTACATATTTATAAGCGTTTAATGGCCGATTAAACCTTTTAAAAACTAATAAATATCAGTTTTATATTGTGGCCTCTATGCCACTTTAAACTTAAAATAAACTGAATTTTGTTATTGGAATAGAAAAAGTAATTTCAAGAAGAAAATTATTTATAACTAAAGTGTTTATAAATGTTTTGTGATATCTTAAACACTTTGTTGCGGAATGGGACAATATGGATGTCATAGAAAATCTTACAAAAATTCCTATGAGGCGCCATACATATCGCAAATAATTTGTTAACTCAATAAGACTCTCAGGCATTAAAAATGAAAAACTAGCCTTTAGAATTAGTTTTAGCAAGTATACATATACTATACATATACTATAGTTATCTACATATAGCAAAATATGTAAGTATTTTTGTTACAAAAAATAGAAATTTAGTTTAACAAGGTGAAAATATTCGCAAAATTAATAATAAAAATTTAAATAACACTTAACTGGTTTGTAATGGGCTAACATATTTTTGTAAGGATTCTGATCACTTATTTAAAATGTTTTCCGATGATCCCAGAATGTTTGAAATATTGAAAATTTTATATAAATACTTAATGGGGTCTGTAACTCTTAAAATACATATTTATTTATAATTTTGTTTATTATTATTTTTACTAAAAACGTTAGTTTTTTGGTATTAAATAAATATAAATAGAAAACCCTATGCAGTTTTGGGGTTTTTAAAAGCACTAAGGATGGCGAGGCAAAGGTGCTATTGCAAATAAGTATGATTGGTCCATGTCCTTCGAGGGACCAAGCAAAACACCAAGCCTACCTCTAATTTTTTCATGTCACTTGGAACTATAAATTAAATCCAATCAAAAAACTTAATATATGAGGCGATAGAGAATTAAAAAATTAGAAAAAATACAGCAAGTGAAAAAATTGGCGCTCACCCATATTTTCCGAGTTACGGGCCCTGAAATTTAAAAATCTTTTGAAATATCAATATAGGTAACATTTTAAAGCTTTTGAAGAAGTCTTTAAGGAAATACTAAAATTAAAAAAAAAAAATGCTTAACCCATCTGTTATTTTATTTTTTAATTCTCTGTCTGTCTGGTAAAGAGTATTTAAGATTCGTAATAGCCGAATATAGCACTCTTACTTGTTTAATACATAATTTTAAAAATGAATGAATAAATAAAAAGTGTTCAATAACTATTGTAAACTTTAAACCTAAAATAAGAACTTTTTATGAATTAGATTAACACAAAATAAAATTGTTTAAATAAAAAAAATTGCAATTAAAATTAATAAATTAAAAAAATAAATTAGAAAATTTAAAAAGTAAAAAAATTGTAAAATAGTTTATTTTATGACATTTAAAATTTTAGATAATTTTCTAAATTTTATGCTGCAAGGCATACAAAAAAATAATTAAAAAAAAGCATAACAACACTTGCAAAATAAAAACGTGGAATGATGTTAATGCTGCCAATATATTTTAAAAGTGTTTCTTATTTTAAATGGAAAATAATTTAATGCTTTTGCAATATGTAACGAATTATTAACGTTAATAAAATTAATTAAGTAAAATTTTAAAAATGAGATTTTTTCTAAATTTCAAATGAAAAACCGTTTTTATACCATTTCATTAAATCGTTTTCATAGATTCCCACAAATTTAGTAAATTTTTACACAATCATTTTCATTAAAAAGTTAAAAATATTTGTCGTTAAATAAAGACAATTTATTACAAACAAAAAGAATAGAAGACGAAACCATAACAGACAATTGAGGTGCCTTGTAACTCTGATGTTGGAGTTAATTCAGACTGATAAAAAGCATCCTGATAAATACTATTACAATATCAGCGACGTAATACAGATGCGCGATAAAATTTAATTCTACTTGTTCATCTATTTCCAAGCCAATTCAGTTTCAGTGACATGGGATATCACATAAACATAACAATTCTAAAAATAGACTTTAATTGTAAGATGACTCTCTGACTTGAATTTAAGCTTTTGTCGCAAAGAACTTTTTGTTTAGGTGGAAATCAAGAAAAAATTAAAATCAGCTTTTTTGCTCATTAAGATTGACCACCCGCTCATTATCTTGATGAAAGATTTACTTTTTGTCTAAAAATTGTGTTTCTTTTTTCTAAATTGACGACATAAAGTCTACCTTTTGCCTTATTAGCCAATGCAAAAATCTATTAGAAATTAACTAGAAAAATTTAACTCTTCATTTATATTGATTTATCGAATTAAAGGCATGAATCTTTTCTAACTTATCTTTGTTTCTTCAAGACATTCTGGCTTCCACATAATAAAGCTCGATGACTAGTAGATGTAAACAATCATGTGCCGCTCTTTCCCCATTAGTTTCTTAAAACTTTGCATTTATTAAAACAGAGATTTTTTTAATTATAGTGATTTCGTTATATGTAATTTACACTCCATTTTATTCATTACATTTAATTTTTTGCCATCAGAGCTTAAATTCTTTAATAATGTGTAGATTATTTTGTCATTGTTACATTCTTTTTACATTGTAAATGAATTTAAAATAATTGTATTAAAATTATTCAAATTAGATTTTATTTTTTTTTAATTTTATTGTTAAAAAAATACGTTTTAAATGTCATTTTAATAGAAGTTCTTTGACAGTATCACGTGCGATATAATGTGTTTTGTTTACGTAAATCACAAAACGAGTTCTTAACAAGAAATTTTTATAAATTTACTAACTCACACATAAATATGCATGTGAAGGATGTGAGAGCGCAGGTTTTTTCTTTAATATTCATAAAAATATTTGCAATATGTTTTTTGTAACCTGTGCTTCTTGTAACTTTATATACAAAATATTTTTTATTTGTTATATATTTTCAATTATTAAACAGAATATTTCTAAAAGTTAGAAACAAACAAATCTATTGTTTTGTTTTGCTAAAGAACAAAATCCATTCAAACAAGTAAGAATGTTATTTTTTGATTACACCAACAATTTCTAACTGATTAATCCGGAAGTTGTATGGATTTCAAGTCAGTCGGTAAGATGTGCTGATATAGATAATGTTTACGGGATTTTTAATATACTTTTTCCACAGTAATACGCAGTGCCATTTATTTTCAGAAGACGCGCTAGCTACATATAATTTTATGAAGCATCACTAACTTTCTCGTTGTTAGAAAATAAACATCTTAAAGAAATCAAATAATTTACACATATAATGATTTCTTTCCGTTAGCTTGGTGTAAACCGTCTCTAGGTTGCCTGCAAAGGCTTATTTCTATATCTCTTTCTAAGCTCCTTGCGATTTCTTATCTGTTTAATATTGGGACGGTATATATCACACTTTGCTAAATTTTGAGCTGATGAAAGAGAGGAGATTATAGAGGAAAAAACTAACTTTTTTGTATTCGTAAATTTGCACTGTTTATTTATATGTAAGTTCAATTAGAAATTTGTGTTTCTAAGCGTTTTAAAAAATTTGTCAAAGTAAACTTTGCCAGTGTCAATGCAGTCAATTGTAGCAAAATATTTTAATTATTATACAATTAATATAAAAACTAAAAAAAAAACACCTTTAATGTCACCTCTAATATCATTTAATATAATTAAAAACGGAATTTACATTAATCTGTGAGTACATAATTGAATAGAAGTTTAAAAAAATATGAAAAAAAAACGATGATAAGTTAAACTGGAAATATTAATGTAGATTTAGTCAATATTCTAAATGAGGACTATAAAATTAGCTGAATAAAACCTTTCCAGGGATCATATGGGAATAATTAATTAGATGGACTAATTAATTGACGATTTCATTATCAATGAATGATAAATAATGCTAATGATTTTTTTACCACTTTCATTATTTTTACTAGTAGTAATGCTTTTTAATGAAAATGTTTCATTAATAATAAGTATAAAACCAAATCATTACGATTGACTAATGATTAAATGGTTTGAAATCATTATCATTAATGATAAAGTCTTGTCTTTGTCTAAATACACATCTTAAAGTATAATAGAGCAATACTTTAAAATGGCATTAAGATCAAAAAAAATTGGTGAAATATTTACGTTTTAATTTTCTTGGAACAAATGAGACACTATGGAACCCTATTTAAATTATTAAGATTTTTTAAACAAATACATATATATCTACAAGAGTGTTTAGATTTATTTATCTTATCTGCGATCAAAAATTTGCATTTGAATTGTCATTATTTCAAACAATGCCAATAAAATTTTAATGGCAATGAAAAAATCCCAAGTATTCTAGAGATAATAAAAAGCAATATTTTTTGTTAATATTTTTTCTAGGAGGAAGCTAAAATGAAATAAACTATCCCTTTTTTAATATTTTTTTCTGCTCTACTTTTCTAAATAAACAATGACCCAAATACACTACAAACAATTACACTAATTTAGTAGAATTTTAATAATAATTTCTTTGATTAATGAAGGTATGAGTGTTTTGATTTTGAAAATATATAACTTATACGCCACAGTACTAAATAAATCTGGCAAAAAACTAAAAATAACAGTTTATTATTTAAAAAAGAATTGTTCAAAAATTAAATTACAGTAAAATAAATTCTGTGATTGGGGCAGCGGAGTTAAAGCATTTATTTAGGCATTTAAAAAGTCTGCGAAAATCTTTAACCCGTGTTTTTATTACAAACGAACAAAAAAAAAAAAAAAAAAAAAAAAAATTATGGCGGCAGCTTATTTTAACTTAACCAGATATTAATAAATTATTAGTATGCAGCCTAGCTGCGCATATGTGCACAACATAAAGTTTTATTAAAGAGCGTAACCAATGAACTGAACAAACAAGCACAAGAATAAATAAATTAATCCGTTTTAAATTTTTACATTTTTTACATTCTCATAGTAAAAACACAAGCTGTCTCAATATGCCGCATAAATATAAACAAAAAGACTTGTAACATATTGTAGAAAAAAGCAAAAAGGTCACTTTAAAAACGAAAAACGACTAAATTCATGCACAAATATGTGACAAAAAAGTTTACAAAAATATGTAAAATTTTTCAGTAAAATATATTGTATAAATTATTTTCTATTTTTGCCAAATAAATAAACAAAAAAAAAAAAAAAAAAAAAAAATTTCGACACGTAATCTTGACATTTTCTCATTTCATTATGTTGGAAGGGTTTGGACAGTAAATTTAATTTTTTATGTTTTATTATAAGTCGTATAGGACAAGGCTTTAAAAATTAAAGAACTGCGTATCACTATAACTCACAATAGCAAAAGCTAATATAAAAATAAATTTAAAAACTAAAGGGTGTACCCATAGGGACATTTGATTTAAATATTTGCATACTGAAAGTAACAGGAGAGACCTCCGAACGGAGTTTATTTCACAAACGAATTTTCTCTGTAATGCGTAATGCGATTCACTGGCCAATCGACCACAAAGGTATGCGTTCTTGATGCAAAGCGCGTTGCAGGTACGAAATTAATGTTTTCGTGAACAAGTTCCCTGATTTCATAAGAGCGCATTCCGTTGTAGTAACGATAAAATAGTCAAATACACCCCACATTGCGTCGATGCTCCAGTGAATCAATAGAGCTGGATACCCTACTGTCATCGACCAGCTTCTTCGCTTGAAAATTGGACAAAATGTCGATTACTATGACCGTTATAATAGCAAGTACATATTAACATTCAAAATGATAAATTAAAGGATGCTCCAATTGTTTATTTAATTTGATGCATATTGCCATACTTTTGAACATTTTTAAACATGTTTTTTACATCTGACTTTTTAACTGTTGGATTCATATGTAATTCTGCAAATATCAAATATATTACCATCAGCCCGCTAATGCTATCGCCAATGGTCAACCGCCGTTAAATGTTTTTATACGGTATAGGTTTTTGGCAATACTTTTTAGAATTATAAAAACAGCTGATGTCAGATAGTTTGTCAGATCAAAATAGAACACGTTCTAAACGAAATTTGTCAAATGACTTTCCACATGTATTTAACAGAAGCAATGTTTCAACAGCCCTACACGACATGTATGTGTTTAACAGTGGAATTTGTCATGTCAGATGTAAAAAACATGTCGTGTATGGGCAGCTTAAGTACGCTATTACAGCAAGTTTATATGAAATTGAAAATTAAAGGGTGATCAAATATTTGATTTTTTTGTAATCTTTTTATCCAACAAGTTTTGAACGGTTATAGACAAACAGCTAAAATGGAAATATAAGTTTTAAACTGATGCCCCTTGTAACGATGTTAAGGAGAAACCATTTATTTCCTAACAGGGATTTATTTTTTTGACAAAAAAAAGGTTTTTACAAAATCCAAGAAATTTTATAGTTTGTCATTTGACTAAAATATGAAAATATTTAGACAGCAGTGGAATAATTAAAAGTTAATTATATTGTTAAAAAAATAAATAAAAGTTAGAGGAATGATTCTTTGACATACCCATATCTAATAATGACTTTGTTACTCTTGAAAATTTCAGCCATTTGAAATAAAAAAAGAAAAAAAAAAAACAAATATTTCCATACAATACGTTTGATTGTACAATGTGGTACTTGATATCGCGACATGATATTTTAATTGTTTCTCTTCCAATTAGATAAAATAGATATTGATGTATGTGATTTAAACAAGATGGCGTCATATGCCACTAGGGTCTGAAGCAGCTCGGTTTGTATATGATACACTATTTGGTAGTGTAATTTTTTGTTCCAGTATTTAGAAACTGTTCCCTAGATTGTGTGAATTAGGAACGTTGAATTGAAACACAGAGTTATAGTTACTATTAATTGCTTTTAATTAGATTTTCTGACATAATCTTGAAATTAAAATATTTAAATTATGACCGGTTAATATGCGTTATTAAGTGGGTACAGAATAAGAATTAAAAAATTAAAACAATCTAATGTTGTAGAAATGAAAAATTTATTCCTTGCACGAAATATTTCATCCTTAAACGTTGAAAAATAAAATCCGTTCAACAAATTTTGCTTTTGTAAAGACATGTCTCTTGACGTCGTATACAATAAAATTTTAATTTTAGGATGTCAAACAAGCAAGCTCTTGTTAATTTGTTTATTTGACATTATTCTTAGTTTTAGTTAAAAAATTAGATTCTCAACAGTCGAACAAATGTCAAACGTTTAATGTGGGACACAAAATTTTAATGAAAATATTCTTTTCTCTCCCTAAAAATGTTAGATTCTTTACTTCTGGCAGTTTGGTGTGTAAAATGTGAATTTTTTTTTTGGATATTTTGAGATATTTATTTAAATATTTGTATTCTTGTTTTAGCAATAACAGCAGGAGTAAGAAATAAAATGCAAATGACTTCTAGTGTCTGTTAAAGGTGACAAGGTCACTGTGTTAAAACATCTGAACTTGAAATATTTGTACAAAATTCCTCACAACACTGTTTTACATAAAATAAAAACTTCAAAAATGAACTGAATAGAACAGAACAGAAAATTATAAAATTTAAAGTTTCTACTTTAATTATGCGTAATTTATTCAAATATTTTATAATTCATCATTTATTAAGAACTGCGGAAAAGCATATCCACGTGGCCATTTCGCTACTCTTTAGAGTATTCTAATTAAAATTTTTATAGTATATTGAAAAGCCTCATATCTAAACCAAAATTGATTAAATGGGAACTTTATTTAAATAAAAAAGCAAAAAGACAATAAAAATTCAAAAATATTCTATACAAAAATACAGCAACCATTCAGTATTTATTTTTTGTCTTTCATTTTTATACAAAACGGTTGTTATTGGAAACCATTTATATGCATTTGCAAGATTTAATGAAAAAATAAACATGAATATTGTAAACAATTTAAAAAATAAGCAACGTGCACAAATACATCAATATAAAAATTCATTTTTTGGAATCTTTTTTATGTTAATCTATGTTAATTGTGCTTGATTCATGAGAATATCATGAAATATTTATGTATATGGTGACATGTCATATTGTCCAAGGACATAATGTCCATGGATATCATGACATTTTTCAAATCGACATGGACATAGTGACGCTTATGAAGGTGTCTTACTGTTCTCACTTAAAACAACAACGATTTCCTGCGTAGCCGACCTTCGACCGGGCACAAAGGTGGTCTCCTATATGGTAAAACTAATACTGGCTTCGCTTACCAAAGATTTTCTGCAAGACAGTTTAGAAAAACGTTGCATTTTTCTTACATAGAATTCCATAAAATAAACATCCATGGACGTTATGATATTACGTTGATGGACATAATGTCCTTGGTTGTTATGACATGCCACCTATTTATATTTAAAGGAATCAAGCACAATTAAAGTAAATTAACATAAAAGAGATTCCAAATAATACATTTTTATGTTGGTTAATTTAAGTTTCATTCCATGAAGTTTATCAGTTGATGATTTTTTTGCCATTGACAGGAGTCCAATCAGTTTTTGTTTAAACCCGCATATTGTGTTAATTACCCTCACTATTATGTACCAGATTTAGGGAAATACTTTGAGAACTATAGCACCTATTATTTTACACTTTTTTTTGATAACAGAGAAATAAAGAAAAGAATCAAGGCTATCTCGCCATTTTAACTTTTAAGTCAACTATATATTTTTTTTTTTAAAGTCACCCACACAAATAATAAAGGGTGGAACCACGACTCCATTCTGACAGTTAATTGTTTACTGCAAGACAAAATACTACTTTTTTTATTTTTAAAATAGAGGCGATGCGATACATTCTGATCTAGGTGGACGTAGGATTAACAATGCCACCCTTCTAGTTCTGAAAAATGACATAAAATAGTCGAAGAAACGACATCCATAACGCGTCACTACTTGATGCAGGTTCAAAACACTAAAATTCTTTATACGGAAGCTGAATGTTGAACGATGAAAACTTTCAATAATCCAGTGTGATAAGCCATATAGCTCTGATCAAAGTTAAAGGGCTCATTTGCTAGATTTGAACCGTTTTGTCTTTGTGACCTTCATCTTGGTATTATTTTCTATGTAATTAAATCCCTCACAAAAACAGTTGAAGATTTTTGTCAGTTCTCCAGCTGCGCAATGATGATTTTTTTACATGGAAAGTGATGCGTCTGAAATTCTTAGCAATATATTTAAAAATTTCTTCTTATAATATTCCAAAAAAAAAGAAACTAAAAAAGGGCAGCGATAAATTTATGTATGTAAAAAAATGCATTGCACAACAAACATATTTAAGTTTTCACAATTTTAACAAGGAATGAAATGAAAATCCATAAGAATAATTAAAAGCATAATTTAAGATGACTTTTGTTTTTAATATTCTTGCAAATATTTTCAAAGGCTTCGTGAAATAAAGTGGAAATAATTTTTTATGTCATACGAAACATGTTTTAGAAATTCCATTTTGACAGCTTGATTAACGAAACCATTTGCATCCTTACATTAGCTGCGTTCGCTTATTTATTATTTACTCAAAAATCTGACTTTACAATATCTGAGTTTTAAGAAGATAAAGTATTAAAAATGATTTAAAACTTATTATCGGCTTTAGTTCAGTTTTTAATTTAATTTCTAAAAATTTTTCGAAAAATAAAATATTTACAAACGTATCAATATGATACTGAAACAGCATCTGTAATATTATGAGGAAACAACCGAAGGTTGGTACGAGTATAAAACAAAAACAAATGTACAAGACGAGTTACAGAGAGAAAAGCCAAGAATGATTTAAGTTTGTGTGGACCAATTTAATATCGTTTAAATTAGTTGGTTAAATAGATGATGTTTACAATGTATACAACATAAGGTAGATAAATACAAAGAAACCTAATAAAAGATGTAGCGATCCAGAAAATGCAGCATTATATTCTGCTGGTGTCTAAATTTTTTTGTTTTCTTTGGGAAACGTCTGCATACTTTTGTATTCATTTAGAATCAAATTCTGATTTTATAAAATAGATAAATCATAAAGTAATAACTTTATAATATAGTTTTTGAATATTCTAAAATTTACTCCTGTTCCTTAAAAGGTTTTTTTTTGAGAGTACAGAATTTTGCTGTAAAAGTAACGAATGGAACTATCGTAAACATTTTCATCACCATTCAAGTTATTCAAAGCAAAGGCCAAAGTTCAAAAGTATGCATTTATTTTCATCTCTGTTTTTTCCTTTTTCTTCCCAATTCTTTGAATTATATCGTTTTGATGGGTGTAGGGGAGGAAAGAAAAAAAGTGTCATATTTTTGCTTTTAAATACGTTAAAACACTTTTTATTGCATTTGAACACATGCTGTTGCTAATGTATCCTATTGTGTTTTAAAAGGAAAATATGTTTTACGCTTTTTCATTATTCTCTTTTATAAAGATGTATTTTTTTTATGGATTTACGAGAATTATATGTTAAACGAACATTTTAAATTGAATTTTATTGATGTTACAGGGAACAAAATTAATTAGTTTTCACTGAAGGTTTGCATATATATTTCGTTTTTATTACATCCCATAAGTTGGATTATAGGGTTGTATGTTGACATTAAAGATAAAAATTATGAGTGTATTTTAAAAGATTTTTTAATTTAAAAAATTCGAAATAAGTTTTTTATGTACTTCCGAGAGAATATTCTTTAACATTATTACACATTTTGGATTTCTAAAAGCTCCTAAGAACCCTAATTAGAGGAAAATTAAATGAAATTTTTGAATTAAAGACACAGGAATATTTTTTAATTTTCATAAAAAGCTTTGTTCTATTTTTTAAATTATCCCAATTAAATTAATTACCGATATTTATTATTGAGGGTCGAAGCACGTCCCAATGGCCATATTATTACCGTTTACTTACCTCTTCAGGAAACTTCTGACAAATATTTTAAATCAACTAAAAATTTTTGTCCAAACAAATATCATTAAATCAAAAATTTTAAAGGCTTCAAAAGACTGGTCGTAACATAAGGCCTATTTCAAAATGCCAATCGAATGCGCATTCTAAGTGAAAGAACATTGATTTGGATGAGTTAAGTATTCCTTCAGTAAGCGAATCAAATCATGCGTTCGATGTTATTAAATAGGCCATTATAATCTACTGAAAAGAGCATTTTTCTTGTTGAACATTTGCAAAAATTTTTGAACCCCGAATACCTTGACTTTTGCTACGTCATCTTTGAAGCAGCAGATCCGGGTGGATTTGATCTTTGAAATATTAAAATGATAACTGCTGATTTTAACGTTATAAGATGATCATAAAACTTTTGCAGGAAGCATTAAATATTCCGTTTATTTTAAACACATCATAATTTTTTAGTACTTTTCTCCAGAATAAAATATTTTTACTACAATGAAACGATATGTAGCACAAAGGTAAAATATATTGTCTTAAGTCAAGCATCTTTAATTTTTTTTTTTTTTTTTGGAAAAATAATGTCAATTACACTAAAATAATCTTGAAGTCATACAAAACTGTGCCAAAAGCTTGGTAAGCTCGGATGTTGTATATAGAGTATGATGCTCCTTATACAAAAACGAATTCGGCAAGATCTTAATTTTTAATTTACGATTAAAACGACATCAAAATTATTAACTCTGCTTAAAAATTAGATCGATGTATCGATGTAGTTAATATTTAGTAATTGAAGTTTAAGCCTCGATATAAAAAGGATATATTAAAATATTATCACAAATTTTTAACTTCTTTGTTGTCGATGCTATTATTGACTGCTTAATTTTTTAGTGACTTTAGCATGTGACATTTAATTTATAAATTAATATTTTTTAGTCGATAAAAAGCAAATTAAAAAGTGATATAAAAATGTGGAAGTAAAAGTGATTTTGGGTTGTTCGCCGATGTACACACATTTTTAACTTAATCAAATCAAAATAAACTAACCGAGTTTTAATTCTTTTTTACTTCTATGCTATCGCAGAGAATATCAACAAATAAGGCTAAAAATATCGCCATTTATTTTAAATATTGCCAAGTATATCGCCCATCGCAATTTTAATATATTTCGAAGGGATTTTTACTACTTTAAATGACCGATATTAATAAAAGTTTATATTGAATTTAAGTTTTAAAGAAATATAGCCAAATATGCTGGGCTCATTGGAGGATCTTGCGTCTTCAATCAATAATTTATGAATTGGCCGCTTGAAAACACCGCTACTGTCTACACTTCTGCTACCCGAATTTCGTCACCGCGGCCTGGAAAAACGTATACTGCTCGGCCCGTCAGTCACTGCATTGGCCGAAGATTCTCGAATTTATAGTTCTTATAATTAATCTCCTGTTTGCTAACATGAAGATTCCTTTAGTGATAATCTGACTTATAGTTTATGAACGATTTTGGCCGAAAAATTAAAAGGAGTTTTTCCTTTCTCTGTAGGTGAATTTGTTTCTAAAATGGTAGGAGACATTCCGAACCATTAATTTATAGATGATTGACCGATATGTTCAATAACATATATTTATATATTTCATTCGAAAGGAAAACACACCAAATTGTAACCACGCCTGCCTTTTTGAACAAATAACCCAGAAAACCTTTAACCAAGAAAGTCAAACACCTTGGTAAACATTGTGATAGGCGCTTCACCTAATGGAGGAGTTAGACGATCAAGTTTTCGCTTTCAACTTTTAATAAATTCACAATATTTATAAATACACTCATAATGTTTAACATACAAACGAATTTGCTTTCGATTTTTTACGTTTAAGAAAACACCTGATTGCAGTAATTCTGATCTTTTGAAATAAAATTGCTTTCAAGTTGTGTAAAGCCTACTTCACAGCTCTTAATTTAAATAAATATTAACCAGCACTTTATATTAAAAATTTGAAAAGAAAGCTTGATCGTGTGCTGCAGGGTAAAAGGCTCATGTAGAGAATAAGTTGTACAAATAAACTGGCTCTTTTGCCAGAAAAATATACATTTAGATTAGATTGCAAACAACTGATTCATCATCTTTAACTTTAGTGGACAAAAAAACAGGGAGTTAGTTTTGTTGCTCATAAAAGATAACAGTTACAATAAAAAATAATTATTTGTTTAAAACTGTTTACATTTAATTTAGATGCATGTTGCAGAAATCTGTTAAACTTTTTTGGATAATATTTACAATTTGAATTCATTTCTTAAATTTTTACTGCGCAATTTAAACAGTGTGGTATTTTGAAAAACGGAAGAAAAATTAACCGTTAGTATTTAGGCAGGTTTCCCTTATTTTTAGCCCTTTTAATTAACAGGCATATGCGTTTGTATAATCTCACTGATTGTTTGTCAAAATTTTAAGCTTTAAACACGATATAGAAGGGTTAAGTTGTCACTTCGAAATATTTTTTTAATTTTAAATTTCTTTCATTGAAAAGATAATTTAGTATCTGTGTTATTTTGTTGGATAATTGTAATCTTTTTACCACAATTCATGTCTTCAGAGTCTTTTGAAATTGTCATTTCGAACCTCTTTACATTAGTTTTAAAAATTAAAGGAAGTCCCCACACATCATACATGGTTTTTACGTGTATTTTAAGCCGTAAAGGACACCACTCAAAAATTAAAAAAAAACTCACTATAGCTCCCAAAAGCAAAAGGTAATACAAAAATAAATCTAAAAATCAAAGGGTGTCCCTATAGGTCATGTAAATAAACCTTAATGGCTCTATGTTGTGAACCGTTATAGAACCGTTATAGAAAACGACCATTAGAATACCAAGTATAAATATTCAATATTGTTGTCTGTTTAACGAACTAATTTGATAAATAAGAATGCAAGGAATATTCACAATCAATCAATATTAAATTGATTTGACGAAGTGAACACCTAAGACAAAGTTTTGTTCATTGTTTTTATTATTAATTATATATGAATGTTTTTTTTTTTTTTTTGACCTTTTTTAGTTAATTTTTGTTTTCTAATTTTTTAAGCACTAGGTCAGTTTATAAATAATAACAAATGTTTATTTATATTTTCAATATTTCGCCACACCTTTGGGTGGCATCATCAGGAAACAGGAAACAAAAATTAAATTTTCTTTTTTTTTTTTAAATAACAAATTTAAAATGAAATTATTTTTTCAAACAAAAACAGAAAAATCAAAAACCAAACGACAAAAAACTCAAATATTTAAAATTTACATTCTTATAAATTTAAAACTCAAAAAACATTCAAGTAAAATAACTCAAAAATTTTAAACATTTACATTCTTATAAAAATTTAAAAAACAGAAAACATTTAAATTATTTAAAAATGTTAAAAAACTTAATTCAAATACATTAACATTTCTATCGTGAAAGTTTATGTTAATGTATTTGAATTAAGTTTTTTAACATTTTTAAATAATTTAAATGTTTTCTGTTTTTTAAATTTTTATAAGAATGTAAATGTTTAAAATTTTTGAGTTATTTTACTTGAATGTTTTTTGAGTTTTAAATTTATAAGAATGTAAATTTTTGAGTTATTTTACTTGAATGTTTTTTGAGTTTTAAATTTATAAGAATGTAAATTTTAAATATTTGAGTTTTTTGTCGTTTGGTTTTTGATTTTTCTGTTTTTGTTTGAAAAAATAATTTCATTTTAAATTTGTTATTTAAAAAAAAAAAAAAAAGAAAATTTAATTTTTGTTTCCTGTTTCCTGATGATGCCACCCAAAGGTGTGGCGAAATATTGAAAATATAAATAAACATTTGTTATTATTTATAAACTGACCTAGTGCTTAAAAAATTAGAAAACAAAAATTTTATTATTAATTGTATAATACTTTTGTACTTGCTTTCTGCTAACCGTCAATTAAGCAACGAACAATTTTTATCTTTTTTTATAAAATTTCTTAGTATTTTAAATTAAAAAGAGAGAAATTTCCACCAGTTTCAGGATAAAGATTTGAAGTAATGTCTATGTATTTGAGTTCTTTATATATAATTCAGATTACAAAACGTATCTCCTTAAGGTTTTGTTCTTGAATATAAATTAAAAATAACTTTTTTAAAATAAAATTATCAATGACATCAACACTTATTCCACAAGAATTATCTTGAATAATAAAAACAAATTGCAATATTAACAAATATGTTTAATGTTCTATAACATACACACAGATACTTTAAATAACACAGACGAGACTGCAACAACCGTTATAAAATGGAATAGAAATAAAACTTACTATGGAAAACATTAATTTGTAATTAAAAAAGGATACACTGAATTGCTTTTGTATGCAAAGTAACATTCAAAACTGCACACATTTATGTGCACAAGCGAACAGAGTCCTTAGAAATTCAAACTTTGTAAAAACTTTTGCACTTTAGCTGCAGTTTTTTGTTGTTATAAATGAATAAATATTAAGTCAAGGATACATCAGCTTGTTAAGAGAGAAACAGAAATAAGTAAAGACCCTCGTATATTACTGTCTTAGCAGTTGCAGTGGAAACAATGAAAATGACACATTAAGAAAAAAAAAAAAAAAAACAAAAAGAGAACAAAAAACTAAAAACATATTTTAACTAATAGCTGGCGTCAGTTTTATGTAACGACATGAGTACACTGTCATGTCTTGCAGAGTTTAAACAATTAGGGCAGGGTTATCCAACTCTGTGAGTTTCAATGAACTCTAGAAAATTGTTTAAATGGTAAAATAAGGTACAAAAAAGTGTAATCAAGTTGCTAGTTTTTTATCAGCTCTTGATAGATTTCTCTTTTATAATGAATGCAAAATTAATTTCGATTTCAAAGCGATTTTTTAGAAAACTTTTAATATTTTTTTGAGGTTGGATAATCAAAAAAATTACTCACGAAAAGGAAAAAATTAGATGGAAATGGAAAATTATAAGTTTTTTTTTAATCTTACGAGATGGCATATAAAACTTGTTATAAATCTTTAAATAATAATATTTTATGAAAATAGTAATTAATAATGTCCAAATGATAATGGGTATAACAGATCAATATCTTATTGAAATTAATTTTTTTAAATAAAATAAAAAAAAAATATTTTTCCACTGATTTCTCCAACTCAGGTATAAGACAAACTATTGAAAATCAAAAGAAGCAATGTTTTATCATTAATTCTCACTTACAGTAGATAAAACGATAAAGTTGATAATAAGTAGCCACAGCGAAGATTATAATTTACCGGATGAAGATGTGTGAGAAATCTCTGTGGTTTAATATTGTTTTCCATCATTATCATAATTACTTTATCTCGACAAAATTTTGCTAAACAGCCACCAGTATTAAATTCAATAATTTCCTGGCGACTACATCCAACATTGCGAGACATCCACACAGAACACACGCAGTTGTTACACTTTTAGCAACAGAGTTCAAATGTTCATATGTATGTGCACAGTTTTAACCAAACAGTAGTAATAGGGGCCCTCTTTGGTCAACTGTAGACATAGCCTTCTTTATTTTCTTTTTCAGCTCTTCTAAAGGACAAATTTAGAAGGCTGATTTAAGGTCTGATTCGAAATTTAGCATTTGTGCTTTTCGGCAATAGAAATTTATATTATTTAAATAATACAAAATTTATTTAAAATAATAAATTTTTAATAGAAAATTTTTATAGATAAAAAATATGAAAACAAAATTTAAACAAACAAATTTTTTTTAACTGATCCTGAATTTAATTATTTATAACAGCTGCAATACTTGGAAAACACGAGCTATAGTTACATGAGTTATTTATACAAAATATTAAAGAAAAAACAAACAAACAAAAAAGTCAGCCAAATGCATGTTAGACTAATACACAAAAGATTCTGTACCATAAACGGGTCACGCTTTAAAATTTAGTTTATTTATTTTATTGGTTGCTGTTGCAAAAATTAAAGTGTCTTCCTGTTACTGTTCAAAAGATAATTAATAATAATAATTAGGAATGAAACCAATTGTGATCAAATGAAAAAAATCAATATTTTTTTTTTTTAATTGAGGTTTTAGCAATCGAATCGATTCAACGGCTGTTAAAGCTAGAAAACAAGAAAAACCGGCCCAAGAAGAAAAAAGTTCCCCTCAGAAGAACTAATTCTACCTCTGAAAAATGCAAGTTTTTTAAATTTCTCGTCATTTTGTTTAGCATTTGCAACTTTTAAGGTCAAAGAATGTTTAAAAACATAAATTTGGACTCAAGAGATTCTAAAATGCCATTTTGATGTGTAATAAAATATTATTCCCTCCTCCCAAGAATATCTTTACATATCTTTATCTGAAAATAATTATTTTATTCACGTAGTAACTTATTTATTATTTATTGTAAGGATAAATTTTATTAAAAATTATAACAATTTATTTAAATGAACTTTATCTTTGCACTAAGATGTTAATGAATGCCATACCCTTCTTCGTCTGATTCTTCAAAAAGTCTAAATCCTCTTCAGCGTTAAGTACAGGTGGGAGCATGAAAAGTGGGGTGGGTCATATACTGGTAAATAGTGGGCTAGGCGTAAAAATGCACATTATATTAAAGTAGAGATCGTAAGTTTTGTAGTGGTATATAACATTTTTAGGATCACGATTTAGATCACCCTCAAAAATGTTTTAACTTTTTTTTTTCAAAAAAATTAACAAAAAAAATTCTTTTTTTTAATTTTGAACCACATTTTTTATCATAAAATTCTTAAACAAAATTTTTCTAAAAATTATTATAAGTATATAGAATTTAGAGAAAAAAAATCAATACAAAATCTTTATTCGTTTAGCCACAAATAATTATATTGCAAAACTTTCAAAATGGTATTAAGTCAATTAAAGCGTATGCGATTTTATCAAACTTTTCTGCCCCAAAACGACAAATCTCAAGCAAAATCCCTGAAAATTCGCAATACGATACAAAATTTTAACTTTAAATTTATCGTGCTATTTTCCCGGTATTGATTATTGAAGGTGAAAGCACGTCTCGATGGCCATTTCGCTATCGCTTACTTAGCTCGTCAGGAAACTTCTCACAAATATTTTAAATGAACTAAAGATTTTTGTCCAAACTATAAAGAAAAGACAAAAATCAAAGTTCAAGCAAAAACAACAATAATCAACTTTGATTTTATTTTTCTTTATACACTGCATACGGCAGACTTTTTTTCTGCTCTTTTATACAGTTTAAAGATGTTGAAAAATAAAAAAAAATCTTTAGTTCATTTAAAATATTTGTGAGAAGTTTCCTGACGAGCTAAGTAAGCGATAGCGAAATGGCCATCGAGACGTGCTTTCACCTTCAATAATCAATACCGGGAAAATAGCACGATAAATTTAAAGTTAAATTATATTATTAATTATTCCCGTGTTTTTAATTTTTGAATACAAAATTTTGTTATCTGTCCAACTGCGTACTTAATTTTTTACATTTCTTAAAATTAATTTTTGACCTGATGTCCAGCTAGATTGGCAAAATACCTTTAAATGCGATGACGAGTAGTCGAACGAAATGTCAAATGATAGACTGTGAACTTTGTTTGGAAATGAATGAAATGAAATTTTGATATGCGGTAAAAAATCATCACATAAATTTCGATTAAAAATAACGGTGTTAAACTGTTCTTTAAAATTAGGAAACAGAAAAACATTTTTCTTAAATATAAATGTTAGTGAAATCAAGAAAAACTTTAAAGATTTTGGGAAAGTTTTAAAGCCCTTCTATTAGAACCGTAAGGAATTGAAAGGAACAAAAGAAAGTAAAAGTTAAATAAATTCTAAAGCTGAAACGATATTGATCTGTTAATGTTGGATCTGTCTCAATGTGATAAAAATTATTCTATCAAATGTAAAAAATTCAAAGGAATAAACGTAAAAGTCTGTCCTCTCAGGGCAAATTGTTTCGTTTTCAACTTCATTTTATTATTTGTTTTTGTAGCGGCCAACAAGTGTCTAGCTATTAAGGTTTCAGGCAGGGTTACGACGATCAACTTGCAAAGTAATTGAACAAAATTAAATTCTATTTTTTTCCTTTTTTTACGCTTTCGTCATGAACACAAAATACAAAAGAAAATCAAAAGAAGATCAAAAAGGGCTATTTACAGAAGGCCTCTTGAATTTCACCCCTGAGCAGTTATTAAGCATTAGAAACACATAAACTAAACAATATTTGATGAACTTGTTGCATGGCATTTTCTTTCTTTTTTATTTTTTGTTTAGTACTCAATCATTTACTTACACACACATACATCCTTAACACTTAACGTACATACATAAATATTTATACAAAACTCTTAGATTTCTTAAAACAAGAGGAAGAAGGAAGAAGGAAGAAATTGATGTTTTTATGAAAGCTTAATAATTTCATACTGTGTTGCATATGATTTTACCAATTTACTTATTTTTTTTAAATGTTTTTTTTATGAAGCAGTTTTAAGAGTGTTTAAAAAATATATTTTGTTTCAGAGAGCTAATTAAAAAGCAAAAATTTTTTAACAGCATTCAAAAAGTGTAGGATCGTAAAAATCTGTCTAACACTTGAATATTGTGTTTGTGTTAAAACTTGTTAAAAGATCAGATAGTAAAGACCGGTAATAAACACGTTTAACTTTTCAGCTCTTTTATATTATCTGTGTTGTTAAAATTTTAATTTAAAGTTTTTGGGTTTTACTGTCTACGGGCGCATTAAGTGAAAGATTAAATGTAAAAGTATTACTAGTTCCGTCATCAGGCCACAAAATATATGTGTCTATAGAATATTATGGTTGAAATTTTGAAAAAAAAGTTTGGTGAATTATAAATATGAAAAGTTCATATACGTAGAAGATCATAACACATCTAGACAAACATTGACTATCTTGATTATTCTCTAAATAGTGTAATTGTTTCAATAGTAAAGTTTTTTGTTGTTTTATTTTTGGTGACTCACTACTTTGCTTATAGCCCTATCAACGTTAGTCCATCACTCAGAAAACTACATTATAGGCAGGAAGATAGTGAAAGAAGAGTCTGTTGTTATTTGATTTAAGCTTTAAAATAATAAAAGGCCTCTAAGAGAATTTTAATTAGTTAAAAATTGTACGGCATTAAAAAGGCATGTATTCCAAGCGACAAGCGTTTTGTAAGAAAAAACTGAGCGATTCATTTTATTTGTAGCATTTTTCTGAGTGAAATAGATACCATTTTGCGTCAATAAAGCTGATTATATCGCTATGTAACTTAAACTTCTTTGACAAAACAGAAGACCTATTATAGTATTACTCGTAATATCAGCCCATTTTTTTTTAGATCGTAAGCAGACGTATCAATCATGGTTTGGCTAACGGCCAAACAAATCGTGTAACAGGATTTCTTTGTAAGCCTGATATAATGGAAATGTGTATAGCCAAAATAACATATAGAATGTACACTTATTGCTAAAGCCGACTTTGCTTTAATATCAAGCAAATGGAAGCAAAGTTAATATCGTTAAGTAATTTGTTCGACTAAAAATATTTCAAAGTATAAAAATGGGTAATAATTTTCAGAGTTCGTTTTCCCTTTTCTTATATTGACGTATCATTTGCAACATTCCAACATATTCTAACTGCATGACGTCGCCAATCCATTAAGACTCGAATAAGTTATTTAAGCTACATGAGTTCGAAATTATATTTTTGGAATATTTACTGCCACTGTTCAAGAACGGACAGTGGTGGCTGGTTTCAGCCAAATCAGAGTTAAACAACTTTGTCAAAAGATTAGCTTTGCGTGCAGACTCAGAGAATGTTTGTTTTCTTTTTATAGCTTTCACCACAAAAGGGGTACGAGTATAAGTAAGTTTGTCATTCCGTTTGTAATTTCTACAATATCCATTTCCAATTCCATAAAGTGTATATATTTTGAATTCTCATGAATAGCAAAGTCGATTGAATGATGTCCGCTTGTCTGTCCGTGTTAGTGTTGAAATCAAGTTTGCCAAGGCACTAGATAAGCTAGAGAAAATTTAAATACGCCAATCGAGCAAGAGCGGTTCATGTCCATCGATGCAGCGGGCAAAACACCACGCCTGCCTCTAAATTTTCCATATCATTTGGAACAATGAAGTAACTCCAATCAAAAAAAAATATATGGGGCCATAGAGAATTAAGAAAAACGTCAAATAAAATTGGCGCTCGCCCATATTTTTTAAGTTATGGGCCTCTAACTTTTCACAGAAAAGTACGATTGTGCAGCATATTTTTTAAAATGTCAACATGGGTAACATTTTAAAGCTTTTGAAGAGATCTTGAAGGAAATATTAAATTTTTAAAAAAATGCTTAACCCACTAGGAACCAATGACATTTTTATGTTTTTACTGTTTTTTTATTGTAGTTATTTTACTGCACTAGGTGAACATATATGGTAAAGGGTATATAAGATTCCGCATAACCGAATTTAGTATTCTTAATTGTTTTTTAATATATTTTGTTTTACAGGGAGACAAAGATAGATTTTAGTGAAAAAAAAAAACGTAGGAAGGCTTCATTTACATCGTCGGCTCGCCTAAGTGAACTACCCTAAGAACGTTTTCTCATTGATTACAATTCAAGACGTCAGCCTCTAAACTCAAGAAATTTTGACTTGTTGGAATAAATAGAAAAAAATTCAGCTTTGCCTGCCTTCCGAAATATTTATTTTGGCACAGCGGGATTTCTTCTACGGTAGACCATAAACCATTGTAAGATTTTTTTTATTTGTAGATTTACTTACTGCCTTCTGCTCATAAAATAAATTTATTTACGCATTGAAGTAATTTATTGCGTTATGGCCTCATAAATGAAAATTCTGCTGTATTTTTATTTTGTTATTGTTGCTCTTTTCATGTTGTGCATGTGGTTTGCATTAAGTTTTATTTTCGTGGACAGACGTTGTTAAAAAAGCTTTTATCTCTTCATTAATTTTAATGACAGCGTCTCGTGTGCCTGTGTAATGAATTCTTAACTTTGTGCTCAGGAGATGAATTTTATAAATTGAATTTTCTTTAATAAATAAAAAAGTCTTAACCCGAAATAATTTTCACGTTAATTCATAAATGTGTTGAATTTTTAATGCATTTCTTTTCCAGAGACAGATTTCAAGGAGCGTTTAATATCTGCAGTTAAGAAAGAAGTTAAACAGTTAATGGAAGAAGCTGTTACTAAGAAATATGTACACGAGGAAAGTACGACAGTTACTCAGTTGTGTGCTGCCGTGGAAGCTTGTTTAAGTCAAGGTTTAAGACGCCGTGCTTTGGGTCTATTTAAGACTTCATCGACCACAGCTTTGCTGCATAAAGTTGCCAAACTTTGCTCAGATGCAGAACACATTAGTAAAATGGTGCAGGATATCGAGGCAAATGATCCAAATAAACGTTCGTCGTCGAGTAGCGATAGTTTTAATCGGCCGCCAATGATGAAAAAAGGAAGCAGCAGTTCCGTTACCAGTACCGTAAGCACCAGTTGTTCGAGTATATCATTGGCTTCAATGAAGTAAGTATTGATTCGATTTCAATAAAACAGAATTTTATAAAATCTCTTTTAAGATATTTATGGATACGTTTGGCTCTGTACGAAAAACGTTTAGTAAAAATCATAGAATTCCTTGTGGAAAATGCCACATCTTATTATGAACGTGATTCGTTAGTGGCCGACCCAGATTATGGCTGCATCTTAAGTTCGCTTCTGGTCGGGCCTTGTGCCTTGGAATTTACAAAAGCGAAAACAGCTGATCACTACTGGACAGATCCCCATGCAGATGAATTGTTACAAAGACATCGCATAAGTTCGGGTAGAAGATCATCTTCAGTCTCATCAAGAGCGCCAATAATCAATTTTAAAAGAAGTTTAAACACAAGTACAGATGAAGCAAATACTGGCACATTTAAGTCTATAGCATCTTGCACAGTCGCCAAGGATTATGTAGAGTCTTTACATCAGAATTCTCGAGCGACATTATTGTATGGAAAAAATAATGTCCAAGTGTTGCCGGTGAGTAAAAATGCTCGTCATTCTATCCCTTTTCTTAAAACAGTTTTTTTTTAAATTAAATTTTATAGAAGGATTGTAGTGAACCGATGTTGGGCTATTTGAGTCTTCATCAACATATACAAACATTAACCATCAAATGGACTCCCAATCAGTTGATGAATGGCTATCAGGAATCTGAAGAAGAGGTCGACAAAGAACACTATTGGATTTATGCTTTAAATATCAATGTAGACGATATTGTTTATGTGCATTGTCATCAGAACAGAGGGGAAGATAGTGGAGGCACTGTTATTCTAGTAAGTCAGGATGGTTTGCAACGTCCTCCTATTATTTTTCCCGAGGGCGGGCATTTGCAACAGTTTTTAAGTTGCTTAGAAACCGGACTGCTACCCCATGGCCAATTGGATCCGCCTCTGTGGTCTCAACGAGGCATTGGAAAAATATTTCCCTGGCCAAAGAGTGTACGCAGGCGTATATTGCCCTCAGTAATGGAGTCTTTTGATGAGACACCCATCGATTATGTTTTTCGCATTGTCAGCAAAAGTAAACATGAAGAATTTGGTAAATATTAATGCGACTTAAGTCGGGAAGGCAATCAGTTTTTCATTATAGTTTTAAATTATAGCGGCGGCACATTCAATATTGGATTTTGTTCGAAGTGCACCACGGCGTGCGCAATTGAGTAGTTGTTCTACAACAGGCAGTAGTGATTGCTCAAGCAAAAGTATTTCGATGGATCAATATCCCTTAGACTCCCCGTTGCCACAAACCAATCAAAACGCTAGTATTGAAATGGTCTGCTCTACAATGAAGAGACAAATAATTTCAAGAGCATTTTATGGATGGTTGGCCTATTGTAGACACTTGTCCACAGTTCGTACTCATCTTTCGGGTTTGGTCAATGGACGCATAACACCAGAAAGTAAATTTTTAAATATTTAATGCAAAAACCTTTAATTGTTTTAATCAATTATTTATAGTGAAAGCTGATGAAGATGGCTTAACGGTTGCAAAATGGAGAGAGTTAAATAAAAATGGTGCAGCTGACAATGCCGAAGAAGTCTTTCGCTTGGTTTATTTTGGTGGAGTTGCTCCTGAGTTGAGAAAAGAGGTTTGGCCATATCTTTTGGGTCACTACACATTTGGCACCAGCGTGGAAGAACGCCAGAAATTAGATGAAACCTGCAAACATTATTATGAGACCACAATGAGCGAGTGGTTGGCAGTCGATGCTATAGTCCAGCAAAGAGAGAAAGAAAAGACTGCCAGGGCTGTAGCAAAATTAAGCTCGGGCAGTAATAGTGGTCAGGAAAAGACGGTACGTCATGTTGAATTAGAAACTGGAGACTTGGAGAATGAAGTATTCGAAGATATTTCCGATATATCTGATCCTGGTGAATTGGAATTCGAGGAAGAGCATGGCCAAACCGTAGAAATGGCCTCAATTAGCAATACAGGCCATTTAACAGTGAAACCAATACCAAGAGCTATGAAAACTAGTACAGACTCGGGCAATGTTGATGACAACACTGATGATTTAAATATGGAAGAGGAAGGAGAGCAGCAATCAAAATTTGCGGCCCCTTCTCCTCTTCTGAAAGATGAAGAATCTGTAAGGGAAGAGTCCTCAGCCAACATCAATGCTAGCGATAAAAGTACACCTTCAACCTCATCGTATGAGGCCGTAGGAAACAGTTTTGTAGAATGTAAAGTTGATAACAAATTCATTCTTAGTCCTGAGTACCTGAGCGCCGATGATTTTGAAGAGCATTTAAGAGATGAAGCTTCTTCAGAAGTTGGGCCGGACGCTACGGATCAAGCGAAAGATTTCAAAACAGCGGTCATTATTACAAAGGCATCAGTGGATGTTGTGAATTGGGATGCCAGTTCGAAGTTACTAAATACATGCATGTCACCTGTAGAAGAGCAACCCAATACAAAGGTGACTGATGCTTTGCAGGAACCAAAGTCCGCCTGTGTATCACCAGCCAGCTCAAACGGTGGAGTTTATAGTGTCAGTTGATTTATTAAAATATAAAACCTGTCAATATAAACTTTAAACATATTTCAATTGTATCATCTACACATCCCGGCCACACTAAACATTTTTGTGAAAAGTATTTAATACTTCAAAAGATTTTTACTATTTCTACATAATTATTAAAATTTAAGAAAATGTATCGGGTGATTAAATTTTGAGGGCCGATGCTGAATGTAAACCACACCTAAACGTCAAGTTTTTTCTGCATTTAATTCGACATTTCTTAATTTCAGACTTAACTCAATTTGTTATTCAGGCTTATAATGAAAATAGGCGTTCAAATCAAAATGCATATTGTGCACTTTGTCAATTTAATCATCGAAATGTGCGTACAATCGGAAAAATTGTGCGAAAATTTAAGCAAACTGCGTCTATAGGAGATGTGAAAACACCAGTGCATGCTCGTACAGCTCAACTCGACGCCTTGCCCAACAATCGTGAGATGATAACGAATTTTTTTATGGCCTGAATTAGAGGTTATGGATATGGACGATATGAGGTTTCAACAAGACGGTGCCACTTGCACACAGCTTCTTGCGCGACAAAACCAGTGGCGGTGTTATCTCACGTGGTGCCGACGTCTATTAGCCGCCAAGATCATGTGAAATGACACCGTTGGACTTCTTTCTTCAAAATTTTAAGAGCTCAAGGATGAGATAATTCGGCATATTAACGGCATAGAAACTCAATTATGCCTCAATGTAATTAAAAATTAGGAGCTTCGGATGGAGGGGTGGCGCCGAAGTCTCGGCGACTTTTTGGCCGATAATTTGTGTTTTATTTAAAATCAACATCGGCCCTTAAAGTTAAACCACCCGTTATAAAAAACTCAGAAGTTTACAATAAGTTTTAATTTTATTTAAAAAAAATATTATTAATTACACAGCAGATGCAAAGATCTTAAATTTACAAAACTCATTTATGCATTTTCTTCTTATTTAGTATCGTTTAGTTATAGATCGGCTATTATTTCTTGATAATTATATTAACAATATTTTTTAAATTCATTTATTATAGAGCGAATTGCTGGAACAATTTGGATTGAACTTGCATCGTATTGAAAAGGATGTGCAGCGATGTGACCGAAATTATCCTTACTTTGCCAATGAAAATCTAGATAAACTTCGAAATGTTATATCAACGTGAGTAGTATAAAAGATATCGACCTGGTTAAAAATGTTTGAATTACTTGATCAATAAAAAAAAAAAAAAAAAATGAAAGAAAACTAAATTTTTCACTTAATTCTCACTGATTGGGAAAAATTTATATTTTTTCCTCTAACGAACACGATTGTTTAACTCGGGAACAAACTGACAATAGATTTGATAGGACTTTTGATACTTTTTATTGAAATTTTATATTTCCATGATTTTTTTTAAACCATTATTTTGTATTATAAATGAAGAAAATTTTTAGCGCATCAACTTTGCGGAGTGGCGGTCAAATTTCTATTAAACCAAGAAAGAATGATACTATTTACATGAAATGTTTAGATGTCAGACAGATAATTTTTGGAAGTGTCGATTATGGCTAGACACGCAACACAATAACAATTTGTTATCGGTATAAATTATACTTTTTTTTTTTGTAGATGGGCAAAACCAGCACCAGTAAAATTGCAGTAAAAATATATTTACTGATAATTACTTGAAATTTACTGGCAATGAAAATTAAATTGTACTTTTGCTCAAAATTTACTGACCATTACATCAGTTAAAAATTACTGTGCTGATTTACTGTCTGACTGTCTGAGATAAATTTTCCTAACCTCAATTCATGTACTTACACATTGCCATTTACGAACGAATATTTTTCTGCGAAAAAAAGACAACGACCAATTTAGATCTTACCGCTAGATTTTTAAGTAGCAAATTTAAAGGTGATTGTAAGAATATTTTAAAAATATTTGATAACAGCCCTGAATTATTTTTCTTTGGTGTAAAAATAGTAGAAGTTGCCGCCAGCATCGATTGTTTTAAAAAAACTAAAATATTGATATTTATAAAATTTTTAAATTAAACTTCAATTTAATTGACTTACCATTTTATTATTAGGATTTGAATTTTTGTTGGAACAAAACACTGCATTTAATAATCGTAAGATTTTATATTATTTTTTTAAGTTACGTTTGGGAGCACCTGGACATTGGGTACATGCAGGGAATGTGTGATTTAGTGGCACCACTTCTCGTTATATTCGATGACGAATCGTTGACATATAGTTGCTTTTGTAAACTAATGGAACGCATGATTGAGAATTTTCCAAATGGTGGAGCCATGGATATGCATTTTGCTAACATGAGGTAACATCATCATAAATTTCCAATAAGAAAAAAATAGCATGAGTTAAATTTTTCTCATACAATTGCAGATCCCTGATACAGATACTTGACTCGGAAATGTATGATCTGATGGACTCAAATGGCGATTATACACATTTCTATTTTTGTTATCGCTGGTTTTTGTTAGACTTCAAACGGGAGCTGGTGTATGATGATGTATTTTCCACCTGGGAAGTCATTTGGGCGGCAAAGCATGTCGCTTCAGGCCATTTTGTATTATTTTTGGCGTTGGCCTTATTAGAAACTTATCGGGATATTATTTTATCAAATAGTATGGATTTTACAGATGTCATTAAGTTTTTTAATGGTGAGTTAAACTGATAGAGTATTTTTGTAGATGTAAAATATTTTGAAATTTCATTTTGTAGAAATGGCAGAACGACACAATGCCCAGTCTATATTGCAATTGGCTCGCAGTTTAGTGTTGCAGTTGCAGATGATTATTGAAAATAAATAAATTTTAATATTTAAGCATTAAAAATCCTTTTGCATGTAAATTAGAATAATGTTTAGTAAAAATTCACAAGTAGAGGCCAAAATCAAATAAAACTTCCTGTAGTTGTAGTAATAAAAAAAACTAACAATTTTTTTTCTATTTTTCTTAGTCTGCTATAACTTTCTTCATACTAAAAATAAATTTTTTTTATTAATGTGTTAAGCATTTTAATTATACAAAGTAAAGAATAATCATTTTTATAAAAAAAGTTCACATTTAATTAAAAATTGAATATGATGAATAAAAATAATTGAAAAGGATTTTAAAATCACTAACAAGTCCTTTCCCACAACATTTAAGTAAAATATTTTCTGATATTACTTATCAAAAGAAAAGGCATTTGTAGAATATGAAACAATTTGCTCAAATTAAAAACATATTGAAGAAATCTTATTAAATGTTCGTGAAGGCAGTTTTCATATCAAAATTTTACGGAAAAAACAAGGAATTTATTTTTAAATACGATTTAAATAAAATACTTTGTACGAACTAAACAGGAACAAAATATCTAAACAGAAATATTTTATTATCTACAAATGAACTACATTAAATATTCTATACAAGCAAACTACATTTTTTTTTAAAAATAAAATTTTTTCCAAAAAAAAAAAAAAAAAAAAATATTTATTCGTAAATAAGCAAAACTTAAAAAAATCAATATCCTTAAGAGACTGTTACAGAAATTCCTTTTTATTCTAATACAAACAAATATTTATATCAATGTACTATACTAAATATCTTTTATTATATATATAGAAACTATTTATCAAAAAAAAAAAAAAAAAAAAAAAACAGTAAATGTGTCCTTGTGTACCTTAGAAAACAGGAAATAAAATTGTTTATACCCAGTTCTTTAATTTTTTAATTATCAAATTAATTAATTAATTTTTATTTCTGTGACTATAAATATTTATTGAACGTTAAGGCAAAATTTGTGTATGAGTTTTTTTTAACATAAATTCTTTTTTTATTTCATTTAAATTGAATAAAGAATAAAAACTGGTTACTTGAAATTAGCAAAAATTTTTATTAAATAAAAAAAAAACCAACTGGAAAATATGTAGTTTTATTTATTATTCGATGGAGTATTTTTAACTATAATTGAGATATAATAACATGAGCCGTAGCCAGAATTGTCAAAAAAGATTGGAATACAATCGTTAAACTTTCCAAAAGCTTCTTCAAAATGCCAAAATTCGTAACTTTTGTAGACGCTGCCACAAAATAAATTGATATTACTGAAAAAGTACTTGTTTCATTATTTGAGACAAGAAGTACCCGTCTCTGTTAGCCGTTTTTCTTAACATAACAATTCGGTTTTACAAACAAGGGTTACAAATGATGCCATAATTCTATTAAAAAAATAGTTTAAAATAAACAAAAAAGTAATGTTTCTGAAGTTTTACTCTGTTAAAAGGTAACGAAATGTATGTTGCTTTTTGTTAAATAACAGCAAAATTTTTCGAGCAACAATTTTTTCCAATTACTAAGTAATATGAGCTGCCCTAAGTTCTTTGTTTGAACTTCCGAAAATTGTTAGCAACTTTACTTATTCCGCATTAAAATTTTGACAAATCGCTAGTAGCGGCAGTACTTGAAATATGCAATATTGTCTACTGTTTTTACAATTCCCCAAAACGTCACATTTGCATTCTAAAGAAGTGGGGCAAGCAGCACGATTTGTTTTGAATTGGTTAAATCACTTTCTTTAAAAGATTAAGCTTCGGTAATAAAAACAAATTTGAGGCTTATTTGCATTAAAACTTCTACATGAAACGACTGACAATTTTCCCTTAACTAATTTTATTGAAGAGCGAGAGTATGTACTTTTTTCCAATGGGTGTGTGGTGACAATTTTTCCCAGTTGAATACTAATACAATAGCTGTGTAAATGATGGCTGAAAAAATAATAAAAACCTTAAAAACTATGAGTCGTTAAAGTTCAATAATAATACTTAATTCGTATTTTTAGACAAGAAGTATGTACCAGAGAACTGCAAGAGTGTCTGTTTTTAATACTCTAATTATACTCATCTTAAATGCGGTTGCGGTGTGATCGCCACCGCATTTCTTTTGTGCGAGTATTTACTATACCCATTCCATTTGAGTATAAGTGTCTAGCAAAAAATGTTTGCGATGCTGGCTTTGCTTTATTCGTACTCATACTCACAACAAACACCAAGAGAGAGATTTTAACGTATGTAGTGAGAGGAAAACAGAGTTATCAGATCAGAATTATTAAATCAAACACAATATCAAAAGTTGCCAATGTCTAAAGTAGCTAACATACATACTTCTTTGAAATTATGAAAGTTTATTTAAAATGAAAAATTTATTATTCGGAATCTTTTAAAATTTAATTACTTTACTTTATTCGTGCTTGATTCCTTCAAATATAAATATTTCATGATATTCTCATGAAATATTTATTATTTTAAACTAAACTACAAAATGAAATGTATTACTGCGGGGAAAGCATATCCATATGGCCATTTCACTATTGCTCAAATAGCTCATCAGTGGATTTTACCCAAATTTTGTATAGAAAAACAGAAAGTCTTATATCAAAAGCCAAATTGATTAAATGAGAATTCCATTGAATCAATAAGACAGAAGACAATAACAACTCAAAAATGTTCTACACAAAAACACAGCAAACATTTAGTAACTATTTTTATTTTTTCTTTCATTTTTCTACATAAGGGATCCCATTGGGAACCATTCATATGTATTTGAAAGATTCAATGAAAAAATAAAAATTGAAAAACAATTTTTATTAATAAGCAAGGTGCACATGCAAATATATCAAAATGAAAAATTTATTATTCGGAATCTTTTAAAATTTAATTACTTTACTTTATTCGTGCTTGATTCCTTCAAATATAAATATTTCATGATATTCTCATGAAATATTTATTATTTTAAACTAAACTACAAAAATAATAAATATTTCATGAGAATATCATGAAATATTTATATTTGAAGGAATCAAGCACGAATAAAGTAAAGTAATTAAAGTTTATTTAATATATAACAGAAAATAAATTAAATAGAATCCGTAAAATTCGCCATATTTTCATTTATTAAAAACACAACAAAAGTTTACTAATAACTCAAGAATAATTCATTGTTTATTATATTACGTTTATGTTAGTTTTTTTTTTTAAGTCACACAGAATAGAAATTTAAAAATTCTAATTGTTAAGCAAATAGATTTTTAAAATTAATAAATAGGTATAAAAGCAATAATTATATTTTAAAAAAATAAAATATGTAAGCTAAAAACTTTATTGCAATTTTTATTTATGAGGTCTAATGAGATTCAGTCAATGCAATATTACATCTGCGTATATACAGTTTTGTTTAAAACTAAAAAAAAAATGAAGTAATTTTCCTTTTATTCACGGGTTCGAAAATTAAATTTATTTTTTATTATTTTGTTTTCCTAAATACCGTTAGTAGCACGTTCATGACAACAAGGCGCATAAACTGAAAATATTTGTTCATAAAAAACAGCAACAAAATAAGTATACCTGCTTTAAATAGTGTAAAAAATAGTGCATTTTATTCATTAAATATGTGTTGTATTTCATACCTATGAAAACGGTTGTTGTCTGTTTTTCTGCTTATAATGTTTAAGCAATAGATTTGATCAAATTTTGTTTTTTTTATTGTTTATAAATAGATTTAATAATGATTATTTGACCCTTTTTTTTATTAAATTATTTTCTATTTTCTTGAGCTTTGGGTCCTTATATTTTTTAATAATATTTTATTTCAATATTTCGGTACTTTCTGCGTACCTTCTTCAGGATATATTAATTTTGTTTCCTGAAGAAGGTACGCAGAAAGTACCGAAATATTGAAATAAAATATTATTAAAAAATATAAGGACCCAAAGCTCAAGAAAATAGAAAATAAGTTTATAAATAGATCTGCATACAATGCAGTATTTCATAAAACGGCAGTAAAAACTTTAATAGGGTAAAAATGTGGCAACGTTGCTTACAAATAAAGAGAATTAAAAAATTCTCGCGTACGAGTATAACAAATAGTTAAAATTCTGATTGCGATATTTTTGATACTCGTTTTTACAAGAATGGGTAAAATAAACACCACAACTTTTTATTGCGGTGTTTAAAATACTCGAGTATGAAAAGTATAGAGTAAGTATAGAGTAAGTATGCGGTGTACTCATGAGTTGCGTTGTACTTGTGCAGTTCACTGGTTGTACCTCAAATTTATTATTTTTAAATTTCCCTGAAATAAGTACACATAAGCTCACAATTTATTTAAGAAAAATACAAATTTAAAAATGTAACTTTTAATAAAATAAAAGCATGTAACTTAATTGAAGCAAAAACGTAACGTTTTCTTGTCTTCCCCTGGCAACACTGATACATGTACAAACAGTGAATAGTTTAAATAAAAATCGGCATAAGAAATTTTTTCCTACCATAAAGTTTATCTAACCAAAAAAGTTTTTTTTTCGAAAATTGTAAATTTTGGCCAGGGTTTTTGGTCCACCATAGTAAATGAAAGTTTAGTGATTCATTATGTTTTTAAGCACTATCACCAGCAGAAATACACACGAAAGTTGAATCCAGTTTAGCAAATGCTACCAAGCTTTTTTACCTTCTATCATAAACCACAACCATATGCAGGAATACCAACTAAAGTTGAAAAAAATATATAGGGGCCTATTATGGGCACCTTGCGATCTTCGACTTCAGTCGAAAGAGCTGATCGAACGAATATTCATTTGGTATTATGGCGCAAATTCGATCAAAAATAGTGTTATTGTGAATTTTACTCAATTGGATTATTTACCATAGTACATGGTTATCAGAAATTATGCTTCGATGATTCGTCTGATGAAGATGAACGCACGTTGGAATTCGGATTTTTTAGCCGCTTGAACTTTTGTGCATATTCCTTTTGCCTGCTGTGGATTTTTTTACCATTAGAGAAACAAGTTCTTTCAATTGTTGTTTTGTATTTACAACCTAAGAGCTTCATTTAATTAAACTACTTTCAATAAGTTTTAAAAACTGACACAACCCATCGAAAGCAAAATTGATTTCGATTGAAAATTCGTTGCACAAAAAATTTTTTGACGGTGCTACCAACTCAAAATACGAATTTGACAATATATATTCGAATTTCGTTAGCCAGCGAAGATCGAAAATCGAATGCAACTCATAATAAGGGCCAGAGAAAAATCAGAGGCAGGTGCGGTGTTTTGCCTGCTGCCACGAGAGACATGGGCCGATCTTGCTGATATCGAAACTATGATTGATCGATTAACGTACCTTAATTTTCTTTAGCTTAGACGACGGGCAATCGGGGAAGTTATAAACGGAATGACACCTGTGGTAAAGGGTATACAAAATTCAAAAACACATTCGATTTCATAGAGTTGAAATTTTGTTTTCAAATATTAAAAATGTTTTATCTCAATGAATGTTTTTATATTTCGCTCTAAAGTATCTTAAAAATGCTTATTAGGAAGCTGGTGTTTTCCTTTAGGGAAATGCTTATATTCGGAAAATGGCAATAACAATTTAGAGTGTGTTCATTCATGCACTTTTATTGAATCAATATTATGTGTATTGACAAAATTAGTTTGGTTTAGATGCACTTAGTTTGTGTCTGAGACTTGAATTTCAAAATTTTGCTTCAAACACATCTTCTGAATAGTGTTGTATTTGAATTTCTACTCAATATTACATCAATTTCGTACTTATTGCTCATTAAATTACTGAGATTTTGTATGGAATATCGCTGAAGGGGTTTTTTTTTATTCTAATTTTAAGGCACATTAGCTTCTTAGTTAGTAAGTTGAATTTGTAATGTTTACCAAGTTGGCCCCAATAGGCTTTAAAATTGCAATAATATATGAATTAATAAAATAAAGAAAAAAAAAAAATAAAAAAGTACAAGTGGAAAGTTGCTAGATTATAAAACTGACATAAGCACTGAAGTAAAATGCTCTTTTTACGACAAATTTATTGCTCATGGAGGCTTATGTTGAAATGAAAAAAAAATTACAACAAATATGTTTAGAAATAGCCATGTTGGCGACATATCCTGAACTTCCATGCTATTATCCATTACCCAACAATCAAGCACAGAGCTTTTAGTACTAATCTTCACCTTTAATTGAACGAAAGAGAGGAACGAAAAATTTAACTGTTTACATTTTCTTCTGTTCGTATTTATTATGAAAAATTTTATACAAAGTATAACAGTTTAACAATATATACTTTATAAAAGCTTATGAATTTAAAAAGCTTTTATTCTGTTTAGCAAAGCTCTCTTAAATAATAAAATATATTGTACGAAAAATGTGGAGTATCGAATGCTTGCCAAAAATGTGTTATAAAACATTTTTAAAATTCGGTAAATTTTTTGTATTTTCGAACACTAAAAGTATAAATTGCTTTTTATAGGATTGCCTTATACCAATTGTTTAAGTTATTTAAATCTTAGAAAATATTCGGAATATGTCCTGTTATTCCACATAAAGTTGAAAGTGAAATATGTTAACATTTTTGTGTTCTTATTTTTTTTATGTGAAAAATCACGTGAATACGAAAGTCAGAACAACAAATATGAGACTACTTTTTCCCCTCAAATGGATATGAAATCAAAAAACAAACTCTATTATTCATGACTTTCTTGCTGAAGACTTCTTTTGATTTGCATTTTTCGTATTTGATAAAGGCCAAAGTAAGAGACAGTCTTGGACTTCGAAGACAACTTCGAATTATCAAATTTTTTTTTACAGAAGTCTTAGTGGAAATTTTTAAAAATGCATCTTTAATAATTTAAAGTTTCTTTCTCGCCATTGTTTGGTCATATTTCTAGCCATTCGCGAGTCTTATTCGTATCATTTTATACTCCAATTTTTAAATTTAAAAAACATGGCAAATTACATTTTGCTTATTTATTTTTTATTACATTTTGTAAACTCTTTTATTTTAAAATAGCAGTACCCTCGACTTCGCTAGCGTGTCATTTCTAATTTTTTTAAAATTCAAGTTTAGAAAAATGCGCTTTAAATATAAATTTTAGAGTTTTGTAAAGTGTTAAAAATTTTCCATAAACAAAAATAAAATTTGTTGACAACCGTTTTAGTACCATTATGCCGGTAAAATTAAGTGCTTTCACAATTGTATCTTAATTTTCTCTAAGAATTGACATATTTTTACAAAAAAATAAAAATTAAAGTACATTATGAACTGCAAAAGTAGCCAAAAATTTTTAAGGATCAATTTTAAAGCCTGAAATAAACTACACTAATTACTTAAAACTAAAGAAATTATTACAGTTTTAAAATACTTCACATTCTAAAATTTTTCTGCAACATGTTTATAAGCAACAATGTATATATACCCCACCCACATAAAAAATACTAATAATAATAAAAACAAAAACTAAAAAAAAAAAGTTTATTGAATGAGAATGAAACGATTGTAGTAAAAACAAAATTCATTCAAATAAATATTCCGAAAATTTTTATAAGGCGCATGTGTTGAATGGACTTTAAATGTTGCAAGCCTAATGTTTATTAGAAGATAACTTGTACATGTATTTCGCTAAGACAGTTTCAAGTAGTGCATCACATTGTTAACAAGCATTAAGCGGTAAAAAAGAAAAAATAAATAAAAAAAACATACGAATGGAAAAAAATTTGTTAACAAAGTAGTAAAAGAAAAATGTTCTAACAAAATGTTTAAATAACTAATAAAATTTAAATAAATAAATAAATATTATAAAATGTCTAACAAATTGATGTGTTATTAAAAATTACGAAAACAAAAAATTAAAAGGTTTTTCAAAATGAAAATAAATTTATAATAAATCTAACAATTACAACATGAGTGTAACATCTAAAGAAAAAAGTGATTTTCTTTACAATCGTTTAATTTCATTGTCCTTAACTGTCAATAATTCTTTGGCTGTTGAATCTAAACAGCAGACTGTAACATTCGAGTATCCTTCTCTGGATCTATTCGATGCAGAAAACTCAACAGAGTCATTAGTATTAAATCAGTTCATCGACAATTATTCTTCCCTGCAGTTTACTACAAATGATACGATTTTTAATTACACTCAAGCTAGTGACAAGCCACGTGTTAGTGCGGAAATACCCATATGGCTGATACCATGCTACAGCATTATATTGATATTTGCTGTTGTGGGAAATTTATTAGTTGCCTCAACACTTTTTCAGAATCGTCGTATGCGTACAATAACGAATGTGTTTTTAGTAAATTTAGCAATTTCTGATATGCTGCTGGGTGTACTCTGCATGCCCATCACGCTAGTGGGAACCTATTTACGACATTTCATTTTTGGTGAATTGGTGTGTAAATTTATACAATTTGCTCAGGGTAAGTATTAATCAATTCATGCAATAGATACTCCTATTTAGGAAAGAGAAACAAACAAAACAAAACAAAACAAAAAAAAAAAGATGATTTCATGCTTCTGTGGCCACATTAATTTACATGAAATTTCGCACAAATTGCGCATTATTGGTGAATACAGTGAAAAGAAGTAGGACTTGAAATTACTTGTATATTTTTCTTAAGTGTGTTTGCCAAACAATAACAATAAAAAAGCTTTATAAATCATGATTAGCAAACAAACTAATCTCTATTAGAAGTATCCATTATCGTATAAACATGTAGTTTTAGAATTACCTCCCCTTGTCATGGACTCACAAATAGTTGGGAAGCTTAGGGGGACATTTGGTTGTTGGCACTTTTCTTGTGTTCCAGATAATTTTTTTTTATTGAAACATGCTGTTAATAAAACATTTATTTGAAACTGTGAAGTAACAGTTGGTTGCTTTAAGTATACAGATAAAAGTGTTTGTATCTTTTAAAGGTTTTATTTTTTTCAGGTTGAAATTCAATTAAATTTTAAATTGCCTTTATAATATATATTTTATTATTTTTTTTTTCTATTCAAATAATTAATTGAATCAACGAAAAATTTTATGAATTTTCCATCTGAAGACAAATAAGATCTTTAGCAAGTGCCAAAACTTTTTTCTCTGTAACGTCAAGTGCTCTTTTTTAACCGACTTCAAAAAAGAAGGAGGTTATACAATTCGGTTGAATGTTGCAGAACTTAGTCATTTCTGATCCGATTTTGAAAATTTTTAGTAATATGATAGATTATGCTTACAAATTGGTCCCGTTTTAAAAACAGTTCATAATCTTAAAAATTAAAGGGTGTTCCCATAAAACATACATATTTTTTACGTGTATTATGAACTGTAAAGGGCGATTTTGTAAAATTTGATGTGACTGCGTATTACTGTGGCTCCCAAAAACAAAAAATTATACAAAAATAAATCTAAAAATTAAAGGGGGCCCATAATTGATGTAAATTTACTTATATGGGCCTATCTTTAGAACCGTTATAGACAAACGCTTGCAAATTGGACAGAAAGTCGATTGCTATGCCTATTATAGTAACAAGTGTTAATAATAAGAATTGTAAATTAAAGGGTGCGCCAATAGTTCATTTAATTTGATGTATATTGCCATACTTTTTCACAGTTATAGACAGACGCTTGGAATATACAACGAACCTATATTGGTAAGTCCGCTATAACAACAAGTATAAAATATGGATTTGGAAGTTAAAGGGTGTTCCAATAGTTAATGTAATTTCAAGTGTGTGGCCGTACTTTTGAACTGTTATAGACAGAACGCTGAAACTTAAAAGGGATCTGTATTTCTAAGTCTGTTATATCAACGAGTTTATAATTTGAATTTAGAATTTAAAGGGTGTCCCATAATTACTGTATCTTTTGAGCCGTTATAGACAAACGCTTGTAAATTTTACGCAATGTTGATTGCTATGACCGTTATAGTAACAGCTGATAACATTTAAAATTATAAACTAAAGGGTGCACCAATAGTTCATTTAATTTGGTATATGGCCATAATTTCAAACAGTTGTAGACAGACAATTGAAATTTACAAAGAATCTGTATTACTAACTCCTCTATAACAACAAGTATAAAGTTTGGATTTGGAAATAAACGGGTCGGACTTTTGAACCGTTATAGACAGACAGCTGAAATTTACAAGGGACATATTTTGCTAAGTCCGCTATAACAAGAATTTGAATTTAGAAATTAAAAGGTATTCCCAAAATTAATGTAATTTATTCTGTATGGCCGTATTTTTTGAACCGTTGTATACAAACACCTTAAATTTAAGACAGAATGTCCACTATTTTATTTGGTATAATAAGAAGTATAAAAATTTTAATATAATATAAATAGTTGATATAATCTGATGTATATGGGCAAACTGTTGAACCGTTACAGACAGACGGTTGAAATTTACACAGAACCTGATTGTTAAATCTATTACAACAGCTAGTATATAATTTGAATTTGGAAATAAAAGAGTGACTCTATAGTTGCTGCAATTTGATGTATATTGCCAAATTATTGAACAGTTAAAAAAGTATAAAGTTTGGAGATATAAGTGTGTACCAATAGTTAATGTAACCTAATTTATGTGGTCATACACTTGAGCTGTTGTAGGCAGACAGATGAAATCTGTTTTGAAGTCGGTTTTTTTTTGGCAAGAATTATTTGATATGCGAATTAAATTATTAGGGAAATCAAGGAGTTAGTTTTCAGACAACAAATATTAAACTCTATTTCTTTAATAATGATTTAAGGCACGATGCTTGCATGATGGCATATTTTTCTAACATGACAACGCCATATCTTATACAACTTGTAAAATCTTCGACTATTTCGAACTAATTCGAAAACGGATATTATGTTCAATCATTCAAGTATAAAGCTGTTCTTATAGAAAAGTCAATTTATTGTTTGGATTTATGCAATCTCAGTATAATAATCAAATTCCAAATAAACTTTCATATTTCTTTTAACGAGATCGATTAAATATTCATTTAAAATTTGATATTTGCTGTCACATTGAAAATTTTATGTCTTCAAATGATGTAGTTTACGTGCGTCTCGCTGTCCTAGCCGTTTCGTCAAGATGTATCGATTGATACAAAACAACTTGCTTTTTTATAAAAAACGTATATTTGATGCTGTAAGTTTCAGGGATGAATTCTCTGACAATAAAAAAAAGTAAAGAAAAAAACAAGTGAAATTGTTATATTCGAATCTATGTACCCTTCACCATCTATGTAAAAAAAGCGAATATTGGGGTGACCGAGACTTAAATAAATACAAATTTGGTATTGCATATACGTATGTACATATATAATTTTACATAAAAATGCCATCTGCTGTTAAAAAACTTAACTATTTCCTTAAAGATCTCTTCAAAAGCTTTAAAGTAGTATCCATATTGATGTTTTAAAAGATTTGAAAATTTCAGAGCCCCGAAACTCGGGAAAAATATAGGCACGTCCAATTTTTCACTTGATTTTTTTTTCTTACTGTTTAATTCTCTATTCGGCCATATATTTATATTTTTTATTGGAGTTACATTATTATTTCAAATGACATGAAAAAAATAGAGGTAGGCGTGGTGTTGTGCTTACTTCATCGAAGGACATGGACCGATCATGCAGATTTCCAACAGCATTATATCTGATCAATTAACTCATCTCTTTTTTTTTGTGAAATTAACACTAACACACGGACAGAAGGAAGTCAGAATATATTGGCTTTATGTGGTGGGAAATGGATATTGTAGAAATTACACACGATATGACAAATTTATATACATATACCCTTTTTCCACTTTTTATGGTGAAGGGTATTAAAATAAAATACTAAATTCATGAACTAAAAAAAATCTACCCATCCCTGTTAGATTAAAGTCAATTAACGGCTAACTTGCATTTTATTAGAGATTAGTTAGATATTTGTGGGTGTCTTAAAAGAATATTAAAACAAAAAAAAAAAAAGCGGCCAGTAGATTTCTGTGACAGAAATGAAAATCGTACATTCGCATTAAAAAATTTTGGCCTTTAATTTATTATATAATTTTTTATTTCCCTAGTTAATGTGATCAAATATAAGAAAGTTAAAATAAAATACGCACTTTTTGGCTTAGGGTGTGAACTTAATATTTAATCAATAAATACCTATTTATTTATCATACTAATTAACTTAACATTTCTTTACAAATTGTCATTCTATTTCTGTTATTCTGAAAATCAATTTATCATTGTAATAAATAACCACAACAACGATAAAGACACATAATTTGTTAAGAGTTTACGACTCCTCCTTATTGACAGCAAAAAAACTGTCATTTTGTGAAGGTTTCTCTCGCGCCTATTTTTCGTTAATAATCTGTTTATTTCTCCACAATGAAAGTTAAAAAACAAAAGTCTTACAAATAGTATCAAGGCTGCAGTAATAAAAGTATTCAATACCACGACACGGCAAAGAACAATGTTTGTATCAGAATTTATTATTAATTCAATTTATGATTTTATCGCGTGTTTTTTCCACTTTACTTTATTAGAGAGCACACATATTCTGAATAATGTATATTGTGAACATTTTCTTTTATTACGAATTTACGAATTTATTTTCCATACATATTGTAAGCCAATTATTAAACTGTCTATAACATAACTTTTTTTTGGCGATTTTTATTTTTGCAATTTTGTTTTGCCACGTTTGTCTGGCAATCTTTTGTATATAAAAAATTTATCAGCTGGTGATGTACTTTCCCTTTTTTCGGAATTTCTCATGCATAAAAAGTGTGTTTTTTTAAAGGTTTAAGAATTACTAATGCAAAGGTGCTATAACTCATTTCTGTGGTGCCGAGCTGCGTGAAAAACTTTGTAAAATGCGCTTAAATAATTTGACCTTCATTATCTATTGCTTTAAAAATTCTTATCTCTTTGATAAGGAAATTAAAGCACGGAGTAAATAAATACTTAAAAAAAAAAACGATAAGAAAATTATATTAATAGCATTTCATTTTTTTGTGAGCTGCGGGCTTATTCTGAATTGCGATGCGAAAATCAATGCGATGCGCAAATGAAATGCGATGCGAAAGAAAATTGGTATTCTGTTAGACTTTCGCAATTGCATTCGCAATTTATTTCAAATCGTTGGCAACGCTGCTCAAATAAACATCAGTATCAACAAACGTCAAATTAAAAATAAATAAATTTTTTGTGCTTCGCTGTGAAAATTGTTTCTAAAATTTATTTAATAGGTCCAAACCTATTAAAATTTAAGTCAAATATTTTTGAACTTCTCTAATAGGTGGTCCATTAATATTTAGTTCTTCAGTTAACGTTTGCCACAAAGTATTTGCAGACTAACGTGCATTTGGTGTTTTTAAATGGCCTCTTGCCAAATGGCTGTGCTTATTCATAAATTCTATTTTTATTTAAAGTTGACGCGGTTTGTTGGTCATATTGCTTACTTCCCTGAATTAAATATTTATTATTATATGATGAATACATAAATAAAATATTGTTTTTTACTTACATGTTTGTGCTTTGCGAATGCTACTTTGTTGTCGAATAAATTTTGCGAATTTGACATGTGTTTTCGCAATTTAGAATACCGATTTACCACCTTTTCGCATTTGAAATGCGATTAAAATAGAACTTTGCGAATATCGCAATACAGAATAGCAATTGTTCGCATTTATGTATTTTCGCATCGCATTGACTTTCGCATCGCAATTCAGAATAAGCCTCCTGGTTACATTGCTGGCAAACTACTGACTGACATTTTTGTTTATTATGATTGAAATTATAGTTGATTAAGTGTAAAAAGAGAAGCAAATTTGTTATCAGTGCAATATGTACACGTGCACTTGTTTATGTGTGCACTTGTTTCGTTTAATTTTTTTGATATCTCAGCTAATATTTTAATAATTAATAAATTTAATGTGTATTAAGGCCTATTTTTCTGCGCTTACTTAAAGTTTTGGGTTTATGCAACTTGAAATGAATCGGTAAACAACTTTCTGCAGACTATTACCGATATTAAGAACCTACTGGGTTGATTGTATTTCTAGAACCAGCAACATTTAAATTAACTGTTGCGTGAACTTTTTACTTTTTAATTTTATATCCATTAAAAAAAAAAAAATACGCAAACAATATTTTGTTTGCCTAGTAGTCTGTCACATCAATTGTTAACTGAAAAACAATGTGTTAAACTTTCATTTTTAATGTGGCCAGTAAAATGAAACATATTTATATTGTATATTGCAATGAACACTCTGCAATCAAACTGTACATTCATTTATGTTAACACAAGTGAACTTTTGTCAATGTGTAGGAGTAATGCATGTTATGGCACGTACATTTTATTTGCAAATTGGTAAATTGATAATTATGTACATACATATAAAATGGAAAAAAATTAAATTGTTTATTATTATTTATTGTTTGTTTTAGTGTCACAATTGACGTAAATAGAGTTTGTTTTAATTAACATTTCATTTAAAAATTTGTTTTTATAAATATTTATAGCTGAATACAAATCAAATGAGTTATTATTACATTCTTCACCACAAAAAGTGGAAAAGGGTATATCAATGTTTAACATACCATTTGTAATTTCTACAATATCCGTTTCCGACCCAATAAAGTATGTATGTATATATATGTATTCTGCGTTCTTAGGCACTAGATCAGCTAGAGAAAATTAAAATAAGCAAATCGATCAGAAAGTTAGCAGGTTCGGTCCATGTCCTTCGAAGCAGTGGGCAAAACACCATTCCTACCTCTAATTTTTTCATTTCATTTGGAACAATAAAGTAATTTCAATAAAAAAATAAATATATAGGGCGATATAGAATTAAAAAATAAGAAAAAATATCAAGTGAAAAACTTGATCCTCGCCCTCCGAGTTACTGGCCTCTGAACTTTTTAAATTTTTTGAAATATCAATATGGGTATAATTTTTTAGCTTTTTTTTAATTTTTAATTTTTTTCTTATTTTTTAATTTTCTATCGTCCCAGAGAGAGTGAGAGAGAGTTACTGCACCAAACTAGATTTACAATAATGGTGTAGGGTATTTTAGAATCGGCATAGCCAATATAGCACTCTTACTTATTTTTTCAGTTATGCTTAAAATCGTGAACTAGCAAATGCATTTCTCTTTATAATTAATCATTAAATTATTACTTAATTTTCATATAAAAATCAGGCTTATTTTCTCGAAAAGCTTTAATGTAAACGAAGCTACTGGGGGTTTAAGGTTTCAATTTTTTTTCCAGGTCCTCCTAAGAGTATAAAACTAAATATAACATAAATAAATAACAAATTTCTGAATCAAAAATGTTTAGAATATTTTCTGTCATATAAAACAGCTTTGAAATGTGTTTTAAGACAAATTTTCCAAACAAATTTGTCCTGAAATACAATACAAATCTATTTTTATATTTAATGAATACGTTATTTATATCCTTAATTATACACACCACAATTTTCTATTCTAAAAAAAAATCGTAAAAAAATTAACTCATTAAATTGTCGTTACAAAGTAGTTTGATTAATATTATGTAAATCAGTTTTGTTTTCAAGAGCTACCATTAAAAAAAACTTCAATAACAATAATCTTTTGTTACTTGGTAGATTTCAGAACAACATTATCATTAACTATCGATTATATAAAGCTTTTTCTTCCTCTTGTTCTTGTTAACCTACAAAATATGTTATTTATAATGTGAACTGACTAAAGACATTTTTAATAATTGCGCATTTTCGAATTAAAAAAAAAAACTTTTTCTTCCATTAAGACTTAAATTAGCTTTTAATGTATGTAGCTTTTATGTATGGTATCCCATCGGAATTTAAAAGAGTTGGTAGTTTTGAGTCATGAAAAAAGTCTCAAAGAAAGTAGGGGTGTGCACGGAATTTCTAAATAAATGCAAATGTGAATTGGTTTAGTACGGTTTTAGGCTTCACAGTGGTTTGAAAGCGATTGGAAACGTCGTGAAATAATAGAGTCGAACCTTCTTCCGATAGGTGAACTTACAGAAGAGGCTTAGGAAGCTAGAAAATCAGATTTTAGATATGTTCAACTATTTAACACGTAAAATGTTATCCTGTAATATGATCCCATCATTTCATTATTAAAAAAAAATTGAAATAACAATTTTATAGCGAATGAAAAAGAAGAAGAACTGTGAAAGCATATTTAAAGAAATAAAACAAAGCAAAAAATAATGAAATTGCTATTATAAAAAAAAAAGCTGTACTTTAAAATTCTTATATCAAATCATAGGCGGCGAGGCTTAAGAAGCTTTCCTATAGGTTAAATATATGCGCGATATAGATGAAACTGAAGCAGAGGAGAGCTAGCTTCATTTTTTAAATGACATTTACCTAAAAAACTAATAAAATGACATTAAGATGGTTTTTGAGAAATAAAATGTAGAACTTGAGTTGCCACAACACGCAACGGTATATTCTTTCAAAAATTTCAAATTATATATGTAGGTAAAGGCACTTTTTATCAAATGGTAAATAAAATTAAAGATTTGTTATTTTAACATATAAATTCCCAAAACGGGGAAAAATGTCCAAAAATTTTTTATTTATTTTTTTTTTTACAAAAGTCAGTGCACAATTGAGGATTTAAAAATCAGTTTACGTTTTATAATCAGTGCTTTGCACTTTTACAATAATTTTTAAGTTTTATTTCAAAATTTGCCGTTTGAATAGGGCTGGAGAAAGAATCATAACTATTGACCTTTTTTTTTATTCGTATTTTGTGAGTTTAAAATCCATAAGCAACAAAAAAATATACTACTTTGTTGGAGAAAATCCAATTTTTTTAATTTAGAGGGTTGTAGCTTATCAACGAAAAGCGCTATCGAAAATATAGCAAATGTCTTAAAGTAATAATCCAATCTATTAAAAGGAGCACACGTTGTTTTAGTTGAAAAAGTTTTTATGGATTGTTAAAAGCAGAGAAAAAGAATGTATAAAATTTGTAAGTAAAAAATTTATAACAGTTCAGTTGCTTCATAAAGTAGTATGTATATAAAATGCAGAGTTGCAATTGATCTGCTTCGTTGCTTCAATACAATCATTAATAAGTACACCACGCGAAAAATACTAAGGTATGGATGGCTAAAATAAAAAAGTGTTCCTACTTTGAAATTTGAATTTTTTGTTTCTATTCTTTGTACTTTTTTTCTTCACAACATTGTAAATGTTGTAATATCAAACAGTTTAACTTACAATTTCATAAAATATATAAATAAATTACACGCAAGGCACAGCGTTCAATCATGCTTAATTCATCACAATTAATATGATACTGAAACAACAAAATAAAATAAAAATTACTATACTGATGGTTAACAGAAACCAAGAGTAATATTGTAAGTGCCGATTTGCAGAGAGAACCGCGAAGAAAGCATTGGGTTATGTCTGGACTTCGTTTAAGCAAATTAATATTGATTGATTATGGATACTTATCGTAGTCTTAGTTTTAAAATATTTAGAGAAATAGATGATGTTGACAGTGTAAACAACCTTAAATTGATAGATGCGTTGAATACAGATGATGGATGTAGCGATCCAGAAAATGCTGCATTGCATTCTTTTAGTTTTTAATTTTTCCAGCTTTCTTTGGAAAACATAAGCATACACTTGTAAATAATTTTATTTTTTCAAAATTTTTGAAATTAAATCAAAAATAAACTTAAACGAAATTAAGTAATAAATTTATTATAATGTCAAACGTTTCAATTAATAATTTCATAAAAATTATAATTATTATTGTTGTTGTTATAATTATAATTAAAAAACTCTTGCATAATATGAATATTTGTGGAAAACTGTCCTCTTATTTGTCTTGGTAACAAAAAACACTCTTATTCTTTAAGTTCTTTTCAAATCTTTGTTTCTCTAATATTTAATATTGTTTTTTCTTTGTGTCACACACAAAAGTGAAAATCTAAATCATATATAATATATTTTCTATGCTTATTCACAGCTTGTTACCTCTTACTTGGCCTCGACCTGTTTCTTTAATTATAATTATTTTGTGATGCTGCAGCGCCCATGGTTATGGTGGATTTTTTTTGTAGTAAATCCATGACCTACTTGATTTTTTTTAATAAGTAAAACACACTACTGGTTAACAAAGAGAGTTGGAAAGTATAAAAGAATTAGAAAGTTCAAAGAAATATGTACCATGAAGCGAAAATAAGAAAAGTAATAAAACCAACATGAGTTAACTTCGTGAATAATTTTATTTTAATTCAAATTTGTTAAAATAGTAAAGAGTTTGTACTTATTTTCTTAATTCAGAAGAAAATATTTGTAAACGACTAAAATTTTGAAAATAGTTTTGATGTATGTATGTATGTATGTATGTATGTATGTATGTATGTATGTATGTATGTATGTATGTATGTATGTATGTATGTATGTATGTATGTATGTATGTATGTATGTATGTATGTATGTATGAATGTATATATGTATGTATGTGTGTATGTATGTATGTATGTATATATGTATGTATGAATGTATGTTTGTAGGTATGTTTTTTTTATGCATGTATGTATGTACATATTTATTGAAAACCATTTTGGCTATTTTCATTAAATAAACTCATGATGAAAAATGAGTAATATAATATTAAAAAAGATATTAAAACTTTACCCGGCGTAATTAAATTGCTTGAGTTATACGTATGTGTGATACTATTGCTTGCTTCAAATGTCTTCTCAAATATTGGTAATATGAACTTTTTGAGTGATTTTTATTTTTCAGACCATAACTGGTGTATCATTGTACCAAATGCATGCGTAAAATTAATATTGTATTTAAGGATGTTTAAATGCTGTCAAGTTAATTTATGTTTTTTTTTTAATTTTTTTTTAATCTTATGTTAAAATTAAAGAAATTTAAAATAAAATACTTAAAAAAATCTAACAACAATTTCCTTAGTCTTAAAGGCTATTCGATACGCTTTAACTCCTGTCACATAACGGAGACAGAAAGAAGCATTTTCATTTTGAACACAGAGCCAGAGATTGATCTACTTTTGTTGCAGCTATCATTATCATTTTATCAACTAAATTAATAACTAATAAAAAGGCTGATATATTGAACTGAAAGCAGAGCCAGTTCATTAATTCACTATAAATTAACGAAAAAGAATGTCAGGTCTATAGCTGGCTAATTAGTGAATTAAGAATTCAACAAATACAAAACCAATCCTTGAACTGCTTTAGTTTCACATGACATACGTCTGTGTGTGGAAGATGATGTGTTTCAAATGTATCTTTAATTGCTGTTTAATTTCAGTTTTAACAGGAATGGTGAAAATATTTCAAAGCAATGTTTTTTTTTTGTATTTCGAACTAAAAATGACCAGATGGAATTACATTCTACGCACTGCAAGCTGATGAACTTTAAATATACAAAACATCTAAATTGCAAGATAGTTTCTACATGTGATTTCATAATTAGTTTTTGTGTGCACGCGAATGTATCTTCGCTGATTTCTCTTCAAAATCACTAATCAATGCAATTTGCTGAAAATTATCAATCATGCAAAACTTAAGCTTCAATATCTTTTCAAAATTTTATTTACTTCTACGTCTTTTACATTTTAGAAATTTTAATTTTCCTGCGGGATCTGCCTCGCGACTACAGATAATAATTTTAAACTTATAGATCTCACCAATATAAAACAGCAACATTTACTAGATTGCAAGGGATGTCATGATTAATAAAACTAAAGAACATCATTTATACTTATTGAAGTACTTTATTTTATACTCGATTTAAAATAAGTGACGTAAGATCAAGAAGGAAGTTAATTGTTTCAAAATAAAATATTATAACAATCATATAAAACAATCACATTTTCTTGTGAGGATTTGAATACAATCATAACATAAGAATTTGGCAAATATATATCAAATATACCTTTAAAATTGCCTTTTACATTAATGGAACTTTGCAAAACAATTCTCGTTTATACTTAACATTTATATTGAATTAAAGGTTCCCCCAACTCATTTAGTGTAAACAAAATGGGGGAATTTTATCACTGCTTTCATCATTTATTTTATTACACTTTGAACTTAATTAACACTTTGAAGATTTCTAGAACATGTTCTACAAATAAATTCGATTTTTATATTACTTTCATTTCTTAATGATATTCAGATTTTTGCAATTTCTTTTCTTATTTCATTGTTATAATTATGCATCAAAAATCTAATTTATTCGTGATATTAAATTTATATTTATTTCTTACAATTTTATTTTCCTTTAAGTGGGGAGAGGGGAAATGCGTCAAGAATTCTTTACAAAAATATAAAAAAATTATTTTATAATCTTAATAAAGGGTGTTTTTAAAGCTCCATAAAATTTATGAACGTCTTAGCTGTCAAACGAACTGTCATACTGCGCTTTGGCAAATCAAGACAATATCGAAATAGTTTCTTAACGATTACTAAATCGTCTCTACGAAAGTTTTTTCAGATGAGAACAAAATCTTAAACTTCTAGTTAATAGTTCTTGCAAAAACTCGACTTCAAAACAGACAAACTTAGAATCATGTTTCTTTTATTGCTGACACAGTACAAAAAATCTTGTTTAAATTCAAGAGTTCGTCTACAACTGTTTAAAAGATTGATCATATACATCGAATTACATAATCTATAAGGGCACACTTTAATTTCTTATTTCAAACATTTATGTTTGTTTTTATATTGGATGTAGTAACTGACATTCTAATTCTAATTTTCAAGTGTTTGTCTACTCGTATAATGATTTCGAACATAGAGTCATATATGACAAATTACATACGGACACCCTTTTTTTAATTTCAAATTTGCTTCTTTTAATAGTGGACTTAGGAATATAGGTTCCTTGTAAATTTGAGTTATATGTCTACAACAGTTCAAAAGCAACTATAAAGACACCCTTTAATCTTCAAATTCAAATTTTGTAATTTCTATTATAGCGGATTTAACAATAAAGGTTCTTCAAAATGTTGGCTACATATATGATATTAAATAAACTATTGGGACACCCTTTAATTTATAATTTTGTTATTAGAACGGTCATAGTAATCGACATTATGTTCAATATTCAAGCGTTTGTCTATAGCTATTCTAATAATAGACCCATATAGGTTAATTTAAATCACCTTTGGGACACTCTTTAATTTTTAGATTTATTTTGGTATTACCTTTTGCTATTGGGAAGTTTTTGTAAATTTTAAAGAAGTGCTCTTTGCGGTTCATAATAAACACGTAAAAAACTCTCTTTTTTGTATGGGGACACCCTTTAATTTTAAAGATTATGAACTATTTTTACAACGCAACCAATACGAAAATTTTTTTTAACACAAACATTAAAAAAAGCAACATTCCGACGAATTGAGAACTTCTTCCTTCTTTTTTTTTTTTTGAAGTCAGTTAAAAATTCAAGACGTCCACGGAAATAAATTGTGAAGTAGACGGGTTCATGGCTAATTTGTGTACTGAGTTTAACGGTGAATCGGCATAGGATTTCTAGTTGAAGGATTTTATATGTGAAATAATAAAAAAATCACAGTCAATCAATCACAAGATTTAAAGGCTGTTGCCGTTATATTCGAGGCAAAGAGTGGGTCATTTCTTAAAAGGAAGTCGATTTAAAAAGCTTTCAAACATAATCTTTATAGTGAGAAAATAAGAAATAACAAATATGGTTTTTATACTATTACTGACTTACTCTCATTAAACGCAAATTGGTTGTACGACTTTCAATCTGTTGTATTCATGTTAAAAAGCCAACTTATTTGAAATGAGTATTAAAATTAGTTGTAGTAGTAAAATAGAAATGTTTATTATTATTTGTATGCAGGAAATATCTGACATAAAACGATTTCGTTATTGTTTCCTTCTTTGTTCTGTAATACGATTGTGGTTAAAACCCACAAAACTAAATGTTGTGTTTTGTCTTTTAGTTTGTTTTAATGCGCAGGGAAGCCTCTTTTTCATTTTATTTCGTTAAATTAAAATGTGCGTTTAATTTTATTTATGCAAATGCTGTTTTCTGTTTTCTATTTTATTCAAACTCGTGTCAGTCTATAAAGTTTATAAAGTTTTATTATCAGTATCTTTATCAAACGGACAAGTGTCAAAAACAGTTCAGGCTTTATTTTTATCATTAAATATTTTTATAGTCTTCAAATTTAGTTGTAAACGGAAATAAGAAATACAATCAGGATGTCCTTTTATTACTTCATCATTTACATTTAAATATGAAACATTTTGCCTTAAAGAACTTTCTAAATTGAATAATATAAAAATATATAAAAAATTTAATGGTTTTTACAGTTCAAACAATATGACAACTTTTAAGGGGGAAAATGTTTCCTTTAAAAAAGATCAAAGTGTTTCAAACACAGATAAGTTTTCATGTATTGAAAGACATTTGAAAGACAATTTTCTTTTCTATTAAATTTGAATCAATAAAATAACATTTAATGGTTTTTTTTAGTCGATTTAAAAGTACTTTTAAGCCCATTACAGCACTAAAACAGGATGAAGCTGAGACTGATTATATATTTTGGATAAATAAAATCAATTTATTTCGTAAAAGTGCGTAATTTTAAAAAATGTAAGTAGGGCGGCTTTAAAGTTGCTGAAATGTACAGGTTCCAAAGAAAATGTGTTGGTAAGAGATTGCAGACCGAATATAGAGATCGTTTAAGTATTAAAATACCTTTCTTTTGTGGAGTTGTTGACCCTTGGCGGAGCTGGACGTCTTTATGACGGTGTCTTTTGGTTTTCGAATTTGTTTTTAATTTAACAAATTTTTTCAATGTAATGTTGTGTTTTAAAAAACCTTAATAAATTAATTAAAATTTACTTTTTACGGCTTATGTTCCTTTTTTATTTAATTTCTAAAAATTTTAAAAATGCTAATGAAGGAAGTAGCGGTTCACAAAATGCTACATTTCATTCTGCTAGTGTCTAATTTTTTTTGATTTCGCATACATTTGTAAATAATTTTTCTCCTTAAAAAAATTTTTAGGAATTAAATTAAAAGGGAACCTACGCCGAAAAAAGGAAATTTAATTTAGTTCACTTTTCTGTGTGCTAATATCCCAAATATTTTAAATAAAATCAAATATTGATTATTAGTGGTAAAGCTAGTTCCTATGGCCATTTCGTTGATTGTTCAACTCAACTCATCAGGGAACCTTCTACCATATTTTAGATAAGCTAAAGCTGCCTATTATATTTAAAAATTTTTTCAACCAACTGACAAGTGGACAAAAAATTAATAAACACAAGCATTAAAGCTTAAACAAAATACCAATAATCAATAGTGACTTTATTTTTGCTTGCATTTCTACATACACGTGGTTGGTTTTTTTCAACTCTACGAGTAATTGTAAGAAGTAATTAAAATAAAAAGCACGCGGCAACACCATACATTTGTGTTTATAATAAACTCAAAAATATAGTGAGTTGCCAGAGCTTTTTTGCACAGGCACTTGCAATTTTTATTTAAAATGATTTTTGGGAATAATTATTTTATATTAGTTCACTTTTCAGTGTGCTGAATAATTATTCCCAAAAATCATTTTAAAGGAAATTTAATTCATTTATAATATCTACGGTTTAAATCCTAAAAAAAACTTAATATTATTATTTTTGTTTCCTATTTTCTGAAGATGCCACCCAAAGGTGTGGTAAAATATTGAAAAAATAATAAACAACGTTTTAATTTTAAAAACTGACCTAGTGATTAATAAATCAGAAAAAAAAAACAATTAAAACTTTAAATATTAGTAACAGTATTTTACAAACTAAATTCATATTACAACCAATTTATTAAAATATATACTTTTAAACTTTTTATAGTTTCAAAACTCTTTGGTACTGAACAAAGTAGAAAAAAAAAAATAAAATATTTTATTATATTTATTAGCATATTTTATCAGGAAGATATGATGTTTACATAGAATCTCCATTTGTTTCTGACTGTTACGATGCATCTCAGTTTGTTGAAAAAATTTCCTGTATTCAAAAAAAAAAAAAACAGTGCATATTCAAATAGTCTTCGGTCTTCCCCGCGAGCGTGCGCCTTTTGGGTTCCACAGGTATATTCGATATTATTTTTTTTTAAACTTTATTCAACTTAGTTCAGAAATAATTATTAATTTGTTTTCAGACATTTAAAAGTTTTAAAAATAAATTTAGACAAAATTAATAATTCACAATAAATATGTCAAAGTTAAGAAATTGATTAAATCTTAAAAATCATAAATGCTTGCTACATAAAAGTATTTGAGCAATCAAAATTTGGAGGCTGTTCGAATATTTAACACTTTGCAGAAATTAATGAGATGAAATTTTTTGTTCTGCAAAATTCTCAAATATGTTTTTCACTTCAGTGATCGAGAACGAAGATCTTATAGGTTTGTTTCAAAATTAAATAATTAACTTGAATGTATGTATTTAAGTAAATCTTATTTTATGCGCTGAGAATTTCAGGATTTGGTTTTCTTTGATTTTCTTGGTGGAAACACATATAATCTCTTATCTTATTTTTCCCTCACAATCTGTTACCCTGCATGAGCTTAAATTGCCTGTTTAATCGTCATAAAAACACTTAAATAAAAATTGTGTTTATTATCGGGTCTTACATTTTTTTAAACAATAACAATAATAATACGGAGGTGGTTAAAAAGAAATAAAAAATTTAAAACTTAAATTTGTTTTAAATTACATTTTCATGTGTGAATTCAAAAATTATTTTTATTTATTTTAAACTTTCAAAGTCTTTATTATTACAGATTTATTTATTTATTTTTTTCCTGTGTAATAAAAGAAAGAAATGCTTTGAAAAACATCAATTTCAGTGTTTGTAAATCAAAACCCATTTTTTGTTGTTATTTTCTTGCAATTTAACGCCTCAGTAAACTTTAAGAAATAAGCGCGCAACAACATCATAAAAAAAGAACAATCAAGTTTTTATTTTAGAAAAACTTAAAAGGCAATAAATCGAAAACAAAGCAATCTTTAATTTTGTAGAAGTAAAAAACTTTAGTATTTTGGATTGTTGACTTATGTTACAGAAAACTGTTAACTTTAAGATTTCATAAAGTTCATTCACAATAATAAGAAAAGACTACGAGTATAAATAAGGGACTGTAGTACGTATTTCTTCCAAACGAAGATATTTTTGAAGCATCAAGAAATGAAGACTTGAAAGTAGATAACTAATTTTGTTGTTGCCGTTTGGTTACATTTTTTGTAACTTTTGAAGCCCCCACGTAACATGTATAATTTTGTTATATTTGGCCAAACTTTCGTTACTTCTGCAACAGACACGAAATAAAGTAATATCACTGAAAAAACCCCTTTTTTCATTATTTGAGGTAAGAATCTCTCTTAACATAACATTCACATTCAAAGTCCCATATAAAAAATGAGTTTGAATTAAACAAAAAATAATATTGCTAAAGTTTTACGCTGTTCAATTAGTGAGAAATCCGCATTTCGTGCGGAAACTAAGTGTTCTGTTCAAACTTGCGAACACTTTTTTTTAAATAATTAAAGTAGTAAACTCTATCGAAGCTTAATCTTTCAAAGAAACAGATCAAACGGATTTATTAAAAAAATTCTACTTTGACTAATTTTATTGGAAGTGTGCAGTTTTCCATACCGAAATATTTGTATTGAATCCTAATTTCAATTCTTATGAGCATAATCGGGCTGAAATTTTTGCATACGTTTTTTTTTAAATTTTTTTTACAATTTTCGTTTTGTTTTTGTTCAGTAAATAATTGTGCAGTCTTGTTATTTTCCCTGAAATATGGAATAAAAATTTTTACTATATTTTACATGAATTATTATTTTTTTAAGGAAAATTTCAAATATATATATCGCACTTGATCAACAAGAGGGTATTAACTCAAAATTTTAAAATTTTCAGTAGAGTCAAAAAACTGGTTGTGGCCACATTTTAAAAGAATTTAAAAATTCAAATATACCATAGGAAGCAAATTTCATTTAAAAATATATTTACATCATTTTTCTAAGAAATCTGTGCAAGTATTGCACAAGAAATCAATTTTTTAAGTTAATACCATTTTTCTGAAATTTTTCGATCATAAATGAAACAAATTTTATCAACAAGACAGTACCAACTCAAAATAAAACCAAATTGAAAAGAGACTCAACTCAAAATAATACCTTTTTTTATGAAAATTTACGAATCAGTTCCATGTTCACTTTTGTATTAAGTCGAAATAATACCTTTTTGTTGAAATAAAGGTAATCACTACATTATCATGAATATGGTCTTAAAAGTGGTTTTCGAGATGAAAGAGTAAACGGAATACGTTGAAATTTTTACAGTAGATAGATATTGATGTTGTTAGCTGATTTCTTGAAAAAAGTGATATTTCAAAAATTTTGAGTTAATACCCTATTGTTGATCAAGTGCGATATATAACATTTATGAAAAAATTTAACTTTTTTGAAGAAAAAGCAAAACCTTTTTATGTATTTCCCTGACAACACACAATTTCTTCACGCTTGAATCCATTCTATTGTAAAATTTCACAAGCTCTTTAGAATAGACATTCTTGTGGAAATGCCTGAAATATTTTACCGCAGAATAATATTTTTTTTAATTATGATGCAGAAAAACAGTGTAGATTATTTCATGTATATAGAAAATTACGTGAGTTTAAATTAAAAGTTAATAACTTATATATCTTAAAAAAATACATTAGCATTAGCGATTGAAGTAATTTTTTAATTAAGATTTGAAGTTATTATTTAATTTTGTTAAAACAGAAGTAAGGTCATCTAACTTGAAATTTAGTTTTTTTTTATCTATTTAGTTATTTTTCATAACCGTTTTACATTCTTTAGGAAAGGGATGATGAGAGATAATGAGAGACAGATATAGCCATTCTATTAATTATTTTACTTCGCCGGCGAATATGCTATGAAGAAGTACCGACGAAGGAGGCTGCGAGTTTTAGTGTTAGATCTGATTATGTATTATACAATTAAACAGAAAAAAACATTATTATTTCTTGATTGCCGCAGGGGTTGAACCCTGGGCAACTAGATTTTTAGTCAACATGCCTACCACCTTGATGACAGCAGCCAATTTTAAATACAGTTTAATCTTTGAAGTAATTATATTAATTAATGAAATAATTAATTTAATTCAATATTCCCGTTTTATTTTTATTAAATAATTAAAATTTAGTTAGGCTCAAGTTGGTATTTTTAGATAATTTTTTTTTTAATTTTTCAAGAGAACAGAAAAACTTTGTTTAATTAATTTTTCAGTGTAATTTGCTAGTGTCTTTCATTCACTGCACCTGTGCAGTTGGGATAATTTTTGCGGTTTGTTCATCTAAGTATTTAAGTTATCATTTGTTAAATTGAGCTTATGTCACATGAGCACCAGAGTGGAGGATTTTAAATATGATCGTAAAACTGGAGGAGGTTTTGTTGAAATGGAAAAAATTACTGTTGTTGATTTTTTTATTTCTTGCTTTTATATGTATTTTATTTCAGTATTTTTCTTTTTTATTTTTCATGTTTCTTTTTAAAGGAGTTGAAAAATTAATTTTTAGGCCAAGGCAACGTATGAAAATCAATAAGTTCTTTTTTTTTTTTTCGGTTTACCTTACGTAAGATATTTCCAAACAAAACACATTGGCCCTACTTGATCTTTGTGCAATGGTCTTGCATCATAGCATTTGCAAAATGTGTAGCACATTTTACTCATTACTGTGTGTTTTGTTGGTGTGAACTAAAAGTATGCTACACAATTTTGCAAATGCTATCATGCAAGACCATTACACAAAGATCGTGAATAGGGCCATTACAATTTCCGTTCGTTCTTTTTTTTTATTAAACAGTTTGCATTAGTTTTGAGGGTATTTACAATAAAGTCCATATGCCATCAAAGACACTTGAATTTGAAAACTGATGGTCATATAATGTTGGCTTGTATATACATTTTACAATATGTGTGTATGTGTGTAAGTACACACAAATAAGAATTTTTGGTTTCAAGAAAGATTAAATACGAATGAATGAAAAGAACTAATGAAAATAGTTTTTGTTAAATGGAAAGACACAGTGACCAACAGATATCCAGAGTGAAAGAAAAGTTTTGAAAGAGACTATAATTAGGTTTATAGTTTTTAATTAAATAGCACTTACGTGTCTCTGTGATTAAGAATTCCAGTGGCTTTTAATCAAACACCATTCTGAAGGGTTGCTCCAATTTAAGGTGATGCAATTGCCAGAGTGACACATGATCCTTTTTGAAATACATAAATTAATTACAAAAATTTCCCTTGATCTTCCGGGAGCACATTGTAAATTAAATCCATGGATTACATATCACATCATTAATTTTGTCACACGCTATGTGTTAAATTAAGACACCCTTAAAATGTGAAATTGAGCAAAAATAATATCAAAGTGAGCTTTTCGATGCCGAATCCAAACACAAACATTTTTTCCACATTCCAAATATACCAGTGCTTTATTTTTCAAAAAGAGGGTCGCAATGGAAACAATGGAAACAATTCTGTTTTGCACAGATAAAAGAAATAATTATTTGGGGTTCTTGTTAGCAATTAGAAAATTAAAGATGCTAACAAAAGTTTGCTCTGCTACTCATGGATGAACATTAAATCTTTGTCACTTTATAGTTATTACTTTCCATTATACAAATATAAACTGTGGTTCTTTAATAGGGACCGGGGGGTTCTCAAGAGTGGCATGTCATAGTGTCCAAGAATATAATGTCTATGGACAATGTGTCGTTTTTAAACACTTAAAACAACGACGGCTTCGCTTGCCAAAGGTTACCTGCAGAGCGCAAAGAAATTCCCCTCTATGGTATAACCAACAACGGCTTCTCTTACCAAAAATTTTCTTGAAGTCAGTTTATAAAAATGTTGCATCTTTTTCACAAAGAATACAATAAAATATACTTATAATACCCATGGACGTTATGACGCTACGTTCATGGACATTATATTGCATCGTAGTGTGACATTATATCCATTGTCGTTATCTCACTTTCTACTGCGACATTATGTCCTTGGACGTTATGACATGCCACCGGTTTTAATTATTTTATTTCATATTTTCATGTTTTTGACATCTGCACATTTTTATCGAGAGTATTTGCGAAATATTATTTCAATAGTAAATAATTCCTTTGTGTACACAAAGCTCTTGAGACTGCTAGTTGAAAGTTGCTTTTATACATTCATCCTCATATTAAACAAATACAAAAAAAAAAACAAAAATAAAATACAAATTTTGGGTTGTTTGTTTAAAAAATGCACAATTCAAATATTAGTGCAGTGATTACTTTTTGAAAGGACACGACTTTGGAATTTACATTAATTGTTTCGTCATCAAGTCAAATTTCAAAAGGCAATTTAACTGCAGATGTTGTCCTGGTGAAATCTCTTTTTTGTCATTTAAAAACAAAAAAATATGCAAAATAAACATGAGAGTAAGCGTGCAGTGTAATTTATTATTTCGGAGGGAAGCAAACAAGATTTTTCATTAAGAATATTTTTGGTAAATTTTTTCGTTTTTTTTATTTTTTTAAGTCGACACCATTTATTTCTGATCATTTTTCTTAGTTCTCTATAAGAGGATCCGTAAACTAGGCTTTTTTGTAGAGGAGGCTTCTTCAGTAGACTCAAGTTCTGTACTTTCAAATAAATTCTCTAAAATTTTATTCGATAATGGTTCGAAGTTTAAGTCGTTTCTTTTTTGCATTCAAAATGGCCTCGTATGCCACCTGAACACAATTTTTAACCCCTTTTTTGGAAATTTTGTAAATTGTTTTTTAATTGTTTTAAAAGATGTGCAAGAGAATACGCACCTTTAGTTTACAAGTTGAGAGTTATTAAAAAATATCTTAGAATGTAAGAAATTTTGTTTTTGATTGTTTATTTTTAATATAATTGTTTTCAGTTCTTTTCATTTGTAAATAATTGGGTAATAATCTGGAAACTTGAAACACGTGAGCACAACCTTGATGTAAGATTGCCTTACTTCGATAACTAGGGGCTTTTTAATTTCAATTTTTTCATTTTTAAGGAGCGGCTAAAAACTATTCATTTGGATTCTAGATTTTTAACTTCTTCTTCGTACCCAAGTAGTAAAAACGTAACCCTTTTGCTCTGGAACAGTATTACCTAGACGCTTGAAATATTCACATAAGTTGTATTATTATGATCGCTACAAGGGTGAATACAAAAATAATTTTCAATATTTATGGAAGACCTGACAGAGGCCCGATTTTCACGTATTATGATTTTAGAACCCTAATTGGTGGACACTTTAAATTTTAACAAATAAATAGTAATAAAAAATCAATTCTCCTTCAACTTTGACAGCTTTTGAAACGTGAAACTTTATAAAACCTGCTCTTAATTTTCTTAATTTTTTTTTACACAAATTGCGCACAATTTAAACAAGTGTTCTTTATATAAATATGTAATCAAAAAATTTTGCAAGACAATAAACTAGTGAAAGTCGTCCCATGATTTCAAATACATTATCTATAAATGCCCTGGTATTAATGTAAAGACATGTTGCAAGTTTTGAAAATTTGTTGTCCTTTGAAAATTTATTCATTTGTTACTTTTCTTGTGAGTCTTTAAGAAGCACGGGAAAGCACATTTTAAAAAGTTTACTGCGACGTTAAATTGTCTCTCTTATAAAAATGTTGTAATTTGCATATTTTATATATTTAGTATGCACTCATGTACATCCATACATAAATACATATGTATGTATGTGCCAAAATAACAAAAAGAAATTTATTGTTTATTTTTGTTCTTAAATTTAATTTAAAATTAAATAAAATCAAGATTTCAATTAGGAAACAAATAAAACAAGGTTTTAAGATTTAACAATTGTTAAAATAAACGAGCAAGTGAACAATTTTATTTGTTTTTTAATGACTATTTTAAAAACAAATGTTTTTGTTGAATATGGAGAGAAATGCTTTAATTCTTTACAATTCTAAATGCGTACGATTGTTTCCTTAAATAAATTGTTATAATTTTAGTTGATTTACGGTGACATTATGTGGATTAATTTGGGATTTCTGATCACCAATAAAAGACATTTTTTTTAATGAAAATCCGGTTATTTGATAAAACATAATTTTTTAAAAAAGTATTTGAATGTTTTTGTATACAACATTTTGGAGTGGTTATTGTATTTTTGCCTTATTGATTCAATGGAGCTCTCATTTAATAATTTTGGGTTTTGATATAAGATTTTCAGATTTTCTATACAAAATTTGGGTAAAATCCACTGATGAGCTATTTGAGCAGTAATGAAATGGCCATACGAATACGCTTTCCCCGCAGTAATACATTTCAGTTTGTAGTTTTTAAATAAAAAATATTTCATGAGGATATCATGAAATATTTATATTTGAAGGAATCGAGCACGTTTAAATTAAATTAAAATCAAAAACATTCCAAATCATAAACTTTCATATTAATAGTTTCTATTTTTTAATTTTAATTTTAGCTGCCTCGGTTGCTGTTTCGTCATGGACTTTGGTGGCAATATCATGTGAACGATACTACGCTATTTGTCATCCACTACGCTCAAGGACTTGGCAGACAATACATCATGCATACAAAATAATTGGTTGCATTTGGTTCGGCAGTATGATTTGTATGGCACCAATTGCCATTTTCAGCCACTTGATACCCACAAGTCGTCAGGGTGAGTAAATTTGTATTTTAACACAATAATATTATAAAATAATTGTTACTGATAAAAATAAACTTCTGTTATTTGTTTTTAAATAAGGAAGAGACTTTAATGAAATATTTTCAATTTATTTTTATAAGACAAATTTTTTTATTGTATTATTCTCTCCTAATTTCAAACAAAATTAAAACGCTGCAAAACTGGGCGTGGTATAAAGACTTTTGAAGTACAATGTGAATACATTGCACAAAAAAAATGCATCGGTTGGCAATTGGTAATAAGCCTTCATAAAAATTTTCCAGAATTTATTTTCATCTCGAGAACATGAAAATCTTAAGAGGGCCTAATTTTTATTAACATAATGAATCTATTGAAAATTATATTAAAATCAAGGCTTGTAGTGGACTTAGATAACTTTAATTAATATTGATTAAAGTTTTTTTTTTTTTTTCAGCCAAAAATTATGATAGAAAGGCAGCTGAACAGTTACTCTATCTTGAGGAGCGTTAACAGAACCTACTAAATTTCAATCTGTTATTATAGATATTTTACTTTTAAGTGAAAATATAGAATAACATTCCATTTATTATTTCTTGCTGCACCGAAAGACGCTTAGCCACGCTCCTCAGCATTTTTGCTCTTCTCAAAAAGTATAAACTGATTGAGAGCTTCTTTCTCCCTTTTGATTCTGTATGTTATAAGAGCGATGGGGAAAACCAGCTATGGACAGTAATTAAAATGAGACAATTATTTATTATTTTTATAAAAAAAGGAACTTTTTTCGCAAATCCCCTTAACTGAAATGTTAAAAAAGGAGAATATAATTTTTTATTTTTATTGAAAAGTTTTTTTTAAGCCGATTATAGAAGGCAACCGAATTAAGTGCGTTGTCAATAAGCAAAAAATGTCTACGATGCTTGGCAACTTTCTTCAATTGGCGACAATTTATCAAAAACGTTATTTTAAGAGATCAAGTATAGATATTAGATAAAAATAAAACAATAAAAAAAAGTAGTAAAAAATTGTCCAAAATGTGGCAAAATGTAAAATTATACAAATTAAAAAAAGCAAGCAAAAAGACATGATTTTTGAAATGTAAATCTGTATGTAAATATTTAATCACATAAATTTATATAAAACTAGCTATTTTGGGTGCACTTCGCTGCCCCAATTCAGCCAGTTTTTTATTTAATTATGCACGCTATAATGAAAGTTAAAAACCCTTTCCCTCACAGTTCCCTAGGTAAACTTCAAAAAAATTTTAAATTTGTATAGAAGGTACCACACCTTCTCATCGATATAGTTTCTAGTACAAAAATTACGGGCTTTTGTTTTTTTATAGGGACAAAGTCACATGTTGTCATGAAAAGTTACAACTCTCGTGACCGTCGACCAATTTTATGCAAACTTTAGGTAAACCATCTGCACGTCCATACGAACAAACCCTAAATTGTTTGATCGTTCTTGATTTATAAAGTCACAACACACTTGCAACAATTTTTAGTAAAATATTCTTATTGAGTTCCTGTTGGTGATTTTTACAAGCAAAAAATATATTTAAAATTTCAGAAAACAAATAAATGAATAAAAAATACTTCTGCATTTCTTTTTAACCGCTGATAATACTTGATACTTGATAAATCTTCAAGGCGACTAATAATAATAGGTGCCAAAATTATTTCTAAAGTTGTCAGCTGTTGGTTGCCACTTACCATATGTAATATAATTTCGGCAGCTGGCAGCTGGCAACTCAGCTGAAATTAGGTTGCTGTACGTAGTTGACCCTTTTAATTTTTTTTAATATATTCCTTTAAATAAGTTTTATCAATCGATAAACGGATGAATTAAATACTATTCGATTGATAATTAGCCCGATTAATCCTTTTTGTAATAGAAACCTGATTCACTACAATCTTGTGATGTATTAATTTAACTGTTTTTATTTTCACAGACTTTATTCAGAAATACATAAAATATCGCCTTAAATTTTTCATTATGTTCTGAATTCTGATTTAAAAACAATTTGTTTATAAAAACAAAATGGGTGTTAAAATTCTCGACTGAAACATTTGTTTCACAACTTGTTTTGTCTATTCTTTTGTTGCAGGCTTGCGTAAATGTCGCGAACAGTGGCCAGAGGAAGCTGTGGGTTATGAACGTGTTTACAATATTTTCTTAGATTTAGCGCTGCTGGTACTGCCGTTGGTCATTTTGTGTGTTGCATACATTCTAATAACACGCACCCTTTACATGGGCATTAAGGACGAAAAAGCATTAATATTTGGTAGTAAAAACAATAGTGTCACTAATAGTGGTAGCGGTAATGTTGCCACAGGTGATGCCAAAATTTATACACAAATCGAAGCTGAAATGAAAACACCAACTTCATTTCATCTGAATATGTCATTTCGTTATCACACGCGTAAGTCAAATGCCCACAGCGAAACAATGCCAATAGTCGAAACATCAATAACCCAAAGCAAACAAACAACATGTTTTATAAACAAAGAGAATAAATATTTAGCAACAGAGTCGATGTCACCAGCATCATTGTCAGCGGAAAAGAGCAGGAGAGGATTGCACTGCAATTCGTCAGCAGTTACTCAAGCGGAAACAGAAATATCATTTCAAGATACAAAAGAACAACGTAATAATCTACAAAGTCTATCATTGCCGCATCAGCATCATAATGGTATGTATGAGTTTTTCATTCTTAAAAAATCAATAAAATATGAAGGGATATTTTTAAATGTATCGAATATTGAACATTAATATTTGTCGTTGTTAATGTATGTGTTTGTAGTTGCCATTTTATTTATATGAACTTGAACAATAAAATCATAGAAAATGTAAATATTCATAACTACAGGATTCGTTTAAAATAATTTATTCATTGTATCGGGTGCTTGATTGAAGTGGTTCAAGTGGTTTTTAACAACATTTTATGTGAAATTTGTGCTATAAAATAAATTTTGGGCATAAAACAATACTTCTTGAAAAATAATTTTGGTAAGCCGAACATGAAGTTGATAACATAACTTTATAATTGCTTAAAATTTCATGCAATTGATTAAATAAAATGTAACTTGATTCTACATCCACAAGGTATAAACTTATTTGGTAAATCATTAATAAATAATTTCCACTTTATATTTTTAAGTTGTGGTCACGAACATTCAACATGATTAAATAATTATGAGAACAACTTTAATTTTGTGGCTAAAGGTTTTTATTGTGATTATATTAAATTTTTTCACCGATACGTAACTGTTTATTAAATATAAATTCAGTACTATACTCCTTAAAAAAATTATCAAATTGACTACTTGGAAAAGGAAATCCGATAACAAAGATAAAATAGAATAGATTTAAAGTTTCAGTTTCACATTTATTATCTAAAAAATTTAACAAATACAAAAATTCTAACAAATGTTCTCTGCATACAAAAGTATTTTTCAAAGATTTTCTGTTTATAAACGACTCATAAATTTTTCGCAAGAAAAATAGTCAACATAAAATTGTTAAAGACGTAAAATTTTAAAGTTTCTTATGTAAGCGCAAATTATTTTTTTTGTGTTGCTTACTAAGCACCACTCATAAATTTTTGTCTCGCCCTTAAGGACAGACACACTCTAGAAGCCATTTTCGCTTATTGTTACATGAACGTTGCTACAGTTTTTTAATAGAAGAAGTAGTTTCAGCAATGTATTCCCATCATTCATTCATCATATTGTCTTGTCATCTTTATATTAAAAAGAGCTTAAACTAAGAAACAGATTTTTCATTACCTTTAACGCAGGTGATGAAAAAAGCTCTAAATAAATTCATGTTAAAACATTTTAAATCTGCAAAAGACCTTCGCACAATTGTTGTCAAACACTTGATGAAAAATGCTTTTTAACGCGACAAGGAGGAAAATGGCGTTTGAAGTCTGTTTAAAAAGAAAACTTTAATTTGTAACCTGTGAAGTATTTATGGTTAAGCAACAGGCTTAAATAAATACAAGCACACTGTGGGCTACTTAATTTATATTTTTGGTTTTCTTATTTATTTGAAAGATTCAAAAAAATGAATAATTTTTTTCGTTTTTTTTTTTAAAACATCTGCAAAAATATTGTGGCTGACGGCGGTTTTGTATTTGTTTTACTAATTCAAAACAACAAAATTCGCGTAGCGGCAGAGGTAAATCTGAAAGTCCATACAACGCGTTCTATGCGTACACGCTTTTTACGCTTTTCATACTTTCTACGCTTTCTACACTTCTTAAACGTCAAGTTACATGCAACGATTTTTATGCACCAAGTTTTTGATCAGCTGTAGTGTAAATATTTTTATCTAAATAAATCTTTTTTGGAAAAACGGAAAGTGTAATGTTTAAAGCATTTATGGTATATATTGAGTTTATGCACATAATATATTGTGAAACAAGGACCTATGAAAATCTTCAGAAGAAAAGGGAACGGTTTTTGCATTTGTATTAAATACTTTATAAAATAAATAAACACACTAGGGATGAAACTTAGTACGTAAAAGCAATCGATAGCAAAGACACTAGTTTTATTGATGAAAGGGTTGTTGTAAATTATTAATGTTAACCAATTTTTTTTCTGAATTTATTGTTAAACTTTACTAAAAAAGGGTTTTTTTTATTAAAAAGGTTTTTTAAAACAAAACAAACAAACAAAAAAAAACAGCAAAAAGTTATTATTAACACAACAATAGTTATCGATAAAATTTATAATAAAATATAATTTACCATCCTTAGATATCAAAAACAGGTTTAACAAATAAAAGTGCTATATTCATATATACCCTTCATCATTAATGTAAACCTAGTTTAGTGAAGTAACTCTAATCAAATAAAATAATATTGAAATGACAGAACATTTAAAAATAAGAAAAAAAATTAAGTACTACAGATATTTTTTTACATAAAAATGCCATAGGCTTTTAATAGGTTAAGTATTTTAAAAGAATTAAAGTATTTACTTAAAGATCTCTTCAACAGCTTTAAAATGATATCCATATTGATATTTTAAAAAACTTTGATAAGTTCAGAGGCCCGTAATTCGGAAAATATAGGCGAGCGCCAATTTTTTCACATGATGTTTTTTTTTTCATTTCTTAATTCTCTATCGTCCCATACATTTCTTTTTCTGTGACTTTTTCGTTGTAAAATAAACGTTGGTAAATTATTATATTATAAATTCAAACCCGAATAAAAAAAGGGGTTGACAAAAGGCAAAAATTTATACAAATTATTTACATGAAAACTTTTGTTGACGCTTTTGAATTGTAAAACTGAGTCAGTTTTTTGTTTGTTAAGATATTCAAGTTTTTTTTTATTTTTACTATAAAATGGCAGATGAAATGCTTTAAGAAAGGAAAAGAATTTGTCTCATTAATAATTTTGTTAACATTATTTTAATTGTAAGACATACAAAACATTATTTTAAGTTTTATTATTATTAAATGTAAACTCGTACATTTTAATATTATTTCCTTAAATTCTGCAGAGAAAAATTAAGAGCTTAGCATTTTAGTTGACAATAATATTAATTAAAAGGATTTTATGAGTCCCGAAGGAAGAATTTAAAACCTTCTAAGCTGCCAAAAATTAACTTAAGAATTTCTGTTCAATTTTAATTGAAGTGATATATTTTGAACATAAACTGTTATACGAGGGCTGCTCTATATATTTCTGGCCTAATAGTGAAAATGCGAATATTTATAATCAAAAATGGTTTTATTGTTTTTCAAAGTCTTCTCCAGCATGAGCATGCGCTCAAACCAGTTGTCGAAGCACTTTTTCCACTCCGATTGAGACACCTCTAAAACATGGTTTTTGAGCACTTCAACAGCTTTTTCTGGCGACGAAAATCGTTGACCACGCATTTTTTTCTTGATGTGCGGAAACAAGAAGAAGTCATTAGGTGCCAAGTCAGGGTTGTACGGCGGATGATCCATTAATTCGACGTTTTGGCCGGTCAAAAACGCTCTGGTTTGAGCCGATATGTGAGAGCTCGCATTGTCATTGTGAACAATAATTCGTCTTCTCTTGTTGGTTTTTCGAATTTCTCCGATGACTTCAGGCAAACAAATTGTAGTGTACCACTCAGAAGTGACCGTCCTATGTTGCTCAAGCTGAACAGGCGCCACATGACCAGTTTTGCCGAAGAAACAGGCGACCATTTGCCTCGAAGTGCTTCTTCCACAAACAACTTTCGTTGGATTTTGCTCGTCTTTGAAGACCCACTCGGTCGATTGTTGTTTCGTTTCGGGCACATACGCATAGATCCATGAATCATCACCTGTGACGATCTTATAAACGTCTTTTGAAGCACCGCAATCGTATTTTTGCAACATTTCTTTGCACCAATCGACACGAGCCTTTTTTGAGCGACTTTCAAATTATGCGGGATCCAACAAGAACAAACCATTTTTACGGCCAGGTGTTCATGCAGTATCGAATTTATGCTGGTGGAAGAAATGTCCAAGGATGTCTCTATCTCTCGGTATGTCGCATGTCGATCTTGCATTATGAGTTCACGCACGGCATCAATGTTCTCTGGCACAACATCCGTTTTTGGACGACCTTTACGGAATTCGTCTTTGAGCGAGCTTCGGCCACGATTAAATTCATTATACCAATTTTTCACAGTGCTATAGGATGGTGCTTCATCGCCATACAAAGATTTAAGTTCATCAATGCACTCTTGTCGTGATAGTGCACGTCGAAAGTTGTGAAAAATGATGGCACGAAAATGTTCACAAGTTAATTCCATTTTTTTCTATATTAATTTTTTCAAGTCACTGTAAACAACACAAATAATGGTCGTACGTCAAAACGTTTTGAGTACGATTATGCTTAAAAATGACAAACTTTCCAATGGAAATATCAGATTGCACTTGGCTGCACTCAGTGTTGCCAGGCCAGCAATATATATAGCAGCGCTCGTATCAATGTTAGTTTATTGTTTGTACAGTTGCTAATGAATATTATTATTATATATTATTATATTATATTATTTTATTTTAGACGATATAAAACTAATTGCTGCCTCTGATGCTAGTGGAAGGACTATTGCCACGGCAACAGCAAATTCATCCAAACCAACAAGCAAAACAATAGACAGTCGTTGTTCAAATTCGCATTATATTTACGCAGCCCCTGTTAAATCTTTGAATCGTAGCAGTACTGAGAAAAGCAAAACTAAGCGGGATGCTGTTTCAACATCATGTTTCTCATTAAATAAAAAGCATACAATGCACTGCACTAGAGCACATCGAAGGCATCATAGTTTCAATCAAAAGCCACATCATTTGCAACAGAATTTTAACAATCAACAACATGTTCAGCTGGTGCAAATGCAACGAACGACTGATTTTGATGAAAAGCGTAAATTGAATTCGGTGCCCAGTTTACGCATCACAGAATCTGCTCTTAGAAGGTTGGTGAAAATACTTTTAAGGTTTAAACTATTTTAATAGTTTTTAACTAGAAAATTTAGTCTCAAGTAAATTATTATTAAAATCTGCTTTTAAAAATTTTTTGGGATCGGTTGTTTTTTAGTTTTTGCCATTTCCTCTTTTTAAAGAATCCTTAAAATGTTAAAAAATATATTAAATTTATTCAGATGGAAGTATAATAAAAATCAACCAAATATTCCATCATCATCATTTTGTTTTGTGTTGGTCAACAAGACACTCGTTTTGCAATTTTGACTAAAAAAATATATGAGATGAACTTGGAGCACATCTACATCTTTAAAAATTTATATCCATCATCGGAATACACATTTACAATTTGCGTTATTTTTTATTTTAAAAAAATATTTGCAAAAAAATTAAAAAAGAAACCTTTTAATTGACGGTTACGACACTAACAAACTTACTCAGCCTTATCTTTGGAAACTTTTGGTTGACAGATTTAAAAGGGCAGATATTAAATTCTCGATAGTATTTTGCCAACTGCGTTAGCGAAAATAATGAAGCGTAAAAACATTAAAAGCCTCTTCAAATTGCCTTTGGCAACAACTCCCATGACTCTATTCTCAGCAATGTGAAACATCAAATATTTGAATTTCTTCAAAGTCTACGAGTTACAAAATTACCTGAAGTAGAAAATTCTATGTAGGAATAACAAAAAATATATATATATATATATATATATATATATATATATATATATATATATATATATATGTATATGTATATGTATATGTATATGTATATGTATATATATATAATTTTTCATTATGTAAACGAAAACAAAAAAAAAAAAAACGTTTGAATACCGAAAGAATTAACAATTACCATATATTTTGCAATTGATCCCATTGTGCAGTGGAAGTTCTTAATAGATTTTTGCAAAAAGTTAATTATTTTGGGAGAACTTAAAGATTTGTTACTTTTTTTAGTCATTTTTCTATGAGAGAATTTTATTTAAGTTTTTAAAAAATAAAATCTTAATTTTTCTTTATTTTTCATTTTATTTCATTTTTTAGATCCAACCTTGAAAAGAATTTGGAGAGTAAAAAGCGCGTCGTTAAAATGCTTTTCGTTTTAGTTCTGGAATTTTTCATATGCTGGACACCGTTATATGTCATCAATACGGTGGCCATGTTTATTGGTCCCGCCATTTACGAGTACGTGAATTACACAACAATAAGTTTCTTTCAATTGCTCGCGTACACATCGAGCTGTTGTAATCCCATCACCTACTGTTTCATGAATGCCAATTTTCGTCGAGCTTTTGTCGATACCTTTAAGGGGATGCATTTAAATGACGGCAGTTTTTGGAATAAAAATACAAAAGCAGCAACAAATTTATCAATGGCTGGCAATTCTATTGCACTGGCTAATAGTTGTACGGTAATGACAGCCAACAGTGTTTTGGAAAGCCCAAGACTTTGAAATCATTATGACAGATTACGGTTAAGGACTGAATTCAAATGTTAATTGTTTTTAAGTGTCTGAGTTATAAATTTACAAAATAAGAATTCATGCTGGACAACGATTAAATAACATGTTGATAGTAAATCTATAAATAAGCAGCCTTAGTAGTTGGTATTAAATTTTGTTATTGTTTTAAGAAGTTCAACTTCAGAAAAAGTGTAACGCGATTAAAGCACAAAATGAGAAGAATAGTTGTGATTTTGACAGAGAAACCTAAAACGAAACAAATTTTAATGAAAACAATACAGGTAATTAAATAATAAAAATAAAAAAAAAAATAAAAAAACAAGTGTATAAATAGTTAGTAGAATTAAATAAATTATTCTGTATAAAAAAATATAATTAAAACTGTGTAAATAATTTTTTCATAAATCCAATGCACCAGAAATATCGTTTTCTTTTTTTTATTAAATTTAAATTTGCAATTCAATAGAAATATTTAATTAAAATAGACTTAATTCTTTATTGTACATTTGTCTGTAACTAAATGTAAATTTATTAAATAAAAAATTATTTCACAAGTACAACAAACGAATTAAAATTATTGTAGGCAAAAACAAAAACAAACAAAAAAATGTAAAATATTATTAAAAGAGAATAAAAACAAAACAATTAATTAAAAATAAAATAATAAATAAATTGGTTTAACTTTTTAATTAAAACTCACACTTAAATATAATATGTCTCCTAAAATCTCATGTTATGTGTCCATACAGAAGACCCTTTAACAAAACTTATTAAATTAGGGGACATGGAATCACGCAGCAAAAAAAGACATGCAACAGAAGTAGGGGATTTAGGGAAAAAAACGCATGATACTAACGTTAGGTTGTCATTGGCGAGCGTGGGTTCACATTAACAAAACAGCTTGGAATTTATACGAATACTGAAAATCAGTGAAAATTCGATGACGAGGATACGTTTGTTGTAATTAAAATTTATTTGTTGTATATGTAGTAAAATGGAAATACGTTTTTATACTTTTTATTATGACTGTTATTTTATTTTATCTTTTTTAATTTCAAACCCAGTTTTCAATAACATAATTTTTATTGAGTTCAAAATTTTGAAAATAAATTTATGAACCACTAACTCAGATATGGAAATTTTAATCAGAATTGAAAAGGAGAGGAGAGGCGAGGCGAGACTCACTAGAACTTCCAGGAGTAGTGCAAGAGGCTGTGGTTTTTGGAACATTTTCTAATAAAAAGGAAATACGAACTCTATAGATTTATAGCGAATAAGAAATTGAATATTCGAATTTATAAAATAACTTTGTCCAGGCTTTTCAACATCAGCCTCATTTAATTTTGAATTCCCATTAGTATTTTTATGGTTAGTTAAAAAACTTGGTTCCAAAAATTTATTTCACTTTGTAAGCTTTAAAAAAAATAACTAAAGGTAAGTTTAAAGTAATAATTTCGATTTATAATATTTTATTATTTTATTTTATCTTCAGCCAAATCAAATCAAATCAAATCAAATCAAATAAACAAATCAAAAGAAATTAGAGGTATTCGTTTTAAATATAGTGTTTTCTAAAATATTGGGAATTTTCAGATACGGAAAATAACACTCGCGCTTTGCATAACTTTAATATGGATCATGTTCGTTGTTGTTGCCTAACAGTCTGCCTGTCTGTCTTTCTCAGGCCTCTTACTTATTAACCGCTTTAGCTAAGTATTTGAAATACTCACAGAAGTTGTATATAATAATAATAATATAGCTGAAAATATTAAAATGAATGTTAAAAGTAAAGAGTGTCCCTATGGCTATGAAATTGAATCGTTGCTTCCACATTCGATTCTGATTTTGACGTATTTTTTTTTGTTTGAACAATCAATATTAAAAAGATCTAATTATAAATTAAATGATGGCTCGGAACTCTTTCGTGTGAGTTAAACTCTCATTTGACAGATTTTAAATGCTTATCAACGAAATATTTAAGTAGAACTAAAGAGATCAACGTTTTGATATGGTTTCTGAATTTTGATGTCTTGATGAAAATTCGGAAAGAGTATTTTCTGGGCAAAGTTTTCAAAGCTGAAGAACTTGTGTTGAAATTTTAGTAAAATTTGGTTCTTGAATAAGTTTCTGTTTTGAGTGCTAGTGAAAATTTGGCCCCAAGGCCAAGAATCGCTTATTTTGTACCTACAAAAATATAGTCAACCTACGTTAAGCTGTTCATGAAGTATTAAAAAATATTTTTCAGTGTAGAGCAAGTTTCATTTTAATTTCCATCTTAATTACAACAATTTTTCAATTCTTTTTAACTGAAAATCATATTAAAATTGAATAATAATTTTAACAATGTACCTGTTCTTTTTGGAAAAGCCGTTACAAATAACAATTTTCACTTTATCGCTAACGGTCGTCAGAGCTTTGGCTCTAAACACAACAGCAAATTACAAAAATGAACATTAAAATAATCTGATAATCTCGCCTTCAGAAAAATAAAAATCATATTTAAAAAAAAATGTTCTACTTTATACAAAATGTAAAAACGTTAAGAAAGACAATTTATTTATTATTTCTTTTCTACGTAAAAGATTAAAAAAGACTAAAATTTTTTATGAAAGTGTACTGAAGAAGAGTGTGAGTACATTGCGATGATGGGTACGAAGATTTTATTTTAAAGAATTATGAAACGTTGTGGCGAATGTTAAGACTATTGTGTTCTTTTCTGTTGAAAGTTGCCTACATTATTATTATCTCTGCTTGAATGACAACAGAAAACACAATATGAGGTATAATTATGAAAAAAAAAACACAACCAAAAACAAAGGAACATCTCTCAAAAGCAACTAAATGAGGGCTTTTTTGCGTGAGGGTGACTATTTTGTCAAGATGCGACCTTTTTTGTTTTTAAAGACGCTCGTATCTTTGATAAACATTAGTTCTGTTTAAACAATAATATTTATTTGACGACAATTATAAAACGCAGACATGCATTTTTAAACTGAAATAACGTTAAGAAAATGCGACAAAGGATCTGCACACAATATTTTGTATGTTCTAAACAGAAGCTTTTTAGAATGTAGACTATAGATTAAAGAGATTCTTACTCTTTCCTAATATTTCTAAAGTTGAATGAGAAAGAACACCCACGAAGGAAATGACATTTTACTTATCTATTCGGTTTGAGATACCAACCACTCGTTCAACTGTGTTTTGTAGTTCGCCTTAAAATAAGTGTTTTTTTTAATACGTTAGTGCGTATCAATCAGAGAAAATAATTCCCAAAATATTTTATTTTGTAATTAAAACAACCTAACGAGTAAATAAAATCGTAATAAAATGATATTTAATTTGAAAAATATTTATAATTTATAAACGCTACAGATTTCATATTAAGATCATGAAAAAACTATAATCCAAAATAAAACTTTTAATTTAAAAAGTTTCTTGTGTAACAAAATCATGAGTAAGTGGGACGAGCTTTAATGAATTTAATTCTTTTTTGTACCCAGTTTGTAGGTTCGTATATACTCGTCATCATTATAATGCATAACAAATTAGACAGCACTACGTAATTTGTAAGCTTCCATTATATTTTGCAATTTTACTAAAACCACAAAGTTTAAATATGTGAAAAATTAGTTTCAGATTGTTCGCATTTATTAATCATTATCTTAAAAAAAAACATTTTTAAAAACCATTTCAAATGCTCCTGCCTATAAAATTTGCAGAATTTCACACCCGTCATGTATTAGTTTATTAAAAAAAGAAAGTTGTTAGGATGCTACAATAAATTGAAGTTTGTGAAGAATAAGAAGAAGAACACAATTTTCTCTTCTTAATTGAACAGCATTTTTATTAGCTTAAAAGTTGTAAATTACTTATAAATTTTTGCCGGCTAAATTTATAATTTTTCTTTAAAATCGATTACACTTAAGTAATGGAATTATTAAATCAAAAATATTTTTTTTGTTTTTTTTGCCTGCCTTTGATTTTCATTAAAAATTATTACATCGTGGACATTTCTTATTTATTTGTTCCTTAATAATAACAAAATCAACAGCTACAATATTCGAAGAGCAAAAAGCGACAAATTCTAAAAATAAAAATTGTTATTTATCGAATGTATGTTAATAAATCTTAATTTGATTTACCATTTATTATTATCATACAATTAGTTGTTTCAATTGTGTTTGGCTCATTTTGCAGTTTAATAATAACATTTTAGTCGAGGTATTTTTAAGAAAAAGTCTTTTTATTATATGAATAGAAAATATAAGATAAATTGATATTTCTATATTTTACTTACAGCTGTTTACAATTTTGTAAATTTAATGCAATAGTGAGTGCAATGCATAAATTAACTTTCTGTAAAACTGTTAAATGTTAAATGTATGAAGGCGTATGATTAATTTATAATGCAGTACGTAAAACAATGTTACACATATTTTAAAACAAACAGTTTTTGGTATCAACAATAATATGTAGACAATATAAAATGTAGACAATATAAAATGCAAACAATATAATATATGGACAATATAAGATGCGTCGCACTTTAAAAGAAAATAAATATTTTCAAACCAAAGTAGCTGTTATTTCTATAAACTTATTTTTTCTCTATTGTGATAACCATCTTATTTAGATGCAAATCTTGTTTACGCATATATTCATATAATTGAAAAAAGTACCTTAAGGGCTGAAGTAGTTTATTTTAATAATTGGACTTACAAGCTTCTAGTCTTTACATCTTTTGCCTTTATATCTATTTTCTAAACAGGCAGTAAAAGTGATGTTAATAAATCATAATTTCTGAGCGAACTAACTTTTCAAAAAAACCAGTTTTCGAAAAAAATTTCTAGAAATGAAATTGTTTCGTGATAAGGCTTTTTTTTATTATTATTTTAATTATAAAAAATTTAATCAAAGTTAAAAAAAAAATTGTTTTTCAAGTCCAAAATAGACTTACATATGATGGGTTCCGTATCATGTTTGAGTCACCTTTTATTATACGCTTCAATACAAAAAGTGGAAAAATGTATCATTCGGTTTGTAATTTCTACAAAAAGTATATATTCTGAGTGAGCATAGCGCAGTCGCGCTAGAGAAAATTTAAATACGCCAATCGGTAAGAGATGGGGCCGAAAGAGGTTCTATTGGAAATCAGCAAGATCGATTGATGTGCTTCGAGAAAGCGGGCAAAACACTACGCCTACCTCTAATTTTTCCATATAATGGAGCGATAGAAAATTAAAGAATCATAAAAAAACATCAAGTGAAGAAATTTGTACTCGCCCATATTTTCCGAGTTACGGGGATCTGAAATTTTCAAATTTTTTGAAAATATCAATACGGGTATCACTTAAAAGCTACTGAGGAGATTTTTAAGGAAAAACTAAAATTTTTAGAAAATTCTTAACCCATTAAGAGCCGATGACATTTTTATGTAAAATTCTAAAAATGTATTATTTAATTTTTTTATTTTTAAATTCTCTGTCACCCCAATATTTTTTTTTGAGTGGAGTTACTTGTCTAAACTAGATTTACATAAATGGTAAAGGGTATGTAAGATTCGGCATATCCGAATAAAGCACTATTTATTGTTTTTATATTTAATTTTATATTGTTATTATTTGCTGTTGAAAGTTTCAGATGTTTGTCTGAAGATAAGACCATATTTCTCCAAATTCTGGATGTTATGAAAACAAAAAAGTGAAAATTTCAAGAGTCTACCTAAGACGGTTTAGACGGACAAAACTGTGAAAACACACTGGGGACTTTCTCAAAAACAAAAAAAAAAAAAAATGGTAATAAATCTGAGACTTGTAAATTCTAATTGGATTTATACCAAACATGGACTGTCTTTCTAGCAGAAATCAAGCTTTATAAGCTGCGTCTCGTTGTTCGTTAAGCACGAACACGGCTATAGTGGACCAAATTTTACCAACTCGGGTTCATAAATATTTATGAGACTCGTAATTTTCTTAAATATCATTTTGTGTATTTTTTTTACTTTTAGTAACGTCGGCCCGATTTCAAGTTTGAACATATTTTAAGGTAAGTTTTCTTTTCATTTATTATATTTTGTACTTCTATTGTTGTCTGTTGAAAGTTGTTAATTTGGGTATGGCCATGTTTTTCGAAGTCCTTGCTAGCCGCGGTCACTCAGCTTTAACATCTCTAAGTTATACGCACTTTTAGCTTGAACACACTTTTTTGGTTTTAAAGATCTCTGTACTTTTTTTAGTTTTCGTTTCAATATTTTAAAAATTTTACTACCTTTTTAAAGTTTGGTTGATATTTTTGTTTAACTAGTTTAATAATGATTATTTGACCCTTTTTTTATTAAATTATTTTCTATTTTTTTAAGCTTAGGGTCCTTATATTTTTTTTTAATATTTTATTTCAATATTTCGGTACTTTCTGCGAACCTTCTTCAGGAAACAATATATCAATAATAATTTTGTTTCCTGAAGAAGGTACGCAGAAAGTACCGAAATATTGAAATAAAATATTAATAAAAAATATAAGGACCCAAAGCTTAAAAAAATAGAAAATAATTTTTGTTTAACGCTTAAATTTTGTACTTTAAAGTTATTTCTTTTTGTAGATGATTTATCTGTTAAACGGAGTCGCTTTTTTGGTAAATCCATGCTTCTACTTACACAATATTTTGTATTTCGTTTTATTTTCGTTTTCATTTAGATTGTTTTCAAAGTTTGATTTTAGTTTTTTTTGTACACTTGTTCAACTAGCGCTTTACAAAAATTTATAGGCATTTTATACTTTAAGTATTGGACTTGAGTATTTACTCTTGGACTAATGACGATCGCATGAATGGTTTAGTGTAAACACAACATAAAATTGTGTCTTGTTTGCCGAGGCTGCTGCTATAGTGTTATTATAAACAGAATGTGGAAATGTGTTTGTTTGTAGTTGTGTGATTAAGAAAATATGTAAGTTTCGAAATTTGTCTAAAATACTATACAGTTTTGCTTTAAAACAAAAGTTATAAATTTAGCTTTTCTCTTGCCAGTGAAAGGAGCCCATGCAAATTAAATGTTCTCATGAATAAAGAAATTTTTGTTTGCCCATTACTTTAGTCCTTTCAATGGTTTATTAAGAGCTTAAGTGAATTTATCTCATATTTGCAAAATACGTTTCTACAAACAGGAAACAGTGTTATAATTAATCACAAGGACGACAGCTTATAAAACATGAATGTCGTATTATGCAAGTTACCAAAAAAGAAAAATATTTTTTCTGGCGGCAACAAATGTCTTTAAATAACATAGAAATTTCATTTATTAAATTAAAAGTTTTTCAAACGGATATTAAAATAAAAAGATTTAAATTTAAGATTTTATCAGATGGTTACTAATTTTATCATCTCACAATTCAATCACTATTTTATAATTTTTTCTTAAAGATATTAAAGTGAATAAGTGTGTTTTGTTTTCAAACTTCTTACATATTTTGTCCTTACAATTTATGGAATTCTTAATCCTTGAAAAGTGTTGCATGAGGCATGCGTTCAACAACCCATGACAATTTCCCCCATTTTCTTATTTTAATACAGTTTTCGAATTGACTAATTAAGAAAAAAAAGAAAAGAAAGAAAATTCCTTAATACAATTGGCGAAGCATTGTTTTCTTAACTGTTCATTTTAATTTATAAGAAAAGTTCTGAAAAGGCAATTATTAAACAGACTGAATTTGTTACGCAACAATATGTTTTTAATTAAATAATTACTTAGAAAAGGAAACGAATACAATGAATTATTGAAGCAATAATTAGGGAATGAATAAATGTGAGGAAATTCTCTTAACTAATCAAAATGCGTAACACGCACTTAAAACATAATAAATGTTAATAAAACGAATGCATGATGGATCAGAATTTAATATTTTATTATTCACTTTTAATTAAGTCAGTTCCATTTAAGGAGAAACTTTTTTTTTATAATTTCGTATAATTGCAGGGCAATTACGTAATTGTTTGTTTAAATTCTAGGTTATTCAAAACACTATTTTGGCTATTGAAGAATTTTTTAAAGATAAAAATAAGAAGAAAAAAAAAAAAAAAACACGTACTATATCTAATTTTACATAAAATGTCATCGGATCTCAATGGGTTAAGCATTTTTTCTAATTTTAGTATTTCATTAAAGATCTTTTCAAAAGCTTTAAAATGACATCCAAATTGATATTTTAAAAAATATGGTGCACAATTTTAATTTTCTAGGAAAGGTTTAGAAGCACATAACTCGGAAAATATGGGCGACCGCCAATTTTTTCACTTGATGTTTTTTCTTATTTTTTAATATTCTATCGCCCCATATATTTCTTTTTTGTTGGAGTTACTTTACAAGGATAGATTTGTTCCAAATTATATGGAACAAGGCAGGCGAGATGTTTCCCCCGCTGCCTTGAGTCACACAGAGCGATCTTACGGATTTTCAGTAGAAAAATTTCCGCAAATATGTCTGATCGATTGGCAGTTGCGTAATTTAACACATACATTTTTGAAAACGAAAATTTATCTAACTAAAATTATATCTATAATTTATTTTTCTAAATAAAAACTCTTACACCAACATTTATTCGAAATATTTTGCATATTTTTTTAAAGGAGTTTAAACAAATTTTTATATCAAAATTTTTTTAAGAATATTTTTATGAATGTGAGCTATGGAATGTGAATAAAAGAAAGTCATTTATATTTTTCTTTATATTAATAATTTCGTTTCATTTTAAGCTTTGAGATTAATTTTCTGTGTGAAGTTATTTATAAAAATAATTTTATGTTGTTATTTTGCACTCCAGTATTTAAATTGGCCCTTGATTTTGAATGTTAAACACATTCTTTCCTCAAGATTTGTTTTTCTTAAATTTTTTGAATGAATGTTTAACAATCAAACATAATTGCTGGGATTTGCAGAAAGTTAAAAAACACATATATAAAATAATGGAACGTCAAACTGTTTGTGTGTGTATGTGTGTGTGTGTGTGTGTGTGTGTGTGTGTGCATTTAAATCATACGTATTCAAGTGTGTGGCTAAATTTAAACAAAAACAAAGCCGTAAATAAACAAGGAGCGTAAATTCTCCATCGTGTACATAAAGAACCAACACTTTTGCGTTGAAAATGTTTAAAAAGGCTATTCACTCGAATAATGTTGGTGCGATTAATCGAGCTGTTAATCAACTCTTGGAGAAAGATAATATTTGCTTAATTTCCATTATCTTAATTATTCTTATCAGATAATTCGGTTAAAAATTTGATATAAACATTCCATACCATTATTCCAATTTATAAAAATGAGTGCGCAAGTTTACTATGGTTTTTGCAATGAGTTAAATTTGATCAAAAAGAATCAAAATCCATATAAACTACCCAGTTCTTGCGGGTTACTTTCAGGAGGATATATTACAAATAGCACAGCTGCTTTATTCTTGGGTTGATATATCAGAATCGGTCTTTATAATTATAAAAATATCTTACGAAGGATGTATCAATCTACACAAAAATATTTTCCGTTTGAGTATAATCACATATGCGTGTGCTTTAAGATTTTAACTGGCAAAGCAACTCCTTAGACAAAAATATTTTAGGGTCACACTTGACTACGATTCAAATGATTCATTTCTGTGGCATCTGCATTCTGATAGTAATTTATTTATAATAATATAAATTTGTGTTCTCTAAAATAAAGTAAAGAAATTCCTAAAATAAGAGAAAGACTTTGTAGGCCATCTTAAAATAGAAAGGAAAACCCGCTAGATTGTTATATTAATTCTGAAAAAAAAAATTTAGCTTTGGCGACAACAGGGTGGGTCTGGGTAAAGATTTCTATACTCGAATAAAATAACTTAAAATTAAAAGTGAAGGCAAGTCTGTGTAGTATAAAAACAAGCAAGATTTTTATATTACCGCTTATCATAGCTTCAGTATTTGAAGATGCTTATTTAACAAAATGATTGAGAATTTGCATTTCAAAAGGCTTAATAATAATCGCTTCACTTTATATGCAATAAAAAATTTAAATCCTCTTTCTTTAATACTTTTCTTTAATTTTACGAAAATAAAATGGGAAACTCTTATAAAACTTGAATTTATTTTTTAATAAATAATTAAAACCGTAGTGAAAAAAAATTAAAACATGCGGGTAGAAAAAGAAAGTCCTCAAGCGTTTTTCTGACAAATTGTTTTCTTTTTCTTTTATTTTTGTTTCTTTTTTCTGTTAAAGTAATTGCACACTATTTTTTAGATTTAAAGATAAAGAAGAAAATTAAAGTCCGCAATGCCTTAAAACATTAAAGAATCGGAAAAGGAAGCAGGTTTGGAAGCTCGCATTATATTGTAAATCCGAAAGTTTATTTAAGGCCCTTGGAAGCCTGGTTTCGAAGTATTACTTTAATTTATTTTATTCTGATTTTTTTTTACTTTTTCAATTACGCAGTTATTTGTTGTATTTTTATTAGCAATTGAATCCTGGTTATTTGTGTAACCAAAGTTGTTTATTCATTCTGATCCCTTGTATAAATTACAAAATATTCAATCAAATTAATAAGGCATTTGATTTTAATACGTAAACGATGAGGTTGGAAAGTTTCATAATTCTTTAAATAATTAATTTCATTTTTTTTAGTATTTAAATTAATAATAAAAATACACATCAAAATTTTCATTATCAAAGTTGAAAATGCGAGAGAAAACTAAAAAGAAACTGAGAGTGAGCCATCAATTTTAACAGAGAAATATTATAGCAAATAACAATGATAAAAAATATTGTTTTACTTCAATTTTTAGAATTTATAATTTGTTGGAAGTCAATTACTCGTACCTATATTGAGTTGTTATATGCTTTTAACAATTAATTTTACATCATTAATCCTCGGCGACACTTGAATGTCATTTGTTCACATTATGTTTTGCATTAATCGAATAAAAAAAAAAAATAATAATAAAAATAAAACTTCTAGTGCACTAATTTTTCAAAAATAATGTACGTTTATATACGCGCATATGTAAATCAAATTGCATACCTCGAATTGCTTTGTTGATACAATAAATAATAGTTTTTGTTTATTATGTCAACAATAAAATTAAACTTATTCCATTTGTTATTGAAATCAGATAACAAATATATCGATATTTAGTTATTTAATTTTATTCTCTAATTGTTTAAGCACTAGGTTTTTAAATAAAAAAATTTCATATTTAAAATATTGACCATTTTTGTAGTGGTTTTACTTTGTTGACAATTATTCAATTTTTGATAAATCTTGTTTAAATAAATTTAAAATTTTTGAAATCAATACAACGTCTATTTTTTTTTATTTAATGTTAAGGGTCTTTGAAGTTTTACTTCTAAAATTGCTTAATGAATATAAATAATTTTTTTAAATTAAGAAACAGTGCAGACAACCACACAAATTTTTTTTTTAAATGTCTGAGTAAAGTTTTTCAATCTTGGAAAACAATAAATATAATTATTTCCTTTTTAATGTAGTTTTTATACAATTATGAAGTTGTATGAAAGTCAAATTAAAATGGCACCATTAAAATGTTTTTGAACTTTCTGAAAATCCGAAAATGCAAAACACTTATTAAGTTGTAGGCCTGACTAAGATTCTAGAGACAATTTTAAAATTTTTGGTACAAAAAATATTTTTTAATAAATAATTATAGATAATCTCAGATTTTTGTCATTATCAAATGATTTGATTGATTGATTTTACACAATCGACTTGAAAAGCTGGTTTGATTTTTTTGAATTTTAAAAGTCAGCTGTTGCAAATGTACATAAAGAATCACAATAAATGCAAGTTCTAAAGAAATACCAAATTTATTTTAGTACTAAGTTTTAGCAATGAGATTTTCTGTAAATGTACGTTTGCTTCTTTTTATTTATGTCATCGTAATAAGACAGTTAAAAGTTCAATTGTAGTTCAAAGACCAACGTTTATTAAGTTATAAATGCTGTATGGCAGATTTATTGTGAAGTTTGACGTTTATATAAAGCCATGCATTAGCCAAATGCAGCGGCTACGCGCTTGAAATCATATTTAAACATTATTGATGAAAAATCTATTTTTAACAATTCTGCCTGAGTTTAAAGTTCTTCAGTTTATTAATTTTAAATACTGCAAAATCTACGCACATTGTTCTAAATTGGTATTTTGTGTTTCAGAAAAAAAACTCGTTAAATATTTTATAAAATGCATGTCAGACTGAAATGAGTTGTGGTTGAGCAAAATAATCAGATTTGTACATTGGCCATCAACAACGCAGATTAAGTAAAAAACAAGCGAAGCCAATGAACACATTCTGTTAATAATTTTTACAAAGAGAACAAGCGATTGATTTAAATATTGTAATTATAAAAATTAAAAAAACGTTTGTAGTTTTTGTTTGCTTTTCATTTTTAATAACGAATATCAACTCGAAATATTTTTATTTTTTGTTTTATTAAGTGTATTTTAAATAATAATCATTATAATAATAAATTATAATAATAATAATAATAATAATAATAATAATAATAATAATAATAATAATAATAAATATAATAATAAATAATAATAATAATAATAATAAATTATTATAATAATTATATTATATATAATTATATTATATATATTAAATAATAATAATTATATTAAATAATAATAATTATATTATACTTTATAATTATTCATTATGGATTTTTTTTAAACATATCAAACTTTTTACAAAATTATTTGCACAGTTCTCTTCACAGATGCAAATAACCATAAATATTTAAAAATAAAAGTGCAGTTTTAAAGAAGAGACATATAATTTCTTTAAATCTTTCATGGTATTTAATTTCAAAATTAAATGGCATCCAGTTGTTTTTGAATGAGGATTAAATTGCTTAAGCATGAACTCTTATCATCTATGATACATTAGTTTATCTGTAGTGAAAGTGTCTTATTGTTTTACTTACCAAATAGAAATTTGCTCAGAAAAATTAATTTTTTTTTTGTTTTTTCTATTTGTCTAAGTCTCAGTAAAAAACTTTTTATTTTTATTTAATTATGTCAATTAAAATTAATGTTGATACAATAGCTGTGTTCCCTTACTTTTTGGGTAAAGTTGGGGCAAACGAGAGTAATGAAAAATTACTCTCAATTAGGGACTAAAATGTTTAAAAGTACGGAAACACTAAAAACCAAATTTTTAACCCGAAAGAAATTTTCAATTTTTTTTACTTTTTTTATGACAAAAAACCATTTTGTATAAAAAAGGTGCCAACAAAGTTAAAATTAAAAACGTTATAAAAATATTTAAAAATAGAAAATTTGGAAATATGTTATTCTACAGGCATTAATAATTGCGTAAAAAATGGTAAGTTAAAATAATTATTTATAAGGAAGATTTTTTTACTTATTTAATTTTTGAAAATTTGTTTGCTGATAATTTCAATTGTTTCCTTTATGCAACAGCTGATTGACTTACAATTTTACCAAATCAGCCCGAAGAAAAACTGCGGTCTGTTTTGGGCAGAAAGAAGAAGAATATTATGCTCTCAAATTTTCTCTAACTTGCCCAAACTTTGTGTACGGGAACGGTTTTGGGTTAATTTGGGAACCCGCGGGCGCCCAAAGTAGAGTACGGGAACAAAGCTAATATCAATTTTCGTATGATACTGTCAACTATAGAATTCTTATCCATAAAAAAATGAAAAAATCAAAACGTTTTATTTAATGTTAAACATTTGTGAATTTCTTGTTTTTTGATTTTTTACACCAACAAGATAAATTTTTAATTATTTCTGCAAACAAATCAATCTAGTTTCGCTTCTACAATTTCTTTTATCCAATCTTGTTTATTACAAAAAAAAATCTGTAAAATAAAGATTCTTAAACAAAGTTATTTGGACATTTTAATACCAATTGATTGGTCTGTATAAGTTTCAGCTTCATTTTTATTAAGTCGATTATTGAAAAATAAAATCCTTTAAATATTCCTAGCAAAAATATTTATTTTTAATATTCACTCTGGACTGCAGGCAACAAGAAAACCGTTATCACTAACATTCTCCTAAATGGTTCAAAACTCACTAAAACCCATTTATTGCTAATGCGGAATCAAATCAGTCGAATATGAGCGAAAATCTTATAATTGATACAAAGAGGATAAACGCTATCAAATTATTTTCAATATCATTCGCATAATAAATTTTTATGAACAACTATAATGACAATAACGAAAGGAAAAAGATTTTGCCTTCAAAATCAGCAAATAAAAAGGCAGTGTTCTATTAAAGTGAATATGTATTGATAAAAACGACAAGACTGATGCAAAATCTAAATTTATTTTTTTCTATTGAATTTTGCGTATTAATTGAAAATGTATCTTTCTAAAACAAATAAAACATTTTTTTTTTTTTTTTTTTTTTTAGCCAACGACATATAAATATTTGTCAACCTAAACAAGCACACACAAAAGCTGTTAATGAATATATAAAAGTTTTGACTCCGAACAACACTCTCATTTAATATTAAATTATAAATTCACTAAAATATAAAATTTTAGAGAAGAACATTAGTTCACATACAAATTCGATGGGTGGTTTAGTAGCATGTGTGTCACGAAAAAGTAATTAAAATTAAATAAAAACTGCAGCAATGCTTAATTTATGAATTGTTGTGCTTTTTTGACTATATGAGAGTTCGAGAAGTTCAATTTTACGTAACATGTGATTGTTAGGCGGTTCAAGATTATTTTGTTCAATTTCTAAATTCAATGAAGTGGAAGTGGAACACATTAAGTTGCTAAAAGTTCATTACAAATATAATATTTTCCAAAAATTTTTTACCATTCCGGCCTAAAATTAAAAAAAAAAAATCAAACACAGAATATTTAAGATTTTAAAGAGTTATTTGCGGGCATTTAAAAATTGAGCTTTTTAAAAATTAATTTCTATCCTCATTTTACAGACTGGTTATTTAAGATAATCAGAAAATTTCTTATAATTGCAAATTACTTTAACTAAATAAAAATTATGTTCAAATCTGAGTTACAAAAATGTAAAAACTCCAACATCTTTGTAACAAACTAATTCTATTTAAGAAATTGCTATCGCGGCTTGTAGTTGAACTAAAAAGTGAACTGTGTCACAAACCAACAACAAAAAAGGTACACAAATATTATTGTAAATCTACACCTTCGCACATTTGCTTAAAAATTATTTCAAAACCATTAGACTTTCATCATAAGTGTAATCAGAGTAAAAAATATGGTGCAACTAAAAGTTTAGAAAAAATATTTTGTTTTACAATTTTACCTTTTTTCATACAATTCCAATTATTTATGTGAATTTGCATAAATTTCAATATTTCGAAAATGTTTTGTTTTATAACATTTGATCTTAATATCTGTCATTTTATCGAGTTCAATGCTATTAAAATCAATTCTGTTTTCTTTTTCTAACATTTACAAATCATGTTGCGGCATGTCTGCTCATGTTTCGGCAATAAATACACAAAAGTGTGTAGTCGAACCGTCTAATAAAATATATATTTCACATATTTTATTGCTTGATTATTAACTTTTTTTTTTTTTTTTTTTATTTTTTTATTTTTTTTTTTAACAATTTATTTTCATTCATGAATGATTAAATTTTGTATGAAAATTTATGCGTCATGTGCCAAATTTTGATTTTTTCGTGTTTTTTGTTATGTTATGTTCGAGCCTTTTTCTGTCAAAAATTTGAAATCACTTTTAAACTTGGGAAAACTTTTGTTGAATGTACATATGTACAATAAATATATGCTTTTATATGTATGTATATAGTATATTTTAAGAACAGTTTTATAACTGCAATACTATTAATGTTCTTGGTTAAGTCAGGACGATTCGTTTTGTCTCATGTTTTACCTTAAGACTATAGAATAATTCTTAGTGAAATATTGAAGCAAATTTTTTTGTATAAAATTGTTTTTAAGTGAAAACTAAAATTATGGAATGTTATTTAAATCATACCTGGGGGGATTCAATTACATTTCAATTAAAATTACAATTACACATAATGTGTAATTGACTGTTTTCAATTACAAATTACAAGTAATTGTAATAGAAATCAGGGTCTTAAGTTAATTACAATTATATGTAATTTTAATTGAAAAATTTTCAATTACAATTACTTGTTATTTGTAATTTAATATTTTCAATTAGACATTACATGTCATTGTAATTGGAAATTTTAAATTACAAATTAAAAGTAATTATAATTTTAATTAGGCAATAATCATTACTTGAAGTTGAATAAAATTCAATAATTTTCTTAAAAATATTAAGAGTAACTAAAAAATGTAAAAATCAACTTCTTAATCAATTCGAAGAATTTTAATGTAAATTATTTTGTTTATGTTTATTTTTTGTTTCTCAAGTTTTTGATATTTTGCTTTATAAACCTTAAAATTATATTGAAATTAAAATACCGCTCCGCAACAGGCAAATCATAGGGAAAATGATCTTCATCTTCGATTTCTTACTAAAGGGTAGATAATAGACTGCTAGCGAGAAATTTTAGTATCGGACGAATCTGTAGCGGTGATAATAGAAGACTAAGTTTTTCGCTCGCTCAGTAGATCGATAAGTAGCGAGTTGGCGCTACATCTTGCTCGTTATTATGCCGTCGCAAATTTTTGCCTAATGAGATGCCCGCAGCTATCTCAATTAATTTTTATAGGTCACAAGAATAAGCACAAATACGCCCGGATTTTTTTTATACCTTCAAAGTTATGAAACAGCGCTAGACAAAAAAAAAAAAAAGAACCTTAATCCTAGTAGCTGCAAATGTTAGCATTCAACTCTATGATTTTTGGCCTAACCATGCAATTGCGATAGTTTAATATGTCGCGTGCTTTGTGTACGTTAAGGTTTTCATGGATGTTCGAATTTTGTTATGTTCCGAGAGTTGAGGTATTATTCGATTATTTATTCGAATTGGTGCACATCTACCTTCATTTTTCATTTCGTTAACCATTTTTTCAAAAGAGGTAAATTGTGATGCGATTATCTGGATTTATCATTGGAGGCTGGTTAGCAGGTAACTTATAAAATCTTCTTCTTTTAAGACAACTGTACGGCCACTAAACAATAATGCTTGATACCTTACTTCGTCAAATCCCTCGACACATCGGTGACCAGCGTAGAACAAAAAATTTTTTTTTGTAGGTTCAAGTATTCAATAATTCAGGTTTAGGTTGCGAGCTTTGTAGCTTCTGTCGTTCTCAATGAGTGCTTAGGCATTTATTCAACAATTAATGTAAACTGACCTGTGGTATATTTCCATAAGGTTATGATAGCGGGTGAGTAATCTTATGAATGAAAAATTTTTTATGAGGCTTCAGTTTGTATCTAGCCTCGGTCTTGTGATCGCTCAAACAGCAAAGTAACTTTCTCATGTGGACTTGCTGACCCTTGGGGGAGCTAGTCTTCTTTACGAGGGTGCGGACCTACTATTTTATCATAGAGAGTAAACACATTAAATATTGTTAATAGAGTGTATATCACTGCAGATTAACTTTATTTTTATTTAATTGTGTTTTTTGTGCTGTTTGGTTTTGTTTCATTAGTGTATAACTAAGTAGTTGAAGTTTATTATAAAAAAAATTTAATTGCCTCCCCGTTTCATCCTTTTTTGGGGAATTTCTTTGAATATTTCTTTCTTTGAATATAATGTATAAAATGTAAACAGTATTTTTTTTTAATAAAAAAATCCTTGAAAAATACTTTAGTATGCAAGGATTTGTTTAAGTTGCTTATTTCTATAATAAAATTTTTTGAAAAAAAAAAAAAAAAAATTAAAATCAAGTAAATTTGTTGGAAACTCTAATATTCATGTGCATTTCGCTGGGTTCCTAAGCCAGCTCATTAGTGTCCTTTAACCATACTTTTAGAAAAACATTATGCTTTAAGTAAAGAATTTGATACACACGTGAAAATAGTTTTTAAAGCCTTTACAAAAATATTCAAGCTTTGAAAATAATTACCATGAAATAAACCACGTTTTTATTCTTCTTCCTTAAATCACGTCCTACATTTTTAACAATTTTTTGTATAGTTTTATACAAAAACTATTTAAACAAAGCATTCGTTTCAAGTCTTTTTAATTGCTTGTTGTTAGGAATTAAAAAACTTAAAAAAAATATTAAATAAAAATACATAGAATTTATTCATATTCATGCTTTGTGCTGCATAATATTGAGGAATTTTATTTTAATTGAAGTCAGTTAAATTTTTAATAATTTAGATGACCAGCCCTTAAGTTAAAAGTTTTAACTTAAAAAAAAATAGGTATTTTCCTAACTCTTGTAACAAATGCATTAAATGCCACAAAAAACTATTTTAATTTGAATTTGTTTTTTTTTTCCATACAGAAGTTTATAGCTAAAAATAATTTAATGCAACCAACTACTTTTGCTCGATTAAATAAAATAAATCAATGACAGTTTTTCAATTATGTCTATTAAGGTCAATGGTTAGAATGTTAATGCCTCAAATGAAAATAAAATAATTCTGTTTAGAAAAACTCAGAAGAGAAATTTTACTAATTTTTTACAAAGAATTTTGAATAAATAATTTCTCTGCCAAAAGGAAAAGAGAAAACGTATAATTCAACAACATTTTGTATAAAACAAGGAACCCTTGTATCACATAATTATAGAGAAAAATTTACATTATAAATGAAAATTTATTATTCAGTTAAATATTAATAATTTAACGTAAAATCATGGGTTATGATAATTAAATAATAATTGTGTTGTAAATGCCGATTTTTAAAGAAGTTTAAATATGTTTCAATTTAGATTACTAATCAATTTTTTGTTATAAAATAAATTTACGAAATTATACTTGTAATACGCCTCTTTTAAAGATCAGGTTTCAGTCATATTTTTGGACGGCCGTATCTTTATTGATGTTAAATTTTTGTATTGGATGTGCGATATTACCCAGTTCCTGTAAAATATCGTAATTATTACACATCTTTATTGTACCTGACCTCTTAGTTTATTTTGCGAATCAATGCTTTTTAGAGTAATAAAAGTTCAACATCAATATTCTTTAAGAGTTAAAAAAAAAAAATTAATCAGATTATTTCATGTCAAGTAAATCATTTTATTTCTTTCATCACTAGCGGAACAAAACATTCATTCCTTCATTTTCCTTCTACTTCGAATAATGTTAAAGAGTTGAGGTATAGTTCTTTGTTTCCATTTATTCTCCAAGGTACTTGTAATTGCTGGCAAGAATTTCTTTGTGAAACATTTTTTAATTTACTTTTACTTACACTTTTTTCTGGCACTAGAAGTATAAAGAAAATATTTTAATTTTTTTCCTCTACTAATTCATTGCAGTTTGAATTGCAGCACAATAATTTACATTTTTCTTTATACTCATTTCTATTTTATGTGCTGAGAAAATAGATGGAAATAGAAAAATTGCATATTAATATTACACACACATTAAATTAATTAAATGTTTTTAGTTTTTTTTAACTAAATTTATTTAACAGGGTTGCCATTGTAACGTTTTTGGTACAAACCCGGCATTAATTTTTTAAGTAGACTTAATCTTATTTTACGCTTGTGGTTTATAGATTTTTATTAGGGAAAGTTCTTAATGCGGCTTAAAAAGTGTTGTTCTAAAGCTCTTGTTGTTGCAAAGCATATGCCAGAGTAAAACAGCTGTTGCAATTCGTGACATCAATGAAAGTGTTCGTTTTCCTTTAAGATCTCTTTAAAAGCTTTAAAATGATACCCATATTGATATTAAAAAACAAATTAAAAATTTCAGAGCCCCGTAATTCGGAAAATATGGGCGAGCGCCAATTTATTCACTTTAAGGTTTTTTTTTACTATTTTCTCTATCGCCACACATATGTATTTTTTTGATTGGAGTTACTTTATAGATCCAAATGAAATGAAAAAATTAGAGGTATTCGTGAACAAGAGAACGGACGGGCATCGCTCAATCGACATCGCTATGCACAAGTAGTCAGAATATATATACTTTATGGTAGAAATGAAATTACAAACAGAACAACAAACTTAGGTATACCCTTATTCCACTTTTTAAGAATGAAAATCTCTGAAAATAGTTTAAAACGTCTACACTTTATCGATTTAATTATTATTTTTAATAAAAAATTCAACTCACAGCAGTCTTAATGTCAAGGCCACTCTTTATGAAATAAAAATAAAAATTAAAAAAAAATATTTTAGTTTTCCTTTGTAAAATATCTTGAATATAAATTTTTTTTACTCCGTTTAAATTTTCTTAATAAGAACGATTTAAATGTAAACTTAATTAAATATTTATTATTGAATGGAAGAAAATGTCCTTTCCAATAACACCACTCATGTGGAAACAGCAACTTAACACTCCCACGTACCGGAACCGGAAATGTCACGAAAATAAAATAAAATTAAAAATAAAGAATGTTCTGCTTGATTCTTTGATACATTATTCAAGAGTAAATATTTTTGTATTTTCTTGTGGATTTGTCAACATAAATATCTCTAGCGATTTCTTATATAAATACTTTGTTTAAAGGTCATGTTAATTTAATTGAATCAGATTTACACATGCCACGTGTTGCTTATGTTCTTATATTTTTTTTTATCGAGGTAAGTTATAAAATGTAGCAAGACTTATTATTTGAATGTACAGAATGTTGTGTTATCGAAAAAATAAAAGTTATTTGCAAAAATTAAATGTATTTTTTGCTTATTAGATGAAGAAAACTTAATTAAACATTTAATTTTATTCCAATAATCTGCATAAATTTTAGTTTTCTTTTCATTGTCGACAATTAAAATAATTAACTTGAGAGGAGCATCGATAGCGTTGAAATGTTTATTTATTAAAAATAATACCCTGTTCAGACATACGTTTTAATTTATACAATTAAAATTTTAATTGAGTAATTAATTTTGGTGTTCACACATATCCAATTTAATTAACTTAATTAAAATTTAACAGTAGAATATAGTTCTGTTCAATAACAAGAAGTTGTTACTAATTGTTATTGGAAAGTGTTTACTTCAGTACCTCAAAAGAAGCAGCGAAAGAGTAAAAAAGAGTATAAGATGTGATTGTTAATAAATTTGTTACTACTTTTGTTACTGTCAAGAACAGAACAGCTGATTCTTGTTCTGTTTTACAACATAAGTTAATAAATATTAAATACTTTGAACTGAAAGTGTTAGTTAGCACTATCCACGAAATTTTTACAACCACACAGCAAAAAAATATACATAACATTTATAGTTTTCGGTTTTAAATACAAAATATGTTGATTTGAAGCTAACGTTTGTATAATAGTTAGAAGAAAGCTGAGAAAACTATGTATAAGTAAACGCCAGGATAATTAAACAATAAACAAAAGAAATAGAATAAAATAAACTAAAAGTTTTACAAAGAAGACGGAAGGAACAATTTTGGCAATTTTGCAAAGTATTCGAAAAAAGGTGCTCACAGTCGATGACAAAGCTCTTGCAAATGCTAACTGTTGCAAAACAAAATGATTTAAGCATCGAACACCGCTTTTTTGCTTTTTTAGATACATATTTATTTTTATAGTTGTTTGTTATTTTCGTCAGTTCGCCTTTTCTTTGCTATTTTTTCAAAAACGCGTTTATTCCGTTTTTTTATTTGGAATAGTAATGTTGTCAGTTTTTATTTTACTCTATCGTTGCTAAGTTCTGCCGGAAAGTTATTGAACAGACCTAATTTTCACATTAGAAATTTGTGTTTGTAAATTTGGAAGAATAAAGAAAAGTTCGGCTTTAAAAGCAAGTTTGCTTGTTTTTATTTGAAATATAGAACTCTTCTAGTTTGTACGATCAAGTTTTGACTGCACGCTAGCTTTGAATTTCCATTAAATTTTCAAAAATTTTTCATTTCATATAATTAAAAAATATTTTATTTTTCATTTTTATGGCATTTAGTCTTGTCATTTTATAAAATTTTCTCTCACTGAACACACTTCACAAGGGTTGTATGAGGAAACTTAATCAATTATCGACTTAATTAAGTACTAATTGAAAATTTTTTAAATTAATTTCTTATATGGTAAATTAAATTCAATTAGGGTCTTAATTGCGTAAATTCCTTTATTGCGCAATTAACACGTATGTCTGAACAGGGTATAAGTGTTTATTTAATTTTTTATGCTACAATAAATTAAAATTCACATCGCCATTTCTCTTCTGCTTTTAAAGGTTATCAATCTACTTCACGCGAACTTGGATTATATTATTAACAAGTCGTAGAGTTATTTTCTTATTACTTTGACTGAGTAAAATTAACTATATTATTTTTGATCATAAAACTTATAAGCAGGATTAAACTTAGGCGAAGTTCGAGGGAAATGATGTAAAAATGAAGTCAATTATTATTATATTTTTATAAATTCTAAATACCATATAGAGCTTTGATAGGGTGTGTATAATTAGAAATACATATTTATATTAAAAACTCATTGCGTAAAATATTAATTTTTTTAAATTTATTATAACTACTCGTATCATTTTTACATTTAAAATATTTACAATAATTACGTTTTTCGAGATCTTACTTAATTAAGTATTGCAACAAATATAAACCTAATTTATTGTTTAAAAATATCTATAATTTAGTATTTACATTAACGCAGTGTTAGGAAAAAAAGATAGGGAAAAACCTAGTAAAGATTTAAGGAAATTCTGAATTAATCCTTCTATCAGCTTCTTTGCTGAAGTTGAAGAAAATATTAATATTACAAATTCCTTTTTATATCATCATTTGAAGCTCCATTTCGAACTTGAAATCTTTGTGTTAAATTAGATATTACTGATTTAAGCAAATCTTTTTCGAAATTTTGTTGCAGTCTACTTATTGAGTATATTCTGGGTAAATTAAAAATGATTTTTAAATTTTTATTCTGGATTATTTTCAACTTCTTTAGATAGGTTTTGGCACATCTTTTTGACCAAATTTGATACCCATATGCCACAATAGGCCGCATGCACATTTTATACAGTAAGATTTTATTTTTATAATTCAAAGTTGATTTTCGATTTAATAACGGAAAAAGGGCTCTTCCACATTTAATTGCCTTATCACAGGTTCTTAGAACATGATGTCTGAAAGTCAGTTTTTTATATAATTTAATTCCAAGATATTTAATGGTATCAAGGAGAGGAATTTCAACTCCTTCCACAGATAGTGGTATTGAAGGTATTCTTTTCGGTGATTTATTGAAGAGAAATATTATTGTTTGGGTTTTATTTTCATTTATTTTAATTTTCCATTTTTTTAAATATTTTTGAGCATGTAAGAGACCTATTTTAATTCTTTTGACTATAGCGTTGCAAACTTTACCTGTTGTTATGATGGCAGTGTCTGATTGATCTTTGAGTATTTCAAAATCCGATGTATATATTGAGTACAAAGCAGGTGATAACACCGAGCCCTGGGGAACTCACGCAGGGATATCTTATTTTTTTTATTTTTATTTATTTCAAGTCTATGGAACATGCATTTCCTTACAGACGATGCTTAAATTAAATAGATAACAAACTTTAATGTAAAGTATTTTATACTAAAGTTATAATTATATAAAAAGTACTAAAATAAACTTAGGTTAAAATTCTAAAAAGTTGCATTTTAAATTCAGTTTTTGTTGTGCAAAACTCTAAACCTTGAGTAGGAAAAGTGCCATTAATTAAGTTTAAATAATTAAAAGCACGAGTGAGTGTGCTATTTAAAGCATAATTTCTATTATGGAATTGAACGTTAAAAATGTGCTGATGACGCAGAGTTCTAGGTGGAACATTAAAGCGAATCCGTGAAAGTAAGTCTGGGCAGTCAATATTACTATTTATTATATCGTAAACAAATAAAGCTAATTGAAATCCACGCCTATATTCTAACGTTTGCAGGCCTAGCATTAAACATCTAGATTTATATGATGGCATGGGCTCTTCAAACCGCATTGACGATAGAGCAAACTTTAAAAATATTCGCTGTACTCTTTCAATGCGAGATGATTGACGTGCACAATATGGATTCCAAGCAACTGCGGCATACTCTAACTTGGACCTAACGTAAGACATATATAATAACTTTATCGTATAAGGATCAATAAAATTATAGCAATTTCTTCTTATAAATGCTAGTGCAGCATAAGCTTTAGGAACAATATAATCAATGTGTGAGTTAAATGACATGGTCGTGTCAAACATAACGCCAAGATCTAACATCATTTTTTGTGATTTTATGATGTGATAATCAAGATAATAAACAGAAATAATAGGATTTCGCGCTCTAGAATAAGACATAAGAAAACATTTATTAAAATTTAAGTTTAAATAATTTTGCGAGCACCAGACAATAAGCTGATTTAAATCACTTTGAAGGGCTAAAGTATCGGCAATATTCGAAATTTTTTTAAACACTTTCAAATCATCAGCATACAACAAAAAACTAGAGTAAGTGAAACATGTTGATATATCGTTTATGAATAAGTTAAATAAAAGCGGACCTAAGATGCTACCTTGCGGTACACCAGAAGTCTGTATATATGTAAAAGACTCATAGCCTTCTACAACAACTTTATTTAATCTTTTATCTAAATATGATTTTATCCATTTGAGGAACTTCGAGTGAAATCTAATGGAATGTAATTTAGAAAGAAGAATATGATGCGAAACTTTGTCGAAGGCTTTGCTAAAATCAGCATAAACTGCATCAACTTGATTTCCTTGCTCTAAATTAGAAATGCAAAATTCAGTAAAGACTGCCAAGTTAGTGGTAGTTGACCTACCAGAGTAGAACCCATGCTGATGTGGGGAAATTAAAGCCTTTGTCAAAAAAGACAATTTCTTGAATACTATATGTTCAAGAATTTTAGATATACAAGATAACTTAGATATTGGCCTGTAAGATGTTATATCGTTTCTATTACCAACTTTGAAAACAGGCGTTACAGTAGCTTTCTTCCAATTATGAATAAAATTGCCCTCATTGAGTGACAAATTAAAAATAAAAGTTAATGCAAAAGTTATAGAAGATACACATTTTTTTTAATAAAAAGGAACATAATCCATCAGAGTCTGACTTGAAATTATTTTTTATTTCTAGAGTTGCCGTATAAACATCATTTTCCGACACTTCCAAGGTACCAATATCTAACATATGAAAAGAGTTGGAGTATTTGGGTGTTTGGTTCAAAAACGGGCCGTAATTTGATTTAAAATATTTAGCAAACATATTGACTGTAGCTTGTCCTGATACGGAAACATCGTCACCAAGGACCATATTTAAAGGAATGTCTGAAGTTTTCCTTCTTGACTTAACAAATGACCAAAAAGACTTAGGATTAGCATTAACATCAATTTCCTTTTGTAAAATGTATTGCTTATACAGAAAATTATTTAAAAAATTAAATTCCCGTTGGTAGTAAATAAATTTAACATAGCTGTCATAATCACTACAGTTAGATTCAATAAAACGTTTGTGAGATTTATTGCGAAGATTTTTAAGCTTTTTAAGTCCTTTAGTGTACCATTGCAACTTGTACGTTTTCGCTTTTTTCTGAGGAATTTGTTCTTCACAAATATTCAAAAAGATTTCTAAAAACTTTGTGTAACATACAGATGCAGATTGGCATGAAAATACACTACTCCAATCCACAACATCTAGTAAAGAGTTAAGCACATCAAAATTACATTTATTAAAGTTTAAAAACTTAACATTAGACATTTGAGATTTTTCAAAAAAATTATATGAATTAATCTCAACTACCAAGGCAGAATGATGAACATTAGATGGAGAAACTGGGAATAAACATTCGTATAATGAAAATTTACAATCATGTGGCACAAAAACTAAATCTAAAAACGATTTAGTTTATTAGAGATATTACAAATTTGTGATAAGTTTTAAGAAAACAGTCCATCTATAACATTTATTTCGTGTGGTTTATTCACATTTGTTGGTAAAAAACCAATATGATCACTAATATGTGTCCATGACACATCAGTAAGATTAAAGTCCCCTAAGACACATAAATGAGAGTTTGACGACAATTCTTTTTCAACATTAATAATATTAGATATATGAGCTTCATATAATTCATCTAAGCTTTTTGGTGGAATATATGATACACATAAAAATAATAGAGTATTAAAACTATTTATAGATACAATTAGCTGATCAAGTAAACCATTTTTGTTATCAATATTTACTATAAAGGATCTCTCATTCAGAAAACTTTGTACCATCTTTTGTATGTAAATTGGATAACCGAACATATGGAGTTTAAAAATTAAGTCATTGTGCCATTTAGAAACAAAAGTTTACAATTCTCTTTACTTGGTGCACAGTTGAATGTTCTTTTCGAAAACCAAATTGCTCTTTTTGTATTATACTATTAGTTTCGGTGTATTCATTTATTATCTGTAACACGATTTTTTCAAAAACTTTATTTAAGCAACTCAGCATGCTTATTGGACGATAACTTTTAGGTGATTTTGCGTCCTTTCCCTGTTAAATATTAAATTTCTTGTTTTTCTTGTAAGTTTTTTCTTAATAGCAGCTGCAATGAGAGCAAAAAATATTTTTCAAATTTAGGCCAAATACTTTATTTTTTTCTTTCTATTAATTATTTTAGTTCGTAGCAAAGGCCGTGTTTATTATAAGGGAACGTAGATAAAACGGCAGCCTTTTTTTTTGAATCGCAAAAAATTTACTTTTATAGCAAAAAACTGGAACTAGTTTTCTTAGTTTTAGCAGAAGATGATTCTAAAAATTTTAGAACAGGATGTGCTTGTGTCCAGTGAAATTTAAAAGAAATATTTAAAGTAAACTTGCGAAGGTACAATGGAATGTAACTGATAAAATTTCTGAAATAATTTAAAGGTATTCCTTAAATGTGTGATTTTAATTTGTAGGTACAGTAACGCAAATTTTAAAATGTTTGCGAAAAGTTTCGTGAAGAGTTCAGTAAGCAGCAGCGAAATTGCTATCAAGAGGTGGTTTCGCCTTCAATAATCAATACTGGAAAAGTATCACGATAAATTTAAAATTTAAATTATTTAATTTAATAGTCTCGTGTTTTTAGTTTTTAAAATTAGTTTATTTAATATAATATTCCCGTGTTTAATTTTAATACGTTAATTTTTGTTTCAAAGCAAATAATTGACTTTTAAGTTTGCATCAACGTTTATTTAAAACCCCAACTTTATAAACTTAAAATAAGCTTTTTTACTTGCGCCTTGATATTTCTGCTAAACAGAATTTTCTAACACTCAATAATAAAATTATCGTATTCATGAAATTATTGAAAATTTTATATTTTATATTTATAAATTCTAGCTAAAACTGCTGTCATCCAATTTTAATATTTATGAAATTTTTGTTTATAAATTCGCAAAAAAATTAAAAAATTTACTTAATTAAATGGAAAATTTCCAAGTATTATATTAACTAAAATTAGCATAAATAACTTAAATATTTCTATTCACTATGAGAACAAGAGAATATAAATATTGCAAAAATTTTAATAGAAATTCATTCAACAAAACAGTAACTTTTTGTTTACGAAGGAGATGAGAAAAAAACCTGAATATTGCACAAAATCCAAAATATTTTTTACAATTTGTTAAAAAGAATCCGCAAAACATGTCAAAAGCAATTTCAAAGAAGTTCAAGTTCAACAAGTTCGTAAGATGTACAACAGAACTTTGGTACACAGAAGACAACTTTTTGAAATATTTTAAAGGAAAAAGAAGAGAAAAATTAAGAAACATAAAAAGTTAATAAAGTCTTTACTTTGTGTGTTAAATGGGGAGTCACACTGATTTCCATCTTAAAATTATTTTGTTTTATTTTGTTTGAAATTTGAAAAGTTTGTTTTTCTCTTAAAGTTCCAAATTGTAAAAAGCATTTCATTTAAATGAACGATGTCATGTTTTTCGCAATTAGTGCAACTGTTTTCAGAATATTTACTCAAAGCAATCGCTTTCAAGTTGAAATGGTATACGTAATTAATGTTTGATATTGTGTACAGTGTTGTGGTGAAAATGGAACAGATATATTTGGAGTGGGAGGCGTCTAGCAGAGGAAGTATTCAAATATGTAGAGCGTAGATCCAAAAGTTTGATTTAAAAAATGAAAGCACACAAAATATACGATATCAGGAAGGATATTGACAAACATAAAACACGACTAAAAAGAATCCTTAAAATGGGAAAAAAAATTTAATCTGTGGGATCACAGTGTTCTGTAACAAAACAAACATTGTAATCTATTTCATTAAATTTTTATCTCATTTGATTTTTTCCCAGCGAAAACACTTTTGAAGTTTAAATATTTTGAACTTTATCTACAATAGATTCGCAAAAAAAAAAGAATTTATTTTCAATATAGCTTTTTATTTGACCTTTTTAATTATTTACTTTTTAATTTATTATTCAAGCACAAGGTCTTTTAATTTTTATTTTCTCAATATTTCGCTACTCCCTTGTGTAGCATCATCAGGACAAAGATGATGATGCTACACAAGGGAGTAGCGAAATATTGAGAAAATGAAAAATAAAAATTAAAAGACCTTGTGCTTGAATAATAAATTAAAAAATAAAGAATTTATTTTCTATAAAAAAAGTGTTTGCCATGCAGATAACGCAACATGTTTAAAAAGCCATGTCAAGCCATTTATACAAAGCCTAAGCTCTTTCCGGATATAAAATATGTACAGAAGGTAGTTGGTGTTTTTTTTGCTGCAAGTATTTTTTTTGTCTATTATGCAATTCGTGTGTATAAAAAAATTTTTTAATAGTTTATCTCGCAAGAATTACTACTGCTCTTTTAAAATGTTGAGAACCACAGCAACTCGTATCATAAAATCTTAGCTCTTCTAAGAGTGATAAGATCTTTTTATTTCTGTTAGACAAAGTCAGTGTTAAACTGTTCGTTTTATATTAAAAAAAATTCTAAAGGACCAATATTTATTTCAGTAAAAAAATACCACCAGCAATAGCAAAAGAATTTTGTTGGCAGAAAGTTTTCTCATTGCGTACAAAATTTCTGTGACTCAAAGAATTTTATTGTGAGCAGTCAAGTATAGAATATAAAAATTGTTTAAATGCGTACATTTTCAATAAAAAAATTCATAAGAGGACATTTTATTTACATATTTTTTTGTATAAATAATTCAAATATAACAAAATCTAAAATAAGAAGAAAAAAATCTCCAAAAAATATATTTAACTTTTTAAATGGACAACAAAAGAATCAGTTATTTAAATCAAAATGTTTGCAAAATTATCATCGTAACCTTCTTTTCTTCTACTTTATGTAAAAAAAATAACAAGAAGTTAAATTGATTCCAGACCGAAAATTATCAGACCGAAAATGGAATACAACTCTCATGTGTGGGCCGGTGCTTCAAAGTCTATTTTGGAGTAACTCGACCGCGTGCAGGAGAGAGCGAAGAAGCTCATCGGTGACAGTAGGGTATCCAGCTGTATTGACTCACTGGAGCATCGAAGCAATGTGGGGTGTGTTTCACTGTTTTATCGTTACTACAACGGAATGTGCTCTTATGAAATCAGGGAACTTGTTCCTGAAAACCGTAATTTCGTACGCGCAACACGTTCTGCATCAAAAGCGCATTCCTTTGTGGTCGATTGGCCAGTGAATCGCACTACGCATTACAGAGAGAATTCGTTTTTTAGCCGAACAGTTCGTATGTGGAATAAACTCCCCGCAGAGGTCTTTCCTACCACTTTCAATGTGCAAAGATTCAAATCAAATGTCCACAGGCACTACTCCCTTTATCCCCCTTCCAACAACCTAATTTCCTAGTTCTGGTACAATGCATTGCATAAGTAGGGGTCATCCCCTGAGTGCTGGTCCTAATAAAAAAAAAATTTAAATTTCCTTTCTAAATAACAATTTCAATTTAAGAGTCTTCAAGGAGTTCTTTAACGATAAAATGAAAATGTACTTTTCTTACCTAAGTGGCGATTTATTATTTACACCGCAACAAAAAAGACATTTTAATCTCCTTCTTTTAATGAGGAATTTAAAACATAAAAAAAAATGTCAATGTAAATAAACAAAGAAAATAAAAAAGAAATTTAAATAATCAAGAAAAACATGAATGAAGTAAAATCTTTATAGAGACAAGCTATTCAAGTAAGAGGAATTAAAAGAAAAGAAGTTGCACACAGAAAACAAAGACCATGACATTTGAGCTGTGATGCCACAAATCATCGTGTGCTTGTGGATGATAAAATTTATTTTACTTCATTTCATGGATGACAAGAGGCCACAATAAACTTTGATATAAAAAATTTAATTTTTTAATTAACATTTTTGTCTTCATTAAGATTAAAGTTCATTTAATATTTTGCTCAGAAAATTTTACAAACTCCAATATACGAAAACGAAAATGCACTTCTGGTTGATTGTTGTGGCACGTTAATATTTACTCGATATATTTCTGTGAAACTTAATATATACAAATATTTATAATTGCAATGCTCCTTACATATGATAACGGGCGCAAAGATTTTCTCCTCTATGGTATAACCAACACCGGCTTCGCTTTCTAAAGGTTTCTTGCGTAGCCGGCCTTCGGCCGGACGAAAGGATTTTCTCCTCTGTGGTATAACCAACACCGGCTTCGCTTTCTAAAGGTTTCCTGCGTAGCCGGCCTTCGGCTACAGGTGCTTTTCTAACAAATAAATATCTGATTTAGTTTGAAATATTAAATGATATTTGCATATAATTATTGAATCGAATTCCTCTTAATTTATTTTTTTTTGTAGTTATATTTCACAATACGTTTCTAAATTCCAAAAAGGGTTGTTGGAGCATATCAAATGATAATATGAGTCTATTTTATGTATCTTTTTTGTACTTTCAAGTTTTGGTATAAATTTTACTGCATCTGCCGCTTTGTAAATAATCAATATTATTTTAGTATTATATTTATTTCAATATTATTTATTATATGTTTTATTTCTTATTTTGTTGTCAAATGTGTGCATTTATGAATTAAAGATTACATAACGTTTATTAATTTAACGTTTTTCTTTTGAGAAGAATAGAGAACGGAATGACTTTTTGTTGTAATTTAATTTGATAAAAATTTATAGCAAAATATTACTTTATTTCTGAGAAATTAAAAAATATTTCAACTAATTTAGACGCTACAACTAGTTTTCTCTAAATTATTGATCATTCAGAAATATTAATATTTGTTTAGCCCTTTTTAATAAACATAAATTTTAATATTTTTATTTACAACTTAATGAAATTTATAGTTGGGTAAGTTATTCAGAAAGAAACTTTCTTGATGAACATTTAATTACCTAAACTTGTCTTTATCTTATCTCTGCTAATTAAAAAGAATTTTTTCACAAATAGAAAGGATATGTGCAACAAACGAAAGACTTTTTATAAATTCTTTGAAATATTTTAAACTTTATTTAAAGCTGATGATAAAATAAATAGTGTAACTTTTTATTACTCTTTTTTTACTTAAAGCAAACATATCAACAGTATTCATGAAAAAATAATTTTTCTTAAAAAAGATGTCACAAAACTTTTCAGCGGGAGATAAGGAATTAATAAAGATTACATACGATGTTACTGATGCGTAGTTTTGCTTACTTTTACTTTATATTTTTTACAAAGAAACTAAACCGAATGCCAGATTAGAAAGAAAAGTTAAAGTGAATTTGTTGTTTCATGTATTAAAATATTTGGTTTATAATATTCAAAAGTCAGGTAGATTTTTCCTTTATTATTTTTAGAACTTTTCTACAACACTTTAGTTGAGTTTAGTATTGATTTTTTGTAGCTGTTGCAACTACTTGTAAAGGCCGACTGTCTCAGTGACTAAATTGTAAATCATCCTTAGGAGCCTTGATTTTTAAGAAAGGCATACTATTTCATCCTTGTATTTTTAAATTTTTAAAATTATCGACTTTACAATTCCATTAGCAGCTCCCGCCTAAGGGCCAAAAATGCTTAATGCTTTAGCACAGGGCTTTCTTATTGTAAAAAAAAACGGTGTTTGACATTTACTTCCTTTAAGTCATTCATCCATATTGTTACGAATAATAAAATCTGGCAACCCCTGTTGTTGTTTCCGTATGAGCGGGGTGAATAAGTTAATTCAACTAATGGTGTGTGTATAGAATATTACCACAATTAGCCAACAAAAGCTGAGCAGCCTCAATGGCTGCGTTGGTAGAGGTGCGTGCAGTACACAAACCTCCCGAGAGGCAAAAGACAATTATTGTGTGAAGCCATGGCAGATAATTTAGTGGAGACATATAAGAGCAACAGATAATTGTCAAGAAGCCCTTTATAATAAAAAAGTAGAGCAATAGCGGTTAGCGCTGGGAAGTGTAACAGCATAACAACAGTGTATGGCAGATGACTGGCTTGGATAAAAGGAGTGGTGGAGATGTCTGTGAATGGTTAAGGTTACAAAACAATACATCGAGTAGTTCATGTCTCGCCGGAGTAATACAATAGTGTAGCGTGGATGGTTGCGTTTGTAATAATAACGCATGTTTAGTAAATACGAGACCATGGGGTTCACAACACCGTAGGATCAAGCATTATAGCCAGATAAAGTCAGAAAGTAAGAATACAGAATTTATAATGAGCCACAGTGGTATTTGCAATCAATAAAATCCGTACGTATGTTCTAAAAAGGGAAAAACGTAACAATATAAACGCATACTCACCAAAATTTTTCTACACCAAATTCTTTGGAAAGAAAAATAAAGCAATGATGTTCCTTCAAAACTTGCAATCAGACACTGCAAACAAAATAAAGAAAATGTTCTTTAACTAATCCTTTTGCATGTTTAAGTTTATAGTGTACTTCATGTAGTGAAACGGTCAAAATAGTTGAATGAACATGTCCGTTTCTGTCCCATAAGAAAATTTGCTTCATTTGTTTTCTTCCACATAAAATAAGATATGGATTTGTTTAATGTCTGATAGGTTCCACTCTGTTCCAATTAAGCGAGAAGACAAAAATGCACTTGCATTTTATTTAATACCGTTATTACTGAATAAGAGGTGAGTGGTAGCAATCCATTGAAAGCTTAAAAAAGTGTCATCTCGTTATCTTATAAAAACTAATATTTATTTCTTTTGCTGATGCAAGGAGAAAGGGATGGTAACAATGGAGTACCAATTTATACAATTCAGTTAACAATATTTATTATTTAATTAAAACAAACCAAAGGAATAATGATTGAAATTAATTAAATTTTTTCATCTTTAGTTTATGTTAAACATTTGTGAAAAACTTTCTAAAGAGCAAAGTAAGCGGTAGCGAAATGGCCATCGAGACGTGTCTTCACTCTCAATAATCAATATTGGTGATTTAAAACTTTGGTCGGAATTAATAAAAAGATATCATTTTTTTATTAGGAAAATATTTTCTATTATCGATTAAATCTGTAATTGAAGCAATTAAAGAATTCATTGAATTGCAGTCTAAAAACAAGTAAAATCTTTAGTAGGTCCAAAAACTTTTTTCTGTAAATATAGCTTTTAGACATACTTTTGTTCATTATAGGCGTAATCTTTTTAAAAAAAATATATTAAAAACACCTGATTTTAATTTATTTTTTTTTATTATAAAAATATTAAACTCAACTGAAAAAAACTGCCTTGACGATTGTTCAATTTCTGAACTAACTGCTATGAATTGTCCATGAATTTTAAGAACTGCTTTTTTTCTCACGCAAATTGAAAACAATGAAACCTTATCGGTCTTTGAAAATTTGTATGGTGAGCCAAATAGACATTTATATTAGTAGCTTAATCTTTAATAAAATAAATTCAAGCGATTAAAACAAATGTTTAACAAAAGTTTACTGGATGCTATTTACCAGGTAAAAGAAATGTTAACATTCCCAGAGAACAAAGAAACAATATTTCATTTACAGTCTCCAGTTTAAATCTCCCCAAAAGCCTTCGCTAATCCACTTAATAATTGAAGTTCTAATTCTTATTTATTTAGTGCCATTTTTTATTCAGAAAAACAATTCAACAGTTTTGTGTTAAGCCCCGTTACAAAGGCGAAAAGCATTTCTTTTAATTTACATAAGTTTGATAGAATGTTTATTGCAAAGGAAGAGATCATAAAAAATAAAACAACAAATTTCCAAAAGACGAGAACGCCTTCGTTTTGTTGCTATTTTAAATTGTTTTCTTATTCAATTTAAAAAAAAAAACATTTATGAAATATTTAAATTAAGTTAAATAAAACGATGATTGTGTGCTTAAAGTATTTTCTAATATGACTCTACCAAATGTGAATTTATCAAATTATCGAACGTGTGACAGGCTCATTTCAATACACAGAAATCAAGACAAATCATCAGTTCAAGTAACAGGCTCGTGGCGATGTAACACGTGTAAATAAAAATAAAACTTTATTGAGAACATGTGTATGTAGATTGTCATTTTATGGTTATCCCGTCACTTCCACTCTGTTATCTAATATTTGGAATTGAAATTTAAATCAAATGATTCAGTAAGCAATAAATCAACCAAATGAAAAATATTTTGAAAATGTTTCCTTGTTTCGGATTTTCTACAACATAAAAATGAATGATGTGGAGGCGTACAACATGTGTTTCTAACAGGTCAATGTCCAATATTCTGAGCATAGATCCGTTGATGTAAAATAATTCATCATGTGTTTTTTGGATTATTAACGGAAAAAAAGTTTTGAAGAGCTAAAACGAAGCAGGCGTTTGTTTGTTTTACCATGAGTAACAGCAAAGAAAAATTTTCTTAACTTTTGTGACAATTTTTTTAACTTTTCCTTTTCTTTATACTTTCTTAGTCGTTTGATAAAAATAGGACGATTCCATTATCTAGTGTGTGAAAAGTTGTCAACAACTCTCATCATCATTTTTATTTAAATAAGCAATTTATGCAAGTGATAAAAAAAGAGGCGGATAAGGAAAACGACAAAAGTGTTTATCAACAAGCATGTCTGTTTTCGACGTAAAGTTAAAACATTTTATACGCTTATCACATCAAATTATCCTTCAAAAAATTTGATTTTATATTAAAAAAAAAATAAATGCAAGAAATAAAAATTTGTCTCCAAGATGAAATAGAGTCAAAAAAGTTAAATGTGTAACAGACCAAGTAACGCTCTGTTGGGTAAAAATGAAATATTTTAAAAATAAAGTAACGACGTCAAAATAGTTTGGCTATTGGTAAGGAAGTTGTTGAGCTAAAGTTTATAGCTTAAGCTTCCGATATCTTTAACGAATGATGCCACAGGGTTCCAAAACAGATCTGGTAAATTTACCAAACTTATAATTTTAAAGCTATTAATCTTTTAGCTCTCATCCCAGGTTTTTTTTAAATTTTTGACACTATTTGAAACACGTTTTAGTTAATTTATTAGTTTGACTGCTATCAGAGCTCTGAAGGCTTGGAAAAAATATTATTGCTATCTTTTAAAAGACGTGTGCAAAATGTTGTAAAAATAATTACTTGAAATCGTAAAATTTCCTGTTCTAAAATTTTTTCTGTTTTCTTAATAAAAAATAAAGACTGTATAAAAAAAATTGTTCAACATTAAAATTAATGATTATTTTGTTTCTATTTTATTTAAGTCATCAAAAAATAAATCATTGTGATTGTATCGTTAACAGGTATTTATGGGTTCCTAAATTTTATATCGCAATACCAAACCAAATATCTTATTAATTTGTTGTAAACTCAAAGCCAATTCAGTATGTCATACAGTCACTTATCAAATAATTGGTAATTTCGAAGTTTTTAATTTTAACAACGAGAATGAAAATGTTTTATTTTCTAAACAAAATATAAGGCCATGCAACAAACATGTTCTTTTACTCCTTTTACCACAATATCATCAATTTAACGATATTGATATTAGGTTTTTCTGAAAAAAAAAAAAAATGAAATAATTAAATGTTATTTAAATTATTCATAAATATTTTTTTTTAATGTTTCTTCAAGGGATATGCAATAATTAGTTCTGATCAATTAATAAATAAGTTACAGAGGATCTTGAAAAATGCAATTAAAAGTTTTTAAACAATAGGGCAATTCACAATCTTGTGCAAATGGTCTTGCATTATAGCATATGCAAAATTGTGTAGCATATTTTACTCATTACTATATGTTTTGTTGGTGTAGACTAAAAATATGCTACAAAATTTTGCAAATGCTATAATGCAAGACCATTTGCACAAGATTGTGAATTGGGCTACTAAGTTTCTCAGAGTTTTTGCAACAGCATTTTATTACCACACGTACATAAATACAAGAATAAAAAAAAAAATGAGATGCCAGATCTCTATATATAAGAAAAACTCAGATGTTTTAACCCGCCCATTAACACAAATCGCGGATGCAAGTAAGTATTAAGCAAAACATAGGAAAGAAAAATTGCATGCTTACAGCAGCAAAGTGTGTGTTGCCTAGAAGTGGTGTTGACAAAATTATACAGAGCTGAGTATATATAGTGATATCAAAACATTTTAGAAACTTTTCAATGTTGCTTTTGCATATTTCTTAGAATTTCAAAAGCCTTTCGGTGGTCTCAATTTAAGTAGAAATAAGCTTTTTTAATAATTAAATTAGTGGCAATCGCGTGATCCTACCTTTTGATCCTGATTAACAAACCATCATTATTCGAGTTTGCTTAGAGTGAGCTTAAAGTCATAATAGTTTAAAATAAGATAATACAAAAACAAAAAAAAAAAAAAAAAAGAAATAAAAAATAAAGCAAACAATTACAAATTAAAACCAAAAACGTCATGAATTTAAACGAAACATTTAATATGTAAGATTTCACTTAATTAAAGTAAGTTTGTATAGAAAACAGGTGACAAGTAAAAACTGGGTAAAATTGTATATCTTCATCTCACTTTTATTTTTGTTGTCTTTTGTGAAGGGCAATTGTTTAATTATTTTTTATAACAGCTTTGGGAATAACTGCAGAGCAAAAACACAAAATAGTTAAATTTCTTGTGAATCTAATATATGTGAATGCTTAAGTGCCTTTAGTATTGTTGATAAGCGTCACCATAAAATAAACTTCTACTTATTGCTTGTGGCTTATTGTGTTATTTTTCTTTTCTTTATTAAACTGAGAACTTTGGGAACGAAAGAAAAGTTATTAGGTTTTGTGCAAAATGTTATTGTCGGCAAATAGAATCAATGAAAATCAACCAAACAACGTAAGTTAACTCGGTAAGAATTAGGGAAATGGGAAGAAAGAGAAAAAACATTTTAAACTGTACGTTTGTATGATTATAATCGTGGAATTTTTTTTAGAATTATTATTCGTATAACTATTCGATTAGTCGAAAGATAATTATTCACGACAATTAATAAGTCTGACTTCGATAAAATATATATTCGAATAATTTCTTTCGAATAATCGAATAAAAATTTTGTTTAATTTTTTCGTAGTTTTTGGAATACGATTTTGGGGCTGTTATACTTAAGAAATATTATATTAAAAAAATTTGAATAATTTCTAAAAATACTTTACTATAAAAATTAATTGTTTAAAAAAATTAAAAATTTGACCATGCACTTTATCAAAAAAAAAAAAAAAAAAAAACAAAAAAACAAAACGCGATTCTACGTAAAGCTGCACAGTCTTTACAAAAATGAACCAGTATAAAAATGTAAAATGTAGAATCAAAAACAGTGAAAAATATGACTGTATGATTTGATTTTGTAATTGTTTACACAAAGAAAAACCTAAAAACTTACAGATTAAATTGATTAATTTTACTATTAAATTACTTGAATACTTTGGCCAGGTTTAAGCAATTTTACTGAATTCGAAACATAAGCTTGATTATTTATGGTCATGTAATATAAAATCATGCAAATTTTTTTATTTAATGAAAAGTTCCGCTTCTTTTTATTGCCATTTTGCGTAAAACAAAAAAAATTAGTTTTTCATTCATAAAAATGTGTTTTTGTGGAATAAAAAGCAAAATATGCAGACACCACATAAAAGTAATATTTCATTTGTACTCATTATCACAATAAGGTCAAACGTAATAAAGCGCAGATTAAGAAGAACCAAACAAAATAATTAAAACGTAAAACACAGAAATTACATTTACGCTCCTCCTGTTGTAATAAAATTTTTTGAGTGAATAATGATTTGTTTCACATAAATTAATTCCCTTAAGATTTAGTCATTTGGAAAAGAAATATTATTTTATTATTTTAATAGTGTTGAAAATCTACTTTTTCTTTTAACACGAATTTACTAAATTACTGACATGAAATTTGTCTTATATTTATTTCTGTGTATCCTTTCTATGTGTGTACGAGTATTCTTTTCCGCCTTTGTGTACTATTATATATAGCATGAGAATCTATAAACTCCCGCACACATTGTGCAAACATTCCCTCCAGTTTACATAAATGTTAAAGAAGATTCAGCCGAGATGGGCTCTTAGCGGCAGTCGAGAACTGTAGTTGTCTTGAATAAAAACAGACTTGAGACTGTTTTATATCTTTGTTTACGTCAAATATTCTGGAATAGCTAAAACCCGTAACCTTTTTCAATATCTTAATTTGCTTTCCACGTTACACCGAGTGGATCATTTGTAAGGACCCCACACTGAATGCAAGTGAAGAAAGTACTATGTTGTGTTACAGTGATGAATTTGGTGATATGGCTTTAGCTCTACAGCTAATGAACTGAAGTGTAACTTGACTTAAATATATAGAAACTAATCTGCAAAAAATTTCGTTTTAGCGTGTATTAATATTAAATATCGACCTATTCGAAAACAAATTTCATAGTTTAGGATCCTATTATATGATGGAATAAAAAAAAACAGTTATTATTTAGAATTCTTCATTTATATTTAATTCAGTTTTAAATCTTGCAAATCGTTAAAATTGATAAAAGTGCTTAAATCCTGTGGCACCTTGTGTGCTGGATTGTTGGTTGTTTATGTCAATTTACCAAGAAGATTTGAACAACATTTAGATAAACTTAAGATGCCTCATATATAAAACCTGTTTCATCAAAACGAGAATTTAAGAAATCTAATGCAAATTATTTTAACTCAGACAAAATACCAACAGCCAATTTTGTTTTTTTCATACTTTTTATTCAGAATACTAACTGGGAACTAATAATAATTTATTGATAAAAATATCATTAAAAATACTCTTCACTTTAAAAAGTCAATCATAATAAAAAACCAGTTTAAAACTTACAAATGAAAATAAATTTAAGCCGTATTAATTATTATTAATTATCTATTATCTATTATTATTATCTATTAATTATCTATCGTATTATCTATTAATTCTCAATACTTAGTTTTAAGCTAAAAATTTGCAAATTTTTTTATGAGAACTGTAATCCGACAGATAATAAAATGCACACAGTTAAAGTGCTACAAAAGTGAGAAAAAAATATAAATTTTCGCTATTGAAATAATTTTTTGCTCTGTTTTACGTTTCCAATATTTAATTATTTTCTGCTGCATCAGTTTTTAAAGAATTAAACCTTTTTATTATCGTCAGGTGCAAATAGGAAGAAATAAGTAAATTCTGCACAAAAATGTATAAAATATTTGATTCAGTTTTTTCAAACTTTTGTGAAAAAAGTCGATATTTTCATTTTTATTTTATTCATGATGGCACTTTAAAGTTTTTTGTTTTGCTGTAAAGAGGCAGGAAAATACAAAGCAGTAAATTATTCAGAATCAATTGATGATCAAAGTCATACACAGAAATTAATAACTTCATCAAACAAATAAACAAAGAAGAACAAAAAATACAAAGTTGGAATTATTGAGAATTATTTTTGTACCCAAATCCATGAAATGTAGAATAATTAAATAAAAAACTGAGTTGTGCAACAAGTAAATATTGCAAATAAAATTTTTCCATGGAATTATTTTGAATATTTAATTGGTTGTTCTCAATAATGCACGGATTTCTGAGAGTTTAAGAGTTTTAAAAATTCATTATTTATTGATAAAAGCTAAAAAAGAAAAATCTTGTTAATGTAGCAGGCGAAATTGAAAAAGAATTAGTGTTTTATTCCTCAGTATTTTCATTATTGACATTTGTTTTAGGATAGTTTATGTCAGTTGTGCTTAAATTCATCTTAAAATAAAATAAAACTGTAGCGAGACCATTTCTGTATATGAAATATTTTTTGGAAAATTTTGTTGTTGGTATAGATAGTTATGGTACGAGATACAAAACACCTGTTTTTGAAATTTTTGTCTGTCTGTATGTGTTCGTATAACGTAAAAAATACTGCATGGATTTAAGCAAAGGTTTGTGAGGTGGTCTCTTAGAGCCTTGATTCACACATATAATATTTTTTTACGTAAAAATAAGTCATTTTGTAGAGAAAATAGAGAGACAAATGTGAAGGTATAGTGGTCCTAAGAAAGTTGTCAACATTTTTTTATTTTTGTAAAATTGGAAAATTTTTAACACTTTTTATAGAACTCTGCAATAAATAGTTAATTAAAAACAAATTTTTCTAAATATGAATTTGAACAAAATTTAGAAACGGCACGCATACGAAGTTATGGGTACTGCTAGTCAAAAATAAAAAAAAAAAATTGTGAAATATTTCTAATGTAAAACTAAACTATGAACTGTATTGCTGCGCAAAAACAAATCCATATGATTTTATTGATCTTTTATTATTTTAATTTCTTTACGATTCAGCAATAATAACAGAGATATTTGGTATTCCTGATAACAAATATGTAGGCGAAGCAGCAGAAGAAGCCAAGTGTGTTTTGAAGATGTACATTTCAATGTAAAGTCTGCCTTAATTCAAAAACTTTATCACTTTATTTTATTTTTTTATTTGAAAATTCCTTAAAAAATTAAGCGAAAAAATCCATTTTTATTTTATAATTTGAAAATACACTTTCACATATAAGGGACTGCGTAGATGATAACTAGACAAAACACATAAAACTGATCTTCTTTAGAATTTTAAAAAACAACATCATAAGGAATCTGTAACTGCAAATAAGTTGCGTATTTACAAATTTTTCAACTAGGGACGGGTTGATAAAATCGACGTAAATTATAATGTACGCCACGCATCAAAGCGTTAATAAAATTTTTACGTGGAAAGTGTGCGATATTGGAAACGTAATCACGCAGTATTTAAAAAATCTCTAATTATACCATCATAGTGATAATACTACAAATTTAATACTGCCAAAAATTTTAATTTAAAAATATCAATATCCAACAAGAACCTTAATGCTTTTCATATCTTAGACGAGTGCAGTTTATACAGAACTTCAAACGAGACACTTTCTTATACTTTATTTTATCTCCTAAAAAACACCTGTGATGTTAACAACCAATTAATATTCAATTTTATATTAAATAACGATTTTTATACAAAAATCCTTCTTCCAGTCGGAGTCGATAGTTCATGTAGCTCTTATTCCCATTTTTAGAGATTAGAGACTTTTATTATACTAATTATTATTAAAATAAATAGATAAAACTTTTTTTTAATTCCTAAAATAAAAAAATTTATTGCCACAGTTTATAAAATTTTGCGATATCGAAAATTATATCCGATAACTTTAATCACGGTAATTTTGAATAGCTAAGTTCATTCAAAATTGAATATTTTGCAGTGTTTATCTTATTAAAAATCAAAGAATTAAGAAATTCTTCTTTTAATCTTATTTGATGTTGGGAGACTTTTAAATATAAAAAATTATAATTTTGCATGAAAATGAAATGCTTTGATCGGAAAACTAAATTTCGTATTAAATAAAATATGATGGCCAGAGAGAGAAACAGTAAACCATTGAAAATTCCTTTTTTAAAAATTTTGATGAGTTATCGAATTTAAGACACGCCTTATTTTCTTAAAATTTTTTTAAGTTTCATACTCATTTCCTCATTTCTTTGTGTTTTTACATTAGAGAAAGTATCGTAACAAAGCGGCTATGGTTTCCGATTTTTTCCTCGTACAAATCTGCTTTTCATTCCGACAAAACAAACAAATCATAATTGTTCTAATAAATTTCTTTTTCGGGTGTCTTAGACCTCTTCAAACATGCAAAGCTAATGCTTTAAATTTATGCGCTAATTTGAGTATTTCGATATCTTTAAATAAATTATTCTCCAATATGATCGCATACGTACATAAGGATAATTCGACCTTACATGTGTATTTCTAAAATGAAATATTATTATTTAAAAAAATACTTTTTTTAGAGCCATTTTAAAGCGCTAAATTTTCATAAATTGTTTTTCTTTTACGGCGAAAGTCAAGATTTCAATTTGGTTTTAAAAAGAATGTAATTCCGTAATGTTAATAAACTTCATGTTCATAAACTTTTTTTATCTATTGATATGAAAGAAGTGTGTTATATAGCCTCAACTGGCGTCAACCAGAAACGTCCGCTAGATCCATTTTACGATGACAAAGTTGTTTAAGTTTAATTAAAAAGTGATTGTATCAGGTGCATTTATTGAATGCTTTGAAATTAATTAAAACTTTAGCTCAAAGCTTTAAACGAAGGTCTATATATTTATAATTATTTCTGCTGTATGAAGAAAATCACGCAACAAAAAATTTAAGAAAAATACCGTAAACTTAGTGGAGCGAACAGAACAACTTTGCGCTGCCAAACATAACTTTTTTCTACAGTCTTTCTGTTGAGAAAACTATAACCGCATGACATCTGTTTATTACAATCATTTTATTTGTCTTTTCTCAGGTTCCCCAGAGTGCTTGTCTATTTAAAAATTCTTTGTCGCATGTGCCAGTGTTGCTACAACAGCAAACACAACTTTGGAATCTTACGTCGATAAAATAAATACGTTCTAGTTTGTAATACAACAGGATAAATAATTGTAAAAATAAATAAATATTTTTTCTTGTTAGTTTTTATTATTTAAAACGATTTTGTTAATATGAAAGAACTCATTCTGTTATTTGATTTTTTTATGTAAAAACTTATTAGAATTTGTTAATTTCTCTTGGCTTCTTGGATAGTTGTAAACGTATATTTTTGCATTTATCGTTGTGGCGCCAAGTTCATATGAAATAATTTTTATTTAAAATTCTTATAAATGTGCGTATTTTGTCATTATTTCTTACCTTTTTCGTGTATAAATTGCATCATTAATATTTTATGTAAAAGGTCGCTACAGAAGTTTTCCAAGATAATAAATAATTTAGTCCATTCAAATGCTGAACAAAAGAAATTTCGCTGTTTTATTATTCCTTTAACTGCACACTAAATAAATTCATTTTATTGTTGTACCAGATATTATTAAACGACTGCAGGCCATACATTATTTTATTATTTTTTACTAGTAAAACAATACCTAGTTTTTGTACGAATACTATTTTTTTAATGAAAATTGCATTGAAATAAAACTATACTTTTGTTGGTTGAAAAAGAATTGCAATTTATTATAAAAATTGTTGCTGTTGTGAATGTGATGAAAAAAATTGACAAGTTATTTTGCTCAGTGCTTTGTTCAATCTTCGAATTATTTATTATGTGCGCTTTTTAATACGGACTTTATCTGCTTCACTGATGCGCTCTTTACCGTTTTCATCGTTGCAAGAATTTTATAGCTCTTACGAGACAGATTGTAGTACCGCAATATTTTAGATATACTGTTTCACTGACTGTAAAACTTCTTGAAAATTTAATTGTCGCTGAGTTGAACTAATCTTGGACAAGTGTAGCTCTCAGCATCCACAAAAGTTTTAATTTTGGTTTATAATTTATTATGGTTGGTATTAAATTTTTTTAATTCGAAATATCTAAGAACATTTCGAAGCCTATATAAGAATGGCCTGAAACGTTCAAGGCCGCCAAAACTTAATATAGGTAAGACTTAATAATAAATAAATTTTGTGGATGTAAATACCCGACAGTGGAACAAAAAAATTATATTTCTAAGGCCTCATAAAATTTAGAAATATGGAAAAATGTTTTCTGATAACTGTGTTCGAATAACTAACAAAATAGGTACGAGATGCTTCTAATAGCTTCTGCAATTGTGAAAGAAACATTAAGCTTTATATTATTTTTTAAGCCACAAAGTCCCCAAAGTCTATTAATTAGTTCAGTTTAAAAAATTTTATATTTCGTTAAATTTTTCCATTCATTCTTTTAATAAACGTGTCTTTTAAATAAACAAGAACATTCAGATGTTTTCAAAATACCTCTGTGCGACTATTTAACAAAAATCACACGCATTAACCTCTGAATATTTTAACTTACAGAACACAATTTACCGTTTAGACGCACAAAAACGTTACTGTTTCTCATGTTTGGGTTTTTAAAACGCGAATGTTATTTTGTTTTTGTAAAAAACTTAACAAATGGCAATTGTTTCTGGTTCATTTATCGCGCATTGTAGTGCCAGACACGTCGAAAATGAGCGAAGAAAAAAAACCATTCATCAGGAGTTAATATTGTTGGGCAACTGCCCATTATAACACTTTTACTTATAAAAACATTTATTAGTATTATACATACATTTAAAAATTATTGTTCATTTTTATAACTATTGTTTAAACTTTTTTATTTTTACAAATTTCTGTTTTGCAGATAAAAGCACAGATAATAACCAGATAAGTCACGAAAAATTCAGTGTGGCCAGATTCCAGCTTTCGTTAGAGAGGGATAGTAACAGTTCTTGCATTTTATATATTACTACCTCTTTCTGATTATAGCTGGAATTTGACATTTTATTTGTTTATAAAAATTTGTTTGTTTATAAAATTTGGCGCAGATATAAAATATAATTATCTTTGCGCCAAATATTGTGCCCTTAAAGTAATAAATTGTGTTGAGTGTGTTTTAATATCTATGTTTGATCTGTGCTCTTAAAATAAAAATAAAAAATAAGGGTTGAAAAATCAACCACATCAAGAAAACAAAAAAAAATCTAACAAGAAAGATGTGAGTTGAATAAAGTTGTTTTTTTAGTTTCAGTTTTTAATGAAATTATTTGGTTTCTTTCAGGAGTCGCCGCTGCATAATGGGTTGTGCCGAAGGACAGAAGCTGCACCAGCTCCCCGTACATTAGAGGAACTGTGTTCCTTTTCAATGTACAAAATCTTGAAATGGAAATCAATTTGCTGGAATTATTTTAATACTGGTGAAATAAAATATAAAATTTTGCTTATTATAAATTGTTTATTTTTTTATTATACTTAAATAAAAATATATATACTTAAATAACAAAAACCGTAAAATTTATCATTAAAGTTAACAAATATTGTAACAAAAATTGTATGTTTTTTTCTTTATATAAGATTTTTGAAATATAAAAGTAAGTATTATTATTATTGATTACAACTTTCACTTTTATTCACATATTTGGAATCTGTTCACATGTTTGGAATCTGTTAATTAAGAAATTAAAATATTGCAGACATTCAAAATGATCTTAAGAAAACAAATAACTATTTTCACACACATGCTTAGTATTTTCCTTATAGGCTTGAACTTGGTTGCAGAATTCTTCCCAAAAGTGTGTAGATGAATTAGGGCCAAAGATTTTCTTGAAATTGTTGTATATTAGAACAGCTTCATAACGTATGATTTCTGCTTTAGCTTTAAAAGCGGTTTCTTCTTCTTCCGAAAGTTTCCATTGTTTTAAATTGCCAATATATCGTCGTTATCAGCGTATGCTATCGACACAATCGGGTGTGCGTAAAAGCATTAATTTTGTTAATTCAAATTCCTTGTATTGCTTTAGAATATCTAAACAACGATCCATGTCAGCGCGTTTGTTCGAGCTTTTCTTGGCCGTTTTTGCTTTAGGTTCTGGAGTTGATATACCTTAAAAAATATAAAAACACAAATATTAGTTTTGTTGCAGTACCCTAGAATATTATAACTAATTTACCTTCTGTGGTTTTAATATTATTAATCTGTGATTGCAATTCTTTCATATACATTGAAGGTCCGGCAGTAGAAATTTTTTCCGAATTTAAACCTGGCTCACGGTGTATACTTAAAATAATAATCTTAATGGTGGACACTATAGAGTCCATAATTTGTTGCAATATTGTACTTATTAGAAGATCTGCTTGTTTCATGAATTTAGCAATGTCCTCCTTAGCTGTTGATTGGGATTTATCAAATTGCTGTCCCAAATCTTGTAACATACGTCTTGTAGTATCTTTGAAGTAAAATAGAGTATTTGTTAAAAATGTATTTTGGATTTGTTGTGTATTTGGCAAATCAACTACTTGTACAGAATCTGGACCCAGTTTTATTTGGGACTCTATTTTGTATAAAATTCTTTACTGCAGGATATAAAAACTGCCGCTACTGCGTTACTTAGTCGTGCATCTACTAGAGCAGCACTATGTTCTGAAGAATCTACTCTTATAAAGTTATCAACAGTTTCATTGTTGGGTAAATCCACACCAGCAATACACTTTCAAATTAGAACCGCACTTACTTATATAGCCTGTCTCTAAAGGAATAAACAAATCGTCATCAAACAGAAAGTCATTATTTAACCTTTGCTCCAACCCACGAACAGAACTAAGTAATTTACATAAACCTTCTTGTAAAGTTTGTGTTATATGAGCTGGACATTCCTTAAATGATTTTCTTAAGAGATCTTGCACTGTTTGCCAAAATCGTTGACTAATTGTTTGTTCGGCGTTAGAATCTGCTGACCCAAACTGCTGGACTTCTTCTAAAGCCTTTTTGAGCAGTTGAGATGTAAAAGGCATCATACATATAGTATTAAAATGTTTATTTTCTTCGCTTACTAAAGACTTTTTACATAGCCGGCCTCCGGCCGGGCGCAAGGATTTTCTCCTCTATTGTATGACCAACACCGGCTTCGCTTACTAAAGAATTTTTGCATAGCCGGCCTTCGGCCGGGCGCAAGCATTTTCTCCTCTATTGTATGACCAACACCGGCTTCGCCTTCGGCCGGCGCAAGGATTTTCTCCTCTATGGTATAACCAACACCGGCTGCGTCCGTAAACTAGATTTAAGCCAAAAGTGCCTAATGTTTGTTTTTCATTATCACGACGACAATGTCTTATAGTATTCACAGTACGAGGATGATAGCGCGCATAAAGAAAATCAGCCCATGCATCGACATTTTCCACTAGGTTATAATCTTTTTCTTCATTACTTGCTTCAGGTTTAATTAGATCTAATTGAAAATTATTTTTTCTTCTCTTTTTCCATTTTTGCGGGTCCTAAAATACAATAAATTTAGCATAAACACGTTTAATTGCCAATTTTTTACTTACCAATAAAACCACGCAAGCTGTTTTGGTTTTTGTTTGTGGAGCCTCCGATGGAATTGTAGTACAATCTGAAATAAGGGAAAACAATATTTTTTTAGTTGTTCTTATACACTATAATATTATAAAAACATTTTATAATTTTTTTTATTAATTTCTTTCACTAAAACTTATACTTTTTTCACTTTTTCTTAAAAAAACTATATTTTTACCACAATTTTGTTATACATTTTTTTGGTTGATTAAATAAAAACATATGTTTGCAATAGGTATGTGTAGCGGTTTCTTCCAACTCATTGCTTTAAGCTTTTTTGAATATTTTTTTATTCACTTAAACGAAAGCCGGAAGAAAATATGATAACCCACTTTTTTAAACGCCACTAGTGAGTTATCTGATTTAATCTGTGGATAAAAGTTCTTACTTTACTGTTTGATAATTTTGTTTTGTTTATTTAACTCAGCTGTTTCTGTTTAGGCGCCAAAGCAGGGCTACCATCATATAAGGCAGAAACAAAAAATTTATATGAAAAAAATAAAGAGAAAATATTAATTAATACATTGGCAATGCTACGATTTGACACAACATTTATTTATTCGTCCATATGTCATCCGGTTTCGTTTCGCTCTTGATGTGTTCTATAAACATTCTGTTAGAATAATGATTTAAAGCTTGCATTGCTGCATATGAATATTTTTTTAATGTGACAATATCGCAACGGAACATTAAATCCACAAAATTATCATTATGATATTTAATTTTTTTAAAGTTTTGAAAAGAATCAATCGATATATCTGTATTTAAATAAAAAATGATTTTTCAAATTTAATAATAAATTTCTTTAATTGTGCTTGATTCCTTCAAATATAAATATTTCATGATTTTCTTATGAAAAAATAAAATTTATTACTGCGGGGAGAGCATATCCATATGGCTATTTGAGCTATTTAAATTTTTAACCATATCAGCAATTTTATTTAGGGTTTAGTTTATTTTTTATTTGGTAAAGGCAGAAAACTTCTGGATAACATCAAGATGCAAATAATTTCTTTAGAATGCCTCATCCGTCGGAAGCATTATTATATTAATCTATCACCGTGAGTATCAATGAACACTGTAGATAGCACGATGTAAAGTAAATCTTCGTGAATAATTTGTCTTTCTTAATGAAATAAAAGTCTGACTTAAAATGCTTATTTGATTTTAGAAATCCTTTAAACGAAAAAAGGTTGTCTTTATATGTTTGTTATACGATTTTACATTTCTTAATTAAATAAAAGTTTAGCGTAAGGTAATGTCCGTTCTTTTGTTTTGTACATAAAACACTTAAGGCAATTTTTAGCTTTTAACAACACAAATATACACTTTCAAAACTTATTCGTTTTGTTTATATACAGTCTGAGTTCTTATGCATAGGAAGGTTGATTGGGCAAGGCATTAGGGCGTTACAAAGTAGTAGGTAAGACATCCACCTGAAAAAAAACACTAGCTGGAAACAAACGTAAGCAAAACTTACAATTTTCGACGTTTTTTTTTTTTGTACAGAAAAACTTAATGGTAGGAAAAAATTTGTTATGCGGATTTATATGTACATGTTGTTATACGCTGTTATATGATGAAGATTCGATAAAGCCGAATATAGCGCTCTTACTTGTTTATAATTAAATACCAAGCTCGTGCACAGTGGTTCAAGAGAACATTATGGTTTAAATTTGTTTAGAATTTAAAAATATCGAATTTTATGATTTTTTCTAAGTTTAACGATTAAATTTCGGAAATGCAAAGCTTTCGGCCAATATACTTTTTTGTTTTTTTTTTGTTGTGCTAGATTTATCAAACATTAGTGTTGTGGCCACTGAGACTTCTTCAGTCCTCAAATTGCATTGTAGTGATGGCTTTCTTTTAATTTAAATCTTCCTTTCTTCGCTCGATTTAACCGATGAACAGACATATGAGATAAATACGGCGCACTTAAGCTCGACAATATCTACAAATATGTGAAAGAATAAATAAAATTGGTTGCAAACAGAAGAGAGAAAGGATTCTAAAGTTTTGTATTTGCCTATTTATATACTCGTATAGATTATTTACGAGCAGTGCCCACTACTTCGTCAGCATGTCATTCTTAATTTTCTTAATATTCAAATTTAGCAAAATGTGTCTTCAAATATTTATTTCAGAGTTCTGTAGACAGTATTAAAAAGAGTCATTTACAAACATAAAATGTGTTAGTATCGTTATACAGGTAAAGTTGGGTGCTTTCACATTTGCATCTTTATTATAAAAAAAGTATTTTGTATTGGCACCAAGGTTCTAAGTCACCTCTTCACAAAATTTTGTTCAAACCCAACCAGTAGTTTTGACGTGATGCGAACACAGAGATAATGAAAAACTTCCAAAAATAGTTGTTTTGTATTCAATTTCGATTACTATCTGCAACAACATAAAATTTTTCAAAACAAATTTCGTGTACAGAAATGACCCCGTTAAAGTTTTATTATATGTATCTATAGATGTAATTGCTTCGTGTTATGGAAACAATAGCACTTTCATTGACGTTATGATGTTCAAATTTTGATGAAAAAGAGGAATGTTGAAAAAATATTAAATCGCATGATCGTAAGAAAATTGTCGTATTATTCTTCGTTGCTTGTACAATAGAGAATGTTTAGTCTAAAACAGAAAATACACCTCATGGCACCTGGCCAGAAACAGGTAAAAATATTCTGTTAGAAACAACAAAAGAGTTAAAATATATTTATGTTAAACAATATTCATCTTGTTTTCTTTCTGTTACCCATAACGATTTGTTGGCATCCCAGCCTCTACTTTCTGTATCTATTTTTCGTAATTAAATTTTGACTTGTCTGAAATTATTAAATGAAATAGCAGTCAAAGGCAAAATACCATCAATTTTATTAGTTTAAATGTAAAAAACTTAATGCCAGAGCAGAGACTAAGCTGCTTATCTTTCTTTAGATTCAACAAGACAAATCGTTTTGTCGGTGCTGACAGAAATGCGACCTTTATTTTATGTGAGTGATTTTATATGTTTCTAAATTCAGTTGAAGATGTTAAAATGTGATTATTTGTTCTATTACTATTTGTAGCCCATTAATATTTTAACCATAGTAAATCAAAATGGCTTTAACTACTTTTAAAAGTTTTGATTTTTACAAGTGGTTCTTGTCAAGTTTATTTCTCTTGGATTTATTTCTTGGAACATTATTTATTCTCACCAGTGAACATTTGTATAAAAGATGTGCGACATATTTATTATTATTATTGTGGCTGTATGAAAAATATACTTTTAAAGCAAAGGAATACAAAACTGCGATTATCATGAATAGCATAGAGTGAAAGTTAAGTTTTTTTTATTATTATTTCTTGTTTGTCATGGTTAAATGATAATTTAAAACTGCCGATGTTTTCAAAAGCTGTTTTATTTAAAACCATTCTTTTTTTGCTTTCTTAATGAACCAACTGTGCTTAAGACTTGGCATTAAAATTTTATAAATTATCATAACTCGTGAACATCTCCGTGCCACCACAAAATAATTATTTGCGTAGCGTTGAATTAAAATAAAATCATTAGTCTCGAGGCAGTTGTGAATAATATTGACTTTAACGAAAATTTTTGTTCTTTTTCTTGAGAAGTGAAATTTAAATGAAGAGTGTAGGCCCGAAATCAAATCTTTAAATGGGTCTTTATCGATTTATTTCTTCTGTGGAACTCATAAAAAATTCAACCTTAAGTTCCCTTTGATCTCAATCAAAGGGACACTTTTACACGTTTTTAAGACAACAAGAGTAGAAAATATAATGCTTAAGATTCAGATGACGATTTTTCGAGTAACGTTGTCGTTACCTCTTAAAAACGTTTTTTCATTCAATGTTTGCTTTTATGATGGTCTTAGAAAAAAAGCAAGTAAAATATGTCACCACTTATAGCTGCTTTAAAGCTCAAATTTCTTCGTTAATAAATAGTTTTTCTTGATGTGAATTAATGTGGACAAAAATGTGATTTCATCAAGACAATTGTCACATAACTCATTTAGCAACTCCAACTACTTTACAAAATATATCACTGCCTTGTTCACAATTGGTCCTATAGATCACATAATTTTATTCTTTTTTATAGTAAATTGAAAACTCCAGTCGGTGTCAACAAGCATACATTCATTCCCATACACTGATTGTGAAAATCCAGTGTTGTGCAAAAGCTATCCAGCCAAATTTCGGTAGAGCCTTCATGCAAAAACAAACAAAGGGATCATGGTCCAGCGATGAGGTTATTACCATTTTCTCAATGTCTTCTATACATATAAAATAACTGTAATGTAGAATACAAAAGACCTATTTTGGAAATTTTTGTTTGTCTGTCTGTGTTCGCATCACGTAAAAACTACTGGATAGACTTGAACTAAATTTTTTGCTGAGGTCCCTTACAACCTTGGTTCCAATATAGAATTCTTTTTTTTTTTTTTTTCATTAAGTAGACAAAATAGAGATGTAATTGTGAAAGAAACCAATTTTACCGGTGTAATGGTACTAAAACATTTGTCAGCACTTTTTAACAAAGTCTACGGAACTCTGGTTTTCATTTTGAACTCTGGAATAAATAGTTTAATTTTAGATTTTTAGAAATTATAAATGACTCGCAGACGAAGTCATGGATACTACTAGTGTTCTATATATTTATAATCTTACTCTGTAAACTTTTTATTTCTAAATAATTTAATCCTCAGCTAAACTTTGGCACACTTTTTATGAATAAATTATATTTTTAAACGATTTTTGTTTCAGAGTAGAAAAAGCTATTGTTATATTGTTAACCTTCTTTCTTCTCATTTATGTAACATATTCCACACATTGCTTGGGTGTGCTACTGATGACATGCTATAACAGCAATTTCAATTATTCTTCTCTTTAGCTTTTAATTTTATTCATCTGTCGTCATTACATTGAGAATGAGAGGGAATGAAAATTTTGAAACCATAAAAATACAAATTTATATTAAAATTTAACATTTTCGCTCCTTTGATGTAGAAACTTGTGTTTTATTTAAAAAGGAATGCTGAAGTAAAATGTTTTTAATGTAATTTATCGCCACTTACACGAATGAACTTAATGTGCAAAACATTCAGTTTGTTTAAAAGTTCATGATACTAAAACGCTTAAATATATTTAACCGGCGCTGTATTGATGGACAAAAGCAAGCATTATTCGTCATACATAACATTTTATATTAATGCATAATATTATCTTTTTAATGGCTTCAAACACATTTAAAAAAATCTTAAATGATCGCACATATGGATTTGAAATATGGCATGAAATTGAAAATATTTAAACGAGCAACGCCTCAAAGAGGCGTTATTATATAAAACAGGAATATTTTAAATAGAAAAAAGAAATATCGTATCAGTCGTCTAAACTGATGTTTTTTTAATGTCACCATAAATCGACTATTATCCTTACAGGAGTAAAAGGATATATAAATCGACTGTAAAAAATGATTTTATTAGAAAAAGCTGAGTTATCGAAAACAAATATGTCCATACGAAGGCTGCTCTATATATTTCTGGCCTAATAGTAAAAAAGTATTCTCCACCATAATTTATACACTTTTGCATGCGCTCAAACTAGTTGTAGAAGCACTTTTTCCACTCCGATTGAGACACCTCTAAAACATGGTTTTTGAACACTTCAACAGCTTCTTCTGGCGACGAAAATCATTGACCACGCATTTTTTTCTTGATGTGCGGAAACAAGAAGAAGTCATTAGGTGCCAAGTCAGGGCTGTACGGCGGATGACCCATTAATTCGACGTTTTGGCCGGTCAAAAACGCTCTGATTTGAGCCGATGTGTGAGAGCTCGCATTGTCATGGTGAACAATGATTCGTCTTCTCTTGTTGGTTTTTCGAATTTCTCCGATGACTTCAGGCAAACAAATTGTAGTGTACCACTCAGAAGTGACCGTCCTACGTTGCTCAAGCGGAGCAGTCGCCACATGACCAGTTTTGCGTAGAAACAGGCGACCATTTGCTTCGAAGTGCTTCTTCCACGAACAACTTTCGTTGGATTTTGCTCGTCTTTGAAGACCCACATGGTCGATTGTTGTTTCGTTTCGGGCTCATACGCATAGATCCATGATTCGTCACCTATGACGATCTTATAAACGTCTTTTGAAGCACCGCTATCGTATTTTTGCAACATTTCTTTGCACCAATCGACACGAGCCTTTTTTTGAGCGACTTTCAAATTGTGCGGGATCCAATGAGAACAAACCTTTTTTACGGCCAGGTGTTCATGCAGTATCGAATGTATGCTGGTAGAAGAAATGTCCAAGGATGTCTCTACCTCTCGGTATATCGCATGTCGATCTTGCATTATGAGTTCACGCACGGCATCAATGTTCTCTGGCACAACAGCCGTTTTTGGACGACCTTGACGGAATTCGTCTTTGAGCGAGCTTCGGCCACGATTAAATTCATTATACCAATTTTTCACAGTGCTATAGGATGGTGCTTCATCGCCATACAAAGATTTAAGTTCATCCATGCACTCTTGTCCTGATAATCCACGTCGAAAGTTGTGAAAAATGATGGCACGAAAATGTTCACGAGTTAATTCCATTTTTTTTTTCTATATTAATTTTTTCAAGTCACTGTAAACAACACAAATAATGGTCGTACGTCAAAACGTTTTGAGTGCGATTATGCTTAAAAATGACAAACTTTCCAATGAAAATGTTAGATTGCACTTGGCAGCACTCAGTGTTGCCAGGCCACAAATATATATAGCAGCCCTCGTAAATAATAAATAATTCACATCAGGTTCTGTTTGTTTTTCAATATTATTTTTACGTTTTTTGCCTATTTCAAGCATCGAGGTTCTTTCTTCTGTTTCACCAAACATATTTTTTTACCACACACACACACATTTCTTTAGGATTTGGACTTCGTTTATTTCTTCTACTTTAAAAGCACCTTCATCAACTCATAAACCGAAGCTGTAAATTTTATTTTACTATTTATTTGCCTTTTAATAAATAATGTACTGGGGATAGTTAAGAATCAGTCCCTTTTTTCTTATGTCTGTCAAAATGTTGACAACTTATAAATACTTTGATATTGCAGAAGACAATTTATTTTTTCGGTGAACAGAATTGGGTGCTAAAATCATCGGTTCAACAAGGGATCCAATACCATTTTTTAAGAGTCTGCATTAAGAGTCAATAAAATAGATAAATATATAGAGGCAGCTTTAGCAAAATGTGGCTTAAGAATCCCTGAAAATTTGAGTTGAGCAATTAGGCTTAACTTACCACCAATAGTCAGTTTTATGCATTTAAAATTAACATATTGAAAATAACAATAACATAACCTTTTACCTGAATAGTGAATGGTTACGTTACCGTTATAAGGGCCATTTGCCTGACATTTTATTTGATACACAGAAGGTTTGGACCCTTTTCTGTACTCTACGGTTCAGTAATAAAAAGTAACTTCTAAAATTATTCTATATACATTTATTTGATTTAAATTCCTTTTAAGTTTTTGTGCATCCTTAACAAACTCTAGAGAAAATTTAAGATATAAAAAAGTTTTAAGGGCACAAAATATGTCCAAATATTTTTAGAATTCAATTTATAGTTTGCATTTGTATTTGTAAGAAAATATTTACAAAGGAAAAAATATATATCAGTGTATTTTAATTATATAACAGGGAATTTAGCGCGCTTAACTTTGTAAATAACTAATAAAACTAATTGAAGTTAAATTTAAAATTTTGCTGTAATTATTTTAATTCTCCCGACATGAAATCAAATACTTGCTGTCTAATGAAAACCTCGCAACAAACAATTGAAAATAAAATTGAAATATGCTGTTGTTATTTTTAGCAAATTTTGACAGCATTTGTTCAGTGATGTACGAAGGAAAATTACAATGACAAAAGTTAGGATGCAACCTGGTGTAAATAAATTGATAATTAAAGATGTCTGACATTTGATTAATTGAAATGACAAATTTTTGTTACTTTTTTTCCTGCAGTTTTTGGTGTTTTGATTAAATTTTATAACTAAGCTGTAATTTTTAAATGCAAAGAACAAAAAAACAAATAATTTTACTGACTTTTCAGTATAATTGAATTGACGACATACGTATTCATAGCAAACAAAATTAAAAAAGAAAATTTTGTTTGTAACTGCAGCTATAATGTCTTCATTCATTCCATCAAAAAATCAATATCCTCCCTAGTAGTTGAGTTTTAAAATTTTTTTGTCATGATTACGGTTCGAATTTTTTTTTACAAAACCGGGGCTGCTGTGATCACTCTGAAAATTTCGTTTGGATGCCTTTGAGTTTTTCTAAGCTTGAAACATAAAAATTGCCAATTTACTGAATTTTAGTTTCAGCACATATATGTACATAAATATGTATATAGCGAATATATTTTTCAGTACATTACTATCCAAATTAAGACAAGAAGTTTTGCCCATTAGCGAATTTATTGTGTTTTTACTTATTTCACCTGTGATAACTTTGCATTTCAATGGCTTTTACATTATTCTTGCGAAAAAAACCGACTTCAAAACAGATTTTATCTGTCTGCCTATAACAGCTCAAGTGTATGGCCACATAAATTAGGTTACATTAACTTTTGGGACACACTTATATCTCCAAACATTATACTTTTTCAACTGTTCAATAGTTTTGCAGCAACTATAGGGTCAGTCTTTAATTTCCAAATTTAAATTATATACTTGCTGTTGTAGTAGATTTAGCAATCAGGTTCTGTGTAAATTTCAACCGTCTGTAACGGTTCAACAGTTTGCCCAAATACATCAGATTATATCAACTATTTATATTATATTAAAATTTTTATACTTCTTATTATACCAAATAAAGTAGTGGACATTCTGTCTTAAATTAAGGTGTTTGTATACAACGGTTCAAAAAATACGGCCAAATAGAACAAATTACATTAATTTTGGGAACACCCTTTAATTTCTAAATTCAAATTATAAGCTTCTTGTTATAGCGGACTTAGCAAAATATGTCCCTTGTAAATTTCAGCTTTCTGTCTATAACAGTTCAAAAGTCCGGCCACATACCCCATATTATATCAACTATTGGGACACCCGTTCATTTCCAAATCCAAATTTTATACTTGTTGTTATAGAGGAGTTAGTAATACAGGTTCTTTTTATTGAAATTTAAAAAGAGTCTGTCTACAACTGTTTAAAAGTATGGCCATATACCAAATTAAATGAACTATTGGTGCACCCTTTAATTTATAATTTTAAATATAATCAGCTGTTTCTATAACGGGCATAGCAATCGACATTGCGTAAAATTTACAAGCGCTTGTCTATAACGGTTCAAAAGATAAGCCTATATAAGTAAATCTACAGTAATTATGGGACACCCTTTAATTTCTAAATGCAAATTATAAACTCGTTAATATAACGGACTTAGAAATACAGGTCCCTTTTAAGTTTCGGCGTTCAAAAGTACGGCCACACACTTGAAATTACATTAACTATTGGAACACCCTTTAACTTCCAAATCCATATTTACTACTTGTTGTTATAGCGGACTTACCAATACAGATTCGTTGTAAATTTCAAGCGTCTGTCTACAACTGTTCAAAAGTATGGCCATATATCTCATATTTAATGAACTATTGGCGCACCCTTTAATTTAAAATTTGTAATATTAATACTTGTTACTATAAAGGCCATAGCAATCGAGATTTTGTCCAATTTGCAAGCGTTTGTCTATAACGGTTCTAAAGATAGGCCCATATAAGTAAAATTAAATCAATTATGGGGGCGCCCTTTAATTTTTTGTTTAATTTTTCGTTTTTGGGAGCTATAGTAACACGTAGTCTTTTTAAATTTTACAGAATCGCCCTTTAAAGTTCATAAAGCACGTAAAAAATATGTATATTTTATGGGGACACCCTTTAATTTTTAAGATTTTGAGCTGTTTTTAAAATAGGACCAATCTATAAGCATAGTCTATCATATAACCAAAAATTTTCATCGGATCAGAAATGACTGAGTTCTGGAGGCACAAATATAAAAAAGCAACATGCTGCCGAATTGTAAACCCTCCTTCTTTTTTTGAAGTCGGTAAAAAATATTTAGTCGAGCTTGATTTTGTTAGAATTTATTGAGGTGTTAAGCTTTCAACTTCTAATATTTCGAGAGTTTAGAAAGTTTTTATAAATATTGTCCTAAATTTCATCTTTTAATAATAGAATTTAACTGGTTGCCACTGTTATGATAAACTGTAAAAAATATGGCATTTTCAAGAAATTAAATTTATTCAAACACATTTTTTTATTTTTATATTGTAAAAGATAATTTATGCCAAAATTCAAAACACAAAGAGAACAGTTTCAGACTTTTTATCAGCTCGTTTACATATGAAGAATAGTGTAGATTTTGTGTGTTATAATTTGAATTCAATCTTGTTCTCTTTACAAATCACACAAATATAAACAAAAACAAGCACGAAATGGTCCAGGACAAACTTTAAAAATTATTTTGCAGTCATTAAACCTTTTTTTATTGATATTTTTTTTATTTTTAACTGAAAAATAAACAGTTGTTTAAAATATATAAAAAAATAATATATTTCGCATACATATAAGCGAATGCTTAGAATTTTCTTATCTGATTATCGGACTGCTTGTTTGAAACAAAAATGTATAATAAGTGACTCCAAAACAATATTGTTTTGACAAACAAGAGATATATTTGAATAATAATTTTCGAATCGTGCTAGATTACAATTTAATACACGTACTAAGAAGACCAATAAAAAATAAGCAGACAAAAGGATTAGAAACACATTTTGAATAACAAATAATCGTTGCTTTGTTATCGAATGAAGGCCAATTTTCTAAATAAAATAAAAAAAGAAAACGTCCTAAAATAAGTCAGTGAAATAAGAAGAATTAATGCGCGCAAATAAAATTAAGAGTCTATATTTTTCTAAACGGAGGTAAATATTATTTCGGTTTGTTATGTGTGAAATAAAGTTCACAACAGCCATACATCGCTATATTCCTCAAATTTTTTTTTATGTTTTTACGCTAAGCAGAATACCGTGAAGGTAAGGAAACAATACTAACATATGGAAGGTATATTAAACCTGAAGCAGATGTCGTTCATTTGCCTGAATTGGGACTGGAGAAGTTATTAACTGAAGACAACATGCAAATCAAAAATTTTACATTGAAAATCGTATAGAAAAGTTTACCTAATCATAATTAAAAGTAAAGTATTTTATTCAAAATATTTAAAGGTTAAGAAAAACATACATTAAACGGCATTTATACACTACTAAACAATAAACGGTTTTTCGAAAATGAAAGTTTAACAAATTTAATCGAAAATAATATTTATGAGCTCAACTGAAGTTTAATAAAGTTGTATTTCTAAGAAATGCCACGGACGGCAATGTTTTAATTGTATGAATAACGAATTAAAATTTTTTAATATTTTATGTTAAACTAAAAAGTATTTGAAAATGAATTTCATTGTATGAGGGAATACTTGTGCATGCGGGAACAATTAAAAAAAAAATAATTTTTAAATATTCATTGAAATTCATTAATTCTTAAGGAAATAGATTCATGAGTCATGTTTTAGTCAGAAAATAATTATTAATTTTTAAAGAAAAAAATTACAGGGAATAAAAAAATTTAATGCCAATAATGATGAGAATGAGTGTTTAGTTGATTTATTATTCATCGCATCCAATGAAACTAATGTATGAAAAATTCTTGCTAAGTAATTAGTTTTATATTCAACATCATATTTACAAGAATAAAAAACAACATGAAATTTGAATATAATGTTTAGAATCTTTCAATACTTTAAATAAAAGAAAGAACAATTTACGGTTTAAACCCCAAAAAAGGCTTTGATTTTGAAAAAGCAATTTAAAATATGTTAATAATAATTTTTATTTTTATGCAAATTACACAGGCCAACACTCAATTTGCTTCTTTAAATTTATCAACTGATTCTAGTTAATTTGGGTGCGCTGAATTCAAATCTGTATCAGCTCTAGTTTTCATGATATAGCTTTTTTTAAGTATTTAAAAAGTAAAACTTTTCCATAGGAATTAAAAAAAACAAAGAAGTAAACCGGTTTCGTACAGTTTTATTAAAATAAAAAATTTCTCACAAAGCAGTAAAAACATAATATAAATATAATTCTAATTACAGTATGTAGAGCTTCTTTTAAGAGACAATCTGGAATGAACAGCCGGATTAGAGTCTCTTGGCAAATTCCAACAGTAGTCTGCCATCATATGTGTATCCCACCTTCCCTGGTACCGATTCTCCATTATTTTGATATCTTGGTGAAACCTTACTGCTTGTTCTTCGCTTAAATGACCAAAATTTTCTTTTGATAGGGCCAAATCTCGAGTTAAGTTATTCAACTCGCATTGATTAAAACGTTGGGAATTAGTTTCTGTGTCTTCGAAAACACTGTCGCAATCAGTTAGATCATTAGAGGTATTATGTTCAAACTCCGTATTCAGTTCTGAAGAATCATTCAGTTTTGGAATGGGAACATCTTCGGAATGGTGGAATTGGACGGCGCGCTGACAGTAAATCGGGATACTGCCATTTATTTCGATTTTTCCTATTAATACCAGCAATACTCACTAAACAGAAGTAACAGTCTTCCAAATGATTTCTGGGCTCTTTCCAAACCATCGGCACACCAAACTTAAGCCTATTTCGATTTCCTTGAATCCACTGTCGCAAATTTACACAGCAGGTATTACACGCAATGTGTGGAGCTTTTATGTTGGTCACCAACATCAACTCCAAAGTAATCTAAATACGATGTTTTAACACATTCTGAAATAGGTCTTATGTTTTCACAAATATAACAAAATGTGTCAGCTGAATTTTTACACCATCTTCTATTGGAAGTCATTTCTATTTAGATCAACACTTTTTAATAAACTTTGCCAACTGCAATAAACCACTTCTTACAAGCAACTAACTTCCGATATGCAATTGGAGTGCAAAAAGAAAAAATAATGTTCTGAATAATATTGCATAAATAAAATTCCCGTTAATCAGCTAGCAATTACACATAAAATAATATTTTCGGAAAAAACGGAATAACAAACTGATATATACCCTCCTCACTTACAGTGAAAGGTTTAAAAAAGCTATATCATAAAAAAGAGCTGGTAGAGACGAACTGAGTACAGATTTGAATTCAGCACACCCAAATTAACTAGAATCAGTTGATAAATTTTAATTTTGTCGGGCTGTGTTATTAGTTGAACTGTTTGAAATTATAAAAAACGAATTTAATTAATAGAGAATTTAGTTAGTTTTTATTTTAATTTCTTACAAAAAGAGAGAACCAAAGTTGTGAGTGGACTTCGTCTAACCAAACTAATATTGTTTAGGATTGTGGATATTCCTCGTATTTCTATTTGCAATATAAATTAGTTAAGTTGATGATTTTTATAATGTATACAATTTAAACTAGACAAATGCGAAATTAATGACGATTACGGATGAAGCAATCCAGAAAATGCCACATTACATTCTGATGGTGTCTAATTTTATCTGTTTTCTTTGAAAAACGTCCGCATACAGTTGAAAATAGTTTTTTTCTTTTAAAAATTTTTAGAAATAACAAGCAAGAGTGCCATATTCGGGTATATACCTTTCACCTTCTATGTAAATCTTGTTAAGTGAAGTAACTCCAATCGAAAAGCACATATTGGAATGACAGAGAATTAAAAAGTAAAAAAATGTTTTAGTACTGTATATATATAAATTAAAAAAATGGCATCTTAATGAGTTAAATATTTTTAAAAAAATTTAGTATTTCCCTACAAAAAAGATTTCTTCTTCTATGAAATGTTCAGAAGCCCATAACTCTGAAAATATGGGAGAGCATCAATTTTGTACTTTATGTTTTTTTTCTTATTTCTAATTCTCTATTGCACCGTATTTTTTTTATTAAAGTTGCGCCACTAAACTAGATTAGTTTCAAATAATATGAAAAACTAAAGGCAGGCCTGCTGCCTCGGACCCCGATGCTGCTGATTTTCATTAGCAAAATTTTCGAAACTATGTCTGATTGATTGGCATATTTAAATTTTATGGAGATTGAAGAAATTACGTATGGAGTGAAAAACTTACATTTAATTTTTTTTCAACTGCGGTGAAGGTTATAAAAATAAACTGAGGTAAAAAATATTTTTTTAATTTTTAACGCTATTCTTCGCCTTGAGTAGTTTCGTACTGACCGGAAGGTTTCTCTAATAATAACTATGATACTTAAGTCAGACCTTGATCACACAAGTTTAGAATGTTATTATCAAAATTGTCAAAACTTAATTAGAAAATATCAACTTCTAATCTGTACCGAATTTTTCGTTGGAAAGCTTGTATTGCAGGTCATCAATTTGAATTTAGAAGACAGCACAGTACTATTGAACCAATGCACAGATTAGTAAATGTAATAGACCGTTAAGGAGAGAAAAACGATATCTGTATTTTATATTGAGGTTGAATTCGTACAGAGGTTTTACATCTGAAAAAATCTGCTAATCTATAAAATTTAAAAATAATAACATTAATAATTAATTAAAGCAATTTTTTAAAAAATTATTTGTTTTTCTGGCTTTTCTACAGTCTCGATAGCTTAAAAAATCAGTATTCTTAAATAAAAAAGCTTAATTGAATATTGTAAAAAAAAAACACTTAAGCAACAACTTTTCTTCAGAACAATATGCCTCGTTTGTCACTTTCAAAAATCACACAAAAAGTTTTTTAATGTCTTTGTAATAAAAAGTTCTAAAATATACAAATTGTAGCAAATTTGATGCCAAAACAATTGTTCACAACTGATTACTCAACAATTTTCATAAAATAAAATTTCTTGACTCTTAAGATTTTGTGTCTTCTTTTTTTCACTCGAGTTAATGCTTTTCCAATTTTAATATTCAATTTTAATATTCAGGTATTTAATGTTTCTTTCTTTTTATTTAAATGGCGCACAAATACTAATCACCGTTCATTAATTTTATTGTTTCTTTATACTTTTGGGAGTAACAAAATGTTTTTAAAGTTTCAAGAGGGTTTATAATTGTTTTATTCAATATTTAATTGAAAGAGGCAACCAAATTGTATTAACGATAATTAAGTTATGCTTTTTCTAATTATGAGCAAATTACATTGCAAAGTCTTGAAAATAGGATTTTTTTTTGTAGTGAAATTTATTTTTTCTTACTACTCGACACTTTGGTAAAATCTCAATTTTTAATAAAACAGAAATATAATCAACCTTTTTTGATATAAAAAAAAACAATGCGGTCGATTTATTCATTTCATAATTTTTTTTTAATTTTATTTTTGTAAAATTCTGCTTAATACAATTTCGTTTTTTATGGATTTCTTTAATTTATTTTATTCATTCGATTTTCTGATGAATGTTGATAAATTTGAAAAAATATATTTTTTTCATAGTAAATTAGGATTCTTAGTGATCTCTTGAAAGTCAACATTTTTATTGTCAGTCTACTTGAAAGCAATGTAAACTAAAATCGACTCACAAGTCTATAACAAATATAATTATTTGAAAACCTTTGAGGTAAATATTTAAGATTAAACAACCTCCTTCTGTTTTACTTTTTTCTGTGCTTTTTTGGTTTATTTTTCAATTTATTTTTTATACATAGAGCATATTGTGTGGGAAGTAATCTACGAAATTTATTCGAAAAGAAACTGGGATTGAATATTGAATTCAAAACTTAGATTTAAGTTTAATTGAATTAAGTATCCAGTTACAGCAAATATTAAAATTAACATTAAAGACTTAAAACTGTTATTATTAACAGTTGAAAGGATATTCCCTCTTAACTCTTTGTGGCAACGATATATAAAGGAAGGGGATAAAACGTCAATAGTGTAATTTGGTTATTAAATAAATAAATTTATATTCCGACAAAAGTTTAGTTTCAATAATGTCTTGGTTTTGGTTCTGTTTCCTTTACTACACTAAAGAGTTTACATTAAATCAACATCACTTGAAAACACTCAATTAAGGTCGAAAATAATTATTTTCTTAACAAGTAGTAAAAGCTATTAATTTTGGAGATTACAAGTAGCGCAAGTGACAAAAGAATTCAAATTTTTTTATTTTTGACAATAAATACTGATGCTCCGCAATGTAAGGTGTCCAAGTTTATTTTTATAATATTTTCTCGGACACCCATTTTTAGGTTAAGAAAGGTGTAAGCAAAATAATGTTCAAATTGAAAAACCAAATTTTCTCCATTATCGTCGAACGAGCTCTACACTCCAGCGCAGTTTGAAAAACGAATCCACAACAGTAAAAAAAACTTATTTAAATGCTAAATATAATTTAAAAAAAATTTTCTATTCCACACTTCACTTATTAAAGATAAAATTGTAGAGTCATGTGTGATACATTGTATGCGATTTCTGTTAAAAAACACATAAAACGCTTAAGATTGGTGAAACTTTCAGTTCTGTTTATATTTCCATAAAAACTTAAAACTCATATTTTCTCGTATTTTACCACCTTTCACTTTTGGTTTTTATTCTTCTGTTAAGGCAGTGAAATAATAATTTCTGTCATATAAGCAGTAGATCATTTATCAGATTTTCGTATCTTCTTAAACACATGTGTCATTATCGATTGATTTACTTTTGTAACGTGATAACGACCTTTAATAAAACATAAAAAAAACGAAAAACGAAAAACAAAAGAAAGGAAAAGAAAATTTGTAAAATTTTGTTGTCTTACGATGTATTCCTTAGAAATTTATATACAGGAGCACCTCGCATAGTACGGTTAATCGGTTCCGCTATTTTTCAGTAGTATTTTTAACCGAAAAATCGAAAACTTTATGTTTTTATAATAAAGTGAAAAAATCATAAAATTTATTTAACAAAAATCATTATTATGAAATTTTCTTACATTTTTTAGAACAGTTTTTTTCAAGAACAAATTATTTTTGTAAATTTCAAAACCGTACTAAAGTGAAACCGTACTGATCGAAGCAGTATAATATGAGGTATTCCTGTACTTCAGAGTCACCAGCTGTTAACGCAGACACATTAATGCAGCCATTCATGCGTACCTGCATACACAAATACATACGAGTATATTAACATGTATTTAAGAACGATACACAGGAGGATATCATTCATTTGTAGTAAAGTTTCTAAGGCCCACACACAACACCCACACTCCTACATTTCTCATAATAGTTTGTCAGTGAATTGTGAATTAATATTCTCAAATATAAATCCCCTCTATTTGTTTTGTTTTTCATACGTATTTAGTATTTGTGTTGTTTAACTTTTTTTTTTAGTTTACAGCCGTTGATTGACATGTAGTGTTCATTTGCTAATGTTTAAGAAAAAAAGTTTTTTTTCACTACAACAGTCCCATAAAAATAATTTATTATTAGTTTAATAATGATTATTTGACCCTTTTTTTTTATTAAATTATTTTCTATTTTTTTAAGCTTTGGGTCCTTATATTTGTTAATAATATTTTATTTCAATATTTCGGTACGCAGAAAGTACCGAAATATTGAAATAAAATATTATTAACAAATATAAGGACCCAAAGCTTAAAAAAATAGAAAATAATTTAATAATTTATTATGTTGTTTTGGTAATTTTTGTAAAAAAGTTTGTATTTTACGATAGAAAAGAAGTTTGTTGTGATAATCCATCTAAAGCTGTGAATACAATAGTTTTTATTTAGTGTACGAAAATTTGTAGTTGTTTTTGCATACTCTGCATTAAGGCTTCTTTATTATGTTTTGCTTTTTATATCGAAATGTCTTACCAAAAGTTCCGTTCAAATAAATTTAAAACAAGTAAGAGTGCTATATTCGGCTATGCCGAATCTTATGTACCCTTCACCATCTATGTAAATCTAGTTTAGTGAAGTAACTCCAATCAAAAAAGCAAATATTGGGGTGACAGAGAATTAAAAAAAAAATGACATCGGCTCTTAATGGGTTAAGCATTTAAAAAAAATAGTATTTCAATAAAGATCTCTTTAAAAGCTTTCAAATGACACCCATACTGATATTTTAAAAAATTTAAAAATTTCAGAGCTCCGTAACTCGGAAAATATGGGCGAGCGCTATTGTTTTTACTTGACGTTTATTTTCTTATTTTTTAATTCTCTATCGCCCCATATATTCAGTTTTTTGATTGGAGTTACTTTATTATTCCAAATAACCTGAAAAAGTTAGAGGTAGGCGTGGTGTTTTGCCTGCTGCTTCGAAGGACATGGACCGATCGTGCTAATTTCCAATAGCACCTCTTTCGATACTCTATCTGATCGATTGACATATTCACTTTTTTTGTGAAATCAAATTTGCCGAGGCAAACATGGACGGACAGACGCACATCGCTTAATGGACTTCGCTTTGCGTTAGAAATAAGAATATATGTACTCGTATGCACTTTATGGGGCCGGAAATGGATACTGTTGAAATTACACATGGAAAATCAAACTTATACATACATACATACCCATTTTCTACTTTTTGTGGTGAAGGGTATAAAAACCCACATAAGAATAATGTTTATGGAATTTTAGTTTCGAGCAATTTACGTGAAGACTGCTAGCAGGAGCTAAGTACATTGATGTTTTTTTTAATAATACAATAAAAAAGTCCCACATTAAATAAAAGCTTTTACTTTAAGATTTTAGCTTTAGTACATCCTAATTTAATATAACTCGGGAAAACATGCTATCAATATTTAAGAGCGTTTAATATAAATGTTTCTTAGACCTTTTTAATAATTGTTTTAAGCCTGCTCAGAAATTAGTGTGCGAGGGTCGTTATAAAATTGTGTATAAACATTTTTTTAATGAACTCTTAAGTTATCTAATAATATTTGTTAAATATAAATGAAAAGAATTAAAAAAAAAAAAATATTTAAACAATTTTATTAAGAAAATATATTTGTCTACTGCTATTCTCTACCCTCGTCGCGTATCAATTTAAATAAATGTAAATTATAAGGGTCAACCGCACATAGAGGATTTTATGGCAGATGGTTGCTATTCTCGTTTGGTTTATACATTTTATATTTTAAAGATAAACGGGTATTCGAAATTGAACAAAAAATATTTTGCTTAAAGTTGAATAATATAACAAAGTTTGAGTCGAGAGAAGAGTTTAATATTAAAGCTCTGTATAAAAAATCAGCATTTTTTTTAAGAGAAGTAACACTTTAGGCATTAAATATCTACTTAGTTTGTAACCGCGCTACATTATTTAGGAAAGGGATAGATGAGAGAAAAGACAGGTAGTGAAAGGAAATAAATATAGCCAATTTATTAATTATTTTTATTCGCCGGCGAATATGCTATGAAGAAGTACCGAGGAAGGAGACTGCATGTTTTAATGTTAATTCTGCTTATGTATTTATACCATTAAACAGAAAAAAAATTTATTTTTAATTTTTTGACTGTCGCAAGGGTTGAACCCAGGTCAGCCAGATTTGTAGCTAACGTGCTTACCACCTAAACTACAGCAGCCTGTAAAAGCCTTCAAACACATTTATTAATTCATGAGATAAAAAATATCGTTTGCTCACAAAATGTTCTATCTCTATTATTTCTGGTGTATCAATTTGACTATTTTCTTATTTAGATAGTTGCATAATTTTTTTTTGGTTTTTATATAATTTTCTTTACTCTTTTAACGGTGTTTATTGTTTTTCATCACCGAAGTTAATGGCTGTATTAGACCATAAAGAGCCACCGCTATACGGCATAACATCATATTTTCTTTTTCTATTTCAATTTTAAGCTTGTTAGGCCTAACATTCTCATATATATTTTCTCCCGACCTTTCGTGAAATTTTTGTTCACTTCTTCAGGGGATTTGTCTATTTTTTTTTAACATTTATTTAAAAAACATCAGTATATTACAATTATTATCTTTAGATACGGGAAAAACTTACATTTTACTTATAATGTAGACATGATTTTAGATAGTTTAGATAACTATTAAAGTTTAGATAACATTGAATTTAATTGGTCAAAAATCATATTCTCTTTTGTTTTTCAAAAGTGTAAAAATTTTGTTATTATTTTATTACAACAAATAAGTTACCACATCCATGCTGCAACTTATGAGTTTATTAAAATAATAAAATGTGTGAAATTAAAATATATATTTTTCTTTTACCGTTAAACATTTATTTTTTTGTTTCAGGGAAATAACTATATTTTATTCTTAACAAATACGTAAATTTCTGAAAGAGCAAGAAGGCATTACAAATGTTAATTGTAACATTGGATATGTAAATTGAAAGTAGTGCCTTCGTCTTGCACCTAAATATCACTTAAAGTCACACCTTCGAATATTGATATATAAACATTTCTATGCTCAATGATTTTCTATTATTACGCCTAAAAATATGGGGCAAAGTCAGTAAATTAATCAAAAAAATTAATTTCCTTTAGTTTGGTGAATGTGAATAGCGTGTGTGACTTAATGGTGATACCTTCTCTTAAGTATTGGCCCTTGTGTGGATATAAAAACAGCGTGACAGTAACCATAGCAGCATTTATTCGCAACAACAACAACACACTATTACATTATATTTTCTATGTTTTCGTGTATTTTGAGAAAAAAATTTTTTTTCGAATACCCACTTTGTAGGTAATATTTTCTGTCGGTACCAGATGTAATTTTGATAATTATACTTTGGAAAATTATGTTCTTTTTTTGTATTTACGTGTGTTTGTATGTAATTTTATTTTGAGATTAAACAATAAAAGCATTTTATCTGTTATTTATGTTATGTGTTTTGAGATTAAGAGGTTAGCTTGAGCTGTTTAATTATTATCACTATACCCATTATCACTCTAAGATAGCAGATGAAAACTTTTGACTGTTAAAAATAATCAATACACTAAAAGGCAAATTCGTCACATTTCGTGCGAAATTCTCAAAAAATGATCATTTATTAGCTGCTGGAGCAATTACTGGGCCGTACATTTTTTAATTTCTAATGATCTTAACTTAATTTTTACTGATGTGTGAAACATGCAAATTATGAAAAATCTTTATAATTTTAAACATAAATCGTCAAAATCGTTATAAAAATTAGAAATTATCGGTAAAAATCGTCACAGTTAAAATTTTTTAAATGTTTGATTATATTATGAGCATTTTGAATTCTTTCGTTTGTTGAAATTAAATAATGGACTATTTAATTTAAAATCTGTGTGTGTGTGTATATACCGTAAAAATTATATATTTTCGTGTTTTTAAATTAAACTTTTAGTTGCGTTTATACTTAAAATTCTTGGCGCAAAAATGTCAATTTTTTTATTTCTAAAAATACTTAACTTTAAATTTGTTCAGCTTTAAATGAAGAATTGGGTTTAAAATAATAATAATAATAATTATTATTAGACTTAAGATTTTGCAACCGAGTTTTCAAAATTTGATCATTTTTACTTGAAAGCATAATTCTATACAACATGAAACACAATTTTTGTTTAAAATGTTTTGAACTCCAGGATTAATTTTACGTTAAATTCCCAAGTTAAAATTATTCCTCTGACAATAATCTACTCCGATATTAAAAATTTATTTTTAATTTTTTTTAATTATTAGTTAAACTGTTTTTGTTTTTGTAACAAATAAATTAATTAGTTTAGCTTTAGTTGATTTCTTAAATTCTTTATTAAGAAAGATAATTACAAATATAAGCTGTTGTTTTCTAACTAAACGAACTAATTAATTTAGTTATTATTAAAAGTTTATTTCATATATGGTTAGTGCCATGTTATTATACAAATTATGTGTCTATTTGAACGAAAATCTTCACTTGATAAGTTTTGTATATAAATTTTATATTTTCAACTCGCAAACAATGTTAATTGGTGTCATTTATATTTTTTTAATTATCTTTTGCCGTATCGAAGTCATTAATACCAGAAGCAAAATAAAATATATAAATTTTAAAGGCGTTGGATAATTCTTTAATTCGAATATGATTTTGTAATGTCGAATTTCCTCACCTAAAACTAAAACTACGAAAATTGTGAAAAAATTATGATCCAGATTACGCTAATAAAGCCGCTTTTCAAATTGTAATACATGTCTTGATAAACTGAGGATTGTTGTGATTGTCAAAAAATCAAACGTAACTTTACATTTTGTATCTTTAATCTTACATTTTAAACCGAATGAAGATTAGGGACAGCAAAACAATACTGAATGAAGAAATTTGTAAAGTTGATAATTTGGTATTGGATGCCAATTCCTTTGCGTATTATTTGACATTTACGTTACATTTGCTATCACATATTCACACTTCTTCATAATACTTAGGCACTTGACAAATCTTAATATTTAGTTTTATAGTGCGAAACGAGTTTAAGTATGTAACACTTGTTTGCGTTTTTTTAATTAAAAATTGTTAACGAACTCCCTGTAGCTGTTTATGTTTATTGCTTGGGATTTGTTTCTGCCAGAAATCGACAGCCTAAAAAAATGTGTTAAATTAAACGTTTGTAATATTTTTCTTGTTTTAAATTATATTGCGTTATAAAGCGTTCAAATAAATTCTTCTGAATTGGCAATTGTGACCGTGAACACAACCTGCAACACAGTTATTTTTTATTTAATGCACATGACGAATTGTATGACAATAAAACATAAAAATTCCTTTTATAGTGATTGATTTTTTCCTTCGAAATTTTTCCGTTTTTTCTTTTGACCTATTCGCCCAAACTTTGCTGGGGAACTACATATATTTTGCAAGTTTTTATCTGTTTAATAAGAATATTAAAATTATTAAAACATTTTTTTATTCAAGTTCAGTTACTGCAGTGCAGACAGACATTATACAAAACAAAGCGATCTATTGCTTGGAAAGTTCAGAAGATTTTTTTATTAAAAATGACTTTAACTAAAAATGGAGATATAAAAAATCTAATACAAAAATATTTTATTCCAATGAGTAAGTAGCAATGTCTCAGGTAACTTCAAGGGGTTTTCATCTTTCACGTCACATTCTTGAAATAAAATTGTTTATTTGTTTGTAATAATTTTGTTTATTTTTTAACTTTAATTTTAACAATTTTTACTGAGTTTGTTCTTCTTTTTACAATCAATATGCACAAATTATTTATCATGATAAAATATAAATATGGTAAATTTTCATTCCATATCGAATTGATGTAAAAAAATATTTGTTACATTTTTATTTAAATCTTTCAATTATTATTTCTTAACGTATGAGAATGAATCCACAATCACAAAAGCAAAAATTTACAAAACGAATTCGGTTTTCAGAAAAAATTTCTGAGAGTTAAAGTAATGAAAATTGGCAGAGCGAGCTTAATGAAGAGTTTAGTGAGAATACAAATTATTTCTTCTCTCGTGTTTGATCTGAACTAAAAAAAAGTAAAAAATTTTTTTTAACATGTATTGTTCTTATAGAGGCTCAAATTTCTCAAATAGTAATTTTGTAAAAGAATAAAAAAAGTATTTACTAAAATTGTTTAAAGCAAAAAAAGTTTTATTTCTTGGATGTATTTGGTTATTGACATTTTTATATATTTTTAAACAGTTCATCTGGCCACTTATATTTGACCAGGAAAATAATCACTTAAACTAATATTTATGCTTAACTTTGATACAACAAAGATCATCTTTTTCACAACAAATGGCTGTTGTTTAATGTAAGATTTAAATTAATCACAAAAGGCCACATAAGGCATAATAAAAATATCTTTTCTTAGTAAATAAAATAAATATTGAAAAATTTTTTTTATTAATTTTATTTCTAAAAGTTTTAAGAAAGAGAAATGGTTTGCATATTCTTGCGGAAACATTTTCCTGGAGAAAACAAGAGTCGTCTAACAGACATTCCTTAATTTTAATAATTATTTATTAAAAACCTTTTCAAACTGCGATAAAAATATTTTAAATTACATAATTTAGTTAAAGAAAAAAGTCTTTAAAAATTCGCATCTCTAAAACTCCAAATTTAATAATCTAGAACAGAAGAAAAATACATTTCAATTATATTTTGCATAACAGAAATTGTTATGTCACTTGATATGCAAACAATGACAGCAAAAATGAATAATAAAATTAAAACAAAAGGGTTATTTTGAGCAAAAACTATTATTTCTTTGGTAATGAGAGCAGCAGAAAAAAAGTAAAACAAAAAATTCACATGTTTGCACCTGAAACATGGTTTTGGGGGAAACTAAAATAAATTAAAATTTTTCCCATAATTACAAGTTTATGAAAATCCTTCTTGTTAAAGAAATAAAAGGGGTTGACACTTTTCTTGTGTGTTTTTGTCAAGGATGATAATGATTTTTATTTTTTAGTATTTTATCCATTTTATCATTGTAAATAAATTACGAAATATAATATTTTCTTAAGAATTAAGCAGAGGAAACTGTTCAACACCTTAAATTGAAAGTATTTTCTATTTTGACCTGAAACTAAATTCGCACAAGATTCACAACAATAATGAACTTGTATCTAAGAGAACTTTTCGTTGTTGTATTATTATAAGCAATAACATTATATTTAATATTTTAGCATGCTGAAAGATAATCAAAGTGTTATGTAGACAGTGCATGTATTTTAAAAATTTTAAATCTGAATTTAAATTGCAATATGTACAGATATTCCTTTCTACACATTGTTAATTGTAAGATTGAATTGAAATGTGTTCTTCAGCCGATAAAAGGGAATTTGTCTTAATGCTGTATTTCAAATGCAATGTTTAAAAAATTGTTAATCGCCTACGAAATAACTAAAAGCTGTTGTCTTAGCTGCCACTTAGAGAGCTTTATGTAACACGTACACGTATTTAACAGTTCCATTTGGAATAAAGTTAAATTGAAAATGAAACCCGGATTTGTTTACTTGTTCTTAAGAAATAAAAATATTTTAAATAATTATATTTATTCTATTTTCCAACAGCCCTGAAACTTTTTATTTAGAATTCAACAAAATCTTGAGCAATCAGAGCGATCACAAAGAAGTCCCCACTTGAAGTAAAAAGGGTTAAGTCCACATAATTTATCTCTGTGTATTAGAAGAAACTAAAAGATAAATAAACAAATATGCGAATATGAATAGCAATAACAATTTTACTCAATCACAAGGGAATAATGCCTCACATGTGCGGTTTAAATTAGAAGAATATAATGGCGTATACTTGAAATATATATATAAAAATAAAAAAAAAGTTATTAACAATTAAAAACACGGGAATATTAAATTAAATAAATTTAACTTTAAAATGATCGTGCTGTTTTCCCAAATAAATTATTTCAATCACCGGAATTGATTGTTGTAGGTAAAAGTACGTCTCGACGGCTACTTCGCGTTCACTTACTTAGCTCTTCAGTTATCAACATCTGTCATATAAATAATTTATGCAAAATTTATGAGAATTTATAAGAAAATAATTATTATTTAATACCTGTCAGTGAAAAGTTTGTTTTTTATCACAAACTTAAATAGATGAATAACTCTAAACTTTTAAAACTTATAAATTCACTGATATATTCAAAGTTTAGGGACACGAAAACGATTTAATTCTTTTCTATTTGAATGCCATTGCTTAAAATTTTGCTTTAATTTTTCTTCGAATCTCTGTGCATGTTCGTATGTGCTATATTTAATTCAGTAAGTGGTGACTTCTGGTTAGAGAAAAGTTGAAAACTTCCCTTCCTTTATAAACCTGAATTTCAATTGCAAAGATTACTGCTTCTGAAACTTCAACATTGGCACGTGATAAAAATAAAAGATTTTAAAGAATAAATTTGCTACCCAATTAAAATAAAAAGAGAAATCTGTGAAAAAATCCCCCAAAAGTATGATATAATGCTTAATGAGACATTTGCTAAGGCCAACCATTTCCTTTCGAGCTGTGTTGATGCTGGTTCCTCTATATACTTTTTCGTCCTTGAAAAAGCGGGCCTTCAACAAATGGTGGCAAACTAAGCACAAACTGCTTACAGACTTTTAGATCAAATTTTAAATTATAATTTCCTACTCAGAATCTGATATATTGAAGAGTATGAGTAATATTTAGTTGATCATATCCCTGTTACTCATACGCATCGACTTAATTTTCAGACATTTTTAACACTTTTAAAATGACACATTATGTGATTAGAATATGAAGAATTGTTTCTTAAAAAGGAAAAAATAGCCCCCACTTCAATTGTAAAGTTTTCCCCTATTTAATGAAGAATGGTCAATTCCATCTTCTACAAATAATTTATGAAACGAAAGAAATGCTAATATTTTCCCTTTTTGTTTAAACAAAATTGAATGGCAATCGTTTCACATCAATACATCAAATATTTTTCGATAGAATTATTTTTTATATTATTATTACTTTTGCATTAAAAAAAAAAAAAACTATTTCCGTTTAAGAAATAAAAAGAACTTTGAAAGAATTTCACTTGATTTTTTTCAATACGAACTACAAATTCAAGTTTCGTTCAAGTTTCATTCGAATTTATAAGTCGTAAACAGAAAATCGCAACCATGAAAGGTAAGCAGTTTCCTCTTTCCATTGATAGTCAAGAACCAAGAAATATTTATTTAAAAATTTGACAAAAGTGGTTAAATTTGGACACATAAAAAACATTAAATCAAAGATGAGCCAGTTTTACTTTCTAAAGTCATAACGATTTTATACAGGTTTTGTCTAGCGATCTTACACAGTGATTGCCGGAAATCGATATTGCTTTTTCCGGAAGGAGAAAATAATGTCTTGCAATAATCTTTAATGCACACTGCGGTTTGTAGTAACTGATGATAAGTTATCGCCTTTATATCTATCGGATTTGCAATAAATATGAAACTGCATGTTGAAGTACAATCATTTCTTTTCAGAGATTAGGATTCTGAGAAATAGCATTAAAAAAAACTTAAATTTAATTGATATATTTATCTAAAGAAATTATTCGTTAGTGATAATTGTCGTTTGAATTATAAATGTTAAGTTTTTAAAGTAAAAGCTAAACAAAAATTATACAGTTCTTAAAACTTCAATTTTTAATATAAAAAAATCTGTAAATCAATGAAGCTGCTTCCGCTTTTATAGAAGCATTTGTAAAATTTCAACCACGTTGGTCCATGATCATAGAAACACATTAAAGTCGGTTTCTTCTGAAGATTACTTTAATTTTAAAACTTCTTATTCACTTTTTTGATACTATAGTTAAAGTTTAACCGGCTTTAACTGGGTGACATGTCAAATAAAGAAAATCTTTGCCCTAAATTTGTAACAAAATATAGTAAAATAGATTATCCATCACTGATCAGCTGTTAGTAATTTTTATGGAAATAAAAAACAAATATAAAAAAGTAATTTGTGTAAAAAATTACAAAATAAATCAATTTCAGTTGTTAACTTGAAGTGTAAATTAATTTCATAGAATTATTATGATACTTAAATCAAATCAGTTAAGACCAACTTTTACTTTATTTCAAATTATGATTGGGGGCCGTTGTGTTTTGCGTAAAATATAAATTGTTTTACTTGGAAATTTAAATTTATGTCATAATAATATTTAACAATTTATTCCTGAATTTCGCCATCAGTTCATTTTAGTTTTCCATGAAGTATTTGCTTTAAAATATTTTAGTAAAACGAACTAAAACCTCGCAGCAAGAATGTCGAAGCATGCGTTAGTCAAATCATGACACATGACAAAATCTAATAAAAATATTTGTATAAATTTCAGTTTTTGTGGAATCTTTGACAAAGGCATTTTATACACAAACTGACATACAACAGCAGCAAAAACTGAATAAAGTACCTCAATTAAGGTTTAGTAGCATCATCCGATAAAGATTTATTGCCGTATAAACTGTGATATCGTATTGTATGTATGTATTTGGTGAAATTTGCTTTGCGTGTTTGCGAACAAAATTTGACACCATTTTTCAAGACTCAATTGAAAAAAAAGGAAAAAGTTATTTTTATTTTTAGTTTCTGCATTTATCTCTTTAAGACTTGTTGTAAACGTCGTGACAAAATATTGGTGTCTGAATAATTTTTTTCAGGGGTGGGAACTGATTCAGTGCAGTTGCTTATTAAACCATTATGCTCTTGTTCTAGAACCCTGATCATTCATATTCCGACGAGTTGTACTTATTAACACCGTAATTTAAAATTTAGTATTATCAGACAAATTTTAACTATTATTCGGGTAAATGTGTGTTGTAATATTTTTCGACTAAAGTTTTATAAGTTTTAATCCTGGAATTTTTTTTCTGAAGTCTTTGTTCAAAACCAAAAAAAAACAAAAAAATAGAAACATAATTTTTTACCTGTATATATTTGATAAGGATACAACAACAACATAATCCAAAGTTTGTCGATATTATTTTTATCATAACTTTCTCTTACAGTTTCCTTTTTAATACAAAGGAAATCAGTTAAAGGAAGTTGGGAAAGTTTGATGATATGAAAATTTAAATAAACACGCAAAAAATAAGTGTGAATGTATATACATATATACACAGATACATATATACACAAATACATACATACATACATACATACATACATACATAGATAATATAAATATTAATACATAAATGTTCTCTAATGTATGTTATTTGTTTATTTCTTAATAAATTCATACGAGAATCGTAGTCGTCCGTTGTTTTGCACAACATATTTTTGAGGCATTAACAATGTACAACGAAGCAATATCCCTGATAACAACGTGTATTGTGGCATGAGAACATTTCCCTTGTGTACGTGTACGAAATTTTAAAAAACAAAAATGAAATATTGACAATGAAAACTCTTCAGATAATTATTTATTGTATTGTGACAATAAAACTGAGAATATAGTTCTTTCTATTTATAAATCCTAGTATTTTTACAATTAAAAAAAAACTTTGGGAAAATAAATTTTAATGGAAAGTGAGTTATTTTTACAAAAAAAAAAAACACTTAAGCTGTAAATATAAATTACCTGTAACAAACGTAACTTTATTGACTTTAATCGTGTACTAGTGGGACGTTTAAGGGTTTCATTTGCACCAAATAATTCAGATATTTTGTTAATAATGCTCTATTTAAATTAATTTACGATGAAATAATATTTGAAAAAAAGCACGTGCATTCAAACGTAAATAGACTTACAATTACCGGGCTACACCATGTTGTAAAAAATATTGAAACATTAAATGGAAGTATTAAAAGAGGGACCTTCAAGTTGTCGTTATCCGTTAGAAAATCTTGCCACCGAATGAGTGACGATTATAACAAGTAGAAAAGGTTTAATTAGACATTGATTCTAAATGACGTGTTTATTACACTGTACAACACACCAAAAAATTACAAGGTCCGGGCTATAAATTCTGATAGAGGAGACGAAAAAAAGATATACGTGTATCGGCGTTTTGAAAGTTTACATCTGGATTTCATTTGAGAGGGGGTTAAAGTTTCCCAGCTCTGGCACATTCTTATTGTTAAACGGCATAAGAAACCATGTGACCCTTACATTTTAGGTAAAAAATGTGTTCAGCAAATTTATGTAAAATGTTACGGAGAACATTTTTGTAGAAATGTTAACCCTCTAACTTCTCAAGATATGGGTCTTTTTTGTCCTTCTTTTAAAAAATAGCAAAAAACACCATTAAAACAGGGTTTTAGAGGGTTAAAATGTTCCACAAAAATGTTACCCGTTAAATTTTACTATAAGTCCCTGAATACACCAAAAAGGAAAATTCAACCATAAAGTCAGAAATAAGACGCAACAAAAGAGAGCTTAGGGTTAATTTCGCATTTATTAAGAATTTTGTTTTAAAGCAAATTTGGATAGCATTAATTACATTTTTTTTTAGCTCTAGGCAATTCCACTTCATTATCATACAACGTCCAGCATATTTCAGCGATAAGCGAATGAATGCTTTCACCTTTATCTTACGAAAATTGTTATTACTTACTGCCCTTTTATATACCTTTTATTACGAGTGAAAAGGGATAATAATTTTGGTTTTAAAAAATCTGTTTTAGAAAAAACCAATTCGAGAATGTCCATAGACCAAAAAAAAAAACAGGTAAATAAATATAAAAAAAATTTCAATTGAAAATTAAAAGGAAAATGTTTCATTTAGAATAACAAATTTGAAAAAGCAATTAAATTTTATTTTATGATAAATCAGGGGTGGAATCGTTACATCCGTGATCGTATCGACAATCGTACGAAAAAAAATTACGTGATACGTTAATCGTATGAACTAAATGGCATTATGACATACGATTGTAAACGTATCGTAATTTTTAAATGAGTCACAATAGTTTTGAAATTAAAATATTCTAAAGCTAAAGAAAGAGTATTCAGGCTGGTCAGTTTATCAAATTTTGTTGTTTCCAAAGGTCAAAACCGATTTTTTGCCTATAGCGCTCGATTCAAGGACTGCTGCTTCAATTAACACTTCTTCACTTGGCACCAGCAGCTTTTCTTCATAAAGGCTTCCTTCATTCTGGTTTTTCAATTAAAGAAAAAGCTTTTTTCTTTGCTTGATACCTATTTTTGATCAGCCAAAATTATAAATATAAATATTTTCTTGCAAAAATATAAATTGCGAATTTCCTATTTTAAAATTATAACATCATTAACTAGTGGTACTAGTGCGTCCATACATTTGGAAAGCTCATCCCATAGTCTGTTAGCATTAGATTTTAATATGCCCAATTAGGAAGCATGTTTTTTGCCAAATTTTTGTGTTCATTCATGAATCTTAGATTTAACTTATTGTAATTTAACTTATTGTAATTTAACTTATTGTAATAAACTAAAATTAAATTTGTTTAATTCGCACTTTTTTTTAGCGAATTTGTTGCATTTTTCATCTTATTCGAACTAAGTTTAGTTAACGTATGAAAGTTCGTAAAAAATGTACGTTCATGTATACGATAACGTATGTTATAATCTGCGTTATTGTTAATTACCATCCGTTAACGTATGTCATAATCCGAAAAACGTATTTTTACGATACGTGTTGTACGTTCACGGATGTAACGATTCCACCCCAGGTCAATTTGGATGTACAAAATAATGTAATTAGTAATTGTGGTTGTTAAAATTCCACAAATTTGGGAATGTCCCTAAACAAAACCAGGTACTAGAATAACAAACTGTAAAACCATTTTTACAAGTCATATTGTAAATACTTGAAAAAGCTTTAAAATATTTTCTATAAATTATTTTAGTGTTCCATCAACGGGGCCATTCCTTACATGATTGGCAACTAGAACGATTAACGATGGTGTTAACCATATTATGCAAAGGCTTATTTTACTAACAGATTAGTAATGATAATTTCTACATACAATTTACATTTAAAACAAAAACCAAAAAAATTTGTTTTCAGTTCCCGTTTTGGATATAAATTATGTGAAGAATACTTAATTCTATGAAGTAGTGGTCCTAGGAATTTATTATATGAGTATTCCCCTTGAATCTGTTTTTTTTATAATCGTAAAATAATTGTTTTCAGCCAGAATAATGATAAAACAACACCTTATTGAGGCCATAAATACATTTTCAATTACTTCCCAAAATTATTTCACCCCTTAAGATTGTAAATAACAAGTAAGAGCGCTATATTCGGCTATGCCGAATCTTATATACCCTTCACTATATAGTAAATGTAAATCTAGTTCAGAGAAGTAATTCCAATAAAAAAGCAAAAATTGGGGTGACAGAGATTTAAAAAAAAAATTGGTACTGCATATATATTATTTTACATAAAAATTTCATCAGCTCTTAATGCTATTTCCTTAAAGATCTTTTCAAAAGCTTTAAAATGATATCCATATTGATATTTCAAAAAATTAGAAAATTTCTAAGCTCCGTACCTCGGAAGATATGGGCGAGCTCCAATTTTTTCACTTGATGTTTTTTTTTCTTATTTTTTAAAAATGCAGTTTGGTATTCCTTTGCGGTGGTTAGATCCAGGTGAACATAATGACGCTACGTGCTACGTGTGCGAAAGAGTTTTGTATACAAAACTGTGCCATCAGCCATGCTGTCATTTCCGCATTCTGACGAACTTCCAGTACCTGTGCTACAACTTCGAAGTCCTAGTCATTATGTTGATGGAACCATCGCTGAAACAGGAACCTTTTATTGCGTTCATATGTCAACAAAAATTCATTGTTTAAATTCCCATATGGATTACTTTGAGAACCAGTTGTCAACAGAATCTGATGAGCATGGTGAAAAATTTCATCAGACATGCGCACCCATTGCAGAACGCTATAAAGGTAAAAGCATTCATTCGCTTATCGCTGAAATATGCTGGACATTGTATGATAATGAAGTGGAATTGCCTAGAGCTAAAAAAAATGTAATTAATGCTATCCAAATTTGCTTTAAAACAAAATTCTTAATAAATGCGAAATTAACCCTAAGCTCTCTTTTGTTGCGTCTTATTTCTGACTTTATGGTTGAATTTTCCTTTTTGGTGTATTCAGGGACTTATAGTAAAATTTAACGGGTAACATTTTTGTGGAACATTTTAACCCTCTAAAACCCTGTTTTAATGGTGTTTTTTGCTATTTTTTAAAAGAAGGACAAAAAAGACCCATATCTTGAGAAGTTAGAGGGTTAACATTTCTACAAAAATGTTCTCCGTAACATTTTACATAAATTTGCTGAACACATTTTTTACCTAAAATGTGAGGGTCACATGGTTTCTTATGCCGTTTAACAATAAGAATGTGCCAGAGCTGGGAAACTTTAACCCCCTCTCAAATGAAATCCAGATGTAAACTTTCAAAACGCCGATACACGTATATCTTTTTTTTGTCTCCTCTATCAGAATTTATAGCCCGGACCTTGTAATTTTTGAAAAAATTTGATTTTGTTGTACAGTGTTATTTAAGAACAGTTTCAGTCAGCATTTTACCTCGGCCTTTTCTTAAGCTTTTGCTTCTATTCAAATGATTTTAATCGCTTTCTTCTTCCACTTTTTTACGCTTTTTGCTTGTTTTTATTTTTTTTTTTCAATTAATAGTAATGTGACTGAATCTCGATGCCTTGAAGTTTAACGATCAAAATCAGTCTTAGCCGCAGTCAGAGATGTGAATATTGAGAAGGTGGACTTCAATTGCAGGCTATTTAGACGATGAACGTATCGGGACCGTAAAGAAGCTAAAGTTCTGTAACTGATGTCGCAGTGATGTGTATTTAATATTCAGCATAGCCGAATATAGCACTTTTACGTTTAATAATAAAATCCTTTATTTAAATAGAATTAAGCAACAAACGTACATGTCATTCTTTTGGATGGACGTATAGTAAGACATACAAGCGTCGGAAAATATTGAAACACTTTCACTTTCTTCTCAGTATTTTTCTAATGTGTTTATAATTTTTTTAATTTTTTATTATTGTGTATCGTACGTCTTTTTCTTTTTTTTAACTATTTAATCAAATATTTAATTTAAATATAAATTTGTACACTATGTAATTTAAAATAAATATAAATGTTGAGTCAACACATGGTCCCTATGGACTCCTAAGACAACAAAGAAATGTACGTGTGGTGGTTTGGTTATTAATGACAAAATGAGGCAGAGCATAAACGAGTTTTTGTTCATATACATCTTGTACTTCAAATTTGTTTAAAATACAGACTTTCTCCTCATTTATTTCTAAACAAAATAAAATTAAAATTACATCAAGTAAAATTTAAGAAAATTATTTAATAACTTAACGTTGTCATCTGTGAAATTATTTTTCAAGACCACTTAAAATGTTTTATTAAGACTTAAAAATAATTTTATTAAAGATTAAAATATTTGAAAATACCGAAGTTTTTGTTTATTCGTTGCCTTAATGAAGTGAAAATGCTCATTTCTTGGTGTGTTTATTTAAGACACGAAAATATTTACCTTTTGTAAAAGAGGGTGCGAAGCAATATTTTTAAGTATAATTTCAGTAGCTTAAATTTATTTGTAAGCGCTCTGTTGTCATTCATAACAATGTTGACAATATATTTACTATAAAAGAAACAATTTCATTTACTAATCGCGATACGCTGCGTTTTTTTTTTATTAATAAATCAATAAATAAATTTAAATTCTTATGATAATTCTATTAGTAACATTTGTGCTGGTAATTACGCAATTTTCAAGTAAAGGTAAATACTATGTAAATAAAATCAGGGATCGTAAATAACGGTTTTTTAACATTAAAAAAAATTCAGAATTTAAGAGAATTTCTGAAAGAATTACACTGAAAAAATCGTTGTTACACGAACTATCTTTGCGTGCGTTAATTTTTATTTATTTAAGTTTTATTAAAAAAATTAAATTGAAAAGTTATTTTCCTTTATTTTATTTCTTAAAAAATATTACTTATTTCTGAAGTTCTATTTCTTATTTGAAAACAATCAATTATTTTTTAAGTTTCAAATTATAATTTCAAGTTTTTCTTAACAAATTGCAACTCAAGTTACTGTAGAAAGAGCGTTTTCCGCCCTGAAATTAATATTGACTGACTTAAGTTCAAAATTATCTCTAGAGTCTGTTCATAAACTTTTATTTGTTAAATTAAATTAAAAATTAATTAATATAATTAAAAAAAAAATCCCGTTGTTTAATATAATTTAAATTAAAAATATTTTTCTGTTTACGTTCCGCAATAAAAAAGAATTCATTTCTATATATAAATATATATAACACAAAATTTCGGGATCCCTTTTCACCTGTTTGTAGAAATTGTCTTTTTGAAATCAGTGCAGTGTTTAAGAAATAAATGAACTTTTAAACTGATGTGACTACACACGCAAAAAATTCACGTGTATTCCATGAATGAGTTTATACATAAAATAAGCGAAGTAAAAAGTGTTGAATAATAAACTTGGTCGAATTTTGACCACGAGGCAAACTCTCGTAAAAGAAAAAATGTAAAACACCAATTAACATTTAAGTCCATTTTTCAAATTATATGTTGAAATTAGAATAAACAAACCAACAACGCTATTAGAGGGTTAACGAAACTCTCTTTTAGTAATTCTTCTCACATTCATAAACAACTGTACATTTTCGTGTTATATAAGGTATAAAAAAACATTAATAGTAATGTAAGTAGTCTTTTAAAAATATCTATCCATTATGATATTTAAATAAAAAAAAAAAAAAAAAATAAAATTACAGAATTTATTTTACTCTAACAAATTTAATTATGGAACAACAAATTTTATTCATTAAAATAAATAACTTCCTTAAACTCTTAAAAATTCCAAATTACATTACAAATCATGTGAAGTGTTTAGTCGTAGTCATGAATTTAATATTTTAATGTGCCTACTTACTTTGAACTAAAAGGTGATATCTCCTGTTTTAAGTGCTAAACAAATAATAATAATAGAGTTGTTTTGCACTAAATATCAGATATTAGATATCAATAGCAATAATAGGATTACAATTAGTTTTTGGTTAATTGAATATATTGGCCATTCCCTTTTTCAAAGAATCATCAAAATGTTATTTAACTATTGACTCATTTGAGTACATGCGGACATTAAATTTTAATGGGTGAATTATATCAAGGGCTTACGTCAATGGTGTATTTGTATTTGAGGTAAGAAGGCCTACAGTTTTTTTTTTGTGAAAATTAAATTAAAAAAAAAATATATATTCCCGTGTCTTTAATTAAGTAATTTAAACAATTTAGTTAGAATTTTACTACGACGTTTCGTCAATTGTCCTTTGACTTTCTGAAGAGATTTTGATGATAATTTTATTAAATTAAATTGAGAAATATAAAAACATTGATGTATCATAAGATTAATATTTTTACTAACAAATTAGAAACGTTATTAACTTAATCTACGTTTCACATGAAAAAAAAAACATAAACAATTTTGTTTAAGCGAATAACCCATCGCCATTAGCTAATCTTTGGCATTGATCTTGATGTATTTATTGCTTTTAAAAAAGTATGTGTTGTATAATTGTTAATGTAATTTTTTTGTTCTTCATGTTAAACTTACTTTAATTAAATTAATTTAATAACGTTTTTAGTTTGTAAATAACAAAATATTAAGTGCCATATACATAAAAAATAAAACAACTTTAAAATATGTTCTTCTATGACGAATTTTCCATACAAATTCATCATAAAATAGATTTCAAATTTATTTTAATAATTTATGAATACAGCAGTAATTCTTTATATATTTATCTTAAAATATATCAATACTTTTATATTTCAAAATTTAGTTTAATGTAATTATAGACAAAAACCTCTTGAAAAAGCCGGCATACAATTGGCGTAACGTCGGGTTAAAATTTTCATTAAATTATTTTAATTACGTTCAAACTGTAGTCCTTATTAGCTGAAAGAAAAAAACATCTTTAAGGAAAGCCAAACAATTCAGCCAACCTCAAATTTCACTTGACAGTATGGAAGAAAATCGAAATTTATCGTCGCCGGTCGCAGGAATTAGGTCTAAGAACTCGACCGACACATATATTTAGCGGAATTGTTAAGAAACAAAATTGCCGCATATGAAGTGAAACTAATCTACAATAAAAACTACGAAATCCACTACGCCAATGCTGCCTTTGGTACGGTTTACTCTGTAGTGATAGATTTTTACTTATTTCTTTAACAATGAAGCAGGAGCTGACATTCGACCGATGCAATCTTTAACGTACCATGATCAGTGATTTCTTTTCTGAAATATGGATAACATGATTCGGGTGAGACTTGGTCAAAATAAGATCACGCTACGTATTATACAACCACCGCAAATATCGACTTGTTGAAATCAAAATGTGGCAATAAGCATATTACGTGAAATGTAGCTGTCAACTGGTCCCAAGATTGTCTAATTTAAAGCCTCTACGGCCAAAATGTTGGAGTTATTCGGGAAATACGGCTACCAGTAATAAAGAAAAATTGGCCCAAAGTTAGACGTCCACAATGCTGCGGTGGTTAAATGTTTGAAATTGGATTAAACGCCAATGCCAAGCATGGATCTTTAAAACAAAATAAATATTTTAAAATTAAAATCTTGGTTATTTTAACAGTTTAACAGCCTTATGCAAAAAAAAGACTAACGTCAACTTTAAAGTTCACACTAGTTAACTAACACACTAAGCCTAACAAACGTATGATAAAAAATGGTATCCTAAAACACTACTTTAACTAATGTATGCTGCAATACATTTTAAACGTTAATACTGGCAACACCATTCACTTTTTATAGTTAATGATACATAAACACGAATATTAATTTGTTCGGGTAGTCAAATCTATTCAAAAAGTTTATATTATTGTAAAGTAAAATTACTTTTTTTTAAGTTAATGGTTAAATTAATGTTTTTAATACATGAAAAACAAAAATTCAATGCATTAACAATAATGTAAAACATTAAACACAACACTTTTTTGTTAGAATTGATATCAATTATTTGAATAACGAGCTTTGTTACGAGCTTTGTTTACCTTTGTTGATTATATGCACATCACTATAGAATTTTGTTAAGTTATGTTATTTTTTATGTGATTTTAAGTAAATTGTGATCATTTTAAAATAAAATCATCAATTCTTCGCTTGTAATTTCTTGGCCGATTATATCCAGATATGCATTCTAAATAAAATATTACAATATTAAAACAAGTTTTTCCATAATATCAAAATTAATTTTACCGATCCTCTCACTAAATTTAGTGTATCCATTTTTTTTTTAATTTTGTTTTTTAATTAACACAATTTTTTTTTTCGTTTTCTTAAAAACTGATTACTACAAAATTTTTGTTGACAATATGTATTCCAAAAAATAAATATCAAAAACGTCACTTTAAAGTAAGGGATAACCTACTTTAAAAATTTTAAAGTTGACGTAGGTCTTACCATACGTTTGTTAAGCTAATAATCGTTTTTGGATGAAACTTTAAGGAATTTTGCTTAACAATGAGTTTAAAGCAGCGTTAACTTTTTTTGCATAAGACCGTAAAGCTCTAACGGTCTTTAAAAAACACACTTTAAATAAATAAATTTGTTTCTGATAAGCAAGATGCGGTGTCCTATTTTATATAAATATATAATTTATCCAAGAAAAAAAAAAAATATTTACCATATATATACATATGTTTAACTCGATAATACATGTATGGATGTATGTATATTTTTGTCATTACAATAAATTAACTAAAACAATGAATTATTTATTTGAAACTTTACTTGTAATTGAAGTCATTTTGTTTTCACTGCTTTTATCATTGAAGTCACCTATAATTCTGTTTAACTAATTTAAGCTAATTCTTAATAAATAAAAGAGAAAAATAAATATTTAATAAATATACATTAAAAGTGTAAATGTTATTAATAATTCTGTTGATTGATATTTATTTTAAACTTAAACGAAATGAAGCTACATTTTATGTGTCGCGCATTAAATTTCATTTCAGCTCTCAATTATTTATTTTCGTTTATATAAACAGTTGAATTTCTAACACTCATAAATTCTTTATTTTTATTTATGCTAAATATGTGGTATTAATAAAAATTTCTAAAACTAAGTACTTGTCACTGACTAAATACAGGCTAAATAATATTTATGTATTGATTTTAATATTTATTTGTAGTTGTATTTCTATTTTTATTTGTATTTATTTAATACAAAATGCTTTTTTATATGTACATTTGTGCACGAGAGTAAATAAAAAATTAATTATTAAGTTGTATAATTAAATGAAAGTAGTTATAAAAAAAAACATCAAGTAAAAAAAATTCCAGTTACACGATTCAATTTGCAGACATATATGTATTAAGTTAAGGCGTTCCCAGTTTTTTTTTAGCAGTTACTGCTTCTGATCGACCTTTTTAAGGAGCTTATTTAGTAGATCCTACATCGCAACTGCTTATGAATTAAAGAATTTCAACTCATTAGCGCCTAAAGGAAAATTGGTTTTTAAAAATGATCAAGTAAGCCTTTCGACAAAAGAATTCTTGTGTGAGAGTAAAACACTAGAGGTAGAGGTTATTTGTCCGATGTGCAAAACAGTAAAAAACGTTGCATTCTATTAAACTCAACTATTGCCTAAAATTTTCAAATACGTTTTATTTAAGTATAATCTTAAAAAAAAAATAATTTCATACCATCCACTTCTATGTCTCAAGCAAATTATTGCTCCATTTGTGCATTTTTTTTATTAAAGATTTAAAAAAATATAAAAACGGTTATTTTTATTTTTCCAACTTAAGCTTGCTTTTCGTTGTCCTTCAATTTTTGGTCTTTAGATTAATGTGAAATATAGTTAACTGTTACGCCGTCTATTGTTGAGCACCTTAATTAATTGCGTTAATTAAATTTTTTCTGCTTATATTTATAGGCAGACTGGAATTTGTTAAATCCACTTTTAAACCCACCGCCTAAAATATATTTTTAAGTAAAGAATCCCACACTCTTAGATTAAATAATAAAGATGTTTTTTTTTTTAAATGTAAACATTTTTTACCGAATATTTATAATGCAATCAAGTATGAAAACTTACAATAAATAATTTTCTTCAGCCACATCATTTAAATTTATTTTATGTTAATAACAAAGAGTTTGGCATCACATTTACAGTTTTAATCAACCAAACTTTAAGACCAACTTGTGTTAATATATTTCACAAATGTTCACAAATAATAACTTTAAAGTCATTTAAGGGATAATAAATAACCTGCAACAAAGGCTGCTTGCTGTAACGACTTTAATGACAAATGTTTAATTTTATTGCTAAAATTTCATTTTTATTGCAAAGAGCCATTCAATTTGTGTACCAAGAAGTACAGTATACATTTTTTACATTTTTATTTTGAGTTCGTCTAGTTATTTTTAAGCACTTTTAAAGATTTAAAAAAAATTCAATAATATAAGAATAATTTTATAAAAAAATTAATAAAATTTTTATATTAAAGATTTAAACAAGTCGGCTGATTTGATTACCGGAGATAATTACCACAAATCAGATATATAGATTTTACTTCTACAACTGAAGCGTTACATTTTTTAATTTAATTGATTTTATTGAGTTGCTTTTACCAACAAATTAACAAAGAACATCTTAAAAATACACCATTGAGCATTGCAAAGAGATTTCCTTGCATAATTTGAAACACGGGTAGATATTTGTATTCATGGTAAAATTTTTAAGTAGTGTACTTGGCGGGAAGAAAACGGGAAGCGGGCATTTTTATGTGTCTGAAACAATTTTAACAAAGTCTTGTCTAATCGGTTTTAATCAAATTCGAAACATAGTTTTGTTCTCAGCTATTACGTTCATACCGATTGTAGTAAAATTTTAAACATCGTTAGATACTTCTCAGCAAAAACAGACATTCAAAAAAAGTAGGTAATTTATGCGTTCTACTTAGAATGAACTGATTCAATTTAAGGGAACAACGCATGATTTTAACATTAGCTTGTCATTGGTGATCATGTGAACTACATTAACAAAACGCCTTGGCATCTAAATGAATTCTGAAAACCAGTGAAAATTTGATGATTAGGATACGTTTTTTCATTATTTTTATTTATTTATTTTTGTTTTTTTTTTTTTTTTGATTTCCCAAAATTAATGTAAGCAATTCGTAAATATTATTACTGAGCTTAAATAGTTTTTGTTATTATTATTTGTTGTAATAAAATGGAATTAAATTTTCTAACATCTTATTTTATATTATTTAGTTTTAAAACCAGTTTTTAAAAACAGAATTTTCATGAATTTTTATGAGTTTTTCATGAGTCCAAAAATTATAACTTTAGTAAAATAAACGAACTTATTCAAAATGCATTGTAGAAAATAAGTCCAAGAGAAGCAATAAAACCATCCATGATTTTTAACGCCTTCATATTTTTTGGCTGGACTTATATTAAGGGTAGAATACATATGTTTAGGCGTGCACTCTCATTAGTGGAACTTGTTGTTCATCTCAAAACATAAACTTCTCCTTAGTTGCCCCCGTTATTAAATAATTAATTTATTTAGCAAGAAAGAAATTAAATTAAAAAGACTTCTTGTATGCAAATGCACTTTAAATAATAAAAATTATAATAAGTAAATTAGCCAAAAGCGATTCGGAGTCGAATGCAAAGCCCTTCGTACCAAATCTGGGCCACCCTATAGTTTTAACCTTTATGTTTTTATTTTTCGTTTTTATACGATAAGGACAATATATTGCAAAATTATTTTTTATTTCCATTAAATTTTCTGTGCATGATTTGTAGTGGGCTCAACCTCTGTGTTAATTTCAACTGCCATTCTTTCAGAAATGTGTCCGAAATTAGCATTATTAGCGACTTTTGCGCTAGAATTCTTCACACTTTTCTATTTAGAAACGAAGGCCAGAAATTTAAAATTTGCACATGGATGCCTGTCTAACATGCTTTCTTTAATTGCACATACATTTTAATCAGGACTCTAAGAGTTTTTATAATATCAATAGATTTTATCGATGTTTTAATCGATTGTGAGTTAACAAACAAATTTGTGCTTTTAATAGTTGCCAAAACATTACAAAAGTACTGAACTTCCAACCTTCGTTTAAAATTTTGTGGTGTAAGAACTTTAACAAATGAAACATAAATATTTATTCAATTCTTGCAAGTAAGTGTAAATATGAAATAATTTATGAATTCCCAAATAAATTTCGCTTATCTGGCATAATAAATAACAGTAAGAAACCTAAATCTATAATGCATTTCTTTGAGTGAACTTGGGACTCAAACATATAAACATTTAATTAGGACGGAAAGGTTTATTTTTAAGTTAACGAATACGTGGTTAATTCTAATCACAAATTATACTGTGTATGAAGCAAACTAATAAGTATTAATTAGTTAAAGCTAAACAACATTTATTTAACTTAAGTTAAACAACTTTGAAGCAGTAGTCGCAATATTTGTTGTAGAAATTATAAAAGAAGTTACAAAATTCACCCGTAGTAAATGGTGGAACTTTTGCAAAACGAAGAAAAAAATGGATTAAATTAAAATTTTTTCTGTCAGGCATGTTCTGATTTCCACACAAAATTTCCACTTCAAATTTTTCAAGGCATTGTTTTTGTAAAAAATAATTTTACAGCAACAATGCTTTGAAAAATTTGAAGTGAAAATTTCGTGTGGAACTACTATTTTAAAGGTCGTTATAAAAATTAGCTTTTTATTTAATTACGTATTGAATAATTTTTGCTAGTTTTTCTTATATTCTTTAGCTTTTGCTTCCCAAGGATTGCACATCACAGATTTTCCTATTTCCTTTAGCGAATTAACAATTATATACGAAAAATAAAAAATACAAAAAGAAAACACTTCTGAAGCAGATGATTCAAACTAAAAACGACAGCAAATTGAAAGTACCAGAACTATTAGTAGCGACAACTAAATTGTGCAATTTAATTTTATTTAGAATCTGGAATCAAAACAGTCATGTGGTTGGCTCATTTTGCTACAAGAATTAGGAATATTCACGTTGATAATAAAAAAATTGATAAATAATAGATTTACTATTAAAACCGTACATTCAAATAGTCAGTGAAATAGATTTAAACAGAGATCTTAAATAGGTTGGTCAAGTTGTAGTCATTGTAAAATGTCTTTCATTGGGCGACAAAAGTGTTTTTATTTCTAGATTTTGCACACTTGTGCAACATGAATTCGAAGAAATTCGAAGAAAAAACTGTCTTGAAAAACTTCTTTTATCAGTCTAAATGACGAATATTTTAAAAACAATTATCAAAAGATTTTTTCTTTCATTTTAAATGACGAGTTAAAAATTGAGAAGAAAAAGGAAATAAATTAATACTTCTTATACTAATGAAAAATTCATATTTAATTTAATTAAACAAAATTGCAGCATCTCATCATATTGATTCGATTCTGGATTATTAAACTGATTAACACCACTCACATCAACTTCATGCTGACTTCGGTTTTTGTATTGCAAACTTGCACCGTGTGTTTCTTGTTAACAAATAACTCCTCTTAATGATGGACAATGCTCTGAGTATATTCCTCTAATATTTAACGCATAACATTGGCTGGTGGCATTATTATTGTTATGAGATTAAGAAAAGAAGTCTTCATCCAATATCCAACAGGCAGTGTCAAACTCTAATTTTACCATATTTGTTCATCAATAACTTTGACAAGCCAATGAGTTCTTTTGTTTGTATAATATTGTTCATTTTGATTTTAATGCAGTACTGCTGTGCTTCAGCTGAAATAAAATGGAAAGGAAAAAAATTGCTAAAATTCTTTTATTTTTGGGATCCATACTTTGACTCACTTTTTGCTGTGATTCAATGTAAAACAAATTATTGCCGAATAAAAACCATCTTCTGCTCTTTGTATCATTATTTACTGCCTCTGAAGTTTTTAGAAGCAGATTTATTATCAAAATGGTTGCTGTAAACAATGAACGTATTTTTATATTTTAAGTATAAAATAAAAATATTTTTAATATTATTTTGACGAGATTTATAATGCAACTGCTGAGGAAACTATAATTTTGAAAAGTGACAACATTTAGAGAAAACTTTTTTCTTCTATCGGACATAAATTTTATTTTCTAAGAGAAGACTGCAATCATTGAAAGTATACGACAACATAAATCTTAGTTGCGGTTATTCATAAATATTTGTTACAGCTGCATCTATTTTTAAGTCACTATTCCAGGTCACTATTGCAGCAGTTTGGAATATTTATTTCTTTTGCGTTTTACCTCAGGGTTGGAAATGCACAAGCGCCAGTTCTGATTCCTATATATTCTTAATAATATAATATTAACGAAGAAGAAAAAAGAAAAACTTTAATTTTCTTTTTTAAGAGATTTTTGGTGAAAACTCATTTTTAGTTATTTGAATTCAAAATGATTTTGCAGGTTTATCACTTTTTATGAAATATGGATTTTTGTTTATTCACCAAAAATTTATCTACAATTTGTTGCTCACAATTTGTTATTATTGTTATGGTTTATTTTAAATTTAATGTGAACATTTTAGTTTTTTCTGTAAAATCTTTTTCAATGTAAACACATGCAAAGAAAAGAAACTGTTTTATTTTTATAAAAGTTTTATTTTATTTATTTCATAAAGCGTGTGAGTCGTTATGACTTTCCATACAAATAAATGAATTCTGATTAAATGTTTAAAAATATTTGCGGTTGCTCTAATTAAACCGCAAAATTTACAATGGAAATGTTATATGAAATATTTAAGAATTATATCATAAGAGTAATGCCAGTAAAAATTTATTTTAATGCAAAAATTACCAATTAAATTATTTATAATGTTTTTGTTCTTGTTTTCCAACTCGTCGTTTAACTTGTATATAAACAATTAAATTATTGTAGTAATTTACGTTTAATTTTTGTTTTAACTGTAATTTATTGAATAAATAAAATTAAATTTTTGTTCTGTTTTGTTTGCAAATCACCTCAACCGCGTTGTGTCCTTTTTAGTGTAAATAAAACAGACAGTAAAATTATTTTGCAAAATTTAATTTCACAAGTTTTTATTAAAGTTGTTGATTGTATTGTAGAATAGAAAAAAGTTAACGTTCACAGCAGTAAAATAGCGGTGCAACAGTATGTTTAGAGAGGCATCTAAATTTAAAAATGAGTACTTAACATTTTAATGAGTTGTTTAGCATATTGTTTTTTTTTATTCTCTGAAGTTTTCATGCCAGTTTGTTTAAATCCTCTTTAAAACTTTAAAAATATACCTCTTCTGGCGCACATATTTACTTTTATAAAACACGAGCTTTTATTCTCTTTATTATTTGATTGTTTCTTTGGCTTCTTTAAAAGATAATACATACTTTTTTTTTATCAAAACGTTCTGTTTTCAGTATTGAGTTTACACATGTGTGAGTATCTGGGTGCGTGCAATAAAGTTATTTCCTACACATTTATATGTGTAAAACGTAACTTCTTTGACAAATAATCCAGTTGTGCGTAATGTTGCTGTTCAACATCAAAATTTTATTTATTATTTCACACAAACGCTGATATTTATTTTTTTATAGTTGTTCAGAAATATTTAGTTCTAATATTTCCAGGCTGAAATCAATATTTGAATTGAGAAAGAAAACAAGAAAAACCTTGACACTAAAGAAACTATCCGTGAAAATTCGCGAAGCATCGAAAAGTGTATTCGTAGTAGTTTTAAAAAGATGAAGAGTCAAATATTTCATTACATAGTGAACAAAACTTTCCGATTTGATCTCAATAAATTTCTTTGCCGTTGCGCAAAAAAAGACCGTGAAGCATTTTACTAGTATTAAAGGAAACGACATCACAATAAAGTCGGAAGGTCACGATTTTAAGTTTGTAAATTTACGAAAAATACTTTTTCTTGTGTGCAAATTGAAAGCATTCATGAGGTAGTGAAATTTTTGAGTTAAATGAGATCATGTTTGGAACATTTGTGGAATTTTAAACGTTGCAGAACCACTCTTAAATATTTATTAATTTAATATTTTCTTTTGTGTTGGAATCGCGTGTTTTATTTTCCCTTTAAAAGATGGCGAAGATTATCTGGACTTCTTATAACATTTGCTTTTAATTTCGAGTCATAAATAACATTTTCTAGTGTTTAAAAGGCTGAACGTACAAAATATTTCCAACTCGATATGTGTTGTAAATTTTGTTTAAAACAAAGATATTTTAAACATTTTTATACATAAATATTCATGATTTAGTTGTAATTAAAAACCTTTTATTTTTTTAATATTATTATATATTTAAAGTAAATATAGTTTAGTGCGTTTAACATTAATATTGTTAACAGTTTAAATGATCTCAATCATGTCTGACGTTATGAAGCATTGACAGTTTTTTATTTGGATGTCCTGCCTTTCGAGTTAGAAAAAATGTTTGCATCAATTTCGCAGTTGTCAACGAATCTAAAGAAAAAGTATACAATTTTCTTTGAATTTATAACATGTTTAGTTTTTATTTAATATTTAACTTTCGGATATAAAAGGTTTTTAACACGTAAATTTTATTGCTATAAAATAAAATATTAATGCAACGCATCTTCGGCAAACGTGCCGTATGCAAAAACTACCATGTTTTGGAAACACGTTTCTTTAATTTTAGTTCCAGCAACAAAAAACTAACTAAACTAAAAATCTTCTCAAATAGAATATTTTAAACCACATAAGTTCATGATTTCAAATTTATCAATAGTTATTTCTGGTGAAATATTCAGAATTTTTCTGAATTTAATTTATCATTCTAACAATAGATTTATTTTATTTAAAAGCATAACATGTCAATGGGAAAAAGTCAACGAGTTGTTAGAATTCTGCCGATGTGTGCAAATCAAAGTATATTTACGCACAAGAATTCGTTTCTGACTAAAACAAAAATTAATTTTAACGTTCCTGTTGTGTAGCTGTCTTGAAAATTGAAGCATTGTTACCTTGTATCACCTGGAATCAGAAATAATTATAGTTTTGCAACATCTAAAATTTACTTGCGTATTCTCATTCGTTTTACTTGGGCTGTTGCCCTTCGAAGATTGTTTAATGCAATTAAAAAAGCACAATTTATTTTGTTAACAAGCAACAACAAAAAAAAAAAAAAAAATACCTCGGAGATTATATGTTGCAAAACAACGAATTTATTATAATAATTTATTATAATTTTCATAGTGCCAGTTTTAAACTTTTAATTGCAATAAAATAAAGGAATATAAACATTTCGAACTTCCTAAAAAAAAATTCAACCAAAATACTAAAACCTAACTAATGTCGACTTTTCGGAGATGATTACCAACACATCTTTCGAAACATTTCTGTGACACAATGTATCGCATCAATTATTGTTGAGGAGTTAAATGTATAGAATTTAAAAAGGCGTCTTCATTTTCCCACTTGCCTTCTGCGATTTCTAATATCTGTTGCTGCGGCATTCTTCAACAGCAGTCTTCAACGACATGTGTGATTAAATAAAACGGTTAGCAAAATAAGAAATATGTGTTTTATAATAATAAACCCTTTTGAAAGAAAAGTAGCAAACATAAATCAAATTATTAATTATGTTGTATTTTAAAAAACTTGAATTAAACTAAAAATGTAAATAAAAAATATACCAGAAATAAATTTTACAAATAAAAATAATTCACAAAATTAAATACAAAAACAATACGAGTAGCATGCTTTTCCCTCATTGAGTTAACTGCTTTTGGATTCACTACTACTAAATGTCCTGCATTCAACAAGAATGTTGCAATGAATGTAGTCAACAATCCACTTGACCCAAAGCCACTTTACTGCGCAAACTACTGCTGAAGGGAACATCATTTGTACCAACTTGCATCAGTGTCAGTATAATCCCACTTCTCACGAACGCCAGCAACGACAGTCGTTGTAATAACACCCAACGTCAGCTGGCGCACCATAATGCATTTGGGATACCCACTTGGCTGATTCTCTGTTACAGTGTAATACTGCTTTGTGCCATTGTAGGCAACCTGTTGGTAATTTAAACACTCGTACAGAATCGTCGTATGCGTACCATTACAAATGTATTTCTATTGAATCTTGCTATTTCGTGATATTCTGTTGGGTGTCCTCTGAATGCCATTAACGTTGGTGGGTACATTGTTGCGGCATTTTATCTTTGAAGAATGATTTTGTAAACTTTCACAAGTGTAAGTGAATGGAAATGAGGGAAATTGTTTATAGAGAAGATGAAGTTTTAAATAAAGTGGTTAAAGAAAAAAACTTTATTTACAACAAGTTTTTGTACAGCTGTAAACCATTTGCCGGAAATTAGATATTTTATTAATCTAAGCAAATAGGAAATAACTTGTCAAGACCATGTGATGTGCCAGCAAATAAAAGGGATATTATGCGGTTTTGCGATAAAAATGGGATTACATTTTCCAAAGTGTTTTTTATTAAAGTGCTTTTATCATACGTGTGTAGGTTCTCTTTCTCTAATGCAAGGCTTTATGCAATTAACAAAAATACAATTTAACTATCGTTTGAAACCTTTGACGATTAACCTCAGAGATTAGGATTTTCAGAACGCCCTCATACAGTGGAACAACGCCAAGCCCACTAACATTAGAGTGATGAGCCATTGAAATGCCAAACGTACGAAGTACACAGCCAGAGACGGCGGTTTTTACCGGAAATTATAACAACGTAAACAAATGTAAAATTCCGAACGTACGATCTCTACAAAATCGTTTAATATTCGAAAGGCGAGCAAATATCTCGACTTTAGAGTTTTCGAAAGTATTTCTACATATATATCAAGACTATTTACTTAAATGTCCACCGCCATCGCCTCTATATCCGTGTTCTAGTCTCGCTTAAGGTTCAAGGGTACTGAATTGGATTAAAACATTTTCACCCTGTCTACAATCTTCTCATCTGCCCACAATAACAACAGAATTAAATATCAAACATTACCTTTTAGCATTTTTGACAGTTGCTCTCTTTGCGAGGACTCCACACTTGTAGTTTAAGTTTTGAAAACCCTGGCAGCAAGTACAACAAAAAGATTACACTCTAATTTTAGATGGTGAATTAAACTATTTATATTTACAAATATTTTTTTATATATAAAGCATTTCATAATGAATGATAATTTTTTTTTAAATTACAGATTAAAGTTTCCGAATAATAAGAAAAGAAACGCTCGCGGTAAAAGGCAATTTCTTAATTTTGATTTAAATTTACTTTTTTATTATTATTTTTTTTTTTTTTTTGAATCAAATAGTTAAAACATAAATTCATACTATCTGTGAAATAATTCATATTTTGTCATAGCAAAAAATTATGAGACCAGTTCATAACATTTATGTTTAAACTTTTTCCGGTGTAGGGCCAAATATAGACCTGCATATTTTTAATCACAAAACTGAAACATTATTCTTACATTATTTAACGATACGTGTCAGGAAAGATTGAATTTGATTGATTGATTTTGGTCCAATATTAGATAAGGGCTGTACAAAATTGCTTTGAAGGGGAAACAAAAAAACACAGGGTTGCATCCAAGTTGTTTTGTAGTTAGAAATCTAGAAAGAATAACTTAAGCCGCACTTCTCTGCTGTCAACAAGCACAATTTTGTTGGTAACGGACAGTCATTTTAGAAATTGCTGATTTATTTTTAAACATATAAATATTTTAATAAAGTTTAACAAATACATTTTAAGTATTTTATTTTATTTTCAAAATATACTCGTATTAAGTTTATTCGATAATACTGAAGTAAAACAGTTTAAGAAACCTAATCATGAAACTTTATTTAATAATCCATCCTTTAAGATTTTACTACAAACGAATCCGAATCCCTAACGAACAACAAAAATATATTAACAACTTGAGAAATCACAAACACGTGCACAAAATTACTCATAACAATCATAAGAATTTCTATTTTTTTCTACTTTTAAATACAAAAAAAAATGTTTATAATTTTATTAATATGTTCAATGTCAGTTAAGACTTAAAAAGTACATGTTTTCATACACGTGTTCGTTGATGCGTCTAATAATAATTTGAAGGACCTTCTTTTTATCCGGTTGTAACATTTTTTTATAAAATTTCCTCAAGTGAATTTAGGCGTATAATTATTTAATATAAATAAAAAATGTGTACTGGAAAACGTTACATAAGAGCAAACATTAAGAATGTAATTGGTAAAACATGAAGATTTTCTTTTTTGGGTGGAGTGTATTTTTAAATATTTAAAAAATCAATTGAATAATTTTGATTAAATATATAAACTACTCTTTATTTCCTTTTATTTTTTTTTTGGGCTTGAATTTCATTTGTCAAATAACGTGATTTGTTAAAAAAAAAACTATAGGAAACGTGAGTAGAATGTTTTTTAGATCAATACATAATTTTTCGTGTTTAGTTTTGCTCACATCTGTAGTTGATTATTAAATTAAATTTATTTTTGTATCCTAACATATCTTATTAGAAATATAAGGCATACTAACTTTATCAGATATCCCCAGGTAAGTCTGTTTTCGTATACACATTTGAAACATAATATCACCCATTTATTAATAAAACGTCATAACTTCAAAAAAAATCATTTTGAGATAATCGCATGTTAAGATTTTGACTCGTTCTCAATATCGAGAAAAATATCAGTCTACCTACTACATTTAGAAAATGATTCATAAATAAAAAAAATTCATTTAAGAAAACTTTAATTAATTGTATATTAAAGGAGGGGTCTTGGCCAAACTAAAATTTTTCATCAACGCAGCCATAGCACTTTTTCAAATATCCAAATTCAAAACGGAATGTGACGATGTTTTAAAAAGCGATATGATCTTTACGTTATGAACTTACTCCACAACCCAAATGTATCGTTCTCAACACCGTTTCCAAACATGAAGTGATATAACGACTTATGCTCTTTAAAAACGTGGAAAACACAAAATGCATACAAATAAAACGTATAAACAATATGAAAAGCATGAAGAAGCGAACAATTCTGTATGATTAAGTCCTTAATTTGGAATTTTGAGTTATGACGTTGTATTAGTAAATGAGCGATATATATTTAGTTCATAACTCCAAATAATTCTTCAGAACCGATACAAAAAAGAATCAATAAAACGAAAAAGTAAATTATTTTTTATTCTTGAATCTGTCGAAAAGTTGCTGTGATTAACGATTGCATACTTATGCCTTGTCTGCAATGTAACTCCAACATAAATATGTATTTTACATTTATTTATAATAGTTTTTTTATTAAATAAAAGTGATCTTTTTATAAATGTACAATGATATTTTATTTAAAGTGTATTCGATTTTCGAAATATTTTGCTTTAACAAATCAAGTGATTAAATAAAAAACTATTGAAGCATTTTATATTCTTTTATATTTTATTTTATTTTATATTATATTATTTAAAGTTCGACACATAACGTTTTCCAACAAAACTTTTTATTGTAAATTTTCTTTTTCATTACTGAATAATAAATTTAAAAAATGGTAAAAGAATTTTTTGCATAAAAAATTACATAGTTTTTAAAAGTGCTCTTGATAAAAAAGCAAATAATCGCAAAAAAAGTACAACATGTAATAAAAAACTGGAGGTAATATAACTTCAATCAATAAAATACAACTGTGCTATTAATTCTTACATCATTAAAACCCGCCGTGATTATATAAATAATGAAATTAATCCGAGCCATTGTGCACTCACCCATTAATGAAACTAAAACTAAGCAATCATACATTCAATTAAGAGGAATATTTAATCTTAATATCAAGAAAACTATTTTCGTTTAGAAATGCTTTAATTCTTTGTTCTTTTGTCTGTCATTTATTTTTGTTTGCGTAAATACACAAACAGTGAAAACTACAATAATGAACAAATTTTTCAACGACTTTATTTTCTTGTGCAGAATAAATAATTTTCATTTTACACTAGAAACATTACTTTAATGCAAGGCAGTGGATAAATGTTAATAAAAATCTCCTTTCCTGTTTAGGAAACAATTTTAATTAAATTGAGAACAACTTAATTTCATTTCAAATTGCACATTTTTCAAATGAAAGTTGTTTGTATGGATAAAAAGTCAATTGTAACAGTCATAGAACATTTATATGATACACTTTAAAAGTAAAACCTAAAAGTCTATGTGTTGACAAATACGCTTGTCATAGTCCTTCAGAATACGAGGGCTGCTATATATATTTCTGGCCTGGCAACACTGAGTGCTGCCAAGTGTAATCTGACATTTCCATTGGAAAGTTTGTCATTTTTAAGCATAATCGTACTCAAAACGTTTTGAGGTACGACCATTATTTGTGTTGTTTACAGTGACTTGAAAAAATTAATATAGAAAAAAATGGAATTAACTAGTGAACATTTTCGTGCCATCATTTTTCACAACTTTCGACGTGGATTATCACGACAAGAGTGCATTGATGAACTTAAATCTTTGTATGGCGATGAAGCACCATCCTATAGCACTGTGAAAAATTGGTATAATGAATTTAATCAAAGACGAATTCCGTGAAGGTCATCCAAAAACGGCTGTTGTGCCAGAGAACATTGATGGCGTGCGTGAACTCATAATGCAAGATCGACATGCGACATACCGAGAGATAGAGACATCCTTGGACATTTCTTTCACCAGCATACATTCGATACTGCATGAACACCTGGCCGTAAAAAAGGTTTGTTCTCGTTGGATCCCGCACAATTTGAAAGTCGCTCAAAAAAATGCTCGTGTCGATTGGTGCAAAGAAATGTTGCAAAAATACGATTGCGGTGCTTCAAAAGACGTTTATAAGATCGTCACAGGTGACGAATCATGGATCTATGCGTATGAGCTCGAAACGAAACAACAATCGACCGTGTGTGTCTTCAAAGACGAGCAAAATCCAATTAAAGTTGTTCGTGGAAGAAGCACTTCGAAGCAAATGGTCGCCTGTTTCTTCGGCAAAACTGGTCATGTGGCAACTGTTCCGCTTGAGCGACGTAGGACGGTCACTTCTGAGTGGTACACTACAATTTGTTTGCCTGAAGTCATCGGAGGAATTCGAAAAACCAACAAGAGAAGACGAATCTTGTTCACCGTGACAATGCGAGCTCTCATACATCGGCTCAAACCAGAGCGTTTTTGACCGGCCAAAACGTCGAATTAATGGGTCATCCGCCGTACAACCCTGACTTGGCACCTTCTTCTTGTTTCCGCACATCAAGAAAAAAATGAGTGGTCAATGATTTTCGTCGCCAGAAGAAGCTGTTGAAGTGTTCAAAAACCATGTTTTAGAGGTGTCTCAATCGGAGTGTAAAAAGTGCTTCGACAACTGGTTTGAGCGCATGCAAAAGTGTATAAATCATGCTGGAGAATACTTTGAAAAACAATAAAACCATTTTTGATTATAAATATTCGCATTTTCACTATTAGGCCAGAAATATATAGAGCAGCCCTCGTATTTCATTACAAATACCTCTCCCTTAAAATACTTAACTAACAACGAGTCACGGCAAATAAACCATGATGACAGCAAAAAGTCGAATGTACTGACGTAAATGCCATGTAAGCGTATGTATATCTCGAGGCATGTTTTTTAAACTTCGCACAACACTAATGTGTATCTGGATAACATGGGAAATAGAAATTTTGGTTTTAAAATGAATTTAACAAAAGAAAACACAAAAGAAAAAAAGACGAAAACTTACAGAAAGGTTGCTGCCCTTTATAAGCCAGAAATTATTTAGAAAAAAAAAATGGCAAATCTAGTTAAACAGGGTTAAAGCAGAAAGGGATTTTTTGATTTTATCGAACTTCAGAAAAAAAAAAAATTAAATCTAAGGCAGTTTTAGGGTGACAAATGACAGCACGCTTTTCTTATTGAATTTTTGTAATTTAACGATACGTGTCAGGAAAGATTGAATTTGATTGATTGATTTTGGTCCAATATTAGATAAGGGCTGTACAAAATTGCTTTGAAGGGGAAACAAAAAAACACAGGGTTGCATCCAAGTTGTTTTGTAGTTAGAAATCTAGAAAGAATAACTTAAGCCGCACTTCTCTGCTGTCAACAAGCACAATTTTGTTGGTAACGGACAGTCATTTTAGAAATTGCTGATTTATTTTTAAACATATAAATATTTTAATAAAGTTTAACAAATACATTTTAAGTATTTTATTTTATTTTCAAAATATACTCGTATTAAGTTTATTCGATAATACTGAAGTAAAACAGTTTAAGAAACCTAATCATGAAACTTTATTTAATAATCCATCCTTTAAGATTTTACTACAAACGAATCCGAATCCCTAACGAACAACAAAAATATATTAACAACTTGAGAAATCACAAACACGTGCACAAAATTACTCATAACAATCATAAGAATTTCTATTTTTTTCTACTTTTAAATACAAAAAAAAATGTTTATAATTTTATTAATATGTTCAATGTCAGTTAAGACTTAAAAAGTACATGTTTTCATACACGTGTTCGTTGATGCGTCTAATAATAATTTGAAGGACCTTCTTTTTATCCGGTTGTAACATTTTTTTATAAAATTTCCTCAAGTGAATTTAGGCGTATAATTATTTAATATAAATAAAAAATGTGTACTGGAAAACGTTACATAAGAGCAAACATTAAGAATGTAATTGGTAAAACATGAAGATTTTCTTTTTTGGGTGGAGTGTATTTTTAAATATTTAAAAAATCAATTGAATAATTTTGATTAAATATATAAACTACTCTTTATTTCCTTTTATTTTTTTTTTGGGCTTGAATTTCATTTGTCAAATAACGTGATTTGTTAAAAAAAAAACTATAGGAAACGTGAGTAGAATGTTTTTTAGATCAATACATAATTTTTCGTGTTTAGTTTTGCTCACATCTGTAGTTGATTATTAAATTAAATTTATTTTTGTATCCTAACATATCTTATTAGAAATATAAGGCATACTAACTTTATCAGATATCCCCAGGTAAGTCTGTTTTCGTATACACATTTGAAACATAATATCACCCATTTATTAATAAAACGTCATAACTTCAAAAAAAATCATTTTGAGATAATCGCATGTTAAGATTTTGACTCGTTCTCAATATCGAGAAAAATATCAGTCTACCTACTACATTTAGAAAATGATTCATAAATAAAAAAAATTCATTTAAGAAAACTTTAATTAATTGTATATTAAAGGAGGGGTCTTGGCCAAACTAAAATTTTTCATCAACGCAGCCATAGCACTTTTTCAAATATCCAAATTCAAAACGGAATGTGACGATGTTTTAAAAAGCGATATGATCTTTACGTTATGAACTTACTCCACAACCCAAATGTATCGTTCTCAACACCGTTTCCAAACATGAAGTGATATAACGACTTATGCTCTTTAAAAACGTGGAAAACACAAAATGCATACAAATAAAACGTATAAACAATATGAAAAGCATGAAGAAGCGAACAATTCTGTATGATTAAGTCCTTAATTTGGAATTTTGAGTTATGACGTTGTATTAGTAAATGAGCGATATATATTTAGTTCATAACTCCAAATAATTCTTCAGAACCGATACAAAAAAGAATCAATAAAACGAAAAAGTAAATTATTTTTTATTCTTGAATCTGTCGAAAAGTTGCTGTGATTAACGATTGCATACTTATGCCTTGTCTGCAATGTAACTCCAACATAAATATGTATTTTACATTTATTTATAATAGTTTTTTTATTAAATAAAAGTGATCTTTTTATAAATGTACAATGATATTTTATTTAAAGTGTATTCGATTTTCGAAATATTTTGCTTTAACAAATCAAGTGATTAAATAAAAAACTATTGAAGCATTTTATATTCTTTTATATTTTATTTTATTTTATATTATATTATTTAAAGTTCGACACATAACGTTTTCCAACAAAACTTTTTATTGTAAATTTTCTTTTTCATTACTGAATAATAAATTTAAAAAATGGTAAAAGAATTTTTTGCATAAAAAATTACATAGTTTTTAAAAGTGCTCTTGATAAAAAAGCAAATAATCGCAAAAAAAGTACAACATGTAATAAAAAACTGGAGGTAATATAACTTCAATCAATAAAATACAACTGTGCTATTAATTCTTACATCATTAAAACCCGCCGTGATTATATAAATAATGAAATTAATCCGAGCCATTGTGCACTCACCCATTAATGAAACTAAAACTAAGCAATCATACATTCAATTAAGAGGAATATTTAATCTTAATATCAAGAAAACTATTTTCGTTTAGAAATGCTTTAATTCTTTGTTCTTTTGTCTGTCATTTATTTTTGTTTGCGTAAATACACAAACAGTGAAAACTACAATAATGAACAAATTTTTCAACGACTTTATTTTCTTGTGCAGAATAAATAATTTTCATTTTACACTAGAAACATTACTTTAATGCAAGGCAGTGGATAAATGTTAATAAAAATCTCCTTTCCTGTTTAGGAAACAATTTTAATTAAATTGAGAACAACTTAATTTCATTTCAAATTGCACATTTTTCAAATGAAAGTTGTTTGTATGGATAAAAAGTCAATTGTAACAGTCATAGAACATTTATATGATACACTTTAAAAGTAAAACCTAAAAGTCTATGTGTTGACAAATACGCTTGTCATAGTCCTTCAGAATACGAGGGCTGCTATATATATTTCTGGCCTGGCAACACTGAGTGCTGCCAAGTGTAATCTGACATTTCCATTGGAAAGTTTGTCATTTTTAAGCATAATCGTACTCAAAACGTTTTGAGGTACGACCATTATTTGTGTTGTTTACAGTGACTTGAAAAAATTAATATAGAAAAAAATGGAATTAACTAGTGAACATTTTCGTGCCATCATTTTTCACAACTTTCGACGTGGATTATCACGACAAGAGTGCATTGATGAACTTAAATCTTTGTATGGCGATGAAGCACCATCCTATAGCACTGTGAAAAATTGGTATAATGAATTTAATCAAAGACGAATTCCGTGAAGGTCATCCAAAAACGGCTGTTGTGCCAGAGAACATTGATGGCGTGCGTGAACTCATAATGCAAGATCGACATGCGACATACCGAGAGATAGAGACATCCTTGGACATTTCTTTCACCAGCATACATTCGATACTGCATGAACACCTGGCCGTAAAAAAGGTTTGTTCTCGTTGGATCCCGCACAATTTGAAAGTCGCTCAAAAAAATGCTCGTGTCGATTGGTGCAAAGAAATGTTGCAAAAATACGATTGCGGTGCTTCAAAAGACGTTTATAAGATCGTCACAGGTGACGAATCATGGATCTATGCGTATGAGCTCGAAACGAAACAACAATCGACCGTGTGTGTCTTCAAAGACGAGCAAAATCCAATTAAAGTTGTTCGTGGAAGAAGCACTTCGAAGCAAATGGTCGCCTGTTTCTTCGGCAAAACTGGTCATGTGGCAACTGTTCCGCTTGAGCGACGTAGGACGGTCACTTCTGAGTGGTACACTACAATTTGTTTGCCTGAAGTCATCGGAGGAATTCGAAAAACCAACAAGAGAAGACGAATCTTGTTCACCGTGACAATGCGAGCTCTCATACATCGGCTCAAACCAGAGCGTTTTTGACCGGCCAAAACGTCGAATTAATGGGTCATCCGCCGTACAACCCTGACTTGGCACCTTCTTCTTGTTTCCGCACATCAAGAAAAAAATGAGTGGTCAATGATTTTCGTCGCCAGAAGAAGCTGTTGAAGTGTTCAAAAACCATGTTTTAGAGGTGTCTCAATCGGAGTGTAAAAAGTGCTTCGACAACTGGTTTGAGCGCATGCAAAAGTGTATAAATCATGCTGGAGAATACTTTGAAAAACAATAAAACCATTTTTGATTATAAATATTCGCATTTTCACTATTAGGCCAGAAATATATAGAGCAGCCCTCGTATTTCATTACAAATACCTCTCCCTTAAAATACTTAACTAACAACGAGTCACGGCAAATAAACCATGATGACAGCAAAAAGTCGAATGTACTGACGTAAATGCCATGTAAGCGTATGTATATCTCGAGGCATGTTTTTTAAACTTCGCACAACACTAATGTGTATCTGGATAACATGGGAAATAGAAATTTTGGTTTTAAAATGAATTTAACAAAAGAAAACACAAAAGAAAAAAAGACGAAAACTTACAGAAAGGTTGCTGCCCTTTATAAGCCAGAAATTATTTAGAAAAAAAAAATGGCAAATCTAGTTAAACAGGGTTAAAGCAGAAAGGGATTTTTTGATTTTATCGAACTTCAGAAAAAAAAAAAATTAAATCTAAGGCAGTTTTAGGGTGACAAATGACAGCACGCTTTTCTTATTGAATTTTTGTAATTTTTCTCTTCCAACGTCATTAATAAATTCCGATTATAAAATTTATTTCAAAAGATGGTTTGATACAGATAAATATGGTTTCTTGTGAAAAATCGAGAAAATTCGTATTTCCACATAAAACATCCATCTGGTTAACAGTATAATTTATTTAAAGTGATACAATTATTCGATCATCCACTAAAAACATTTTCTCTACATATAAAATGGAATAGTTGACACAAGTAGAAAATTACGTGCAGAACTGATTGTAAAGAATACTTTAACAATAATGTGGCGTATTCTTTCTTTATGAATAAACATGCCACTTATTTTCTAGCTTTTGGAAGTCCCCTGCGTAACCAAATTCCATGCTCACTTGACACGATGATAAAAATTAAGAAAAGAAAAAATAAAGTTGAAAAAAGTTTTTTTCTGCAGCTTAATTTAATTTATAATTCTTAATTGCTGCGCGAAAATTCTGTGAGTTCCGGCGAATTTTTATTTCAAACAAGTTACAGCTATTTATTTCTTACAAATGTGGCTGCCTTCTTCTTAATTCTTTATGTACATTATAAACATTATGAACACGGAGCACACAAAGTTCTAGTGAAAATAAAAAGTTTTTATTAAATAAATGATGTGGAGAATGTATTAAATAAATGTGAGATTGTATTATATGCAGATATTATATTATATTTACAGAATCAGCCACCGAAGAATTATGTTATGAAAATCTAGATAATGACATCAGTAATATAAATAAATGGTTGAAGATGAACGAACTAAAATTGAATGAGAACAAGACTAAATTAATGGAATTAAGTATGAAAACTTACAGAATATTCAAGATAAATAATGTGACTACAGAAAAAGTAAATACAATTAAATACCTTGGTTTCTTAATAGATGAATGCTTAAATTTTAAGGAACACATCGAATATATATGTAAGAAAATTGGTAAAAAAAAGTGGATTTTTTAAACGATTAGGAAACAAAGTTTCAATATTAACGGCTATAAACATATATAACACAACAATAAAACCACATTTTGAGTATGGTTCAACTATACTGTTTACTTGCTGCTCAGACCATCAAATAAATAGACTGCAAAAACTGCAAAACAAAGCTATGGGCTCAATTTTGAAATGTCACCGTTTCACGTCAATAAAATATATGTTAGATATACTAAAATGGTTAAATGTACATCAGAGACTGCAACTTATTCAGAAAATGAAAATGAGAAAATCACCAGAATATCTAATTGAACAAATAAGATACGTTGGCGAAGTTCAACCCTACAACCTTAGGAATGCCTTGGACTTTAGACCCCAGAGGGCAGACACAAACGCAAAGAAGAGATCTTTATTTAACGAAGGACTGAACCTTTACAACAGTATGCCGAGTAATATCAAAGAAGAAGTTAATATAAATCTTTTTAGAGGGAAGACTGTCAATTTTATAAGAAACTAGATGAACCCGGTGTGCTTCGCTACCCCCTCGTTATTAAATAAAATTAAAAGTATTTATATATTTACTTAAAAAAATGCCCAAGATATGACGATATTAAATTTTGGGTTATATGGGCGGTGCCACGCCCCTTTGTCCACTCCCAACTTTATATAGTCAAGAATATCCTATTGCGAAAATTTAATGACGATTGGTCCAGTAGTTAAGATTATATTACGATTTTTAATTTTTCTAAAAAGGGGCGGAGGGGTCCCACCCACTTTTCTTCTGGTACGTATTCCTAATTATGCCAATACCATATGTACCAAATATCGTCGACGTAGGTCAAAAAATGGCCAAAATATGGCGATTTAAATTTTTGGGTTATATGGGCGGTGCCACGCCCCTTTGTCCAATTAAAACTTCATATAGCCTATTATTCCTTCCAGAGTCACAGTAACATACTGTGAAAATTTCAGGAAGATCGGTTCAAGGGTTTGGCCTCCTATAAAGCACAAACAAACAGACAGACATTCATTTTTATATATATAGATATTGATCTGTGATTTAATTTATTTTTATTCAGAATATATTCAATTTTTTCAATTTGTTAAATGAAATTAAAATGAAATGTAGTTTGAAAGTATTATAAATACTACTAATAAAGATATTAATAATAATAAATCCACTAAAAACTGAAAGCAAATTCAATTGGCGTATTTCTGGGTTTACTTAAATTTGTCTATTGAACTTTTTCTCTTTATCAGTAAAAGTTAATGCCCAGTTTTCACAAGTGAAACATAAACTGAAATATGATGTTTTACGTTTTTTATGTAAAAAGTCTATAGTGTAGAGAAAATTGAATTCCTTAGTCAATGATCAACTGGACATCGTTTGGAAAAGAATTACGACTAAATATTTTTTGGCTCGATTCAGAATGAAGGAGAAAAATATTGTATTTAAATGCGAACTTTTAATTTGTTCTTTATAAATCAACCTTCATCAGTGCGTCAAGCGTAGCGTTGCTAAGCGCCTAGCATTAGTATTTGCTAGAAAGGCCAATTTGAGATAATTGTTTGCAAAGAAAGAAAATCAATTTCTTTTAAATATAAAATATTTGCATCTAAAAGCAAGCCACGCCAACAGTTATAAACATTTTTACATTGAGTAAGATTTTTTTGAAATAAATGACAATAATAAATTTAGGTTTTCGGCCTAATGCGCCACTGTAAGCATTTTAGCTGTTAGATAGAAGCAAAAAAATATATATATATAGTTATTAGACTATACCTGCAATATTTTTTTAAAACAAATAATATTGAAATATTATTTAGAATAAATAGTTGACCTTTGCATATATATCGCTAACATTTCATTATGTTAAAGACCGTTTGCTCTTCTAAAACTGTAAACACCAGAAGTAGTGGATAAATTCTTTATGTTAAGTTTTTTTAGAATACTCTATTTTTCACTTAATTCTGCTTTGTATTTAGGCATAATGCAATATAAGTTGTACGAAGGGCAACTTTATCGCACGCGAACAGAAGAAATTAAACAGTTGTACGAAGTTATATCTGGTTATACGATTTTTAGGGAATGTGTTTTGGATTGATTTTAAAAATCTCAAATATTTGTTAAATTTATTTGTTATTAAATTCATCTGCCCTTTCAAGCAAAAGTTATTAAAAAAAATGTTCTCAAAGTCCCACCACCTACACACAGAACAAAAATCGCAAGCAGAAATACGTGCGAAAAAGTGATATTTTCAAAGGCGTAAAAAAAACATAAAGTTATTTGTTTGTTTTTCGTTCATAAATGAAATTGTTGAAATATTGCGTTGTGTGAAAAAAAACCAGACCATTTAAAGTATCAAGATTGAGAAAAGAAAATTGCAAATTTTTAAATTCTGCAGTGTGTTGGAAGGAGATTAATGAAAAGTATTTACATAGAAAATAAGCATTAAAGACAATGTATCTATCCTTAATTCTTACTAAGGTAATTTATTAAAATAATAACATCCTCTAGAGCAAAATTTGAATTAAAAGAAGAAAAGAAAATCTTTCCCAGGAAATAAATAATTAATCTTTCGTGACTTTTTCTTTGATCACAAGTTTATTTCAATAAATTTTTGATTTATTGTGGAACATTTATAGTTGAGTTGTCATCAGTATAACCAAACAATTAATTAATTTATTAATTCCTTGACAACGAGTAATAAAGAATTAATCTTGTTTTTTGGGTTTATTGTATTAACAATAAACAAAAGAATTCAACTTTGTTAACCCTGCTCGTAAGAAGTTCCTGTTATCAGGTTTATTTTCAACTAATTTTACCCTCACTGTTGCATTTTAAATGAAAAAACTTTGTGAAATATTGGTCACACTGGCTGGCAATTTCATATTTGAAGAAACTGAACGGAACAAAAAGCTACGAAGGCACAAAAATAGTTTTCCTGCCAAATAAAAATATTATGGCAAATGCTCATTCAAGTTAAAAAATAGCAAAAATATATGTCCGTAAAAAAGAGAAAAATCGATTTCAATAAAATATCTTAAATAATATTATATTTGTTGTGATTGTTGTGCAGAACAAATCCAAGGTAGAATTTTTAGTTGTATTTATCAGTGGCCATCTCTTGCAAACGTTATTACGTTATACGTCACCCATTCGAGAAGTTGGCAGACACACAGTCACGCATACAAAATTATAACATGAACATGGTGTGGGATTATAATCTGCCAACAATTTAAAAAGTTAAAAAGTAAGTTTCAAAAGATAAAGGAAATGCGTGTCTAATAAGTTATTTATTAAATAAATTTATCCCAGAATTAAAGGTTGTGTAAAAGCTTGTCAAAGGAAATGCTGTCCTGCTAACTAAATTAATAAAAAATCAATTATAGTTTATCTAAAATTATACAAGAATAAGCGAATCAAATGATTAATTTTTCGAACCGATTTTTTAAATCACATAACCTCAATTCAAATATATGATGTGCTCCCTGTGTACTTCAATCAAATTGAGAATTGTAATAAGAATTAATAAACATTTTTCACCTGAATAACGGTCATACTGTTATATTGTGACTTCTGAGATAAACTAAGTAAAGAATGTCTTCGTAAATTATAAAATTCAACATCTTGCACTATAATATGTTCCGCATTATGAGTCATTACAGTCACGATAGCCATAATCGTTACCAGTGGTGAAGGCGGACCAAGGTGATAGGATAAACGTTAATTAAATATCAAATTTACAAAATTATAATATAACTAATTGTTTTGAAAGTTGAATACTAATTTTAATTTTTATTTTTTTATTAAAATTTTTGCACAGGTGCAAATAACTGAAATAAAAAATCTATTGCCTTAAATAAATAAATTTTGAGCTCCTACACTCAAAAATCCTGCTTTTGCTGTAATAGAAAATAAAGTAATTTTATTTTATTATTCTTATTGTCTTATATTGATGCAAATGTTTCCGGCTTTTTATCCCGTGCCGTTTAATAAATCCTAATAAAAAAGTTTTTCGCTTTAATGTTCTTGTTTTTAGAAAACGACAAAACGTTAAAGGAATTTTCAGAAAAAAAAAAATTGGAATCATTATTAAGATGCAAATTTTCAAACTAAATAAAAAAGAATTAAAAAACTTGTCTTCGTTTTTTTTTAATTATTGGGAATAATAAATTAAGTGGAATTATTTCTAAAAGCGGTAAAAATCGGCCTGTTTCTGACTTGATTGCATTTGAGTTGCTGCTAATTTTATTCTCTGTGGGTTAAATCTTAATAAGATGCACTCTGCATGTTGATATGCGTATCAGAAAGGAAGACATGCAATTATCTAAGAAGATCTAATAGCAGAACATATAAAGGAAACGAAACGTAAGGAAAATCACCAATAACAAAGATAGAGATTAAATCCACAACATAATTTAAAGAATTATAATTAGCGACATTTAAGAGGGAGTTCAATAATGACTTCAACAACATAACCAGCAGTTTCCCCATGAACAACAACTGAATCAGCGTCAGAGTTGTTGTGGTAAGAAGGAATATTGAATTAGTTTAACAAGGAAACGCTCAGCGCTTAGCAATTTTAGATGCTTAACAGTGTTTTTTTTTCAAATTTTAGAAAGTCTTTACAATTAAATATCAGAAACAATCAAGTGACCTCAAATACAATAATTATTAAAACGAAGCTAACTTTTTGTGGCAACAAGTGCGTTGCATTCTTTTATATTTTATTACTGACACACCATGTGTGTGTGCGGTCTGTTAATAAAGTGAAAAGCTTCTTATTACACATCTTTTAAAACTTACGAGGTTTGTGCTCGTGGTTGATAAAATTACTTTTAGATTTTTAAATTGAATTGGAAATATATAAAATATTTGATAGACAAGTGAAATAGATGTGTTGGGAACGGAAACACAACTTTTTTCTATTTAACATTTATATTGAATTAAAAATTCCCCAAACGCATCTTGTGAACTTTTTCACTGCTTTTATCATTTAATTTATTATTCTTTGTAAGAACACAAACGATTTGTTTCACAGCTTTGAGGAATTCTAAAATATGGCCACAAAATTGATTTTTATCTCATTTTTTTAACGATATTTAAATGTTTTCTTAAATTTCTTTTATTCTTTTTATGTTCGTTGTTTCAATTATGCATGAACAAATTTATTATTTATTTCAATTTTGTTTTATTTCAGGGGCAGGGGAAGTAAGACAAATCTTCATCAACTAAATCTGTTTGTTTATGTATGTGCATCCGAGCATCATCTTGAAGGAAGATTTCTACGCTAAGTTTTTTAAGTACTAAATATTGATAATTTCAGACACATCACAAAAAATGGAATTGTATTTCGTTTTGTGTTTGTATAGCATATGTACCCGGTAAAATCCAGTAAGTCAGACAGGTGTAGTTATTTACGATAGACAAGCGAATATATGTAAAAGCTGCGGTCATCCATAAAGTGGTGTAGTAAGTCTTAAATGCTGGTGCAATAACGTTAAGTACTTCGTCTATGCATTCTTTCAACTATAAGTCAAATTATTTTAGTATATTAATTTAATCCGGTTCCCCTGGAACAACTTCTAATGTCGTGAAAACAAAAGTGTATGAAAAAGTCTATAAATTACCATATTGAGATGACTAATAAAGAGAATTTTGAAAAAAGCTTTAAAATGTGTCTGAACTTTGTTTAACCAAATTAATAGCGAATGACTATTCCTCGTTATCTATTTTCCTAATTTACTGGATTAAGTATATGATATTTACAACGTTCACATTCTTAGGTAAATAGATATTAAGGATACTGATGACAGCTGTGCGATTCAGAAACAGCTGCTAGCGAATAATCTTCCTGTTTCCTTTAAAAAGTAACATAAAAATTTTGAAATAATTTAAATACGTGACTGTTGCTGCGTGTCTTTAATTGCGTTTTAACTGTTTGTGTTTACTAGCAGGTATAATGCTAATTGCTCAATTAATATTAATTAGAAATTTAGCAGGATACCTTTTACGTTCTTAAGATTTTTTTGTGACCTTTTTTATGTATTTGGGTATAATTTTTTTTTAAAGAATGAACAGCATTTGTGTCAGTTCAAAGAAAATCAACGTAAATAAAAGCAAACATTTTGAGAAGAAAATAAAATATTTGTAAATAAGTATTTGGCAACAATGTTTTCTTACGATTCATAAAAACTTTTAAAACTATAAAATGTTTGACGAAAATCAAATTTTAAACATTTTATTTAAAAAGTAAAAGGTCGTGTAAGAAGGCTCTTGGTTTAGAAAAACAGGCCGATTGTTTGCTTTTTTAACCTCTTAAACGTATGGATTCTTTTAATTGCAAAAATAAAAAGATGTATTTTAATTCTAGCGATTACTTTTTACTCTTGTCATGTGCTTCTTGGAAGACTCTAGTTAGTTTGGTTTCTATGATGTTTTTTTTGCTAAATATGCCCTCTTAAAATACGTACGCATCCATCCACAAGAAATCTTTTGTGACTCTGGCGAGGCTATAACATATTGATGCCTATTTTTGAAACATGCGACTTTAACCAGCGCAGTGATCTAAATAACAAGTACTTCAAGGCACCGGCTAGCTCTAACTTACAGGGTCATGTTTATCAACCAGGTCTTGGTTATCAACCAAATTTGCCATGAGTACCACGTACCACGAACTGTTTTGTAACCATTTATATGTTGTTATTGTGCCCGGACGCCTCTCGAACTCATCTACAATGGCTACAACTAATTTTCGTTATTCTGAAAGCTTTGTTGGGACTTGAACTCATAACATTCTGTTTACCATTTAATATATTTAAAAAAAACTTTAAGATGGAGAAAAAATTGAGCTCTGCCCAGTTAAAAATCTAAAACGTAAAAAGAATTCAACGTGCGATGAATTGAGAGGTGAGGCGACGAGTTTATGGCTCAGTTGTGTATTAAGTTAAAATTTGGCTGCAAAAATGTCAAAATTAGTTCAGGATTTCTTGAACCTTATAACACAGTATAAAAAATAATGGTTCCATCAACTTTTCCTGGTGTCTCTTATAATACTCAAGGCAAGGAAGATGATGATTTCTCCATAAGAAGACTAATTTAAAAAAGCTTTTAAAAATATACTTTGTGCTGGGAAAAAAAGGAGGCGTTATATGTTTATACATTATTACTGACTTCATTTCATTTACCTCAAAGGGTTTTAATTTATTTTATTTATAATAAACAATCACCTTATTTTAATAAATGTCGGAATTCGTTGTGGTAGTAAAATACACATTTTTATTATAATTTGGCTCGTAAGGATTTCGTTATAGTTTCCTTCTTATTTCTGAAATACGATTGTGGTTAAAACCCACAAAACTAAATGTTGCGTTTTGTCTTTCAATTTGTTTTAATGCGCAGGAAAGAAAGTTATTTATCATTTTAATTTGTTAAATCAAAATATGTGTTCAATTTAATTTATGCAAATGCTGTGTTTCCTTTTTTCATTTTTATTCAAACTTTTATCACTCTATAAATACAACTTTTCTTTATCTTTATTAAACGGACAAGTGCCAAAACAGTTTAGGTTTTGTTTGTGTCATTAAACTTCTTTATGGTCTACGAATTTAGTTGCAAATGGAAATGAGAAATACAACCAGGATTTCCTTTATTACTTCATTATTTACATTTAAATATGACACATTTGCCTTTAAAACGTTTGTTTTGGTTTTTATAGTTCAAACATTTAATAATAATTTAATAATATATTATGTAAATAGTAACCACAATGCAAAAGTTGTTTTGATCTACACATTCAAAGCAGCTGTAATTAAATTTGTACAGCCATATAAAATTCCTAAAGACTGAATATTGGTGCAAATAAGAAAATAACAAAAACTTTTTTTCTACATATGAATGTGTAAAGTTTGGAAAAGAATTAGCTGTTGTCAATAATTAGAAGCAATAAGGCCGCTTTGACTTATGAAAGAACGAAAGGGTCAAAAGTACTGATATTACTCTGCACAAAGGAAAATCAAATATAAATTTTTACTTCTACAAATATAAGATACGAACGTGTTACTTGACAAACTTAGTCACGGTAGTGACCAGTGACTTTTAAATATCAGTTATTTAATCACAGGTACTGCAAAATCGCTTATCTCTATCTCTACTGCATCTCTACTTTACTTATAGCCGAGAAGAAATAGTTTTCGGATTAATTCCTTAAAAGAAAATAAATATAATCTCTCATATCTTAGTGACACAATCTGGGTGAGCTAAATTTGCTGATTAAATTATTAAATATATGATGTGTTAAATTCCAATCCGCTTCCTTAAAATACACTGAAATGAGGTGGGTATTTTTAAGACAGAAAAAAGAAACGCCAGAGTGCTTGAAATTATTATCGCATCTACCGCTTTACTCGTATTTCTGGTGTCACTATGAAGTTCGTTACCTAAAGTCTTATTTTAAAGAACAACAATGAAACTTAAAGTTGTTTTAAATTACATTTTTACATGTGAAATTAAAAATTATCTTTATTTATTTTAAATTCTCAAAGATTATCATTTCAGAGTTTTATTTCGCGGTATATTTTCCTGCGTTTTAAAATTTCTTCAAAAACATCAGTTTTAGTGGTTGTAAATTAAAGACTTCTTTGAGTTTTTTGTACTGAAATTTAATGCTACAGTAAACTTAAAGAAGGTTTCCATTTCTTCGTTTTAGCATATAATAGATTTTTCTCTTTCGCAATGCGTAGTTGAGCAATCACATCTTAAAAATAAATTATATGAGTTTATATTTTAGAGAATCTCGAACATTTCTATTTCTTCGTTTCTATTTACAAAAGTTATGCAAACCATACATGAAAAACAGGACGTAATTAAATCAACAGCAAGTTTTATAAAATTAAATCATAAAGAGAGAAGACTATAAGGATCTTAACTAAAGTAGGCACCCTTTTTTTAAGCGAAAATATTTTGTTTATAAAAAGGGTCCTTTCACGCCTCAAGAGACGAACACTTAAAATTAGATGTATTATTTTCTAATAATCTTCCCTTAGCTCGATGCCGTTTATTTAGCATTTTTCTGACGTTTTTATCCATTCCAATGTAATATTATGTAAAGTCTTTAGAAAAAACGTTATTGTGGACATGACTGATATATTTTACCACCGAGTATGACGTAAATAGGGATGAAAGAAATTATTTAATATCTGTGTTGTGAAATTTCAGTTTTTAGTTTTAAAATTAAGTAAATAAAATATATATATTGTTACAATGTTGACATATGTAGTTGTCATATTTAATAAAATATCCTAAAAAAGTTTGAAAAAAATAACAAAGGAGAGGTTCGGAGAAATATTCAAAAGTTTTTTGATTTTTTTTTTATATTTGGAAACAAATATACCAGAACACACCAAGGAGATAAACAAAAAAGCTCAAACTAATAAGAAAAAATTTCTAATAATAATTTTTTTATCTCTTGTTTTTCCTTTTTAACCCTTTCGGGACTACTGGGATAATACGCCCCAGCAATTTTCAAACTGTCTTTTTTTCTTTATTTTCAATGCAATCGCCAGGGAGGTAGAACTCCCAAACGTCCAAAAACGGATAGCCTCAATATTGGAGACCACTTGCCAGTAGAGCAAGAGAAGCGTTGTCCGCTGTTCTTCACTTGGCATAGAAAAGCGAACAAAGATGATATGCTCAGGTTGTAACAACGCCTTATGTTACAAGTGTTTTGGGCCATTCCACAAATAAATACCTAATTTCATTTCTAAAATGTTAAAAATAAATGTAAACTTTTATCTAAATCTTATAATATTTATATTTTAGTTATCTTTTTAATTTCGAATCGCCTTTTGAGAACACTGATTGGGATTTTATGTCCCATGAAAATATTTGTTGGGATTATATGTCCCAGGATAAAAGGACAAATTTAAAATGTTTAAGTATGGAGAACATAATACTTTTATCATACCTTTTAAAATATGAAAAAAATTTTACCATACATAATTTGGTTTTCAAAATAAAACTCCGTCCCGAAAGGGTTAAAATAGTTAAGTTTGCAAGCATTAATTGCCAGAGTATATTTCTCAGTTGTGGACCATTTCAAAACAAGAAAAGATATGAAAATCCATAAAATCTTTTTTCTTGACGTTACCGTTTCCTTTTGTTCTTTTTTTTTATCAAACAGGTTGCATTACCCTTCATACACACTAAAACTTTAAAACTGATTGCCATTTAATGTTTGCTTTTATTAAAATTTGACAATATGACATGACAACACTTAAAAAAGAGTTTTGGTTTCAAGAAAGATTAAACTCTAATGAATGAAAAGTATTGCTGAAAATAGTTTTTGTTAAATAGAAGAAACAAAATGATGGGTAAAACAAAAGTATTAAACTTAAATTAGATTTTTTAATTTTAATTTATAATTGTTTAAACAATCACAATCACACTCAATTGAAATTCTGCTATATTTTCTGCTATATTTTTTCACAAGAAGAAAAGACAAGCATACGAGTACATTGATTGAAACTTGTTAAAAAAAAAGAAATTAAAATTTCTCATTCTGTTCTCAGACTTGAATTAGTCGTCAATTTAAATTCCTTTTTTATTAACATTTTTCGTATGTTTAAGGGTTTTGAAACAAATCCTTGAAATCATGAAAAACTTTGTCTTAAATCTTAAAAAAAACAATCAAATTTCGACTTCGATGTACAGATTAAAAAATTCCCGCTCAAATTTTGTTGTTGTACTTTCTATCATATTTTCTTATATTTTGATATGAAATAATTTCACAGTTCTTCTAAGTTTTGGTTTAAGTTACACTTTCGTGTCTCTGTTATTAGGACTTCAATTGCCACTTCAGCAAACACTATCCTTAAGGGATGCTCCAATTGAAGGTGATCAATTGTCAGAGCGACACTTTTCCTCTATTAGTGTTGAAATAAACTATTAACGAATATTTCACTTTTTATTCTGGGAGCATATTTTAATTTAAATCCATAACTTGCATATGTAGGCACACCAACAACTTTAAAATGTGAATTTGGACAAAAATTATAAAGTCTTTAATATAAAGAGTTTCTCGTTGCGAATTCGGTTCACATTTTTTTTAATTTGTAAATATTCCAATGCTTTGTTTGTCAAACACAGTTTCGCCATCAAAACAGTGGAAACGTGTCTGTTTGCACAGATAAACAAAAGAATTCTTTAGGTTAAAGTTGGAAATTAAAATTTGATTCAATATTTTTTGGATAAACAGTTTCTACTTATTACTTTTATATAAAAAGTTCGTCTATTTTTAATAAAAACTTTAATACCGGCAAATAGTTCTTACAGCCATTTCAATTATGTTCTTTTATTTTTTCTTATCATTTCTATTTCTTTTGACATCTGCACAGTCCTATCGAGAAATGTTTAAGGAATTTTATATAATTATCTTGAGGCATCCTTAAATAAAACAAACAAAAAAAAAAAAAAAAAAACATCGTGAGTTGTTGCTTGCAACATGTGCGTTTTTAAGAGTTTTTGAAAGGACACGTTTGTGCATTAATCGTATCGTCATCAAACCAAATTTCAAAAGGCATCCAAAAACAGTCCACAGTGTAACTGTAGATGTTGTTCTAGTGAAATCTCTTTGTGTCATTTAAGTTAAAATAAAAAACACATAAAAAATGAAAGAAAAAACTCAGTGCAATTTTCTATTTTAAAGAAAAATACACAAAATTTTAAAAAAGAATAATTTTGGTTAAATTATTTTTTTTTTTAAGTTTTTTTTAGGTCGGCTATAGACTTTATTAAATATTTCTATTCCATTTTTTTAGTTCTTTATATGAGGACCTTCAAACTAAGCATTTGCTTGTAGAGAATGCATTTTGAGTGGGCGCAAATTCTGTACTTTGATGTAAATCCTCTTAAATTGAGTTCGACAATAGTTCGCAATTCAAATCGCTTTTGACTCTTTAAAAAGACGATGTGTGCAATTAAGCACAACCTTGATGTAGGTTAGGTTAGGTTGTGCAGGCCGTCGGCAAAAAGAAAGACCGACTCACTTGGGTCCCAAAGGTCCCATTGTGTTTCCTGGAAACAGGATGTGAAGAGATCAGATTGAGGTCCCTACGGCACCATCAAAAGATCCACATCCAAACCACCCTGAAGACCGGATAAACAAGTTTATCCTAGAAACATCGCAGACGGATAAGTCTGCAAGGCCATGCAGTCTCGGACTGCCAAAAGTAGCCGCTCTATTCCCAGAAAGAGCCGGGCAGTGGCAGAACAGATGCTCCAACGTTTCCTCCTCCTCCTCATCTTGACAACTTCTATAGTAGTCATGATGAGGAAGATTCAGTCTCCTAGCGTGAGCACCAATGACGCAGTGCCCTGTCAGCACGCCCACCAGTGTGCCCAGCTGCCCCCGAGGAAACCTCAGTAGATTTGCGGTTCTCCTATTATCGTACTGAGGCCACAATGTCCTCGAGACCCTGCAGGTAACCTCCTCAGACCATCTAGACTGTGCAGTTCTGAGGAGTTCCTTGATGTAAGATTGCTTTATTTTTAACTATCCAGGTGGGTTAATTGTCCTTATAGATATTTTCGTGTGGATTGAAAAGTTATTACGACTTTGTATATCCAAGTAAAAATGATAAAAATTTTCTCTGGCGCCGTATAACTAAATATCTGATACGCATGCGGCTTTTAATAATAAGAAGCGATATTTTTGCTTTATCTGGGCGCCCTAAGAGCTCACGAATATGTGGTAGTAAAATGTGATACTAATCTTTAGATGGTTTTTTTATTTCAGTACATGTAGTTGATAGCATATTATTTAATCTCATTTTAATAACGCTCATTTTAATTATGTTGTAACATTTTCGTTTTGAAACTCGATTTATTTAAAAAAATTTCCTCTGTTTTAGGTTCGTAGTTTTCCTTTTAAAAATTAAGTTAAATTAGCAAAGGTTCCTGAATAAGTTTTTTTGTTCATATATGTGTCATTTTTTACAATTTTGTATTGCCACATAAGCAAGACAATAAACAAGACGATAAACATTTCATAAACTAGTGAGAATGGAATCATATTGCCAACATAAATTCTGTTTTAAAAATTTATGTAAAACACAACACAATAAAAATTCTTCATTCTGAGTTATTCTCAAGTGTCGTTAATGGGGACGGGAATTTTTTAAATTTAACTGCTGCGTTAAATTGTCCGTTTTTTCTACAAATATAAATCTTGTTTAAAAATTATCGCGACATGTATTTTTTATAGAAATGTTGTATTTTGCATAATTTATATATTTAGTACGTATTCATGTACATCCTTATATAAAAATTGATATGTGCCAAAATAAGAAAAAGAACTTCTTTTATTTGTTTGTTTCTTTGCTGTTCTTAAATTTAATTCAGAATTAAATAAAATTAAGATTTCATGTAGAACACAAGTAAAAAAAGATTTGTTAAAATATACGAGCGAGTAAAAACATTTTTTTGTATCTTAATGGCCATTTTAAAAACAAATGTTTTTGTTGAAATTAAAGAGAAATTTTTTTATTCCTTACAATTTGTTAAATGATTTAAGATGCATAATATTGATTTTTAAATGCATAATATTGTTTCCATAATTGTTTTGCTATAATCTTAGATGAAAATATCCAAAATCTTTTATTAAATTATTATTTGAACTTTGAATATTATATAAATGAATAGAAATTATTTTGGCTTAAGTTCATTTATTTTTAATTTCTAAAAATCTGTTTTTTTAGAAAGAAATTTTATTTTTACAAATGTATGCGGACGTTTTCCAAAGAAAACAAGAAAAATTAGACGCTAGCAGAATGAAATGAATAATAATTTAATAAAAAATTAAATTATAAGCACGCAAGGCACAGCGAGCATTCATGCTTACTTAATAACAATCAAAATGATACTGGAACAGCATCTATAAGGTTGTGAGTAAACAAGTAAGAATGACTTAAAACAAATTTGCATTCGTGTTCAATCGATGATTGAAACAATGCAAAAACAAATGTACAAGACGAAATACAGAGAGAACAGTAAAGAAATACGTTGGTTTGTGTGTAAGTTTCGTCTAACCAAATTAATGTTGATATGAATATGAGTGTTCTCGTATTCTTATTTACAAAGTTAGTTGGTTAAATAGATGATGTTTATAAAAATACACAACTAAGGTAGATAAATGCGAAGAATGCTGATGAAGGTCGTAGCGGTCCAGAAAATGCAGAATTTCATTCTGCTAGCGTCTAATTTTTCTTGTTTTCTTTGGAAAACTTCCGCATACATTTGTAAAAATAAAATTTCTTTCTAAAAAACAGATTTTTAGAAATTAAAAATAAATGAACTTAAGCCAAAATAATTTCTATTCATTTTAATATCCAAAATCGTTAACATTTTGTGGCATCTTGTAGAAAAAATAAATCAAGATAGAAAAATGCTTAAGTGATTACAAAATGGCAAAAGATTTTAAATTTGAGTGAACTTTGGGAAACATATAATTCACAAAATTAATTTAATTAACCCTTTGATGCGTAGCGTATATTACAACGTACATCGATTTTCTCAACCCGTCACTGGTTGAAATTTTAGTATAAATGGAATTAATGTGTAGTTACAGTTTCGTTGTGATGTTTTTTAAATTCTAAGGAGGCTCTAAAATTTCAAGACAACTTAAGCTCAGTTTTATATAGTTTGTCTAGTCATCATCGACGCAGCCCCTTATATGTGAAAGTTTATTTTCAAATTAAAAAACAAAAAATGGATTTTCTCGCTTATTTTTTTTTATGAATTTTTTAATGTTTCTTTTATTATATTAAGAATTTTAAACCACATAAAAAATAAACTAAAGTGAAAAATTTTTTAGATTGAAGCAGATTTTACATTAAAATGTACATCTTCAAAATCCACTTTAGAATAAAAATTTGTCCCCATAATTTCTTAAATATGATCTTTGAAGCCTCTGTCAGCTATAAAAACTATCTATACAAATTTTCAACGGCCGAAATTTATTCCCGTGTAAAAGCGTTAATTTTTTGGAAAACTATTTGCAGCTGCCATATGTTGACTATGACACTTTTGACTATGACTCCCTCTCATTTGATTCTAGAATGTTAAAATACTATAGGTTTTATTTTTTAATTCTAATTTTAGCTGCTTCGGATGCTGTTTCGTCATTGACTTTAATGGTAATATCCCTTGAACTTTATGAGGCCTACGCTTAAGAACTTAGTATACAATACACAGGCGATGCCAAAATTTATACACAAATCGAGGCTGGAAATTAAACATCAACTACATTTCTTCAGAATATGTCATTTCGATATCACAGGCGTAAATCAAATGCCAATAGTTGAAAAAGCCAAATTATAATAAGTTTTATGTCAGACTATATATTTTAGTAATTGCAAGGTCGTAAGTATTTTTAATCATTTGAAAGTACTTTTGAAGCGAAAATTTAAAATTTTAACTTCAAAAGGCTAAAATTTAAACTAATGAAAACGTTTTGTCAATTAGAATTTTAGTTGTTGGAAAAAAGAATTGGAAAACTGTGTCGGTTAATTTGTATGTTAAAAAAATCCAGTTCTACTATGATTATTCTCAAATTAAAAAAAAAATATTACTGGCTGATGAAATGCCGTAGGAAGAGAAAAGGGTTCTTACATCAAGAGTGTTATTATGATTAAATGTAAAGTTATATATTTAATTATTATTCCCTTACATTTTATGCATATAAATTAAGAGCTTAGCATTTTAGTTGGCAATGATAGTAATTAAGAAGATTTTTTGTCCACCGAAGAAAGAATTAGATGCCAAAATTAACTTAAGAATTTCTGTCAAAATTTAACTTAATTGATATCTTTTGAAATTTAACTGTTATACCAATTTTAGATTATATAAAACTAATTGCTGCCTGTGATGTTGGTGGAAAGACTACTGCCACGGCAACAGCAAATTGATGAAAATGAACGAGCAACACAATAGAAAATCATTGTCCAAATTCGCATTGTACTCATGCAGCCCCTGTTAAATCTTTGAATCATTGCAGTTCTGAGTTAAGGACAAATAAGTCTCTACATCTTGTCTCTCATTAAAGTAAACGCACAAAATGCACTGCACAAGATCAAAACGAAGACATCATAGTTTTAATCAAAAATAACATTATCTACATTAGAATTTTAACAATGAACAACATGTTCACCTGGTGTAAATTCATCAGTAACAACAAACGTCAGATATAATGAATAGCGTAACTGAAGTACTTTGAAATGCTTTTAAGTAATCTAACATTTAAAGTTTAGATTATTTTATGAATAAATTTTTTATACAAAAATAAAAAAACTTAAGTATCAAGTAAAATATAAGTAAAATCTGAAAAATGTAAGAGGCATAAGCAAAGTCTTTAATCGAATTGAATATTTTTCTTTAACACATTTTTAACAGCCAAATAAATGTAAACATATATGTACACACACTAACACACACTTTAAACTGCTTTTCCAGTTTTCGAATTGGTTGTCTGTGCCTTTTTGCCATTTCCTCTATCTACAGATTACTTAAAATATTAAGAAGAATTAAATACATTTATTCAAGTGGAAATAAAAGGTGCGCTTGAATATTCAACAATTATCCCTTGATATGATTATTGCCTTCATCGTTCCTTCTGTAACTTATCTAGGATTTTTGGAATAAAAACCATGTTTCACATCTGCTTTTCACACATAAAATTTTATTTATGAGGGGGACAACATGGTTTATAAAAACATCATGAGTTGGAAATTTTTAGAAGTAAAACCCTAATTTATTATCAATTTCATTACCATGCTAATTGTCATCATCATTTTCCTTCTACAATTATCACCATCATCTTTATGCGTTTCTACAGCTTCCTTAAGAAGCAACCCAACTCTTTTTTAGAGTTGGGTTGCATGAAAGTTCAACTCAGTAGATTTGAGTTGTAAGCCGTAAAAAGGGTATAAGATTTTTTTAAAACTTTTCGCTGACTGATAGTAATGGATCTGAGACAATTATAGTGTAATACTAAAGGTATTACTTAAAAACCTCCTATAGCTTGCGTTTAGCAAAAATAATATATAATATAAATTTTCTTCAGGTAAACAAAAATAAAATAACTTTTGAATACCGAAAAAATACCAATTATTATTTATATTATGATTGAACCCATTGTGCAATTTTTTCTTGTTTATTTTTCGTATAAATGTTTTTTTAGATGTAACCTCGAAAAGAATTTGGCGAGTGAAAAGCGTGTCTTTAAAATGCTTTTCGTTTTACTTCTGGAATTTTTTATATGCTGGACACCGTTGTGGTCATCAATACAGTGGCCATGTTTATTGGTCCTGCCATCTACGAACGTGTAATTTATACAACAATAAGTTTCTTTCAATTACTGGCCTACTCGCTGTAATTCAAACACCTACTGCTTCATGAAAGCCAATTTTCGTCGAGATTTTGTCGAAACCTTTAAAGGGACGAAGGAGATTTCATCCTGGATTAAACGATTAATTAACACTTGGATAGTATATCTATAAAAAAGCAGCCTTATTACTTGGTATTTAATTTTGTTTTTGTTTTAAGAAGTCCAACTTCACAAAAAATGTAAAATAATTAAAATACAAAACAAAAAGAAAAGTTGTAAATTTAACAAATGAAAATAATACAGTTAATAAAATATTGAATATTAAAATACAAAAGTATAAATAGTTAGTAAAATTTAATATATTATTCCGTTTTAAAAAGAAATAAAATTAAATCTCTGAAAATATTATTACCTTAATGCAATGCAACATTAATATCTTCTTTTTTTTAATTAAATTTAAATTTGCGATTTAATAAAAATATTTAATTAAAACAGGCTTTAAATCCTCATTGTACATTTGTCTGTAGTTAAATATAAATTGGTAAAACAAAAAAATATTTCACAGGTACAACAAATAAATCAATACAATTGTTGGCAAAAAAAGTGTAAAACATAAATTAAAAGTAAATAAAAATCATACTATTATTTAAAGATAAAAAAACAAGTTAATTCGCTTAATTCTTTAATTGAAACTCACACTTAAACAAATTAATTCACTATAAAACATTTTTATGTCGTCTCAAATCACGTGTTCTGTGTCCATACAGAAACCCCTTTTTAAAAAATTTGTTTAATTAGTGGAACCACTTGTTTAGCACTGTTGAGCCAAATCAAAAAAGAAAGAACAGCTCACTTTTAATGACAAGGTGCCGTGATTTCAACATTAGCAAACTTCCAATTTAATTACCAATTTCCATCAGTGTTTTCTATTTGATAGATTGAAAACTTCGTTGTAAATTGTTTTAATTTAATCTCCTTTTTTTTAAAAAAAAAGTAAATGAAAAACTAAAGGTAAGTGTAAAGTAAAAATTTTGATTTCTAATACCATATTTTTATGAAGAACAATTCGTTTATTTTACCTTAGTCCAAATCAGATTATTATTATTATTATTGGCTGAAAAAGAAGAAGCTAGCTCTTTAGGCAACAACTGCTTTTTAGTTATTTTATGCCGTTCCGTTCTAGATTTTTTAGGAAAGGGATAGACGAGATTTGCGATAGGTGGTGAAAGGAGAAATATGGTGAAGAAAATGCTTCATTTTAAATTTAATACTTCCAGCTTAGATTGTTGATTAGCCGGTTGGTTATGAAGCAAATAGCCATTTTAATAGATATTTTACGTCACCGACGAGTTTGCTTAAGAAGTATCGATGAAGGAAACAGCGTGCTAAAGAGTAATAGCCTGCTTATAGAACGCGTCTAGAGCGAAACGAAACCGGATGGCATATAGACGAATACGTAATAATTAGCGTCCATGTAACACATTCCGAGTTTTTCCTTTAACTTACGTTGTGTTTCATATAAATAAATGTTGTGTCAAATCCTAGTATTGTCAATGTATTAATTAATGTTTTTTATTTACTTTTTTTCTTATAAATATTTTGTTTTTGCCTTACATTATGGTAACCCTGCTTTGGCGCTTAAAAAGAAACAGCTGAGTTAAATAAACAAAAAAAAAATTATCAAACAGTGAAGTAAAAATTTTTATCTGCAAAAACAAAATTTGTGAAAATAAAAAAGTTTAAACAATAGTTATAAAAATAAACAATAATTTAAATGTATGTATAATACTAATAAATGTTTTTATAAGTAAAAGTGTTATGTGCCCAACAATATTAAGTCCTGACGAATGATTTTTTTCTTCGATCATTTTCGACATTTCTGACACTACAATGCGCGATAAATGAACCATTTGTTATTCTTTTTACAAAAACAAAATGACATTCGCGTTTTACAAACCTAAACATGGAAAACGGTAACGTTTTTGTGCGTCTAATCGGCATATTGTGTTCAGTAAACTGGCTGTAAATTCTAAATATGTATGTATACATACAGGGGTTGAACCCTGGCCAACCAGATTTGTAGTCTACGTGCTTACTATCATGAAAAAAGCAGCCTCTAATTCAAATTCGATCAAATGTGCACTCGATGAAGAAAATTAAAAACAAGAACTATATTGAGATATTCGTTTTAAAATATTGACAATTTTCAGATATCGGAAGTAATTTTCGCGTTTTTAATCTTGCAATCGTAACTTAAATGTGGATCGTGATCGTTATTATTATACCGCAATGTCTTTTCCGCCTCTCAGCCTGTTTGTCCGTCTTTCATAAGCGTCTATCGCATAAGCGATATATTCACAGAAGTTGTAATATTATGCTCGCAAATACTAAAATGAAGCTTAAAGTTAGAGAAGTTACCTATTGAATTAAAACTAAAACGATGTTCCCATAGGAAATTTGATGTATATTGTCTTCTGAACCGACAATAATCGAAACCAGAATATAATCAATGGCTCATATATAAAGCGTAAAACTTATATACGAGAGTCTGATTTTATAAATGCTTATCAACGAAATATGTTTTTAAGTAGAAGTAAAGGGAATTTTGTTTTCTCTTTATAAAAATTCCGAAAAGATAAATATCTGTTTTTAAAATTTGCAAAGTTAAAGTACTCGTATTGAATCTGCAGTGATTTTTGCTTCTATGATAAGTTTCGTAGTTATATGCATTTTGCATTTTATATGACAACTTCACGGATTTTATTTATTTATTTATATAATCTAGCACAACAAGATAAATATCTTATGAAATAAGCGCTAGTTAAATATATCATAACAAATTTAACAAAAAGAGATGTAAAATATAGAAATAACTTATTAAGAAAGAAACAAAAATAAAAATAAAAAAAAAATAATAAAAAGTAAAGATAAATAATAAAATAATAATAAAATATAGTCATAAAACATTTACATATGAAAATACGTTTTACAAGCAGTTTACTATTCTTAAATTATTTTGTGGTTATTACGTATGTAAAAAGACACATTAGGAAAAATATTTAAATAAAATTTGAATATAGTTTGGCAAGGAACTTGTCGTAGAAATAACAAATTGTCTTTGAGATAAAAGACTCTGATATCGTTTTTGAATGATCTTTTTACCACGGTTGGATCTAGCAAATTGAATTTTATTAAACAAATATATTGGCTGCTTGGATATGAGTACTTTGTGTAAAAATAGCAAGCACTTTACTTTTAAAACATTGTCAAATTTAATGTTAAATGTCTGTTATGAGAAAATCGAAATATGGTCCATTCGTCTTTTCATGAAAACATATCTAGCAATATTGTTGTAAGCAATGTTAATTTTCCGTTTATCCTCACTGTCACAACTTGCAAAGATTTCACAGCCGTATAAAAGAATGGGAATAATATATGCCTTTGCGAGCTCCATTCGTACTGCGAATGGTGTTGAAGTTATGACAGCCCACAAATTGCGAAGCATACTGTAAACTCTTCCCACAGTGACATTGATGTGGTTGGAACATGTAAGCCTAGAATTAAAAATAACTCCGAGATTAGAAGCTGACTTAAAATAATCAATTCTATTCCCATTTATATAAATTTCAGGTGCGATAAGTGTTCTATTTACCTTTTTAATTAAAATACATTTGGATTTCGAGGGATTTACACAAAGCCCATTGGCCTTAGCCCAACTGTTAACATTGTTTAGCTCATTATTAATGATGTGTGTACATCTATTTATGCGATCAATGTTTGTGCTAACATAAATCTGGACATCGTCCGCATGCATATAAATTATGCAAGTGTTTGAAACATCAGGTAAGTCATTTATAAACATACAAAACAGAATAGGTCCAAGAATCGAACCCTGTGGAACTCCCTTTGTAACATCCAAAGGATATATTAATCTTGCATTGAGATCTATTAATAAAATACGACCGTAAAAGATTACAAGCTGAACTAGAGAACTGAAATAGTTTTTGAAGCTTTTTCAGTAAAATTCCATGGTCCACCGTATCAAATGCTTTGCTGTGATCTAAGAGCACTAGAAAACTCACCCTATTGCTATCAAGTCCTGATCTTAGATCTTCAACTACTTCGACTAATGCTGTAGTACAGCTTCTTGCTTCTACAAAACCTGACTATCAATCAGATAAAAAATTGTTTATTTCCAAGTGCTTATTAATTTGTTTAGCTATGAGTTTCTCCATCACTTTGGATAAAAAAGAGATAATAGCTATCGGTCGAAATTCATTAATAGACTTGGGAATTGGGATGATTTTTGATTGTTTCCATCCATCAGGAAAAATAGACTTTGTTAAAATAGTATTAAACAAATGGGTATAATAGGGCAAAAGCTTGGGAGTTAAAAATTTCAGAAACCTAGGATCTAAGCCGTCAGAACCAGTGGCATTTGATTTGATTGATGATAAACACTCCAACACTTCAATTTGCTCTACGCAGGAAAAACTGAAAAGATTTTGAACTGGAACGTAGCACAGGTCATCATACAATTTACCATTTGGTAACGGAGTATCAATATTCACGAATTGATTACTCAATAGGTTAACATCAACGTCTATATTACTTGATTCGTGTCGTTACTTACCGATACCAATTTAACGGATTTCTTTCCATTTAGATCTGGTGTCAATAGCGGCCGAAAATTTTTGTTGGTAAAATTGAGTTTTTGCAAGTTTGCAAGTAATACTTCTTACAACTTCCCTACGAATATATTTATGAAAAATTTTCATATCCTCTGTTCTGAATCGTTTCCAACGATAGTAAGCGGCCTCACGCTTTTCTATTAACTTTTTTATTTCACGGGTAAACCATGGTGGTTGTTTGGCGTTAATTGTTATAGTTTTGAATAAAAGTTAATTGGGCATCAACACTATTCAAAGAATAAATTTGCTCCCAACAGATGTTCTCAAAATAACTATTTAACATTGTAAAGTCCATGTTGTGAAAATCTCGATAAGATATACGTTTTTCTCTGAGAGCCATGGATATATCGTAAGTTATGAAAAGAATATCATGGGTCGAGAAAGCTGATGCTGAAATTTGGTCGTTTATACAAACTTTACACTGATAGTTGACAAAAATGAGATCAATTAAACTACTGGATGTTGTGTGAAAGTTTGTTGGAATAGATTTGTTCACAGGCGAAAGATTTTGGGAGTGCATTTGATCTATTATCAAGGTGTCAACTAAAAGATTATTATTGAAATCTCCAGCAATAATTACATCGTCATAAAGCACGGAGATATCCTCAAGAATAGTAATAAAAGGATAAATACTATTGTTAGCATTTGGCCTATAGACACTTCCTAATAAAAGTTTTTTCTTTTCAACTGTTAATATCTCAAGAAAAAGGTATTCAATTTCACTCCCAATTATTGTTAAAAGTTTTAGTTTGCAATGAATGTCCTTTCGTACATATATTGCAACTCCACCGCCCTTGGCTTTTGTTTCTACATTGTTCACTAAAATTTTTCTATCAGCTCGGAACAATCTAAATCCTTGTACATTAAATACTGAGTCTGAGATATCAAGTGAAAACCAGGTTTCAGAAACACATATGATATCGATGCCAGATGATACAAAAACATACCTTAACTCGTCAATTTTTTATTTAAACTTTGAGCATTAAGATGTACAATTTTTAACCCATTTTGTTGTTTCGAAAGAATTCCAATCATGGAATAAACACAGTCTCTGGAATGTGAGCCGCTTAAGCTTTACATTTATAATAAATGGATTGGCAATGCAGCAAACAAAAAATAATAATTCTAAACCAACCTAAAGTCACATTAATTATTATTAGCATCATGAATGTTTCCGTGCATTTCAGTTTCATCAGACAACGATGATGAAAGTATGGCTCCAATTGATGCAAATGACGAATTTTTTTTTTAGCAATTTAAGCTGTTTACGAAGTATTAACAAATATCCCTTTTATTCAGTGTTTCTACATTTTATAACATTTTCTACCTTAATTACCACAGTTTTTCAATTATCTCTAGCTAAAGTTTTGATTAAAATAAAATATTTCTGCCTTGAGCTTTTCCAATGTAGTTGCTCTTTTTAGAAAAGCCTTTAGAAATGACAATTTTCATTTGTATCGTTGGCGGTTAATGGTTTAAATACAACAGTAAACTGTAAAAACGAGCATTAATTTTATCCGATGATCTCGCCTTAAGCAAAGTATAAACGATAAAAATGTTTAAAATGAAAAAGAAAAAATTAAACAAAAATTAAGATGTTAAGAAAGGCAGTATGTGGCGAATGTTTAGTCTGTGGTGTTCTTATGTGTTGAAAATTGCCTGTATCCTTATTATCTCTGCTTGACTGACAACAGAATACACAAAACAAAGGAACTCGCATAAGCAAATAAAAGAGGGCGTATTAGAGTGAGGATGATTGTTTTGTCAAGATGCAACCTTTCTTGTTTTTAAAGACACTCGTATCATTAATAAACATGAGTTTCGTTTAAACAATAATATTTATTTGACGACAATTATAGACGTAGAGCTAAATTTTTTAACTAAAATTAGGTAGAGCTAAATTTTGACAAACGAACTGCGTACAATAATTTTTATGTGTTAAACGGAAGTTTTTTAGGTTGCATGCTATAAAAAATAATTTTTGTGAGGACTTTTATTGTTATTTCGCAGATTGAGAAAGTTTTTCGAAAGTAATATTCTTAAAACGAAACAAGAGATATCTTAAACAGATTAAATTAAGCCATGACCAGAAAATACTTTCATGTTGTAAACAACAACAAAAACTATCGAAAAAATAGCAATTTTCGTAATAACTTCTTGATTTTGTTAAAAGAGCGACAGGCCAGATACAGTGTCATGATTATAAAAAGATGCAAAAAGGTCATAATGTCCGTGGACATTGTATGTATGGAAATAGTGTTACTTATGAAAGTGTCATAACGTCCGCTATTAAAACAACAACGATTGTCCGCATAGTCGGTCTTCCGCCGGGCACAATGTGTTTATCCTCTCTAGTATAGCCAATACCGGCATTGCTTACAAAAGATTTTCTGCCAGTCAGTTTATAAAAAACTTTGCATCTTTCTAACATAGAATGCCATAGAATATACCCATAATATCCATTGCGTCATGACTCTACGTTGAGTGACATTATGTCACTTTCTGGATATTACGTCCTTGGATATTATGACGGCACCATTTTAGATTGGAATGAAAGAAAATGTTAATTTGATTTACTTTCTGTCTCATTCCTAAATTTAGTATCAACATTTAAGGCAAAGCGTTGTTTTTTTTTATAAAAGTTATTAAGTTATTAGAATTTATATCTAATTAGAACTGGATTTTTTATTTCTTTTATGTTTTATTCATCATGTTTTAGATTAAATGCAATATTTTTTAATTAAAATAAATTAAAATTTTGTAATTTTTATTAAATTTGTATTTGAACTGTGAATTTTATATTCTATTATTATATATTAATTAAATTATTTTTTTTATTCTTTTTGTTATTAATTTTAAATGCATGAGGGCTTATGATTTATTGTTTATCTAAAAAAAGTGTTAACACATACAAAAGTGCAACTAAAATTAGTTATATATGAAATCATGCACAATTTTTCACAACTTAAATTGTGAAATTGTGTTACTTATTTTTGTATCTTTGTCATTTCGTTTCGTTTCGTTTCATTTCAATTTCAATTCTAATTTAAATTATTTAATTTTTACTTAAAATATAGAAATTTTAGTCGCACCGTAAATCCAACGTAAGTTTACAATTGGTTTTACTAAGAAAAACAATATTGACAAAACCAAATATTTAATTTTGACTGCAATGATACAAATTACAAAGGAAATTCTAATGAAATTTGATTTCCGTTTAAAATAAACCGTTTCTGGTTTTAGTAAAATATGGTTTATAAATCATCTGCATATCCTGTTTAATTATTTCATTTTTTTTATAAGAACTCAAATGTTTGTCATTTCAATTATTTGTCCAATTCAACTTCTCTGGGCATATCTTGGAACTTTTAGCAGCCTTTTCCTAAAACATATTCCAAATTAAATATTTTTACAAATGGCCATGACACCAACTTAATGGATTTAAATTTAAAACAATTTCATTTAACTACTAGAGCATTAAGATGTGAAAGATACCATCAGCGTAGTTGTAATTTAAGTCTGTCTAGTCTATCAATCAAAAGAATTACTTGTGTGTACTTTGAAATATATCATCATATATTCCGCCTTATTAACAATTTTATTTAATATGCCTCCTTATTTATTATTAATTTGTCACTTTCGACCATTTTTGCTATCCTTTTTAATCTCATCTCCTTTAATTTAACTACTTTTAGTGTAACTTTATTTTGTTGTTCTATTTGTTCTATTGTGGACACCGTAACATATGATGATGAAAATCTTATATATCCGTTATTATGGAAGTGACTAAATCTGACAGCTTCTATATTTTAATACAATTTTTAGTAGCTTTATCCTAAATACTAATGTCGTTTACTTTAGTCGTTGGATTTGCAAGCTTAAGGCTGCATAACTGTACAGTTTTTTTTTTTACTTTCTAATCAGGCAGCCAAAGTGATAAATTACTAACAATCAATCAAGAGAAACTATTTAATTTTAGGAATAGCTACTTCAACTAGATTTACTAGACAATATTTTTCTTTTATTTATAAAAAATATCAACAGATAATATTACAGACTAGTGAAGTTCTGTATGTCAGCGCAATTCACCAGAAATGAAAAACTTTTAATTTCTTTAAGTTGATGTGCTATTGGGCACTCATTTAACAATATATTCATTATAGTTTATAAAAAATAGGCAAATACGCACCCTGCTTTTCTTTTAGAAGGATAGCAAGCTGTTTTAATCATATTGGGATTTGCAACACGTGTATTTTGAAATAAAACAAATTAATAGCAGAAGCCATTAGCAGTGTTGCCAAAACGGCGGTTTTCCCGCTAGATCTGGTGGTTTTTTGCTATTAAAAGCGGGAAGTTTGAAAAAAAAACCGCTAAGTGGTTTTTTTAACGGGGAAAATTTTAAATGGCGGGTTTTTAGCGTTTTTTAAGTTACAACAAGTTTTGTTTGTTACAAAGTAAGCTCAACTATGTATTTGTAACCTTTTATATAAATATATAGATTTTCCATGTCTTCCTTGTTTTTTTTTAAACTGTCAAAACAATTAATCCAAAAGTAAATGACGAAATATATTTTAATTATGCCAAAAAACCTTTATCTAACTACTGGAAACTGTCATTTTAGATAACTAGAAAATCGGGACATTTTAGAAAAAACTGAAAAATTATCAGCAAATAACTCAATATTTGGAACAACTGAATTATAGCTCGGAAATAATCGAAACAATTTTAAATCTGCTTAATAATATACATAAATGCTATAAAATGGAATAATCTAATGGAAATATGTAGTATTTTTGTTACGAAGTTTTTGAATTTCAAATTTTCAAAGAGCTAGCCGAGTTAGCTCTCGTTGCAGAAGTGCAACGAGTTTTTAATATAGCTAAATTAAAGCTCAGAAATCGATTGCAAACCAATTTAAACCGTTAAGTATGTCAATTCCTCAGTTTTTTGTATTTGCCTCTTTATAATTACTTTGTTCCTTTAGATATGGTCTCTGTCGGCATAAAAAATATTTCTACGATCAAAAGGTTCTAAACTTAATCAGAACCTCTAATATTTATTTGAGTTCTCAAAACGAAACTTATATGTATAGATAATCAAAATCTTAACTAGACATGAACAACTATTATAAGTTAATTTTATGAATACGGCAGTTAGTTGTTATAATTTAATAACGGCAGTTAGTATTTAAAAACAGTATTAAACAAGTAAGAGTAATATTTTTGGCTATGCCGAATCTTATATACCCTTCACCATGTAAATTTAGCTTATTGAAGTAACTGCAATAAAAAAAAAAACAAATATTGGGGTTACAGGGAATTAAAAAAACATACAGGGAATTAAAAAACATACAGGGAAATTAAAACATACAGGGAATAAAAAAACATAAAAATGCCATCGGCTCTTAATGAGTTAAAGATATCTTCAAAAGCTTTAAAATTATACTCATATTGATATTTAAAAAAAATTTGAAATTTCAGAGCCCCGTCACTCGGAAAATATGGGTGAGCGCCAATTTTAGCACTTAATGTTTCTTTCTTACCTTTAATTCTCTGTCACTCTATTAATTTTTTTGATTGGAGTTAATTCATTGTTCCAAATGACATAAACAAAATTCGAGGTAGGCGTGGTGTTTTGCCTGCTGCAAAATATAGTTTTGGCAACACTAATGGCCCATTAGTATGTGGCTGGTTATAAATTTGAAGTTAATTTCACAACAGGAGTTATTTAACAATAAAAGCATTACTGCTAACAACAGTGTATCCTATTTTAAATTATAATTCTTATAATTAATTAGAGATTTTATATTTGTATATTTCACACGACCTTGAATGATGTAAATTTTTCTTTTTATCTTTGGGCTCTAGGTCGCGGAAGCCGAAAGTTATGACCAAATATGTTGACGACTTATTCTGCATAATAAAAAATGAAGACTTGGAAGAAACCCTGAAAGCCCTAAATCCTTTTTACAAACAAATTAGATTCACCACTGAATTGGAAAAAGACGGAAAATGGAAATATTTAGATTTAATAATTATAAGACAAGGAAACACTTTATTTATGAATTAGTATCAAGAGCCAAATGTAGTATACAAAATACCTTGTAACGGTGACGGGTCCTACATATGTAAAAAAATATATGTTAGAACGACGGAGTCTAAACTGAAAACAAGGTTGGCATCACACAATTCCTATTATAAGACAAAAAAATGATGAAGCGAACAAAAAAAAGCGTTAGAAGCCCACTGTGCAATGAGCAAACACTTCATATTGACCTAGAGCCCAAAGATAAAAATAAAAATGATTTAAAGATAGTATCTTTCCACTCTTCCATTTCAGCCTGTTTTTAATATGATTATGCACATTAATACAAAAGTTACTTGTACGATCCTTCCCCTTACAGTTCCCTAAGTAAAAGAGTTTTCATTTTGTATAAGAGGTACCACGCCCACTATCGCAATTTACTCAGTATGTCGCTGGACTATTTATAGTACTATGCAAGCCTTTGGTACAAAAATTCAAGACGCTACATGCTATCAGTTCCCAGATACACGATGATAATTTACCACTTTACATTGGAGCTACCACGCCTACTCTTTCAATTCATACAACTTATTCTTTAGCTGTTCACATTAACAGTAGACTTACTTATACAAGATGCTGCCTACTTAATTTTCTATACGATAATAATTATTCAATTTTTATAAATAGAATATTTAGGAGTTAGTCAACTGAAATATACAACCTATAGAACAAAATAGAATGGCTTTTAAGAACTGCAATAAGTAATTTTATAAAAATCGATGAACCTTACTTTGTGGAATTTATGAATAGAGAGCATGTTTTGAAACTTACTGGGATATATGTGGGCTCGACATTTACAAAATTGTAAATAACTGCATTAATTTTTTTAAAGCTTACAATTTAATTATTAAAACGTTTTGATTTTAAACATAAATCTTATAAATGATATATTTTTTGATATTTTTGGTTAATAAAAATATGTTTTATTGTAATCAAAATGTGTTTTTTTAACTTGCCGGTTTTTGACGATTTCATAAAATTAAAGTACCGATAAAAAAGAGTTAAATTGCCGATTTCGTCTCAAAATTTTCTGGCGCCCCTGGCTGATGATCGCATTGATTGCATCCAGTTTAACAGTATTTCGTGATTTTACCCACTTTAAACTTAAACACACTTTTTTATTTTTAATGTTTTGTGTTATTTTAATTAAGTATTTGAGTTAAGCGGTTATTATGTTTAGTATATAAATTTGTTATTTTAAAGTTTTCTCTTCTCTGCTTATTTATCTGTTAAGCGACTTGTTGCTATCATTTGATTTTTTAACTTTATATTTTTTCGCTTATATCTGCATCGATTTATCTTGTAAATAATAAAATATATTTCCTGACTGAACTTCTGTGCATTTGTGAATTCTTTCTTTTTTGTTTCAGATGATTTTCTTTTTAGTAGAGAGTTCTTTTTTAAAAGTGTGTTTTTAGTTTTTTACACATTTGTTAGAGTGGCGCATTAATTTAGAACGATGATTGCACAAGAACACACCTGCATATTTTTTGATGTTTTAAATGCTGGACATAAGAATGTGCTCTTGAGTTAATGATGAGTGCGTGAATTTGTGAATTTACAAAGACTGCTGCTGATGTTTTAATGTAAGCACAACGTTTAATTGTGTTTTGTTGTAGTTTTGTGCTTACGAAAATATTAAGGTTTCAAAATTTGTCTTAAATACTATATAATTTATTTTGAAACTAAAGTTTTACTTTTTTTTCTCTTTTTAGTGAAGGGAACCGATGTGTTTTTAATTTTCTCATTAATGAAGCACTTTGCGTTTGTCAATCATTTTAGTCCTCCTAAGAAGAGCTTTACTGATTTTATCTGATATTTGTAATTTACTTTTTATAAATTTAATCTTAACTATTTGGACGTTAATATTTTGTAATATCCCAGCAAAAAATTAGACATTACCTTAAAAAGTATTTGCCACTTAATGACGTAGTGATTGCCATATTTTGTTACTCGCTCTCCTTTTAGTTCCAAAACAAGAAGTAGTAATTTAATTAGTTGTTTATGTTAAAAGAGAATAACTTAAAATACATACTATTGGTTCCCATTAATTCCTACAATAATTAATGTAATCGATTCCTAGTAATTAATTATAAGAGTCTCATGCCTTGTTAAAATCATTAAGTTCGCAATCTAGTTGGGAAGTACTTCTGCCGAAAATTCTTAATTCCACACTCGATTACCTTTACAAAAATGTTTTGCTGGGATGAGTCAATAATGTAAAAATTAGACATGATGATCACATTTTGTAAAAGTTGTAACGATAACCATAATCATTTTGGTGTCGACAGATGTCTACTTAATGGCATGTAATTTGCAGTTTAAAATAACACAGAAAATTATTTTATTAAATGTCTGTTGAAAGAAATAAAAAAATAGAAAAAAATATATTCAAATTTAAAATTTTATCAAATGATTGTTTGAGTTAATCATTTGATAATTTAACAGTTATTTTATGGTTATTTTATACATATGCCATCTGTATTTTAATAAGGCTGAGTTTTATTTTGTTAGATGTTAAAGTAGAGTACGTAGCTGTATCTTGTTGTCATCCTTAAAATAAGTTACATGAGGCATAAATTAAACAAACCCTTGATTATTTCCCCAATATTTTGAATTTAAAACAGTATTTGTATTAATCATCATATGACCTAAAAAACTTTATTAATACAATTGTCAAAGCATCGTTTTCTAAACTGTTCATTTATTTCAATTTATATCGAAATTTCCAAGAAGGAAATTACTAAGCAGATCGAGTTTGTTACGCAACAATATATTTTTTAATTAAATAATTATACAACCAAGGAAATGAATACAATCAATTATAGAAGCAACAAGAAGTGATTCAATATGCGTAACACGCTCTCAAAACACAACAAGTGTTAATGAAGCGTATGCGTGACGAAACGGAATATAAACTTGTATTTTTCACGTTGAAATAACTCGGTCCCACTTAAAGGGAATGGTTTTTCTCATCTTGTTAATTATTACTTAGGAGCAACATTGTTTACTTGTTTGCTTCTTTCGGTGTTAATGAAAAGAACTTTCAACCAAATTATAAACATTAACTGTGTGTTCATTCTCCTTATTCTGAATTAAAATTATTTTCCTAGAATTAAAAAAAAAACTTACGACAAATAAAAGCATGTATCAACATATCTACGAATACGGAAAAACTGCTAATTGCTTCTGATGTTTACTCCAGAAATATTTGAAGGGCAGTTGGCGCAAAAGTAATAGCTCGTGGGTTTTTAAAAATAAAAAAACATTAGCTCCAGAGAGTGAGATAAAACTTCCATTTTTCTAAGAAATTTAAGTCAAAACTTTAGCTCAAATCTGTTGCTAACTTTTGAAATTTTGTGTTTTAAAATTTAACTGAATAAACCAAATATGAAATAAGTTTTGAATAGTGTCGACACTTTTAAAAACTTTCTTTTTGCGAAATTTCTAACCCGGCTTAAAATTGAACAATAAATTAAAAGTTTTACAAAACAAAGAAATAAATATACAAATATTATTTTAAATCTACACTTTGGCGTATTTGCTTACAAATTATTTTAAAACCATTAGACTTTCTCCCCAAGTATAATCAAAGTAAAAATATGTTGCAAATAAAAGTTGAGAAAAAATATTTTATTTTGCAAATTTACCAACTTTTGTACAATTCTAATTATTTATGTGAATTTGCATATTTTAATAAGTTCTTTTGTGATATAAGATATTTGTAAATATTTCGAGTTCAAGGTTAATAAACTCAAGTCTGTTTTCGTTTTTTTACATTTACAAATCATGTTAAGGCATGCCTTCATATGTTTCTACAGGCATTAACTTAATGTCATTTTGTATCAAAGCTTATGTGTCAAATTTTGATTTTCCCTGTGGTATTTGTTAGCTTGCGTTCGAGCCTTTTCTGTCAAATTTTTCATCACTTTTACATTTGGGAAATTTTTTGTTGAATTAAGATAAATACATGTATGCATACTTTTACAGAGGTAGTTTTATCATCATCTTATTATTCTTAAAAATCTTAGTAGTCTTAAGGCAAGCCACAACGATTTGCTTTCTATTGGTTTATTCAAAGTATGTATTAAAATTATTTTAATTAAACTTTTTATAAAAAGCACGCACATGTCTTTCGAATTGGTTTCTCATAAATGGATTTCAATTTAAAATTGAGTTAAATATTAGACATCAAATGGAAGAATATAAAATTATAAATTTATTCGTTTGTTGTTATTTTTCTGTATTCTTTTAAAAATAAAAACATAACGTGTTGTGTATTATAAATTAAGTTTTTATTAGAAAATTATAGTTTAGCAAAAAAAATATTCCCACATATTTATTTTAATTTTACTCTATATAAATTATAAAACCAAATAAAACAAAAATAGTAAATAGCAGTCTTGAATTCCCTTCAACATTTATGTATTCATTACAACAAAATTAAAGGCATAAATATTTTTTTTTTTTTTGCTTTACCTACAGAAACTTCATTCACATAAGAATTGTATTGAAACACATACAAAAATATTAAAACTTGAACAAAAATTAGGCAGACATAATGTCCATTAACTTAAAATCATAACGTCCATGATATTTTTGTTATATTTTAGATGGCATGTACTAATAGTGTCCAAGATTTAATGTTGTTGTTATCCATAGACTTAATGTTGCGCTCTGAAAAAACGCCATAATGTCCGTGCACATTGTGTTGTTTTACGTATGGACATAGTGTCACTTATTAAAGCGACATAATGTCCGAAATTAAAACAACAACGGCTTCGCTTCCCAAAGATTTTCTGTATAAACGCATTTCAGCCTCCTCTATGATATAAGAAACACTAACTTGGCCTTTCAAAGAAATTCTGAAAGACAGTTTATAAAAATGTTGCATCTTTCTTACATAGAATACCATATACGAGAAATAACTCTGGAGGTTGTTGGAAATTATATTAATATCTGGTGGAATATTATGTCATGGGATGTTAAGACTTGCCACCTACATTTTATAGTATTATATGGTGAGCAAAGACGGTGATGGTTTAAGTGCGGACATTATGACACTTTTATAAGTGACAGTATCTCTATATTAAAAACTACACAATAACCATATTGACTCTATGACATGCCGCCCAAAAATTACTGACAAGCAAGCAACAATATTTTTTTTTTTAATTAATTAAGCCAAGTTTTTATTCTTTCTTACATTTCTGTAGTTGTTAGGTTTAGGTGATTGTCAGGCATTTTAGAAACCTGGTAATATCTGTAAAATAATTTGAAAAAAGGTGTAATATTTATCCTTGTTGCCACTTAATTTTTATTCAGTAGAATGATATTGATTATAATTAAAAATTCATAACTTAATAAAGTTGGCCCTTTAGCCACACAAAAAAACTTTTTCAACAAATGCCAAAAATAACACAACTTCTAATTTTCCCTTGTAGAAAATATGAGACCCTGCTTCTTCTACAGCTACTGAATTTTACAATTTCTTACATAAGGATTTTAAGCAAAATAAATTTAGGCAAATATGTTTTGGTAGTTTAAATGTAATAATTGTAATGATAATTTTAAAATTATATTTTTAAGGTCAATGGTTAGAATGTAAAGTAGTAAAATGAAAAATAAAACAATTTTGTTTTGGAAAAGTGAAAAGAAAAATTTTAGTATTTTTTACAAAGAATTTTTAAATAAATAAATTCTCTACTAAAGGGAAAATAAAAGCAAACAAACAACCTTGCCCCCACTTAATGATAAGCAAAAATTTTAGTTTTAAATGAAAATTCATAACTCAATTAAATATTAAGAATTAAACTTTAAGTGATGTTAAACGAAAATTATATAATAATTGTAAGTAATTAAATAATAAAAAGTCAGTCCGAATTCAGCGTATTAAAGCGTGTTGCAGTATTTTGGCGTCGGTAATGAAAATTAAGGAAAACTAATAAATTTTTTTTGTCGAAAAGAGAAAATAAGCAAAGTATACCTGTAATAAGTGTGGGGCAACTGTTTAAAATTCAGGCAGTACTATTTTGACGACTGGTACCCACCAAAGTATAGACATCAAAAGAACAGTGTATAAAAAGAAAATATTGATTGAATATTTGTTTTATGACTTGACGTTCAATTTCTTTGCTTAGAAATATTTTTTCTAAGAAAATCGTTTTTTTTTATAAAAAACGGAAATTAATACACCAGGTTTCTTTTCTTGTTCTTCTTTTTCGATTTACTGTTTTATTTTCGTTGAGATATTTTTATTTTTTTTTCTGAAGCATTTCTTTTATTGTTTTTATTTAAAACAAAAACTTTTTACATTTGAAGACAGTTGATAAAACACGAAAAAAGAGTATAACGGTAGAAGAGTGCAGTTATATATAAATTGCATCTGATTCGTACACAGCTTTAAAATACAACACGTCATGTATATAACTTTTGTCAAGCTTTTACAAAAATCACAGATAGATGTTGGCTGATTAAACTTTTTATGTTTGAAAGTTTTGATAGATTGTGCACATATTAAATTAAAAATTATACAAATAAAAAATCATAGCAAATGTTATACTCTTCTATAGATTCGTTGAAAAGTGACTAATTTATAAATTATATAGTGACCACAAAATTTCGAAAGAATGTTATTTTAAATGAAACAAAAACTACCAGATAAGCTAATAATTTATTGTTTTAGACGCTAATACTATCGACAATATTTCTGATGAAATTATCCAGTGATGTTATTCACTATTTAAAGAAAAGATTAAAGAAAAAATTCTTAACAAACAAATTTAATGGATTTTAATAAAAACAATTTGTCCATTATTGAGCAAATTACAAAAGTTAAATTTGGTAATTTTTATTAATATTTTTAAATTTATATCTTGTCGCTATTAATAGGCAGCCCAACATAACACGTATGTGTTGTATTTTTAGTAATTTTTTATTTTAAAAGCTAAAAAAATAATTTTAATAATTACAGTTATTCTTGTCTTGCGTCCTCTCTGGTGGGTTGAACCTGTCAAATATCATTGAAAATCATAGTCATTTGTTAATGACTGCGTGACAACAAGAAATTTGCCTTATAATTTACAATATAATCTTTGTTTCAAACAAAAACTACAAACCACTCCACTGTTATTATTTTTATTCTCTAGTCTTATTATTCTATAGAACATGTTATTTATGGCTACAAATTGTATGATACTTATGACGGCAACTGTTGTAATAATTCCACGAAATCTTTACTTAGTTTTAATAGAGAAATAAAACATACAGTTACAATAAAAAACAGCAAATTAATAAATATTTTAAAGCCGTTCTGCAAAATTTTAAATTCTCTCGCAAAGAAGGATTTCAACAGCTCGTGGGAACGTTTAATTTATTTTCTTATCTAATTTTAAAATTTATTAGCGAAACATTTCTTTCAGCTTTCCAATAAGGAAAAGTCTATTGGTTTCTTTTTGGGGTGTTTACGAATTGGCGTGAGTTGATTTTACTGTCTTTACTTTTGTTGAGACGGGTTGCATTAGTAAAATCCACTATCTTAGTTGTCTACTATTGGTTTAATAGTGAGGAAATTTATGCTTATCGAGTTGGAAAATTGAAATATGTGATGAGATATTTGGCTCTCTTCAGCCTTTCTTTCCTATTTCGATTGCATGAATTTTCTTAGACGATTTCTGGCTTAGATATATACAAAGCATGCAAAAATGAGTACAATAATTCAGAGAATTTATTAGTAGTGGCAATGTCAATGTATTTTCTGTTTTATTAAAATATTAACACTTCACAAGACAAACATAAACTTAATTCTGACTAAAAAGAGTTTATTTACCCACATTCTAACAATATTTCTGAACAACTATAAAAAATTATTCATAAAAATACGTAAAATAATTAAACCATAGATAGGAATTTTTCATTACCATTAAAATTTCATTGGCATTGTTTGAAATAACAGCAACAAAACAGTCATTGTAATGCTTACGATTTAAATTTAATTATAATTGTTTCTACTAATGGTAATGTAATTTTAATGAAATCGTTTGATTACTAATTACAATTAAATGAACATAATTGTTTTTATGAAACACAAATTTATGATCACAATTTTCTAAGTGTATCTTTATGCAAATTTTAAAAATCTAACAATTTTAAGAGAAATGGGTGTAAAACTTGATGTCTGAGATCTAAAATAACCTTACGCCTGAGCTAACAGATATTAATTCTAACACAAAAACAAAAATATTGTCCTATACTGTCTCACTTTTCCTTAAAGTGTTAAAACATACATGTCTCACCAAGGTTTTGTGATAAAAATTTTTTAAAATTATGCTCTTCTATACTTTAAAGTCTTTATTCAGTGCATAAAGAGAAGTAGTGACGTTTACTAATGGGAATTCTTTTAAACCATTTCATCATTAGTCAATGATAATGACTGTGGTTGTTAACTAATTGTCAATGAAACATCATCATTAATAAGCATTATTGGTAAAGTAAAAATGTGAAAGCGAAAATAATGCTAATGCTAAAAAAATCATTAGCATTGAATGATAAACAACAATTTTCAATTAATTAGTCTATCAAATTAATTACTTCCATGCACTGATAGAAAAAATCATCGTTGGTTTGATGAAACATTTATGAAATATACACTTGATGCTTAAGAACAATATTCACAATAAGGATTTATTTTTCAAAGGATCTTCGTTTTACAAATAAAAATTTAATTAAACACAAGAGGAAATCTTATTTAAAGCTTAAAATATAATATTTTTTATATATTTTTTCTCAGGTAATTAAAATAAATAATAAAGGTTTAGATAAGATAAAAGAGTTTTCACAAAGAACCCTTTTTTTATTTTTCTTATAAAAAGGGATTTTCTTGTTGACATTACAAAAGGAAGGTCATAAGGAAAGAACCACAAATTGTGTAAAAAAGTAAAAAATGTTTGCTGAGAAAATTAAAAGGGATGCAGATTTAAGTTGTTCCTAAATAATGATAAGATTGGCAAAAGGGAAATTAATGATTGCGTTTATTAACAAATACGATTTAGTTTTATTAAATGCATAGGGATCGTCGTTTGCCTTTAAGTATATTGTTAATGAAGTCTTTACTTAAAAAGCAGACATCAAATAACCTCCTGGTTTATTTTTATTTTAAATTACTTAATCCTAAAATATGTGAAAGTAAATTGCTCTCAAGCTTAAATAAAATACAATTAATTTTAAGCATCAATGGTCGTAAACTTGAAATTATATCGATAAAAGTGCTGGGTTGAGATATTCATTGTCAGTTTTAATTTTTTTCGAACAAGATCTTAAATTTACGAAAATACATTTGTATCAATTTAATTCCATTTTAATCTTGTTAAAGAAAATCTATTATATTTCTCTCTTTTGTTCTTGTATGAAAAATCTGTGGCAAAATCTAAAATACTTAAATTTAATCACTATTGTTAGTTTTACTCAGTATTAATGTTTGAATAAAATTTCTTACTTCAAGAATTATTTCGTATAAAAAAATTCTTATTTATTCAAAATTTATATTTTACTGAAAATTAGTTTTAATTTAAAAACTTTGTAGATTTTTTTAAAAAAAATTAATTTCATTTAGTATATTAAATTTGCTGCAAAGCATTAATACATTCAAGCAGTTTGAGACATTAATATTTATTTTATCTCATTAATCAATGACTGAGGTTAACAAAATTCCACACAAATAAATTAAATTATCCAACGTCTGTCCTTCGTGCTTTCTTTTCTTAAAAAAAGAAACAAAATAAATTTAATACAAATGTCTCTAAAATGAAATTCTTATTGATGTCAATTAACACTTGAGTCACAAAGTTAAAAATTCAGATATAAAATTTATATTGCGTGTTAAAGATTTAAACTTTATGAAATAATGAAATTGAATCAGGAACTGAATACATTTTATACGTTGCGAAATTAATTAGTTTTTATCATAAATTTAAATAAAACCTTTTACATTTACCTTTTGGATTTATTTTACCCGGTAGTGCCATCCGTACAGATCAGGTTTTTTTTGCTGTTACTACAAAAGCAATATTGGCGAAATTTACTCAGTTGGAAAGAGTCAGTTTTAAAAGAAAGAGATATTCTCTTCATGAATAAAATCCGGTCTAGATGTAAATGGCAGGTTGTTACACAAATGGCTATTATTGATCCAGGTTCATAAAATCATGAGAATATTGTAACAATTTGATGGTCAAAATTGCCATTTAAAACCAACAGCTTTTTAATTTAAATAAACTTAATTGAAGTCTGGTATCTTCCTACAAATCAAAGAGTTATTTGCAATTTCTAGACAAAATGCCCAGCAACAAATTTTAGAAAAGATAATCGGGAATGGAATTAATATTTTTTTAATTTTTTTTTTTTTTGGCGCAAGGACTTCCCAACTTGATTTTTACAAGACTTTTATAATCAGTTACTTAGAATTGATTACATTGATTAATGCAGGAAAAACTGATGATCATTAGTACATATGATAAGGTATTGTCTTTTAACTTAAAGAAATAGTTCAACTACTACTTTTTTTTAATGTGTTTTGAAAGTCTACTTTTCTTTTTTTTTTTTGCTGCAATTTGTCTCGTTTCTTCTTTAAAATCGCGTTTGCTTCTTTATTGTAAAATTTTTATTGCAGCAATTTTTATAGATGTATGTATGTGTGTACATGTGGGCACTTAATTAAAAATGCTAACAAAAAGCATGAATTGCAGCGACAAAAGTTGCATAATGTAAAAGTGGACTTAGCGAGTAACAAATTATGGCAACCACAAAAGAAAGTCATTTTGTGGCAAGTGCTTTTTAAGGTTATGTCTAATTTTTTGTTGGGTAAAAAACGCTGTTTCTTTTTTGAATAAAATAGAATTGCACTCACACAAGTATCAAGTAAATTAATTATCTACAAATAATCTTCCAGAAAAATAATTTTTATTAGAAAAAATAAAAAAGTAATAAAATCTAATCGGAACTTCCCTCTTCCTTATTTATTTCAATTTTGTTTTTATGTCTTCTAATTAGTTTATCTTTAAATGACTTAAAGTTTTATATGTTTGAAAATACTTTGTTTTTAATACAGCTTGTAAGAAATGCCAACGATTGCTTCTTTATCTCTTAATACAAAATTAATTTCGAGCATTTAGAAACGAATAAAAATTTATGTTAAAAAACAATATTTTCTGTCGAAAATAAGTTTTAAGAAGGATAAAAGAAATATTAAGAAACAAAAGCCTTAAATAAATCTTGGGTGGTCATAATACAAATAAAATTGAATTAAATTCTGAGGAGGAAGCTATCAAAATGTGAAAACGGTTGGTTTTATGTGTTTTCAACTTTTTCTTTCTGTTTTTTTTGTTCCAAAATTTACGTTCTTTAAGTTTTATTTTTTTATTTAAAAGTAATAGCAATAATTTTGAAATATTTTTTAAGTAGATTTTATGACAAAACTTTTATCAATAATTTAAATAACAACTGGCTTGATTTTTGTCTCTAAATGATTATAATTAAATTCAACTCGTGCAAAACTTTAAATTAAATTTAACATGTTGTAGAACTAAAAACTAAATGAAATAAAAACCAAAGTATTGCAGGAAATTTTATTTGTGTCGAATAATTAAACCACATGTCTATTGTAAATCCTATGATTCTTTTATTTTTTATTTGATGTTACAACTCGTTAGCAATATATTTCTACATTGCTAGAGAATATTCTTTTTAATATAAAATAATGAAACTTATACTTATTTCTAAACTTAAAATAAAATCAATAGATGTAAATTTTATATATGACAAAAATACAAAAAAATTCACTCAAAAGGGAAAACTTAATGCTCTTAATTAAAAATACATGTTCTTTTATTCTTTAGAAAATCTATGTATATATTTGTTAAGGAGAAATATTTAATTATTGTAAGACATTAAATAGAAAATTCCTTTTATAATTGGAATTGAAAAACTTTAAATGATTTTAGCATGTAGAAATATGTGTTCAGTTTTTACCTGTGTTTAAGTCATCGGATGCCATAAATTTTATTTCTACATTTTTTCATATGTTTAATGAATGTCGTAGGAGGAACAATCTTATGGATCAAAGGGTATTCCTATTCTTTTGGTTATCTTTGTTTGAATTTTATTATTTTTTTGTCGTTTTTAGATGTTTAACAATAGCAGCATCATGTTTACAATTTACAATGGGGTTTTTATTAAACAATAAAAATTAATTTTAAGTGTGAACTGTTTTCTTTTCTTATTACTCCCTGAAAGCTCCCTTAAGGGCCAACAAATCAACATCCGAAGAGCCTCCAGCTTTCTCGACGCAGAGAAGCATTTCCTCACTAAAGAGTTCTCTAAGCATTATGCAACCTCTAAAAATTGGACAGACATTTCCACCTTGTAGACATCCACTCGCGAAAAATCAGTTGAGCTATAGATTGATCTACATGATGTCCATTAGTCACACATGGTATGTATGGTCTATAATTTGGATATATATTTGCCTGTAATTTCGAACGTATGACGAGAACTTAAACGTTGCTCCGCCATAAACAGTACGACTGGCTTTTGTCGCGTCACAAATAAAATCAAATAGTGTCTTTTGTGTCTTGAAACAATTGAGTTAAAAAATTATTTTGACTGAGTTAGTCATTTTGTCTCAAAGTCATGAGATCTCTCCTCATCATAATCGGACTCGCGGTACTTAAGATCGGAACAACCGACAGCCCAAAAAGCGTTTACAGTCCTTGCCAATAATGTCAAACTAGGCCATAGCATTTTCTAACGATATTTCTGTCTTGTCAGGTCTCCTCCGCTCTAAAGGTGAAGATTTGTGTCTCTCAAGAATGTCGTCAATGTGGCGATAGTTGTCAAAATTCTCATGGAAGAAGACACCCAGGTACTTAAATCTGTCCGAAGTCCAAATATGGTATGTATGGTCTACAATTTGGATAAATATATTTGCGTCTACCCTTGAACATTACGGCGTCGGTACCTTCTACTCTTCCATTCTGCCGGCGACTTCTAACAATCATATATTCAGTAATTTCGAATTTATAGCGAGAACTTAGACGGTGCTCCACATAAGCAAAATCAAGTAGTGTCTCTTGTGTCTTAAATGAATTGAGTTGAAAAATTATTTTGACTGAGTTAGCATATTATGTCTCAAAGTCAAAAGCATTCCCAGCAAAGGCCTACCGCCAAAAAAGCGTTTACAGTCCTTGTCAATAATGTTGAATTGGGCCATAGCGGTTCCTAGCGGGTTCCGGAACCGCGGCAGCACCAGCTGCATCAGAATATGATACCTCATACTTAACCCTACTTTGACCAGAAACACGAGAACTTAATCTTTCTCTTGCAAGATTTTTAACTTCGAGTTTACGTAGCAGCTCAACCCTACGTGGGCACTCTTTTGAGCTCGCCGCATGGCCCTTTACGCCACAAATCACACATTTTACAGGCAGTCAAATGCTGCTCGTGACTTGTCCAGTAATAGGATCAATAACAAAAGGTTTCAGCAACATTCTGTCCGAGAGGACGCACCACGCACTTAAGAATAAAAACTTAAAATTAATAAAAGTGTTTAGTTATTAAAATTTCAGGTTAAAAACCTAAGTCACCTCCTATAAGTTAACAATTAATATCACCATCGTAAGCAACTTCAATTGCAGTTCGTTGTCTCTTATTTATACATTGAAGCAAAATTAATTTATATTAAATTCCAAATACTCAATGCTGAAGCAAATCACGTCTAAACATTCTTAAAAATAATTTAAATTAAAAACTTTTTCCAATCAATTAATTTATAAATTTTAATGCGAAGAAAATCTAAGTGATGATAAAAATGTTGCTTTAATTTTAGAAGTGAAATATCTTTATCTAATTTTTGATGATTATCTTTGATATTCAAATCAACTGACTTGTTGAAATTGTTAATACAAATTTTTTTTAATGTTTTTAAAGATAATTTTGTATTATTGAAAAAACTTTTTTTTTGTAAATCTTCAGAATTGCTGTCGATTGTAATTCGTTTAACAAAATCAAATAAAAAAGTAAAAACGCTTAAATATACAAAATTTTAAGCTTTTAATTTTGTTCTCATTTGTATACAAATTAAATGACTCTTTGCAATAAAAAGAAACATTTATCATTGAAGTCGTTACACCAGCCATTGTTGCAGGTTATTATCCCTTAAATGACTTTGAATTTATTATTTGTGAACATTTGTGAAATGTATTAACAGAAGTTGGTCTTAATGTTTGGTTGATTGCAACTGTAAATGTGATGCCAAACTCTTTGTTATTAACACAAAATAAATTTAAATGATGTGGCTGCAGAAAATCATTTATTGTAAGTTTTTATACTTGATTGCATTATAAATGTTCAGTAAAAAGTGTTTGTATTAAAAAAAAAAATCATGATTAATGTCACTTTTTACTTTTCTTGAGTTGAAAATTAATCAAACTATTGTTTAGATATTCGTAACTTATTTGACTTTGAATTTAAAAGTGTATTAAACAAACATCTCTCTGCCTGTAAATTTAAATTAAACAGGTTTACAAAATTAAACTTTTTGACAAATGGTTTTATTTTGAAAACTGATTTTACGTAATTTGGTACGCTGATTTATTTCTATAACATAAGATTTTTTCAAATAGTTAAAAAATAAATCAATCAGAAACAGTAACTGCTTAAGTGTTTAAGTGTTTTTGTTTAAATAAACACATAAAGAATATATTTTCCCTAAACGAAAACTGGGAATGCCTTAACTCAATGCCTAACTGGCAGCAAATTTATTACGCGTAATTGGAATTTTCTTTACTTGAAATTGTTTTTTGTAAAAGTAATTTTTATTTAATTTTACAACGTAATAATTATTTTTTTTTTGCATTTTCTATTTACTAAATACTAACAAATATAAAAAATAAATATATGTTATTTAGCCAGTATTTGGTCAGCGACGAATAAAAATAATTATAGCTATTAAACTAAAATAAATATTTATTATTTATTTATTTATTTATTTTTTTCACTAGGAATTAGCTGGCAATCACAATTAGAGGATAATTCATAATAAAAACAGTCAAAACAAAATTTGTTTTGTTTTAAGTGCAGTTTTAAATAAACAATTTATTATTTAAGATATATTATTATAATGATTTATTGAGTGAAATGTATGGCAGCATATGCCAAATGTTTATTTTCTTTTCCTCAAGGAATAAGTAATTTTATATTTAAACAAGATAAAAAATCGCATTTTGTTTATGTGAAACAATTTTATTTCTATCTGAATTTTATTTCGTCTGATCTTTAAACTCTAAAAAAATAAAAAATAAAAAATAAAAATCATTTTTAATAAAAAAAAAAATTATTTTATTTGAAAGTTCAATACAGGGCTTGAGCATTTGATTTGATTTCGGATATTTGGCTATCCCGGCTGTTTCGATAAAGCACATTCTAGGCATCCCATTATTTTGAATTATTTTGACCATTGCCAGCTGTATTAACTGGAGCTTAAAGGTTTCATTTAAATTCACAGGAAATAATCAGGAAGCTTCAAATTAGGCTACCGTGGAGGCCAACGACAGGTCCATTTTAATTTAGCAAGTCGATGTTTTTGATGGTCGTATAACACGTAGTGTTATCATGTTGAAACCAAGAGCTTTGTCTTAGTTTCTGCGACCGACTATGAAGCGAAAATATGTGTTACGAAATATTTATCCACGTTCCAACCAACGGCTTGCTCAAATGGAATCTTATGTGCCATAAATATCAATATAATTTTCCCGAATTTATGACTGCTTTTCAAAGTAAATCTCGATAATCTGGTAGCGCTTTTCACGAGTTAATCTTTTTTTGATTATTTAACAGAGTATACTTATCATAAAAGTATGACAGCTCATTTGACAGTTACGAGTACTTCCTTCATAAGTTTAAATTTAATATCAATATTTACACAAATAAATAAACCAAAACTAATTGTAATATTATCATTACTATTAATATTTGATGTATAATCTAATAACTCTATTATTATTTGTTTAGAACTTAGTACAAGAGATACCTCCTTTTAGCCAAAAGGTCTAAGTAACCATACTAAAATACTAAATTCATGACTACAAATACACACTGCAGATGATTTGCAAAAACAACAACAGTATGCAATTTTTAAGAATTTAAGAATGAATTTTTAAAAGAACATTTATTATTTAAAATGCATTAAATTATCTCCTACAGCTAGTATAAAATGTGCAGATGTACATATATTAAGACATTGAAACAGCATGATAACGCTACAGAACAAATTTTAAAGGTGACGTGTTTTTACTGAAAATATCAGTTAAAAAATGGGCTATAATGTTAATTCGTATTTTACCTTTTTTGTTGTAAATAAACTCTTTCTATTGGGAAACGTAAGCAAAAGAAAATATTTTTTAATTTAATTAAACAGTTATTTTTAACAAACTTATAAAAAAATATCAGATCAATTTAAGAAAGAGTCAATAATTCTTAAAATCCCCGTCATGTTTTTCAATTATTCGTAGTGATCCAAGACAAGAAAAAGACACAGGCAAAAGGATCTATTAGAGCTATCGAAAATAAGACACAAATGATTTGACTTGAAACTTTTTATAACAATGTTAAAGTACATTTTTAAAACTGTAGCAGTCAATTATAAAAATTAAATGATATTTTTTTTTAGCTTTTAATATATAGATATCTTTTAAAAATGCGTAATTATCAACTAAATTAATGAACGTAATTATTTAAATGGATTTGATAATAAAAAATTCATAGCCTGACGTCGTTAGTTCAGCTAATAAAGGGAAATTTATTTTCTTTTCAGAAAATGTATCGTCAGAATTATTATGAATGATAACAAACGGTTTTAGTTACAGAAATTCCCTAGAAAAACTTATTTCACACCATTAGAAAAAGTAAACATTTTATTGTCTTAAATTAACAAACAACGAAATGAGGCCACAAATAAACGAAAATTTGAGGGCTTTAAAATATTTAATAAAATTATTTCTAAGTCTTAATTAAACATTTTAAGTGGTTTTGGAAAATATTTTAACAGACGACAACGTGGAGTTATTATAAAACCTACTTAAAGGATAAAAAGGAACCTCTTTGCTTGATGGAGTTTTAAATTCATTTTGTACAAAAATAAATGAGGGCAAATTATATATTTTAAATAAATTTGAATTGCAGGAACTATTTGAAGAAAAAATCATTTATGCTCTGCCTCATTTTGTAGTTAATAACGAAACAACCTAAACAACCACACGTACATTTCTTTCTTGCCTTTAGACTCAATAGAGACCATGTATTGACTCAACATTTATATGTATTGAAATATAATAATTTATAAATTTATATTTAAATTAAATATTTACTTAAAAGATTAAAATAGAAAATAAGACGTGCGCAAAAAAAATTATAAAAAGTATTAAACACTCTACGATGCTTGTACATCTTACAATACTTTCACCCAAAAGAATGACAAGTATGTTCGTTGATTTACACTATTTAAAAAAAAATATTTTATTATTGAAAAAATATTTATAAATATATTTAGTTTTTTTTTAACAATTCTATTTTTTTAACACAGGGTATTTTGAACCTGAAATATTTTTTTAAAATTTAGATAAAATCCATTAATGAACTTTACAAGAAGTAACGAAGTTGCCATTGAAATGGATGTTCTTTCTCAATAGAAAAAGCATTTGTCTCTTTATTTTTTAATAATAAATATTTTATGAAAAGGCCACAAATATAATTTTGCTTAGCAAAGCAAAAAAAAAAAATAAAACATCTCTTATTTTTATTCAGTCTTTATGCGACAATTTAATATTAAGTAATTATTAAGCTTTAATCAAGGAATAATCAAATAAATAAATATTACAAAATAACAACTTAGAATTCAACCAGGATAATCACTGTAATTGCTGCTAAAAACTTTTTTTCTAAACGCTCTCATGGTTCGCTATTGCAAAAAAACTCTATTAAAATTTTTAAATAATAAATCTTATTTATCAAATGCTTTGATAAAATTATACCTATAATATTTCATTGCCAATTGATTTGAATGGCGTTATTAGAAAAGAAGTAAAAGATAACGTATAAATGAAACCCTTAAACGCACCACTACTTCACGATATAATTCCCTAAAGTTACCTTTGTTGTAGATAATTTACATTTAAAGCTGAAAGTTTTTTCTACTTATTTTGTAAAAAGCTTTTTCCCTATTAACCCTTATCGGACGCGACTTTTCACACGTTTGATTCTCACCAGGTTGTAGTTATTTTTAGCAAATATGAAAAAAAAAACAATGGTATGTTATTATACATTTATATTCATTTCTTTTCAGTTTTGTTACAAATTATTTATTTTTTGTACAACTACTACATGTCTGAGTTTCTGATAATAATTTATATACTTATTATATACTTATTTATATACTTGTAAGGTATGGTATATATAGGAACTATAACTCTTCTTTTCTTAGAAAATAACGAAGCGTTATTGCTAAACTCATCACTAGAGCTAAAATCACTTTCAGAAATATCTTTAATATTTATAATATTTTCTTTATTCATTTTATGGGCAAAAAATAAATTCAGACATTAAAAAAAAAAATTGAAAGTTTATTGCACAAGTTAAATGCTCTGCTGATAACGACAAACTGAAAAGATTCTTATGCTCAAACGGTAACGGTAAATACGTATTTTCAAATGGTAACGGTAAATTGAAGAAATGAATGCATTTTAAAAACAAATCTCATCAATAGACAGTATGTTTCGACATAATTCGCCTTGTCACTTCACACGTGCCATACGACCGTTGCAGAAAAGTACTGTTGTCACGTCAGAGGTGACTTACGACCGATAAGGGTTAAAACTTATCTTCCCAACTATTTTAATTTCATTGATAAAACACTTCGGTTTATTTATAAAAGAACTGTAGACTCAGTTTTATTGTAGCAACACAAGTATTATTTGAAAAGCTTCCATTATTAATATTTCACTTTTACTCTTTTATTGATATGTGAAATCAAACCCAGGGAAAATGCTCTGATACCATAATACACCTTGTTTTCAAAAGATATTTTTCGTAATACGTTGTTATTTCCTCAAAAATGTGTAGTTTAAAACAATGATTCCCGTATGGAATTGTTAAGAGATAAACAAATAACTAACAATAGGTTACATTTATGTAATAATGTTTATATGTATGTATGTATCTGCGTAAGTATTTATTTGTATGTGTGTCTATATGTATGTACATACATTTCAACTTGCCTTTTTATATTTTTGGTTTATTTAAAAGTTCATATCGTCAAAACTTTGTATTAAAGAAGTTCTTTGTATTAAAGAAGTAATTTGCAGGAAAATTTTAGCAAACAAATAATATTGACATACTTTGGATTATGTTGTTGCTGTTTCCTTATCAAACACACTCAGGTATTTTTTTTTAATGGAGAATGTTATGGAAAGAAAATTCCAGGATAAAAACTTTGAATTATTAAAATTAAGATGAAAAATATCACAAAACAGATTTACCCCAGGCACAGTTAAGTTTTGTCTGAGAATACTAAATTTTAAACAACGGCGTCAATGGCGTTTCAGTAAGACAAATTGTATTAAAACTCGACGGCACATGGTGAATCAGGTGCGTCTAGTGCACGGTTGATTTCTGGATCAAACAACAGCACTGAACCATGTCATACCGCTGCAAGAAATTATTCGGACAACAGTCTTTTAATGCGACCCGTCATTCATTGCGGCGTCAACAAAAATATTTAGCGTTTAATACTTTTTGGTAAAAACGTTTATTTAACCAAAATAAATTTAAAATGAAGACGCTTTAATATTATGCAGTTGTGCAGAATATTTAAATTTTAAACATGCTTTTGTTTTATTTATTTATTTACACCTGAAAACATGAATCTCGTAAAATGGTGTCAAATTTTTTTCGCAAACACACACAGCAAATTTTAGCACATATGGTTTACCTACGGTACGTTATCACATTTTATACGGCAATAAATCTTTATCGGAGGATGATACTAAACCTTAATTGAGGCAATTTATTTAGTTTTTGAAAATGTCATACTGACAAAATATTTGCTGCTCTATGAAAGTTTGTCAAAGATTCCACAAAAACTGAAATTTATACAAATATTTTTATTAGATTTTGTCATGTGTCATGATTTAACTAACGCATGCTTTTTACATTCTTGCTGCGAGGTTTTGGTTAGTTTTTACTCAAATATTTTAAAGCAAATATTTCATGGAATTAATTATTTAATATTACCATAACATAAATTGTGGAAAAATGAATTAAAATTTCTTAGTAAAACAATTTTATTTTATCACAAAACACAATGTAGTTCAGATCTTACAAATACACACAGCTTTGCTTTTTTATACTAAAAACAGATAAAAGACACTAATTTACTCCCAAAGTGAAGTTTTTTTTATAAATAAATTAAAATCAAATAAAAATAGTCGTTAAAAGCACAAGTAGAAATAATTAAGTAAATCAATCGATTTTACAAAAGCTTTTTGCCAAACTGATTGCTTTGATCTTTAAAATAATATTATTGAATAAATTGCGATTTCCTTTGTATAAATCTGAAACGAATTATTAAATAATAATTTGATTTATTTTTTTAAGGGAATTACAACAAATTCATTTTTTTTTTTAAATTTAAAAAATCTTAAAAAAACGATAATCACAAATATTGAGATTTAAGGCAACTAAGTAAAAGATTTAAATCCAACTGGAAGGATATTTTTTAGAAAATAACCATAACATGTTACTTTTCTCCTACATCATCTGTAATTCAGTTACTAAATATTTGATATCGTATGTTACATTTGATATTCAGTTAACAATGTGCTATATTAAGTGTTTATGTAAAGTCGATTCTTTGGTTAATTAATAAATAAAATATGGAGTTGGTTTCTAGGGTTTAAAAAATAAACTTGATTATTTTCTTAGGTCCCAACATTATTGTTACTAGAAAGCAAATCCATAGAAAGAAGGACCTTGCAAGTAGAAAAAGTTTATTTTCCCACTGATGATTGGATTTTTTAAGTATTGAGTTTCCCATTATGTTTAGTCACAAGTCATTAGTAAGTAAAAAAGTAAGAAAAAAGCTTTTCATTCAACCTTTAAATATTATGAAAATATGTACTTTTAACAATCAACACTCTGGTTAATTATATTAAATTTCAGAATAGATCAGTATCAGAAAAGATAAAATATATTAATCATTCCATGATTTTATCATAATTTTTTTTTCTAAAATGAACTAAATCATGAAAAGGGAAAATTGCGAATAATATCTGCATTAAAGCTTTAAAGCATGATTTCACACTTATATTTAGATGGATCTTTTTTTTATAATTTAATGGTTAATGAAAGCTGCGGGCTTGGCTGTATTTGACTCTAATCTAATTGGATTCTGGCATAACATCATCATATTTCATTGCTCTTATTTTTACACACAATTTTTCTGCACAATAATTTTCTAATTAAAATTTAATTTACTAAAAAAAATTTATTTTCGGTAGCTCCATTTAAAGAATGAAGTCGCAAAATAATATTGTGATCGTCAACTGAAATGTGCAAAATTTGCGGACCTTTTTTGGTAGAACAACTAGAATAAAAACTAAAACAAATTGTAATCCCTTTGAGTTTTACAAAAATTTTAATAAAGACTCTATTACACAGCTAAACTTCTGCATTTGATTATATGAAATACCTGTAGAAATTTACCTCCCTTGAGCAAAACAGAATTATGACCAAACACACCTTAATACCTGTTATTAGAATCAGACAGAAATGCCAACCATTCAGATGTTTGCTTTTCGTATTTAAGAATATTTTATTTTTTTATGAAGAATGTGCTATCAGTCCGCGTGACATATTAAAAATAAACGTTGGCTAAATTTATGTACATTTGTCTTAAGCCATTTGCATAAATTAAATAAGAAGGACTAAAACCAATGTTTTTTCGAAAAAAAAAATTTAATAGTTTTCTTTCTTACTAAGTGTAAATGAATTTATGGCTATAAGTGATATTACTGTGACATTGTATTTTCTATAAAAAAGAAAGGACGTTGTATGTGTTTTCGTGTATTTTATTTTCAGAGAAAATTTCGCTAATTATGCTTTGAAAAATTATATTTTCTTTTTTACTTTTATCTTGTTCACACATGTTTTCTTAATTGAGTTCAATTAATTTCAATTGCTCTATTTAATTGGGTGTTTACACATGCTCAATTAAGCTTATTCAATTAGCACAGGGCATATTTATTTTACAGGTAGTGTCCTCCTCCCAGCTGCTTTCTCTTTTTATGACAAAAACAATATGGGTTTTTGTTTTTGCTTTGAAGTTGGAAGTGCCAAAAGCCATCTTCGTATTAGGCGCCATTTTCTTTTTATTTGTTTGTTTATATTGTTTACTTGCTGCTTGTCAATTTTATTCTTTTCACTGGTTATAGTTCCCAGTAAACATACTTGTTGACAAGGGTTGCATTTCGCTTCTTATTCAATTAGTGCTACAATTAAGTAATAATTGCTCAATTTTTTAATTGAATTTTTATTAATACATCATAAGTTATGAAGTCATACTTCAAGTGGTTATACTCCACAGGCCATTCTTGGAAAGTTATCCACTTTTTATTAGCTGTGGCAGACATTGTGTTATAAGTTCTTAAGGTTTTGATGATTAGGTAGCGGAAAATAAAGAATATTGATAACTCGGTTTTGAATTATTGTTCCACTTACGCGTTTTAAACTATACGGCGCAACAGCCGCACCTAATGTAATTAATATACTTGAGACTTTAAACCAATACTTTATATCTCAAAATACAATAGAGGACACGTTGAATGTCTTTACCGAAAATGCGGGATTTCTGCAAAGATTTTCGAAAGTTAATAATCCATATTCCTTTGAGTATATGACGGTCCAAAATTAATTGTTGTTAGTTTATAAAAAGAAAAACACTGCCCTGCTTTATTTGATTCTATCAGATATTATTTTGAGGAATGCATGACTTTGCTAAGTTGCATTGCAAGTGACGTTTTGGAACTCACCCATATTTTAAGCTCATACAAATATAAATTGAAAACTTTTTCTTTGTCAAATTGCTTTAAGTTTCTCCGACTTATTTTACCCTTAAGAAAGATCAAAAACTCTCATCAAAAAAAAAAAAAAAAAAAAAGAAAAACATTCATATTTTTGGCTTTCTTAACATATTATTTTTCAATTTTACTATTCAACATAAAAAGCGACTGTTTTTTATTTTCATTTAAATTTTCGTAAACAATTTTATTACAGTTGTATTTAGAAAATATTTCTGAACATACGAGAATAAATCGCAATTACGCTGATTAAAAAAAAGGCCAGAAGTCAAAATCTGCTCTTAGAAAAATGTCTTGTTTTAGAAGTTAAGTCCAAAATTTTTTGAACTTTAAACTTGAAAATATTAAAATAACCTTTAAGTAGGGCAGTAAGATATATTAAGGTAATAAAGGGCTTAGTTAAAAGAAAAAAATAAATCATATTTTTAAAAACATATTAGTCGTCGGATCCAATTTTCCTAGTGTATGTAATGTGCGTGCGTGGCGGATTTTATAGCATTTTTATTTAAAGTCTTTAAACATATCAGTATTTAACATAATTAACAACAAAGAAATAAGTTAAAAATTAAATTTATTTTAATTTTAACTTTTATGATAAATTTTTTATCCCACAAAAAAATAAATCTCCTAAATTAATTTTTAAATATTATTCTGTCACTTAAAATTAAATTTGTTTATACAACAAACAGTTGTAATTTTCTGTCAGATTTATAGTTTTTATATTAAGCATAATAAAAATAAATTCTGTTTAATAATAACAATCTTCTTGGTGTCCACAAGTTTAATTAAAATGAACTAATTTTTCAACATTATAATTTGTACAACAAGAACAACAACAAATCCAATAGGTAAAATTCTGCCTTTAATATTACTTTTTTAAAAGAAAATGATATAGAGGATTCTATAATTGTTAGTTATGTAGTTATGTAACAAAATCTAACAAAGAAACCACGATTGAAAAAGTATAACGTGATTAAAATTAAAACTAGCATTATTGTAAACAATATTAATTTACGCTATCTATTACTTTCTACAATTTTTCAATTGAAATATAAATGGATGGAATAAATAAAATATGTATTATGGAATATTAAAGACAGCTGTTAAAGACATTTCCATTTTGTGTGAAATCATAAATTATTTATTGCAAATATATGAACCTAGAAGTATTTATCTTCAGCAAAATAAAATAAACGCACCATTTACAAGACAATTAGTTGCAAGTTGTTATGAGCACAACGAAAGTAAATATGATTTGATAGTGAATACTTAATGCAGACAGATAAAAATACTTTTAAAAACGTACCCAAATCATCTAAATGCTAATGATTCTCGTGTTTAAAAATAGTTTACTAAATTTTATCTTCAAATTATATTAAAGCAAATGCTGTATGTATGTATTGTATTGAAAAAGTATATATATTATATTACGGATTAACAGATATTCTTAAGTTTTAAATCTTTTATTTATATGTAAATTTCTATATAAATTTTTACCTTCCAAACTGCGAAGTTAGTAATCTGTAACATTTTACCAAACAAAGAATACATTTCTATTATCTTTTACTTAACATATGCAGACAACGACATCTAAAAATGAAAATAAAAATGTAAAATTCTGAGCAATAATAAAATATTTTAGTTAATGAGTAGAGTAACAAAAACAGTAATTAATGCACATGTGCGCACTTGAAACAATTTTTTAAAGACCTGAAAATAAATTACTTTTTCTTATTTCAAATTACAATGTCACAAAAACTCATAAAATAAAAGGGGTTGTCAAGGATTTAAAATGTAGAATAATTTTTTTTATTTTTTTCGTGTTTTATCTATTTTATCCCTCTTCATAAATGATGAAATATTGTAAAACGATTTGTGCTGAAAACTTCTAACGCCCTATTCCAAATTAAGGGGGAAAACGCACTGTAAATAAAATGTGTCAATTATTCATTACATTTAATATTCGCAACAAACATGAATTTCTAGAATTTAAAATATTACTTGATACAACCGCGCGTCGCTGAAAAGTGTTCAACCTCAACTTAATTCACACTTTTATATTTAAGAAAAGGAAGTTAGAAATATTAAATATCGTAATTGAAGACTTAGTATCCAAATTTAAAGTAAACCGCAGACTTTAATCAACAAAGTTTATTCGCCTATCTGTTATTTAACATTGATGCTCAATAAATTAAAAACAAATATTAAGTGTTTAAAAAGTCGTTAGTGTCTAACAATTTGATAGAACTATTTGTTAGCTGCCACATAGAGAGCGGTAGGTAAGACGTACGTGTATTCGACAGTTGCCTTTCGAATAAAGATAAATTAAAAACTCGTTTTCATTGTGTAATTGATTTTAAGTAATGAAAAAATGTTAAATTAAATTAAATTTAAATAAATAAATTATATTTATTCCAATTCCCAACAGCCCTGAAACTTTCTACACAGAAATTCCGAAAAATGTCAGGGAAATTAGAACGACCACAAAGAAGTCTTTACTAACAATAAAAAGAGTTAATTCCAAATCATTTATCTCTGTGTATTAGAAGAAACTAAAAGATAAACAAACAAATGTAACAATTTTACCTCATCACGAAGGACTTTTGCTACGCATGTACTGTTTTCATTAGGAAAATATAATGGCGTATGCTTGATTAAGAAAAACAATTAAAATAAATAAAGTTTTATACCTGACAGAGTGAATGAAAAATATATTTTTTTTATTACAAAACTAAATACTTGAATAACTCTTCTTTCAATAGATAAAAAACTTTTCAAAAATAGTTTCTTATAGAATAATCTTTGAATATTTAATACACATATTTTAAAAGATTTTTTTTATCCTGATTTTTATGTTTCCGTATTAATTATAAATTCGGTATTATATTCAAGGTTTAGGCAGGCGTAATAAAAAGAGAAATATAAAAAATCTAAAAAATTAATATTGATATCACTTTTTCTTAACATAAAAATATGTTCTTACTTGTTCAGAAGAAATTCAGACTTTGAGACCAATTTTTAAATTGCAAATTTCTACTCAGAATGCGACAGATTGAATTTTAAAACGGCCAAATTAGTATCACATGTACCGAAATGTTCAGTTTCATACGGAGTATGGGTGATATATAATTAATAATTTCCCCATCACTCATACACACCAAAGAACTTTTAAGAACTATCCAAAGCATGAAAATTATGGCGTTCTATTTGAAAAAATGTTTTTAATAAAAAACAAGGGAGTGCGATAGTCGGCTACGGCGAATCCTATGTACCCTTCATCATATATGTAAATCTAGATTAGTGAATTAATTACAATCGAAAAAATAAATAAGTAGGGGACAGAGAATTAAAAAATAAGAAAAGGAATATGTACCATATATATTTTATAATTGTCATCGGCTTTTAATGAGTTAAACATTTATTTAATTAAATACTCATTTGAAAATATCTTAAAAAGCTTTTAAATAATACCATATATTCATATATTAAAAAACTTTAAAAATTTCAATGGCCAGTAAGTCGGAAAATGTGGACTAGGAAATGTTAAGCGACCTTATTTGAAGGCACATATAATTAAGGGAGGTAATCAATTTTCTGTTTCCGTGGACGATCAGGAACTAAATACAGACTTTAAAAATTTGATAAAATTTATATAAAATAATATTCAAGGCGTCATGTGTTTTTCTGTACCTTACAAGAGGAAGGTTGCTTACAAACGTAAATTGCTTACAAGAAGCAATCTCATATAGGAAACAATTTGTTTTTCTGAGGAGTTTTTTACATACAATAACTGAAATAACCGCTTTTAATAATTTTTACTAAAAACAGGAAACTGTCTGCTTATCGAAAATGATGATTACAAGCAGTTTTGTTAGTACATAACTCTACATTTAAATAGAGTTATTAAATAAAAACACATTGAAAATAAGGATTAAGAAAATAATCAAATGGCTAGCACAAAAAAGCAACAACAAGACGAGTTACAAAGACAACGACAAAGAAAAAGCTTTAAGTTGTATGTGAACTTCGTCTCAACAAATTAACATCAAGATTAGTTGGTTAAATAGATGATGTTAACGTGCTGATGAAGGATTTGGCGGTCCAGAAATCTTTAGAAATTGATTAAAAAGAACCAAAAAGCCAAAAATAAAGACAAATTTCATCGATTAAGAAAAAATGTATTCGTTAAAAAAGGCTCAAACGACTTTTCTGGAAATATGTAACATTAGCATTAGCAATAATACATAATCGGATGTATGTTCCACATTTTCCTCTTTATAACTCCTTAATTCCTTGCAAATCCGAAATGATAAGGAAGAGATAGTGTTTATTTGAGAATTTATCTTTTTTACTGGCAGCAATCATACATCTGTATTTTTCTAAGATTTATGTTTTCATTTACTCTGCACTTTGTTGTTGAAACACCCAACTTTTAGAATTATGTTGTTAAGTAAAATCCTGAAAGTAAAGGTATAAAAGCATTTATACCAAATCATAACATGATACATAAAGGATGTAATAAATACATCAATCTCGTTGCTTTGTGTTTTACGTTTTAATACGTTTCACTAGGGAAGATGAAAAACTGCTGAAAATGATTTGTTTTTATTTTATTTTATTTGAAAAGGGTTGTCAGAATATAAAACCTTTATTAGTTAAAAAATAGAAAAAGAATTGTGTGAAAAAGCACTACAATAACACTAGAAGAACGACATTTAATATACAACCAATGTGATGTTTTGTAAATTTATTAATATTTTACTGAAATACTTCACTTGTTAATTAATTCTTATTATAATTAAAACAAATTAAAAATGACATACATATACATATACATATATGTATATTTGTATTTTGTTAATTAAATATATTATTTTTATATTTTTGTTATAAAACATTTTACAATAACATTTCATTCCTTTGTTACAACTCTTGCTTTTTGCTGCTGCTTTAAATGCTCTGCATGAAATTTGAATGAAAAGAATAATATTTTTAGATGAATTCTGCTATTGTTTAATATCACAGTTAAATAATTTTGATATTAAAATTGCCTTTAAATATTTTTCACTCTCTTTTGTCCTCTATTGCATATAATTAAATTGCTTTGAGCAAAATGAATTATTTGGATTTTAATTGCAACTTTATTGTTTTATCCATTATTATTATTATTATTTTTTTTTTTGTCTGGTTGTTTTCTTTTATTAACAAATTTCTTTCTGATGATACTCAACAAATATTTATTAAACACTTCGTGAGTTAGAAAGTCACAACACACTTGCAACAACTCAGAACTTACTACTGTCTATATCATTACAGGCAATTACTGACTTAAAACATAAAGAATAGTAATGGCTTTCTGCGGAGATTATTTGAAAAGTTATTTTTAAAAAATATTGACAATAAAAGAGCCTGAAAACCTATCGGAACTGCAAGTTATAAAAACCTTAGAAAATGCTGCAAAATAGTTTTCAGAATCATATCCTCTTAAAAATATGCAACTCCATAAAAATATCAATCTTCAAGACCTAACAAATCCTATTCAATAGAAATGGTATTTTTATACACTCCTTACCTTATATAACAATTCTGAAATGTGTTTTTGTATATTAAAGTGTTTTGTAACTGAATAATTTTTTTTTATTTTTAAACGACTGCAAAAAAAATATGTGGTTATCAATTCGACTAAATGTTACATACAGTGGTGGCCTTATTATTAGAAACGATGTTTTAAGAAATAAAATAGAAGTACAACTTTTTTATAACCTACAATGTAAATTATAAGTACCGTTATTAGACGTTTATACCGCCACCATTGTTGTCAATGCAAAACACAATATATTCCAAGTAGTTTCTTTTTGGCTGGCCACGTAATTAGAGACGTTCAGATTAGTTTTAAATTTCTGAATTTATTTTGTTATTAGTACCGTAACATATATGTTTTTTACATTTATTATGAACCGTAAAAGACAACACTTTAAAATTAAAAAAAAAAAATCTGCGTACCGCTATAGCTCGCAATGATGAAAAGTAATAAAAAAATCTAAAAATTAAAGGACGTCACCATAGGTGACGTAAATTGAACTATGTGGGCTTATGTTTAAAACAAACGCTTGAATATTGGACAGATTGCGGATCGCTATGAACTTTGTAGTAAACAGTATTTAAAATGACAAATTACAAGGTGCCCAAATTGTAATTTAATTTGATATATACGGCCAGTAGTATACAGACGGGTGAAATTTACGAAAACCTTAATTGCTTACTCCGCTAAAACAACAGGTATAAAATTTGGATTTTGAATGTGGACAAACTTTTGAACCGTAATATACAGACAGCTTACAAGGAGCCTGTATTGCTAAGTATTTTATAGTAAAACATACACAATTTTAATTTATAAATTAAAGGGTGCTTAAAAAATTAATGTAATTTGACCTACATTAAAAGTTAGAGAGATTGTGAACTACTTTGTTTGGTATAATGAGAAGTATACATTTTTGAATTTCTAAATGGTTTTACAATAGTTGATGTAATCTGATGTACATATATGGCTAAACTGTTGAACCGTTACAGACAGACAGTTGAAATTTACAATGAACCTGATCGCTAATTCTACTACAACAGCAGATATATAACTTGAATTTGGAAATTAAGGGGTGGTCATGTAGTAGCTCTTATTTAATTTATGTTGCCAAACTGTTGAACAATTGTGAACAGTTAGTTGAAATTAACAAGGAGCTGTACTGATAATTACATTCCATTTGACTTGAATTAAATTAAGTTAATTTTTTAAATCATAAATAAATTCAATAATTTCTCACATCATATTGTGTCCAGGTGAAAATTTTGTAATAAGATAAATTTTATATCGAAGCGCAAAACTTTAAGAAATAACCTTAAATAGTTCAGTATAAAAAAAAAAAAATTAATCCCAACAACTAAAACAATTTTTTAATAAAATTTCATTGCGTTCTATTTACATGGAAAAACAAAAGGTCTTAATAACCAGAAAACAACGAAACAATCTTAGTCTTCAGTTTAAATCTTTCCAAAAGCATAAACTAATCCAGCTACCACTTAAACTTTGAAATTCTTATTTATTTGGTCCCATTAGTAACACGTTTCGTTCAGAAAAACAATACAAAGGTTTTGTCTTAAGCCTCATTATTACAAAGGCAAACATTTGTCTATTCTCTGAACTTCTAACACAGTGTATACTTTTATTTCAAAGAGATAATAAAGGGCTCGTTTATAATAAAATAGCACAATGACATTCTTTCACGTTCCAAAAACAGATCATCCTCCTTTTGTTGCTGCCTTTAATAGTTTTCTTATACAAAATAAATAAGTAGAATAAGCAAAGCAACATTTAAATTAAGATAAATACAAAGATTATTATGTGCTTAAAGCATCAAATGTAAATTTATTTATATTTCAAATATGTGACAAAGGCATTGTAATGCCCAAATAAAAACAAATCACCAACACAAGTAACACGCTCGTGGCATAAAACGTGTGAATAGAAAAACTATATTGATAATAGAAGTTGCCTTTTACAAAAGATGTGTGATTCGCATCATTGTTACAGTCAAATTAAAATCGAATTATTCAGTAGACAATAAACTCAACCAAATGGAAAATATGTTCGAAACGTTTCCATTTTATTCAAGTCGACAGAAATTCAAACTTCCTAAAAGATTAAAATTGAACGATATCGATGTGTACAACACTTGTTTCAAACAGGCCAATGTCTAACATTCTTACCATTGACGGAAAAAACTTACTCATATATATAAAATTAAAGTATCCTTAAAAAATTCAGTTTTTAAATAACAAATGCAAAAAAAAGAGATTTTGTTTTAATATTGAGTAAAGAAAAAGGAAGGAAAAGTAATTGATCTCACATAAAACTTCCGATATGTCTGACGGCCCATATGACCAACTTCATTGTGGTACTGACAATTTCTAAGAAGTTTAAACGATTGAAAATAAATTTATCACGCTGTTTGTAGGGGTGGCAACGTTACATCTGTAGTCGTATCGACAAATCGTACATAAAGCATTTACGTATGAAGTAAATGGCATAATGACATACAATTGCAAACGAATCGGTTTAACTATAAAAATAGAGCTAGAATATTAAGGCTGGTCAGTATTTCAAGTTTCGTTGTTTCCAAAAGATAAAACCGTTTTGTTGTCGCCTGTAACGCAGCTTCAGTTACCAGATATTCACTGGGCATTACAAGTTTTTTCTCATTAATGCCTCTCCATAAGTGCTACGATACTAGATTTTTATCTTTACACAAATAAAACAAAGTTGCTAATTATAAAGTTTTACAACAGCTTTAAAATTGTGGTTAAAATTTCTATACTACATTTTAGTTGCATTTTCTTGTGGCTGTATATCCACACGTACATAAATACAAGTATAAAAGAAAAAATAGGAATAAATTACACTGAACTGAGTAAATACATATAGTGATATGAAAGAAACTAATACTTGCCCTTTTTGGATTAATAAACCATAACGACACTATGAAAAATAGGTTCTTTCTCAAAATTATTGATAGGGCCCAGATCTTGTTGAGAATCTACGGACAACGTAACATCGATGGCAGCATGTTTAGCTTAAATCCGTTTTGACACCGACGTCTTTATATAAAAATTATGACTGATTGAGAAATAATTTTTGAAAACTAATTAATGTGTGTTGCTGTTTTTTTTTTGTTAAATATTTGCTTCTTTTTCATTTTTCTTCCATTTTTCTTTTAAGAATGCAATACATTCATTGCCCTTTAGAAATGAAGGTTTAGAAGCAATAACTATTAACCCGTTAGCATTTTTTGGAATTATTGATCATATTCGAGTCTTTTATGACTCTTCTTTACGATTAAAATAATCGTTTAAGCGCATTTTTTAGAGTCGAAAATGATTGTTTTGTCGGGAATAAATGGTATGCTAGCCGCGACTCTTCTGAACGAGACCCATATGACTCTCATTTTTGACTCATTTTCGAAGCTGTTTTCAATTGTACTTTTAATCAAATACGAAGCTTTTTCGAGTCATTTTCTTATCATATTATACGGACATTTGTAATTGTCTTGTCTCAAAGCCAATAATTGCTTATTTTTTATTACAATCGATAACGAGTTATTTCTAATTTTCTTAAAATTCATTTTTCCAAATTTGGAAAAAAATTCATTTAAAAAAATTTATTTTACATTGTATCACTATTTTCTTTATGAAAATTAAAAAATAAAAAAACAATATTTGAATTGTTTTTAGGCTGTGTTAAATATGTCTCGAAAAAAATGTGAAAACATTTGAACTTTAAGCATTTGCTTTGTGTATTTTTTGTTTTTTTGAACAAGTCGTTTTCTGTGCGTTTGCCGGAATTATATTCGAATCTCTTTTTTAGCGCACAACTGATTAATCAGTTTTAGTTCATCTTGGGAAGTCTTAAAAGATTCACTTTGGGGATTTTTGTAAAAACAATCTTCCAAATGCGAACTGGGAATTTAAACATAAAATAAAACGTCTCTGTATGTAAGCAGCTGGTATTTTTTTATCGTTAGAAATAAAATTCTGTGCCAAGCCCTAAATTTAAGTTGAAATTTAACTATATAATATTTTTGTAATCAAGGCATAAAGTTTGTTGATTATGAACGCCAAAAACCATTTTACAAAAGAAAAATTGTAACAAAAAAATAATTATAAAGAATAAAAATTGCAACACGTATGCAAATAAAAATCACATTAAAATTCGTGGTAAATAACAACCAAAAGCTGAATAATCTTATGTTTTCGTAAATGTTTTCAAACCAAAAGCAGACATAAATTAATTAATCAATACGAAAAGTTTACAAAATAATAAATAAGTCTAAATTTTAAATCAATGTCAATGTTGAATTTTTTTTATTTTGTAATGTTCCATCATATATTCGGTTTAATATTTAAACTATATTATTTGTTGTTTAACATAGTAACATTACATAATGCCACAAAATCAGGTTGCAAAATATCGATTTAAAAAATTTAATTTATTTACAAAGTTGGTTAAATAGATGATGTTTACATTATACACAGTCAAGTTAGATAGATGAAAAGAATGCTGAAGAAGGATGCAGCTATCCAGAAAATGCAGCATTGCATTCTGCTGGTCTAATTTTTCTTGTTTTCTAAAGAAATCGGGCACATATTTGGAGAATAATTTTTCTTTCTAAAAAATTAAAAACAAAATTTCAATTCATTTATTTACAAAAGATGTTAAGCTTTAATAGTTATCCCGAATATCTTTATATATCAAGTTTTTTAAGTTGATGAAGTAGCCTACTGGATTTTATATTATACTAACTATTTCTGGTGCGCTATACTACTCCAATGAGAAAATCGTACCATGACCACTCTTTCAAGCCAGTTTTTTATTCGATTATGCACATAAATATAGAAGTTACAACAGATTTCCTTCTGCCAATCGGACCGTTTTCGTGCAAACTAAAGATGCTTTTTCTCATTTTATTCAATTCAATTTTAAGATTTTTGTCAAAATTAGTTCTCAAAACGAAATACCGATGTTGACTGCAAACATAATTACCTTGCAAATAATTTGCAATTAAAAGTAATTCTATAGAATGATGCTGTAGCGATTTCACACGAAATTCTCAAAGTGAAAATACAAGCCAGTTAATTATTCACTGCATTTATTATACACCACATGATGTTAGCTTGCGTTATTTGTAGTTATGACAACAACAAATAAGCGAAATATAGTCTATTTTGTTTATTTTATTAGAATCTACAGCAAAATATGAATTTTAAACAAACGTTGGTATTCGTTTCCTTTAACTGCGAGAAAACTGAAACAATCTGTCAATATAAGTCCATGATTAACAAGCAGTTTAATTCTCAAATTATGCTCGAGGTAGCAAAGTCTTAGTTATAAATTTTAATAATTAAAATAAGATGTGAAAGTGAAAAAAAAACACGAATACTTAAATTCAAAATTAAAGCGATACGAATTTATATTAAACATTAAACAATTTCAATTAATGAAAGTAAGTTTCCAGAGAAGACATGTATCAAATAGGAACTAAAGAAAGTTTTATTTGTTCCTTTGGCGTTTAATTTTGGTTTCTTTTGTGAAGGCTAATTGTTTGATTACTTTTTACAGCAACTTCGAGAACAACTGCAAGGATACGAGTAAATAGAAGATTGAAATTGCTAAATTTGCTTATTTTCTGCCGCATTCTTTTTGATAGCGATAAGCGTACAATAAAAGTATTCTTTTAGTTATTGCTTGCTGTTTTATTTTTATTTCTTTATTATTCTAAGAACTTTGTTTGCAAATGGCAAATAATAAGGTTTTTGTGCAAATAGAAAGTCAATGGAAATTAACAAAATCAAAGTGTTACAGTGAGGTAAAAATTGAGTTTAAGCCTACAAGCAGTAAGTTTGTATAATTATAGTTATGGAAAATTTATTAGGGTATTTATTCGAATAACTACTCGATTAATCGAAAGCTTAAAGCCGGATAATTTTTTCGACAGAAACAAGCCTGATTTCAAAGGAATAATTAATCGAATAATTTTATTCGATTAACCGAATAATTCTTAGTTTATCTTATATTTTTCGTAGCGAATAATTCTGAGGCGATACAATTTTATTTTTAAGCATATAGAATTATGTCAGTTACTTCTTTACTAGTAACCTTACCTTGAATTTATCCACGATATTTATTAGTTTTCTCATTTTAAGAAAACCCTTCAAAGGTGTAACATCACAGATTTCAGATTTGATTCAACTTCTTCATAGTTTTATTAATTACATAGGAAACATAATGAAGTTATTAAAAAAAATTTTTTTAATAATATCGCCAACAAAATTATCTCACATCGTGATAAGAAACTTGTTTTACTTTCTTTTTCGCAACTTGGAAGGACGCAGGAAGGACACTAATGTTAACAGCTAAAATATCATCATGCTTAAAGACGAAAAGGCTCAAGTACACGAAGCAGTGAGAGTTTGTTACTTTAGAATTTATCTTTTAAGAAATATGAAAAAACTATAACTTAAACAATTTTTGGGAACTTACAAGTTTTATATCATATTGATTTTTTTATGTCCAATTAAATGTAAAATTTCATAAACCACTTAACAACTTTGTCCAAAAAATCTAAGAACTTTCAGATTGTGTTAATTATTTTCAACATTAAATTATAAAGACTAAAGTTGTTTGCAAACGTTTCTTAATTTGGAACATACATATATCCAAACTAATACAATTGAACAACAAAATTTCATTTAACTAAAAATATTGAGGTAAGCAACGTAAATGTTTTGTAATACAAAAACAAACGGACAATGAATATATTTTTTTTATTTCTGTCTGCAGATGTTTGAGTAACAAAACCTAGGTTTTCATGTATGAGAAGGATTTTTTTCTTTTCTGGAATGAAAAGCAAATATGCAGATAACACAGAAAAATGTAATTTCTTTTATACTCATTATCGCAATTAGGTCAAATGTAATAAGTTCAGATACAAAAGAACAAAATGAAAGAATTAAAACGCAAAATCACAGCAGTTAAACTTCTCTTGTTGATGAAATAAAATTGTTTAAGTAATTTAGTGGAACAATCTTTTTTATAAAGTGGTTTCACATAAAACAATTCCCTTAAGTCATTAGACAAACAAAAATTATTTTTTTATAAAACAGTGTGAAGTAACTTTTCCTTTTTATTTTTACAGAAATATACGTAATATGTTGACACTAAATTATTATAAAAGATTTTCTTCCATCAAATTATTTTCTGTTTTTCGGTTTTAAGAAATCAGAAAATATAATTTATTATTTTTCTGTTTGCGTCCAACGAGCATAGAGAGTCAATTGGTTTGGAAAGAAATTTCATTATTTTATTTTTCCGCTAACCTCCATGATAGCAATTGTATCCAACGAAATGGAAAGTGATTGTGAGCGGATATCATTATATAAAATAAGGATATCAAAAATTGGATCACTTTGGATTATAATCAAAATAATCCTTTAAATTACGCAAAAAAAACAGAGAAAATTATATCAAAATTTTGTTAAAAAAATATATATTTTGGCAGAGAATAATACGGCATTTACACTATGAAATTTTTATAAACTTGCATGAAATTTTTGCTTGTTTGTGAAGCAGGAGAAGTAAGCAAAGTTGTATTGCTTAAGTTTAACGCTGTAACATAAATAGAAAATTAAGAAAAAGATTACCTCAAAAAATCGCATAGTGTAAATCTGGACTAGCTGGTGGAGTTTTATAGACTCTTGGGAGTTTCTTATTTCGTCCAAACAAAATTGAACTGACAGCGAGAAAGCTGAAGTGTGCTTTGACTTACATATTTCCAAGTAATTTTGCAAAAAAAGAAAATATTTTGTCGCTTTTGAATTAATTTCTGGTGGCACTATTACGCCATGGTTCTTTTTGCAGTCCTAACGTAACAGTTCATATGGACAATAATTATGAGATAGGGAAACAAGTTTTTGAAATGAATTTTAAGTTTAAGTTGCTATTAATCCTGACTGTGCATAGGATAATTCTGTGACCTCTAGTATGCTAAAGCTAGTCGTTCATCACTTTGCCACGTCTCAAGTAAGTTCCTTAAAACTTCGTTTGTCTAAAACAATAATGTACTATAATCTGACTGAGGGCTATAAATTATTCATTAGTAAAAAATAATCTGAAAATTAAATCTTAATTAAAACCTATTAAAATAAATACAATAATTATAAAGAAACTTTTTTCAGTTCTTCATAATGTATAAACAATTTTCATAAATTTATAAAAAAATTATTATTTTTAAAAAATAATTGTTTCAAAAATAACAAGGTTTTTAAAAGACACCCGATTCAAATTCTAAAAGAAAGAAATAGATTTTGCTTTGCTATACTAATCAGCGCTTCATTATTCTTTTCTATGTTTTTCAATATTTTAGTATTTTCCGCTTCAGCAGAAACAAATATATTTTGCTGGAAATTGGATAAAATATTTCGTTCGTTAGCCTTTGAATGATTATTTTTATTTTTATTTATTTTTTTTTAAAAAGTCATTTTCAATTTCATATTTATTTTATTTATATTGGCACTTTAAAAATTAATTCCGCTTTAAATAAATATGAAAATATGAAATAAAAATTCATTCAAAGACAATGAATGCAAAAACTCTCAACAGCAATTGTATATTTCATCAAACAAACAAAAGATTTTTTATTTATATATAACATTTAAACTATTCCAAAGTATTTTTATATTCAAATAATCCATTAAAGAAAAAAATAAATAAAATTAAAATATTTGAACGAATCACCAAACGAAACGAGTTGTGCAAAAAGTAAATATTGCAAAATAAATAATTTTCCATGGATTTGTATTGAATTTTCAATTTGTTTGGCTTATTGTTTTTAAAGGATTTGGCTGAAATATGATTATTTATTGTTAAAAGCTAAAAAAATAAAATACTTGTTGAAATATGAAATGAAACAAAACGCAAATTGAAAAATACTGACAATTTATTCATTTACAGCGGAAAGAAACAAAGAATAAACTATTAAACACATTAATATGTTAATTATTCTTACTTTGAAATAAATTTACGTTATTTGCACTAAAATATGAATTTCGTAAATATTTAATTTTTTCTCAAACAGGATTTGAACCAGCAATCTTATAAATGAATGAAAATTGACTTATTTTTGGGCTGTTTTGATCATTTTTATTTTTAATTTCTAAACATTTTTAGAAAGAAAAATTATTTTCAAGACGAGTTAAAAAGAGAACGACAAGGAAATGCTTTAAGTTGTGTGTCGTCTCACCAAACTAACATTAAGTTTAGTTGGTTAAATAGATGATGTTTGCGACGTACATAACATAAGGTAGACAGATGCGGAGAATGCTGATGAAGAATGTTTCGGTCTAGAGAATGCTGCATTTCATTCTGCCTAGCGTCTAATTTTACATGTTTTCTTAAGAAAATGTCCACATACATATGAAAATAATTATTCTAAAAATAATTATAAATAAAAATGAACCAAAAAGCCGAAAATAAGTAAATTTTTATGAATTTCATAAATTTCATAAAAAATACTTATGAAATGTATCACCGCATGAAAAGCATATCAATTTACCACAGACATGCTTGTGTTGTTGTGCCAGGCAGCTTTATATTTTAATTTTGCATAGGAATTAAGTAAGACTTAATAAACTTTAAATTTAAAAATACTCACCCGGTTTCTACATCCTCCGGTACGAACTTGTATTTGCTGGGTGCAAATTGAATAACAGGAGTTTGTTGACATTATTGTGTTTTGTTTTATTAAAAAACGGTTTCATGGAAAATGTTAAAAATAATAACGATATGTGTGACTATTAATTTCATTATGTCCGCAAAACAGAATTTTATAAATTTAAGCATTAGCGATTGTTTTACCCGATAACTTTAAACTCGGTACTTTTGAAAAAGACAATTTTGTTAAAAAGTGTACGATACTTCGCAGTGTTTATCTGATTGAAGATCACAGAATTAAAATAATTCTTCTTGTTTTATTTGATATGGAAACAAATTTTAATTTTGCAAAAAAAAAAAACATGATAATAAATAATAACAACTGTGTGTAAAAAAAGGCAAGTTTAAGAAAAAACTCCCCTTTCCACTTCCCTTGGAAAGTAGTCGGATATATTTCAGTATTTACGCCTCCTTAAAAGTCAGTGGAATATTTATTTCTGTTTTACTTTTGCTTTTACATCAGTAAAAATATCATAAGAAAGTACTTATAGTTCCTTTCTTTATCACACAAACATGCACAGCTATGCGAATGCTATGAGGTAATGTTCATATTATAAATTAATTTTCCTACGCAAGTAGGAATCGTTTGCCCATAATTCTTATTTGCTCACTTTAATTTCATTAAACACACCTTAAATTCTACAGTCAAAGAATAAATGCCATATGAGCTGTCTTACTTCACGATTATTCAACTTCAGCGAGTTTTTAAAAAAATATAACTTCTGTTCTTGTATCGGTTTAAAAAATTTGTCTCTCTAAATTTGATTTTTTATAAATGTTATTTCTTAATGTTAAACTTCATCGTTGGGTTTTGTTTTTCAAAAGACTTGAATGGAATTTGTAAATCCCAGTAATTGTTAGCTGGATGGCTGCTTACGAAGTCAACGTTATTTAAAACTAATTTAATTTAGTTTTGAAATTAATCTGGACGTCAGAGAATAGTAAATGGATGGTTGAGATGAGGTTGAATTTAAATGCTTTCGAGAATACAAGCAAATCCTTAATAAATTAATAAATAAAATTATCTTTTTCTTCAAGATTAAAATGTGTAAATAAATATTTTTTTTGAGGTTCTTATGGAAGTGAAGGCAAATGTTAGCGCAGTTCAGTGTTTTGAAAATCGTGTATGATGCATCTAAAGCTATTCGGATTTAAATGTGCACAACGTATTTTTACTTTTATTTTATTTTTTTAAGATGAAAATGCAACGTAAATTGCTGTTTTAAGATAGTTTGCTATTAAACCTTTATGAACTTTTTTTTTTTTTAAATGACTCTAATCTGTAAACATCATCTTTCAACTAAAAGAAAATACCGAAAATAAAATTACAAATTCAGACGAACTGGCAGCTGTCTTTTTTAAGTCGACTAAAATTAGTAATCCAATGTGGATTACGACAAATTACGTATGCTTATTGAATTAAAGCAAAATACTCATACGCATTAGTTAATGATTAATTTACTTTATTCGTTTTTGATTCCTTTAAATATAAATATTTCTCCTGATATTCTCATGAAAATTTTTTTATTTAAAACTACAAATTGAATATATTGCTGCAGGGAAAGCGTATCCATATGGCCATTTCACTACTGCTCAAATAGCTCATCAGTGGATTTTACCCAAATTTTGTATAGAAAATTAGAAAATCTTGTATCAAAAGCCAAACTGATTAAATGAGAACTCATATAGTCTTGCTTTTTATTGTTGTGTCAAATGTATAAATTACTCACAATGTATAATTTCTCACTCGCTTAAAATTTCTTGTTGAATAAATTCGTTTTGTAATAAAAATCTATAAACCTATTTGTCTTTGACAATACACTAATTATACGGAAAAACAATACATTTCATTTTTTTTATTTTAGTTTAAAATAATAAATATTTCATAAGAATATCATGAAATATTTATATTTGAAGGAATCGAGTACGAATAAAGTAAATTAAATTTTAAATGATTCCGAATAATAAATTTTCATATTTAAAGCTATTTTTATTTTTATTGTTTTTTATTTTTATTATTTTTATTGCTGCTTAACTGAATTTCCAGTTCAGAATATATATAAAAATATATTTTATGAAACGTTGATATCCACGTTCAAATAATTATTTTCGGCCATGAGCGATCTTATAGATTTGTTTTTCGTTTTGCCGTTTTAAACCACGCTTTTAAGGGCTTTTTCAAATTTATTGTCAATCGAAGTTTAGAGCACGATTGTCTGCACAAAGCCAGCGAAAGTTTTGCTCATTTTTACTTTTCTTAAATGTGGGTAACGGTTTTCTGATAAGTTAAGCAATCAACAAAATGTCGAAAGGAACTACATTTCGAACCAATATCACAGTGCAGCAGTACAACCTTGAGCTAATTGAGACCCCCAAAATCTTAAAGCTTATGATGGTAAAAGAAAAACCCTCCAAGCTAGGTTTTGAATTATTATATTACCTAAGGTTTTTTTAAGATCATTTTTAAAGTTTTCGATTGGGGCTTGATTTTAGTACAACATTCAAAAAACATGTACTGATTCTTAAGCCTATTTCTCGTGAACTATTCGAAATATTGCATTTCTCTCTTCAGCAAACTTTTATGTCTTATTTAGACCTAAAAACCTTGACTTGAGACGAAATAAAAAAAAACAATGACATCCTCAAAACAGCAAAACTGTCAAAAAACGTAAATAAGAAAATAAGAAATGAAAAATGAGGACACTACAGATATTTTAAAATAAATATTGAACTTTAGTCGTGGCATTCGAAGCTAACCTTATCATCTAGCCTTATTTTCGTATGAATATACTTTATGGCTTGATCAGCGTACTTCGCCAAGCATGTCATCTATTTTCCCCCTTTGAATTGATTTTCTATCAGATTGGTTACTTGGTGTAAACATTCTCCTACTGATTGCTTGGAATGACTTAAGCATATTTTTTAGTAAAACTTTCCATTCGTCATCTCGATTTTTTCCAATGACTCTTTCTATAACTACGTTAAGTGCGTCCCAAGCAATTTAATCTTTAGCAACTGTATAATATCTAAAACCATTAAGTACAACTCGTTTAAGCAAAATGCAAAAAAATTAATAAATTAAAATTTTAAAGAGATTAGTTAAGAAGTAAATTACCGGCCTTAATTTTTTCATCACTAAATCTTGGAAAACTTTTTCTTTGTCATATACTTTCTGGCCGAGTTCGTAGCAATTTCTAAAATAAGTCTTAAAAGATCCTGAGATAATATGAGTGAGATGTTGATGTTTTTTTTAATTAAAAAAAAAAAAAAAAACTTAAGCTAATAATTCAAAACCCAAGCAAGGATTTTTCTTCTACTACAATAAGCTTTCCGGTTTTGAGGGTCTCTACTGGTTAAAGATTTTAAAGTTGAAAATGCTACTGTGTGATTAACTGCAGTTAATTTATGCAAAGTTTTTAATTTGTATCGAATACTTCTTTCAGGGTGTTCTCAAATTTATGAGAAAATTTATTTTATGTAGATTTTGTTTATTTAAAATTTTGCTGCTGTATCTTCTTAAAGTAAACTCCTATTAAAAGCTTGGATTATATTAGGCGACAGTCAAAAAGTTGAAAATATGTAACTAAGTATTTGTTGGGATATTATAAACTACTCAAAACTATCTACCAGATAAAACTTAGTTAAATTTTTAGAGAGCGAGTTCAAGACTTTTACTTTTTATCTCAGTTTATACGAATTGACTGCATTAAAGTATTTCAACAAGTTCGTTAAGATTTCGTTAAATTGTATTAAGTTATTTTCCCTTCCAATAATATTTATAGAGAAGAGAAAATTATTTTTATTAATAAGTGTGTATTTGCAAATATTTCATCTGTAATGATGAGAAAATTTTCAAAATAATTTTTTAATTTTTTTATTGTAACAGATAGCTTTGTTTAGTTTGGTCAATGTGTGATATTCAAAATACAGAGAGATAACTTTCATATTTTTTATCAGCTTATTTACCTTGAATCTTGAATTAACGAAATTATAAACAAAAAAAATTTTTTTAACCAGCACAAAATGGTGGAAAACCAAAGATAATAATATTTTGAGGATATTTAGCTTCTTATAAATGTATATCTTTCAAGTTTTCTTTTATCTTAAAATGAAAGAAAAAATCAGTTTATGGAATAAAGAATAGATTTGTTATCCAATACAACTGTAAAATTAATCTAAAAACTCAAGAATATGAATCGTTTGTTCCTTTTCTATATATTTTGATTTTACAAACAAACAATGTTTTCACCAAAAAAAAAAAAAAACTTTCTTTAACTCTTCAAAATACTTTATTATTTAAAAATGAAATTAAAAAAGTTTCAAGTATTTGCCTTGAAAATTGTAAAGGACAATGTGTCATGTTTAAAAAAAATAAATGAAATAACTTAAGTATACAAAATGTAAACAAAAAGTTGATCCCGCAATTAATTTTTATTCAAACAATTATTCATAATAAATTACTGTTCATTTTTTATAACATAAATTTTTTTTACTCTTAAAATTTTGTGTCTTTTGCTGGTTGAATGGGTGAAATGTTATAATGTCCATGGACATTGTGTCGCACCAGAAAGTAACATAATATCATTGGACCTTACGTTAAACTACGATACGACATAATGTCAACCAACGTAGTGTCATAACGTGTACGAAAAAAGTAACGTTTATATAAACTAGCTTACAGAGAGCCTTCGGTAAGCGAAGCTTGTGTTGGTTATACAATCGAGCAGAAAAACATTGCGCGCGGCCCAAAGCCGCCAATGCTAGAATTGTTTTTTGTTCTAAGTGCGGACTTTATGACACTTTTAAACTTTTGAGAACGACATAGTTTCCATAGACATTATATCTTTGGACTTTGTGACATGCCACCATTAAATTCAAATTTTAACACTCAGTTAATTAAAGTTTCCTTTTTTACTTTGTTTATTGGCGTACGAAAGGTAAATCACCGTTTATTAATTTTATTGTTTTTTTTTGTCTCTTTACAGTGAAATAAAATGTTTAAAAATTTTAAATGTGCTTTTTATTTTTTTATTAAATTATTTGTAAAAAATTTTATTTTAAATTATTTTCGTGTTTTAATAGCTTATAAAATAGATTGTTATATTTTAGAGCGCTATTTTAATTTTTTGGTCTCACGGTACAAAAGTTTTATTTTCACAGAGAGAGAATGAAATCCAAGACATTATTAATTTCAGTTTAGGTCAACCACAACTTGTGTGAGGAAATAGAAAAAGTTTTTTTTTCCGAATACTTGCAAACAAAAGCATCAAATTTTGGTTTCTTTTAGGCAACTGGTGAAAAAGGCAATCAAATAATACATCTAAATAATGAATTATATAGAAAATGAAGAAGCGAACTACATAAATGGCAAATAACGATAACATTTTTTCTTAGAAAAAGTAAAAATATAATTTTGATCTTAAATCAATATTTTTGGAGTTATAAACACTTTTAAAATCCTAAACAAAATTATTTTAAAAGAAATTAAAATAGAGAAAAAACAGTTTTTTCTGATTTTTTTAATGTTTGTCCGAAGTTTCCTGAAGAGTTAAGTATGCGGTAGCGAAATGGCCATCGTGACGTGCTTTAACCCTCAATAATCTATTTCTAATTAATCTAACTAATTAATTTAATCGGGCTAATTTCGAAAAAATAGCACAAATTTTTTTTTAAATTAAATAATTTAATAATATTCCCGTATCTTTAAAAAAACTAAATTTCTCCATTACTTTGTTTAATTCAGGATAAATAAAAAATTAATGATTCTTATGTTACAAAGATCTCTTCATTTATATTCTAAATAACATTCGACAATGAAAAACACTTTTCAATTTTACAAATATTTCGCTAAAATACAATTTGGAAAAACATGTTTGAGTGTTTGTTGCATTCACAGTTTCAGCCCTGTTCATAATTGCATAAAAACCACGTTTTTCCACGTTTTCCTTAATTTTGGTTATTGTTCTTCTTTAGAGGTATGTTTTATTAATTTATGCTGTGTATTTATGGATTTATTTGTATTTTTTTTTATCGTTTTTGATAAGGAATTTCAATAAAATATGTATAAATAAAAATAAAGTTTTATTTGTCATACGAAAGTATTCGATTCTAAAAAAAAAAAAACTTTTAATTCACATTTGTAAAAGTGATTTATTTTTAAGGATTTATTTACTTTCAGAAGCTCTAGCTGTTGATGCAAAAACTTTTTAATATTATTCGCCTGTGGTGTAGTCAGTATAATAATTATCCTATTATAATTTGATAACGAATTATAAATTAGTTAATTCAAATATAAACCAACCTAAAAAATGTGGCGTTTATTTCATTAGTATTTTACGCTTAAGTTGTTTAACTTTCTTTCAAATAAACTAAATTCTTATTAAGAAATTTCTTCTGCAGCCATTAATTTACGTGAATTTTCTTAAAGAACTTATTTTTATTTGTTTGGTAATGTAAAAACAAATTTTTTTAAAGTTGTTTTGGTAATTCAGAACTATAGCTTGAAATCCTGAGAAAATGTTCTCAAAACTGTATATTCTACGATGGAAAACAAATCTCTGGGAATACACCATCTCATGTCATTTCTTTGGTATTTTATTTGGGTGCGGGTGGTAAAAACTTTAAGAACTTTTAGGATGAACTGGATGGTATTTTTTTAATAATACGTATCTGAAAAGAAATATAGAAAAAGAAGAACTCGATTTAATCAAAGCTTTAATTTTAGACTATTTAACTTTCATATGGTCCAATCTATTACATTCTTGATTAAAACTTAGTTCTATTGTTTAAATATATCTCAGTTTAAGTTTGCTTCTGGCAATAAATTAATTAAAATTTTGGAATGCTCAATAAAATTATCAGACACCGACTTCATTAATGTAAAACATCAATGAATATAAAATTATCATTAAATAATTCTGCGAATATGTATTTTCCATAATTTTAACGTTGCTCTATACTCGTAGTCCGAAGAAGGTAATTTTCTAGCAATTGCAGGATTAACGAAATTTAAAAAAACAATATCTAAACAGTTTTATCGAGTAAAGATATTTAATCTGCTGATGTGATCCCCTCCCCCGTTCGTGGCATGTTTAATGAAACAATGGAATATTATATGTGATAACATCAAATCGTTGCCACTGTCATTTTATTCATGAATTTGATTTTATTAGAAAAACATAAAGTTTTATTATCCAAAGGGAATTTCAAATTTAATATAAAATATTTTGTTATTTGTTGAGTCAAATGTTGGCCACCGTAAACAATAATTTTTTAATTCGCAGTTTGGTAGAATTACACGAGAGAACAAAGCATCAACATCTTCTATTCTGAGCGATTTGAACCAGAGGGCATCACATCGAATGGAAATTAAGACTAGTCACTGCTGCGACTACAACAGCCACATATGGTTCAGTAAAGCAATATTATATGCTTCACAGCTCGTAAAACGATTCAATTAATGCAAAAATGGGTTTAGAAAGGATGTGTTTTTGCTTGTATTTGCCCGATATACAATTTAAAAAAAAAAAAACTTTGTTTATTATATTGGGTAAACTTTTGGCTCATCCTTTGAAACAAAAGTTTTTTCATTTCAAAAATAGCACTTAATCTTCTTTAGCAAGTGTAAAGTTACTTAAGTTGTCAATATGAAATATTAATAACATCTGAACATGCGTTAGCCTAAAGTATGTTTTTATGTTTCCGTTCAAAAAAGGTACTTGAGTGTTTATTATTTATTTATTTTACTTGTAAACAAACATTTTAAGCTCTGCATAAAAAACTGCTTTTTTCATATTTAGACTTTAAACACTTTATTAAATTTATGAAATAAAATTTGTTTCTTTCGTTCAAAATTTGATTGTGTTAAAATTTAAATGAGTGATGCCCATCATGTAATCACTTTGTTATGGGTGTAAAGAAATTTGCATTTAACTTGAAGATTTATTTTGGAAAGACTTCGAGGTAGGAAAATTGTACTTCAAGTAAGTTTAAAATATTTCCTCTTTTTATTACTTGTGATGTATATTTTAATATTATATTAAGTCTGTTTCTTTACTTTTGGATAAAGTTCGTAAACAGACAATATTATATAAAAGTACGGGAACACAAAAATTCTAAATTTTAAACACAAAATAAAAACACAAAGTATTTTGACTGCTTCAATAAGCAAAATTAATTTCAATAAATCAGCAAAAGAAAATAATAATTTATTTCGTATTTTGTTTGTGTTTTAAGGCTGTTGCACAAGTTTTAACAACTTACACAAAGAAAAAATTTGGGCTGTTTCGTGCAGTAAGTAGAAGAACTTTACTCTCTCAAAACCGCCCTCATTTACCAAATTTTGAAGAAATAAAAAAAACATTTTTCCTAAAGTAGGCCAAAGAAGCAGACCTATTATGTCAATGTATAGAAAAAAGCAAAATGGATTTTCTGGGAGATATATATTGGAAATTCAGAATTATTTGCTACAAAAAAGGTGACATAAAATAAGAATTATTTCATTGAAATCAGGTTTGTTTCTGTCGAGAAAATTGTTTGGCTTTAAGTGTTCGACTAATCGAGTAGTTATTCGAATAAAAACCCTGAATTTTTACCTCACTGTAACACTTTCGATTTTGTTAATTTCCATTGACTTTCTATTTGCACAAAAACCTTATTATTTGCCATTTGCAAACAAAGTTCTTAGAATAATAAAGAAATAAAAATAAAACAGCAAGCAATAACTAAAAGATTATTTTTATTGTACGCTTATCGCTATCAAAAAGAATGCGGCAGAAAATAAGCAAATTTAGCAATTTCAATCTTCTATTTATTCTTGCAGTTATTCTCCAAGCTGCTGTAAAAAGTAATCAAACAATTAGCCTTGACAAAAGAAACCAAAACTAAAAGGCAAAGGAACTTTTTTTAGTTCCTATTTGTTACTTGTCTTCTGTGGAAACTTTCATTATTTGAAATTGTTTAATGTTTAAATTCAATTCGTATCGTTTTAATTTTGAATTAAAATATTCTTATTTCTTTTCACTTTACCCTATTATTTAAATTACTAAAATTTGAAACTAAGACCTTGCTAACTTGAACATAATTTGAGTATTAAACTGTTTGTTAATCAGTGACTTATATTGACAGATTGTTTCAGTTTTCTCGCAGTTAAAGGAAATGTATAGAAAAGTTTGTTTAAAATTCATATTTTGCTGTAGATTCTAATAAATAAAACAAAATAGATTATATTTTGCTTATTTCCTGTTGTCATAACTACAAATAACACAAGCTAACATTAGTGGTGTATAATAAATGCAGTGAATTATTAACTGACTTGTATTCTCACTTTGAGGATTTCGCGTGAAATCGCTACAGCATCATTCTATAGAATTACTTTTATTTTCAGGATAATTATGTTTACAGTCAACATCGGTATTTCGTTTTGAGAACTAGTTTTGACGAAAATCTTAAATTTGAATTGAATCAAATGAGAAAAAACAATACTGGTGGCTTTATATTAATAGACTAAATAATGAGTTTTTAGTTGTATAAAATAATTATATATACATATAAATTTATTGCAAATATGTTAAGACTTTATAACTCATAAACGGTGAAAACGATAGATTCATATTTTCCCAACAAATTTTTACAAGTGAAGTCTTAAAAACTATTACAACATTATAAAAAGATATATTATTCTTTGCATACATTAGTATAAAATAAAATAAAAGTGTACATTTGTACTAATTAACTCTTTTATAACATTTAAAAAATTTAACAAATAATTCCCAAAAAAGGGATGAAAAAGGGAAGCTCTCAAAATTTACTACAAAAAATAAAATACATAGAGTAACTTACAAACTAAAAACTTAGAACTCGTAATAACAAAAAAGAACAAAAAACAAAGAAATAATGAAAAACAACAAATTCATATTAAAAAAAAAATAACAAACATGGGCTGTGTTGTAAACAGTGCTCTGAATACTGAGAGAGTGTAGCCTTCTATGATAAAATAAGAGGTCTGCATCCTCGTAAAGAACCCCAGCATACTTAATGGTCTACCGAAGACAGATACCTTGACATCCGAACAGCCTCCAGATTTTTCGACCCAGAGAAGCATTCTATCACCAAGGCGTTCTCTAAGGACCGTGCTCCCTCCAACAATTTTACAGCCATTTCCACCATGTAGACATCCACCCGCGCAAAATCAATTGCGCTGTAGATTGATGGTCTTCGAATCTTGCCGTTTGGTCCTACATAAGGCCTGAGCCCCAGACAAGCAACCAAAAGCTATCTCTTCCATCTCCGAAGCCTCTCCATCTGGTGCGAAGAAATCCCGGACCAAGCCGGGAAGGCATAGGAGATAATTTGGCGGTACATTAGAAGACGCACTTTCTTATCAATATCCCCCTGATGTTCGAGAGCTTCATGATATGCGGAGTAAGTCCGTTTGCTTCTCTCAAGAATATCGTCAATGTGGCTCTTAAAGATGACACCCAAGTACTTAAACTTGTCCGAAGTTCCAATCAGTTCTTGTCCGACAGTCAAACATGGTATGTATTGTCTACAACTCGGGTAAATATTTTTGTGCCTACCCTTGAACATTACGGCGACAGTCTTCGAAATATTCCAGGTAAGACCCCATTTTGTAAAATAGTCCGCCAGTACCGTCAAGTATCGGTTGAGTGAACGGCGAAAACGAATTCGATTAAATGTTAAGAGTTTTCGTATGGTCATGTAGATGGTTTATCTAAAATTCGGTCCACGCGTTCATAAGTAATGACTAAAACACACATTTGCGGCTGCATTGACTAAAGCACTTGCAGCCCACTGTACTTCAACGGGACACAAGCCGGACTTTAAAAACATTAAAGTATTGACAAGAGAAGACAATTACAAAAAGAGATACACACTGGAGATGTTACACATAATTGATGTACCGATAGAAAAAAGTCTAAATTATAAGAGTGACACAGAGAGATGTGCACAAACATATAGACATATAATAAATAAGCATAGAGCAAAAGTAAAAATAAAATAAAAAGCATTTTTAGTCAATAATCGGCAGTGAGAAAGAATAAGTGTGCTGTGAAAATTATTTATTTTTATTATATTTGTAAGGAAACTAAATTTATTATTATTTTGTTAAAATCATTTGTTGTTGTGATTGTTAATTTCTTTATTTGAGTGTTAATTTGAGTGTTAATTGTGTTTTAAATTATATAAATATTTTTAGATCCCTGAAGATGATCAACGGAGTAAAAATAAAATAAAAATCAAAGCATATTTTTATTTGTCTTTAATTAACAACTGACCTACAGCCATAATAAAGTTACTGAAGAACATCCAGAAGGCAACTTCATCAACGCAAGAAACTTGATATATAAAGATATTCGGAATAACTTGTAAAGCTTAAGATTTTTTGTATTGAAATTGATTTTGCTTAAACTAATTTTTTAATTTTTAAAAACCTTTTCTTTTAGAAAGAAAAATTTTTTTTTTTTTTGAATGCTTCAGTTTTTTTAAGAAAACAAGAAAAATTTGACACAAGCAGAATATAATGCTTTATTTCTGGATCGCTACTTTCCTCATCAGCATTCCTCGCATCTTAGGTTGCTTAGGGTGTGTACATTGTAAACATCATCTATTTAACCAACTATCATTGTAAATAAGAATACGAGATATATTCATATCAATATTAATAAGGTTAGACGAAGTCTACACACAAACCAAAGTTTTTGTTTACTGTTCTCTATTTAAAGCGTGTTGTACATTTGTTTTTGCTTTGTACCAACCGTCGGTTGGCCACGAATTCAATTTGTATTTATTTATTTGTAAATTTTTTAAATTGATATTGATTGAAATTGATTTTATGGCATCATGAAATATTAACAAGCAAAACTACTAATAATATAGTGTAATTATCAAACCCAATATATAAAGTTTTTATAACGGTTAATTGTTAAATGCTTGGGGTAGATGATGAAACATTACAAAGTAAAATAATTCAACATTGACATTGATTCGAATTTAAGTTTATTTACAATTTTGTAAACTTTTCGTATTGATTAATTCATGTCTGTCTGCTTATGTTTTAAAACCAATTACGAAAACATAAAATTATTCAGTTTATTTGGTTGCTAATCACCTTGAAATTTAATGTGCGTTTTGTTTGCGTACGTGTTGTTATTTGTATTCAGTATTTTTTTAATTTTTTTTTTTTTTTGTTACACTTTTTCTTTGGCAAAATAGTTTGAAGCGTTCATAGACAACAAATTTTAAGCCTTGATTAGAGGAATATAAACATAGCTAAATTTCATTTTTCTCAAAATTTTTGATAATTATTGAATAATGGAAGAAAAATGAAATCAGAAGCAAATATATATTAAGACACAGCAACGCACATTAATTAGTTTTCCAAAATTATTTCTCGATCAGCCTAAATTTTTATATAAAGACGTCGGTGTCAAAACGGATTTTAGCTAAATATGCTGCCATCGATGTTAAATTGTCCGTTCATTATCAACAAGATGTTGGTCCTATCAATAATTTTGAGAAAGAAGCAACTTTGCATAATGTTTTTATGGTTTATTTATCTGAAAACGACAAGTATTATTTTCTTTGATATCTATATTTATTATATTTACTCAGCTTATTGTAATTTTTTTAGTACCTCCTTCAGGCAGAACACTTCGTAATACAATTCGCGCATAAATTTTTTGCTCGACGTTTTGATCAATATGAATTCGCAATTGCGATTTTTATTTATGGGCGAGTTAAGATGTCTAAAGTCGTCTAATATGTAGGGATCTGGCAGCTTATTCTCGTTTTTTCTTTCATACTTATTTTTATATACGTGTGGGTATGCGCCCAGATGAAAATGTAACAAAAAATCAGAGATACAATTACAGACGTAACGATGCCACCCCTACAAACAGCACGATTATTTTATTTTCAAACGTTCAAACTTCTTAGAAATTGTCAGTACCACAGTGAAGTTGGTCATATGGGCCGCCACACATATTAGAAGAGTTATGTGGGATCAATTTACTCAATATTAAAACAAAATCTCTTTTTTTGCATTTGTTATTTAAAAATTGAATTTTTTTAAGGATATTTTAATTTTATATATATGAGTAAGTTTTTTCCGTCAATGGTAAGAATGTTAGACATTGGCCTGTTTGAAAGAAGTGTTGTACACATGGATATCGTTCAATTTTAATCTTTTAGGAAGTTTGAATTTCTGTCGACTTGAATAAAATGGAAACGTTTCGAACATATTTTCCATTTGGTTGAGTTTATTTTCTACTGAATAATTCGATTTTAATTTGACTGTAACAATGATGCGAATCACACATCTTTTGTAAAAGGCAACTTCTATTATCAATATAGTTTTTCTATTCACACGTTTTATGCCACGAGCCTGTTACTTGTGTTGGTGATTTGTTTTTATTTGGGCATTACAATGCCTTTGTCCCATATTTGAAATATAAATAAATTTACATTTGATGCTTTAAGCACATAATAATCTTTGTATTTATCTTAATTTAAATGTTGATTTGCTTATTCTACTTATTTATTTTGTATAGGAAAACTATTAAAGGCAGTAACAAAAGAAAGACATTCTGTTCTTTGAAAGTGAAAGAATGTCATTGTGCTATTTATTTTAATGACAAGAAATTTACTTTATTTCACATTAGACACGAGCCCTTTATTATTTCTTTTAAATGAAAGAAAATTGTTTTAGAAGCTCCAAAAATAGACAAATGTTTGCCTTTGTAATAATAAGGCTTAAGACAAAACCTTTATATTGTTTTTCTGAATGAAACTCCTTGAAACGTGTTGCTAATGGGACCAAATAAATAAGAATTAAAATTTCAAAGTTGAAGTGGTAGCTGGATTAGCAAATGTTTTTGTAAAGATTTAAGTGATGATTTAATATAAGATTATTTCTCTGTTTTCTGGTTCTTACAACCTTTCCTTTTTCCAGGTAAATGAATGCAATGAATTTTTGTTAAAAATTTGTTTTAGTCGTTGAGACTTATTTTATTTTGTACCTAAATTATTTATAGCAATAAATGATAGTGAAAAATCATTGAATTTATTGGCATAATTATCTTAATATATAAAATTTTAAAAATGTTGTCAAATTGAATGGAAAATTATGATCGGATTTGCGAAAGGTAGTTTCTTATGTAATGTAATGTTTATGAAAAATGAATCTATGTAATTTTTAATGCCAGTGCTTTATATTAAAATATTAACATATGGCAACACTTTAAGGTGAGTGATACATTCTGTAACTTCCATAAAACTTGTTTTGTCATTTAAACTTTTATCACGATAACAAATTTGGCATATCATAGTGTTCAAGAACATAATATCTATGGACCTTATGTCGCACTAAAAATTGATATAATTTCCATGGACATTATGACGTTTTTCAAAGCGACATTGCGTCATTTTTAGTATGGAAATCGTTTTACTTATGAAAGTATCATAATGTTCTCATTTAAAACAAATACGGATTTGCCTGCATAGCCGCCCCCCAGCCGGGAGCAAATATTTTTTCCTTTATTGAGATGTGTATCTAATAACACTATCACTAATTCATGTAGTGATAGAGTTGAATGTTTCGAACTAGATATGTTTCTTGAAACTCTTTTGCAACACTTTTTAAATTTTTTTTTATAACTTGCAGTTCCGATAGGTTTTCAGGCTCTTCTATTCTGAATGCCCTAAAAATAAAAATAATTTTTCAAATAAACTCAACAAAACGACTATTAATATTCTATAAAATCTAAGTCAGTTTTTGCCTGCAATGATTTACACAATAGTAAATTCTGATCTTTAGGAAACTATATCTTGTTTTTTTTATTTTTTTATTGTAGTTAACGTTTTTACAATTCAAAGAAAAAAAAAAGAAAATTGTTGATAAAAAGAAGTACAAAAAAAAAACACAAAAAAAAAAAAATAAATAAATAAAACAATAAAGATAAAATTAAAATAATTCATTGTGTTCATAACAATTTAATATGAAAATAGAAAATTAAAGAGAGGGAAAAATATTTAAAGACAATTTTAATATCAAAATTATTCATTTGTGATATTTAACAACCGAAGAATTCATCTATAAATATTATTCTTTTCTTTTAAATTTCATGTAAAGTATTTAAAGTTGCCGCATGATGTAGAGAATATAAAAAGCTTGAGTTATAACAAAATGATGGGATGTTATTGTATAATAAATTGAAACAAAAATATATTTATTTAAAAATAAATTTAAAAATACAAATAAACAGATATGTATGGGTATGTCGTTTTTAATTTGTTTTCATTATAATAAGAATTAATTAACAAGTGAAGTATTTCAGTAAAATATTAATAAATTTACAAAACATCACATTGGTTGTATATTAAATGTCGTTCTTCTAGTGTTATTGTATTGCTTTTTCACACAATTCTTTTTCTATTTTTTAACTAATAAAGGTTTTATATTCTGACAACCCTTTTCAAACAGAACAAAATAAAAACAAATAATTTTCAGCAGTTTTTCATCTTCCCTAGTGAAACGTATTAAAACATAAAACACAAGGCAACGAGATTGATGTATTTATTACATCCTTTATGTATCATGTTATGATTTGGTATAAATGCTTTTATACCTTTACTTTAAGGATTTTACTTAACAACATAATCCTAAAAGGTGGGTGTTTCAACAACAAAGTGCAGAGTAAATGAAAACATAAATCTTAGAAAAATACTGATGTATGATTGCTGCCAGTAAGAAAGATAAGCCTCAAACAAATACTACCTCTTCCTTAACATTTTGGATTTAAAAAGAATTAAGAAGTTATAAAGGGGAAAATGTGGAACACACATCAGATTATGTATTATTCTTAATGTTACATATTTTCAGAAAAGTGGTTTAAGCCTTTTTTAACTAATAAATATTTTGTTAATCTTTATTTTCGATATGTTTTTATTTAATAACTCTATTTAAATATAGAATTATATGCCAAGAAAACTGCTTGTTATCATGATTTTCGTTAAGCAGACAGTTTCCTGTTTTTAGTAAAAATTATTTAAAGCGGTTATTTCAGTTATCGTATGTAAAAAACTCCTCAAAAAAACAAATTGTGTCTTATATGAGATTGCTTCTTGTAAGTAATTAACGTTTGTAAGCAACCTTACAAACGTCAAGTGAAAAAAATGGCGCTCGCACCTATTTTCCTAGTTACGGGCCCTTGATATTTTCAAATTTTTTAATGTATCAATATGGGGTATCATTTAAAAGCTTTTTTAGATATCTTTCAGGAAATGCTTAATTTAAAAAAAAAAATAATTAAATATCACCCATACTCCCTATGAAACTGAACTTTCAGGTACATGTGATACTAATCTGGGCGTGTTAATATTCGTGGTATCGCATTCTGAGTAGTAAATTACAATTTAAAAATTGGAAAGCTTCATACTAAAGATTGAAAAATACTTTCACAAGGCTTAAGAAGTACATTCAATGGAGTAAATGGACTTTATAAAAATATTTTGTAATTCTATTCATTTCATTAGCATATTTTTTCTTTCGTAATTTCTTTTTCCAAATTCAATTATTAATCACTTTCTACCTAAAGAACTTACTTCTCTTTGAATTATAAAATTTAAGTCTCTTAAGCGAAAGCTAAACAAAAATTGTTTATATTTCAGTTTTTAGTATAAAACAAGTAAAACTGTAAAGTTGTTTTCTTTTTAATAGAAATATTTCTAAAAACTGAACTACATTGTGTTTTGTGATAAAATTAAATTGTTTTACTAAGAAATTTTTATTTTTCCACAATTTATGTCATCATAATCATTAATAATACATTCTCGAATTTGGCCATTAGTTTATTTAATATTTGAAATATTTACTTTAAAATATTTAAGTAAAAACTAACAAAACCTCGTAGCAAGAATGTTAAAGCATGCGTTAGTCAAATCATGACACATGAAAAAATCTAATAAAAATATTTGTATATATTTCAGTTTTTGTGGAATCTTTGACAAAGGCATTTTATATACAAACTGACATACAACAGCAGCAAATATTTTGTCAGTATGAAATTTTCAAAAACTAAATAAAGTGCCTCAATTAAGGTTTAGTTTCATCATCCGATAAAGATTTATTGCCGTATAAAATGTGATAACGTACCGTAGGTAAACCGTATGTGCTAAAATTTGCTGTGTGTGTTTGCGAAAAAAACTTGACACCATTTTGCGAGATTCATGTTTTCAGGTGTAAATAAATAAATAAAACAAAAGCATGTTTAAAATTTCAATATTCTTCACAAATAAATAATTTTAAAGCGTCTCCATTTTAAATTTATTTTGGTTAAATAAACGTTTTTACCAATATTAATAATTAATTAATATTTTTGTTAACGCCGCGATAAATGACGGGTCGCATATAAAGACTGTTGTCCGAATAATTACTTGCAGTGGTATGACAAGATTCAGTGCTGCTGTTTGATGCAGAAATCAACCGTGTCCTAGACGCACCTGATTCATCATATGCCGTCGAGTTTTAATACAATTTGTCTTACTGAAACGCCATTTACGCCGTTGTTTAAAATTTAGTATTCTCAGACAAAACTTAACTTTGCCTGGGGTAAATCTGTTTTGTGATATTTTTCATCTTAATTTTAATAATTCAAAGTTTTTATCCTCGAATTTTCTTTCCATAGTACTCTCCATTAAAAAAAAAGGCCTGAGTGTGTTTGATAAGGAAACAGCAACAACATAATCCAAAGTATGTCAATATTATTTGTTTGCTAAAATTTTCCTGCAAATTCCTTCTTTAATACAAAGGACTTCTTTAATACAAAGTTTTGACGATATGAACTTTTAAATAAACCAAAAATATAAAAAGGGAAGTTGAAATGTATGTACATACATATAGAGACACATACAAATAAATACTTACGCAGATACATACATACATATAAACATTATTACATAAATGTAACCTATTGTTAGTTATTGGTTTATCTCTTAACAATTCCATACGGGAATCATTGTTTTAAACTACACATTTTTGAGGAAATAACAACGTATTACGAAAAATATCTTTTGAAAACAAGGTGTATTATGGTATGAGAGCATTTGCCCTGTGTTTGATTTCACATATCAATGAAAGAGTAAAAATGAAATTATAATAATGGAAGCTTTTCAAATAATACTTGTGTTGTTACAGTAAAACTGAGTCTACAGTTCTTTTATAAATAAACCGAAGTGTTTTATCAATGAAATTAAAATAGTTGGGAAGATAAGTTTTAATAGGGAAAAAGCTTTTTACAAAATAAGTAGAAAAAACTTTCAGCTTTAAATGTAAATTATCTACAACAAAGGTAACTTTAGGGAATTATATCGTGAAGTAGTGGTGCGTTTAAGGGTTTCATTTATACGTTATCTTTTACTTCTTTTCTAATAACGCCATTCAAATTAATTGGCAATGAAATATTATAGGTATAATTTTATCAAAGCATTTGATAAATAAGATTTATTATTTAAAAATTTTAATACAGTTTTTTTGCAATAGCGAACCATGAGAGCGTTTAGAAAAAAAGTTTTTAGCAGCAATTACAGTGATTATCCTGGTTGAATTCTAAGTTGTTATTTTGTCATGACACGAGTGTGTAATATTTATTTATTGGATTATTCCTTGATTTAAAGGTAAATAGCTTAATAATTACTTAATTTTAAATTGTCGCATTAAGACTGAATAAAAATAAGAGATGTTTTATTTTTCTAATTGCTCGTATATTTTGCTTTGTTAAGCAAAATTATATTTGTGGCCTTTTCATAAAATATTTATTATTAAAAAATAAAGAGACAAATGCTTTTTCTATTGAGAAAGAACATCCATTTCAATGGCAACTTCGTTACTTCTTGTAAAGTTCATTAATAGATTTTATCTAAATTTTAAAAAAATATTTCAGGTTCAAAATACCCTGTGTTAAAAAAATAGAATTGTTAAAAAAACTGAATATATTTATAAATGTTTTTTCAATAATAAAATATTTTTTTTTAAAATAGTGTAAATCAACGAACATACATGTCATTCTTTTGGGTGAAAGTATTGTAAGATGTACAAGCATCGTAGAGTGTTTAATACTTTTTATAATTTTTTTTGCGCACGTCTTATTTTCTATTTTAATCTTTTAAGTAAATATTTAATTTAAATATAAATTTATAAATTATTATATTTCAATACATATAAATGTTGAGTCAAACTTGGTCTCTATTGAGTCTAAAGGCAAGAAAGAAATGTACGTGTGGTTGTTTGGGTTGTTTCGTTATTAACTACAAAATGAGGCAGAGCATAAATGATTTTTTCTTCAAATAGTTCCTGCAATTCAAATTTATTTAAAATATGGAATTTGTTCTCATTTATTTTTGTACAAAATGAATTTGAAACTCGATCAAGTAAAAAGGTTCTTTTTAATCATTTAAGTAGATTTTATAATAATTCCACAGTGTCGTCTGTCAAAATATTTTCCAAAACCACTTAAAATGTTTAATTAAAACCCTAAAATTTTTGTTTATTTGTGGCCCCATTTCGTTGTTTGTTCATTTAAGACAATAAAATGTTTACTTTTTCTAATGGTGTGAAATAAGTTTTTCTAGGGAATTTCCGTAACTAAAGCCGTTTGTTATCATTCATAATAATTCTGACGATATATTTTATGAAAAGAAAATAAATTTCCCTTTATTAGCTGAACTAACTACAACACGTTATGAATTTTTAATTATTAAATGAATAAATCCATTTAAATAATTACGCTCATTAATTTAAATAATTTGATAATTAGGCAACTTTGAAAGATATCTTAACATTAAATAATAAATAAAATCAATAACATTTAATTTTTATAATTGAATGCTACAGTTTTTCAAAAATTCTTAAGTCCACTTTAACATTTTAGATAAGTGTTTACTGCACAAAATATACGCGCCCTTGTAAACATCAGTAGTGTTAATTTAATTTTGTTTAATTCAAAAATTTTCCCCTGAAGATGAATAGCGAAGCTATTCGAAATATTGAGTTAAAAATTAAAAAATTAAATAATATTAACAAAGTGTTTTTATTACCCAAAACGACCATAAGCCGAACAAAGGATTTAAATCATTTATCAAAAGTTTTTTAAATCAAATCGATGGTGTTTTTTTACGATATCTCTAATAGATCCATTTGTCTGTTTCTTTTTTCGTTGTCTCGGATTACTGCGAATAATTGAAAAACCGAACTCTGAATTTAGGAACTAATGACCCCTGCTAGTATTTAATATATTTGTTAACAATAACTATTTTTATTATTATTATTATTTAGTTTATTTTTAATTTGTAAGCCTAATTTTCTAATAAATAAATTACAAGATTCCACACATTAATTAACTTAATATTATTTTACCACAATAGATACAATAAATAGAATACAAGAATATGAAATAATTACATTTCCTACTTAAAATTAAAAAATAAAAGAATAAAAAGTGTTTATATACACCAAAAAAAATTTAAAATACGAATCAACATTATAGCCCATTTTTTAATTCAAATTTTCAATAAAAATACGTCACCTTTAAAATTTGTTTTGTTATCATGTTATCATCATTTGCGTTACCATGCTGTTTCAATGTTTAGTATACATCTGTACATTTTCAAGTTATACTAGTTGTAGGAGATAATTTAATGCATTAAAATTTATAAGTGTTCTTTAAAAAATTTATTCATTCATTCGAAATTCATTACACAATTTAATTAAAATAAAAAATTTATTATAATAGATAAAGATTATAATTAAACAAATTTTGTTTTGACTGTTTTTATTATGAATTCGCCTCTAATTGTGATTGCCACTTAATTCTTAGTAAAAAGAAAATAAATAAATAAATAAATAAATAAATAATAAATATTTTATTTAGTTTAATACATAAATGTAAACAACTCTACTTTCTGACCATTCCGGCGACCAAAAGTTACCGCTTAAAAGAAAACTCATTTCAAAAAATGATCAAGAAAAACTTTCGACAAAAGAATTTTTGTATGTAAGTAAAGAAGAAGAGGTAGACGTCATTTGCCCGATGTGCGATTTATTAAAAAAAATCGTATTCTATTGAATTAAAAATTTATTTCAAACTTTTTTTAGACACATTTAGTTTAATTATTTAGGTTGAAAATTTTCATACTATTTGCCTTAAGCAAAGTAAATTTTTCTAGTGAAGATTTGAAAAATATATAAAAAACGTAAAAAATGTGTATTCTTTCAATCCATACTTTCTTTATATGTTTTCCTTTAATTGTTTGGTACGTAGATTAAAGTTAAATATAGCTAAAATTTACGCATTATATTATTGAGGCCCTTGATTAATAACACCGGTCTACAGGTCTAATTTATAACACTGCTTTTTATTGTATTTCTCATGAAATCAACAAGTTGGCACAGAAGCGGTAAAACAACGTTGAAGCTTAACCAGCCCAAAATGTACTACAAAACGTAATAAACTACAAATCGTCATAGATACCTTAGATTTCACACCAATACTCAATAAACAAATAAATTTTTAAATATTTGCAAAAAAATCTTATTTGATAGAAAAAAATCCGGCAACGTAAAATCACACACAAAACACTTTTAAATCCATAGTCAAATAAGTTACGAATATCTAAACAATTGTTTGAAATATTTTCAACTCAAGAAAAGTAAAAAGTGACATTAATCATGAACATTTTTTTTAGTATAAACACATTTTACTAAATATTAATAATGCAATCAAGTATGAAAACTTACAATAAATGATTTTCTTCAGCCACCTCATTTAAATTTATTTTGTGTTAATAACAAAGAGTTTCGATCAACCAAACATTAAGACCAACTTCTGTTGATACATTTCACAAATGTTCACAAATAATAAATTCAAAGTCATTTAAGGGATAATAACCTGCAACAATGACTGGTGTAACGACTTCAATGACAAATGTTTATTTTTATTGTAAAAATTCCTTTTTATTGCAAAGAGTCATTTAATTTGTATACAAATGAGAACAAAATTAAAAGCTTAAAATTTTGTATATTTAAGCGTTTTTACTTTTTTATTTGATTTTGTTAAACGAATTACAATCGACAGCAATTCTAAAGATTTACAAAAAAAAAGTTTTTTCAATAATACAAAATTATCTTTAAAAACATTAAAAAAAATTTGTATTAACAATTTCAACAAGTCAGTTGATTTGAATATCAAAGATAATCATCAAAAATTAGATAAAGATATTTCACTTCTTAAATTAAATCAACATTTTTATTATCATTTTGATTTTCTTCACATTAAAATTCTATAAATTAATTGATTGGAAAAAGTTTTTAATTTAAATTATTTTTAAGAATGTTTAGACGTGATTTGCTTCACCATTGAGTATTGGGAATTTAATATAAATTAATTTTGCTTCACTGTATAAATAAGAGACAAGGAACTGCAATTGAAGTTGCTTACGATGGTGATATTAATTGTTAATTTATGCGAGGTGAGTTTTAAACCTGAAATTTTAATAATTTAACACTTTCATTAATTTCAGGGTTTGTGTGGTGCGTCTGCGCAAAGAGAATGTTGCTGAAACCTTTCGTAATTGATCCTATTACTGGACAAGTCACGAGCAGAATTTGACTGCCTGTAAAATATGTGATTTGTGGCTTAGAGGGCCACGCGGTTAACTCAAAACAGTGTCCACGTAGGGTTGAGCTGCTACGTAAACTCGAAGTTAAAAAATTTGCAAGAGATACATCAAGTTCATGTGTTCCTGGTCAAAGTAGGATAAAGTATGGGGTATCGTATTCTGCTGCAGCTGGTGCTGCCGTGGTTCCGGAACTCCCTAAAACTTTACCTTTAGAGCGGAGGAGACCTGACAAGACAGAAGTATCGTTAGGAACCGCTATGGCCCAATTTGAATTATTGACAAGGACTGCAAACGTTTTTTTGGCTGTCGGTTGTTTTGCTCTAAAGCACCGCGAGTCCGATTATGATGAGGAGAGATCTCATGCTTTGCTGGGCATGCTTTTGACTTTGAGACAAAATGACTAACTCAGTCAAAATAATTTTTTAACTCAATTGTTTCAAGACACATGAGAAACTATTTGATTTTATTCGTGACGCGACAAAAGCCAGTCGTACTGCTTATGGCGGAGCACCGTTTAAGTTCTCGCGATATGTTCGAAATTACTGGATTTGGATTGTAAGAGGCCGCCGGCAGAATGGAAGAGTAGGAGGTACCGACGCCGTTATGTTCAAGGGTAGTCGCAAATATATTTATCCAAATTATACTCGTAGACCATACATACCATGTTTGACTAATGGACATTATGTAGATCAATTTATAGCTCAATTGATTTTTCGCGAGTGGATGTCTACATGATGGAAATGCCTGTCCAATTTTTGAAGGGCGCATAATGCTTAGAGCACTCTTTACTGAGGCAATGCTTCTCTGCGTCGAAAAATCTGGAGGCTCTTCGGATGTCAAGGTATCTGTCTCCGGCTGATTTGTTAACCCTTAAGGGTGCTTTTAGGCAGTAATAAGAAAAGAAAACAGATCACACCTAAAGTAAATTTATATTGTTTAATTGTAAATTGTAAGTTGTTTTAAATACAACTTCAGCAATTGTAAACATGTCGTTTCTATTGTTAAACATCTAAAAACGACAAAAAATAATAAAATTCAAACAAAGATAACCAAAAGAATAAGAATACGCTTTGATGCATAAGATTGTTCCTCCTACGACATTCATTAAACATATGAAAAAATGTAGAAATAAAATTTATGGCATCCAATGACTTAACAACAGGTAAAAACTGAACACATATTTCTACATGCTAAAATCATTTAAAGTTTTTTAATTCCAATTATAAAAGGAATTTTCTATTTAATGTCTTACATTAAATAAATATTTCTCCTTAACAAAAATATACATAGATTTTCTAAAGAATAAAAGAACACGTATTTTTAATTAAGAGCATTAAGTTTTCCCTTTTGAGTGAATTTTTTTGTACTTTTGTCATATATAAAATTTACATCTATTGATTTTATTTTAAGTTTAGAAATAAGTATAAGTTTCATTATTTTATATTAAAAAGAATATTCTCTAGCAAGGTAGAAATATATTGCTAACGAGTTGTAACATCAAATAACAAATAAAAGAATCATAGGATTTACAATAGACATGTGGTTTAATTATTCGACACAAATAAAATTTACTGCAATACTTTGGTTTTTATTTTATTTATTTTTTAGTTCTACAACATGTTAAATAAAAATGAAGAAGAATACAATTTTCAAGAAGAAAAAAATAAAGATTTTTAATTTTGGTAAAAATTTTCTAAAGAAAGCTTCGTTCGATTTTAATTTATTACTTTAATTAAAATTAAATTATTGATAAAAGTTTTGTAATAAAACCTACTTAAAAAATATTTAAAAATTTTAGTTTTAAAATTCAAGGTTATAGTCACATTTTACTTGTAAATGTAAAAATAAAACTTAAAAAACGTAAATTTTGGAACAAAAAAAAAAAAATTGAAAACACTTAAAATCAACTGTTTTCACATTTTGATATCTTCCTCCTCAGGAATTTAATTCAATTTTATTAGTATTATGACCACCCAACATTTTTTTAAGGCTTTTGTTTCTTAATATTTCTTTTGTCCTTAAAACTTATTTTCGACAGAAAATATCGTTTTTTAATAATAATTTATTCATTTCTAAATGCTCGAAATTCATTTTATATTAAGAGATAAAAAAGCAATAGCAAAGAACAAAGTATTTTCAAACATAAAACTTTAAGTCATTAAAAGATAAACTAATTAGAAGACATAAAAACAAAGTTGAAATAAATAAGGAAGAAGGAAGTTTCGATTAGATTTTATTACTTTTTTATTTGTTTTTAAATAAAAATTATTTTTCAGAAATTTTTTTTGTAGACAATTAATTTAATTGATAATTGCGTGAGTGTGGGTGCAATTCTATTTTATTCAGAAAAGAAACAATGTATTTTACCCAACAAAAAATTAGACATAACCTTAAAAAGTACTTGCCACAAAATGACTTACTTTTGTGGTTGCCATAATTTGTTACTCGCTAAGTCCACTTTTACATTATGCAACTTTTGTCACACAATTCATGTTTTGTTGGCGAGAAGAGAGAAAAGAATAAAAGGGGTACACATATGCGTGAACTATTAAAATATGTTGTGTTCCCTCATTCGTTTTTAAACATAAAGTGAGTATATGTACACATATGTATACATCTATAAAAACTTCTGCAATAAAAATTGTACAATGCAGAGCCAAATGCGATTTTAAAGAAGATACGAGAAAAATTGCAACTACTGGGTTTGTCATTACATTTGGAAATTATACAACATCTATTTCCAATCCCATAAAGTGTATATATTTTGAGTTCTTATGTATAGCGAAGTTGATTAAGCGAAGTCCGTTCGTTTGTCCGTGTTCTGGTTGAAATATACTTTGCCAAGGCACTAGATGAGCTAGAGAAAAACATACAATATTTGAGCCTATGATCACTTTTTGTAAAATTATGTAGTACTCAATTTCTTTTTTCTTATTTTTTAGTTCTCTGTCACCCCAATATTTGCTAGTTTTAAAAAGATGGTGAAGGGTATATGAGACTCGGGATAGCCGAATATGGCACTTTTACTTGTTGTTTTTCGCTCTTTATATTTCGTAACACCAAAACAAAGACAATGCGAAAAATTGTTTAATTTAGTTTTGTAGTGTTTCTGCTTGTAAGGACAAAATGTGCTTTAAATTAAAAAAAAACGCGTTCAGAAGAAAAGCCAATGAGAACAAAACATTGATTATTCATTATCGCTTTAAGTGAAATGGTTATTTTTAAAGCTATTTCTCTTAGTTTTACTCAAAAACAAAACGGTTGACAAAAAAATAGAAACGAAACATTTGCAAAGCATTCGCGTCTTTTCATACGCTGTTCACAGCAGGTGATTTATAATGTTAGATCAGAATAAAACGCGCACTGATCAAAATTTAACGGATATCTTGCAAAAAACATGCAGCCTCCTTCGTCGGTACTTCTTCATAGCATATTCGCCGGCGAAGTAAAATAATTAATAAAATGGCTATATCTATCTCCTTTCACCACCTTTCTTCTCTCTCATCAATCCCTTTCCTAAAGAATGTAGCACGGTTACAAACTAAGTAGATATTTAATGCCTGAAGTGCTACTTCTCTTTAAAAAAAAAAAAATAAATAAAAAAAAAATAACACTTGCAATGTTTTAACACGCAACATGTACGAATGTGACTGATCGCAATCATAGAGTAAGTTTTAATAGTAAACTTACAATATAAATAGTGACTGTGAAGTGCGCAAATTTGCAGATATAAAGCGCATATACAATTTTAATATGAAGCATCTAAGTACGAAACGAAGTATAAAACAAAAATTTAATTTTTTTGTACATTTGTTTACTTAAATTGTGATTTTTCCTATTTAATTGTTAATTTGATAAAGTAAAACTATTGTTTCATTTTGGCATCTCACTCAAAAGATATTTTAACTGCCAAAAGTCTTTCAGTAAACCCAAATGGTTGGAATAACAAACTTTTTTTGATTTAAAGAATTCCCAAGGTTTCTAATTTTTTTATTTCGTAGACTTTTACTTTTGATATTCCTGTCTGGGTTTTTGATGCTGGTTTTTATAACATAAAAAAAGAAATAAGAATTTGATTGTAGAGACGTTTGTATTTAATTTGTATTGTTTTTTTTTTAAGAAAAGAAAGCACGAAGGACAGACGTTGGATAATTTAATTTATTTGTGTGGAATTTTGTTAACCTCAGTCATTGATTAATGAGATAAAATAAATATTAATGTCTCAAAATGCTTGAATGTATTAATGCTTTGCAGCAAATTTAATATACTAAAAAAATCTGCAAAGTTTTTAAAATAAAACCAATTTTCAGTAAAATATAAATTTTTAATAAATAAGAATTTTTTTATACGAAATAATTTTTGAAGTAAGAAATTTTATTCAAACATTAATATTGAGTAAAACTAATAATAATAATTAAATTTATGTATTTTAAGTTTTGCTATAGTTTTATCACACAAGGAACAAAAGAGACAAGTAAAATAGACCTTCAATTATTTACTTTAAGAAGATTAAAATGGAATTAAATTGATACAAATGTATTTTCGTAAATTTTAGATATTTTACAAAAAAAAAAAAAAAAAAGAAAAAAATAAAAATAACAATAAATAACTAACCCCAACACTTTTATCGATATAATTCCAAGTTTTCGACCATTGATGCTTAAAATTAATTGCATTTATTCAAGCTTGAGAGCAATTTACTTTCACATATTTTAGAATTAAGTAAATTAGAACTCAAATAAACCCGGAGGTTATTTGATGTCTGTTTTTTAATTAAAGACTTTATTAACAATATATTTAAAGGCAAATGAGGATGTCTATACATTTAATAAAACTAAATCGTATTTGTAAATAAACGCAATCATTAATTTCCCTTTTGCCAATCTTATCATTATTTAGGAACAACTTAAATCTGCATCCCTTTTAATTTTCTCAGCAAACACTTTTTACTTTTTTACACAATTTGCGGTTCTTTCCTTATGACCTTCCTTTTGTAATGTCAACAAGAAAATCCCTTTTTATAAGAAAAATAAAAAAGGGTTCTTTGTGAAAACTCTTTTATCTTATCTTAACCTCTATAATTTATGTTAATAACCTGAGAAAAAATATATAAAAAATATTATATTTTAAGCTTTAAATAAGATTTCCTCTTGTGTTTAATTAAATTTTTATTTGTAAAACGAAGATCCTTTGAAAAATAAATCGTTATTGCGAATATTGTTCTATAACATCAAATGTCTATTTCATACATGGGAGTAATTAAATAGATAGGATAATCAAATTAAAATTTCATTAGCATTGAATGATACACAATGCTAATGATTTTTTTGTATAGCATTATTTTCACTACTAGTACTACTTTTTAATGATGAGGTTTCATTGGTAATAAGTTCAAAAATACAGTCAGTTTTCATTGACTAATTATTCAATATTTTAAAAGCGTTTCCATTAATAAACGTCACTCCTTCTCTTTGTGCACGAAATAAACACTTAAAAGTATTGAAGACTATAATTTCAAAAACTGGAAAACTGAAAGAAATGTTTCGCTAATAAATTTTAAAAGTAAATTAAGAAAATAAATAAAATGTTTCCACGATTTCACACATTTTTAGAGCTGTTGAAATCCTTCTTTGCGAGAGGATTAAAAATTTTGCAGAACGCCTTTAAAATATTTATTAACTTGCTCTTTTTTATTGTAACTGCATGTTTTATTTCTCTATTAAAACTAAGTAAAGATTTAATGGAATTATTAAAATTTGTAGCCATACATAACATGTTCTACTGTTAATAAGACTAGAGAATAAAAATAATAACAGTGGAGTGGTTTGTAGTTTTTGTTTGAAACAAAGATTGTATTGCAAATTATAAGGCAAATTTCTTGTCGTCACGTAGTCATTAACAAACGAATATGATTTTCAATGATATTTGACAGGTAAGTTGACAGAGAGGACGCAAGACAAGAATAACTGTAATTATTAAAATTATTTTTTTAGCTCTTAAAATAAAAAATTACTAAAAATACACCTCATCCGTGTTTTGTTGGGCTGCCTATTAATAGCGACAAGATATAAATTTAAAAAAATATTAATAAAAATTACCAAATTAAACTTTTCAATTTCTTTACAACAATAATATTTACATTTTAGTTTACAATATTTTATACATATGACGAGTTCAAGAGTTTATCTTTTTCAACATAAAAATTTTTGTAAATTAGAATATATAATATATATATATATATGTATATATATATATATATATATATATATATATATATATATATATATATATATATATAAATTTACAAAAACCTATTTGAACTTTTTTTTTTTTGTCTTTAAATAAAACTTACTCTAGTTAAATCTAATTAAAATGAAGCAAGTTCATTAATGTGAGTAAATTCCGAGTAAGTACAGCGGCGTTTAAAATTCTCTAAGAGTCTATTTATTTTAGAATCCACTAGTTCTACATCTGCTAGTGCGTGAAGACGTGTAGTTGAAAAAAACCATGGTAAGTTAAACATTAATTTTAGAAGATGATTTTGTGAAATTTGAAGTTTCTTTATGTGACATTTACGTGTAGCTATGTTAGCCCATACTGGCGCAGCATAAAACATTACTGCATGGAAAATTGTTTTTAGGATAAGTTTCTTGTTGGCAATATTAAGTTTGGAATTTCTATTTATAAGTGGGTATAAGATACGTGTCAGTACTCGTACATTTATTTTATTTATGACGTAAGGTATGTGGTCTTTAAATTTTAATCTGGTGTCTAGAACCACACCAAGGTACTTCACGTTTTTCTCCCGCTGGACTAAAGCTTGTTGTATGTTTATACTAACTTGGGGAACATAGCATTCTTTACGCTTCCTAGTAAAATATAATGCCTGGGATTTGGTACAGTTTATTATAATTTTCCACCTGTTGAAGTAGCGTATTATTTCTTCCAGGGCTCTTTGCAGTTTATTTATAACGTCATTAGCAAGATTACCAGAGCATATAATTGCCGTGTCATATATATAATATTGGAGATAAGCATGAGCCTTGTGGGCAACCTGCTGATATTTGAAAATGCCTAAAACAATATGACCCTATATGTACTCGGAAAGTACGATTTATTAAAAACGATTGTATTATTTTAGTTGGTTTGCACTAAGTTACGTATTCTTACTAAAGGGGGAGCTGTGTTATGCTCTCTTCTAAAACCGAACTGGTGCGGCGGAATAACGATAATTTCGATTTAATATGTAGACAATCTATTTAAACTTTCAAACATAAAAAGTTTAATCAGCCAACATCTATCAGCGATTCTTGTAAAAGTTTGACAAAAGTTACATTATGACGTGTTTTATTTTAAAGCTGTGTATGAATCAGATGCAATTTATTTATAATTGCACTCTTCTAACGTTATACTCTTATTTCATGTCTAATCAACTGTCTTCAAGTTTAAAAAGTATTATTTTTATTTTTATCCTTCGATGGCATTTGTGTGTATATTTTTTAATTTTTAATAATTTACTGTCTACTTACAAAATGCACTCTAATAACACTTAAAACATTTTAAGTAATTTTATATTTGTTATTTTAAATGTGATATCTCACTATTACCCTAGTTTTATTTTCTAAAACTAAAAAACAAACAAAAAACGTGCAGCAGAATTAAAAAAAAATACGTCACAAAAAAATAAAAATATCTCTGTGAAAATAAAACAGTAAATTGAAAAAGAAGAACAAGAAAAACAACCTGGATTATTATTTTCCGTTAGTAATGAAAAAGAAACGATTTTCTAAAAAATATTTCTTAACAAAGAAATTGAACGTCAAGTCATAAAACAAATACTCAATCAATATTTTCTTTTGATACACTGTTCTTTTGATGTCTGTACTTTCGTGGGTACCAGGTGATATCACACATGCTATACGAACATTTTATTAATATAAAAGAATTCGTCGTCAAAAATATTACTGCCTAAACTTTAAACAGTTGCCCCACACTAATTACAGGTATAGTTTGCTTATTTTATCTTTAAAAAAAATTTATTAGTTTTCCTTTATTTTCATTGCCAACGTCAAAATATAACATGCTTTAATACGGTTATTTCCGCTTTTAGTTCAGGTATTAATTAAATAGAATCGGACTGAATTTTTAAAACTTACAGCACAATTATTATTAAATTTCCGTAAAACATCTCTTAAACTTTAATTTTTAATACTTAATTGAATTATGCATTTTCATTTAAAACTAAAATTTTTATTCATCATTGAGTGGGGGCAAGGCTTTTTGTTTTAGATAAATTGTTGTTGAATTTTATGTTTTCTATTTTTCCTTTAGTAGAGAAATTATTTATTTAAAAATTCCTTTAAAAAATAATAAAATTTCTCTTTTCAGTTTTTCAAACATAAATGTTTTATTTTCATTTTAGTGATATACGTTCTAACCATTGACCTTAAAAATATAATTTTTAAACTATCATTGAGTTATTACATTTAAACTACCAAAAAATATTTGCATAAATTTATTTTGCTTAAAATCTTTATGATAAAAATTTTAAAATTCGGGGTCTGTAAAAGAAGCAGGAACTCATATTTTCTGCAAAGGGAAATTGTAATTTCTGTCATTTTATGCATTTTTGAAAAAGTTTTTTTGTGTGGCTTAAGGACCAACAATGTGAAGTTTTAATTAATTTTTTAATAGTTATAAATATCATTCTACTGAATAAATATTAAGAGACAATTAGGATAAGTATTAATACATTCTAGGAATATTTCCGCCTTTTCACACTTTTACATTTCAAATTATTTTCCGAATATTACACAGTTTCTATAATCCCCAACAATCACCAAAAAAAATATTAAAAAGAAACCTACGTCTTCATTAATGCTCGGCATGTACCCAACCAACTACAGAAATGTAAGGAAAAATAAAAACTTGGTTTAATTAATTTAAAAAAAATATCGTGGCTTGTTTATCAATAATTTTTGGGCGGCATGTCATAGTGTCCATATGGAAATTGTATCGTTTTTAGTATGGACATAGTGACACTTATAAAAGTGTCATAATATCCGCACGTAAAACAACACCGGCTTCGCTCACCATAAAATACATAGAATACTATAAAATATGGGTGGCAAGTCATAACGTCCAAAGACATAATGTTGCACTAGAAAGTGAGATAATCTCCATCAACCTCCATGGTTATTATAAGTATATTTTATGGTATTTAATGTAAAAAAAATTCAGAAAATCTTTTGAAAGCCAAGCTTGTTGCTTATATCATAGAGGAGAGAAAATCCTTACGCCCGGCCGAAAGCCGTTTATACAGGAAATCTTTGGTAAGCGAAGCCGTTGTTGTTTTAATGTCGCTTTCATAAGTTTCACTATGTCTATACTTAAAACGACACAATCTGCATGCATATCATGACGTTTTTCAAGAGTCCGACATTAAGTCCATGGTCATAATGTCCTTGGACACTATTACATGCCATCTATAATATACCTATATTATCATAGACGACGTTATTACTGTACGCTGATGTACATTATGTCCGTGGACGGTATGGCATGCCGCCTAATATTTATTAAAGTTTTAATATTTTTGTATGGGCTTCAATAAAATTCTCATGTGAATAAAGTTTCTGTAGTTAAAGCAAATACAAATAAATATTTAAGGCTCTTGTTTTAATATCTTTTCAGTTACGATTTTTCGGTTAGCAGATATTGAAGGGAGTTTAAGACTGTTATTTTTTAGTTTTATTTTATTTTGTTTTACTTGAATAAAAAAATATATAAGGATTTAATTTTGACATACTTATGTTTTTTTAATAAATCTTATTTCAAAATACCAAACATTATGTTTTTACTTTGAGAAAATACAGAAAATATCAAAAAACGAATAAATTCATAATTTTATATTCTTAAGGTGATTGTAAAAATACCGCTGTTAAAGGCTTGAAGGCTAGCTAACAAATACCACTGTGAAATTTAAGACCTGACACATAAATTTTAATACAAAATAAATCAAATTAATAACAGCAATAAAATGTGTGAAATATATTTTAAACTTTTGTGTATTTACTGAGTAGGCATGCCTCAACCTGATTTGTATATGTAAAGAAAAACGAAAAGAGACTTGAGTTCATTAAACTTGAACTCGAAAAAGTTACAAATATTAATATCTAATATCACAAAAGAACTTTTTTGTAAACATAGAAATTAATAAAAATTCACATAAATAATTGGAAATGTACAAAATTGGTAAAGTTTTTTTTTGTCTACTTTCGTTTGCAACATATTTTTACACTGATTACACTCGGGATGAAAGTAAGAAAGAAGGTGAGATTTACAATAATGTTTGTGCACTTATTTTCTTATCTTGTAAAATTTTTATTTTTTTTTTTAATTTTAAGCTGCGATACAAATTTCGCAAAAAGAATAAGTTTTTAAAAGTTGGTTGCTGTTTTGAAAAATTATCACTTTGTCGACACTCTTCAAAACTTTTTTCATGTATGTATATGACATTATTGTCTTATTCAGTTATAATTTAAAATACAAAATTTCACAAGTTAGCAACAGGCTTGAGCTAAGGTTTTGTGTGAAAATTTTTGAGTAATGGAATTCTGGTGGACGTAGTCTTTATCTTAGCTCTTTTCCAGAATCTCTGGAGTTCATGTTTTTTATTCTTAAAAACCCGCGAGCTATTACTGGGATCTCCTACATCTGGCAAATGTTGCAAATACTGATTGTTTGTGCTCTTTGACCAAAAAAATAAATACCTCTAAAATCATTTCTTTACAATTTTTAAATTAAGTACAAAAATTTTTGCGCAATTGCCTCTCAAATATTTCTGGAATAAACTACCAGAAACCATTAGCAGCTTTTCCTTGTTCTTGGATATGTTGATACATGCTTTTATTTGTCGTTAGTTTTTTCTTTTATTTAATTCTGGGAAAATAATTTTAATTTAGAATAATGAGAATGAACACAGAGTTATTGTTGTTTATAATTTGGCTGAAAGTTCTTTTCATTAACACCGAAGGAAGAAAACAAGTTAACAGTGTTGCTCAGGAGAAATTTGCTTTATTTTATATAATTAACAAGATGAGAAAAAAAGTTTCTCTTTTAGTGGGTCCAAGTTATTTAAAAGTAAAGAATAAAAGATTAAATTCTGTTTCGTCACGCATGCGCTTCATTAACACTTGTTCTGTTTTGAGTGCGTGTTACGCATATTGATACACTTCTTCTTGCTTCTGTAATTGATTGTATTAATTTCCTTGGTTGCATAATCATTTAATTAAAAAATATATTGTTGCATAACAAACTCGATCTGTTTAATAATTTCCTTCTTGGAAATTTCGATATAAATTGAAATAAATGAACAGTTTAGAAAACGATGCTTTGACAATTGTATTAATAAAGTTTTTTAGGTCATATGATGATTAATACAAATACTGTTTTAAATTCAAAATATTGGGGAAATAATCAAGGGTTTGTTTAATTTATGCCTCATGTAACTTATTTCAAGGATGACAACAAGATACAGCTACGTACTCTACTTTAACATCTAACAAAATAAAACTCAGCCTTATTAAAATACAGATGGCATATGTATAAAAGAACCATAAAATAATTGTTAAATTATCAAATGATTAACTCAAACAATCATTTGATAAAATATTAAATTTTAATATATTTTTTTCTATTTTTTTATTTCTTTCAACAAACATTTAATAAAATAATTTTCTGTGTTATTTTAAACTGCAAATTACATGCCATTAAGTAGACATCTGTCGTTATCGTTACAACTTTTACAAAATGTGATCATTATGTATAATTTTTACATTTTTGACTCGTATTAGAAAATATTAGCGTCCAAATAATTAAGATTAAATTTAAAAAAAGTAATTGCAAATATCAGATAAAGTCACTAAAGCTCTTCTTAGGAGGACTAAAATGATGGACAAACGCAAATTTCTTCATTAATGAGAAAATTTAAATCACATCGGTTCGTTCACTAAAAAGAAACATGCAAAATGTATGACTTTAGTTTAAAAATAAATTGTTTAGTATTTAAGACAAATTTTGAAACCTAAATAGTTTTTTAAGCACAAGACTGCAACAAAACACCATTCCACGTTGTCTTTACACTAAAACATCAACAGCAATCTTTGAAGAGCAAAAACTTAAGTCAAGCACTTAAAATATCACAAAATATGCAGGTGTATTCTTGTGCAATCATCGTTCTTAATTAATGCGCCACTTTAACAAATTTGCAAAAAACTAAAAACACACTTTTAAAAAACACTCTCTACTAAAATGAAAATGATGTGAAAAATAAAAGAAAAAATTCACAAATGCGCAGATGTTCAGTCAGAAAATATATTTTATTATTTACAAGAAAGATAAGTCCAGAGATAAGCGAAAAAAGATAAAGTTAAAAAATCAAATGATACCAACAAGTCGTTTAACAAATAAATGAGCACCAAGAAGGGAAAATTTTAAAATAACAAATTTATACGCTGAGCAAAAATAACCGCATAACACAAATTAAAATAACACAAAACATTAAAAATAAAAAAGTGTGTTCAAGGTAAAAGTGGTTAAACTGGATGTAATTAATGCGAACATCAGCCAGGGGTGCCACAAAACTTTGAGACGAAATCGGCACTTTAGCAAAAAAAAAAAACAAAAAAAGGCTTTATCAGAAAAAAATCGGCAAGATAAAAGACACATTTTGACAACAATGAAACATATTTATTTTATTTTTAACCAAAAATATCAAAAAATTTATCACTTATTAGATTTATGTTTAAAATCAAAACGTTTAATAATAAAATTGTAAGTGTTAATTCTTTATGATTTTTTTTTTATATTCATAGCAAAATAAAAACAAATCTTTATGGAATTAAACCTTAAATTTATTTTTTGTTATTTTCCACATTTTTCAAGCAAAGCGTGAGATTTACTGCGTCAGCATAATTCAAGGCTAGAATAAAAATTCACATACCTGTTCAAGTGACCAGGTATTTGTGAAACTTAATATCACCTCTACACTGACTAATAATGGGAAAATAATTTGCCTATTTACATTATTAGCCAGACAGTTATGTAATACAATCCTTATACTACACTGCCCTACAGTGGGAAAATAATTTTAAAGTATTTAATGAAATACAATATTTCTTTTTGGCTAATGGTGGGAAAAGAATTAAGTACAGAAAGTTATGAACGTTTTTCGGCATGTTTACAATTAAGTTTATTTTTTTAATTTAGTTTATAATGCATTTTTCTTTTTTACTTTTTTGTTAATATTATTTTATTTAAATACCAAAGAAATCCTAATAAATTTTGTCACTTGCATATTGTCAGTCGTTGTGTTCACACTATTTTCGAAGTTACATTGTCTTGGTGTACCACCTAGACAAATCAACAAAACTATACAGCTTAACAACATTATCCTGGTGTACCACCTGGATAATTAAAAGCAACAAATAAGTTAGTGCACCACTAAGTTATCCTTAATCTAGTAGTTGAGGAAGGCGAGCCTGCCCTTAAGAGTAAGTTCTAAATAAAAATGAATAAATTTATTTACAAATTAGTTAATGTTGTTTTTGTTATGTTTTGATTCTTATATTATAACTCTTTAGCCAATGGGCCCACATGAACTCCAGTAAATTTCAAGAATTCTCTTTCTTCATAAATTCCGCTAAATAAAGTTCATCGACTTTTAAACAATTACTTATTGCAAAAACCGTTCCATTTTGTTCTTTAGGTTGTGTATTTCAGCTGACTCAAAAAGAGGATAAATATATTTAATTTGGTTTGCTTAATTTTTTTATAAATGTGTTTGCTGTATAAACTGGATCAATATTAGTAACGCCTCATTCAAACATCTGCAACTTCAAGCGACAGCCATCGCGCTTGACCTGGATGTTTTTTTTTTTGACTTGTGCATTTTTGGACCCAAAATAGGCAAGAGAGCAAGAAACAAGAAGCTCTCGAAATTTTGTTCAATCAATCCCCAAACACTGCTTTTCGAAACACAGACTGGATTGGAATATGATACTTTCGATACAAATTGACTAATTATTATCGTATAGAAAATTAAGTAGGCAGCACCTTTTATAAGTAACTCTACTATTAAGCTAAAGAAAAAGTTACATGAATTGAAAGAGTAGGCGTGGTAGCTCCCATGTAAAGTGGTAAATTAGCATCGTGTATCTGGGAACTGATAGCAAGTAGAGTTTTGAATTTTTGTATTAAAGACTTACATAATAATATAAATAGTCCAGCGAAATACTGAATAAATTGCGATAGTGGGCGTGGTATCTCTTATACAAAATGAAAACTCGTTTACTTATGGAACTATAAGGGAAATGATCGTACAAGTAACTTTTGTATTAATGTGCATAATCAAATTAAAAACAGGCTGAAATGGAAGTGTGATCTTAGTACGATTCTCCCCATTAAGGTAGCGTAGCTCAACATGAAAAGATACTATCTTTAATTCATTTTTATTTTTATCTTTGGGCTCTAGGTCAAGGTATTTTGTATACTACCTTTGGCTCTTGATACTAATTCTTAAATAAAGTGTTTCCTTGTCTTATAATTATTAAATCTAAATATTTCCATTTTCCGTCTTTTTCCAATTCAGTGGTGAATCTAATTTGTTTGTGAAAAGGATTTAGGGCTTTCAAGGTTTCTTTCAAGTCTTCATTTTTTATTATGCAGAATAAGTCGTCAACATATTTGGTCATAACTTTCGGCTTCCGCGACCTAGAGCCTAAAGATAAAAAGAAAAATTTACATCATTCAAGGTCGTGTGAAATATCCAAATATAAAATCTCTAATTAATTTTAAGAATTATAATTTAAAATAGGATACACTATTGTTAGCAGTAATGCTTTTATTGTTAAATAACTCCTGTTGTGAAATTGCCTTCAAATTTATAACCAGCCACATACTGATGGCTTCTGCTAGTAATTTGTTTTGTTTTCAAACACACGTGATACAAATCCCAATAAAATTAAAACAGCTTGATATCCTTCAGAAAGAAAAGCAGGGTGCATATTTGCCTATTTCTTATAAACTATAATGAATATATTGTTAAATGAGTGCCCAATAGCACATCAACTTAAAGAAATTAAAAGTTTTTCATTTCTGGTGAATTGCGCTGACATACAGAACTTCACTAGTCTGTAATATTATCTGTTGATATTTTTTATAAAGAAAAGTAAAATATTGTCTAGTAAATCTAGTTGAAGTAGCTATTCCTAAAACAAATAGTTTCTCTTGATTGATTGTAAGTACGAGGGCTGCTCTATATATATCTGGCCTAATAGTGAAAATGCGAATATTTATAATCAATAATGGTTTTATTGTTTTCAAAGTATTCTCCAGCATGATTTACATGCGCTCAAACCAGTTGTCGAAGCACTTTTTCCACTCCGATTGAGACACCTCTAAAACATGGTTTTTGAACACTTCAACAGCTTCTTCTGGCGACGAAAATCGTTGACCACGCATATTTTTCTTGATGTGCGGAAACAAGAAGAAGTCACTAGGTGCCAAGTCAGGGCTGTACGGCGGATGACCCATTAATTCGACGTTTTGGCCGGTCAAAAACGCTCTGTTTTGAGCCGATGAGAGCTCGCATTGTCATGGTGAACAATGATTCGTCTTCTCTTGTTGGTTTTTCGAATTTCTCCGCTGACTTCAGGCAAACAAATTGTAGTGTACCACTCAGAAGTGAGCGTCCTACGTTGCTCAAGTGGAACAGTCACCACAAGACCAGTTTTGCCGAAGAAACAGGCGACCATTTGCTTCGAAGTGCTTCTTCCACGAACAACTTTAATTGGATTTTGCTCGTCTTTGAAGACCCACACGGTCGATTGTTGTTTCGTTTCGGGCTCATACGCATAGATCCATGATTCGTCACCTGTGACGATCTTATAAACGTCTTTTGAAGCACCGCAATCGTAGTTTTGCAACATTTCTTTGCACCAATCGACACGAGCCTTTTTTGAGCGACTTTCAAATTGTGCGCGATCCAACGAGAACAAACCTTTTTTACGGCCAGGTGTTCATGCAGTATCGAATGTATGCTGGTGGAAGAAATGTCCAAGGATGTCTCTATCTCTCGGTATTTCGCTTGTCGATCTTGCATTATGAGTTCACGCACGGCATCAATGTTCTCTGGCATAACTGCCGTTTTTGGACGACCTTCACGCAATTCGTCTTTGAGCGAGCTTCGGCCACGATTAAATTCATTATACCAATTTTTCACAGTGCTATAGGATAGTGCTTCATCGCCATACAAAGATTTAAGTTCATCAATGCACTCTTGACGTGATAATCCATGTCGAAAGTTGTAAAAAATGATGGCACGAAAATGTTCACGAGTTAATTCCATTTTTTTTCTATATTAATTTTTTCAAGTCACTGTAAACAACACAAATAATGGTCGTACGTCAAAACGTTTTGAGTACGATTATGCTTAAAAATGACAAACTTTCCAATGGAAATGTCAGATTACACTTGGCAGCACTCAGTGTTGCCAGGCCAGAAATATATATAGCAGCCCTGGTAATTCATCACTTTGGCTGCCTGATTAGAAAGTAAAAAAAAAAATGTACAGTTATGCAGCCTTAAGCTTGCAAATCCAACGACTAAAGTAAACGACATTAGTATTTAGGATAAAGCTACTAAAAATTGTATTAAAATATAGAAGCTGTCAGATTTAGTCACTTTCATAAAATCGTGTATATAAGATTTTCATCATCATGTTTTACGGTGTCCACAATAGAACAAATAGAACAATAAAATAAAGTTACACTAAAAGTAGTTAAATTAAAGGAGATGAGATTAAAAAGGATAGCAGAAATGGTCGAAAGTGACAAATTAATAATAAATAACGAGGCATATTAAATAAATTTGTTAATAAGGCGGAATATACGATTATATATTTCAAAGTACACACAAGTAATTCTTTTGATTGATAGACTAGACAGACTTAAATTACAACTACGCTGATGGTATCTTTCACATCTTAATGCTCCAGTAGTTAAATGAAATTGTTTTAAATTTAAATCTATTAAGTTGGTGTCATGGCCATTTCCAAAAGTTCCAAGATATGCCCAGAGAAGTTGAATTGGACAAATAATTGAAATGACAAACATTTGAGTTCTTATAAAAAAAAATGAAATAATTAAACAGGATATGCAGATGATTTATAAACCATATTTTACTAAAACCAGAAACGGTTTATTTTAAACGGAAATCAAATTTCATTAGAATTTCCTTTGTAATTTGTATCATTGCAGTCAAAATTAAATATTTGGTTTTGTCAATATTGTTTTTCTTAGTAAAACTAATTGTAAACTTACGTTGGATTTACGGTGCGACTAAAATTTCTATATTTTAAGTAAAAATTAAATTAATTAAATTGGAATTGAAATGAAACGAAATGACAATGGTACAAAAATAACTAACACAATTTCACAATTTTAGTTGTACATGAAAACGATCAAATTATTGTTTATGTTAAGACTCGTGTATTTTAAAAGCGAACTCACTACTGTCCTTTCACTCTGTAAGAAAAATTATGCATGATTTAATATATCTAATTTTAGTTGCACTTTATTAACACTTATTTAAGATCAACAAGAAATCATAAGCTCTCATGCGTTTAAAATTAATAACAAAAATAATAAAAAAATTTAATTTAAATAATATATAATAATATTATATAACATTCACAGTTCAAATACAAATTTAATAAAAATTACAAAATTTTAATTTATTTTAATTAAAAAATATTGCATTTAACCTAAAACATGATGAACAAAACATAAAAAAAAATAAAAAAATCAGTTCTAATTAGATATAAATTCTAATAACTTAATAACTTTTATAAAAAAAACAACGCTTTGCCTTAAATGTTGATACTAAATTTAGGAATGAAACTGAAAGTAAATCAAATTAACATTTTCTTTCATTCCAATCTAAAATGGTGCCGTCATAATATCCAAGGACGTAATAAAGTCACATAATGTCACTCAACGTAGAGTCATCACGTAATGGATATTATGGGTATATTCTATGGCATTATATGTAAGAAAGATGCAAAGTTTTTTATAAACTGACTGGCAGAAAATCTTTTGTAAGCAATGCCGGTATTGGCTATACTAGAGAGGATAAACACATTGTGCCCGGCGGAAGACCGACTATGCGGACAATCGTTGTTGTTTTAATAGCGGACGTTATGACACTTTCATAAGTAACACTATGTCCATACATACAATGTCCACGGACATTATGACCTTTTTGCATCTTTTTATAATCATGATACTGTATCTGGATTGTCGCTATTTTAACAAAATCAAGAAGTTATTACGAAAATTGCTATTTTTTCGATAGTTTTTGATGTTGTTTACAACATGAAAGTATTTTCTGGTCATGGCTTAATTTACCCTGTTTTGTTTTACTTTTATTTCGTTTTATGAATATTACATTCAAAAGACTTTCTTAATCTGCTGCTTAATCACTGTGGGATAATTTTGTTTTGTTTTTTTAACTCAGCTGTTTCTTTTTAAGCGCCGCAACAGGGTTACCACCATTTAAGGCAGAAACAAAAAATTTATATGAAAAAAAGTAAAGAGAAAATATTAATTAATACATTGACAATACTAGGATTTGACACAACATTTATTTATATGAAACACAACGTAAGTTAAAGGAAAAACTCGGAACGTGTTACATGGACGCTAATTATTATTACGTATTCGTCTATATGCCATCCGGTTTCGTTTCGCTCTAGACGCGTTCTATAAGCAGGCTATTACTCTTTAGCACGCTGTTTCCTTCATTGATACTTCTTAAGCAAACTCGTCGGTGACGTAAAATATCTATTAAAATGGCTATTTGCTTCATAAACAACCGGCTAATCAACAATCTAAGCTGGAAGTATTAAATTTAAAATGAAGCATTTTCTTCACCATATTTCTCCTTTCACCACCTGTCGCAAATCTCGTCTATCCCTTTCCTAAAAAATCTAGAACGGAACGGCATAAAATAACTAAAAAGCAGTTGTTGCCTGAAGAGCTAGCTTCTTCTTTTTCAGCCAGTAATAATAATAATCTGATTTGGACTAAGGTAAAATAAACGAATTGTTCTTCATAAAAATATGGTATTAGAAATCAAAATTTTTACTTTACACTTACCTTTAGTTTTTCATTTACTTTTTTTTAAAAAAAAAGGAGATTAAATTAAAACAATTAACAACGAAGTTTTCTATCTATCAAATAGAAAACACTGATGGAAATTGGTAACTAAATTGGAAGTTTGCTAATGTTGAAATCTCGGCTCCTTGTCGTTAAAAGTGAGCTGTTCTTTCTTTTTTGATTTGGCTCAACAGTGCTAAACAAGTGGTTCCACTAATTAAACAAATTTTTGAAAAAGGGGTTTCTGTATGGATACAGAACACGTGATTTGAGACGACATAAAAATGTTTTATAGTGAATTAATTTGTCTAAGTGTGAGTTTCAATTAACAAATTAAGCGAATTAACTTGTTTTTTTACCTTTAAATAATTGTTTGATTTTTATTTACTTTTAATTTATGTGTTACTCTTTTTTTTTGATTTGTTTGTTGTACTTGTGAAATATTTTAATGTTTTACCAATTTATATTTGATTAAAGACAAATGTACAAAAAGGATTTAATGCCTGTTTTAATTAAATATTTATATTAAATCGCAAATTAAAATTGAATAAAAAAAAAGAAGATATTAATGTTGCGTTACATTAAGGAAATAATATTTACAGAGGTTAAATTTTATTTCTTTTTAATACGGTATAATATACAATTAATTATACTAAATATTTATACATTTGTATTTTAATATTCAATATTTAATTAACTGTATTATGTTCATTTAAATTTGTTTGGTTTACTTTCTTCTTTATTAAGTTTACAACTTTTCTTTTTAATTTTGTTTTTTAATTATTTTACATTTCTTGCGATGGTGAACTTCTTAAAACAAAAACAAAAACAAAATTTAATACCGAATACTAAGGCTGCTTTTTTATAGATATACTATCCAAGTGTTAATTAATCGTTTAATCCAGGATGAAATCTCCTTCGACCCTTTAAAGGTTTCGACAAAATCTGGAAGAAAATTGGCTTTCATGGAGCAGTAGGTGTTTGGATTACAGCAGCACAATGAGCAGGCCAGTGATTGAAGAAAACTTATTGTTGTATAATTCACACATTCGTAAATGGCAGGACCAATAAACATGACCACTGTATTGATGACCACAACGGTGTCCAGCATATAAAAAATTCCAGAAGTAAAACGAAAAGCATTTTAAAGACGCGCTTTTCACTCGCCACATTATTTTCGAGGTTAGATCTGAAAAAATGCATTTATACGAAAAATAAACAAGAAACACTTGCACAATGGGTTTAATCATAATATAAATAATAATTGGTATTTTTTCGGTATTCAAAAGTTATTTTATTTTTGTTTACCTGATGAAAATTTATATTATATATTATTTTTGCTAAACGCAAGCTATAGGAAGGTTTTAAGTACTACCTTTAGTATTAAACTATAATTGTCTCAGATCCATTACTATCAGTCAGCGAAAAGTTTAAAAAAAAATCTTATACCCTTATTACGGCTTACAACTCAACTCTACTGAGTTGAACCTTTATGCAACCCAACTTTTAAAAGGAGGTGGGTTGCTTCCTAAGGAAGCTGTAGAAACGCATAAAGATGATGGTGAAAATTTTATAAGGAAAATAATGATGAGGATTTGTATGGTATGAAATTCATATTGAATTAAGATTTTACTTCTAAAAATTTCCAACTCATGATGTTTTTATAAACCATGTTGTCCCCCTCATAAATAAACTTTTTATGTGTGAAAACCAAAAATCCCAGATAAGTTACAGAAGGAACGATGAAGGCAATAATCATATCAAGGGAAAATTGTAAAATATTTAAGCGCAACTTTTATTTCCACTTGAATAAATGTATTCAATTGTTGTTAATATTTTAAGGACTCTGTAGATAGAGGAAATGGCAAAAATGGAAAGACAACCAATTTGAAAACTAAAAATGAAATTAAAAGTAAGTATGTGTTTGTGTATGTGCACGTACAAATACACTTCTTAGGCTGTTGGAAAATGTGTTAAAGAGAAATATTCAATTCGATTAAAGACGCTGCTTCCACCTCTTAATTGCTAAGTGCAGTGTTTTCAGATGAATAAAGAAATACATTTTTCATTCAATAATTTAAACTGATTCAGCTAATATTTCACTTTATATTTAAGCTTTTTTTTATTTTGTATACAAAACTTTTTCGTTAACATAATTTAACCTTGTAATTTCTTTCCGTTACGCTTTTCAATAAAATCAGTCGCTTATTGTTGCTGATGAAATTGCTCCAGATGAACATGTTTTTCGTTGTTAAAATTCTTATACAAATGATGTTGTTTTTGATTAAAACTATGATGTATTCATTGTGATCTTGTGCAGTGAGCAGCATGCGTTTTGTTAAATGAGAAACAAGATATAGAAACAGCATATTTGTCCTTTCTTCAGTATTGCAAAGATTGGACAATGTCTGTCTATTGTTTTGCTCGTTGGTTTGCATTGCTGTTGCCGTGGCAGTAGCCTTTCCACTAGCGTCACAAGTAGCAATTAGTTTTTTTCATCTAAAGTAAAACAAAAAATATGCAATAATTTTTGTTAGCATCTGCACAAACAATAATTCATGATTAATAAATCAGCTAAATTTTAAAGGATTTGATTGAATTAAAAATTGTAAATTGACAGAAAGGCTTAAGTTAATTTTGACAGCTTAGAAGGTTTTAATTCTTCCTTCGGCGCACATAAAATCTTTTTAATTATTATTATTACCAACTAAAATGCTAAGCTCTTAATTTAAATGTAGTAAATGTAAGGAAATTAAAAACTAAATGTATGACTTTACATTAAATCGTAATACAACTTGAATCAGTTTTCTAAAAATAGAACTTTGTGTGTATTGATGAAAGAACTTGCTTACAATTTTCTTTGGTGACAAAATTATTAATGAAACGAGCCCTCTTCCCTTACCCATATTAAAGATAGAATTTTTAACATACAAAATAACCAACACAGTTTTCCAATTCTATTTTTCAACAACTAAAATTCTAATGTACGAGAATTTTTACAAATATTTATCTTTTGTCAACCCTTTTTATACTGGTTTGAATTTATCTACATTTTATGTAACAAATTAAAATTTAATTTATTATGTATTTGTTTATTTAACACCTGAAACCCAAAGAAGAAATAAACATCCATCTCATATTTTTACAATCGATTTATCAACGCTGCATGATTCACATTGAAATATTATTTTAAAATTCCTAACAATAAAGAGATTAAAAACTTTTTTGGAAATGCAGAACCACCTCAAATCACTATCGAAACTGTTGAACTATTGATGTTATCCATTTATATTTATAGATTATTTTACAAAATATATTATCAGAAAACAATTACACTGATACTGACAAAACATTTTAATTAGTTTAAATTTTAGATTTTAGAGGTTGAAATTTTAATGTTGGGCTTCAAAAGTACTTTTAAACCTTGAAAAATACGAACTGCCTCGCTGTTAATAAAATGTTTAGTCTGCAACAAAATTATTTAAAATTTTCTTATGTCTACTATTGGCATTTGACTTACGCTTGTGATAAATTCCGTAGAAATGTAGTTGGTATTTAACTTCCAGCATCGGCTTCTGTATAAATTTTTGGCATCACCTAAGGCAACATTATTGCTGCCACTTTTAGTCACACTATTGTTTTTACTACCAAATATTAGTGCTTTTTCGTCCTTAATGCCCATGTATGGGGTATGTGTTATTAGAATTTATGCAACACACAAAATGACCAACGGCAGTACCAGCGGCGTTATGTCATAACCTACAGTTTCCTCTAGCCCACAACAACAACAACATTGTGACATAAGAGTAAAAAAAAACAGATAACATTTAAAATTAAATTTTATTTTGTAAAAAAACATATTTATTAGAATTGAATTAGATTAAAACATCGCAAGGTTGTTAAAAATATTAAAATGGATTCTAATACTCGAACGATCTTTCTCGTTTATGAGATTTCAAGCAATCACTTAGTGATGGCTTATGACATCATTTTAATTTTTATAATTATAATACATCACATCTTCATTGTCAGTTATAAAAAATAAACAAAATTTCACAGCAATTTAAAAAACAGTTGCAAAATTAATAAACTGAAAATGTTTCATACAAATGTCTTCCTTATTTCAAAACAAATAATATTAATTTATATTTCATTAGATAATCAGTACCAGAGAACTGCACGAGTACACCGCAACTCATGAGTACACCGCATACTTACTCTATACATACTCTATACTTTTCATACTCGAGTATTACAAACACCGCAATAAAAAGTTGCGGTGTTTATTTTACCCATTCTTGTAAAAACGAGTATTAAAAATATCGCAATCAGAATTATAAGTATTTTTTATACTCGTACGCCAGAAGTTTTTAATTCTCTTTATTTGTAAGCAACGTTGCCACATTTTTACCCTATTAAAGTTTTTTACTGCCGTTTTATGAAATACTGCATTGTATGCAGATCTATTTATAAACAATAAAAAAAAAAACAAAATTTGATCAAATATATTGCTTAAACATTCTAAGCACATATTAAATTAATAAAATGTAATAAAAACCGCTGAAAGGCACAGCTTTTGTACACTATTTAAAGCAGGTATACTTATTTTATTGCTGCTTTTTATGTACTAATATTTTCAGTTTATACACCTTGTTGTCATAAACGTGCTACTAACGGTATTTAGGAAAACAAAATGATAAAATAAATCCGTGAATAAAAGGAAAATTACTTAATTTTTTTAGTTTTAACAAAACTGTATATAAGCAGATGTAATATTGCATTGACTGAATAGACATAGACCTCATAAATAATAATAAATAAAATAAAGTTTTTAGTTTACATATTTTATTTTGTTAAATATAATTATTGCTTTTATACATATTTATTAATTTTAAAAATCTATTTGCGAATAGAATTTTTTAATTTCTCTCTTGTGTGACTTAAAAAAACCCTAACAAAAACGTAATATAATAAACAATGAACTATTCTTGAGTTATTAGTAAACTTTTGTTGTGTTTTTAATAAATGAAAATATGGCGAATTTTACGGGTTCTATTAAATTTATTTTCTGTTATATATTTAATAAGCTTTCAAAATTTCAAAGAAGTATGTATGTTAGCTAATTTAGACATTGGCGCCTTTTGATATTGTGTTTGATTTAATAATTCTGATCTGATAACTCTGTTTTCCTCTCACTACACACGTTAAAATCTCTCTCTTGGTGTTTGTTGTGAGCAGAGTTGCCACACAAGAAATTGACTTCCTACCAATAATTTTCAAAAATCCTACCAAAATCGTTCACAGCCTACCAAAAATTTAAAAATGCATTTCTTGCACATAAACTCTGTTATACTCATTTGGTTTTTTTCCGTAATTGTTGAGATGGAAGTTTATCTTTTTAGAATGAACACCCATCCCTTTCCTGAAGCCAATCAAATTCGCTCAACCATTCGGTTCTAAATTTTCTTTTGACTGTTTCTTTACAATGATCACTAAAAGTATTATATTATTTAAAAATGTTTTAAAACAAAAATTTTAAGAGTGGTTTTACCTTTTTGATGGTATGTCGTCTTCTGAAAATAAACCTTCACTCAAAAATATTGTTAATTTCAATTTCATAATATTGTTCGGATTTCTTAAGCCATGGTTATAGCTTTAATCATCTCTATGCAAAAAGCAGAGATGTTTTTTATTTCACCTAAGATAGTTTTTGAAAACAGTGGTAGCACTATTCAAAGTTATTGTTTATTTAATTCAAAGTTACATTTTTTTTTTTAATTATATGTACTGAATTTCTAAGAAGAAAAATTTACTATTACTGAAAAATTGCTACAGGAGGAAATCCTACCAAAAATTTTAAAAAAATGCAATAAACCAACCAAACTACCAAACCGTTTTTTAAAGTCGAAAAACTACCAAGTTTGGTCCGATTGGACCAAAGCGGCAAGGCTGGTTGTGAGTATGAGTACGAATAAAGTAAAGCCAGCATCGCAAACATTTTACTTGAGTATGGTAGACACTTATACTCAAATAGAATGGGTATAGTAAATACTCGCACTTAAGAAATGCGGTGGCGATCACACCGCAACCGCATTTAAGATGAGTACACTTAGAGTATTAAAAACAGACACTCTTGCAGTTCTCTGATCAGTACCAATTATTTTATAATCTTATTGTGCTAAAATACAAATTTACTTACCCTGTCAATTTATGTTTATCAAATGGCTGACAGCGGGTGCCATATAAATGATGCATTGCATGCCAAGGCCTTGAGCGATGTGGATGAAAACTGGCGTATTAACGCACACAGGATATTGCTACCAAAGTCAATGATGAAACAGCATTCAAACCAGCTAAAATTAGAACTCAAAACTTAAACCAGGAGCATCTAAACATTATAAAAAAAGAAAGGGAGACGTAATCAAAAGCTTAAACACTGGCAAACAATATTTTACTGCAATTTTTAACTTTGCTATAGAACATAAATCGATTGATTAATCAATAAGACATAATTCAAAAAATTATGTTTCGGTAAAATTATTCTACAAGAACTTGGTAACGATTTTGAGATATTTTCAATTAGAACAATTAAGGAAACAATGTTATGCATTATGCATTTATATTTTCTTAAATCATTTAACAAACTGTAAAGAATAATTACACTTCTCTCCAAGTTCAATTTTTATTTTTATTTTTTCATTGAATCTTTCAAATTCATATGAATGGTTCCCAATGGGATCCCTTATGTAGAAAAAATAAAAGAAAAAATAAAATAGTTCCTGAATGTTTGCTGTGTTTTTTGTGTAAAACATTTTTAAGTTGTTGTCTTTTGTCTTATTGATTCATTGGAGTTCTCATTTAATCAATTTGGCTTTTGATATAAGACTTTCTAGTTTTCTGTACAAAATTTGGGTAAAATCCACTGATGAGCTATTTGAGCAATAGTGAAATGGCCATATGGATATGCTTTCCCCGCAGTAATACATTTCATTTTGTAGTTTAGTTTAAAGTAATAAATATTTCATGAGAATATCATGAAATATTTATATTTGAAGGAATCAAGCACGAATAAAGTAAATTAATAAAATTTTAAAAGATTCCGAATAATAAATTTTCATTTTGAAACAATTTTTTTATTTTAAAATCTAAGTTTACTTCTTTTCTTCATAAAATCTTGACTTTATTTGATTCTGATTTAAATTTAGGAGCATGGCTGTTCATGAATGCGTACTAAATATATAAATTATGCAAAATACAACATCTCTATAAAAGTTTCGTGTCGCAATAATTTTTATACAAGATTTATTATTTTTAGAAAAAAGAGACAATTTAACGCCACAGTAAACTTTCAAGAATTCCTGTCCTTCTTAATGAAACTTAAGAATAACTCAGGATAAAGAAATTTTATTATGTTGTTCCCAAAGAAAAACTCAGACGTTTCTACCAAAATGTATTATTTAAATGTTTAAAACATAATTTATGTTCGCATTATAATTCGTCTGCAACTTGTTTAAGAAATATTAACTGTCTTGTCAACATTATGATTTTCTGCTGGCATGACAAATCCTTTGAAATTTAATATTTATGTATATATTGATTATATTCTTAAAAAATAACTGACTTGAATTTATTTTAACACATCTGTTTCTCCCTCGAGATCTGTCAGACATTTTGTTCCTCAATTTGACAAAACCTGTTTTTATTCGTTCTTTGCATTAATTAGAGTTTAATCTTTCTTGAAACCAAAAGCATTTAAAAAATAAGTACTGAAATGAAGTACATATAAGAACAAGAGATAAAAAAATCAATTGTAGAAATTTTTTCAGTTTAAAAATTTTGCTAAAATTTCAGATAAGAAAATGTGAACTTGAGCGTAACTAAAAATTGCTCACTAAGTTTTGTTTAAAGACTAACCAGAATATTGAATTAGATGAGCTTAATTTTGTTTAACCAAAATTAAATAATTACTTCAAAGCTTTTAAATGCCTTAAAGCTTTTTAAAGTTTTTTTTTTTCGTTGATGCTAATGTATTTTTTACGATACGTTAGCTAGTAACTTTTAATGTTAACTCACGATATTCTCCATATGCATAATCCATATGAAATAATCCAGATTTTAAGTTTAATGACAAAACCTTAAGTGTCTATTTTTTCTTGTTTTTTTTTGGAAAACGTCTGCATAAATTTGAAAAATAAAAATTTTCTGTCAAGAATAATTTCAATTCATTTAAAACCTTTTCTCCCGTCAAAATATCATTTGAATAAAATTTTGGCTACCAACATTTTTCCCTGCATTCACATATACGAACATATTCGGTGTTAAAATATTTCTGTCATGTCCACAATAACGTTTTTCCTGAAGACTGAACAATATATTCCATCGGAATAGATTAAAACGTCAGAAAAATGCTAAATAAACGTCATTACGCTAAAGGAAGATTATTACAAAATAATAAAAAAGACAAATAAGTCATCTACTTGTAAATGTTCTTCTCTTGAGGCCTTACAAGACCCTTTTTATAAAACTTGAGTTAAGATCCCTATAGTTGTCTCTCATTGTGAATTAATTTTATAAAATTTGCAGTCGATGTTATGACGTCCTATTTTTCCACATCATCAGTCAAAAATCTAAAATATTAAAGTTTAATAGTTCTACAAAATTAAAGATTGTGATCATGTATGTTTTGTATACCTTTTGTAAAAATAAACGAATAAATAGAAATGTTTAACATTTTCAAAAGTATAAACTCGTATGATTTTGTTTGTTTGTTTGTTTCGTTTTAAGATGTGATTGCTTAACAACGCATTGCAAAACTGAAAAATCTCTTATCTGCTAAAACGAAGAAATTGAAACCTTCTTAAAGTTTAATGCGGCATTAAATTTCAGAAAAAAACGAAAGGAAGTCTTTGATTTACCACCACTGAAACTGATGTTTTTGAAGTAATTTTATAACATAAACAAACTGCGAAATAAAACTGTGAGAAGTTAAACTTTGACATTTTTAAAATAAATAAATTTTGAAACTCACACATGAAAATATAATTTACAACAACCTTAAGTTTCAAATTTTTTATCAATTTTTAAAAACTTTTGTTAAGCTTTTATTGTTGTTCTTTTAATTAAGACTTAAGGTAACGAATTTCATAGTGACACCAGAAACAAAACGGTCGATGCGATAATAAATTCAAGCACTCTCATGTTTCTTTTGCTTTTTTAAAAATACCCACTTCATTTAAGTGTATTTTAAGAAAGCGTATTGGAATTTTACAGATCACATTTTCGTAATGATATTATCATAAATTTAAACTCACCCAGATTGTGGAACCAAAACATGGGAGATTAATTTATTTAAGGGATTGAAATCTGGAAAATATTTTTTCTCAGCTATAAGGCTGAATAATTTTTAAAAACACCGACGATATCTGCAGTACCTGTGATTAAATCACTGATATTTAAAAGTCACTGGTCAAGTTATCAAGTAACACTTTCGTATTTTATATTTGTACAACTGCAAATTTCGTTCTTTCATAAATCAAAGCGGCTTTATTGCTGTGTAGCTTTTTCTTGCTTTTTCTTATTGACAACAGCTAATCCTTTTCCAAACTTCACACATTCGTATGTAGAAAAAAAATTTTTGTTATTTTCTTATTTGAACCAATATTCAGTGTTACGGAATTTTATTTAGCTGTACAAATTTAATTACAGCTGCTTTAAATGTGTAGACAAAAACAACTTTTGCATTATGGTTATTGTTTATATAATATATTATTAAATATAATTTCTATACACTTCCAATATAAATACGTACGTATGTCTTAATAAAACAAACGGTGATCACGGAAATCATTTAAAAGAACAGTGACGATTTACTTAAATAGTAAAGATTTACCTAAAAAAAATCACGGGAAGCTCATTCCTAATCTGAAGTGATCACCAAAAAAAGAAAAAAATTTTTAAAAACTTTGCAGATTAAAAAGTTTAATCAAATTCATTTCTACAACACTTTCATAATATTTGAGCAACCTTCAAAATTTGTGGCACAAACATTTAAGAAATAATTTGAAATAGTTTTCAAAGCAGTTTTTTCTTAATTTATTCAAAAAAAATGACTGATGAAAAGTGTTTGTGCCTTTTTAAGTCGATAACAAATCAAACAGACTAACAATTACTTACGAACTAAGTTGAATAATTGCAAATGACATTTCAAATTTTTTTTTAATTTGTTATAAATATTAAAAAATATTTTTAACTACAGAAATAATATTTTATACATATGGATGTATGTATGTGTTTGTTTTTTGTTTGTATGTACGGGTCTATCTGCTTTTTTTTTTTTTGCTTCCACAGATAAAAGTTTTGGTTTAAGTACTTTTAAAATGATTCATAAAAATCATATATGAATCAAATTAAAATTTACTACAAAACAAAATATATGTATCTGTGGTGAGCTTTTATATACATACAGATATATCAAGGCGTAAACACTTTGATGTTTATTAATAAAAATATTTTTCCGCCTCAAAAGTTGTTATTTTGTTCGAACTATAAAAACCAACACAAACGTCTTTAAGGCAAATGTGTCATATTTAAATGTAAATAATGAAGTAATAAAGGAAATCCTAACTGTATTTCTTATTTCCATTTTCAACAAAATTCGTAGACCATAAAGAAGTTTAATGACACAAACAAAACCTAAACTGTTTTGGCACTTGTCCGTTTGACAAAGATAAAGAAAAGTTGTATTTATAGAGTGATAAAAGTTTGAATAAAAATGAAAAAAGGAAACACAGCATTTGCATAACTTAAATTAAACACATATTTTGATTTAACAAATTAAAATGAAAAAGAACTTCCTTCCTTGCGCATTAAAACAAACTGAAAGACAATATGCGACATTTAGTTTTGTGGGTTTTAACCACAATCGTATTTCAGAAATAAGAAGGAAACTATAACGAAATCGGTTCCTGAGTCAAATGTTTCCTGCATACAAAAATTATAATAAACATTTCTATTTTACTACCACAACGAATTCCGACATTTATTGAAATAAGGCGATTGTTTATTATGAGTACTATAAATTTAAACCCATACAAACATATTGCGGTTAATGAGATAAAGGCAGCAAGATTTTTTTTTAGCATAAAGTATATTTTAAAAATCTTTTTTAAATTAGTCTTCTCATGAAGAAATGGCATCCTAACCTTGAGTAAAAAATATGATGAAATCAAGAAGTAGGTAATTATTTAGATGTGAAAACGATCTACAGCAACCACTCAACCATTTGATTTCCATACTTAAAACTTATTATAAAATGGACACATGAACTCGTCTATCTCACAGTTAACTTGCTTTTACGTTTTACATTTTAAACAGGTGAAAGTTCAAGTTTTTATTCACCCAAACGTTTTGTTAAATAAATTAACTGGCGGGTTCAGTGAATCAGCTGATATAGAATTATCACTCATAAAGAAGTGTCAGCTTATTTGGTAAGTAGAATGTTATGTGTTCAAGTTGCAACAAAGTTTCAGAATAATAAAAAATACTTGTTGTTGACGAGCCGCAGTTGATAAATTATTTGAATAGCAAATAAATACAACAAAAATATACTCAATCCTGCAAGAGTTCCGAATAGAAAAAAATTATGCGTGTAGCCATTAGTTCAAAAAAGCACTCGTGTAAAAGATCAGCAGATAAAATGGTTACAAAATAACAGTACGTAGTAGTCATGACAAATTTGATTGATAACCTGCGAGAGTTAGAGCTAGCCGATGCAATGAACTATTTGCTATTTGGATGGCAGTGCTGGCTATAGCTGCATAAGCATCAACTTGGTAAGGCCTCACCAGAGTCACAGAAGATTTTTTGTGAGTATGTTAAAATGGAATATTAAGCGAACAAGAATTCGTGCGAACCAACCCTGCCCGAGCCATCCAAGAAACAAAAGGAAGGGTAAAAAGTAAATAATAGAATAAAAATACACCTGTTTATTTTTGCAACTAAAGAAGTTAGAAAATAAAACAATCAGTCTGTTATTTCTAAAACATAAGTGTTTTGACCAGAACTTTCGCTTTTTAACTAAAATGTTTTGAATTGAGGGTTTTGTAAAACAATTTAAAAATTTAGAACGTTTTGTGAAGGCTTTTATGAAACGTATGAAAACATTGGCCCATATTCATAGTTAAAATAAAGTATACTTTAAGGGAGCTCAAGTAGGTTTTACTTTAGAGTCGACTCTAACTCATTCATAGACAATTTAAAATATACTCTTGGCGTTGAAGTCAACTCTAAATTTAAAAGTAGCTAAAGCTGTTTTTAACTCATTTTTCCAAAATTATTTTATTTGGTTTAAGAACACAATACTCTTTATCTGATTTTTGTACTAAAGTGAACAAAATAAAAACAAGGTTACTTTTTTCAAATGTTTGTTTAGAAATTGTATAAAAACATTTATTAAATTACAGTTGACACCCAGCGGAAGGCGGCTAAACTTAAAGTAAACTTTATTCTTAACTATGAAGGCAAAAAAGATAATAAGAGCTTTTTATTTTAGAGTATACTTTAGCAAGAGTCGACTTTATTCTATAACTATGAATATGGGCCATTGTTGTTATGTGTAAGTTAACAGGCTGATTTTTGTTTCCTAATGCTTTAGTAACTAAAAAACTATTTGAAAAATTTAAATTTCACATGCCATAAAGATATGATATTCCAAGATTAAAACGAGTTCTGCTAACGAACAAATAACTTAAAGTTTGACTTATATTTTAGTTATTTTAAATCTCATAATATTTTATTCAGCCAGCCAGGTACCAATCAGCATTTACTCCCGTCTATTTTCTATATTGAGCTAACAAAAACAAAATTTTTTTTTCTTTTTCAAAGGTGTGAGTTGATACAAATGGTTTTTCATTATTAAAAAAAAAACTTACACCGAGACACATAAAAAACAGTCACATGTTTATATAATTACAAAATCTTTGAGGGAATAAAAAATCTTAAGAACGTAAACGGTATCCTGCTAAATTTCCAATTAATATTAATTGAGTAATTTGCATTATACCTGCTAGTAAACACAAACAGTTAAAACGCAATCAGAAAAACGCAGCAACAGTCACGCACCTTTCGATAGCACACAAAATAATATTTAAAATTAATAACAAAAAAAAAAAACAATATAATTAAAAGGACTTACTCTACTTTTTTTGTTCGTAGTCACGATAGGTGTCCATAATATTTACACCTTAAAATTTAGAAGCTTATGGATTTAAAGTGAAACAGTTTTCGTGAAAAACGCTAAATAAAGAAACGCCTCTAAACTAGTTTTTTGAGAACCGAGTGAATGGTGGAACTCTTTCCATTTTATAAATTTTTAAGAAAAATTAATTAAACGCGTAATTTAGTTTGGCTTAGGTTCACGTAAATTTTAATTTTTAAATTTAATAAGAAAATTATTTCAAAATATTTATGTTACTTTTTAAAGAAAACAGACATTGGACACTAGCAGCTGTTTCTAGATCGCACAGCTGTCATCAGTATCCTTAATATCTATATACCTTAGAATGTAAACGTTGTAGACATCATATACTTAATCCAGTAAATTAGGAAAATAGATTACGAGGAACAATCATTCTCTATTAATTTGGTTAAACAAAGTTCAGACACATTTTAAAGCTTTTTTCAAAATTCTCTTTATTAGTCATCTCAATATGGTAATTTATATACTTTTTCATACACTTTTGTTTTCACGACATTAGAAGTTGTTCCAGGGGAGTCGGATTAAAATTATTCATTTGATTAAATTGCTAAACTAATTCGACTAATAATTGAAAAAAACCATTGAAGTATTTAATGTTATTGCACTAGCACTCAAAACTTACTGCAATACTTTAGAACGCGTCGGTAGAAACCACGTTATCATTATGGATGACCGAAGTGTTAGATTTAACAAATATTCGCTTGTCTATCGTAACTAAATACACCTGTCGGACTTATTGGATTTTACCGGGGACATATGATATACAAAAACAAAACGAAATATAATCCCATTTTTTATGATGTATCTGAAATTATCCATATTTTGCACTTAAAAAACTTAGCGTAGAAATCTTATTTCGAGATGATGCTCGGATGCACAGACATAAACACACAGGTTTAGTTGAAGAAGATTTGCCTTACTTCCCCTGCCCCCCTGAAGTAAAACAAAATTGTAATAAATAACCATAAAATCTTTAAAATTAATGGAATAAACAAATTTTTTCATGCATAATTGAAACAACGAACATTAAAAGAATAAAAGAAGTTTGAGAAAAAATTTAAATATCGTTAAAAAAAATGAGATAAAAATTTATTTTGCAAAACATATTTTAAAAATCCTCAAAGCTGTGAAACAAATCGTTTGTGTTCTTATCAAACAATAATAAATTAAATGATGAAAGCAGTGAAAACGCACACAAGTTGTTTTTCCGTTTGCAACACATCTATTTCACTCATCTAATGTTACTTTAAAGTTGAGAAGTTTTCAAGAAAGTCTATCAAATAATTTATACATTTCCAATTCAATTTAAAAATTTAAAAGAATTTTCACTTCATAAACACACACACGCATGATGTGTCGACAATAAAAAATAAAAGAATGCAACGCACTTGTTGCCACAAAAAGTTAGCTTCTTTTCAATAATTATTCTATTTAAGATCACTTGATTGTTTCTGATATTTAATTGTAAAGACTTTCTAAGAATTTGATAAAAGAACACTGTCAAGCAGGTAAAATTGCTATGCGCTGAGCGTTTCCTTGTTAAACTAATTCAATATTCCTTCTTACCACAACAACTCTGACACTGATTCAGTTGTTGTTCATGGGGAAACTGCTGGTTATGTTGTTGAAATCATTATTAAACTCCCTCTTAAATGTCGCTAATGATAATTTTTAAAATTATGTTGCTGATTTAATCTCTATTTTTGTTATTGGTGATTTTACTTACGTTTCGTTTCCTTTATATGTTCTGCTATGAGATCTTCTTAGATAATTGCATGTCTTCCTTTCTGATACGCATAGCAACATGGAGAGTGCATGTTGTTAAGATTTAACCCACAGAGAATAAAATTAGCAGCAACTCAAATGGAATTAAGTCGTGAAACAGATAATAAGACCCTTTATACGTCAGTTAGTAATTGGACCAATTTTTACGGCTTTTAGAAATAATTCCACTTAATTTATTAGGCCCAATAATTTTTTTTAAAAACGAAGACAAGTTTCTTAATGATTTTGTTATTTATTTTGAAAATTTACATCTTAATAATGATTCAAATTTCTTTTTTCTGAAAATTCCTTTAACCTTTTAACTAGGATTTATTAAATGGCACAGGATGAAAAAACGTATCAAAGAAAAGACGGAAACTAACATGATTATTATAACACCATTTACATCAATATAAAAAATAAGAATAATAATATAAAATTACTTTAATTTTCTATTACAGCAAAAGCAGGATTTTTGAGTACAGAAGCTCAAAATTTAGTTATTTAAGGCAAGAGATTTTTTATTTCATTTAAATACACCTGTGCAAAAATTTTAATGTTGAACTTTCAAAACAATTAATTATATTATAATTTTGTAATATTTAATATTTAACTAACGTTTATTCTATCACCTTGGTCCGCCTTCACCACCGGTATCGATTATGGCTATCGTGACTGTAATGACTCATAATGCGGAACATATTATAGTGCAAGATGTTATCTAATTGTGGATTTTATAATTCACGAGCACATACTTTACGTATGACCGTTATTTAGGTGAAAAATGTTTATTAATTATTATTACAATTCTTAAATTGATTGAAGTACGCAGGGACCACATCATATATTTGAATTGAGGTTATGTGATTTAAAAAATCGGTTCAAAAAATTAATCATTTGATTCGCTTATTCTTATATAATTTTAGATAAACTATAATTGATTTTTTATTAATTTAGTTAGCAGGACAGCATTTCCTTTTACCTTTAATTGTGGCATAAATTTATTTAGCACATTTGACAATAATAAATAAATCATTAGACACGCATTTACTTTATCTTTTGAAATTCACTTTTTAACTTTTCGACTTGTTGGCGGAGTTTAATCCCACACCATCTTCATGTTATAATTTTGTATGCCTGACTGTGTGTCTGCCAACTTCTCGAATGGGTGACGTATAACGTGATAACGCAAGAGATGGCCACCGATGCTCACGAAGAGACGGCAACAGATGCGGCTAAAAATAAAATGGAAATAAATACAACTAAAAATTCCTGATACGCAACCACAACAAAAACAACATTATTTAAGATATTTAATTAAACTCGATTTTTACTCTTTTTGTAAAGACATACATGTATTTTTTTATTTTTTAACTTGAATGAGCATTTACCATAGTATTTTTATTTAGCAGGAAAACTATTTTTTTGCCTTCACAGCTTTTTGTTCCGTTCAATTTCTTTAAATATGAAATTGCCAGCCAGCTTGACCATTATTTCTTAAAGTTTATTCATTTGAAATGCAAGCGTGAAGGTAAAATTAGTTGAAAATAAACCTGATTAAAGGGACTTCTTACGAGCAGGGTCAACAAAGTTGAACTCTTTTGTTTATTGTTAATACAATAAACCCAAAAAACAAGATTAATTCTTTATTACTCGTTGTAAAGGATTTAATTAATTAAATAATTAATGGTTTGGTTATTCCGATGACAAGTCAACTATAAATGTTCCACAATAAATCAAAAATTTATTGAAATAAACTTGTGATCAAAGAAAAAGTCACGAAAAATTAATTATTTATTTCCTAGGAAAAATTTTCTTTTCTTCTTTTAATTCAAATTTTGCTCTGGGGGATGTTATTTTTTTAATAAATTACCTTAGTAAGAATTAACGATAAATAAATTTTCTTTAAGGCTTATTTTCTATGTAAATACTTTTCATTAATCTCCTTCCAACACACTGCAGAATTTAAAAATTTTCAATTTTCTTTTCTCAATCTTGATACTTTAAATGGTCTGGTTTTTTTTCACACAACCCAATTTTTAACAATTTTATTTATGAACGAAAAACAAATAATTTTATGTTTATTTACGCCTTTGAAAATATTACTTTTTCGCACGATTTTTGTTCTGTGCGTAGGTGGTGGGACTTTTAGTACTTTTTTTAAATACCTTTTGCTTGAAAGGGCAGATGAATTTAAAAACAAATAAATTTAACAAATATTTGAGGTTTTTAAAATCAAACCAAAACATATTGCTTACAAATCGTATAACCAGTACCTCGTTTCTGTATTTCTCGAATCGTAAAAGTTTTCGCATGAAACAACTAAATTTTTAGAAAAACGATGTAAATTGAAACAAAAAATGGGTTTTCTCACACAAGTGTTTCTGTATCTTTAAAATGCGAGAACTATATGTCATTTAAGTTATTTTCCAACAGTTATTGGAAGTATGCGAGACAAAGTGTTTCTGTACCAATATTTTGTGAAAAGTTTTACGCAAGAACTGTCAAAACAACTCACATTTAAAAACAGTGCGAAAACAAGTAAGATTAAAAATATATTTTTAAATTTGTGTAAACATGGAGTCTAATTCAGACGAAAAGGTAAAATGCAATTTAACTTAAAAATAAAAAAGTATTATCAATAAGTATTCATGCATTTATTTATGTTTTATATCTTTTTATTTAAAAAATAGAAAATTTAATAATATATCGCCGATCATTCTGTTCAGCTATTATTAAGGCCGAACTATACATTTTTTTCGCTATATTATTTAAAACTTATTTTATTTATTAACTTTTATATTGTTTGATAATTTATTTCTTTATTTTGACGTTTTGTTTTTATTTGACACTAGTACTGGAATTATTCCAGTAAAAACAGAATCAATGTTGTCTGTTTTCGCATTAAGAACCAGAAACACTTTTTACTCGCAAATCGAGAAACGATGAAATTTTTTGTTTCACACTTGATGTGAAAACTTTTACGATGCGAGAAATACAGAAACGAGGTACAGATATAAGTTCGAACAATTGTTTAATTTCTTCTATTCGCGTGTGATAAATTTGCCCGCCGTACAATTTATATTGCATAATCCCTGAATACGAAGCGGAATTTATTGAAAAATGGAGTTTTCTTCAGAAAATTGTTTCAACCACTGCTTCAAAAGTTTCCACCACATCTAGAGGAGGGAGATCTTAAACTGAAGTTTTGATGATATTTAGGAAGTGTATTCGTCGTGTTTATGTTAATTAAATTAAAAGGGCTTCAAAGTTTAAAAAAGTGTAAGAACTGGTGTTTACAGTTTAAAAAGAGCAAACGGTCTTTAATAGAATAAAATGTGAGCGATATACATGCAAACGGTCAATTATTTATTCTGACTAATACGAGGGCTGGCATGGCAACACTGAGTGCTGCCAGGTGCAATCTGACATTTCCATTGGAAATTTGTCATTTTTAATCATAATCGCACTCAAAACGTTTTGACGTACGACCATTATTTGTGTTGTTTACAGTGACTTGAAAAAATTAATATAGAAAAAAATGGAATTAAAACGTGAACACTTTCATGCCATCATTTTTCACAACTTTCGACGTGGATTATCACGACAAGAGTGCATGGATGAACTTAAATCTTTGTACGGCGATGAAGCACCATCCTATAGCACTGTGAAAAATTGGTATAATGAATTTAATCGTGGCCGAAGCTCGCTCAAAGACGAATTCCGTGAAGGTCGTCCAAAAACGGCTGTTGTGCCAGAGAACATTGATGCCGTGCGTGAACTCATAATGCAAGATCGACATGCGACATACCGAGAGATAAAGACATCCTTGGACATTTCTTCCACCAGCATACATTCGATACTGCATGAACACCTGGCCGTAAAAAGGTTTGTTCTCGTTGGATCCCGCACAATTTGAAAGTCGCTCAAAAAAAGGCTCGTGTCGATTGGTGCAAAGAAATGTTGCAAAAATACGAATGCGGTGCTTCAAAAGACGTTTATAAGATCGTCACAGGTGACGAATCATGGATCTATGCGTGTGGGTCTTCAAAGACGAGCAAAATCCAATTAAAGTTGTTCGTGGAAGAAGCACTTCGAAGCAAACGGTCGCCTGTTTCTTCGGCAAAACTGGTCATGTGGTGACTGTTCCGCTTGAGCAACGTAGGACGGTCACCTCTGAGTGGTACACTACAATTTGTTTGCCTGAAGTCATCGGAGAAATTCGAAAAACCAACAAGAGAAGATGAATCATTGTTCACCATGACAATGCGAGCTCTCACACATCGGCTCAAACCAGAGCGTTTTTAATGGATCATCCGCCGTACAGCGCTGACTTGGCACCTACTGACTTCTTCTTGTTTCCGCACATCAAGAAAAAAATGCGTGGTCAACGATTTTCGTCGCCAGAAGAAGCTGTTGAAGTGTTCAAAAACCATGTTTTAGAGGTGTCTCAATCGGAGTGGAAAAGTGCTTCGACAACTGGTTTGAGCGCATGCAAAAGTGTATAAACCATGCTGGAGAATACTTTGAAAAACAATAAAACCATTTTTGATTATAAATATTCGCATTTTCACTATCACGCCAGAAATTTATAGAGCAGCCCTCGTATTTCAAGATTATTTGTTTTAAAAAAATATTGCAGGTATAGTCTTAGAATTATAATCATATTTTTTTTTTGCTTCTATCTAACAGCTAAAATGCTCACAGTGGCGCATAAAGTTAATTTCTTAGCCAAAAGCCCAAGTTTATTATTGTTTAAAAAAATCATTCGCAAGGTAAAAAAAATTTATAATTGTTGGCGTGGCTTGCTGTTAGATGAAAATATTTTATAATATTTTAATAGAAATTGATTTTCTTTCTTTGCAAACAATTATCTCAAATTGGCTTTTCTGGCAAAACTTGTGTTTAAAACGGTAAGCAAGGCAACTTCCAATGCTTGGCGCTAAGTAGCGCTACGCTTAACGTACTGATTACGGTTGATTTGTAAAAAACGTATTAAAAGTTCGCATTTAAATACAATATTATTCTTCTTCATTCTGGATCGAGCCAAAAAATATTTAGTCGTAATTCTTTTCCTAACGATGTCAATTTGATCATTGACTAAGGAATTCAGTTTTCTTTACACTATAGACTTTTTACATAAAAAACGTAAAACATCATATTTCAGTTTATGTTTCACTTGTGAAAACTGGGCATTAACTTTTACTGATAAAGAGAAATAGTTCAATAGAAGAATTTTAGTAAACCCAGACATACGCAATCGACGGTTTTTTTCTTATAATCGAGTTCGTAAACAGTGTCATTTTCATTTTTATTTCTTTCTTCTTTCTATTAAAAGCTCTAAAAAACTTTTAATTAGAAAGAACTGTATTATTTATTGCCAATTGAATTCGCTTTTAGTTTTTAGTGCATTTATTTTTAAAAGGTTTTCATTTTTACTAGATTTTTGTGTGCTCCGTGTTCATAATGTTCATAATGTCCATAAAGTAAATAAAGAATTATGAAGAAGGCAGCCACATTTGTAAGAAATAAATAGCTGTAACTTGTTTGAAATAAAAATTCGCCGGAACTCACAGAATTTTCGCGCAGCAATTAAGAATTATAAATTAAATTAAGCTGCAGAAAAAAACTTTTTTCAACTTTATTTTTTCTTTTCTTAATTTTTATCATCGTGTCAAGTGAGCATGGAATTTGGTTACGCAGGGGACTTCCAAAAGCTAGAAAATAAGTGGCATGTTTATTCATTAAGAAAGAATACGCCACATTATTGTTAAAGATTTCTTTACAATCAGTTGTGCACGTAATTTTCTACTTGTGTCAACTATTCCATTTAATATGTAGAGAAAGTGTTTCTAGTTGATGCCCGAATGATGTTTATCAGTTTAAATAAATTATACTGTTAACCAGATGGATGTTTTATGTGAAAATACGAAATTTCTCGATTTACTTATCTGTATCAAACCATCTTTTGAAATAAATTTTATAATCGGAATTTATTAATGACGTTAGAAGAGAAAAATTACAAAAATTCAATAAGAAAAGCGTGCTGTAATTTTTCACCCTAAAACTGCCTTTTAATTTTTTTCTTCCGAAGTTCAGTAGAATCAAAAAATCCCTTTTTGCTATAACCCTGCTTAACTAGATTTGCCATTTTTTTTTCTAAATAATTTCTGGCTTATAAAGGGCAGCAACCTTTCTGTAAGAATTCGTCTTTTTTTCTTTTGTGTTTTCTTTTGTTAAATTCATTTTAAAACCAAAATTTCTATTTCCCATGTTATTAAGAAACACATTAGTGTTGTGCGAAGTTAAAAAATTTTGTTTGTGTGCTTAGAAAAACATAGCTCGAGATATATATATACGCTTACATGGCATTTACATCAATACATTTGACTTTTTGCTGTCTTCATGGTTTATTTGTCGTGACTTGTTATAAGTTAAGCATTTCAAGGAAGAGGTATTTGTAATGAAGTATTCTAAAGGACTATGACAAGCATATTTGTAAACACATAGGCCCATATTCATAGTTATAGAATAAAGTCGACTCTTGCTAAAGTATACTCTAAAATAAAAAGTTGTTATTATGTTTTTTGCTTTCACAGTCAAGAATAAAGTATACTTTAAGTTTAGACGCCTTCCACTGGGTGCCGACTGTAATTTGATAAATGTTTTCATACAATTTCTAAAACAAACATTAGAAAAAAGTAACCTTGTGTTTATTTTGTTCACTTTGGTATAAAAATCAGATAAAGAGTATTGTGTTCTTAAACCAAATAAAAAAATTTTGGAAAAATAAGTTAAAAACAGCTTTAGGTAGTTTTAAAATTTAGAGTTGACTTTCTCGCCAAAAGTATATTTTTAATTGTCTATGAATGAGTTAGAGTCGACACTAAAGTAAAACCGACTTTAGTTCCCTTAAAGTATACTTTATTTTAACTATGACTATGGGCCATAGACTTTAAGGTTTTACTTTTAAAGTGTCTCATATAAATGTTCTATGATTGTTACAATTGACTTTTTATCCATACAAACAACTTTCTTTTGAATAATGTGCAATTTGAAATAAAATTAAGTTGTCCTCAATTTAATTAAAATTTTTTCCTAAACAGGAAAGGAGATTTTTATTAACATTTATCCACTGCCTTGCATTAAAGTAATGTTTCTAGTGTGCATTGAAAATGATTTATTATGTAAAAAAAAGGAAGTCATTAAAAAAATTTTATTCCACAATATTTTCATAATTGTTATTTTCACTGCTGGTGTAATTACGCCCACAAAAATAAATGGCAGACAAAAGAAAATAAAAAGAACAAAGAAAAGCATTTGTAAACGAACATAGTTTTCTTGATATTAACATTAAATATTCCTCTTTATTGAATGTATGATTTGTAAGTTTTAGATTTCATTAAGGGTTGACTGCACAACCGCTCGGATTATTATGATTATTTGCTTTTTTATCCAAAGCACTTTTAAATACTAATTTTTTATGCAAACAGTTAGTTTAACATTTTTGTTAGAGTTAACTTGCAGACATGGCATAGGAGTGCAATTGTTCAGCACAGCAACTTTTCGACAAATTCAAGAATAAAAAATATTTTACTTTTTCGTCTTATTGTTTCTTTTTTGTATCTGTTCTAAAGAAATTCGCACATTATTTATTTGGAGCTATGAACTTAATATATATCGCTCAGTTATTAGTACAACGTCATAATTCAAAATTTCAAATCTTGGTGCAAATCATACAGAATTATTTATATAACATTTAACAGAAAATCATCAGCTGGTTCGTCACGGATCGGAAAGTAAAGAGTAATTCTGCCTTTTTATTTGTTAAACGAAATTATAAAAAAAATTAAAAAAAAAAAAAACAAGAAATAAATTGTAACTTAAATATTTAATCAAAATCATTCATTTGATTTTGTAAATATCTGAAAATACACTCCACCCAAAAAAAAAAAAAAATCTTCATGTTTTACCGGTTACATTTTTAATGTTTATTTTTATGTAACGTTTTCTAGTACGTATTTTTTATTTACATTAAATAATTATACGCCTAAATTCACTTGAGAAAATTTTAGAAAAAAATGTAAGAACCGGATAAAAACAAAGTCCTTCAAATTATAATTAGGCGCATCAACGAACACGTGTATGAAAACGTGTACTTTTTAACATTCTACTTTCTTAAGTGACATTGAACACATTAATAATATAATGAACATTTTTTTTATATTTAAAAGTAGAAAAAAAAATTGAAATTCTTATGATTGAGTAATTTTCTGCACGTGTTTGTGATTTCGCAAGTTGTTAATATATTTTTATTGTTCGTTAGGGATTCGGATACGTCTGTAGTAAAATCTTAAAGAATGGATTATTAAATGAAATTTCATGATTAAGTATCTTAAACTGTTTAACTTCAGTATTATCGAATAGACTTAATATATCTTGAAAATAAAATAAAATACTCAAAATGAATTTAAAAATATTTATATATTTAAAAATAAATCAGCAATTTAAAAATGACAGTCCGTTACCAATAAAATCGTGCTCCAGCTAAAGTTATTATTTCTAGATTTATAACTTCAAAACAATTTGGATGCAACCCTGTGTTTGTTTTTTGTGTTCCCTTCAAAGCAATTTTGTAAAGCCTTAATCTAATATTGCAAATATGTTTTCAATCTTTCCTGACACGTATCGTTACGAATGATTATTTATTAAAAATTAAATGTGATATCTTACCTTTTGTATTGAGTAGAATGTCACATTTCTTAATAAGTATTTGGGAAGAACAAAAAAGTTTTTCCATAATTTAGTGGTTACCTCCTTTTGGTCAAATATTTGACTAATCTGACAGTGCCTTTACAAATTTTAAGATTAATTATATTGATATGCTATAATTTCATTTAAGTTGAAAAATTGAATAAAGTTAAATAATGCAACAACAAAATTAAGTATCAAACATGAACATCAAGCATTTTTGACGGTTGCTCTCTTTGCCAGGACTGTGGTTTTGTGGGCAGATGAGAAGATTTTAAACAGGCTGGAAATAGTCTACATGTTCGAGATGTTTGGTCGCCTTTCGAATATTAAATGATTTTGCAGATATCGCACACTCGGATTTTTACATTTGTTTACATTTTTATAATTAGCATTTCAATGGCTCATCACTATAATGTTAGTGAGCTTGGCGTTGTTCAACTTTCTGGCGGCGTGCTGAAAATCCAAGTCTCTGAGGTTAATCGTCAAAGGCTTCAAACGATATTTAATTTGTATTTCAGAGAAAATTTATCGCATATAATTTTTGTTAATTGCATAAAACCTTGCGTTAGAGAAAGATGGCTTACACATGTAAAATCTAAACAATTAAATAAAACACTTTGGAAAATTACAAAATTTAATTTCATTTTTATCGCAAAACCGCATAATATCCCTTTTATTTGCTGGCACATCACATGGTCTTGAAAAGTTATTTCCTATTTGTTTAGATTAATAAAATATCTAATTTCCGGCGAATGATTTACAGCTGTACAAAAACTTGTTGTAAATAAAGTTTTTTTTTTCTTAAACCAAAAAAAACTTCATCTTCTCTTCAAACCATTTCCCTCATTTCCATTCACTTACACTTGTCTAAGTTTAAAAAATCATTCTTCAAAGATAAAAAGCCGCAACAATGTACCCACCAACGTTACTGTCATTCAGAGGACACATAACAGAATATCACGAAATAGCAAGATGTAATAGAAAAACTTTTCTAATGGTACGCAAACGACGATTCTGTACGAGTGTTGAAATTACCAACAGGTTGCCTACAATGGCACAAAGCAGTATTACACTGTAACAGAGAATCAGCCAAGTGGGTATCCCAAATGCATTATGGTGCGCCAGCTGACGTTGGGTGTTATTACAACGACTGTCATTGCTGGCGTTCGTGAGAAGTGGGATTATACTGACACTGATGCAAGTTGGTACAAATGATGTTCCCTTCAGCAGTAGTTTGCGCAGTAAAGTGGCTTTGGGTCAAGTGGATTGTTGACTACATTCATTGCAACATTCTTGTTGAATGCAGGACATTTAGTAGTAGTGAAACCAAAAGCAGTTAACTCAATGAGGGAAAAGCATGCTACTCGTATTGTTTTTGTATTTAATTTTGTGAATTATTTTTATTTGTAAAATTTATTTCTGGTATATTTTTTATTTACATTTTTAGTTTAATTCAAGTTTTTTAAAATACAACATAATTAATAATTTGATTTATGTTTGCTATTTTTCTTTCAAAAGGGTTTATTATTATAAAACACATATTTCTTATTTTGCTAACCGTTGTGTTTAATCACACATGCCGTTGAAGACTGCTGTTGAAGAATGCCGCAGCAACAGATATTAGAAATCGCAGAAGGCAAGTGGGAAAATGAAGACGTCTTTCTAAATTTTATACATCTGACTCCTTAACAATAATTGATGTGATTGTGTCACAGAAATGTTTCGAAAGATGTGTTTTTAATCATCTCCGAAAAGTTGACATTTGCAAAGTTTTAGTATTTTGGTTGAATTTTTTTTGGAAGTTCGAAATGTTTATATTCATTTATTTTATTGTAATTAAAAGTTTTAAACTGGCATCATAAAAATTATAATAAATTATTATAATAAATTTTTTGTTTTGCAATATATTCTTTCTAAAGATTTTTTTTTGTTATTGCTTGCTAAAATCTTGGAAGAGAAACAGCCAAGTAAAACGAATAAGAACACGCAAGTAAATTTTAAATGTTGCAAAACTTTAATTATTTCTGAATCCAGGTGATACAAGGTAACAATGCTTCAATTTTATGGACAGCTACACGACAGGAATGTTAAAATTAATTTTTGTTTTAGTGAAAATCGATTCTTGCGCATAAATATACTTTATTGACTTTTTCCCGTGTTATGATTTTAAATAAAAAAAATCTATTCTTAGAATGATAAATTAAATTCCGAAAAATTCTTAATATTTCACCAGAAATAACTATTGATAAATTTGAAATCTTGAAAGTATGTGGTTCAAAATATAGTATTTGAGATGTTAAAGAAACCAGCGAACTTGTTTCTAAAACACGGTAATTTTGAGATCATTTAGACTGTTGACAATATTAATGTTGAACTCACTAACCCAAATTTAACTTTAAAATATTCAATAATAAAGTAAAAGGAGAAAAATTTAAAACTTACAACTAATTCCTTAAAATTTATGTTGGGACATAAAAATGTTCATTTAAAAAATTGTATGGATTTACTTAAAAAATAATCTGCCCCTTTATGACCGAATTCTAAAATATTATTCAGTCATTTTAAATGATTTTACTTTTTAGTTGCGACACAAATTTATTTCATCTTGCTGTTACTGCAACTTCTATTAATTAATGGATTCATGACGATAAGAAACCTGCCTTATCATTTAAAATATTATCTTTGTTTTAAACAAAATTTACAACACATACCGAGTTGGCAATATTTTGTACCTTCAGCCTTTTAAACACTAGAAAATGTTATTTATGACTCGAAATTAAAAGCAAATGTTGTAATAATTCCAGATAATCTTCGCCATCTTTTAACGGGAAAATAAAACACGCGATTGCAACACAAAAGAAAATATTAAATTAATAAATATTAAAGAGTGGTTCTGCAACGTTTAAAATTCCACAAATGTTCCAAACATGATCTCAGTTAACTCAAAAATTTCACTACCTCATTAATGCTTTCAGTTTGCACACCAGAAAAAGTATTTTTTGTATATTTACAAACTGAAAATCGTGACCTTCCGAATTTATTGTGATGTCGTTTCTCTTAATACAAGTAAAATGCTTCACGGTCTTTTTTTTTTTTTTTTTTATTTTTGGTTTGTGCAACGGCAAAGAAAATTATTGAGATCAAATCAGAAGTTTTGTTGACTGTGTGATGTGATATATTTGGCTCTTCATCCTTTCAAAACTAATACGAATACACTTTTCGATGTTTCACGAATTTTCACGGATAATTTCTTTAGTGTCTAGGTTTTCCTGTTTTCTTTCTCAATTCAAATATTGATTTCAGCCTGAAATTATTAGAACTAAATATTTCTGAACAACTACAAAAAAATAAATATCAGTGTTTGTGTGAAATAATAAATAAAATTTTGATGTTGAACACCAACATTACGCACAACTGGATTATTTGTCAAAGAAGCTACGTTTTACGCATATAAATGTGTCAGAAATGCCTTTGTTGCACGCGCCCAGATACTCACATGTGTTAACTCAATACTTAATACAGAACGTTTTGATACAAAAAAAGTACGTATTACCCCTTAAAGAAGCCAAAGAAACAAACAAATAATAATTAATTGACCCTATTCGTGCTTGATTCCCCCAAATATAAATATTTCACGATATTCTAATGAAATATTTATTATTCCAAACTAAACCACAAAATGAAATGCATTACTGCGGGGAAAGCATATCCATATGGCCATTTCACTATTGCTCAAATAGCTCATCAGTGCATTTTACCCAAATTTTGTACAGAAAACTAGAAAGTCTTATATCAAAAGCCAAATTGATTAAATGAGAACTCCGTTGAATCAATAAGACAAAAGACAACAACAACTCAAAAATGTTCTATACAAAAACACAGCAAACATTCAGTAACTATTTTTATTTTTTTTTTCAAACAATTAATAAAGAGAATAAAATCTCGTGTTTCATAAAAGTAAATATATGCGCCATAAGAGGTATATTTTTAAAGATGTAAGCAAACTAGCATGAAGTTTTCAGAAAGTAAAAAAAAAACAATAAGCTAAACACCTTATCAAAATCTTAATTACTCTTTCTTAAATTTAACACACTATTGCACCGCTTGTTTAATGCATTGAACTTTACCTGTTTTTTACAGCAGTTGCTCGTTTGTACAGTACTATCAACAACTTTAATATAAACTTGTGAAATTAAATTTTGCAAATTAATTTTACTGTCTGTTTTATTTACACTAACGAGGACATAAAACACAGCTGAGGTTATTTGCAAACAAAACAAAACAAAAATTTATTTAAACTGAATAACTAAGCTACAATCCAAGACAAAAATTAAACCTAAATTACCACAGTAATTTAATTGTTTATATCCAAGTTAAGATACGAGTTGGAAAATAACAACAAAAACAATATAAATAATTTAATTCGTAAGTTTTGCACTAAAATAAATTTTTACTGAAATTACGCTTTACATCAAATCATAAATTCTTTTGTTTTAACTAATCCTCAGAAATGACTGAGTTCTGCAGGCGCAAACATTAAATGAAGCGATATTCAGACGAATTGAAAACCTCCTTCTTTTTTTAAGACGATTAAAAATTATCTGAATTAATAGATTAAGCGCGGTAGCTCCCATACAAAGTGATAAATTATGTATCATCGCTTATCTATAGAATAATAACACGTAGAGTCGTGAATTTTTGTATTAAAAACTCGCATATTCTGTAAATAGTCGAGCAAAATCCTGAATAAATTCCGATAGTGGATGTGTTACCTCCTGTTTAAAGCGAAAGTTTGTTGTCGTTTATCTAGGAAATTGTAAGAAGAAAGGACTCAAAATTTCCCAGAAGTAACTTCCCTGTTAAAAGGTATTAATACCCACTTTATAAAAAATATATAGAAGCAAAAATTATAGCATTGCCAGTCGAAATAGCTCTATTACTAGAAAAGTATCTCAGTATTTTTTACAGTAAACAAAATGTATTTCATTTAAAAATTCTTAAATATTTCATATAACATTTCCATTGTAAGCATTGCGGTTTAATTAGAGCCACCACAAATATTTTTAAACATTTAATCATAATTCATTTATTTGTTTTATAAATCATAAAGATTCACAAGCTTTTTGAAATAAATAAAATAAAACTTTTCTAAAAATAAAATAGTTTCTTTTCTTTGCATGTGCTTACATTGAATAAAATTTTACAGAAAAAGGAAAAATTTTCACAATAAATTTAAATTAAACCATAAGAATAATAATAAAATGTGAGCAACAAATTGTAGATAAATTTTTCGTGAATAAACAAAAATCCATATTCCACAAAAAGTGATAAACCTGCAAAATCATTTTGAATTCAAATTAACAAAAAATTACTTTTCATCTAATAATCTTGTCAAGAAGACACTTAAAGTTTTTCTTTTTTCTTCTGCGTTAATATTGACTTTAATTTTTAACGAGTCATTTTTACTTTAAACTTATGAAAATTTAAAAGAAGAATAAACGAATGCTTTAAAATATCATATGTCAATATTGTTAAGAATATATAGGAATCAGAACTGGCGCTTGTGCATTTCTTAGCTGGAGGTAAAACGCAAAAGAAATAAATATACCAAACAGCTGCAATAGTGACTTGGAATAGTGACTTAAAAATAGATGCAGTTGCAACTAAGATTTATGTTGTCGTATACTTTCAAAGATTGCAGTCTTCTCTTAGAAAATAAAATTTATGTCAAATAGAAGAAAAAAGTTTGCTCTTAATGTTGCCACATACTTTTCAAAATTATAGTTTCCTCTTAGAATATCTTCATTTTACTTCAAACGGAAGAAAATCGTTTTCCCTAAATGTGTACTAGTTTTTGCAAATACAAGTTGTTACATTTTGATTTTTACTGCAATTTTTTTTAGTACCACAATAAAGGTTCAAATAATATATCAATAATTACCATATCAGCAGTTACATCAAAATTATTTTTCTTTTATACTTAGAATTTGAAAACACGCTTATAGCGATCTTTTCGATTATAAATCTTATTGCAAAACACCTGAGTCATTAAATGATGATACAAAGAGAAGCAGATGGTTCCTATTCGGTAATAATTTGTTTTATAATGAATCACATCAAAAAGTGAGTCAAACTATGGATCCCAAAAATAAAACAATTTTAGCTACTTTTTTCCTTTACAGTTTATTTCAGCTGAAGCACAGCAGTACTGCATTGACATCAAAATGAACAATATTATACAAACAGAAGAACTCGTTGGCTTGTCAAAGTTATTAATGAACACATATGATAAAATTATTTATTGGCGCTGCATGATAATTATTGTAGTCGAACATTTACAAAAATTTATATTTTCAAGAGCTTGACACCGCCTGTTGGGTATTGGATGAAGACTTCTCTTCTTGGTCCAATAACAATAATAATGCCGCCAGCCAATGTTATGCATTAAATATTAGAGAAATATACCCAGAATATTGTTCAGCATTGAGAGGAGTTATTTGTTAACAAGAAACACACGGCGCAAGTTTGCAATACAAAAACGAAAGTCAGCATGAAGTTGATGTGAGTGGTGTTAATCAGTTTAATAATCCAGAATCGAATCAATATGATGAGATGCTGCAATTTTGTTTAATTAAATTAAATATGAATTTTTCATTAGTATAAGAAGTTTTAATTTATTTCTTTTATCTTTTAAATTTTTAACTCGTCATTTAAAAAGAAAAAAATCTTTTTTAATGATGATATTTGTTTCTAATATATGCGTCATTTAGCTTGATAAAAGAAGTTCTTTAACTCAATTTTTTCTTCGAATTTGTTGGAGTCAATGTTGCAAAACTGTGCAAAATCTAGAAATAAAAACACTTATGTCGCCCAATGAAAGACAGCTCAAAATGACTACAATTCGACTAACCTATTTCAGATCTCTGTTTAAATCTATTTCACTGACTATTTTGAATTTACGGTTTTAATACTGAATCTATTATTTTTAAATTTTTGTATTATCAACGTGGGCATTCCTGATTCTCGTGGTGAAATGAGCCAACCACATGACTGTTTTGATTATCGATCCCAAATAAAATTAAATTGCACAATTTAGTTGTCGCTACTAATAGTTTGGCACTTTCAATTTGCTGTCGTTTTTAGTTTGAATTATCCGCTTTAGAAGTGTTATGATTTCTTTTTATATTTTTTATTTTTCGTGTATAACTGTTAATTTGCTTTAAAAAATAGGAAAATCTGTGATGTGCAATCCTCGGGAACCAAAAGCTAAGGAATGTAAGAAAAACTAACAAAAATACTTTAATACGTAATTAAATAAAGAGATAATTTTTGAAACGACTTTTTTTAATAGCTCAAACTCAAGAGGAAATCTTATTTAAAGAATACAATATTTCTAGGCAATTAAAATAAATTATAATGTTCAAGATAAGTCAAAAAAGTTTGTACAAACAACCCTTTTTGTTCTTCCTATTCATAGCTGTTGTGACTGAAAAAAGGAAAAAATCACAAATTGAGTAAAAACAAATAATATTGCCATATTCGGCTATGACGAATTTTATATACTCTTCATCATATATTCATAACATGTGCCATACTGCAAATTTCCCATTGAATAGTTTCAATAAAAATCTGCTTTTTTCGAAAGTTTTGCTTACGGTTGTTGTGCCAACTTTGTGAATAAAAAAGGGTTATTGCATCAGCTGAAAACTCACAAAATTTTCTTAGCTTTCTTTATTAAGTTTTATCATAAAGAACAACCACCTGCAGCGATATAAAGGAAAATTAAAACAGATATGGAAAAATTACAAGCAGGCGATATATTTGACCCTCTGACTGGAAAGTCATGGACCGATCTTGCAGATTCTTAATAGCAAAATTATCGATTGGCGTATATAAATTTTCTCTAGCTCATTTAACGCCTTGGCAAAGTTGATTTTAACACTTACACGGGCGGACAGATGGACAGACGGACATCGCTCAATCGACTTCTTTATGCATTATAACTTAGAATATATAAACTTTATGGGCTTGAAAATCGATTGTGTAGAAACTACAAACCGAATGATAAACTTAAATATACCCCTTTCCACCTGTGTCGAAAGATATAAAAAGTCAAAAATGTTTGCCTAGAAAAATAAAAGGGATGAAGATTTAAGTTGTTCATAAATAATGATAAGATTGACAAAAAGGAAATTAATGATTGCGTTAATTTATAAATACAATTTATGACTTTCTAGATGCAAACGAATTATGTTGTTAATGCTCTTAAAAAACAGACACAAAATGAAGTCTTCCATTCAATAGATTTTTCAAAAAAGAATTAATGTTACATTTAAGATTTTAAAAATGAAAGTATTGTTTTAGTGCAAATATAAAAGGATCAACTTTTAATTTTTAATGTAGAGTTTTGGCGAAATTTTAACACATTTTAACAGGCGCCTTAACTACGCAAACTTATTTGGTAATTTTTACATTCGTATTTTCGTAACAATTTATTTCGTACTTTTTAAAAAGTTGTTGACTTCTTCTTTCTTCCTTTTTTATGTTTAAATTTTAGAAATGTTAATTAATATTACCAATGAATAGAAAACTATACGACATTTAAGTTTATTATATCTGTAATTGTTTTCATGGAACGGTAATGTAGTTCTAAATTACTTTACAGTAAAATAAGTAAAAAAAAATTGCCATAAAACTTAAATTAAATACAATTAATTTTAAGCAGCAAATGAGGAAAAATAAGAATTTTTTTCCTTTTATATTTGAAATCCTATTAAGTAATTCGTTTGTTAATTTTTTGTAAAATATCTGTAGTTTCATTTCAATTTTGTTATAATAAATAACGAAAAATTTTTTTTTCGTTATTATGTCGTGTGTGTTACATTTGTGGGAAAATCTAAAATAACTTAATTTGATTATCATTGTTTGAGATCAATTAAGTTAAAGTTTGTTTGCATTTATAAATATTTTTCTTTAGGAATATTAAAATTATAATCAAATGTTTATTCATTATGTATTTCAAAATAACAATTTATTTTTAAGAAGCCAAATACAATGTAACTAAACAAACTTAATATAAATAATTACGTATTCCTACAGTGAAGCCATAAAATAAAGTAAATATTTTTGCTCTGATGTGCTACAGCATCTTATTATTATTATTATATTATTTAACAAGAACTACATAAGTGTTCTCTATACAGTAACGTAGTGTTCAATCAAGTTAAATCAAATTTATTTTGTAAATGATTGTTTACCACGAATGTAATCAAAATATAGTCTTGTTTATTTTGAAGCAATTGAATTTCTTTTTCTTTCCTTTTTTATTTTATTTATGTTACTTGTTTTTGTAACTGCATTCACTGCGTAACGGTAAGTAGTGCAAAGAAGAATATTAAACCCATAATTTCTAATCACAGGTACACGATCTTAATTTATATCTGGAATTTGATTTCTTGACATGAGGCTGGAAATGTGAGAATACAAACTATGTTTTTGTGTTACGGAATGAAAAAAATCATAAAAATTATTGAAATTGTTGCACAAGATTGAAAAAATGAACTAATGCAATGTCCGCGCCTACACAACTAAAAATTTGATTCAATTATATTTAAGAATTGAATTTGGTACCTAAAATATTATTGATAGGAACAAGAAACTGAACATCTATTTTGTTCGATCCAGGGATAATTATTTGTTAACCTCTAAATAGAAATGTTATCAGACGGAAATAAAAAGTAGTATTTACCGATGAACCATACGTTTAATAAGATACCAGCTAATCGTTTATTATCTTTAGATAAATTAATGCACAATGGGGCAAAATTAAAATATTTTGGAAATAACTCATATGTAAGGGTCTATGCCGATTGCATTGCTTGAGTTTTGAAAAGTATTGACTAATTTTAAAAATTGTGCATGTTCTTAAAGGGCAAGTTAATATCTACAAATAACATAATAAAATGATCAAGTTATAAGCATTTCAAAATAAAAATTTTTAATTTTTCGATAGCCTGGTTTTTTCAAAATATTTTTTACAATTTTGAGCAAATTTTTTTTATTTGAGTTAGCGAGCAAAATTCTTAATATCTTGAACAATTTTCTGAAATTATTGCCGTTTTAGACCAATCGTCCTAGTCCTCTACAAATGGCCAAGGTAGGCGATTTTTCCCCTTTGTGCAGTGTATTTTGAAAATCTACCAAATTTGCTATAACTTTTTCTTTTATTTATTTCCTACAAGCCTGTGCAAAAGTTGATCTCAAAAATTAATTATGGTTATAAAAAAATAAAAAGTTTGTGAGTTTAGCGTTTAAGGTCATCAGATAAGATAAAAGCAAAATGTAGTTTTATGGTGTCACTTATTGTTGTTATGGGTTATTCCCATAATAATTGTGCTTAACTTTTTTAACTACATGAGACTGCCTGCTGAAGGGCAAGAAGCTAAAGAAGAAATAATTTATTATAAAGAGAAAATGTTAAATAACAATTTAATTAAAATATGACAAAATTTTATAAATTTTGAGATCAAATTTTATTTTGCGGTTTGTTTAAGAAAATCTTTTTGTTTCAAAGACTCATTCTTAGAAGTATGTGCTTAAGCGAAAAATTCTTTTTTCAATAAAATTATTAGTTAAGATACTGAACGTTATTTTTGTGTTCAAAAACAGTGCGTACATTTTTTTTTTAATTTTTTAAGCTGTCTGTAAAAATAATAATAATGGTTAACTTATTAAATTAACTCAAAATCTAAAATATATTCAAGCATTTTCAGACATTGGTATTTATTTTATCTCATTAATCAATGGCTGAGGTTAACGAAAGTCAGCACAAATAAATTAAATCTACCAGCCATGTTCTTCGTATTTTTTTTTCTGCAAAGTTTACCACAAAGTTTTGTAAAATCAAGTTCTTATGCCTTTTGTTTTTTATGTTATAACAACAACAAACATTAAAAACCCAGACAAGAATATCAAAAGTAAAAGTCTAGAAGAAATACGAAACTTGTACAATGCTTTAAACCAAACATCTTAGTGTTTGATTTTACTTAAAAACTTTTAGCAGTGGAAATATCTTTTCAGTTAATTGGCAAACAAAGACAACAGTTTTACTTTGTATTAACCATTTAGTTAAAGCTAAAATTTACGTAAAAAAATGTGCGAAAATATTTTCTTTTGTTTCATGTACGAGGACTTAGATGCTCCACATTAATTTTTTTTTTATAAAGAGAAGTAGCACTTCAGGCATTAATGCCTACTTAGTTTGTAACCGTGCTATATTCTTTAGGAAAGGGATAGATGAGAGAGAAGTCAGGTGGTGAAAGGAGATAGATAAAGCCATTTAGCCATTTTATTAATTATTTTACTTTGCCGGCGAATATGCTATGAAGAAGTACCGACGAAGGAGGCTGCATGTTTTAATTTTAGATCTGAATATGTATGTATACTTTTAAACAGAAAAAAATATTTTTTTATTTTTGACTGCGGCAAGGGATGATCCCAGGTCAGCCGATTCATTTTTTGCTTACCACCTTGACTACAGCAGCCTTATGCTTTTTAAATTTGCTCAATTTACATACTCATTTGTATGTAGTTTTTATAATTTATACCATGTGTTTGAATTTTTGCTAAAGCCCACAACACCAAGATATGTTTTTTTTACAGATGGACGTCAAATGCCCGTTGTACATTGCGTAGGTGCCGCATTTTGTTTCTGTGTGAGCCATGTGCAAGATCATCTGATAGTATTTGAGGTAGAGTGAGTAATCATTGCAATGTGTTAGCAATAAATCTGTTAACTGATAGCGATGAATTTCAGAGGCCTAAAAGGTAACACTTACTTTACCTACCCTTAAGGAAATACGAAAATTGTTAACTTGTTACACTGAATTTATAATTAATTTATACTTTTTTTTTTAATTTAACAAAATTTATGAAATTTTCTTATTATTTAATAATTGTAAAATAAATTGCAAATAAAAATCCAATCCATTTTTTTTTCTCCGTTTTGTAAAAGTTCTACCTTTTCCTTCAGTTGAATTTTGTAATTTCTTTTATAGTTTCTACAAAAATCATTGCGACTACTTCTTCAAAGTTGTTTAACATGTGAATTTACTTAAGTTAAATAAATTTTGTTTAGCTTTAACTAATTAATATTTATTAGTTTGCTTCACACACAGTATAACTTTTTTATTATTAGAATTGTTCATGTATTCGTTAACTCAAAAATAAACCTTTCCGTCCTAATTAAATGTTTATAGGTTTGTGTCCTAAGTTCACTCAAAGGGATGCCTTATAGGTTTAGGTTGCTGGCTGCTCTTTATTACGCCAGATAAGCAAAATTTAGTTATGAATTCATAAATTATTTCATATTTATTTGTATTTGCAAAAATTTAATAAACGTTTACGTTTTACTTGTTAACGTTCCTTGCTAAAAAATTATTTATTTAATAATGAGGCAACTAAAGATAAGTTTATGTTCTTAGATAAACAACAAGAATGAGCATGCACGCCTAAGCTTATTCAAATTATAACTTTCATGCATTAGAATTTGTGCGTTAAACATCGCTTGAACATCGCTTTTTCACCAAGTCCTCTTTGGATATTTTCTTACTTCGTAAACACATCAAATTTAAATAACTTTGAAATAAATCCAGTAAAATGGAAAGCGCAACGTAACAAAAAAAATCCAGTTTGAAGAGACCTGTATTTTATATATTCGTATAATTTATGGCTTTTTAAAAAATTGCAGAAAACTAGAGCTTATGTGAATAATGCTAAACAAAAAAAATTACTTTTTTAACTAAAGCCTTTTAAATTCTACACATTTTAGGCATTTAAAAACTGTGTGCATCGAAATTTAACCATTGGACGGGACCTCATGCATATTGCAGGACTATACAAAGTTGCAATATGGACCATTTTCATCTGTTCAGGTTCATAAAATCTCGAGAATATTGTAACAATTTAATAGTTAAAATTGTCATTAAAGAATACTAAGCTCTTAAACTTAAACAAACGTTTGCTCAACAAAACGTAAACTGGCTTTTGTTTGAATAAAATACAATTTTACTCACATTCAAACAAATGATTATCTCTTAAATGTATCAAGTAAATTAATTATCCACAAATTGTCTTCCTAACAAAACAATTTTTTAGAAAAGCAATAAAACAGCAATAAAATTTAATGGGAGCATATATTTTCTTTCTTATTTATTGCAATTTTGTACAAATTTATTTATCTTTAAAGAAACAAAAGTTTTATATGCACGAAAATACTTTGTTCGTAAGTAAATTAAATACTAGAATTAAAAATTCCAACGTTTATCTCTAATTACAAAATGAATTACAAGCATTTATAAATGAATAAAATTTGTGTTCTGTTGAAAAAAACTTAGGAAGGATAGAAGAAGCATAAAAACAAAAACCTTATATAAGTATGTATTGATCATAATACTTGTACAAATAGAATATAAAATTTTTATCTTTTCGTATTGGGTTTCCTAAAATATTGTATTTTTTCAAAATTGTTTAAAAAAATATATATAAATTTTTCTAAAGTAATTTCACAAAAAGTTAAGGATAGATGTGCCATAAGCATAACGGTTGTTTGAACGAACCAAGGCACATTAATTTTACAGGTAATATTATTTTCAGATGTCAAATTAACTGACGCACAGTGGTTTGAACACGATTTTATTTTTAACAAAATTCGGTATCTTATGAACCACTCAATATATCTCAACGAAATTTTACAGAGGACATTCAGGCTCCTAGAGTGAAGGAGGGCTTATAGGTAGGGCCCCAAATTTAGGTACCTCGGACATACATTTTTTGAAAATATTATAAAAGTTTATGTTTACCTTCAATGTTTAGATTTTTTAAATTTAATCAGATCTTGAAAACATCTATAAAAATATGCTCAAATGTGCAGGGAGAAAATTCGCTTACAATTTTTTTGTTTTGTTTATTTTGGCCAATCTTAAGTTAGTATTTTTGGCGTAGAACGCTTATTAATTATCGGATTATTACTTTAAGACATTTACTATATTCTTAATAAAATTTAAAAATAACAAGTTTAAAGTGTTGTTCTCATAGTGCTTTTCGTTTAAAAGTTACAAGCCTCTGAATCGAGAAAATGTTAAAAATATCATTTTTTAAGGATTTTCTGCAATAATGTGTAATTCTTTTTTGCTTATGTTATTTAAATTTACTTCAGTACCATCGAATTTGTTTAAGCCATTTTAAAGACAAAGTATAGCAAATGCGAATTAAAGCAAAATTAGGTCAACAATTATAACAGTTCCCCCTCCAACCCTTTCCAACATTCTAAATTTTGGAACAAAATTTTAAACTGGCTGCAAAATTCCTCGGAGTGCAAAGCACCGATTGAAAAAGGATTTAACAGCCCCGTGATTAGTTAAGGTTAATTAATTTTTTGGGATATTTTTCTCCGTTCCGGGAATTTATAAGTTAAAACAAAAAAATAATTAAATACTTTAGAATAGCCCGATGCGTTATAATTTTGTGGCAATTTAAATCCATATTTAATTTCTCAAAAAACCAACTTTACATGATTTTTGCAGTTTTTGAAAATGTAGCGCGATAAAGTTAATTACATATTATTAATTTAGATGTCATAAGCTTTCCTTTGATTCTACTTACACGTATATCGAGCATATATTAAAGCTAGAAGAGCTTCCAAAATCTCTCCTCCTCGTAATTATGTTAAATTAAATCCAGTCTCAAAAATTGTGCGAAAATTTTTTGTTTTACGAAAATTTTAAATATATTTCCACAACACCACTCTAAGAAGAAATTTTTTGTAGGAAAAAAATAACAAGTGTAAACAAAATTTGACATCTGAAAACGTAAACAAGAAAGTCAACTGATCTACTGCCACTACCTAGTATATTAATCTGCCTTGGAACGCACCTTATTGAAAATACAGTTTTGATTATTGCTGACATGCCATAATGCCATATCCATAACCGTTACCATAGATAGCAATTAAATTTGGATATTTGTACTATAAGCATTTAAAGTAAGGAATTAACTGCTTGTTTTTTTCATTTTGTTTTTATTATTTTTCACGTTTGTTGCATTGTATTGGTGAGTTCAGGCTTATATTCGTTGGGCTTCTTTTTTAATACACGGCAACACAAACATGAGTTGCTTATGGCTATGGAACTACTATTCGCTGGCAGTATATATTATTACGGTTATGACCATGGCTATCGTTATGCCGTTATGGTATGACGTGTCTAATTGAACCTTAAGGTTTGTATGATATTTTTGTTTTTCGGTAATTTTTTTTTATAATACTTGTCTTAAATGTTTTTTCAGCTTGAAGATGTTACTTTCAGTGATCATTCTTGAAAAATTAATGACAAACACTTATCAAAAAATTATTTATCATGAACGCATTAAAAAATATTCTTTCATCTTGCAGTGAATTTTGCGCATTGTTTTATTGAAAATTTTTTATTAAACTTATCTTTTGTAGAATTAAAAAATATTTTAAATGTTGTCATACAAAAGCTTTATTTTTTATTAAATTTTAAAACTATATATCTGTAGGGTTTTTATTGGAAACACCGTTGTTTAATTGTAAAATATTTTAAGTATTGAAATTGATAAAAATTTAAAAGTTCTTCTCTGCGCTGTGTAAGTTCAACTACCACGTTCAGTGTTAAGCGTGCTTTCGTTTACTTCTTAATCGTCCTTTTTAGTTGCAAGTTACTCGTCTATCAATGTACTGTTGCACTTTAATAAGTGTTGCCACTTCTTGTTTTAAGTCCATTATTACCAGTCCCCACATTCGGCCTTCCTGACTTGTCATTCGACCCGAATGAAGCATTCCATGCAAATCAATAAAGAATTTTAACGCGAAGACAATCAAATTGATAATGAAATTGTTGCTTTAGTTGTAAAAGTGAAATCTATTTCTATCTGATTTGTGGTGATGATCTCCGGTAATCAAATCGTTCGACTTGTTGAAATCTTTAATAGAAAAATTTTTTAATTTTTTTATAAAAATATTCTTATATTATTGAATTTTTTTTAATTTTTAAAGTTGCTTGAAAATCTAATGGCATAAAGGAACTCAAAGAAAAAATATAAAACGCCTCAAAGAGGTTTATATTGTGTTCATTGATACACAATTTTAATGGCTGTTTGCAATAAAAATAAAATTCTTACATTTAAATTAAACATTTATCATTGAAGTCGTTACAGCAGCCATTGTTGCAGGTTATTATCCCTTAAATGACTTTGTATTTATAATATGTGAACACTTCAAATGCATCAACAGAAGTTGATCTTAATGTTTGGTTGATGGAAACTGTAAATATGAAGCCAAACTCTTTGTTATTAACACAAAATAAATGTAAATGAGTTGCTGAAGAAAATAATTTATTAATTAATGAAATTTTACTTTATTTTCGGCTTTTTGGTTCTTTTTAAATAATTTTCTAAACATTTTTAGAAAGAAAATTAATTAAAAAGAACCAAAAAGCCGAAAATAAAGTAAAATTTCATTAATTTATAAAATCGATGGTTCGAACCCTGGTAGGGAAAAATTAAAAAATTAAAATAATTTATTGTAAATTTTTACGCTTGAATTAAAAAAAAAATATTAATTAAAAAATGTTTATATTTTGAAAAAAATTTATAATTTAATCTAAGAGCGTTGGATTCTTTAGTTGAAAATATATCTTAGGCGGTGGGTTTAAAAGTGTATTAATCAAATTCCAGTCTATCTACAAATATGAGCAGAAAATTTATTTAACGCAATTAATTAAGGTTCTCAACAATAGACAGCGCAACAGTTCGCTATATTTGACATTAATCTACAGGCCAAAAAATTGGAGGAAAACAAAAAGAAAACTTAAGTTGGAAGAATAAGCACCTATAAATTTTGTTCTTGTTTTTTTAAATCTTAAATTTATACAATATTTAAATAATATTTTACACTTTATGTAAATATAATCTACCTCTACTGCTTTACTCACAAAAATGAAACCTTATGTCGAAAGTTTTTCTTGACCATTTTTTTATTTTATTCCCTAAAAAAAACCGGGAATGCCTTATCTTAATGGATATAATAATACGCTCAGCGTAAAAAATATCTAAGTCGACTTAAGAAATTTTAGAATTGTATAACTCAACTATTAAAATTCTATTTTAAGCAGGGATTGTAACGGTTATAAGCTTTATTCAAAAAATTACTTCTTAATGATAATTTTACAATTTTTATTTTTGGTTTGAAACAAAAAACAGTTAATTTACAAGTTTCATTTTTGGTAGAAAAATAACAGTTATTTATAAACTTTTGTTTTTTTCATATTAATTAGTTTTCTTACTTTTATTTTTTGCTTAAAAAATAAGTTGTTTTTCAAGTTTTATTTTTAATTAGGAAATTATGGAAAATATTTTAATTTTAATTTAACAAACAACAGTTTATGTACGGACTCTAGGGATAATTTTGATCTTAAATCAGTCAATTTAAGTTTAAGGGCAGACAACGCTCTTTCCACAGTAACTTGAAATTTTAAAATAAAACTTGAGAAAACAACTGCTAATTTTTAACTCCAGTATGAAACATAAAAAATATTTGTAACTTTTTAAGTAAAAAATAGAACTTGAGAAATAACTATTATTTTTAAGAAGAAAAAAATATTAAGATAAATAACTTAACAATTTATTTTTTTCAAGCTAGCGAAGCTAGTTCGGGTATCAACGATTCTTTATATTGCAGCATTTCTCTTTCATTATGATTTGTTTGCTTCAAATTTGCTTAATAATCGTTATTTGAGATCCCTGATTTTATTTTCTTAATTAATACTTATCTTTGCGTAGTTACCAGCACAAAGGTTACGAATTGAGTGAGTGTAATAATTAAAATGGATACATTGATTTCATAATAAAAATATGCACAGTCAATGAGTGTGTTTTTTTTTCAGTAAATGTATTGTCAACATTGTTATGAATTACGAATCACAAATGAATTTTAGCTGCTAAAATCATATTGAAAAATATTGCTTCGCACCCTCTATAAATAAAATATACAAAAATTTTCATGTCTTAAATAAACACACAAAGAAATGAGCATTTCCACTTCATTAAGGCCACGAATAAACAAAAACTTCAGTGTTTTTAAATACATAATAAAATTATTTTTAAGTCTTAATTAAACATTTTAAGTGGTCTTGAAAAATAATTTCACAGATTACAACGTGGAGTTATTAAAAAATTTTTTAAAATGATTAGAAAGGACATCTTTACTTGATGGAATTTTAATTTTGTATAAAAATAAATGAGGAATTCTGAAATTCTGTATTTTAAATAATTTTGAAGTACAAATTGTATATGAATAGAAACTCGTTAAAGCTTTGCCTTATTGTGTCATTAATAACCAAAGAAACCTAACAACCACTCGTACATTTCTTTGTTGGCTTAGAACTCCTTAGAGACCATTTTATGTGACACATTTATATTTAAATTAAATATTTGCTTAAAAGTTTAAAATAAAAGAACAAAAATAAAAAGTAAAAAACACATTATAAAAATACTGAGAAGAGTAAGAGTTTTTTAATACTTTTCGATGCTTGAATGTCTTTAAATACTTTCACCCAAAAGAATGCATGTTCGTTGATTTATGCCATTTGAACAAAAGATTTTTTATTATTAAAAAATATCGAATAAAATGATTTGCTTTTCCAATTTATTAAGCACTAAATTAACAAAATAAAAATATTGTTTATTATTATTTTTTTAAATATTTAAACTTTGATTTTTGTCTTTATTTTATTGTTTGGACAGAAGTCTTTAGCTTTTTTAAAATATTTGTGAAAAGTCTGATGAAGAGCTAAGTAAGCGGCGGCGAACTGGCCATCAAGACGTGCTTTTACTTTTAATAATCAATATCGGTGACTTAATAATTTAATCGGGATAGAAAAAAGCAAATAGCAAATAAAAATTAATTAATTTAACAAATGATTCCAGTGATTTAATTTAAAAACATTTGCCCATAATCATAGTCAAACACTCAAGTCGGTTTCTCTTAGAAACTACTTTAATTTAAAAACTTGTTATTAACCTTTCTAATACAATAGTAAAAAATAAAATATATTTTAAGTTGAACTGGCTTTAACTGGGTGACACCTCAAATAAATCAAATGTTTGTGCACAATGCGTAACATTTCTGATCCATCTCTTATCAGCTGCTAGAATTTTTTGTTGAAAATAAAAAACAAATATAAAAAGTAATATTTGTTGATATAAGAATATAAGAAAATAACAAAAGCAGTTCAAGTAAACATGTGCAAATTAAAAAAAAAGTAAAAGGAAATAAATTCAATAGAAAAACTTAAAGTGTAAGTGTATATGTATATCGTAGCATTGTCACTGTCGGTGCTAAGTCAACCAAAAACAACTTAAGCTGGTTTTATCTTAAAAATATACTTTTACGTGTCTATAGTACAGAAAGGTTCACTTTGAAGCAAAATGTACTTTAGAACCCATAGAATAACTTTATTTACGACTATGATTATGGGCCATTAATATTAAGTTTTTTCAAACACAACAATAAATTAAAAATATTTATTTGGCAAATTTGTAAGAATTTTTTTTAACTTGTTGTTGTGTTTTAAAGGTGCGGCGAAATATTGAAAAAAATAATAAGCTATATTTTTATTTTAAAAACTGACGTAGTGCCTAATAAATTAAAAAAGAAAATGAATTATTAAGGTCTAGTAACCATAATATTTAAATAAAATTATTTCGTTTTTCAGACAGTTTATAGTGAAGTTTTCATATTTGCTTTAGAGTGACCTAAGTTGCTGACCGGTATGTGAAAAATAAATTCTTTGAGAAAACTTTTGTGCCTAGAAAAACAGGTTTATATTTCTTGTTATTTAAATGGTTTTTATTCAAAATTCTCATCAAAAAATTTGATAACTCTTGAAAATCACTCAATAATTTAATTTTTATTAATTGTATTTTTTTAAGCACCAGGGGGCTAATTCTCGCAGTCGATACCTTGCGAAATTTACTCGAAGTTGGATTTTTTTTTTAATTTTGGGATTCTCGCACTCGCTATCGAGTAAGTTGTATCGAAATTTCTTATGATGGCACTCGATAGCGACTGTACGATCGAATGTAACCGTCCGAGTTTTTTTCGATACCAAATTTGGTGTCGAAATTTAATTTTTTAATAGTTCGTTGGATAACAAGTGTTTATTTAAAATTTTAATTGTTATATTAATTAATTATTCGTATAGATTTTCGTACTTTTTTGTATTTTACCCTTTTTTGCACCTTTTTAAAGAGTTTTTACACAAACTCTAACGAGTAACTCAACGGTTTATTGCTTTTGTTAAAAAAAAAAAAAAAATAATTATTCTTGTTTGAACGCTTTACAAGTGCCACAACAGTTTTTAAAAATTAACCACATTTTATTTATTTACGCAAACAACAAGAAAATGTAAGTTAAATCTTAAATACGTTTAATGCAAATTAAGTAATTAATATTAATTATTAGGTCGAATGTAACAAAAATAAATTTCAGACAAAAAACAAATTCTTGCTGAGTTTATGTCTGAGTACAGCAATTTAGCCAAAATTCATGACAAGGAAAATGCCTCCGGTCCACCGCTAAAAGATGTAAAAACTTGGCACAAGGTAAATTATTAATTGTTTTCCACATTAAGATGCTGCAGATACAGACTTTCGTAATTTTCGTCCATGACCGCGATGAATAAAGGAAAAACTTTCAAAATTATAAAACAAATTCCCAATTCTTTTGATAAATTATTTAATTTTCTTGTTAAGTATATGTTTTTTGTTTACATATTTGTAGTGTTGGTTAAGGTTTTTTTTTAAAGTTTTAAGGTTTTCTTTTACAACACTTTATTAAAAAATCGATTCGCAAGGTAACGAGTGCCATCATCAGAAAAACTCGCACGATCGAAATTAATTTCGATACGAATTTATTTCGATCACGAGTCCCAGAATTAGCCCCCAGGTCTTTTGAATGAAAAGTATTAACGACGATCTCTACTAATGAAGCAACCAAGTGGCCAGTAAAATGGATATTTTTCGTCAATAAAAACGTATTTTTAGTTTTTTTTATGATAAATGTTTTATTAAAACGTCACAAATAAAAAAAGAAAACAAAATCTATGGGCAACTAAAAAAATAAAACAGTACCCATTTTTATTTGGCCCTTAGGCAACATTTTAATTTTGTATAATTTCACAACAGCTTAATTGAATTATTTTTTATTTTTATTTATTTATTTATTTATCTAGCACAAGAACATTTTACAATTTACAAATGACAGTGTTAGTTAATATAAAAAAATAGCATAATTGATAAAAACTAACAATGATAATAGTAATAACAGTAAATATAAAAAATTTAAAATGTTTTCAATAATAAGTCCTGACTGGACGTTAATAGCGACAATGGTGCGTTGGCCACGAAAACATTCGCAATACTATTAATTTGGCTGGTAATGACGGTGTTGTTGTCGCTGTAGTTGTTGGTAGTATTGGTGGCGTTGAATCTTTTTTTAGTATCGTTGTGGCTATAGTTGGCATTTTTAGTATGCCAATTCCTATTAGTCCAAAGATTTTGCGTGTTTCAAAAACCTATATGACATTCTTTATGCATTCGGTACACCGGTCCGTAGTCGCAAAGCAATTAAAGCAATACGTTAGTCTTTTTACGGTCCTGATACATTCATTGTCCGAAATCTTCTTAAATCTATAGCATTAGCTTAACGCGTAATTCTTTTTAAACATCCGTTACTGCGACTAAGACTGCTTTTAAAAACGAGAAAAAAGGAGAAGAAAGTCAGTTAGAGCTATTCAGACGCTGATAAAAGAAGAAGCTTAACAATAGGCCAAGTTAAACTGATGCCTGAAACTATTCCTAAATCACAAACACGTCTTTTAGAATCAGTGCCTAATTAAAACTTTTCTACTTGTTCTAATCGTCACTCATTCAGTGGCAATTTGCCACGACGAATAACTACAACTTAAAAACTCCCTCTTCGGTTACTTCCATTTAATGTTTAAATTTTTTTACATCCTGATTTAGGTCGGTATTTGGGCACTGTATTGACGCTTAAATGCTCGATATTTTTTCAACTACTATTTCATTGAAAATTAAAATTTTTCATTTTTATTATTGAAAAGTTCATACGTGTATTTATTGATGTGTTAAATAAAACATAGGGGAAATGTTCTCATACTACAATACACGTTGTTATCAAAGGATATTGTTTTTTTTTATACATTGTTAATTCTTCAAATATGTGTTGTGTAAAAAATATACGACTTCATTTAAATGTTCATATCATCAAACCTTTCCAAGTTTCTTTGTATTAAAAAGGAAACTGTAGGAGAATTTAAGCATAAAAATAATATTGGCATACTTTGGATTATGCTGTCATTGTTTCCTTATCAATATTCAGGTAAGAAATGATGTTTAATTTTTTTTTTTTTTAATTGAAAATACTATAGAAATAAATTCCAGGATAAAAACTTTTACTTTAGACGAGAAATATCACAACACTCATTTACCCGAATAATAACTAAAATTTGTCGGATAATACTAAATTTTAAATTACGGTGTTAATAAGTGCAAAAAATTGTAATTCATTTCAAATAGATCAACTGTATCAAAACCAAAATCTCGTCGGCATATTTACGAATCAGGGGGCTTGAGCTGAATCATGTTCTACCTATGCAATAAAATATTCCGACAACAATCTTTTGAAGAAGACCCCTCGTTCATCACGACGTTAACAAAAAGGGTGTTAAAGAGATAAATTCATAAATTCATAAATTGCTGAACACATCCGGCAGCTGGGAAATAATATACATAACGAATTTTGATTTAATTAAGAATAATTTAAAATTAAATCGCTTTTAAATTATGCACTTTCAATGATTATTAATTACACTCAAGCATTTTTTGTTAAAAAAAATAAAAATAACTTTTTACTTTTTTACAGTTGAGTCTTGACAAATGGTGTCAAATTTTTTTTGCAAACTCGCAAAGCAAATTTCAGCACATGCATACATACAATACGATATCACAGTTTATACGGCAATAAATCCTTATGGGATGATGCTACTAAACCTTAATTGAGGCACTTTATTTAGTTTTTGCTGCTGTTGTATGTCAGTTTGTATATCAAATGCCTTTGTCAAAGATTCCACAAAAACTGAAATTTATACAAATATTTTTATTAGATTTTGTCATGTGTCATGATTTGACTAACGCATTGCGAAGTTTTGGTTCGTTTTACTCAAAAATTTTAATGCAAATTTTCATAGTTTGAAATAAAATATACTTTTTGATTTCTAAAGTACAGTTTTATTTGATGTGCACTTTTTGTGAACTATAGACAAGTAAATTATGTATATTTGATAAATAAAAGTCGGTCTGATTTGATTTGATTTAAGTATCATAATAATTATATAAAATTAATTTACACTTCAATTTAATTTGCAATTTTCTTTGCACAAATTACTTTTTTATTTTTTTCGTTTTTATTTTCAATTAAAATTACTAGCAGCTTATCAAAGATGGATAATCTATTTAACCGTATTTTGTTACAAATTATGGGCAAAGATTTTTTTATTTGATGTGTCACTGAGTTAAAGCCGGTTAAACTTAAAATATACTTTATTTTTGACTATAGTATCAAAAAAGTGAATAAGAAGTTTAAAAAATTAAAGCAGTCTCCAAGAGAAATCGACTTTAATGTGTTTCTATGATAATGGTCCAAGGTGGTTAATATTTTATAAATTGAAGCGACTTCAGTATTTAACTTATTTTTTTGTTTTTATTCCAATTATCAGAATCTCAATCTCTGAAAAGATATGATTATACTTCAACAATAAATCATGCAGTTGAATATTTTTTGCAAATCCGGTAGAAATAGAGGCAATAACTTTTCCTAAGTTACTACAAACCCCGTTGTGTCTTGAAGATTATTTCAGATATCTATATTCTTACTCATAGTCAATCTAGATGTCTGCAACACATTACTTGCTTGTTTAGCTGTTTGCTAAGCAAAACCTAAGTGGAGTCATTTCGACCTTAGAAAGTAAAAAAGCTTATATTTAATTACATAATTTTTATGTGTCCAAATATAACGACAAAAGTCCACTTTTGTGAAATTTGTAAATAACTATTCAGAAGTCTGTAGTTGTTTCTTGAGCTTTCTATTTACGATATTAAATTCGAATAAAATGTAAATTCGTATTGAAAATATCAAGTGAATTTCTTTCAAAGTTATTTTTATTTCTTAAACGGAATCGAAATAAGTTTTTTGTTTTGTATTGTGTTTGCTTTAAAATACAAAAGTTCAAAAAAAAAAAAAAATAACTTCAATAAAAATTATTTGCAGCATTAATGTGAAACGTTTGGCATTCAATTTTATTTATACAAAAAAGGAAAATATTTGAAATTGGTTTCGTTTCATGTAATTATTGAAAGCAAATGGAATTGACTATTCTGCATTTAGTAAGGAAAAATTATGCAATTGAAATGAAAGCTATTTTTTATTGTTGTTCTTTTTAAGAAACATTCTAATATCCTAATCCCTTATTTTCAATATTCAAATCACTTAGCATGTCATTTTAAAGTTTTAAAAATGTCTGAAAATTACTTCAATGCGTATAAGTAACAGGAAAATAATCAACTTAATATCACACATACTTTTCGATATATCAGTTTCAGAGTAGGAAATTATAATTTAAAATTTTATCTACAAGTCGGTAAACAGAATAGGTGTGTGTGTTTCTTTTGCGATCATTTGTTGAAAGTCCACTTCTTTAAGGACAAAAAAGTACATAGAGGAACCAGCATCAAAATAGCTCGAAAGGAATTAGTTATCCTTAGAAAATGTCTCCTTAAGCATTACAACATACTTTTTTGTAAAGAAGAATAATTCGGAAGATTTTTTTACACCTTTCGCTTTTTATTACACCTGTGTAGCAAATTTAGTCTTTAAAATTATTTATTTTTATCACGTGTCAATGTAGAAGTTTCAGAAATAGTATCTTTGCTTTACTCACTGAATTAAATAAAAGAAAAATTAAATGAAAATTTTGGACAATGGCATTCAAAAAAGAAGAATTAAATCTTTTTCGTATTCCTAAGCTGTGAATAAAATAGTCCATTTATAAGTTGAAGCAAAAACATAAAACTGAAAATAGTTTTTTATATATTTAAATATAATTGTAGTTTAGCGTTATTCAGTTATGTAGTTTTGTGATTAAAAAAAATTATTCCAATAGGTATTTAACAATAAATATTTTTCTATTTTCAAGCATAAGTCATTACACTTTTCTACTGAAAACAGCTCATGTGAGGCATTGTTCCCCTGTGATTAAGAAAATTGTTACTGCTATTCATATTCGTATGTTTGTTTGTTTATCTTTTGGTTTCTTTTAATATGCAGAGATAAATTATTTGAACTTAACTCTTTTTACTTCAAGTAAGGCTTTCTTTGTACTCGCTATTATTTGCTTAAGGTTTTGTTGAATTTTTGAATAACAAGTTTCAGAGCTGTTGAGAATTGGCATAAATTTTATTATTTAAAATATCTTTATTTATTAAGAACAAGTTAACAGTGAAGTTTTCAATTTAGCTTTATTCAAAATGGAACTGTTAAATACGTGTACGTGTTACATCCAGCTCTCTAAGTGGCAGCTAAGCCAACAGCTTTTTGTTATTTCGTAGCTGTCTAACAATTTTTTAAACATTGCATTTGAAATACAGCATTGAGAAAAATTCCCTTTTATCGGCTAAAAAACACATTTCAATTCAATCTTACAATTAACAATGTGTAGAATGGAATATCTGTAAATATCGCAATGTAAATATTTAAAATTTTCAAAATACATGCACTCTCTATATAACACTTTGATTATCTTTTAGTATTCTGAAATATTAAGTATAATTTTATTGCTGATAATAATACAACAACGAAAAGTTCTCTTAGACATAAGTTCATTATTGTTGTGAATGTTGTGCGGATTTAGTTTCAGGCCAAAATAAAAAATACTTTGAATTTAAGTTTCCTCTGCTTAATTCTTAAGAAAAAATTATATTTCGTAATTTTTTTACAAGGATAAAATGGATAAAATACTAAAAAATAAAAATCATTACCATCCTTGACAAAACACATAATAAAAGTGTCAACCCCTTTTATTTCTTTAACAAGAAGGATTTTCATAAAATTGTAATTATGGGAAAAATTTTAATTTATTTTAGTTTCCCCCAAAATTATGTTTCAGTTGCACACATGTGTATTTTATTCTACTTTTTCAGGTGTTGCTCTTATTAACTAACAAAAATTAGTTTTAGCTCAAAGTAACCCTTTTGTTTTTATTTTTATTATTATTCTTTTATTTTTTTATTTTATTATTCTTATTTAGCTGTCATTGTCTGCATGTAAAGTGACATAATAATTTCTTTTAAGCAAGAGATAAAAAAATGTATGTTTCTTCAGTTCTAGATTATTAAATTGGAAGTTTTAGAGATGCGAATTTTTAAAGATTTTTTTCTTTAAATAAATTATGAAATTTAAAATATTTTTATCGCAGTTTGAAACGGTTTTTAATAAAAAATTAATTTAATTAAAGAATGTCCATTACACTACTCCTATTTTCTCCAAGAAAATATTTCCGCAAGAATTTGTATACGATTTCATTTCTCTTTCTTAAAAATTTTAGAAATAAAATACAAAATTAATTAGTTAATTTAATTTTTTTTATTACTTATTTACTAAGAGAAAAGATTTTTGTATTATGCCTTTTGTGGTAATTATTTTTTGTGGTAATATATCATACGAGTTTTTTTTAACCATAGAATGATATGTTATTTAATGTTATGTTTTGATTCGTTATGTTTATTCGAGTAAGCAGTCTACCAGCTATCGGTTCATTTGTCTACGCAAAAGAAAAATTTATTTTTAAAAATTATATACAAAGTAAAAAAATAAATTATTTCTTAAATGAATATAAAATTTTATTAAGAACCAACTGCATTTTAAAACTATAATATTGTCAAAGATAACCATAGGAATTTTTTTACATTTATTAATAGTTTTATTCAAATTTCGTTAATCAATTTTTATCTGTTATATAAAATGCTTTATAAACAATCGCATATATATTTTTTCGCTTTTCCATCTACTTTGAACATTACTTGGCTAAACTTCTTAAATCATTATAGATAAATTTTGTTCGTTATTATTTCACTATTAGTGGATGATAACCCAACCTCCAACCGTTACTCGAAACCATGAATGTTTGCTGTTCATACTCTTCTGATCATAGTAACCATTTGTGCTTACCTGTATGGAATCGAAGCATAAAAACATTTCTCTTTTACTTTTGCAGTAGATGTGAAAAACAATTCTCAGATATTATGTTTTATGGACATGCAATTCGCCATGTGCAAGTTGTTTTCACTTTCACAGATGAAAATTCAGAAGAACTTATTTGAACGCTTTTGAATTAACATTTTCGCCATCAATTTTAACCATTTATGACAATTGAATAAACAAAAAAAATTTCAAAATTTTGTCTTTATTCCTATTTTTTTTCACTATGATACTGATAACTTTAGTAAAGTGAACACTAACAGAAACAAGTACAGGGAGTTCGTTAAGAATTTTTAATAAAAAACACAAACTGGTGTCACATACTTAAGCTCATTTTACACTTTAATACTGAGTATTAAGATTTGTCAAGTACCCAAGCATTACGAAAATAAAGTGATAATGTGAAAGCAAATATAATGTATATGTCAAATAATACGGAAAGAAATTTGACATCTAATCAAACACTATCATTTTTATAAAATTTTCTAAACACTTCAATTTTTTCATTTTATCAGTGTTGTTTTGCTGCCCATAATTTTCATTCTGCCTGAAAAGTGAGAGTATAGAAACTCACATTTTGATTTATAACAATCACAGGAATCCTTATCATCAGTTTTCTAATTTTCTTACAATTCAAATTTAACTATTTTTGCAGAGTTCAGTAGAAGTACATTAGTTTCGGAGCAGACCCTAAAAAAGGTCTAAGAAACAATTAAATTAAAAACTCTTAAATATTAATTGAATATTTTCCTGGAGTATAATTTTTTGGACTGTATTTAAGCTAAATACTTTAAAATAAAAGCTTTTATTTAATGTAGGACTTTTTTTACTTGTATTATTAAAAAAACCATCGGTGTACTCAGCTCATGCTGAAAATTTTAACAATCTGTTGTTTGAATGACAATGCGGTATAAAAATGAAATATATAAAAAACAAGCCTTTTGGCAGAGTATGCAAAAACAACTACAATTTCCCTACAGTAAACAAAAGCTGATGTATTCACAGCTTTAGTTAGATTATCACAACAAATTTATTTTCTTTTTGACTGTAAAAAAACACAAAATAAACAAATAGATGGGATTTATATTTGAGAATATTAATTCACAATTCGCTGAAAAATTAATATGAGATGTTTAATACATCGAAATGAAGGAGTGTAAGTGTTACCTGTGGGCGTTAGAAACTTTACTACAAACTAATGATATCCTCCTGTGTATCATTATTAAATACATACATGTAAATATATGTATGTATTTATGTATGCAGGTACGCAAGTATGCCTGTATTAATATATGTGCCTTTAAAGCTGGAGACTCTGTAGTCTCCAAGTCTGTGCAAAGCAGAGCACCAGTATTTATCGGTAAAAGTAAAAATATTTGAAATATTTGCCATTTACGCTACTTGTAATATCAAAAATAAATAGCGCTTGCTGTTTAGAAAATAATTTATTTCGACCTTAATTGAGTGTCTTCCAGTGATGTAAACTTTTTAGTGAAGTGCATGAGGTAGAAAATAGAAGCCATTGACGAATTAAATTTAAATTAATTTTGCAATTAATTTGTTTGTAGCTTTTAATTTCTAATTTACCCTCTCGGCGTTTTATCCCCCTCTTTCATATATCGTTGCCACAAAGAGTTAAGAGGGAATATCCTTTCAATTTTACTGTGTTAATTATTTTACTCTAAACATTTTTAGGTCTTTAATGTTAAGTTTAATATTTTTTGCAACGGGACACATAATTAGATTTAATTAAATCTAAGTTTGGAAGGGTAAATTGTTAGAAAATTAATTCAATATTCAATCCTCGTTTCCTTTCGAATAGCTTTCTTAAATAACGACTCGCACAACATACTCTGCGTGTAAAAAGTAAGTTGAAAAAGGCAACAAAAAAGCACAGAAAAAAGTAAAAAAGTTAAATATTTACCCCAAAATTTTTCAGATGCTTATATTTTTTATAGACTTGTGAGTACATTTTACATTGCACACACATACGCGTTTAACCCTTATCGGTCGTAAGTCACCTCTGACGTGACAACAGTACTTTTCTGCAACGGTCGTATGGCACGTGTGAAGTGACAAGGCGAATTATGTCGAAACATACTGTCTATTGATGAGGTTTGTTTTTAAAATGCATTCATTTCTTCAATTTACCGTTATTTATTTATTTATTATTATTTATTTATTTATCGTTATTTTCTAAGAAAAGAAGAGTTATAGTTCCTATACAATACTCAAGTGAAGAAGAAAATGATACAGAATCAGAAGTTGATAACTCAGATGATGATTGGATTGAAGTCGAGATGCTCTACCTAATAGGATTCCTTTTTCAAATATTGGTCGTCAAATTTAGTATACTTTTGTATACTTTTGCGAAACATGCCAGAGAAAACCATTTCTTCATGTTGGAGATTGCTTCAAAAAATACCATACCTTACAAGTATATAAATAATTATCAGAAACTCAGACATGTAGTAGTTGTACAAAAAATAAATAATTTGTAACAAAACTGAAAAGAAATGAATATAAATGTATAATAACATACTATTGTTTTTTTTTCATATTTGTTAAAAATAACTACAACCTGGTGTGAATCAAACGTGTGAAAAGTCGCGTCCGATAAGGGTTAATATGACTGCACATTACATTACTTTAAAGTAGACTGACAATAAAAATGTTGATTTTCAAGAGATCACTAAGAATCTTAATTTACTATGAAAAAAAAATAATTTTCCAAATTTATCAACATTCATCAGAAAATTGAATGAATAAAATAAATAAAAGAAATCCATAAAAAACGAAATTGTATTAAGCAGAATTTTACAAAAATAAAAATTTAAAAAAAAATTATGAAATGATTAAATCGACCGCATTTTTTTTTTGTGAAAATATCAAAAAAGGTTGATTATATTTCTGTTTTTATAAAAAACTAAAATTTACCCAAAGTGTCGAATAGTAAGAAAAAAATAAATTTCACTAAAAAAATCCTATTTTCAAGACTTCGCAATGTAATTTGCTCATAATTAGAAAAAACATAACTAAATTATCAATAATACAATTTGGTTGCCTTTTTCATCTGTTGCTGTTTTCTTTACAGCAATATTGAAAACATATTTTCCCTCTTTTCCCCAAATACGTTGAAGTGGCCATAACTGCAGTTAATAAGGTTTCTGATTTCATTTTTTCTCTGTGAAAATAAAACTTTTGCACCGAGGGACCAATAAATTTTTTTAAAGAAAAACAATAAATTTTTAAATATCTCAAACATTTATGGGTAAAAGACCATAATCAATTTAAAATTATTAAATAAAATATTGAATAAAACAATTATAACCCTCTTAAAACTTTAAAAATATTTTGTTTTATTCTCAAAGATATGAAGAAACAATAAAATTAATGAACGGTAATAAATTTTTGTGCGCCATTTAAATAAAAAGAAAAAAATATTAAATACCCAAATATTAAAGTTGGAATTTAAACAGCAATTTTTGGAGAAAAAGAAGACACCAAATCAGTTGTGAGCAATTTTCTTGGCATCAAACTTGATACAGTTTGTATATTTTATAATTTTTTTTTTATAATTGACATTAAAAAACTTTTTGTGTGATTCTTGAAAATAAAAAAGTTGTTGCTTAAGTGTTTTTTTACAATATTTAAACACATTTTGCATGTAAGAATACTGAGTTAAACTTTCGAAACTGTAGAAAAGCCAGCAAAAAAAAAATAATTTTTTAAAAATTACTTTAAATACTTATCATTTTTAAATTTTAAAGTAATAAAAGTTCTGTTTAGCTTAGATGTTTTTGCTTGAAAAGATTTTGTGCCGAAATATAAAATACAGATATTTTTCTTCTCTTCTTAACGGTCTATTTTATTACATTTACTAATCTGTGCGTTAATTCAATAATACTGTGCTGTCTTTTAAATTCAAATCGATGGTCTGCAATACAAACTCTTCATTGGAAAACTCGGCTCAGATAACTTTTGAAAATTTTGATAAAAAAAAAAAAAATAATTGGCCCATAATATTCTAACATGGTGTGATCCAGTATCATAGTTATTATTAGAAAAACATTCCGGTCAGTAAAAAATAATTTTTACTTAAGTTCATTTTTATTCTTAAAACCTCAACACAGGTGGAAAAAAATAATATCTAAGCTTCTCAATCCGTATGTTATTTCTATTTCCTATCTCATAAAGTATACATACTCTGAATTCTTATGCGAAGTTGATTGAGTGATTTTCGTCTGGCCGACAGTGTTGCAAAGAAAATTTAAATACGCCAATCAATCAGACATATTTTCGAAAATATTTTCCGAGTTACGGGACTCTGAACTTTTTTATTGAAAAGTACGATTGTGCACCATATATTTAAGATATCAATTTTGATATGATTCAAAAGCTACTAAAATTTTTTAAAAACGCTTAACCCATTCTTCTTTTTTTAATCTTTGTCATTCCAATATTTCTTTTTTTACTGGAGTTATTTCTCTAAACTAGATTAACAATTATGGTGAAGGGTATATAAGATACGGCATGGCCGATTATACACGTAGTACTATTGCTTCTTATTTGTAAAATTGTTAAAAAAAAATATTTACTTATGTGCCCGCACGTTTTCTAAAGAAAACGGGTAAAAGCGTTTTCTGGATTGATACATCCATCATCAGCATTCTTCGCATTTATCTAGTTGAGGTTGTGCACATTGTAAACATCATCCATATATCCAACAAATTTTGTGAATAAGAATTCGAAGAATATTCATAATCCCAGTCAATATAAATTTTGTTAGACGTAGTCCATACACAACCCAACGCATTTCTTAGATGTTTTATCTGTGAATCGTCATGTACATTTGTTCTTGCTTCTGCCAAAAAGTTTTTAGATATTGAAATAAAAATAATCTAAATTCTATTTTAATTAAATTCATGTTTTATAATTTTAAACAGTTCAACTAATGATTTTCAACAAAAACAAAATAAGTAATTTTATTCTTAACATCTTTTTAGTTGCGCAGTTCAAACCGTAAATTGTTCTTTCTTTTATTTAAGGCATTGAAAGAATGTAAATACTTTATCAAGTTTCATGTTGTTTTTTTATTTTTGAAAATATTATGTTAAATATAAAACTAATTACTTAGCAAGCATTTTTTTACATTTGTTTCAATGGATGCGATGAATAATAAATCAAGAAAACACTCATTCTCATCATTAGTTGCATTATATTTTTTCTTTCCTGTAATTGTTTTCATGAATAATTAATAAATAAATAATTATTTTCTGACATAAACACAGCAGCAACTCATGATTTATATCCTTAAAAATTAATGATTTTCAGTTCATATTTAAAATTATTCTCTTCAATGTTTCTGCACGTACAAGTTTTCCCACTCACAATGAAATTCATTTTAAAATTCTGTTTAATTTAGCATAAAAAATTAAAAATTTTTGTTCATTATTCATACAATTAAAACATTAAAACAGAAATACAACTTTATTAAAGTTCAGTTAAGGTCATAAATATTATTTTTTATTAAATTTGTTAAATTTTCATTTTGATATACTTCCTTTCTTTAAATATTTTGAATAAAATACTTTTCTTTTACTTATGATTAAATAAACTTTTCCGTGATATGATTTTGAATGTAGAATTTGTAATTGAGTTAGTATTTTTTTGCCTTGAGTTGGTATTTTTTTTTTTTTTTTGCATAAATTTCATAGCAACAGTCAGATAGTTGTAAAATGTAGTTGAGTTTGCTGTGTCAAAGAGAGGCAGGTGTAGAATTTGAAAATTTATATTTTACCTCAAAATTAAATTGTTATTTTTTCTCATTTTCCGTTGTTGAGAACGGCAAAAAAATTAGACCATAAAATATATATAAGCTGTTTGTGTATTCTACTAGAACCACATGTTCTTCAGTCTCAATTCATCCAAACGACAGACATCTGCTTCGGGTTCAAATAGTTCTCCCCTATTTTAGTGTTGTTCCCTTCCCTTAACGGTTTTCTGCTTAGCGTCGAAACATTAAAAAACATTTGAGGGATATAGCAATGTTTGTCTGATGTGATCTTGGCATATATTTGCTTCACCCCCAGATAATACGCCTTATCATTTCCTACGCCTTTCCAGCTTGGTTTTTTATTTCTTTAGCCCTGGCTTAGGAGATGGGAGATGCCTTGGGTTGAAACTATATATAGGGCGCAATGGATAGAACCCTTTGCACTCCTGTAGCTCTATATATAGTAAAATCGAATTCGAAAGAATAGACTCGTTTATGGTCACGAAGACTTTAAAGTTTCTGGAAGTTGCGCAATCTGTAGCAAATGCCTTGGTTGGGGGGCTTCGAGTCTCGAGACCTTTCAAATAGCGAATTATCTTTGTCCAGTGGTGCACACATCCTATTTTATCATAGAAGAGTTGACTCTATAAATATCGATGATACAGTTTATAACACTGTTCAATAAGTTTATTTTTTATTTATTTGTTTTATTTACTTTTGTTTAAGGCAGAATTATGCAAAAAATAATAAAGCTGTGTTGTGTTTTGTCTTATTTTTTTTTTGTATGCTTTTAAATTATAGTTGTTACCGAAGATTTGTTTCTTAGTTTAAACTTCTTGCGTTTATGTAAACTTTCGTCAAACAACAAGAATCATTAACTTTTTGTCGTCCAGCTGTTCAAACCAATGATGGCCACTTTGCAATTTTGTGTAAGAAGTACGTAAATATTTCAATCGTACTAAAAATCATGTTTTATTGTAATAATGAAAAATATAACATATGCATAAATTATGCTCAGCCTAACAATTATATAAAACATTACATTTATAACATATTTAATTTAGAAAAAAAAAACTTCATAATTTACTTAAAATTATACTGTGTGTCATAAAATTTCACAACTTGAAAGTTTTAGTAAATAAGCACAAATAAGTACTTGAAAACGGATATTGTACTTCACTCCAATTTATGATAGTATTTACCACCACTGGCTACATCTGTCACGTAACCTTGTATTGAAATTCTATTTTCAGCAGGTTCAAACGTTACGGCTAAGTGATATTTCAGTCGGGTAAGCATTTGTATAGCATACCTTTAGTCTGTAAGTAGTGTTAAGTATATATATATACATATATATATATTTTTTTTGTGGAGTTTCTCTTTAAATTTTATTTTTATTGTAAATGGCTGTACATCAGAATATTAAAATCTTGATTTAAATAATAGATATAGTCCTTGAAAAATACAATAGTATATAAGGAACTGCTTTGTTTCATACATAACATGCCGAAATAATACATAACTCCAGGTAGAAAAATATATAATCTTAATTTTATTTGCGTGTATTATTTCTTATTTCTTTGACTTTTTTAAAAGTTTTCTTTTTTATTTTATTTAGAAAATTAGCCTTCATTTGATAATAAAGCAACGAATATTTGTTATTCAAAATGTGTTTCTAATCATTTTGTTTTCTTAGTACGTGTTATAAAGTTGAATTTTGGCATGAGTCGGAAATTATTATTCATATATATCTTTTCTTTGACGAAAGTATAATTTTTTTGGAGTCGCCACTCATCATACACTTTTTCCTTAAACAAACAGTCAGATAATCACATTAGTAAATTCTAAGCATTCACTCATATGTATGGTAAATATATTTTTTTATCTATTTTAAACAACTGTTTATTTTTTTTTGTAAAAAAATAAAAAAAATCAAGAAAAAAGGTTAAATGACGGCAAAATAATTTTCAATGATTGTCCTGGACCATTTCGTGCTTGTTTTAAATTATAACACACAAATTTTACACTATTCTTCATATGCAAACGAGCTCATAAAAAGTCTGAAACTGTTTGATCTACAGCAGGACCATTTTATGTAAAACAAAAAACTATTTAAAATAGATTTTCCGATTAAAGAGTATTTATTTAGAAATTATCTGAGAGCTGCTCACATAGATTTTAAATAAATTAACTGCACTAAATTATTGATGAGGAATATAGTTTTTATAGTAATTTTATTGATTGTAATTTGACTGCTTAATTCAACTTATCAGGGAACATATACACTTTTAAAAAAAGAATAGATGAACAAAAATATCACTGGCTTTGCGTAGACAATCGTACATACTCCCCTTATATTAAGAGTTTTCGTTGAAATTCCCAATTTTCGTAATCGATAAGCCGTTGTATACATCATAATCGGCACTAAATTTGCAAAAACCATTCAAATGCAGAGTTATCACAGGCGACATAAAAAACACCAGAACAAGTTCGCTCATGGCCACATATTCTTGTCTTAGTTTGGATAGTATCTTACTGAGAGATATATTCTTTATATAAAATTTAATTTTAGAAGTGATCACCGCAGCAACGGTTTTATAAAAAAATTCGAACCGAAATCGTCACTAAAAAATTTTGAAACTCAATGATAGCAGCAGCTGCAAAAAAAAATTTTAATTTTGTTAGATATGAATACTTATGTCAGTTCAATTATATTGAAAACTCAATTAAGTGATTTGTTTTTTTTTTTTTTTGCATAAAAAATATTACAGCTTTTCCAAATCTGACTAAATTATAACTTTTTTCTGTTTAGTTATAAAATTTAATCAAAACACAACAAAAAAATTTTTTGATTTGTACAAACTGCAGAAAATAAATAACAAAAATTTGTACTTTCAATTAGTATAATGGCAGACATCTTTAATTATCTATTTATTTACACCAGGTTGCATCCCAACTTTTGTCATTGTAATTCTCCTTCGTACATCACTCAACAAATGCTGTCAAAATTTGCTAAAATAACAGCAGCATATTTCAATCGTTATATTTGTTTCAACGCTTTCATTAAACAGCAAGTATTTAATTTCATGTCAGAATAATAAATAAAATAATTTAGCATAATTTAAAATTTAAATTCAATCAATTTTTTAAGTTAAATACGTAGTTAAGCGTGCTAAATTTCTGGTTATATAAATAAAGTACACTGATATTAATTTCTGTAAGTAAAACATAAATTACAGGACGTACTTGTGATAGTTTTTTGTAAATACAAAATACATTTAAATTAATTCCAAATTTATTAATATTCTTTAATTTAATAAATTCTTACAATGACAGCTTTTAGAAAAAGTTAAATAAAACGAATATTTTAAATTCAACAGCAAAAAAATGATTGAGTTCAATTCAGGCAGCACAAATAATATCCGGATTTCCTTTTTAAATATTTTCTTATAAATACAAATAAGAACTATAAATTGAATTCCAAAATATTTGGACATATTTTGTGCCCGCAAAACTTTTTATATCTTCAGTTCTATGAGAATAATCAAAGAATAAGAAATATTTTATAAATTACGAATGCAAAAAACAAGTTTTGTTGAATTTTTTCAAGAGTTTGCTAAGGATGCACAAAAACTTAGATGAAATTTAAATCAAATAAATAGAAAATAGTGTAAAAAATAATTTCAGAAGTTACTTTTATAACTGAATCGTAGACTACAGAGAAGGGTCCAACCCTTCTGTGTATCAAATAATATGTCAGGCAAATGGCCCTTATAACGGTAACGTAACCATTCATTATTCAGATACAAGGTTATGTTATTGTTATTTTCAATATGTTATTTTTAAATAAAACGATTAAAACTGATTATTGGTGGTTAGTGAAGCTTTATCGTATCGTTGGGTGCTCAACTCAACTTATCAGAGACTCTTAAGCCACATTTTGCTAAAAGGTTATTGAATCTCTTGTTGAACCAATTCTGATCACCAAAAAAAAAAAAATAAATTGTCTTCTGCATTAACAAAATATTTATAAGTTGTCAACGTCTTGACAGACGTAAGAAAAAAATATCTGATTCTTAACTAGCCCTGGTAGATTTTTTATTTTAAGACAAATAAATGATGAAATAAAATTCACAGCTTCGTTTGATGAGTTGATGAAGGTGCTTAAAAAGTAGAAGAAATAAACTTAGTCCAAATGCTAAAGGAATGTGTGTGTGTGTGTGTGTGATTAAAAAATATGTTTGTTGAAACAGGAGAAAAAAACTCGATGGTTGAAATAGGCAAAAAAACGTAAAAATAATATAGAAAAACAAATAGAAGCTGATGTGAATTATTTATTATTTGCATTTCTCCCACCAACCGAAAATCAATATACAGAAATGTAATAAACACTGCGTGCAATATATAATAAAACAATAAAGGTTCCTATTTTTTTTATTATTTTTTTAAGACCAAAAAATACCCGTTTTTGAAAAAAACAATTAAAAAAAGATAATTTTATTTCTCCTTTGTAAGCACTTCAGAAACAAATATCGGGGATGCCTGAAAAAATAGCAGAATTAATGAATAAAGTGAATAAAACAAAACGAAAAATGTATTTTCTCAAAACTCGTCGACCTTTCCGTCCTGAAGAATTTAAATTTTATCAAAATTAATTTGCAATTTGCTTTATAATATCCATTAAATTCAACATACTACTTCTTCTTTTAACGGACATATTTGTTTTCGATAACTCAGCCATTTCTATTAAAATTAATTTTTTACAGTCGATTTATATATCCTTTTACTCCTGCAAGGATAATACACGATTTATGGTGACATTAAAAAAAAAAAAAACATCAGTTTACACGACTGAAGTACAAATATTCGAATTTTCTATTTAAAATATTCCTGTTTTATATAAAAACGCCTCTTTGAGGCGTTGGTCGTTAAAATATTTTCAATTTCATGCCATATTTTAAATCAATATGTCCGATGATTGAAGATTTTTTTAAATGTGTTTGAAGCCATTAAAAAGATAATATTATGCATTAATGTAAAATGTGATGTATGATGAAGAATGTTTGCTTTTGTCTTTCGATTTAACGCCGCTTAAAAATATTTAAGCGCTTTTTTATCATGAACTTTCAAACGAACTTAACGTTTTGCACATTAAGTTCGTTCGTGTAAGTGGCGATAAATTACATTAAAAACATTTTATAAATATAAGAAGGGAAAATTTGTATTTTTATGGTTTCAAAATTCTCATTCATTCCCTTTATCGCAGCTTTACGGAAACAACAGGACTGAAGCAAAACAAACCATAATGTAATGACGACAGATGTATAAAATTAAAAGCTAAAGAGATGAATAATTGAAATTGTTTTTATAGCATGTCATCGGTAGCACACTAAAGCAATGTGTAGAATATGTTACATAGGACGTTTATTTTATTGAGGTAATTATTATAATAAATTTTTGCAAGATTCGAATATACAATAAGAAGAAGGTTTTTCGTATAAGAGGTTACGACAACGTTACAATCTTGTTGTCTTAAAAACGTGTAAAACTGTCCCTTTAACACATTTGATTTCGGACCTAAACCCTGCATTTAGATTTCCCTTCACCAGAAAAAGTACAAACATTTTCTTTAAAGTCAATATTATTTACAACTGCCTCGAGACTAAAAACTTTATTTTACTGTTGTTATAACTTTCGGTTAAAACCGTCGTCTCTGGCTGTATACTTGGTGCGTTTGGCGAGCGCTTTCGATGTGATAACATCTTTTAAATTATTAAAACATACTAGCATAACTACCCGCTTGAGTACTTGTAGGATACTGAATTTTATTTACAAAATTATTCCTAAGTACTAACATTGAAAACCTTAAACCTAACTAGAACTGATAAGCTACGAGTTTACATATGCACACATTAGCGACCAATCATTTGTTACTCCTTAAGTGTTTTATGATCATGTTTAGGCACATGCGTATTTTAGTGAGAAAAACAAAAGGATTCATTATCTGTGTTAGTGTTTGTCAAAATTACCAATTACACGGAATTACTTACATATGGAAACTAAATTATCTCTAATGAATATTATCTTTTAATAATTCATAATTTTTTGCTATTCATGATAATCGCGGTTTTGTACTCCTTTGCTTTAAACGTATATTTTTAATACAGCCACAATAATTTTCTTTCTCGTGCCAAACACATATGTCTGTGATGAAAATTATGTCACACATCTTTTACACAAATATTTACTGGTGAGAATAAATAATGTTCCAAGAAATAAATTCAAAAGAAATAAACTTGACAAACCACTAGTGAAATTCAAAACTTTTTAAAGTAGTTAAAGCCATTTTGATTTACTATGGTTAAAATATTTATGGGTTACAAATAGCAAAAGGACAGATAATCACATTTCAACATCTTCAACTAAATTTAGAAACACATAAAGTCACTCACATAAATTAAAGGTCGCATTTCTGTCAACATCGACAAAACGATTTGTCTTGTTGAATCTAAAGATAAATAATCAGTTTAGTGGCATTAAGTTTTTTACATTTCAACTAATAAAATTAATGGTATTTTGCCTTTGACTGCTATTTCTTTTAATAATTTTACACAAGTCAAAATTTAATTATGAAAAACGGATACAGAAAGTAGAGGCTGGGAAGCCAAAATACCGTTATGGGTAACAGGGGCGATAATGGTCAGTCGTGTTTAGGTTTAACTTTATATATAAAGTAATGATTGAAGAGAGGAAGCAAGATGAATATTGTTTAACGTAAATATGTTTTAACTCTTTTGTTATTTCTAATGGAACATTTTAACCTGTTTCTGGCCAGGTACCATGAGGTGTATTTTCTTTTTTATACTAAGCATTCTCTGTTGTACAAGCAACGAATAATAATACGACAGTTTTCTTACGATCATGCGATTTAATATTTTTTCAACAATTCTCTTTTTCATCAAAATTTGAACTTCATAACGTCAATGAAACTCTTATTGTTTCTATAACACAAAGCAATTACATCTATAAATACAAATAATAAAACTGTAACGGGGTCATTTCTATGTATGAAATATTTTTTTTTTAATTTGTATGTTGTTGTAGATAGTAATCGATTTGGAATACAACACACCTATTTTTGGAATTTTTTTCTGTCTGTCTGTGTTCGCATCGCGAAAATACTACTAGTTCGGTTTGAACAAAATTTTGTGAAGAGGTCCCTTAGAAACTTGGTGCCAATACGAAATATTTTTTTATAATAATAGGTTATTTCGTAGAGAAAATAGAGATGCAAATGTGAAAGCACCCAACTGTACCGGTATAACGATACTAAAACAGTTGTCTGCACATTTTATGTTTGTAAATGGATCTATTTAATACTGTCTACAGAGCTCTGAAATAAATATTAAAAAACACATTTTTCTAAATTTGAATTTTAAGAAAATTAGGAATGACACGCAGATGAAATCGTGGGCACTGCTCGTAAAATCTCTGTATATAAATAGGCAAACACAAAACTTCAGGATGCTTTCTCTCTTCTGTTTGTCCACCGATTTTATTTGTTCTTTCACATATTTTTAGATATTGTTAAGCTTTAGTGCACCGTATTTGTGTCATTTAAGTCAGTTCATCGGTTAAATCGAGCGGTGAATGGAATATTTAAATTAAAAGATAGCCTTCACTAGAACGCAACTTGAGGACTGAAGAAGTCTCAGTGGCCACAATACTAATGTTTGATAAATCTAGCTCAATAAAAAAAAAACAAAAAAGTATATTGGTCGAAAGCTTTGCATTCCCGAAACTAAATCGTTAAACTCAGAAAAAAATTATAAAATTCGATATTTTTGAATTCTAAACAAATTAAAAGCACAATGTTCTCTTGAACCACTGTGCACGAACCTGGTATTTAATAATAAACAAGTAAGAGTGCTATAATCGGCTATTTCGAATCTTATTAACCCTTCACCATATAACAACGTATAACAAAATGTACATATAAATCGGGATAAGAAATTTTTTCTTTCCCATGCATAAGAACTGAGACTGAGACAAAACAGATAAGTTTTGAAAGCAAAAAATTGCCTCTAGCGTTTTATGTACAAGCTTTTGTATAAAACAAAACAAAAGAACGCACACTGTTTTACTTTAAACTTTTATTTAATTAAGAAATGTAAAATCGTATAAAAAACTAATTAAAACAACCGTTTTTTCAACTAAAGGATTTCTAAAATCAATTAAGCAATTTCCGTCAGTCCTTAGATTATAAATTTTTTACTCCTAATTTCATAAATAAATAAAGAATTACTTTACATGGTGTTATTCGGTAGATTCATTGATAGGAATAATGCAGATGATAGATAAGGCATTCCAAAGAAATGTATTGCATCTTGATGTTTTCCAAAACTTTTCTTCCTTAACCAAATAAAACATAAACTAAACCCTAAACAATTACTTGTATGCTTGAATACTTAAATAAATCTACTAATAACTAATTTTAAGTTATATGTTATTACATTTTAAAAATCATTAATAAGTTTTTATTTAAATACAGATACATCGATTGATTCTTTGCAAAATTAAAGATTTCTAATCATCATAATGATTAAATGTTCTGCTGCGATATTGTCTCATTAAAAAACTATTCATATGAACATTGCAAAATTTAAATCATTATTCCAAGTTAAAATATTCAAACGTTAACGCGTATGATTTTTATTAAACAGTCATCATACGCAGTGATAATCACTTGCACAGGGGTATTTTAAAAACATCTGACTTTTCCCGTAAGGCTAAAGACGCGTGATGCGTAGTTATATTTAAAAGACCAGTTTATTAAAAGAATGTGCGGCAAAAAATTTGCTCGAAATGAAAAATATTTCGAACTGAACTGATTAATTAACCTTGTGAACTTTGTGATTAAAAAAATAATTTGAGGTTTTAACAATAATATGAAGCTTTATGTTTGTTCATAATTGTAGCAGCTATTAGAAGCATCTCGTAATTAAACCAACACCCATTTTTTTAGTTATTCGAGCACAGTTATTAGAAAACATTTTTCTATATTTTATGAGGCCTTTTTTATGATTCACTGTCGGATATCTGCATCCGAAAACTTTGTTTCGCATCTTGGAAAACATCAGTGTCATACCCAAATTTTGGCGGCCTTGGCCTTGGCGGCGCTCCAGGCCATTCTGATATAGGCTTTTGCATGTGATTAAATATTTCGAATTGAAAAAATTTAATAGCAACTATAATAAATTAAAAACCAAAATTAAAACTTTTGTGGGTGCTCAGAACCACACTTGTCTAAGATTTGTTCGACTCAGTATATCCAAAATATTGCGGTGCTACTATCTGTCTCGTATGAGCTATAAAATTCTAATGAATTGCAAAGATAAAAACGGTAAAGAGCGTATCACAAAAGCAGCTAAAGTCTGTAACAAAAGGAGCATATAATAAATAATTGCAAGAATGAAAAAAGCACTGAGCCATATAACTTGTAAAGTTTTTTCATGACATTCTCAACAGCAACAATTTTTATAATAAATTGCAATTCTTTTCCAACCAACCAAAGAATAATTTTATTTAAGCGCAATTTTTATAAAAAAAATATTATTCGTACAGAATCTACGTATTTTTTTAATAGTAAAAAGATATTAACGTTCTGTATTGCCTGCAGTCGTTTAATAATACCTTGTCGAACAACAAAATTAATTTATTTAGTGTGTGACATTTAACTGCACTAAAACAACACTTTTTCAACATTTTAATGGACTCAATTATTTATTTTCATGGAAAACATCTGTAGCAACCTCTTAGATAAAATATTAATGTTGCAATTTGTACACGAAAAAAGATAAAAACAATGACAAAATACGCACATTTATAAGAATTTTAAATAAAAACTGTTTCATACGAACTTAGTGCCACAACGATAAATGCAAAATTATACATTTACAACTTTTCAAGAAGCCAAGGCAAAATAACAAATTCAAATTAGTTTTTACTAAAAAAAATAAAATAACAGAAGGAGTTCCTTCATATTAACAAAATCTCTTTAAATAATAAAAACTAACAAGAAAAAATATTTATTTATTTTTACAATTATTTATTCTGTTCTATTACGAGTACAAACTAGAACGTATTTATTTTACCGAACTAAAATTCCAAAGTTGTGTGTGCTGTGTTAGCAACACTGGCACATGCGACAAAGAAAAATAAACAATTTTTAAATAGACAAGCACTCTGGGGAACCTGAGAAAAGACAAATAAAATGATTGTAATAAACAGATGTCATACGGTTTTAGTTTTGTCAAGAGAAAGACTGTAGAAAAAAGTTATGTTTGGCAGCGCAAAGTTGTACTGTTCGCTCCACTAACTTTTCTTTATTTTTTGTCAATTTTTTTGTTACGTGATTTCTTCCATACAACAGAAATATTGATAGATATACAGACTTTCGTTTAAAGCTTTGAGCTTAAGTTTTAATTAATTTCAAAGCATTCAATATTTGCACTTGATACAATCACTTTTTAATTAAACTCAAACAACTTTGTCATCATAAAATAGATCTAGCGGACGTTTATGGGTGACGCCAGATGAGGCTATATAACAAACTTCTTTCATATCAGTAGATAAAAAACCAATGGATGAAGTTTATGAACATTACGGAATTACATTCGTTTTAAAACTAAATTGAAATCTTGGCTTTTGCCAAAAAAAAAAAAAAAAAATTGACGAAAATTTAGCGCTTTAAAATGGTTCTTAAAAAAATTATTTTTTAAATAATAATATTTCATTTTAGAAACACACATGTAAGGGCGAATTATCATATTGGAGAATAAATTATTTAAAGATATCGAAATACTCAAATTAGCTCATAAATCAAAAACATTAGCTTTGCATGTTTGAAGAGGTCTAAGAAACTCGAAATTTATTAGAACAAATTAGATTTGTTTGTTTTGTCGAACTGCAAGGCAGGTCTGTACGAGGAAAGAAAGTGGAAACCATAGCTACTTTGTTATGATACTTTCTCTGATGTAAAAACAAAAGGAAATGAATCAGTATGAAACTTAAATAAATGTTAACTAAATAAGGCGTGTCTTAAATTCGATAACTCATCAAAAGTGTTAAAAAAATAATCTTTAATGGTTTACTTATCCTCTCTCTGGAAATTTTTTTAATTCTTTGATCTTTAATACGATAAACACTGCAAAATATCCATTTTGCATGAACTTATCTACTTAAAATTACTCAAATTGAAGTTATCGGATATAATTTTCGCTATTGAAAAATTTTATAAATTTTGTCACAATTTTTTATTTTAAGAATAAGAAAATATTTATTTATCTATTTATAATAATATATGTAATTAGTATAATTAAAGTCCCTAATCTCCTAAAATGGGAGTACGAGCTACATGAACTATCGACTCCCACTGGAAAAATGATTTTTGTAGAAAAATCGTTATTTAATATAAAATTGAATATTAATTGGTTGTTTACATTACAGGTGTCTTTTAAAGTATTTTATAAACTGCACTCGTCCAAGATATGAAAAACATTAAAGTTCTTGTTGCATCTTGATTTTTTTTTATAAGTACATGTTTGTGGAAAAATTAAAGTGTTTGGCAGTATTAAATTTGTAGTATTATAACTACGATGGTATGATTATAGCTTTTAAAATACTTCGTGATTAAGTTTCTAATATCGCACAATTGCCAGGTAAAAATTTTATTAAAGGACATATTTTTTGCCAGGAATACTGAATATCTGTGTCATTAAAGCTGAGTAGTAAAAAAAATTAAAATAAAAGAAGATCAATAAGATAATATGGATTTGTTTTGGCGCAGCAATACAGTTCACAGTGTAGGCTAAAATTCATATTTAGAAAAAATTGTTTTTAATTAACAATTTATTGCAGAGTTCTATAAACAGTGTTAAAGTTTGCAATTTTACAAAAATAAAAAATGTTGACAACTGTTTTAGGACCATTATACCTTCATATTTGTCTCTCTATTTTCTCTACAAAATGACTTATTTTTACGAAATTTTTATAAAAATTTTTACAAAAAAATATATTACATATGTGAATCAAGGCTGTGAGCCTTTTACTTAAATCCGTGAAGTATTTTTTACGTGATACGAACACATACAGACAGACAAAAATTTCAAAAGCAGGTGTTTTGTATTCCATATCGATTACTATCTACACCAACAACAAAATTTTCAAAAAATATTTCATGTACAGGAATGGTCTCGTTACAGTTTAGTTTTATGTTAAGATAAATTTAACCACAATTAACGTAAACTATCTTCAAAATAACGTCAATAATGAAAATACTGATGAATAAAACACCACTTCTTTTTCAACTTACTTTCTGCACCTGCTACATTAAAAAGATTTTTCTTTTTTAGCTTTTATCAATAAATAATGAAAACAACCAATTAAATATTCAAAATACTTCCATGGAAAAATTTTATTTGCAATATTAACTTGTTGCACAACTCAGTTATCGTTCAGGTTCAGTTTTTTATTTATTTATTCTACATTTCATGGATTTGGGTAAAAAAAATTCCCAATAATTCCAACCTTGTATTCTTTGTTATTCTTTGTTTATTTGTTTGATGAAGTTATTAATTTTTGCGAATGACTTTGCACATCAATTGATTCTGAATAGTTTACTGTCTCTTTGCAGCAAAAAAAAACTTTAAAGTGAATAACATAAATATGAAAATATCGACTTTTTTCCGCAAAACTTTGTAAAAAAACACTGAAGCAAATATTTTATACATTTCCGTGCAGAATTTATTTATTTTTCGTTATTTGCAGATGACGATGATAAAAAGCTTTAATTGTTTAAAAACTGATGTAGCAGAAAATACTTAAATATTGGAATCATTAAACAGAGCAAAAAATGATTTCAATAGCAAAAATCAATAATTTTTTCCTTGCATCAATGATTTATTCCATAAACAAGCAAATGTTGCGTCTTCAACACAAACAACTAAAATTCACACATGTGAACAACAAAATCTGATTTTTTAGATTCAAGAAAAAAGTAAAGTATTCTAAATAAAATGTATGAGAAAAAAAATAATAATGGGTGTTGTTATTTTTTCTGAGTTAAAATAATTTTCATTTGATTTCTTAAATTCTCATTTTGATGAAACAGGTTTTTAATATGAGGCACCTGAAGTTTATCTAACGACCCAGCACATAAGGTGCCACAGGATTTAAGCACTGTTATCAATTTTAATCAATTTACAATTAAATATAAAATGGAGAATTTCAAATAACAACTGTTTTTTTATTCATCATATAATAAAATTTTAAACTATGAAAATTGTGTTTTAATAGGTCGATATTGATATTGATATTAATACACGGTAAAACCAAATTTTTTTGCAGATCAGTTTCTGTATATTTTGGTCCAGTTACACTTCAGTTAATAAACTGCAGAGTTAAAGTCATATCACCAAATTCATTACTGTAACACAACATAATGCTTTCTTCACTTGCATTCAGTGTGGGATCCTTACAAATGATCTCACCTTGTGTAACGTGGAAAGCAAATTAAGATATTAAAAAAGGGGAAGGTTTTTGGCCATTTCAGAAGTCTCAAGTCTCTTTCTATTCAAGACAACTACAGTTCTCAACTGCCGCTAAGAGGGCGTCTCGGCTGAATCTTCTTTAACATTTAAATATATAAAAGGAAGGGAATATTTGTACAATGTGTGCAGAAGCTAATAGATTCTCATGCTGCATATAACAATATATTAATACAGAAAAGAATACACATATAGAAAGGATACACAGATGGAAACATTAGACGAATTTCATGTCAACATATTTGGTGTATTCGTGGAAAAAGGAAAAAGTAACATTTCAACACTATTGTATAACAAAATAATATTTCTTTTCCATATGACTAAATCTTAAGGGAATTAATTTATGTGAAACAAATCATTATTTACTCAAAAAATTTTATTACAACAGAGCGTAAATGTAATTTCTGCGTTTTGCGTTTTAATTATTTTGTTTGGTTCTTCTTAATCTGCGCTTTATTACGTTTGACCTTATTGTGATAATGAGTACAAATGAAATATTACTTTTATGTGGTGTCTGCATATTTTGCTTTTTATTACACAGAAGCACATTATTATCAATGAAACACTAAATTTTTTTGTTTTACGCATATGGCAATAAAAAGAAGCGGAACTTTTTATTAAATAAAAAAATTTGCATGATTTTATATTACATGACCATTAATAATCAAATTTATGTTTCAAATTGTGTAAAATTGTTTAAACCTGGCCAAAATATTCAAGTAATTTAATAGTAAAATTAATCAATTTAATCTGTAAATTTTTAGGAGGAACCTCTTTGTGTACACAATTACAAAATCAAATCATGCAGTCATATTTTTCACTGTTTTTTTTTTTTTTTTTTAATTTTAATTTTTTATTTTCTTTTAAATTTAAAAATTTTAAACAATTATTTCTTATAGTAAAGTATTTTTAAAACTTATTCAAATTTGTTTAATATAATATTATTAAGGTATAACAGCTCCAAAATCGTAAACAAAACTTTTATTCGATTAACCGAAAGAAATTATTCGAGTATATATTTTATCAACGGCAGACTTATTAATTGTCGCAAATAATTATCTTTCGACTAATCGAATAGTTATACGAATCATAATTATAATAAATGTTCTACGATTATAATCATACAAACGTACAGTTTAAAATGTTTTTTCTCTTTCTTCTCATTTCCCTCCCTTCTGACTGAATTAACTTACGATGTTTGGTTGATTTTTATTGATTCTCTTTGCTGTCAAATAACATTTTGAACAAAACCTAATAACTTTTCTTTCGTTCCCAGTTTAATAAAGAAAGGAGAAATAATACAATAAGCCATAAGCAATAAGTAGAAGATTATTTTTATGGTGACGCATATCAACAATAAAAAGAATCTGGCATAAACTAAAGACACTTTAGTATACATATCACACATATTGGATTCACAAGAAATTTAACTATTTTGTGTTTTTTCTCTGCAGCTATTTCCAAAGCTGCTATAAAAAATAATTAAACAATAATATAAAAGTGAGATGAAGATATACAATTTTACCCAGTTTTCACTTGTCACCTGTTTTCTATACAAACTTACTTTAATTAGTTGAAATCTTACATATTAAATGTTTCGTTTAAATTCATGACGTTTTTGGTTTTAATTTGTAATTGTTTGCTTTATTTTTTATTTCTTTTTTTTGTTTGTTTTTGTTTTATCTTATTTAAAACTATTATCACTTTAAGCTAACACTAAGCAAACTCGATTATGATGGTTTTTTAATCAGGATCTACAGGTAGGCTCACACGATTGCCGCTAATTTATTTAATAAAAAAGCTTATTTCTATTTAAATTAAGACCATCGAAAGGCTTTTGAAATTCTAAGAAATATGCAAAAGCGTCATTGAAAAGTTTCTAAAATGTTTCGATTTCACTATATATACTCAGCTCTGTAAAATTTTGTCAACACCACTTCTAGGCAACACTCACTTTGCTGCTGTAAGCATGCAATTTTTCTTTCCGATGTCTTGCTTAATACTTACTTGCATCCGCGATTTGTGTAAATAGGCCGGTTAAAACGTCTGAACTTGTCTAATAAATAGAGATCTGGCATCTCATTTGAATTTTTTTTTATACTTGTGTTTATGTACGTATGTTAATAAACCACTCAAGAAAATGCTGTAACAAAAACTCTGAGAAACTTATTATGTTTTTTGTTAAATATGTTAGCAGAATTTTTGTGTTTCTGCAAAACTTTCTACTTTTATGTTTGAAAGAATCTTAGGAAGTAAACTCTACAGGAAATTTTACGATTTCAAGTAATTATTTTTACAACATTTTGCACATGTCTTTTAAAAAATGGCAATAATATTTTTCCCAAATCTTCACAGCTCTGATAGCAGACAAACTAATAAATTTACTAAAAAATGTTTCAAATAGTGTCAGATATTTAAAAAAAAAAACCTGGGATGAGAGCTAAGAGAAGTTTGGTAACTTTAGGTGATCTATTTTGGAACCCTCTAGCGTCATTCGTTAAAGATATCGGAAGCTTAACCTAAAAACTTTAGGTCAACAACTTCTTTACCAATAGCCAAACTGCTAAGACGTTGTGCATTTATTTTTAAAATATTTCATTTTTACCCAGCTGTGTGTCACTTGGTCTGTTACACATTTAACTTTTTTGACTCTATTTCATCTTGGAGACAAATTTTTATTTCTTGCATTTTTTTTAATTTAAAATCAAATTTTTTAAAGAATAATTTTATGTGATAAGCGTATAAAATGTTTTAACTTTACGTCGAAAACAGACATGCTTGTTGGATAGAGGCGGATGAGGAAAACCTTTTTTTATCACTTACATAAATTGGTTATTGAAATAAAAATGATGACGAGAGTTGTTGACAACTTTTCACACACTAGATAATGGTATCCTTATCAAACAAATAAGAAAGTATAAAGAAAAGGAAAAGTTAAAAAAATTGTCACAAAGTTAAGAAAATTTTTCTTTGCTGTTACTCATGGTAAAACAAATAAACGCCTGCTTGCGTTTTAGTTCTTCAAAACTTTTTTTCCATTAATGATACAAAAAACACATGATGAATTATTTTACATCAACGGATCTTTGCTCAGAATATTGGACATTGACCTGTTAGAAACACATGTTGTACGCCTCCACATCATTCATTTTTATGTTTTAGAAAATCCGAAACTAGGAAACATTTTCAAAATATTTTTCATTTGGTTGATTTATTGCTTACTGAATCATTTGATTTAAATTTCAATTCTAAATATTAGATAACAGAGTGGAAGTGACGGGATAACCATAAAATGACAATCCACATACACATGTTCTCAATAAAGTTTTATTTTTATTTACACGTGTTACATCGCCACGAGCCTGTTACTTGAACTGATGATTTGTCTTGATTTCTGTGTATTGAAATGAGCCTGTCACACGTTCGATAATTTGATAAATTCACATTTGGTAGAGTCATATTAGAAAATACTTTAAGCACACAATCATCGTTTTATTTAACTTAATTTAAATATTTCATAAATGTTTTTTTTTTAAATTGAATAAGAAAACAATTTAAAATAGCAACAAAACGAAGGCGTTCTCGTCTTTCAGAAATTCCTTGTTTTATTTTTTTATGATCTCTTCATTTGCAGCAAACATTCGATGAAACTTATGTAAATTAAAAAAAAATTGTTTCGCGTTTGTAATGCGGCTTTACACAAAACTGTTGAATTGTTTTTCTGAATAAAAAATGACACCAAATAAATAAAAATTAAAATCTCAATTTTCAAGTGGATTAGCGAAGGCTTTTGGGGAGATTTAAACTGGAGACTGTAAATGAAATATTGTTTCTTTGTTTTCTGGGAATGTTAACATTTCTTTTACCTGGTAAATAGCATCCAGTAAACTTTTGTTAAACATTTGTTTTAATCGCTTGAATTTATTTTATTAAAGATTAAGCTACTAATATAAATGTCTATTTGGCTCACCATACAAATTTTCAAAGACCGATAAGGTTTCATTGTTTTCAATTTGCGTAAGAAAGAAAGCAGTTCTTAAAATTCATGGACAATTCATAGCAGTTAGTTCAGAAATTTAACAATCGTCAAGGCAATTTTTTCAGTTTTATTTAATATTTTTATAATAAAAAAAATAAATTAAAATCAGGTGTTTTTAATATATTTTTTTAAAAAGATTACGCCTGTATTGAACAAAAATATGTCTAAAAGATATATTTGCAGGAAAAAGTTCTTGCACCTACTAAAGATTTTACTTGTTTTTAGACTGCAATTCAATAAATTTTTTAATTGCTTCAATTATAGATTGAATCGATAGAAGAAAATAGTTTTTTAATAAAAAAAATGATATTTTTTTTATTAATTCTGACCAAAGTTTTAAATCACCGATATTGATTATTGAGAGTGAAGACACGTCTCGATGGCCATTTCGCTACCGCTTACTTTGCTCTTTAGGAAGTTTCTCACAAACATTTAATATTAACTGAAGATTAAAAAATTAATAAATTTTAATCAATATTTCCTTGATTTATTTTAATTAAATAATAAATATTGTTCACTGAATTGCATAAATTGGTACTCCCTTGTTACCACCCCCTTCTCCATGCATCAATAAAAGAAATAAATATTAGTTTATATAAGATAACGAGATGACACTGCCTTAAGCTTTCAATGGATTGCTACCACTGACATTTTATTCACTCATAACGGTATCAAATAAAATGCTAGTGTACTTTTGTCTTTCCACTTATTTGAAACGTCTCGTTTTCAACGTCCTTAAGTCCTTAAAACTAAATGTTGAATATAACAGACACTTTTGGTAAAACAATTTTTCTCAGAGTGTAACCTATCACACATTAAACAAATTCATATCTAATTTTAAGTGGAAGAAAACAAATAAAGCAAACTTTCTTTTGGGACAGAAACGGACATGTTCATTCTACTATTTTGACCGTTGACCCTACATGAAGTATACAATAAAATTAAACATGCAAAAGGATTAGTTAAAGAATATTTTCTTTATTTTTGTTTATTTTGTTTGCAGTGTCTGATTGCAAGTTTTGAAAGAACATCATTGCTTTCTTTTTCTTTCCAAAGATTTAAGTGTAGAAAAATTTTGGTGAGTGTGCGTATATATTGTTACGTTTTTCCCTTTTTAGAACATACCTACGGATTTTATTGATTGTGGCTCATTATAAATTCTGTATTCTTACTTTCTGACTTTATCTGGCTATAATGCTTGATCCTACGGTGTTGTGAACCCCATGGTCTCGTATTTTTAAACATGCGTTATTATTACAAACGCAGCCATCCACGCTACACTATTGTATTACTCCGGCGAGACATGAACTACTCGATGCATTGTTTTGTAACCTTAACCATTCACAGACATCTCCACTACTCCTTTTATCCAAGCCAGTCATCCCCTTTAATCCACTAGCTACAATACACGCCTGCCATACACTGTTGTTATGCTGTTACACTTCCCAGCGCTAACCGCTGTTGCTCTACTTTTTTATTATAAAGGGCTTCTTGACAATTACCTGTTGCTCTTATATTAAATTTGACGTCTCTACTAAATTATCTACCATGGCTTCACACAATAATTGTCTTTTGCCTCTCGGGAGGTTTGTGTACTGCTGTTTTATTAATTTTAAATTGCTTTACAACATTTATTATTTTCTGCTGTACGCATGTCTGAACGCGGGATCGAACTCAGGACCTCCTGTTTTGCAGCATGCACCTCTACCAACGCAGCCATTGAGGCTGCTCAGCTTTTGTTGGCTAATAGTGGTAATATTCTATACACACACCATTAGTTGAATTAACTTATTCACCCCGCTCATACGGAAACATTAAGCATTTTTGGACCTTAGGCGGGAGCTGCTAATGGAATTGTAAAGTCGATGATTTTAAAAATTTAAAAATACAAGGATGAAATAGTATGCCTTTCTTAAAAATCAAGGCTCCTAACGATGATTTACAATTTAGTCACTGAGACAGTCAGCCTTTACAAGTAGTTGCAACAGCTACAAAAAATCAATACTCAACTCAACTAAAGTGTTGTAGAAAAGTTCTAAAAATAATAAAGGAAAAATCTACCTGACTTTTGAATACGAGTATTAGAAACCAAATATTTTAATACATGAAACAACAAATTCACTTTAACTTTTCTGTTTTATCTGGCATTCGGTTTAGTTTCTTTGTAAAAAAATATAAAGTAAAAGTAAGCAAAACTACGCATCAGTAACATCGTATGTAATCTTCATTAATTCCTTATCTCCCGCTGAAAAGTTTTGCGACATCTTTTTTACGAAAAATTATTTCTTCATGAATACTGTTGATATGTTTGCTTCAAGTAAAAAAAGAGTAATAAAAAGTTACACTATTTATTTTATCATCAGCTTTAAATAAAGTTTAAAATATTTCAAAGAATTTATAAAAAGTCTTTCGTTTGTTGCACATATCCTTTCTATTTGTGAAAAAATTCTTTTTAATTAGCAGAGATAAGATAAAGACAAGTTTAGGTAATTAAATGTTCATCAAGAAAGTTTCTTTCTAAATAACTTACCCAACTATAAATTCCATTAAGTTATAAATAAAAATATTAAAACTTATGTTTATTAAAAAGGGTTTAACAAATATTAATATTTCTGAATGATAAATAATTTAGAGAAAGCTTGTTGTAGCATTTGAATTAGTTGAATTATTTCTTTTTAATTTCTCAGAAACAAAGTAATATTTCGCTATTTATTTTTATCCATTTTAAAAAGTCACTCCGTTCTTAATTCTTCACAAAAGAAAAACGTAAAATTAATAAACGTTATGTAATCTTTAATCAAAAATGTACATATTTGACAACAAAATAAGAAATAAAACATATAATAAATAATATTAAAATAAATATAATTAATATATAATATTGATTATTTACAAAGCGACAGATGCAGTAAAATTTATGCCAAAATTTGAAAGTACAAAAAAGATACATAAATAGACTCATATTATCATTTCATATGCTCCAACAACCCATTTTGCAATTTAGAAACGTATTGTAAAATATAACTAAAAAAAAATTAAATTAGGAGGAACTCGATTTAATAATTATATGCAAATGTCATTTAATATTTCAAACTAAATCAGATGTTTATTTGTTAGAAAAGCATCTGTTATCTAAACGTGTTTGAGTGGTCAACAACAATGCAAAATTAATGGGAAATATTTCATTCGTTTATTCCTTTATTTTATTTTCAAAAATATATAGTTTTTGATTGCTTTTTACAACCTAAAAAATTTTTAAAATATCAGAAATTCATTTAATATTAAACAATTTTTTATAAATAAAGTAAAATTACAGTAATGAGCGGGAAAAGAGGAAAATGAATAAATTAATTTCTATACTTCCTGTGGGCCTGCAACTTATTGAGCGGTGTTGTACATCACATAATCAATATCGAAGGTCTGCACTTTCGTAAAGGAAAGGCGTACTGGCGACAATCACTTGGGCTTACGATTGGTCATCAAACTTCCCGCACTTTTAAAACTATGTGTGACTAAACTGTTACCAATAGAGCTTGCTTTATCAAGATGTCTCATACCTGATCTGGCCATGTAGCATTGGTGCTGTCAAATTATATGGCTCTATACAATTTTCTGTGGGACGGCTTGCGGCAAATACTCCCAACCCTTGCTTGTGCCTTAGTTTTGGATAAGAAATAACAATTTTTTCCTAAACCATAAATACGAGCTCAACGTTAGAATAGAACTTAAAATTGGCACGCAAGATGTTATATTATATTGGTCCTGTTCAAATTTAAACGTAAGTCGCCATTAAAGCCAAGTTGATATTAATGTGACAATATACATTTCAAGGGTAAGGACCGGAGGAAGCAATGAGAAATTAGACTGCATAAATTAATATGAGATATGAATCAGGGAATTGTTATTTCAAAAATTATCTTATAAGTATTCGAAATAGGGTAACATTTTCCTTAAAAACCCAGTATAAAAAATTCCATAAAAACTTAGAAAACAAATTTGAAGGATATAGAGAAATTCTGGAAGCTAAATAAAACAGTTAAAAGGTCAGACTTTTAGTATCGAATTTCAGTAAGATAACTTGACTAAAAGAGACATAATCGATTGTAAAGATAAATTTTACATGTGTTCAAAATAACGCAAATTTAAAATTAGCTGCTTTTAATAGAAAAACACAAATTTATTTTATGAAAAAAACATTAATGGGCATTTGCAGGCCAAGCGCAAATAGATTATGAATATTTTTAATAAACATATAATTTCACACGAATACATTCAGTAAATATTAATATCAAATAACAATCAAGCAGAAGTGCATTTTCGTTCTTCTACATTGAAGTTTGTAAAATGTTGTGAGCAAAATAATAACTGAACTTTAATTTCAATGAAGAAAAAAAATGTTAATTAAAAATTTAAATTTTTTTCATTGCCTGTTTTCATTCATTAAATGAAGTAAAATAAATTTTATCGTCCATAAACACACGATGATTTGTGGCATCACATCTCAAATGTCATGGCTTTTGTATTCTGTGTACAACTGCTTTTCTTTTAATTCCTCTTACTTATTTTTAAGCGCTTGAATTTTCTGTCTTAATGAAGATTTTACTTCATTCATGTTTTTCTTGTTTATTTAAATTCATTTTTTATTTTGTTTGATCATTTCTATTGATATTTCTTTTCTTTTGTTGCGATGTAAATAACAAATCGCCACTTAGGTATCAAGAGTACATTTCCACTTTATCCTCAAAGAACTCATTGAGCACACTTAAATTCAAATTGTTATTTAGAAAGGAAATTTTATGAAATTAATTCCATTTTTTTTTTGTTTAATTTCTTCATAAAGTAAAACTTAAGTACGTATCGATGAGAATTTTGCAAACAATTTTATTTAAATAACTGGTTCTTTTGTTGTCCATTTAAAAAGTTTAATATATATTTGAGATTTTTTCCTCTTATTTTAGATTTTCCTATATTTGAATTATTTATAAAAAAAAAATATTTAAATACAATTTCTTCTTATGAATTTTCTTATTGAAAATTAACGTATTTAAACAATTTTTATATTCTATACCTGACTGCTCACAATTAAATTCTTTCAGTCACAGAAATTTTGTACGCAACGATAAAACCTTCTGCCAACAAAATTCTTTTGCTATTGCTGGTGATATTTTTTTACTGAAATAAATATTGGTCCTTTAGAATTTTTTTTCATATAAAACGAACGTTTAACACTGACTTTGTCTCAGAGAAAAAGATGTTATCACTCTTAGAGAAGCTAAGATTTTATAATAAGTGTTCCTGTGGTTTGGATAATCTAGCAATTATTTTAAACGTTTTAAAAGAGAATTAGCAATGCTTGCCAGAAAAACTGTTACATATATATAAGAATTGTTTAATAGAAAAAAAAAATACTTACAACAAAAATAGCAGCAAGACTCTTCTGTACAAGTTTTATATCCGAATAAGACTTAGGCTTTGCATAAATAGCTTGACATGTTTTTTAAATATGTTTTGTTATCTGTATGACAGTCACTTCCCTTAGAAAAAATCAATTATTTTTTGCGAATCTATTGTAAATAAATTTTAAAATATTTAAATCTTAAATGTGTTTTACCTGGGAAAAAAATCAAAACTTAATAAAGACACTCGATTACATCAACTTAAAATTTAAAAATTATTTCTTATTATATTAACAATATTAACAATCCTGAACTTATTTGATAACATACGCTTCATATGTAGGTGCTAAATGAATTAACTCCATATTTCTGTTATAAAGAGTATTAAAACTTAAAATTAAATTTATTATAAATGAATAGAAATTATTTTGGCTTAAGTTCATTTCTTTTTAATTTCTAAAAATCTTTTTTTTTAGAAAGAAATTTTATGTTACAAATGTATGCGGACGTGCGGATTCTAAGCACTGTATAAACATTTTTTACTAAATTTTAATGGAGATAATAAATTCACAATGGAACTGTTAATTGTGATTTTATGAGAAAAAAATGACGCAGGTTGACCGCAAAAACAAGTAAGAAAATTTGCTTTGTTTGACTATTCCAAGTCAAATCGGCGGATCTCAGATCTTCCCAGTTGAGATACAAATTAAATGAAAGGGATTGCGGTGTTTGTTTTGTTACAGAACACATATCGTTACCGATCTCATTAACTTAATGTTATCTCATAGATTAAGTTTTTTTCTCCTTTAAAGGATTCTTTTCAGTCATGTTTTATGTTTAGAATGTCATTCCTCAATCTCCTTTCTAATAACGTACTTTTTATGTTTTTTAATTTTTTAGATTAAACTTTTGGATCATCGATTTATTTGAACACTTTCTCTGCTAGACGCCTTTCACGCTGCTCCATACCATTTCAACCTGAAAGCGATTACATTGCATAAATATTCTTAAAACAAGAAAATTTATTATTTGGAATCTTTTTTATATTAATTTACTTCAATTGTGCTTGATTCCTTCAGGTTTTATTTACAAAATTTTGGGTAGAATTCACTGATGCGCTATATATGGATTTAAAATATTCTCATGAAATATTTATATTTGAAGGAATCAAGTACAATTAAAGTAAATTAATATTCTTAAAACAGTTGAACTAATTGTGAAAGACGTGACATCTTTCAGTCAAATCAAATGCTTTTGACAATTTGGAACTTTAAGAGAAAAACAAACTTTTCAAATTTCAAACAAAAGAAAACAACAAAACATTTAACACACAAAGAAAAGACTTTAATAACTTTTTATTATCCTTAATTTCTCTCTTCTTTTTTATTTAAAATATTCCAAAAAGTTGTCTTCTGCGTGCTAAAGTTTTGTTGCACGTGTTACGAGCTTGTTAAACTTGAACTTGAAATAAATTGCTTTTGACGTTTTGCGGATTTTTTGTTGGCAAATTGTAAAAAATATTTTGCATTTTGTAGAATGTTTATGCTTCGTAAACAAAAACCTACTGTTTTGTCGAATGAATTTCTATTAAAATTTTTGCAATATATAGATTCTCTTGTTCTTACAGTGAATAGAAATATTTAAGTTATTTTAGCTAATTTTAATTAATAGAATACTTGGAAATTTATTACTTAATTTAGTCAGTTCTTCTGCGAATTTATACGCATACAAAAATTTAATAAATATTAAAATGCGACAACGTCTGTTTTAACTAGAATTTATGAATTTTAATTATAAAATTCTCATTAATTTCATGAATACGAGAAAGTTACTATTGAGTGTTAGAAAACTGTATATTAAGGAGATATTTTAAGGCACAAATAAAAAATCTTATTTTAAGTTAAGATTTTAAATAAACGTTGAAGCGAACTCAACAGTCAATTATTTCGTTTGAAACAAAATTTAACGTATTAAAATTAACCGCGGGAATATTATATTATATTAAATTAATTAATTTTTATTTATTAAAATATTGTGCTATTTTTTTATCCTGATCAAATTATTAAATCACCGATATTGATTATTGAAGGTGAAAACACGTCGTGATGGCCATTTCGCTGCCGCTTACTTAGCTCTTCACAAAATTTCTTACACAGTTTAAAATAAGCGTTGCAGTTTCAGCGAAATAAAATCGTATATTTACGGATGACCTTTAAATTATTTCAGAAATGGTATCATTTCGTTGTCCCTTCTCACGTTTATTTTTAATAATTCTTTTAAATTTTAACTGGAAAAGAAGCACATTCTTTAAGAAACAATTTTCTTTTTTCAGAAAAGTTAAAATGCAATAGTTCCAAAGTGACCTTTCCGATGCAAAATGTTTTGAAATTTTTATAAGACATAAACTTCCGTCTATTTATTTTCAAAACTCGTTTTCGGCAATCTTCCTTCTTCCACTAAAACTAAGGAAGCAGGTATTAATTTTTTACTATAAAATTAAATTTTTTTGCGATTTAAATAAACGGTACCGTTTTATTTACGTCTCCTTATAATAAACACGGTCTTTTCTACACAGAGTAAAGAAATTCGTTATAAGAACCGAATTTTTTTCCAATCGAATTTCGTCGGTTGTGATTATATTCTTGAATTCGGTTCTAATAACTGAATGAATATAGCACCCACAACTATTTAAAAAAATTATTCTTGGGTGACTATAAAGTATTATTGTGAATTAAATAAAACATTAAATAATTTATTTTAATATTTACTTTTATTTTAAAAATTATTTATAGAAATACGATTCTACATTATAAGTATCATATTTCGACCCATCGAATTTAGCCTACTCCTTTCTTTTCATCATGATTCTTCTCTTCCACATAGCTTCTTTAACTTTCCATCTCATAGCTCACATTTTGCTGCTGCAAAGTGTATTAAACATTTTATAATTTTTTTTATTTACAAACGTTTTTCTGAGATTGATTTTGTACTTAGCTTTCAACAATATTGGAGAGCTTTTCACCACTAACAATATATTAAACTAAAATATTGAAAGCAAATTTTTTTTTTTTGTAAAATGTACAAATTTATTTTTATTATGTCAAACATTTTTCGATTTTAGAAGACATAATCGATTTTTATGACTGTTACTACCAAAATTTGGTTTTTAGTAGTAACGTGTTGAATAAGTTTAGTTGCATCATCCATTTAGTAGAATAGATTTTAGTAAAGACACAAATCGATCAGGATAACTTTTGTAAAAGGTATTAAAACCAACATTTGAATGCAAATATAATTTGTTAGCTTTTAATATTAAAAATAAGTTAAAATTATAATTTATTTATATTAAAAATCAAATAATTATATTAGTAATTAAATTTTGAAGAATTTTTACCAATCTTTTTTCTGTGTGTAAGAACTTAAATAAATAAAAGAAAGAAAAAAGAAACTAAACTATTTGGCCCAGATTGGAAAAATATTTTTTGCTCTCATTGCCGCTGCTATTAAGAAAAAAATTAAATCATAAAAATTTGTTCTTGTTTTAATTGTATAACTTTTGCTGAACAAAAGCAATTTATTTTTTTAATTAAAACTCTGGCAACAAGTTTTAAAAAATAAGTTTTTTATAAATTTTTACATTTCATGTAATATCGAACCTCCATATGCCATTTTGCATATATAAAAATATAATAATGATTGCCTTCATTTTTACATCATTTCAATCAAACTTCGCCTTAGTTTGTGGAGTTAGAGCTTCTCAATCCCACTTATAAGTTTAATGGTCAACAATAATATAGAAAAGAATTTCATAACTAATTCTGCTCAGTCAAAATATTTAAAAAAAAATAACGCCATTTATTGAAGGCAAATTAATTAATGCTGGAGTCTTTATGCCTGAGGCAAATAAACTAGTAACTAGTGAGTAAGGTAGTGGTTTACACCCCACAAAGCAGACTTTTTTATATTTAAACCCAAATTGGCGTAAACAACACTGATGAACTTTAAAGGCAGTAGCGAAATGGCGATGTGGATTTTAATTTATTGTAGCGTTATATTTACGACCCACTATTATTATTGCTTTTTTTAAATAGAGATTTAATTAAATAAATAAACAGTTCAACACTATCGATGTTCTTTTCAAGTTAATTATTTTAATTGTCGACAACGGTATTTTATTTTCGATAATACAACATTCTATATATTGTAATAATAAGCCAGCCATCTTTCATAAATCTTCTTGATAAGAAAAAATAACAGCATAAGCAACGTGTATCATAAGTAAATCTGATTCAATTGCATTAACATGATAAATCCACAAGAGAATACAAAAATATTTACTCTCGAATAATTGAAAATGTATCAAAGTATCAAGCAAAAAATTCTTTATTTTCAATTTTATTTTCTTTTCGTGACATTTCCGATTACGATACGTGGGAGTGTTAAGTTGCTGTTTCCACATGGTTGGTGTTATTTGATTAAATTTACATTTAAATCATTTCAATTATGCATTAATACAAGTTAAATTTAGAAAATGTTAACGGAGTAAAAAATTTAATATTAAAGATATTTTGCAAATGGAAACTACAACTTTTTTTATTTATTTAAATTTTTATTTTCATTTTATAAACAGACACATATTTTATTGACCTTGACTTTAAGACTGCTTTGAATTGATTTTTCATAAACCGTTTTCAGAGATTTTCATCTAACCATGCAACCATAATAATCGTTTATATTTTTGTGGATTTAACAGTGAAAATGTAACCAGATTTTCAACGTGTATATTTAATCAATACATGAAGTTATTTTGTTTTTCAAAAAATCTATGCACTGACTCTAGGATAAATTATTCTCTAAATTGCACGTATATTGCTTTATTTATAATATTTATTGCCTTGAAATTAAATAGCATTACATTGTACGACGTAATACCAACAGCTTCAAGTTGAAGAATAAAATTAGATTATTCGGGTTTACGCCAAGTTTGTCAGAGAAGTTTACTTTTTTCATTGTCGTTTAAAATTTATTTTTGAAAAATACGAAGAGTTTCCACTAATATATAATCATTTAATCAAGTAGTTTCCAATTAGTTTTATAACGTTTAAACTGCTTTATAATTTTAAATAAATGATTGTGTATTAAAAAAATAAAAAAAGAGAGGGAGAGAGAAAGGTAGATAATAGTAATTTTTTAATCTCCCTAGAACCAAAAAATTCTACCAATTACTAGAATTAATTTATACTAAATTGTTTTCTTTTTTAATATTTTGTTTTTTATAATAGAATTAGATATAATGAATTAGGATTCTATTCGTCCTTTCTTTACCTTTGGAACTGTTGACTCTTAGAGAAAGGGCCTCTTCTACGAGGATGTTAGACCATGTTCAATTACAGGATGGTGCGTTCTTTTTATATCAGGAGCACTGTTTAATTTTTAGTTATTTTGTATATACAAAGCAGAAAATAAATGATTTCCTTAAATGTGGAGGAATTTAACAGAACATCCATAATGCCTCCTATTGTTAATGAGCCAGAATGCAACATTTGTTCAACTACATTTATTCGACTACTGAGGTTTTTCATTTAGATCTGTAAATAAACTAGAGATATACAATGCAATGATAAACATTTCTTCTAATGCTGTTGGACATAATGGGATTCCACTAAAATTTCTAAAATTAGTTTTTCCTGCTTTGATTTTTATTATAAATAATGTTATAACTTCATCCTAATATCCTGAAATTTGGAGAGTAGCGAGGGTAGTTCCTATTCCAAAAATTATATCTCAACAACTACTAACTGACTTTCGTCCAATAAGTATAGTGTTATAATGTTCCAAGATTTTATAAATATTAATAAAAAAAAAAATTCAAGAGCACCTGGTATTAAAAAAATTGTTATATGGTTTTCAGTCTGGCTACAGGAAAAATTATAATTCAAGAGCGTTAACTTTAGAGGTGGTGGAATACTTAAGAAATAAAATGGATAAAAATTTGAGTCAGTCGCAGTCTTCTTCGATTATTCTAAGGCCTTTGACTCTATTAGTCAAAAATTATTAATAAACAAATTATATTTTTTATTTAAATTTGGCTTGAAAACTTATTACTTATTTTCTTACTGGTCGTAGACAGTTTACGGATTCAAACTGTATGATTTCGTCGATATTGAGCCTCCATAGAGGCATACCTCAAGGATCTGTTCTTGGCCCACTACTTTTTATGATGTACATAAATGACATTTTCTCACAAATAGATTTTTGCTAGTGATCTTATCTTATTATAAATCCCTTGGTATATACTTAGATAGAAATTTAGATTTTAAAGATTTAAAGTATTGATCACGTTATAGCACACTTATCTTTTATACTAAGACGGTTGTGCAATCTTCGTTGTTATTTACCTGTTTTTGTGAAAAAGAAATTAGTTTTCTCGTTATGTATGCCTGTTTTTCTCTACGGAATAGAAATATATAGTGGTACGTCACAGCAAAACAAGGATAGATTGGAGCATTGTTTTAAGAGAATGGTGAGATCTATTTATGGACTTAAATATAGAACTCGTATGACATCTTATATAATATCAGTTTTGGGATGTGACTTTCAAAGTTTTGTGAATATTAGAATTCTTCTCTTACTATATGAAATAATTAAAACTGATTGTCCATCATATTTAAGAAAAGGATTTGAATTCGTTAAATCTTCTAGAACTTATGTCTTGCTTCCTCCGCGGTATGCAACATTAGCAATGAAAAGATCATGTTTTGTAAAATCCATTGGGCTTCGGAACTCTTTAATACCATGTACGGAACGAAGATTTTCATACTCCTTGAATAAGTTCAAAAAAATAATTATGCAACACGTGTAAAATAGCCAAAATAAACGTTTGCTATGATCATTGTTGTTGTCATTCAGTATATATTTAGTTGTTTGTTATTGTTAACATAAATTTGCTCTCAATATTTGTGCAAGTTTGAATTATAAAATAAAAATAATAATAGTTCTTACATTTAACAATTAGTTTTTTTTTTTTTGTACTTTTATACATATATATTTTATTTTAAAATAAATTAATTAAAATTTGCAATAACCCAGCAAAAAATTTTTAAAAAGGTAATCGAGTGTGGAATTAAGCATTTTTGGCAGAAGTACTTCCCAACTAGATTGCCAAGTTAATGATTTTAACAAGGCATGACACTTTTATAATCAATTACTGAGAATCGATTACATTAATTATTGTACGACAGGAAATAATGAATACCATTAGTATGGTAGTCTCTTTCAACATAAAGAACTAGTTCCATTACTACTTTCTTTTTTAGAAACTAATGTAATGTGTTTTGTAAGCGAATAACAAATAATGGCAATCACAAAAGTAAGTCATTATATGGCAAGTACTTTTTAAGGTAATGTCTAATTTTTTGCTGGGAAGTTTTGCAATTAATGGCATACGAAATTTACTAGTTTATTGGCCACAAGGGCTTAAAAACTTTTGAAAAAAATAAATAAATAAAATAAAAGTAAATAAATAAATATTTATTTTTGTTATTATGTGATTGTTAATTCCTGATATTTTATTCTTATTATTATTTTATTGTTGTGCTTTTGTCATTGTTTTTTACTTTTTAAGTTTTAGTTTGTAAGCATTTTATTTTGAAGCAGATTTTGTAAGCTCCTCCTTTTTTCAACCTTTTTCGGAATCTTTGTTAATTGTTTTTTTTATTTTTTGAGAGATTTACAAGAGAATACTTGTCTTTAGTTTAGAATTAGGGAGTTCTTGAAAAATGCTTTAATTTGTAGGAAATTTAGTTTTTTTAATTTAACGAAAAATAACAATTTTTAACTTTTCCTAATTCTAGAGATATTTTTTGTCTGAAAAAATTTGAATGTAAAACTATTGTCAAAATACTTTACCATTGCTTCTGCGAAACCTTTTTAAACTTCTAATTTTTTTTCTCCATTTCTATTGTCCCTGGAAGTTCTTGAAAAGAAAGCATGCTGGCGATGTTATCAAATTTCGAATCTTATTTCTCCCCAGCCAGCAGACAGACGAACTCCGTAACATTCCATCAAGATTTTAATGCACAGACTTTTCGGGTTTTGTTACAATGTGGTTAAATAAAACAAAAAAATATAAAACAAAATTGAAAAATTGAAAATGCAGGAAGTATTCTTACATTTATTATGATATTATATATTTAGCAGCCATCCTTTCCTGGTTGGTTAAACGAAAGAAGAACAAGCGATATATTGTAATATATCCCAAATATGTGAATGTATGAAGTGATAAATATTTCTAAAATAAAGTTTTATTTTTTTATTTTCTGAATTATGCTTAATTTGCTATTTTTGTTTTAACCTGATTTCGTTTTCCATTTTAGTCTGGTGGCTCTTTTGAAAGTAAAGGAATTTGTGAACTGGAAAAAAATTGTTAAACCAATATAATTTATGAATGTTTTAATTAAATTAAGTTTAATTTTTTCCCATCACTGTTGGGCGAGGGCGATGTTGAGATACCCATCTTGAGCATTTTATACCAAGGATTCATCAAAAATATTGCTTTTGATTTTGTGACCGGTTAGTTATTCAGCGCATTTAAAAACAATGGAATGATAAAATTAATTAAATAATAAAAAGCCTTTGCATATTAAAAAAAATTACAATTCTGGCTTTAAACACTTCATGAGTTCTTTCAATTCAAACTCCGCTCAATAAAGACTGTGGTAGTTTTAAAATACCCATCCACAATTTAAAAATTAAAATAGACAAAACCTTAAGTCGAAACTAATTTACTTCGTTTGTTATGACATCAAACAGTACCAGAATTTTTTCATAAAAATTTTTGTAAATATTTAAATTGAAAATTCTTAATTTTTTTTTTTATTCAGTTATTCATTCAATTAGAAAAATCTGCATTTGTTTGTTTAATTATTATATAATCGATTTAAATAAAAAATCAACTAACTTTCAACTGAACACAAAGAAAACTGTTGACAATTTAAAATAAAAAACGACACTGTTTAAATGAAACATTTTGCCTTTAGAAAGTTTTTCAATCAAGTATAAGTCTTTACAAAATATTTTTCAACTGTTGTTATAATTTTCCAGAGACGACGGTTATTACTGGCGGAATCAACCCAATTAGTTTAATACCGAATATTTTTCAAGCTTGGAAAAAATTCATGACAGAATCATTGGCGCATATGCCAAAATATTTGAGATGTTTTATATTTTAAAACATTTTCTCATTATTGGATAAGAACGTTGAATTTTCTTCTTCCTAAAATCTAAATTTAAAACTTTGACATTCCATGATCCTCAATCTTTCTAGAAATGTGTGCACTCATTTTGGATATACCGGTGTGTGTAAAAACTATATAGGTTTTTATTATGATAAAAGGTTTCAAATTCTTTAGTTTGTACCACAACAAAAGCATATTGAAAACGAGTTTATAAAAAACCTTACGACTTCAAAGAAAGCACTTGAAATAAAATTTGAATATTGATGAAAAATCAATTTTCGTATGAACTTTTTTCAGAAAATTTATAAAAATTTATTTCCTCTTGGGTAAATTTAAAATCTTTAAATTTATATTTTGATTTTCAAACCACTTTTTTGGACACTTTGCTTGGTTTTAACAATACTGCTTTAAAAATATTGAAATGGAATAAATTGTTTTTCTACAAACTGTTAACTTTAAGAATAAGAACCAAAGGCTGAAGTTGAAAATGTTAAAATTTAAGGTTTGATTTTAATGAGTTTAATATGGCAAAAATTTTTACATTTGTGTTAGTAATTAATTTTATTTGAAAGGTTTTTGGTATATATATTAGCAGCTTCCAGATTCTATTTCAGAGGAACTAAGCTTCCAAAATTATTGAGAGGGAAAAGCGATATGAGCTGTGAAGTCTGAAAGTTAAAAACTCCACATAAAACTAAATGATATTTGTACATCAACTTTCCTTAAAACGAATGATCAACCATAAATCATATCATTGATTTTTACATCCAGGGAATTAATAGGTTCAAAAATTTATTACTATTCCAAACTTAGAGATTCCTGCACAAAAATACAACTAGAATAGTTGTGAACATGCTGCCAGAGTTTCTGTTGTTTAAGCAGTGATGGATGAAGAAAGTTCTTAAGCAGTGATGGATGAAGAAAGTGTTGCTTAAATAAGAGCGATTTTAAGAGATTTTTGCGTGGAAAATCACGTTTAAGTAATTTGAAACCCTTATTGTTTCTGATATGTAATTTGAAAAACGTTCTAAAAATTTGAAAAAAGAAATGACAAAAATGCCGCTAAATCTACCAAGAGCTGAGCGTCAGATTCAAAAGGGTATATTTAACACAATTTTTATATGAAGTCGTTTGATTGATATTGTTATTTAGCAGCTATCTTTTAAAAGGTTTTTATTTATATTTTCGGGTGTGACCGCTTTAGTATTCACTTGGAGATAAAGTGACCATCACAAGCGATGAAAGCCAACTAACGAAGTCTTCTTAGATTAATTGAATTCCACAAAAATGGCGACAGAAACAAAAATCTGACCCCTTTTTTATTGATATTACAACTTGGAACTTGGCGGTTTTACAATAAACTAAAACTGACGTTTTATTTTTTTTTTTTTTTACGTTTATTTAAAGAAAAGGTTTATGATAATTACTACAAATAAACAAAATAATAGTATAAATATCACATAGTTATACACTGTCCCATAAACGAGCTCTCTAGTATAATACGTATAGGTATAAGTATATACAATATATACATCTTTTAAAACTAATTATATTTTTTATACAAATTTATACAAGGTTATATCTGTTTTTAATATCGAATGTTTCGTAATGAAAAATTATTAAAAAAACATTACAATAAAAATTATTATAAAAAAGAAAAAGTCAGGAATTAAAAAAAAAAGATTACGGTATTTAACTAAGCCACCAGTATTTACTAATATTTAAGTATGGAAATATGTTCTTATCCTTATGAAACAAGTTTGTATCGAACCTTCTATTCTCAGCTGTCAGTTGATTGCTAGAAATAGCTTTAACATTTGCCGTTTTATTTTAAACTTTAAATTTACCATATTCAAAATCAAGAGGAGAAGACAACGGAAGCAGCTAAAAATAAAATCAAAACCAGTAAGAGTGCTATTTTCGGCAAATATTAGTGGTACTGCATATATATAATTTCACATAAAAATTAAATCTGATCTAAATGGGTTAAGACTTTTTTTTTTCAAATTTTAGTATTTCCTAAAAGATCTCTTCAAAAGCCTTAAAATAATATTCATATTGATATTTTTAAAAATTTGAAAATTTAGAGCCCCGTAACTCGGAAAATATGGGTGACCGCTAATTTTTTCACTTGACATTTTTTCCTTTTTTTAATTCCTTATCGCCCCATATATTTATTATTATTATTATTATTATTATTTTTTTTTATTTAAGTTACTTTATTGTTCCAAATGACATGCAAAAATTAGAGACAGGCGAGGTGTTTTGCCTGCTGCATTAAAGGACATGAACCGATCATATGATTTCCTGATGGATTGATATATTTTTTTTTGTGAAATCAACTCAAACACGGACGGACAGATGGACAATGCTCAATCGACTTCGCTATTCATAAGAAGTCAGAATATGTATACTTTCTGGGGTCGGAAATGGATATTAAACACATTACACATGGAATGACAAACATTTCCAATAAAAAATGACAATTCGCTACAGATTATTTATTAGTTTTGTTCTGTACAACAATAACAGCGAGAGTTAAATTAAATCAGATATTAAAAAAAAATCGACATTCTTCCCTATACCTTTTGTGAAGACTTTGGGCCTTTTTGCAATTTTATAACTTTTGTGTTAATTTAACGTTTGTCAACAAAATGTTTGCTATTTTGTAGGAAACCTGTTTTTGCCTATTCAACGCTTTTTTTGTATTGGCTTTGATTTGTTCAATTTACTCGAAGAAGTAAAAGTTAGGAGACTTTGTCATTTGAAATGAAACTTAATTGAAAAACTTCTAACGAACCGGGTCAGCAAAGTTTAATTCTTTTGTTCATATACAAAACCTAACAAGGAAATTAATTTGTTATTACTTGCCGTCAAAACTTTAATTAATTAATTAATTGCCTGGCTTTACTGATGACATGTTAAACAACAAATCAAATGTTTATGAAAACAAAATGTTCTTCTTCGCTTATCGCAAATTCGGAAACTGTATGAAGTGTTACTGAATTTACAGGGCCAAATAAGAATCGAATAAAAGCAATATTGACAACTTACACATATTTAAGAAAAACTATCAGCGATAAATTAAATAAAATATAAGTTACGGAGCACAGTGGCCTGATATACAAAAAAAAAAAAAAAAAGAATAAAAGTCTGGAACTTCAAAACTACGTGTTTAAATACAGGGTAGTACCACAGGGTATCAAGGTATGTAAATTCGAATTTGAAAAATTTTTCAGAGCTTGTAACTTTATTAAAAGTGAACCGATTTCCAAATTTTTTTTTAGTAATGTACATATATAGATAAAAGAAAAATCATGCTTGGAATTTGCATGGTATCTTTTATACTTTTAGAGAAAGTCGACTTTTAAATTTGAAACACCTAATTTTACCTTGGCATTTTTTACTTTTCACCTGTAGTTTTTGTAAAATGCAAGATAGAACTATTTTAAAAAATAGACTTCACAATATTTTAAAAAATATTTAGAAAGCTAATACTATAAGAATTAACCTGTAGAAAAACTTTTTTCTTTGACTTCATTATTTTAGTGGTAATAATTTTTTTTTTAATTTGAAATTTCATAAAAAGTTTAAAAAAATGCTAAATTATGGTAAAAAAGTACTTTCAGTTTTTTAAGTAGATTTTTAACGTTTTTTGTTCGTAAATTTATTTATGTGCTGTTTCTGTATTACGGGCGTTCAACTCGTCTGAAAAATTTATATGAAAAGCACTCAGTTTTTTGAGTTCTTTTCATATAAATTTTTCAGACGAGTTGATCGCCCGTAATACAGAAACAGCACATTAATTTTTCTTTAAGAGAAGCCCATCTTTTTATGGAATTCATAATTGTTCGAATATGGGCAATTTTTAACAAAAATCTAAATGTTAGAGACTGAAAAAAATGCACGCGGTTTTTCATTATTTTTATAGCCAACCATTCTAGTATGATTGGTTTCAGTAGTTTGTTTGTGTAGACATCCTGCGCATAAATGGGGTCTGGGGACTCGAATTAAGAAAAAATTTATCTACACAAAAAATAAGATTTTAATACATTGAAATCGGTGTACTTTTGATAAAGTTATAAGCTTTGAAATATTTTTTAAATTCAAGGTTACCTACTTTGACGCCCTGTGGTACTACCCTATACAGAGACAGGGTGTATCCTAATGAAATAGGCGAAAAGCTTATAAGCTCTTCTATAAATCGCAGTTTGTTTCATGAGAAGCGGTCAAGTAATTAAGAAGTTTCAGACTTTTATTCCATTTTTACGCCACTGTGCAGCGCTATACATTATTTGTATTAAAATTAAGTTTCATTAGACTTTTGTTTAAGAAGCAAAGCAGTCATAGGTTTAGTGAAGAAAGGCGTTTTCGCAAGTCTTTTCGAACCATAGTGGAAAATAGTCCCACAGATGTGACAAAAATCACTTGCAAACAAAAGTACGCTGCAATATCTTTTTAAGTTTGTTTAAACCGTCTTATATATTGCTTTAGCAAACAAACGGAACTAAATGTTTTTATTGATTTGAGTAGATTTACAGTATTGAATGGACAGAGCTCATCTTCTCTATATTTTTATGTGAGTAAATGAGAAATGAGAATTAGTTTATTGATAATTAACCTTGGTTATGGAATTCATAATTGTTCGAATATGGGCAATTTTTAACAAAAATCTAAATGTTAGAGACTGAAAAAAATGCACGCGGTTTTTCATTATTTTTATAGCCAACCATTCTAGTATGATTGGTTTCAGTAGTTTGTTTGTGTAGACATCCTGCGCATAAATGGGGTCTGGGGACTCGAATTAAGAAAAAATTTATCTACACAAAAAATAAGATTTTAATACATTGAAATCGGTGTACTTTTGATAAAGTTATAAGCTTTGAAATATTTTTTAAATTCAAGGTTACCTACTTTGACGCCCTGTGGTACTACCCTATACAGAGACAGGGTGTATCCTAATGAAATAGGCGAAAAGCTTATAAGCTCTTCTATAAATCGCAGTTTGTTTCATGAGAAGCGGTCAAGTAATTAAGAAGTTTCAGACTTTTATTCCATTTTTACGCCACTGTGCAGCGCTATACATTATTTGTATTAAAATTAAGTTTCATTAGACTTTTGTTTAAGAAGCAAAGCAGTCATAGGTTTAGTGAAGAAAGGCGTTTTCGCAAGTCTTTTCGAACCATAGTGGAAAATAGTCCCACAGATGTGACAAAAATCACTTGCAAACAAAAGTACGCTGCAATATCTTTTTAAGTTTGTTTAAACCGTCTTATATATTGCTTTAGCAAACAAACGGAACTAAATGTTTTTATTGATTTGAGTAGATTTACAGTATTGAATGGACAGAGCTCATCTTCTCTATATTTTTATGTGAGTAAATGAGAAATGAGAATTAGTTTATTGATAATTAACCTTGGTGAAAAAAAATGCTTTAACAACTGCTTTCTAAGTGTCCAGCAATCATTTGAAGCAAACAAAACCAGGGCCAGTTCTAGTTGGTAAAACGTATTCTTCACCACTCTGCTGCAGTAGTGAAACCATAAGCAGAATCCAGTCCCGAAACTTTAATAATATACAGAAATTTATTTAGTTATGTTTATTTATTTTCGAATTTTAATAAATTCGAGCAAAATTTTACATTAAGCACTTATCTACGAATACTACTGGCTTCCATTTTATGTGTTGCCCATTTCATATTAAATGTTAAGAAACCAAGGTAACAAAGAAACTACATAAAATATTTATGTGCGTGTTAAACTCAAATATCTTATATTATTTTGGAACCAAGATGATTTATTTGTATCTTATTCCTAAACTATCATCGATTATTGGCTGATTGTTCTTTTCCTGTAAAATTTTTAAACATGAAATGCAAGTTAAATTTTTAAATCCTACGCTTCATGCGCTGATTGGTCTGTAAAGAACAAATTTTAAGTTCAAAATTAAATACATCAACTTCCTTCTTCGACCAAACACATCAAATTTAAGTTTCCACATCTGAAAACTTGGCAACAGATTAACTTCAACACATTTTAGCACGCTTTTTTCCACCCCAATTTAGGAACAGATAATAAATTAATGTTTGTTTCAATATATAAAAATAATTTATTTACTGTCGTTAAGCGTGCGGTTCAAACAAAATTGTTATTTATATTTAAAGGCAAAATTTATTGAGTATTTGGCGATAAGGAAGTTCGTTAGGAAACTTTTTCCAAAATTTTTAACCTTTTTACTTTTTGACTTTAACTTTTGCTGAAGAGAAAAAGTTTAGCATAAAACATTAGGAAAACAAAATTGGGGTTTTTTTATTTTTATTACTTTCTTTAACATACTTACGAGATTATCGTTTAGCATAAGAAATAACAAAAATTTCCTTTTTATACCCTTCAGCACACCATTTCCTAGCCTATAAAGTATAAATATTCTGAGCTCTGTCCTATCCTGTCCTATCACCTAAATACGCCAATCAATCAGACATAGTTTCTATTGAAAATCAGCAAGATCCATGTCCATGTCCTTCGAGGCAGCCGGCAAAACACCAACCTGCCTTATTGTGTAACTCCGATCAAAAACAAATATATGGGGCGATAGAGAATTAAAAAATGAGAAAAAAACATCAAGTGAAAAAAACGGCGCTCGCCCATATTTGCCGGGATACGGGTCTCTAAAAACATCAACATGAGGATTTTTTAAAGCTTTTAAAGAGATCTTTGAGGAAATACTACAATGCTTAAACCATAAGAGCTGATGGCATTTTTATGTAAAATTATATATTGCAGTACGTAATGTTTTTCTTGTTTTTTAATTTTCATTAAACGTTATTTATTTGTATTTTGCGTTCACTGCTTTCTGTTTTGTTTATAATAACAACTTAACTATTAAAAAAGCAAAAAGTTAGTTAAGAGAAGTCTTTTAAGAAAATAAATCAATATAAGAGGAATACGCCAGTTGAACACAGATTTGTGCTTTAAAAATATTTTCTATATTTAAAATTAAAATATTTGAAAAGTATCAGCAATTCCGGACACATAAAGTCTGCAAAATAATAACGAAGATAATAAACAAGACAGTTTAAGTGCTTTTAAAACGCTTTCTGCTTAATAATGAGAGCATTTCTACTAAATCAATTTGGAAAAATTGCAGAAGAACGATAAATAATATTGAGCTAATAAATTTAATTTATTTATTAAAAGAAATGTCTCATGGCAGATGCAAACAATCATATGTATTTGAATTAAGAAAAAAGAAAACAAAATAAATAAATAAATAAAAAGTTGTAAAATAGTTTTTATTGTATTTATTAAGTGAGAAATCTATAAGGAATCAGCGAATTTCAGAGTAGGCTTTAGTTATTTACGAAAATTATTATTTTTTAATATTTGATTGTGATGCAGAAACCAAAAGTAGTAAATTTTTGTTTGGTGTAGAAATAATTTTTCTGTTTAATAATTAATTTGTTAATTTAATTTAAACTAAAATTCTTGTTTTACTTCGTTAAGAATTTTAGATGATTTTTGTTTTAAGCCAAAATCAACGTTGAAACTTGAGCTTGTTCATTGAGTGCTTTTCACTCACTTAAGTTATTAATTAAATTAAATCGCACAAAAAATGAAAGCCAACCTTTTTCTTCTCCATTTTTATCGAAGTGTCACTAGAGGTCCTAATTTTTCCAAAAAGGATTTTGCTTTGCAGACTAATTCCTTATTTATCTTAACGGAAAAATTAACAGGCACAATCACTTTTTGAAACAGCTACTAAACGTCCTTGGATTTTTTATTTTTTAAATCTCTGTCACCCCAATATTTGCTTTTTTGATTGGAGTAACTTCACCAAACTAGATTTACATAAGATTTGGCATAGTCGAATATAGATTTCTTTTGTCTTTTTTTTCAAACTTCTATAAAAATAAAAAAAATCCTTCTGCTCTGTTTAACTAGTTTTGATATTCCTTTTCTTTGCAAGAATTTTTCTTTTTTTCTCTCTTTTATTTTCTTTTGTAAAAAACATTATGCAACAAAAATTTCATTTTCTCATATCAACCAGATATAAAAATGTGTTGTGTGAAGTCAGAAGTTTAAATTTTTGTGTTTCCGTTTAATAACATGCTTCGACATGTACGCTTACATGGCATTTACATCAATATATTCGACTTATTGCTGCCTTCATGGTTAATTTGCCGTGACTGTTAGTTAGTTAAGCATTTAAAGGGAGAGGTATTTTTTTTATTGGATTATTCTCATAGCACTAAAAAGCGGTATTAAAAAAACAATCTCAAACAAGCAAGTAGGTTGATCGGATCGTATGAAACTCAGTGCAAAATTGAAGGGATAGGACAAGCGTATTTGCTACAAGAGTATGCTTTCGATTCTTTACAGTGACATTTTATGGTATGCGGTTGTAACCAATATTTTTAGCTATACGAGTAGTGTAACTTGTATCGAGTTCTTTACTAAATTTATTTGGACGAACTGTGGATAGTTGTGTCTGTCATTCTGTTGCTTTACTGCAGAAAGAAACACACAGTCAGCTTAAACATATGCGTTTCTTTCTCTTTTTTGATTACATTTGCTTTTTACGGTTACTTCGTTTATAATGAAATGTTTTGTGAATGCTAAGACATTTAGTTTTTTTATTTGTTAAAAAACATGTAAGCATATCAAAGATTTTATTGCTGTTGCTATTTTTAAGCAAGCAATTTAAGCCCTGATTTCGTGCATGTGTATGTGAAATCCCAAGTTGTAATAATTTATTTTTATTCCTTAGGATTACAAATATTTATCGGCTGCATTATTTTAAATTAAAATTCGCGATCATTGCTGTCGTTTGTAAGAAGTGAGATATCACTGTCGCTGGTACAAGCCGGTGCTAATGTTGTTCTTTCGGTAGTAGTTTGCTCAGTAAAGTTACTTTGGGTCAAGTTCATGAAGGCCATATATGTACTGGCAACATTGTCGTTAAATGCAGGAAAATCGGTAGTGGTAGTAATTCCAAAAACAGTTTACTTAACGGACCACGACGTTACAATCTAGTCTAGCTAGTTCGTTGTAAAACACTTTTTAAAAAACCGAATAATTTTTGTTATTTTTTTAATATTGAATTTCGTAAATGATTTTTATTTATAAAATTAGTATTTTTGATATGTTTTTATTTGTATTTTTGTTTAGTTTTAGTTTTTAAAAATAAAACATAAAGTTATATAATTTCCCTATTAATAAAATAATTAGTAATTTTTAATTATTATTTAATTTATATGTTTAAATTTTTTTCTTTTATATTTTTTATATTATTTCGCTATTATTATTACAAAACACATACATATTCCTTGTATTGGATTGAATTTACTAACCGTTGTAATTTGCCATACGTGCCGTTGTAGACTGATGTGAGTATAATAAAAGCGCAGGAAACAATAATATCGCAATTGGGAAAAAAGAGAAAAGGCTGACGTGTGGCCTTTGAAACTGTATACATCTGAGGCGTAAACATTAAATTTAATTATACATTGTTTAAATGAAATGTTTAGAAACACGTGTTTTTAGTCAACTCCGAAAAGTTTAGTTTAGCAATGTTACAGTATTTTGGTCGAATTTGTATAGTAGTTAAAAATGTTTATATGCAACTGTTACAAAGTGTTTAAAATGTTTGCTTAAAAATAGAAACAGCACTAAAATCTTTGCTTTGCTTACATGTTCTTCAGCAATTAAAAGAAAACTAAATGTCTCAGCATTAACAAAAAATCTCATTATAAACGAAGCAACAGCAAAAAGCAAATGCAAAAAAAGAGAAAGAAACGCACTTGCTTCAGATATATGTTCCTTCCTGCAGCAAACTACTATCTATGATAAATAGTGAAATTAAATTATCCATTAAATGATATTGTTGTCTACTCTACTGACATTTAAATATTTTATTTAAATAGGACGACCATCAAAAAAAGGTGTCAAAATAGTCTTAAAGGCTAACCTACACTCAAATATGTTACTGTTTAAGAAATACTTTTGAATAAAAGCTGAAGTGTGTTTCCACTTACAAAATATCTAAATTTTTTGCTACTCCGCTTACCATTTCTAATATTTAAATTGCGTGTTTTTTTCAATTCATACAAAAAATAGCATAAATATAGATTTGATTAAATATTTATTATTAGATGAAAAAAAAAATCGTTTTGCAATAAACCATTCATGTGCAAACAGTTACTTACACTCATACATATTGAAAAGAACAAAGAATAACAAGCGGAATCAGAAATGTCACGAAAGGAAATAAAAATAAACAATGTTGTACTTGATTTTTTGATATTTTTTGAATTATTCAAGAGTGAATATATTTTGTATCCTTTTGTGGGTTTGTGGTTTTTTAGTTTTTGTTTAAAGTTCGTGTTGAAATAACTGAATCAAATTTACACAGGATTCTTATTTAGGACACGTGTTGCTTATTTTCTTATATTTTTTTTTCAAGAAAATGTATGAACGATAACGCGTTTTTTATAAGAATGTTAGAATATCAATGTCTGATATTTAGTCGACATGTCTCAAGTTTGAATTGTTTTATTGCGTGTATTCTAGTCAGTTCAAGTTTATTATACCACATGTTTTCATACAAAATATTTAAAATTTTAATATATAATAACAACCAACTAATATTTTCACATACTATAGTATTGGCCAAGAACTTCCTTAAAACAATAACTTTCCTAAAACAAGAAGAGAAACAATTATCAAAAAAGTGTACAAAAGGAATCGTTTAAACTTCTTCTTAAAAACTATAAAACAAAGGAAAATATATAATAACAACAAAATAAGAAAAATAAAAATAAAAAAACAAAAAAATGCAAATTTATATGAAGAAAAAATAAAAAACACATAAAAAACAAAACAAATTCGTTTTATTGTATAAAAATTATACTTAATAAAAACAATATGTGTACATTACTGAAATGGAGTGTAAACGCTGTTTCTTATGTTAACTGAACGCAGTCTTCTGAGGTAGAACAAGAGGACTGCACCCTCATACAGAAGGCCTACTCCGCTAACAGTAAGCAGGTCCATAGGTGAAACATATCTTAAAAATTAACAGGGAATTCTTTAAGGAAGGCTTTTAAATATTTCACTGCCATTTTCACCAAGTTGACGTTCTCATACGCAAAATCAATTCCGATATAGATTGATCTAGATGATGAGCCTAGAATAACACTATAAACTCTGAAGCAACACAAATCATTCCCTTACCTCACGTAAGCCTTTCCACCTGGATGATAGGGCGAATGATTTGGCGATAAACCAAAAGATATAAGAAGCAGATACTTTAGGCTCTTTCGAGCATATCATCAATATGACGCTGGCATTCGAAGTTTTCTTGGAAAGTGACACCTAAGTACTTCAGCCTTTTCCATGTCCCCTTCAGTTCTGGTCCGATAGTTAAAAAAATATAAAGTTTACAATTTATGTAAATATATTGCCGTCGTTCCTTTAATATTACGGCCGCGATCTTCATAATGTTTAAGATTAGAACCCAGTTTACAAAATAGTTCGCCAGTACCGTCAGGTTTCGATTATGTCAGTCATTGATAGTCCTTGCTTTAGCACCTGATGAGGCAATTAGAACATCACCGGCATAAATTATTGAAAGATCCTCTGGTGGCGGTAGTGGTATATCGGAAATAAATATATTGTATAGCATAGGGCCTAGCAACAAACACTCTAGCAGAAATCAGCCCTCACCAGACTAAACATCTCCTACACCTCTTTTAATTATTAAAGCATAATTTCATTTTATACAAAAATATAGAATAAACTAAAAATAATTTTTAAGTTTAATTATTCAGGCGATAATATAAATTTATTGTTCAAAATATATTTATTATACTTACTTTACATTGTCGAAGATATAAAAGTTCTTTGCAAAATTTAAGTATATTTTTGCTCATCAGATGAATAAAATTTATTTCCCTTCACATAGTTGACAATTAAAATAATTAACTTGAGAAAAACATCTACAGTCCCGAACTGTTTATTAATTGAATTAAGTATTTTGCATTTAAAGAAACAATTATAAACAACTTGGTTGTAAATTATCTAGCAAAATGCTTGAGAATTGCTTATGTATTTAATATAAATATTTTTTTTTTATTATTTTTGTGCCAAATATATAACGACCAAATGTGGGCTTAAACAAGAACAATTGAAGGTTAAATATATGAGTTTGCAATCATAAAATAGCTTTGCTTACATATTTAAGTGAGATAGTCGTTTATGCAAAATCACAAAATATAAGGAAGGCTCACAAGTATTTAAATGAGGTGCGGCTTTTAAGTAGATTTTTTGGAAAGTCTTCTGTATAAGACAGTTTTAGAGGCCACTTAAGCTGAAGTTTTTAAAAGAAATAATGTCTCTCTAATGAGCTAAATCAGTTAAATAATAGAAAGAAAGTAAGAGAAAAGTAAAAAATTATGCCAATATAATTAACGCCTCCTAATTCTTTTAGTAGAGAATGTAAATTTTTTCGATGAAGTCGTTTGTTCAGGACGTGAATAAGTATAAAATGTATATTAATAATTTTTTACATTAATCGCGAAATCTTTTTTTATTTAAATCAAAAATTTTGTGATTACAAAATATCCATCAGTAGGAAATTAAACGCCGTAGTAAATTATCGTATTCAATTCATATCCTAATCGCTATTTCACAACTACATTCAAAGTTCATTACATTTAACTGGAACTTGCATTAGAAACTTTTGATCCTTGAGTTTTAAACAATATTGATTAAATGAGTATTTTATTTTGTGAGTCTAAAATTTATACAATTACATTAAAGAAAAATCATTCTTATGATTACTCGTAATGTTATAAAATCGTTTTGGCTAATGTCGGCTTTTTTATTATATTTATATAAAATTAATTGAAATAAAAATCACTAAATTGTGAGATATTGGAATATATTCAAGCACGAACACAATAATACTTTTGAAACATGACTACGAACTTTATTTCCTTCTGCTTTTTGTTACTCTGATTAGAAATGCTAAAGTAGTCTGCTAATCCAAGTACCTGATGGAAATTTCTTTTAAGTGTCTCGTTCTCTCAATAACTCGCAACTTCATTTACTACCCTGTTTCCGTATGACCCTCATTGAGAAAAATGCTTGAATTTGTGTTAAATAAGTGTTTTTTTTTCATTTTGTTTTGCTAAATAATTCGCTTCGTTTTTAAACACTAAATAACTTACATAGTATTCCTTTATAATTAATTCGCCCTGCAATTATGTTTTTAATTTAACAAAAAAATCAAGTTTTAAAGAACTGCTGAAAATAAACGTAAAAAAGCACAACGAAATGTAATTGGGAATTTTTTAAAAATAGATTAAATAAATTTTGAAAACATCCTTTCGTTTCAGATTTCAGAAACAGCAACGCAAATTTTTGTTTCAAATGACATAATCGGCCAAACGACTCTTGTATTTCTTGAACGTTTCTTGAACCCCCGTACTTAAATTATTAACTCAGTATTAGCTTTTCTCCATTTTGTTTACATGTGCCTTAATATTTCTACGAAATATAATTTTCTTACTCTCAACAGCATCTTTTTGTTATTCAGAGAGTTAATGAATGTTTTTTATAATTTTAATTCATACTCGTAATTTCTACAACAGCTGTTGCTGCATTTTAATATTCATTAAAAATTCATAGAACAATTAAATGCCAAAAAAGTTTTAATAATAAATTTCTAAGTTTTATTTAAGCATCAATTTAGCTTGAATAATCAATTAATTTCTATTCACTTTGAGAACATGTTGCAAAAAATTTTAATTTAAATCCACGTACAAAACATAAATAATTTTTTTAAAATAAAAATATGAATTTTCTTTTAAAACTCTTTACAATTTGTTTTAAAGTAAAAAAAATCCAAAAAAGATGTCAAAAAGAATTTCAAGTAAGTTCAAGATCAAGGTTGTAAGATGTACCTATAAAAACTTTTGCATATAGATGAAAAACTATATTCGGCTATGTCGAATCTTATATACCCTTCACCATCTATATAAATCTAGTTTAGTGAAGTAACTCTAATCAAAAAAGCAAAAGATTGTTACTGCATATCTCTTAATCGGTCAAGCATTTTTTAAAAATTTAAGCATTTCCATAAAGATCTCTTCAGAAGCTTAAAAATGATAACGATATTTCAAAAAATTTCTAAATTTCAAAGCCCCGTAACTCGGAAAATATGGGCGAGCGCCAATTTTTTCATTTGATGCTTTCTTTCTTATTTTTAAAATCTCTGTCATGTATTTTTTTTTTTTTGTGGATGAAGTTACTTTATTGTTTTAAATGACATAAAAAAATTAGAGGTAGGCGTGGTGTTTTGCCTGCTGCATCGAAGGACATGGATCCATCATGCTAATTTCCAGTTGATTGCTGAGGCAAACTTGATTTCAACACTTACACGGACGAACAGATGGACAGTTGGACAGAAGGACATCGCTTAATCGACTTCGCTATGTATAAGAATTCAGAATATATTTACTTTATGGGGTCGGAAATGGATATTGTAGAAATAACACACGGAATGACCCTTTTTTCACTCTTTGTGGTAAAGGATATAATAAAAAGTTGTTACAAATTTTTTTATTTGTTGTTTGTGACAACGATTTCCTTTTTAAAATTATATTCAACCGCATTTTTGTTTTATTTTGTTTAAAATCTAAAAAGTTTATTTTTTTATTCAAGGTAAGTGTTTCGTTTGAATGAAAAAATTTTAAAATATCTTAATTGAGAAACTGGAGTATTTTCGAAACCTTTTTTATTTTAATGTGTTCGAAAGGACTTATAAGTGCAGTCAACCAAGGACTTCCAAATGCAACTACATTCATGATTCAGTTGTCATATCGATTAACTCGGTTAAGTTTTTAAATAATATTTTAAAATAAATATTTACAAGCGAGAATAAATTGAATTTAATCCATGTGGCACTTCATTAAAAAAAATTATGCTGATTTAAAGTACAAAATCTACATTTATTTCAGTTATCCTTTCGAATTTTATAAATGAAGAACAAAAAATAAAAAAAAGTGCTGATGGCGGATTTCATTAAAGATTTTTTCTTTCCTAAGAGTGGTCACGTGTTTTTATCTCTTTGCGACAACTTTTAACGTTAATGTCAAATTAATTGTTTTATGTTAAAGATAAAATTCCTAAAGAACCAACATTTTCAATAAGAATTCATTATCATAAACAATGGGAAAACAATTTTCTTGGGAAAAGGTTTATTATCGCGAGCACAATTCTGCAACTAAAAGAATTTTGCTGTGCAGTCGAGTATAAAAAATAAATATTGTTTAATTGCATAAATTTCCAATAAGAAATAAATTTTAACTAAATAAATTTGTAATAAAACAAAATTTAAAATAACAGAAAAGGATTTTAAAGCAAATCTCAAAAATATGAATTTTTTTTTTTTTTTGAGTGGACAATATGAAAACAGCTTTTTTAATACATTCAGAAAACAGTATTTAATCTTTAGCTTAGAAATATTTCAAAATTTATTTTTTTAAACTTCTTGTCTTCCTTTACTTACTGTAAGATAAAACCCAAAAATAGAATTGATTGAGTATAATTTCCTTTTCTACAACAACAATGTGAATTTAAGTGTCTTTAATGAGTTCTTTAACGATAAAATGGAAATGTACTCTTGATATTTAAGTGTTGAATTATCATTTATACGGCAACAAAAGAGACATTTAATTCTCTTTTTTTATTTATTAAGGAATTAAGATACTTTTAAGCAGAAATGTCAACAAAAATAACCAAAAAACAAAAAGAAATGAAAGAAAAAACTGTAAGTATCAAATTAAGAAAAAATAAAGTAGAATCTTCATTAAGACTCGCAATTCAAGCACTTGTAAATAATTAAAAGAATTAAAAGAAAGAAAATGACATCTGAGACATGATGGCACAAATCATCTTGTAATTGTGGCATCGTGGATGATAAAATTGTTAAGTTTAATTGACTTTCTTTTAATAGATGTAAACGGGCAATTAAAAACTTTTGATATTAAAGTTAAATAAATGAATTATTTTCTTACAGTGAAATTAAAGTTGATTATTTACTCAGTATTTACATTATATTGTACAAATTATTTTGCTGTTATAGATTCGTGTTAAAGAAAAAATTCTATCTTTATGTTGTACTTGTTTTAATAATTCAAAAAGTGATTATTGCGGCTTTAAATTTATTAGTGTTTAATTTTAATTTCGAACATTTCGGAAGGCTTCGCAGTTTCTTTCAGGGATTTTTGTTTATTTATGGCTTAAATGTGCTTAATCTACAAAACCAAACAATTAAACTTGGAAAAAATTATCAATGTAATTTTTATAATCCAGTGCTAGTTGCTTTATTTGTAAAATTTTATATGTTAATAATTTGTGATGTTAATCTTTATAATCGACAACATCTTTTACTTGAAGCTAAATTAGAAAAAGATAACGCAGTAATCTATTTAATCAAACACTCCATCTCTAAGTTAGGTTGGGTTATTTAAGTACAGGCTTCCTGTCATTGTATAATTGCTTTACACATTTTTATCACTTTTTAATTTTTGGAATTATAAGTTGAATTCACTAAGTTTCACACAACTCACAGCGCGCACACTGCAACTTTTGTGATGTGAAAAAAATTATTAAAAAAAATAATTATTAAAAAATAATAAAAAATGCATTCGTGGCTAAAGTTAAGAGAAAAAAGAATGCTGATGACGGATATGGCGATACAGGAAATTCTGCATTACATTCTGCTGATGTCTAAATTTTCTGCTTTCTTTAAAAATTAACGCAACATTTTGGGTATAATTTTTCTTTCCTAAGAAATTTAGTAACTAAAATTTACTTCAACTTAAGCCGAATTTTGATTGATTAAAATAGTGTAAGCATTGCAATCAAGAGATTGGGTGTCAAATTAAGCCAGAGCGGCAAAAGAAGAAACACGCGATAAGAGTAAAAAGTAAAATTACAATGTGGTGATATTTGTAATTAAAACGTTAAGCGTTGTTACGTTATTAGTTACGTTGGGATCATTATTATTTTGCAAGATATTATCAATGTGTAGTGCACCACCGTCTAGTAGCCCTATATTCTGTCATTGTATATATTTAGTTTATTTTTCTCTCCCATTTTTCCTCCTTTTAGCTTTATTTATAATTACTTTAACATTTTTCTACATTGTATTTTTAAAATAAAATAAAACGCTTTAAAAACCAACATTTTTACAATAAATGAAATACATAAATGAAGTGTTTCCCATTTATTATTTTCTGGTGTTGACTATTCAATATCGGACTATTTTCTAACAAATAAATATCTCTTTTATTTTAAAATATTTAACGATATTTAAATCACGTTATTAAATAAAATTCCTAGATTAGTTTGTCAGAAGTTTCCTGAAGAGTTATGTAAGCGGTAACGAAATGGCCATTAAGACGTTCTTTGACCCTCAATAATCAATATCGGTAATTAATTTAATCGGGATAATTAAATAAAAAATAGCACGAAGTTTTTTGTGAAAATGAAATATTTATATTATATTAAGTATCAAGCAGAATTAAAGCAAATTAATATAAAAAGGATTCTAAATAATAAATTTTATTTTTTGACACATGTATCTCATTAAAAGGTGCATGGGGTTTTGCTTTTGATAAAAATTAAGAATTGAAAGGAATTTTATTTTTATTTGATTTCATTAAAAATATATAACAATGTTATAGAAAGAATCCCTGAAAATAAATGATGTTACGATCCGTTCAGTTATAATATTTCCATAGTCGTTATTCATAATCTTTAATTGAATGGAATTCAAAGTTTGGAAACTTAAATTAAATTCACAGAAATTTAATGTTGAAGGGATTACGTGTTTCCTTTACCCATTTCTTGCTTGAAACAATAAGTTAATAAACCTATTCTTACAACCTAATAATGCAATACAAATATTTGAATTCCAAAAACTTTTGACTGTTATGCAAATTGTTTAAAGTATTGACTTAAAATTTTTGTACAGAAATGTTTTTGATAAACATATGAATAATTAAATTAATCTTCACCTTATCTTGGTTAAATTGAAATGATGCATTACGTAAACAAGAAATTATAAAACCTGAAATCCTGAGAAAAGAGCAAAAGGCAAACATTTTTAATTGGTGATGGGAAATTACCAATTGTTGCAGCTGGTGCTCTTGATTTCTATTTTGTCCGTTATTCGCTGAGCAAATTTTCAAAAGAGACGAAAGCAAAAACCGGGTAGAAGAGTAAAGTCATTAAAGTGAATTTGTTTTTTAAAGAATTAAAATATTTTGTTGTTTATGTACAAAAGCCAGATTGGTTTTCTAATAATTCGGTAATTATATTTTTGTGTTTCTTTTTGTTTATTTCTCAAATTCCATTTTATCACCACGAAACTGTAGACATCATCTTATGTTTATAAATTTTTATTAAGCGATTTCATAAATCAAGACTTAAGGCATTTTTTAAATATAAAAAAAATCTTCTCAGAATTATAGTTCTTCAAAGTTAATTGGAGCTTAGATAATAAAAGTAACACAATTTAGTAAGAAAATCCTGACATATGTGTGACGGCACAAGACATTAATAACTTTTGAGTTATGATAGACATTATTTTTCTATTCATGTGTAACGAAATGTAAACATAACGAGCTTACTTTGCAATTACAATTATAATCAAGCATAACCACAATTTGAGTTTTATTTATTATATCTCATTAGCTGGTATTTATCATTTAAATGACTGACTCAAGTATTTTATTTTGTTTGAAAAAGATACAAGAGGAAATCTGCTAAAAGAAAATAATTATGTTTATGAGGTCACGAAATTCTAAATGCCGAATTAATAAATACAAAAATATTTTACCACATTTAAAAAATCTACTGGGTATTTGCGACTATGAAAATATTTATTTTTATTCGACAACCCTGACTGCGAATTGTCAAAGTTTGGTTTGGTGTCTTGTCAGGTATTTTTGTATAAGTTATCAGCTTTATATTTAAAGGAATCAAGCACAATTAAAGTAAATTATTATAAAAGAGATTCCAAATAATAAATTTTCGTATTAAAGTATTTGTGTGTGCACGTTGCTTATTAATAAAAATTGTTTACACTTTTTATTTTTTCATTAAATCTTTCAAATACATATGAATGGTTTCCAATGGCAACCCTTATGTAGAAAAATGAAAGAAAAAATAGAAATACTTATTTAATGGTTACTGTGTTTAGTTTAAAAAAATAAGAATATCATGAAATATTTATATTTGAAGGAATCAAGCACAATTAAGGTAAATTATTAATAATGATTTATATTATTTTATTCCACGTTATCTTAATTGTACAAACTGGAATGCTGTTTTAAAAAACTTTGAAAGTTTTGTAACTGATCTTTTCCCTGCTTTAGCTTTTGGATTATTGGTGAATTAAATGCTCACTTATTTAAATAAAACAAAGTTAAACTTAAATGAAGTCTTAATCTAGCTCCCAACTATTAAGTTAAGCCATCTATAGGTAATTATTATATGTATTTTTTATTTCTATTTGTGTTAGTATAATAAATAATAATATTCGAAAATTGAAAAGATTTTATTTAAACCTACGACTTCTCATAATTTCTTTAAACTTGTTTTTGCGTTTTGGTAAATGTAATAGAAAAATTCTATTTGCTTTTATTATGGCCATTAACGTCTTGAAACGTAATTAACATTTAGATAATTCTTTAATTCTTTTTAAAGAGGTGGCATTTATGCGATTGGTAAAACGTTAAGAAGGCATGGCGCTTTTTAATAAAAAATAATCAAAAACTTCAAAGTATCTAAAGAGTGTACGGGCCCTTTAGATTCATTATTAATAATTTATAAAAATATTTAAATATACTTTTTAGTATGAACAATTGGTGAAAAACTGAAAACCTTTGCAACTTCTTTATAATGAGTTTGTGGGGAATATTTCTAATATTTATCTGTCTTTTTTCTACACATCGAAATAATATAATAGTAAAAAAAAAACTCCCAGAAGTAATAAAAAAAGGAAATATTTACAGCTAATTTCAAGTTCGAGTACAATTTTCCTACCTCGAAGTCTTTTAATGTTAAGTAAATTTCTTTACATTCATAACAGAAGGATGCAATGATAGGCACCACCCATTTAAATTTTAACACAATTAAATTTTGAGCGAAAGAAACATTTTATCTCATAAATTTATAAATGTATTTAAAGTCTAAATGTGAACAAAAGCAAATTTTATACAGAGCTTAAAATGTTTATATACAAGTAAAACAAATAAATAATAGACACTCAAGTAGCGTTTTTTAAAGGAAACATAAAAACATACTTTAGGCTAACGAATATTCAGATGTTCTTAATATTTCATATTGACAACTTAAGTAACTTTACACTTGCTAAAGAAGATTAAGTGCTATTTTTGATATGAAAAAACTTTTCTTCCAAAGGGTGGGCCAAAAATTTACCCAAGATAACGAACACAATATTTTTTCCTTTATATTGTATATCGGGAAAATACAAACAAAAACGCAGCCTTTCTAAACCTATCTCTGCAATAGTTGAATCGTTTTAAGAGCTGTGGTGCATAAAATATTGCTTTACTGAACCACATGCATTCCACATTACTTCATTACTTCTATATATCTAGTGTCTGTTGTAGTCGCAGCAGTGACTGGTCTTTATTTCCATCCGATGTGATGCCTTTTGATTCAAATCGCTCATCATAGAAGATGTTGCTTCTTTGTTCGCTCGTGTTATTCTACAAAACTGCCAATTAAAAAATTATTGTTTACGGTGTCCAACATTTGACTTAACAAATAGCAAAATATTTTAAATGAAATTTTAATTACCCTTTGGATAACAAAACTTTATATTTTTCTTATAAAATAAAACTCACGAATACAATGAGAGTGGAAACGATTTGATGGAGTGGGGAAATTAAATGAAGTGAAGTTTTATGCTGCCACTTATAATATTTCATTGTTTCAATAGACACGCAACGAACAAGGGAAGGGGGGCACATCAGCAGATGAAACATCTTTACTCGATAAAACTGTTTAGAGATTGTTTTTTTAAATTTCGTTAATCCTGCAATTGCTAGAATATTACCTTCTATAAGTATAGAGGAACGTAAAAATTATGAGAAAAAAATATTCGCAGAATTATATAATAATAATTTTATATTAATTGATGTTTTATATTAATAATAAAATCGGTGTCTGATAACTTTATTGGGCATTGTAAAATTTTAATTAATTGATTGCCATAAGCAAACTTAAACTGAGATATATATTTAAACAATGTGATAGATTAGAACATAATAAAGTTAAATAGTCTAAAATTAAAGCTTTGACTTAATCGAGTTTTTTTTATCTGTATTTCGTTTCAGATACGTATTATTAAAACAATACTACCCAGATCATCCTAAAAGTTCTTAAAGTTTTTACCACCCGCACCCAAATAAAATACTAAAGAAATGACATGAGAGGGTGTATTCCCAGAGATTTGTTTTCCATCGTAGAATATACAATTTTAGAATATTTTTTCAGGATTTCAAGCTTTAGTTGTGAATTACCTAATCAACTTTAAAAAAATTTGTATTTACGTTACCAAACAAATAAAAATATGTTCTTTAAGTAAATTCACGTAAATTAATGGCTGCAGAAGAAAATTCTTAATAAGAATTTGGTTTATTTGAAAGAAAGTTAAACAATTTAATCGTAAAATACTAATGAAATAAACTCCACATTTTTTAGGTTGGTTTATATTTGAATTCACTAATTTATTATTCGTTATCAAATTATAATAAGATAATTATAATACCGACTACACCACAGGAGAATAATATTAAAAAGTTTTTTGCATCAACAGCTAGAGAATTTGAAAGTACATAAATCGTTAAAACTAAATCACTTTTTCTAATGTGGAATGAAGGACTTTTGTTTTTTAGAAAAAATGTTCGATGCTTTTTAAAGACAAACAGAACTTTAAAGATTTCTTTTTGAATATTTTATTGAAAGTCCTTATCAATCACGATAAAAAAAATAATAAATAAATCCATAATGGCAAAAGTTTTCTTAAAAGGCACAAAAATATGATTAATGGTTTAAAGTTTACACAGCCTAAATTAATAAACCCACCCTTAGAACGAGAATAATAACCAAAAGTAATGGGTGAAAGAAAACGTAGCAAAATTACTCGTTTTCTTAAGAAAGTTTTCGTTTTTTTTTTTTTTGCAAATATGAACCGGTCCAAAACATTCAATAAAAATAAACACTCAAACATGTTTTTCAAAATTGTAATTTAGTAAAAGATTCATAAAATTGAAAATTGTTATCGTTTTCTATTTATATTTAGCATATAAATAACAATTTTTAATAATCCTGGATTAAAAAAAAGTTAATGGAAAATTGATTTCCTTTTTTTTCTTTACCTTCATCTCCTGTATGTTTTTTCTAATTTTATATCAATTCTTATATTTTTTTAAATATATATTTCAGACAAAAAAACATTTGAAAGTTTAAATTCGATTTAATTTTTTAATTTGTACTCTAATGCATCTTTTCCATTAAATGACAATTGGTAAATTTTTTTAAACAATTTAATAACAAAGAGTAGATATCTTTTTAAACATAAAATTATCGCTTCAGGTTTTTTGTTAATTAACAAAACAGAAATTATTTCTTTGTAAAATAGATTACTTTTGCCATCTCTTGTGGTTGACCAAAACTGAAATTAATATCGTCTTACTCTTTGAAAAAAAACTTTTGGACCGGAGACCAAAAACAAAAAATAAAAATATCGTTCTAAAAAGTAACAATTAATTTATAAATTACAAAAATCCTTACGAGTAAAATACAAAAAATAATTTAAAATAAATTTTTTAAATAAAATATTGACATAAAAAATAATAAGCTCACTCCAAGTGTTTTAAACATTTTATTTTACCGTAACGAAACTAAAAGGAATAAAATTAATGATGGGTGATTTACCTTTCGTAAGCCATTAAATAAAAAAGAATGAACTGAGTAATAAAACTGAAAGTTAACGGTGGCATATCAAAGTGTCAGCGAACATAATGTGGTACTCAAAAGTGAAATTGTGTCGTTTTTAGTACGGACATAGTTTCGCTTATGAAAGTGTAATAATGTTTGTACTTAAAACAATAAAGATTTCCTGTAAAGAAGGGCTTTGACCGGGCGCAAAAATTTTTTCCTCTTTGGTACCAATACCAGTATTGCTTACTAAAGATATAATAACCATGGAGGTTATTGCTTTACGTTGATGGACATTATGACTTGCCACCCATTTAGCCAAAAACATTTAGAAAAATTAATTACGGTGAGAAAAAGAAGACACAAAATTTTTAGAGCAAAGAAAATGAATCTTATGAAAAATCGACAGTAATTTATTTTGAATAATTGTTTGAGTGAAAATTAGTTGCGGGATCTTTTTTTTTTTTTTTGAATTTTGTATATGCCTCCATTTTATTTAAATCAAGACACATTGTCCTTAACACTTTTAAAGGCAAATACTTGAAACTTTTGTAATTATTTAAATCGGAATAAACGATTTATATTTGTAAGTTTTTAGATTTATTCTTTATTGTATTGGAAAATAAATTTTACCTTTATTCTATGGTATATTCTTTTTATATTTTTTAAACAACTGATTTGTTCATTTAAAGACAAAAGAAACATTAAAAGATATACATACGTTAATAAGAAGCTAAATATCCTCAAAAAAATTTTTTTTATATTATCCTATAACATTTTGTGCTGGTTTAAAAAACTTTTTTTTTATAATTTCGTGATTTGTAAATATAACCAGATTAAATTCAAATTTTAGCACACAACATCCACACACTTCAATGGAAATAAGCTGATAAAAATTGTGAAAATTATCTCTTTGTGTTTTGTGTTTCAAACATTAACTAAACTAAATTATCTTTTATAATACAACAAAAAAATGTTTCTTGTAAATTCTCATCATTACCAGATAAAATATTTGCCGCAGTACATACTCATTAATAAAGATTATTATTTTCTCTTTTCTATAAATAATATCTTAAAGTACTGAAAGGGGGAATCACTCAAAACAATTTAACGAACCCTTAAAGAACTTGTTGAGATATTTTAATGCAGTCATTTCGTATAAACTGAGATAAAAAGTAAAAGTCTTGAACTCGCTCTCTAAAAATTTTACTAAGTTTTATCTGGTAGATAGTTTTGAGTAGTTTATATTTTCCCAATAAAGAATTAGTTATATATTTTCAACTTTTTTATTATCGTCTAATTTAATCTAAGCTTTAAGTCGAAGTTTACTTTAAGAAGGTACAGCAGCAAAATTTTAAATAAACAAAATCTACATAAAATAAATTTTCAAGTAAAACAGTAATGATTTTGAAACCATCTAAGAGCTGATTCCCACAAATTTTAGAACACACTGGATAAAGTATGCGATACAAATGAACAATTTTGCAGTTAGTCACAAAGTAGCACACTTTTTTAAGTTCAAAATGTTCAACCAGTTGACACCCTCAAAATCGGAAAGCTTATGGTAGTAGAAGAAAAACCCTTGCTGGCTTTTGAATTATAAGCTTAATTTTTTTTTATTTCATTTTTGAAAATTTCGACTGAGAGGAGGATTTTAGTTAATTTTTCAGAGAACATGTACAGATTCTTAAGTCTATATATCGTCAACTATTCGAAATATTCATTTTCTCTATTCAGCAATCTTTTACCTCTTAATTATACCTAAAAACCTTAACTTGAGACGAAATTAAAAAAACAACAACATCCTCAAAACAGCAAAACTGTCGAAAAACGTAAATAAGTAAAATAAGTACCTAGAAAAAATGATTTAATAATTGTATCTTATGCCAGCCCAAGAATAACGCAAACCAAAATCTTTGCAAAACCCAAAAATATTTTATTAAAACAGAAAAATTATCAACGACGTTAATCTCTTGGTTGTGAGGCTTTAAACTTTTAAACTCTGAAAATCGTACCGCTAAACTAAAGGAGATGTTCACTTTTAAATGATAATTTTCTCTAAAATTGCAAATTTCAAATCGTTCGATGACATTGAAAACATTCACACGTGTTAGTAACTTTTGTAACTTTTTTTTTATTCTTCAATTTTTATTTTACAAAAATAGAAAAGAAAAAAAGATCAGATAATAATAAATTTTAAACTAAACTTTAAACCCATAAAAAAAACTCGAATTTAAGATGTATTTTCAAAAATTGATTTTAAAATATTTGTTTTAAAATATGGCATGCGTTTAATAAAGCAGTTATATTAATAAAAGAGATCGAATAGATTTTTAAATAACAAAGTTAAATTAAGATATAAATGAACTTCAGTAGCTGAAATTTTTTTCTTAATATTATTACTGCGATTATCTGATAAATAAGTGTACTTGGTTTTATACAAGAGACAGACCTTTCTCTACCTTTAAAACAAAGAGTTGCAATACTATCCAACAAAAAAAAAATAAGTAGTTAAAAAATCATAGATATTTTCATTCCTTCTTTTTTACTTATAAAGCATTATATGAAAATTCTATTATTAAAAACTGGGTTTAAAAGTAAACAAGATAAAATGAGAGTAATAAGATTAACCAATTCAATAAAAAGTTCCATTTTATTACAACCAGTCAATTCAAAGAAGAACCCACTACTTCCTTTGCATGTGCTGGATGAAAGCAAAAACGTTTTAAAATAGATTTTCCCAAAAATAATTTCGAAAACTAAATTTCTCTTTTACTGCAAATCTAGTAAAAGTTATAGTTTATTACCAAGGCTAACATTAAAATCTAATGGATTTAGATTTTAAAAGCGGTTTAAGATATCAAATTTGTCTTTAATTATTTTCTTCCTGCTGGGACAGAATGATGATGATTTTAAACATTAATTATGTTACAGATTTAAATTTTATTTGCGATATTGTCACATAAAACACAAAAAAATTTAATTAAAGACACGGGAATATTTTTTTATTAAATTTAATTTTCATAAAAAACTTCGTGCTATTTTTTATTTAATTATCCCGATTAAATTAATTACCGATATTGATTATTGAGGGTCAAAGCACGTCTCGATGGCCATTTCGTTACCGCTTACATAACTCTTCAGGAAACTTCTGCCTGTGCATAGAAATAAATTATCGTAGTGTTTTTGATATTTTATTTTTCATCCTCTTTCAACTGTATAAAAGAGCCGAAAAAAGTCAGCCGTATACAGCAGAGAAAGAAAAATAGAATTACTGTTGGTTATTGTTGTTTTTGCTTAAAGTTTGACTTTTGTCTTTGCTTTATTGTTTGGACAAAAATCTCTAGTTTATTTAAAATGTTTGTCAGAAATTTCCTGAAGAGTTATGTAAGTGGTAACGAAATGGCCATGGAGACGTGCTTTGACCCTCAATAATCAATATCGGTAATTAATTTAATCGGGATAATGAAATAAAAAATGGCACGAAGTTTTTTGTGAAAATTAAATTCACAAAAAATTTTTTTGTTAAAAAAAAATTTCTGTATCGAGAATCACAAGACCTTAATTAAGCCTTTCTTTAATATTAAATCATTAACTGATGCGTATGATTATTTTGCTTTAATGCAATAATCATACGCAATATGTCGTTATCCAATGTCTCAAATATTAGCTAATTTTAGTTGAGTTAAAAAGGAGAAGGCTGCCAGTTCGTCTGAATTTCGTTATTTAATTTCCAAACGAATTTTGATATTTTCTTTTTGTTGAAAGTTGATGATTCCAGATTGGTTTCATTTAAGAAAAAAATTAATAATTTTGATAACTAAAGGGTGCTCCCATACAAAACAAGATTGTTACATGCCTAAAGAACCGTAACGGACAAGTAATTAAAATTTTTAAAAAGGTGGTATCGCTAAAGCTCCCAATTAAAATTCAATTCCTCATAAAACGGTTTAATAGAAAATTATCTTAAAACAGCAATCTAGAATGCCTTTTCATCTTTAGTTGGAAAATACATTGTACACATTTTAATACAAATACTTCTATTCTGTTTATTTTTTATGTATTTAGTTTCGATACGCAGATGGACATATGGAAAAATGGTAATTTTATCAGCAGTTCTTTTTGGGAAATTAATGTTTTAATTTTAGTTGCACACTTTGGCTAAAGTAGCGAGTTGTTTCTAAAACAGCACAAAGAAATATTTTGTGGATTGCACCAGTAAATATGTACCGTGTTCGTTAGCGTGCCTAAAATTCTCTTTATAGAAAAGAGCCTCTCATAATCTAGTAGTTTGCCACGATGAAGGCGAAAAATAGAGCGTTCCAGTTATAGCGTATCGAAATGTGCCCAATTTAAAAATGGTTAGAGGATTTCTACAACTGCTATGTCATGACAATGACTGTAGCATAAAATACAAGGATTACTTTATTAAGGATTAATTTTTATACAAAAATAATACACGTGCATTAAACACGTACATTTATTTTAATTGTTAAAATTTGTTAAAGTTATGTAAAGCCTACAGTCATATAATAATATCTTGTAGAACAATCGAATAATTATGTTTTGTGCGAGTAATTTAGCAGCATTAAAATAACACTAAAACAGAAAAGTTTGTCTTGTTTAATATTTTTGTAGATTGAATTGAATGTTGCAAATTGTGTAAAAATAATGCCAAAGTACACACATACATACATATGATTTTTAAAGAAACGAAGCTTTTTATATGTATTTCCCGCTGGCGAAAACAGCGATGATTAAAAAAATTATATATATATGATGACAACTATCAAAGAACGCATAAGGAAAGCATTAAATGCATTGTATCTTTTACTTAAAACAACAAAAAGTAACAGATATCCGTTTTAACTAAATCGCATTTAATAATAAAAATAAACTAGAAAATGTTTTTTGTTGGTACAATTTACTTATTTTGTTGTTCTACAAATGATATTCGTATTTAATTTACCGAGAGTAACAGAAAGGTATTTGTGCCATTGTAGAAAAACTACAGAAAAACAGTAAGATCACAACAATAATTTCTAAAAGACAAAAAAATTTCGTTGAAAGTTGCATTTCACAACATATTTGCATCTGATACTATCCCGTTTAAATTAGTTTTAAATAACGTTGACTTCGTAAGTAGTCATATTACTAACAATTTCTTTGATTTGTATGGAAAACTCCATTCAAGTCTTTTAAAAAACAAAACCCAACGATGAAGTTTAACATGAAGAAATTACATTAAAATTAATACAAAATTAAAGAGTTAAATATTGTCAATCAATTAATAAAAAAAAGTTAAAAAGTCCAGAAGTATTTATAAATTAACTTACTGAAGTTGATTGGTGGTAAACTAAGCCATTTCGTACAAGTCAATATGAATTATGAGCAAATGATTTCTTCTTGCTTATGGAATCACATTGAAGATAAAATTATTTAAAGATATCGAAACATTAGCTACCAGCATTAGCATAGCTGTGCATGTTTAGGGATGACTAAACCACTAAACCAAAAAATTTATGAAAACATATTAGATTTGTATTTTGTCTTTTCCTATCTTGTCTTGTTTTACTGCAACTATTATTACTTTCTAATGATATTTTCTGTAAAATTGTAAAAACAAAAGTAAAACAGAAATAAGTATTACAGGGACAGGAAAGTGGCGTTAATAATGAAATAGTATTAAAGGTGTCTTAAATCCGACTACTTTCCGAAAGAGGTAAAAATGGGAGTTTTTTTTATAAAAATATCCTCTTTTAAAAATGCTCGCAATTTTCTTAATATTTTTCACCAAAATAAACTTTTTAATTTTTATGCTAAATTAAAAATGGTTCCAGTATCCATATAAAACGAAATAAAAATTTTTATTCCTTTGTTCTTCAGTCAGTGAAATCTCGTGCACTATTAAACAAAAGTTACCGGGTATAATAATTGCTATTACAAAAATTTTTAAATTGTAGCAATAAAATTCTTTTTTGTGGACATGACATTAATGTGGAAAAATGAATAACTTAAATTCACGCATATCTGTATTATTTTCATCATTTTCCTTAAAAGCGTTTTTTTAGTAAAGCAAAACACAAAAAATGTCAACAAATTTCAAACTTAAATTCTTCTTATTAAATAAATTTCATACTTATTATAGTTTTACATAAGAAATAATTATAAGATTCTTATTTTTGAAGACCTTTAGTCCAATGAATATAAATTTATTTAAAAATAAAAACAATCAAGATATTGATGTGTTTAATATTTTATTTTTTATTATAATTTTTATGACTTTTAAACTGCTATGAATGAATAAATTACCAGTCTTTTTCAATTTTCATTTTGTTTCATTTGATACTTCAACAAGTATTTTATTTTTTTTTAGCTTTTAACAATAAATAAACAATTTTCAGCCAAATCCTTTAAAAACAAAAAGCCAATCAAATTGAAAATTCGATACAACAAATTCATGGAAATTTTTTTTAATTTTGCAACATTTGCTTTTTGCACAACTCAGTTTTCGTTGAGGTATTTTATTATTTATTTTTTCTTTAATGGATTATTTGCATATACATAAAAAAGAGTCTTTTGTTTGTTCGATAAAATCCACAGTTGCTGTGTATGTGTATTTTTGTGCATTAATTGTCTTTGAATAAATTTCTGTTTTATACTTTCAAGTTCATTTAAAGCAGAAGTTATTTTTAAAATTTTTTTTAGGTAAAATAGATATGATATTGTACACATTTGCTTTATTTCTACAAAAAAAAACTGTGAAAAACTAACGAACGAAATATTTTATCCAATTCCCAGCAGCTTGTATTTGTTTCTGCTCTGAAGCGGAAAATACTAAAATATTGGAAAACATAAAAAAACATGACAAACCGATGATTTCCATAGCGAATCAAAATTTATTACTTTTTTTAATTTTAGATGTGTGCATTTTAAAATCTTGTTATTCTTGAAACAACTTATTTTCAAAATAATAATTTTTTTTATATATTTAATAATTATAAATTTATTAAAACTTTCTGTATATAATTAAGAACTGAAAAATGTTTATTTATAATTATTGCATTTATTTGAACTGGCTTTCAATTTAGATTTATTTGTCAGATTGTTTTTTTTTACTTACGAATAATAAATAATCCTCGCAATTTAACATAATAAATGTCGCAGTATTATCCTGTGCACAGTCAGGACTAATAATAATTTAAACTAAAAATTTATTTGAAAAACTTTTTTCCCTATCTTTTAGTTATTGTCCCTAAGAACTACAAAAAAAAAAGCGCCATCAGAAAAATTATTTTTTTTTATAAATTTGTCAGCTCAAATTTGTTAAAATATAGAGTCTAAAAAACTTTACCAGTTATTCTCTGCAATAATAATTTTTGTCTAAAAAAAAATTTTGTAGTTTTTTTTTTTTTTTTTGTTTTGCTTTATTTTTTTATAATGCTTTTTCGCTCACAATCAGCGCTATAAGTAACCGAGAATATAAATTAATGAAATTTTTTCCAAACCCATCAACTCAGGTAAAGACATATTTCTCTTTACTGAACTTTATATAACGTTTATAATTTCTCGTTAGGGACATTATATATAAACATAGACATTTAGAAAATGTAATAAAGTTTCTTCTTTTGCTTTTTCAAAAAAAAACTCTACAGACAGAAAAGAATTTGACTAAAGGGAATTCATTTATGTGAAGCATTTTTATAAGGAATATTGTTTCACTAATTTAGTTAAAAAATGTTATTGCATTAACCAGAGAAATTTAATTTCTGTGGATTTGTTTTTTTCTTTTGTATCTGGACTTATTACATTTGACCTAATTGCGATAATGAGTACAAAAGAAATTATATTTTCTGCGTTTCCTGCATATTGGCTCTTTATTTCAGAAAAGAAAACTACGTTTTAATACATGAAATATAAAGGTTTTTTACTCAAACAGCAACGAATAGAAATTAGTGACAAAAAAAAAAACTAAAACTAATTTTTATAAAATATAATAATGTAGTTTTTTTTTATTGATATGAATTCTTTTTTTATTTCCTTTAAGCAAAATGATAGAAACGAATTAAATTTTAAATTAAAATTGTTTGTTTACCAAATAAAATCGAAAGCGACTTTTAATCTCTATTACGTGTTATACCTGAGAAACAAGATTGTTTCATAACACTTAAAAGATAAATTTTAAAACTTAAGCAACAAAGTGCTACTGCTTCGAGTACTTAAGCCTTTTGGTTTTAAACGAGATGATATTTTAGCTTTTAACATTTGTGTCCTTCCTTATCATTTCAATGCAGATGCAAATATTTCCTTACGAAAAAGAAGGTAAAATATAATTTTGTTTTCGATATTATTTGTAAAGAAAAAATTTAATAACTTCATTATGTTTTCTATGTAATTAATAAAATTATGAAGAAGTTGGAAGTTGTTTCACCTTTGAAGAGTTTTCTTAAAATGAGAAAACTAATAAATATTATTAACGTGCTACCAATCGAATAAATTACACCTTTTTAAGCAGAATTAAAGAATTATAGAAATGTTAATGCGGTTTCAAGACATTAATGGAGTTAATAAAAGCAAATAATTGTTTTCTATTGCATTTACCACAACCCACAAAAGTAGTTTGAAGAAATATTTTACAAAAACGAAGTCATGACTGTATTTAAAATTTATAGAAGTTAAGGGCTTACGTAAAATATTTTTAATTGTCGAATATAAATAAATAGTTTTATAAAATCGCAAAATCCCCGAAAATGTTCTTGCAAAGCAGTAAATTACTTATAAATAATTGAAAATGTTAAATAAAATATTTTGTGGCCTCATAAAAATAATTAAATTTTTTTTCTCTTTTTCAAACAAAATAAAATACGAGGGCTGCTCTATATATTTCTGGCCTAATAGTGAAAATGCGAATATTTATAATCAAAAATGGTTTTATTGTTTTTCAAAGTATTCTCCAGCATGATTTATACACTTTTGCATGCGCTCAAACCAGTTGTCGAAGCACTTTTTCCACTCCGATTGAGACACCTCAAAAACATGGTTTTTTAACACTTCAGCAGCTTCTTCTGGCGACGAAAATCGTTGACAACGCATTTTTTTCTTGATGTGCGGAAACAACAAGAAGTCATTAGGTGCCAAGGCAGGGCTGTACGGCGGATGACCCATTAATACAACGTTTTGGCCGGTCTGGTTTGAGCCAATGTGAGAGAGCTCGCATTGTCATGGTGAACAATGATTGGTCTTCTCTGGTTGGTTTTTCGAATTTCTTCGATTACTTCAGGCAAACAAATTGTAGTGTACCACTCAGAAGTGACCGTCCTACGTTGCTAAAGCGGAACAGTCGCCACATGGCCAGTTTTGCTTCGAAGTGCTTCTTCCACGTTGGATTTTGCTCGTCTTTGAAGACCCACACGGTCGATTGTTGTTTCGTTTCGGGCTTATACGCATAGATCCACCTGTAACGATCTTATAAACGTCTTTTGAAGCACCCCAATCGTATTTTTGCAACATTTCTTTGCACCAACCGACACGAGCCTTTTTTTGAGCGACTTTCAAATTGTGCGGGATCCAACGAGAACAAACCTTTTTTACGGCCAGGTGTTCATGCAGTATCGAATGTATGCTGGTAGAAGAAATGTCCAAGGATGTCTCTATCTCTCGGTTTGTCGCATGTCGATCTTGCATTATGAGTTCACGCACGGCATCAATGTTCTCTGGCACAACAGCCGTTTTTAGACGACCTTCACGAAATTCACAGTGCTATAGGATGGTGCTTCATCGCCATACAAAGATTTAAGTTCATTAATGCACTCTTGTCGTGATAATCCACGTCGAAAGTTGTGAAAAATGATGGCACGAAAATGTTCACGAGTTAATTCCATTTTTTTCTATATTAATTTTTTTTTCAAGTCACTGTAAGCAACAAAAATAATAGTCGTACGTCAAAACGTTTTGAGTACGATTATGCTTAAAAATGACAAACTTTCCAATGGAAATGTCAGATTGCACTTGGCAGCACTCAGTGTTGCCAGGCCAGAAATATATATAGCAGCCCTCGTACTTGAGTCAGTCATGTAAATAATATTTGCCAGGTAATGAGATATAATTACTAAAACTTAAAATTATTATAATTGTAATCGCAAACTGTTACTTAGTTCCACATGAATAGAAAAATGGTGTCTATCATAACGCATCAGTTATTCGTGTCTTGTGCCATCACATATATGACACGATTTTCTTACTAAATTGTGTAATTTTTATTATCCAAGCTCCAATTAACTATAAAGAACTATAAATCTACAAAGATTTTTCAATATCTGAAGACACTATAATGTGTGTGTATGTGTGTGACTTTAAGTCTTGATTTATAATGATGATGTCTACAGTTTAGTAAATTAAACATGTTGTGATAAAAAATAAGATTTGAGAAATAAATAAAAAAGAAACACTCACAGAAATATTATTACTGAGTGCATTTAAACTCAGATTTCCACTTTTTTCTATATGATAGTAAGTAAAGCTTCTGAAATATATATATTCCACAAAGCTAAAAAATATCGTCAATAAATCTATTTTTTAACAATGAACTTTTCAACAAAATTTATTGCTTCTTAAGGAAATGAATAAACTGCTTTTTTAAAGCAGAACTACAAAAAATTCAAAGATTCCGAAAAATAAATTTTTATATTGATTCAAAAATAATTTTACCATTAGGTTCATACACAACTGCATCAATTATCAGAATATTCAAAATTGAATATATGTTTCCAAAAACACAAATGGCAATTTTCGTATTTTATGAAAAAATTCATGACGCCCCTGAAAGAAAAAAAAAAACCTAAAAATTGCAAGCTTCGAAGTATTAATAAACATTTACGCACATGCAAAAAAAAACCTGAAAAAAAGATTTCAAATTCACAAAATAAATTTGATCACAGCTCTGCTGGATCCATTTAAAAAAAAAATGGACGTGACTAGATAAATGGCTACAAAAGGTTTCCTTCAATCAATTTATGGATATGTTTAGGGAACTAGACAAAAATGATCCGAAAGGAGGAGATACTAAATAGTCATTGATTTTGCAAAAATAATGAAATTGTCGGATGAAGTATCTCACAATGATGTTTCGACAACGTCTAGTAACACAAAAAACAAGTTATTTACACAATAGGAAGTCTTAAAACATTTGTTTAATTTTAACAATACTTTTAGCAAATTACAAAGCAATAAAAATTGTAACAGCATTATCATTTGTAGAAGTAACATCTGTAGTGGAAAATGGATATAAAACACATGGAAAAGAAAATAAAAGAATATTTTAAAGCAACTCATGAAAATGAATGCGAAAAATTCACATGGTGGAAAAAGCATGAAAAGGTAAATTACTCAAGTTCACTTTTAGCATCTATAGAAAGTTTAAATATTTTGTTTTTATAACCCACATTTTCTCTACTTGAGTTGAAGAAGTTCCCCAACGTAGCTAAGCTAGCATTCCAAAAACTAGTGCCCCCCTCTGAAGAAGCTTTTTCTAGTGCAGGGTCAATAATAAGCGCAAAAAGATCAAATTAAAATGCCTTTACAGAAACAAAGTATCGTTTGTACATAAGTAAGTGATTTGGTTGCTTCGATGACTTAAAGAAAAGCTAGAAATCAATATCTCATTTAATGACTTCTCAAGGGAATTTATGGAAAAATTACTTGGAGCCAAACCTTCAGATTGGAGAACGCATCGATAGAAAAAAATATATTTGATTGCTAGGACAAACCTGGAAACAAATGTTCAATTTGTCACACATTTACCTACGTCTTTATTTAAACTGAATAAAGACAATAAAAACAATGAGCAGCAATGAGCTGCAATGAGCATTAACGAGGAAATTAGTAGATGCTATCGTCCGACAAGCTATCGACTGGAACGCTTAGGGAAGCCGAGCACACACCAGTAAACGGCAAATTTCATTAAAATCTGCAATCGTGGACTTACACTAGAAATAAAAAATTGTGCATTGCAACTTCATTGTTACGACCTTATGCTTCCTGCAACAAGGTAACAAAATGGCACCTCGTTTAGCTTTCAGTTTACTGATTGATACAAAAATAACAGTATCAAATAAAGAGTCAAAGCACTTATTTCCGTTATTTCAAATGTGTAGTTTTCAACAAAATGTCCTTTACAATAAATATAAAACATCGAAGTCTCTCAGCGTGGAACAACTTTTCTTACCGTGTAACGTATCACTTTAACAAATAAAGAAAGCCTTCTTTTGAGATAGAAAAAGAAATATTCGGATTACTATTTTTTCGTTGCCCTTAATGAACAACAGCTTATTAACTTTAGAATACAAAAGGATTAGTTAAAGAATAATTTCATTATTTTTTACTTTTGCTTATTTTTTTTTTTTTATTTTCTTTCTAAAATTCTTAGGGCAAGAAGACTTCGGTGTAGGTGTGTGCGTGCATGTTTATGAATGACTTAAAGAAAAAAATGGACAAAGGTTTTTACTACCTTTATTATATTTTTTATGCGAATAATACAGACGGGGTCTGCAAATGGGATTGCTAACATTTTATAAAAGACACTTCATTCAAGCAGATTTTCGTTGAAAAGTTTTAAAAATACGATAAGGAAGTAAAAGATAACATGCATTTCTTAACAATTTTATGTTTTAGAAGACGATTGATAAGTTTTTTTTTAATAGTTATTTTCTTGTTTCCTATAGAGATAGTTGAAACTGATAGACGAAATCACGCTCAACTTTAGATTTGAAAAGAGTTCTAAAAATATTGAAGGAAAAACCAACCTGATTTTTGTACATAAAGAACAAAATAAATTAATCCATCAAACAACAAATTCACTTCAACTTGTCTTACCTATCTGACTTTTGCTTTGGTTTCTTTTTCAAAATTGCTTAGCGAATAACGTTAAGAAAGTTATCAGTTATCAGCTGAAACAATTGGCAATTTCCCATCAACAATTAAAATGTTTGCTTTTTTATTTTACCAAAAATTATTTTTTTCTTCAGAATTTCAGCTCCTCAATTAATATTGTTATTTCAAATTGAAATTAATACTTTTGTGTCACCATCTTTAAATAAAGTTCAAATAGTTTGAAAGTATCTACAAGAAAGTCTCTCATTTATTGCAAAAACTCTTGACTGAGGTGAGTTGCAAAAGAAAAGTCATAAAAAGTTTATCTTCTTTTCATTATCTCATGTTTTTGTAATGCATCAATTTATCCGAGATAAGGTGAAGATTAGTTTAATTATTAGTTTAATTTTATTATTGTTATTAATCACTAAGATTTTTTTTTAATTTAAATTAATATTTTAAAGAATTTTGCATCATTAGAATTTTTAATCATAAATTAAAATATTACCCGCCAGACTATCCACACTATCCAGGCTATTCAGACGATCCAATCTGTGACTTCGATGAGATAATAATTATTTCTTTGACAAAACATTAATAAATAAATAATCGTAATTTGGCTTAAGTTAAAGTCCAAGTTTAGACGGAAGAACATTTGGAAGAAAAACATTTTGAATTCTCTTTTGCTTTTTCATTCGCGTTCAAAAAGGCGAACATGTTGTCGGCAACATTTCATAAGTATTGTTTTTTTTTTAATACATGCAAAGAAAATGCCAACAAAGCATATCGCCGAGTACCGAACACAAAAACGTTTCTCTCTTCCCCACCTGTAACTTGCTATCAAATTAAATGTTTCCCTTCGAAATGTTCATTTGTCTAAACGGGGACTAAATAAATTTTAATTTCTAATTTTATTAGGAAGGAAACATTGTACGCAACCCTTCGTAAGTTTTTAAAAAAAAACAGAAAAATTAGACACCAGGAGAATGTTATGCAGCATTTCCTGGACCGCCACACCCGTCATCAGCATTCTTCTTTCTGTTAACCCTTAAGCCACGAATGCAAATTTTGTTAATTTTTTTTTTTTTCTTCACAACACAGTAGATGCAATTTAAGAACAATACTAATTGTTATGCAATAAACATAAATGCGCACCGTACGTTGCCTGAAACTTAATGAGTTCAAAATGTGTAGAGTAATATTAAAAGACATTGAATGATGGGAGGGTAAAGGTACTTAAATAACCCAACCTAACTTTCAGAAGGATTGTTTTAATAAATAGATATCTGCATTATCCTTTTTTTTTGAAAGTTGGCTTTAAGTAACAGACTTTGTCGATTATAAAGATCGACATCACAAATTATTAAAGTACAAAATTTTACAAATAACATTAAAACTGAATTTTAAAAATTACTTTGATAATTTTTTTCCAGTTTTATTATCAGTTTTTGTAGTTTAAGTACAGTTAAGCCATAAATAAACCGTTTTCCCCGAAAAAAACTTCGAAGCCTTTCGAAATGTTGGAGATTTAAATTAAACGCCAATTAATTAAAAGCCGTAATAATCACATAAACCTATTGCACCTTTTATAATATAAAAAGATAGAATTTTTAGTAAAAATTTTATAGTCAATAAAGAACATCTCTTTAATATGGGTCTATCATAACAAATTAATCTTTACAATCTTATGTAAACGCTGTGTGAGTAATGAACTTTTATTTCACTGTAAGAGAATGATTAATTCATTTAATTTTTATATAAAAAGTTTTTAATTGCCCGTTTAAATCTATTAAAAGAAAGTCAATTTAACTTAACAATTTTATCATCCGCGATTCCACAATTACATGATGATTTGTGCCATCATGTTCCAGATGTCCTTTTCTTTCTTTTAATTCTTTTAATTATTTGTAAGTGCTTGAATTGTGCGAATTCTAATGAAGATTTTATTTTATTTTTTCTTACTTGGTTACTTACAGTTTTTGTTGTTTTGTTTTTAATAAATTGAAAGGAAAAACACAGCATTAAATGTCTCTTTTGTTGCCGTATTAATAATAATTGGACACTTAAGAATCAAGAGTATATTTCCAATATATCGTTAGAACTCATTAAGGACACTTAAACTCAAATTGTTGTTGTAGGAAAGTATTATTTCTTACAGTCAGTACAGGAACATAAGAAGTTTGAGAAGATAATTTTTAAAATATTTCTAAGCTAAGAACTAAGTCCACTTGAAAAATTTTTATTATTTGAACTTTTATTTTATTCTTATTGGAAATATGTATATGCAATTAAACAATATTTATATTTTAAACTCGTCTGTACAAGGATAATTTTTTAGCTGCAGAATTATGCACACAATGATAAAATTGTTTTTCAAGAAAATTCTTTTGCCATTGTTTCTGCTAATTAATTCTTTTTGAAAATGTTGGTTCTTTAGAAATTTTATCTTTAACATAAAACAATTAATTTGATATTAACGTTAAAAGTTGTCGCAAAGAATTAAAAACAAAAAAAAAGTCCGCGTTCAGCACGGTGGTAATATTTAGTTTCCACATTTGTAAAATTCAAAGGGACCACCGTAACTCTCTCAGCATGAAATATTGTAATTTGCAAAGTTGATTGTGTTTTTCAACATATAAGTAAATGATGCATGGATTAGCTTATTTTAAAATATTATTTAAAAACTTAACCGAGATAATCGATATGGTAACTGAACCATGAATGTAGTTGTGTTTGAAAGTCTTAGGTTGACTGCACTTATAAATCCTTTCGAACACATTTAAATTAAAAAAGGTTTCTCAATTAAGACATTTTTTTAGTTTTTTCAGCAGAAGGATTTAGTTAAATTACGGTTCTAAACTATTCAATTATTTCATGGTCACATCAGTTGGCATTTGCCATCACATGGTAAATCAATTTGCATTAATTAAAATGTTGCACTTAACTGCTGCGGAGGCAGCGACAGTGAAGCAAGAGGGTTTGTTTCGTTTTAGCACACATATCATTACCTATCTCATCCCATCTTATTATTCTGTTGTTACCTTCTTTTAAGAATGCTTTTCAATCGTGTTTGCACTGGGCGAAACATTTGCGAGTTTTCGTCCTTTTATCCCCTTCTCGATATCCCACCTTTGATGTTGTACCGTTTATTTAATTTGACTATTTGATCTTTGATATATTTTTTTTCTAACAAGACGCCTTCCTAACCAAATATAATTGCTCCATTTTCACTATAGCATTCTACGAATTATCAAACGTTCATTTCGTATAAAATTTCTACTTGAAAGTGAAAACTTTGCATAAATATTCTTTAAACAGTCATGACATCCTTCATTCAAACGCAACACTTATTTTTTAACTTTAATAAAAAAAAAAACTTTTTAGATTTTAAACAAAATAAAACAAAAATTTTGTTGAAGATAATTTTAAAAGGGAAATTGCTGTCACAAAGCACACAGTACAGTGTTTTTGCTAACTTTTTTATTTTTATTTATATATTTTTTTTCATTTAAAATATTCCACAAAGTTGTCATCTATATCCGAAATTTTTTATAGAAACATCTTACGACCTTCATCTTGAACTTACTTGAACCCTTTGATTTCTTTTGTGGATTTCCTTCTTGTAAAACAAATTGTAAAAATATTTAAAAAAGATTGTGTTGATGTGGTTCCTAAACTGAATGATGCTATTATTCTCAATGTCAATAGAAATATTTTAGTGATTTAAGTTAAATTCATGCTTTAATAAAACTCAGAAATTTTGCATTGAATCTTCTCGGGCATTTAATTTTTCTATGAATTTTTAATGAATATTAAAATGCAGCAACAGCTGTTCTAAAGTTTATGAATTTAAATTAAAAAACTTTTATTAACTCTCTGAATAACAGAAGATTTCGACAGTAATAGAAAATTATATTTAGAAGAAATTATAAAGTTAATAATTAAAGTTAGGGGTGTTCAATAAACGTTCAAGCAAACACAAAAGTCGATTATGTCGTTTGAAACATAAATATGTGTTGCTGTTTTCAAAATCTGAAGCTAAGCAGGGAAGGATGGTTACGGAATCTAAAACAAAACTATTTCAAACAATTTTTCAGTTACATTTCAATAATCTTTTTTACGTTTACTTTAAGTGTTTTTCTACAAAAATGTTTTGTTCTTCCAGAGAAGCTAAACACACCATTACTTTGCATTCTTTTAAATGTGACTTATACGGTATAAAACGATATGAAACTAGAAGCCATAAACTTCCGTCTAATTTAATTTTAAAATAACTTCGGGAAATTGTCTTCTGCTGAAAACATGAAAACAAATTCCAACTTCTGGCTGTAAAACTTTAATTTTTGCGATTTATACAAATGCTCCTAAAAATACAAACAAAAAAACTCGACGCCTTTGTTACGAACTAAAATAAATAAAAGAAAGTTTGAAGAAACTAAATTATTTTGCTGCAATTGGAATATTGTTGTTTGTTTTTATAGCAGCTGCTTAAAAAAATAATCAAAATATAAAAGTTGGTTCTTTTACTTGTAAAACTGTAAAACTTTTCGCTAAAGTTTTTATTTTATTTGAGGCGTAAGAATTAAAAAAAAATAATAAATAAATAACAATGAGAAAAGTTATTCCTCTTTTAACTAAAGGTTTAACAATTTTGTTATTATTATTATTTATTATTATAATTATTTCCTTTATTATTTATTTTATTCAATAAGTTCTTCCCATATTTTTACCATTTTAGGTCATACTAAACTTTCCATAAGATACTTTGAAAAAATGATAAAAACATAACAACACTATCTTTAAATTAAAGACACGGGACTATTATTAAATTATTTAATTTAAAAAAACTTTGTGCTATTTTTTTTAATTATCCCGATTTTATTAACAAATCACCGATATTGATTGTTGAGGGTCAAAGCTCGTGTCGATGTACATTTCGCTACCGCTTACTTAGCTCTTCAGGAAACTTCTGACAAACATTTTTAATAAACTAAAAATTTTTTGTCCAACCAATAATAACCAAACAATTCTATTTTTCTGTCTCCACTGCTCTTTTCTATTTTATACCTTAAAAGATAATGAAAATTAAATTATTAAATTAAATTAAATTAAAGAAGAGCTAAGTGTGCCCATCGAAACGTGATTTCAACCTCAATAATCAATATCGGTGATTTGTTAATAAAATCGATATAATTGAAAAAAATAAGCACAAAAATTTTTTGAAAATTAATTATTTTAATTTTCAACAAAGTGAAGAAATTAAATTTTATTCAGCTGATAAGCAAAAATATACTTAAATTTTGCAAAGAGCATTTTTAAATACCATAGTTTTTCATATATTTTGAATAATTAATTTCATTACCTGAATAGTTAAACTTAAAAGTTATTTTTACTTCATTCTATATTTTTTTTATAAAAATAGGAGATGTTTGGTCTGGTGAGGGCTGACTTCTGCTAGACTGCTGCAAAGCTTGTTGCTAGGCCATGTGCTATACCAATACAACATATGTATTTCCGACATACCACAACCGTCAACAGGAGATCTTTCACTTATTTATGCCGATGATATTATGATTGTCTCACTATCAATGACCGACTTAATCAAAACCTGAAGATACTGACGAACTACTTTGCAAACTGGCGTCCAGTTTAAGGAAAAACGAAAACTTATTTACCCAAGCTGTAAACCTCACACACCTCCTTAACCAAAAGGGGACACCTTCAATGAGAACTTCGAATGCTATTGCCACATTGATGATATTCTCGTAAGAGCTAAACGTGTCTACTCTTTATATCAGGGTCTTCTGAAGCGTAAGGGAGGTCTCGATAGGAGAGAGCGTCTTTTGATATATCGCCAGGTCATTCGCCCTATCTTTCAAATGTAAAGGCTTACAAGATTTTAGGGAATGAGTTTTGTTGCTTTCCTGAGTTTGAGGCCTTATTTAAGACTAAATATTGTAATTCAAAGCCATCATGTGGATCAATCTATATCGCAATTGCTATTACGAGCTGAAATAACTACATGGTGAAAATGGTAGTGAAATTGTTGGAAACCTGCCTTTCTAAAAAATTCTCTATTGTTAAGATATATTTCACCTGTGGATCTGCTGATTTTTAAGGGAGTAGGCATTCTGTATGAGGGTGCAGTCCTCCTGTTCTAGCACAGGAGGCTGCGTTCACTTAACATAGGGAACACTGTTTACAACACTGCTCAATAATGTACTCGTATATTGTATATTTTTATTTTTATACAAATGAATTAATTCGTTTTGATCTTTATGTTTTTGTTTTTGTTTTTTGTCACATGAATTTGCATTTCTTGTTGTTTTATTCTCATTTTTATTATTTTGATGTTATTGTTTATTTTTCTTTTGTTTTATAGTTCTTAAGTTTTTTTAAGAAGAAGTTTAAATGAGTGCTTCATACCCTTATTTTTGTTAATTGTTTCTTATGTTGTTGAAAGATGTTATTTTAAGGAAGTTCTTAGCCAATACTTTAGTATGGAAAAATATTTGTTGATTCTTATTTTTAATAAAATTTTGAAATATTTTGTATTAAAATATGTGAAATAATAAACTTGAACTGACTGGAATACACACAATAAAATAATTCAAACATGAGACATGTTGACTTAATATTAGAATTCGATATTCTAACATTCTTATTATACACGCGTTATCTTTTATACATTTTCTTCGTAAAAATTTCAGAAAATAAATAAAACGTGTCCTAAATAAAAAACATGTGTAAATCTGATTCAATTATTTTAACACGAATTTTAAACAAAACGTATTAATATGAAAAACCACAAACCCACAAAAGGATACAAAAATATTCACGCTTGAATAATTCAAACATATCAAAGAATCAAGTAAAACATTGTTTATTTTTATTTTGCTTTCGTGACATTTCTGATTCCGCCTGTTATTCTTTCCTTTTTTCGGTATGTATGTGTGCAAGTTACTGTTTGCACATGAATGGTTTATTGGAAAACGACTTTTTTCATTTAATAATAAATATTTAATCAATTCTATATTTACACTATTTTTATTATGAATTGAAAAAAACACGCAATTTAAATGTTAGAAATGGTAAACGGAGTAACAAAAATTTTTGACATTTTGTAAGTGGAAACAGACTATAAATAATTTTTTTTTTCAAAAGCATTTGAAAAACAGTAATATTTATTTTTAGCCATTTGACCCTAAAACGATTTCGAGACATTATTATAATTTTTTTTTGTCTTCCTATTTAAATAAATATGTAAGCGTCAGTAGAGCAGGCACTACATTCATTCGATGGATAATTTTATTTCACTATTAATGGTAGATAGTAATTGTTGATAACCTTGCACTTACACCCGACAGCAGTTTTAATTTTTTTTTAATTACAAACTTGTTTTATTTTAAGAAAGTAATTAAAACCAAAAAAAATTTTAAACAACAATTATGCTGTCAAAATCGGGCTTTAAGGAAAAATATATAAAAATATTACACTGAAACGGAAGTATTTTTAAAATGAGGTAGATTGATTGCCTTGAAAGTTCATTTATTTATTTATTATTTCAGAGCTACTGCTACTGAAAAGGTGAAAACGTGAGATCGTAGAAAACAATTGTTACAGAGAACATGAATAATGTAAAACTAGAAAGGATAACTGATAACAATATACGAGTAAAAGTATAACAAATGAAAAGTCCAAGGATTTAAATAACTAAATTTCAAACCTGTCTGATTTGGTTACAGTTTGTTAATATTTGATTGGAAAGATGACTTTAAATGAAAAAATGTATTTGCGATAGTTTAGTTTTATATTTTTCTTTACTTAATTACTTTTACTTGTGTTGATCCGGAAAATCCGATGTTATCAAAAAGATAATCAGGTTGTTCAGCTAGAACTATAAAAGACTATCAATCCTCTAAACTTTAAAAGATTTCTTAAATTCTTCTTATAAGGTCGCTATGAAAATTACTATATTGAAATACGATTTGCTCTACTTTACCCCACGTCTCCACAAATCAAACAAGACATGCCCATAAAGCTGGCAGAACAACGGTATAAATTTGTTCATGCACTTGTGTGTGGCGAAAAGGTGTTTGTCGTCAGGGTTCTTAAAAATGTTTTTAACAAGAAAAAGAGTATTTGTATTATTGATCAATAGATGGCGTTAATTCAAAATAGAGAACTCATACTAAAATTCATATTTGATGGCGAACATCATTGCTCAAAGAAATGTTCAGCCAACGATGGTTGGTGGGTGCTTTATTAATCGAATTTATGTGCGCCATTATTTTCATATCAAGTTGATGGCTCGCGAACAGTCACAGTTAGTATAATTTTCAAAGCCATATAAAAGAACCACCACATGGTGTTTTTCTCCGGATTTACAAGACAGAAATTATAGTTAGACAAACTCGATATACGCATTGTTTTATTAAGCTTAAGCATAAAAAGGCACTTGTATTTAAAGATTGCTTTAAAGGTACTCGACTACTTATAGGAGAGAGCGAAGATGCCCCATCAGTAAAACACTTAATCATCGACGCGTGCAAACCAGTCGTCATAGAGAGCTCATCTATTTATGATCGATTGACATATGCATCCCACAACACCTCCCAGAGAGAATTCGTATTACATCTAAACAGTTCGTTTGCATTAAAAGTTAAATTGAGAATGTCTGCAATCACTACTCCTTCCCAACACCATCTCATTATTTTTTTATTATCAAACTAGATGTTTTATAATTTTTAGTTAAGAAACGATGATTATTTTATGTAGCAAAAATATTGTTTTCTCTCTATTTTATGTTTCTACAATGAGACACATTTGTTGGCCACAAGTTTTTAAATGTCAAATAATCTTGGGGAATCTAAAAATTTACTGGAATACGAAATTTTAAAGCAATAGACTTCTGAGATTTAAAATTTATCAATAGTCAATACTAACAAAGATAACCAATAAAATAATAAGAGTTTTTTCGACTTTAATCCATCATTTCAACTCAGATTTGTTTTTACCAAACATCACGCGGTAATGGGAAATTGGATCTCAAAAACTTGCTCGTTCGTACAATAAATCGTTTGACATCTGAAACTTTGTACAAAAACCAATTCCAATTTATATTTTTTCATCTATTAAACTAACTCATTAATACCCTGTATCACTAAAGAGTCTAATCGCAATTAAAAATTGTTTGGTCTTAAATGCACTTTTATCCTGTCAGCTGTTTTTAAAATAAGGCATAACATAAAATGTATTTGAGCGGAACAAATCGAGTTTACGGGCACCGCTCCAAAATAAAAAAAGTTGCCTACGGGGTGCAAAATGCAGTTTTAAGCATTTTGGTTTCGGAGTTACGGACCTCCGAAGTTTTTGTATATAATATGGCATATATCGAGTTTTCGATGGTAGAATGGGACAATATGGGCCAAATTTTTCACTTAACATTTTTTGCTTAAAACTGTATTTTGCACCCTGTAGGCAACTTTTTTTTATTTTGGAGCGGTGCCCGTAAACTAGATATAAGCCATTTGAGCAAAATATGTTGCAAAATTGTTATTTACAGCAGAGCTTATTATACATATGTAGCAGTTGAATATAAAGCTGCTATAAAAATTCAACCAAAATAGTGAAACTTTGCTAAAGTAAACTTTTCGGAGTTGATTAAGAACGCGTGTTTCTAAACATTTCTTCGAAACAATGTATAACAACATTTAATGTTTACGCATCAGATGTATACAATTTCAAAGGCCACACATTAGCCTTTTCTCTTATTTCCCCACTTGCGATATTATTGTTTCCTGCGATTTTATTATACTCACATCAGTCTTCAACGGCACGTGTGACAAAACACAACGGTTAGTAAATTCAATCCAATATAAGGAATATGTATGTGTTTTATAATAATGAACCCCTCAATATCGAAATAATACAAAAAAATATTAAATAAAAAAATGAGAAATATAAATCAAATAAATAATTAAAAATTAATAATTATTTTATTAATAAGGAAAATATATAAATTTATGTTTTATTTATAACAATTAAAACGAAAATAAAAATAAAAAACACACCAAAAATAGTAATTTTACAAAAAAAAAATCCTTCACGAAATACAATATTAAAAAAATAACAAAAATTATTCGGTTTTTTAAAAAGTGTTTCTTCATCATTGAGTTGGTAACATCTTACAACGAACTAGCGACTGTAACGTCGTGGTCCGTTAAGTTAACTGTTTTTGGATTAACTACCACTACTGAATTTCCCGCATTTAACGATAACGTTACAACCATTGCACTTAACAATGCATATACAGCCTTCACGAACTTGACCCAAAGTAACTTTACTGCGCAAACTACTGCCGAAAGAACAACATTAGAACCGGCTTGTACCAGCGACAGTAATATCTCACTTCTCACAAACACCAGCAATGACAGTCGGCGTAATAATACCCAACGTCAGCTGTCGCGTCATAATGCATTTGGGATACCCACTTGGCTGATTCTCTGTTACAGTGTAATACTGCTTTGTGCCATTGTAGGCAACCTGTTGGTAATTTCAACACTCGTACAGAATCGTCGTATGCGTACCATTACAAATGTGTTTCTATTAAATCTTGCTATTTCTGATATTCTGTTGGGTGTCCTTTGTATGCCAGTAACGTTGGTGGGTACATTGTTGCGGCATTTTATCTTTGGAGAATTTTTTTGTAAACTGATACAATTTTCACAAGGTAAGTAAGTGTAATTTAAAATGAAAGGGAAAAAGGGAAATGGTTAGTAAGAAAAAAGAAGATAATAAATAAAGAAGATAAGAAATAAATAATTGGTTTAAAAAAACATAACATAACAAGTTTTTGCACAACTTTAACGTCTTTCGCCGGAAATTAGATATTTTATTAATCAAAGTCAAAAGCAAATAACTTTGCAAGACCATGTGATGTACTAACAAATAAAATGATAATATGGCCTTTTGTTATTAAAGTGCAATTAAATGGACTTTATGTCGGTCAAATTTGGATTTTTTTTAAACTGTGTTTTCTTCAATTGTTTGAATAATGCGTGTCTTAACATAATTTATAACAGCTTTAATATCGATTTATTACCGTTTAAAACTGTTGACGATTATACCGACATGCCAAACTTTTTTTTAAATTCCACTAAATTTCTACACATTTCATTTCCCGTTGTTGAAAATCTAACCGCATGATTTCTGCAGTACAGTTTTGTGCGCAAACATTTTGTTATTGATACAAATTACAATTAGAACCATAACAACTATCGACAATAATTTTATATTCACTTTATTTATAGTGCAATTAATCGTTAGCTATCTGTCGATATTCTGTATTGCACATATCATCTATTCAAGCGCACATCCAACCACATAAATATAAATAAAAAATATGCTATTAAAGAAATGAAGTAAGTTGTCCTTTAGAAACAACTTTTATCTTCTTTTAGCTGCAGTTTTTGCAAGTACCATATTTTTTTTTAAACATTCTCATGTTCTGCTCGTTTATATAAAGACATTTTTTTTCCTAAAAAATGTAAATAAATATTATTTACTAAAAATACTTGAACCATTACCTGTAGCAATTTAATAGAAATTTTTAAAAAAGGATGGAGTGAAGAGAGGTTCTTATTCCTCTCGGCAAACAGTCGGTTATAAAACACATAGAGCAAATGAACAGATGTGCCTAAGAAAAAAGGGTTACGTTGATGTAGTAAAATGACGCATACGGCTGCTACAAAAAATCAAGGAAGGAAATCTGCAGCGAACTTTTGTAAACATGCATGCAGAGTTCATACAATGGATATAATCTTGAAACCTCGAGAGGTGGAGGGTTGCTACCACATGTAAACAGGAATAAATAATGCTCAAAAACTCCTCGGTAAGAAGATCACAGGGAAGCTTGGATAAAAACAGAGAATCTTAAGCTAAAGAAATTTATAACTGACGTCATGGAAACTTGGCCGCAAGAGTCACCAACACTGTTTATAAGTATTAGAAAATTCTAAAAATTTTTCAAAATTATAATCGCACACAAAAAACTCACGGGTATAGTTTTATTATATTCAAAAAATGATTTTAACTGGAGAATAAAAAACTGCTTCATTTTATATATTTGTGGCCAAAAGTGTTCTAACAAATTTTATCTAATGAAAAGAAAATTTTTATTTTTCCTGAAATAGTTTTAATGAGGAAAATTTAGTTAATGTGCAAAATATGTTTCTATACCTATACCATCGAATAAGACTCGTTATTAATAAATGTTATATTTATTATTATCCCACAGCTGGGAACCGTAAATCCAAAGTTATTTCATAACCACAGGGTAAAATTTAGATCTCCATTAAAACATTTATTGCATTTTTATACTAAAATAATAAATCTCCAATTTAAGTTTTCTAGAAACAGGAAGAGAGAAAACAAAAGAAGCATAGGATTACGCTTTAACGTCAGCCCACAATGCGCTGCTGTCTTAAAAGTAGAAATATAAAATCAAATCCTTTCTAACATTCCTTTGGAAACTGCGTATTTATTTTGGAATATTATATTTTGCCCCATTGTAGTGAAGAAGCATAAAAATCTTAAAGTGCTCTTGATAATTAAAAACTTACGATTTAATTATAAAAGCTGTTATGAAAAACTGAGCTTATTATGGTCAATTTGAACACATTTTTATTAATTAGTTATGGTCGTGAATAATATGACACTATTGAATCAATATGTGATCTGACGGACTACTTAAATAAAACCTATAAAGATTATTCAATAACAGTTAAAGTAACGAAGTTTTGCCTTAACTTAACTTAATCAAGAATTTTAATTTAAAATAACGCAGCCGATAAATATTTAAAACCCTAACGAATAATAAAATTATTTGAAACTTGCCAATTTACATACACGTGCGCAAAAGTACCCATAACTCACATAAAGATACGAAATATTTTTAATATTTTTATTAATATTTTCAATGTCACTTAAGAAAGTAGAAAGTAAAAATAAAAACAAATAAAGCCTTCTACGCACGTGATAATTGATGTACAAAATTATAATTAGAGAGACTTTATTTTTATCCTTTAAAATGTATCAATTTAAGGAACTCGAAGTGATATATCACGAAAACTATTTCCGTTTAGAAAAATATTAATTTTTTTTCTTCTCTGGCAGTTCTTTCTGTTTGCATAATTACACAAGCAAATGCTGTGGAAATTGCTATCATTAAAAATTATGAATAAGAATTTTTTGCGACTTCATTTCCTATTCATCTTACACTGGAAGCATAATTTTATTGCAAATTAATGGAAAACGGATAATAAAAATCTTCTTTCAACTGCTTTACTGTTTGGGAAAAATTATTAATTTAGCTGACAACAATTCAGTTTCTTTATATTTGCACGTTATTAAAAAAACAATATGTAACACAGGAGTATTTGAAGTGTTCTTAAGGTATTATTGAAGAAGTTTGTTTGTAAGTATAAAAAGTCAATTGCAACAGACGTAGATCATTGTATGAGTCAATGTAAAAAAAAGGAATCTGAAAGTAAAAGCTTTTAGCAAAAACGAGTGTCTCAGCCGTTCAAATTTATTCTGAAATTAAAACTATCGTATCAATCTTTTGCTTTGTTGAGATTGTTTTTAGGATCGCTTTTTAGTGCTATGAGCAACGGTTGAGGAGAATGGCCTCATTAATTAGATTACATTAACTATTGGGACACCCTTATATCTCAAAACTTTAAACTTGTTCAACTGTTCAATAGTTAAACAATATACATCAAATTACAGCAACTATAGGGTCACTCTTTATTTTTAAAATTCAAATTATATACTTCCTGTTGTAGTAGTTTTAGCAATCAGGTTCTGTGTAAATCAGGTTCTGTCTATAACTGTTCAGCGGTTTGGCTATATACATAAGATTATATCAACTATTGTAAAACCCTTTAATCTATAATTTAAAATTTTTATATTTCTTATTATACGACACACAGTAGTGGATATAAAATTCAGGTGTTTGTATACAACGGGAACAAGTCACATTAATTTTGGGAACACCCGTTGATTTCTGAGACTGAGCAAAACAGGTTCCTTGTAAAGTTCAGCTGTCTATCTATAACGGTTCAAAAGTTCGGCCAAATACTTGATATTACATTAACTACTGGCACACCCGTTTATTTCCAAATCCAAATTTTATACTTGTTGTTATAGCGGGCTAAGCAATACAGGTTTGTTGAAAGTCTCAAGCGTCTGTATACAACTGTTTAAAATTATGGCCATATAGTTCAAATTATATGAACTATTGGCGCACCTTTTAATTTATAATTTTTAATATTAATACTTGTTACGAGTACTATAACGGCCATAGCATTCGACATTCTGTCCAGTTTGCAAGCGTTTGTCTATAAAGGTTCAAAATATAGGCCCATATAAGTAAATTTACATCAACTGTGAGAGCACCCTTTAATTTTTAGATTTATTTTTGTATAACATTTTATTTTTGGAAGCCATAGTAATACGCAGTCATTTGAAATTTTCAGAATCGGCCTTTACAGTTCATAATACACGTAAAAATATGTATGTAGTATGGGGACGCCCTTTAATTTTTAAGATTATGAACTGTTTTTTTTATGTTTTTTAATAAATTGACGTAAATAACTTTTTATTAATAGACATTGTTTTTCTTTTAATAATTTCATACAAACTTAAGCCTGCTCTAAAATTCGCTTAATCACTTAATCTATTTCAATAAAATTAAAAACTTTCAGAAATACTAAGTATGTCTACAGTAAAAATTATCATATTTTTTCATTTATTTTCATTTAGTTAATATGCATATGAGTGTTTGCATCTGCAATGTGACTCTCTTTAAATAAATAAAAGAAATTTATTATCTTAGTATATTTATCGTCCCTGCGCCATTTTTTCAAATTAATTTAATAGAAATTCTCTCATTGTTAAGCAAAAAGTGTTTAAAAAGCACTTAAACTGTCTTGTTTATTATCTTTGTTGTTATTTTATAAAAATTTATTTGTTTTATCCAAACTTTATGCGTCCGGAAATGCTCATACTTTAAAAATATTTTAGTTTTAAATATAGAAAATATTTTCAAAGAACAAATCAGTCACCAAAATAATAAATAATAAAAGGCTGTCCCAATGATTTAATGAAATTTTATGTATGTGGCCATACTTTTATACCGTTATAGACAATATCGCCACAACTTCCAACGCAATAAATTCAAATTTCAACGTTTTCAACATAAATTTTCTAAGAAGTTTATGAACTGTGGGGGCGGCGGTGGAGGTAGTAATAATATTCCTAATGTGAATAGACGTAATAATTCTTAACCACACTGGCGTAAATATTTTTATAGATAAATTTAAGTTTTATTATTACTACTACGTTTACAATTATCATTGTCGGTTTTTTTTTGGAAGAATTATATAAGAAAAGTACAAAAAGACCAGAAACATTTTCAATCTGGCTGTTTATTTCTTGAGGTTATTTTCAAACAAATACATTTTAATACGAGAGTCTCTATCTTCTATAAAGATCTGTGCAATTCAATACAAATTTGACGCAGTTTTGTTTAAATCTATAAATAATTTCTTTATGATTCAATATGATATTTCAGTACAATAATTACATGGATTAACAAAAGCTGCGTTTGAGCAGTTCAAAAAATAATCAAAACAAATAAGAGCGCTGTGTTCGGCTATGCCGAATCTTATGGACACCATATATATCAAACCATTTATGTAAATCTAGTTTAATGAAATAACTCCAATCAAAAAAGCAAATATTGGGGTGACTAAGAATTAAAAAATAAAAAAAATTTTTGGTACTGCATATATAAAATTTTACACAAAAATGACATCGGCTCTTAACGGGTTAAGAATGTTACTCTAGCCGGTATTTAAAAAATACTTAAAGTTAAAGGCTGTTCCGAAAGTGACGTGAAAATTAGAAAAATATTTTTATTTTTTGAACTTTAAACTTGTACAGTGTATATAAAATTATAGCGGCTACAGTAACAAGTACAAAAATATGAAACTTTAAAAAAAGGGTGTCCCTATAATGAGATGCTTTTAAAGGGCAATAAGCACTTTAACATATTTTATGTCCGCAATGAGAATAAGAATAAAAAGAAATAAAAGAATAAAAATAAAACTTAACTATACAGGGTGGTTCTATAGTGATGTGATTTTAACGCATACGGCAACGAGTGCGTACAAATATGTCCGCTATAACAATAAGTGTGAATGTTCGTACATTAAAATTAAAGGGTGTTACCATAGAGACCTTCATTTTGACCAATATGTTCTTATCTTTTACTATAGACCCTTAAGGCAGTAAATTAAATTCTGGAAAATACTTTATTCAGTTTGTTAGCACGAACTATTTCACCTACAAATCAAAGAGCAGATATTTTGATTACTTTCTTTTTTATTTTATTTTTAAATGCTCATCATTGTTTCTAAAAAACATCACAAAAAAGCTACAAACATTTTAATTAAATTTTTAAAATGGCACAGAAATTTTCTAAAAATTAAATTCTTTAATCAAATCAAAGAAAATTAAATGGGTGCATGGGCAAGAGAGAGAGAGAGAGAGAGAAAGACTAACCTGAGTATTATAATAATGCAAAATTAATCTAATTTACAATTACAACAAAATTAAATTATTTGAGTGTTGGCATTCACAATTTATTTATAAGAGGCAACATATTTTCTGAGATTAAAGTGTACGAATAGAGGAATATATTACATTTGTTATCAAATGTTTTAATAAACTAGCAAGAGTGCTATATTCGCCAATGCCGAATCTACCCTTCGCCATCTATGTAAATCTAGTTTAGTAAAGCAACTCCAATCAAAAAAGCAAATATTGGGGTGTCAGAGAATAATAAATTAAAGATAAAAATGTGGTACTGCATACATATAATTTTAGATAAAAATTACATCGGCTCTTCGTGGGTTAAGCATTTTAAAAAAAATATATATTTTTTCCTTAAAGATCTCTTCAAAAGCTGTAAAAAGTTACCCATATTGATATCTTAAAAAATATGGTGCAAAATCGTTCTTTCCTATGAAAAGTTCAGAAGCCCATAACTCAGAAAATATGGGCGAGCGCCAATTTGTTGACATGGACCAGCATGATCGGTCCAATAGCACCTCTTTCGACACTATATCTGATCGATTGACGGACAGGCGAACATCGCTCAATCGACTTCGCTATGCATAAGAAGTCAGAATATATATACTTAATGGGGTCGGAAATGGATTTGTTGAAATTAGAAATGTATTGACAAACTTAGTTATACCCTTTTTTAACTTTTTGTGGTGAAAGGTATAAAAAGGAACCTCTGTTCGCAACGAGTAGTAATAAAAGATAAGTTAATAGGAGGGTTATTTTAATAAATTTTTTTATTGTTTCTATTTCTTATGATAAACAATAATCTCGTAAGTATGTTTAGGAAGGTATTAAAACAAAAAATCTCCAATTGTGCGTTTCTTTGATAACATTATGTTTTATGCAGAACTTTTTCTCTTCATTAAAAACTAAAGTCAAAAAGTAAAGTAAAAAGGTCAAAAAATTTGAAAAAAGTTTCCTAACGAACTTCCTTATCGCCCAAATACTCAATAAATTTTGCCCCTAAATATAAATTACAATTTTTTTTGAACCACACGCTTAATGACAGTAAATAAATTATTTTTATGTATTGAAACAAACATCAATTTATTATCTGTTTCTAAATTGGGGTGGAAAAAAGCGTGCTAAAATGTGTTGAAATTAATCTGTTGCCAAGTTTTTAGATGTGAAACATAAACTCAAATTTGATGTCTTTCATCAATTCAGAGTAGAAAATGAATTGTTGTATTTAATTGCAACCTTAAAATTTGTTCTCTATAGACCAACCAGCGCATTGAGCGCAACTTGCGTTCCATATTTAAAAACTTTGAAAGAAAAAGAACAATCAGCCAATTATCGATGATAGTTTGCGAAGACTATACAAATAAATCACGCCTACAATTATAAATGTTTTATGTAGTTTTTTTTTTTTTTTTTTTTTTTTTTGTTATCTTGGTTTTTTAAATATTTAATATGAAATGGGCAACACATAAAAAGAAATACAGTAGGAGTCGTAGACTAATGTTTAATGTAAAATTTTGTTGAAATTTATTTAAGCTTTGCATTCCTTGAAAATTAAATAAACGTAACTAATTCACTTCTTAAATATTTTTAAAGTTTCGGTGATGGATTCTGCTTTGTTCTTCTGGTGAAGAAACGGTTTTGCCAACTAGAACTGGCCCTGGTTTTTGTTTTTCAAATGATTGATGGATATGGTAGACACTTAGGTGGTAGTGAAGCATTATTATTATTTTTACAAAGTTATTTATCAATACCCTGATACTTTTTCTAAAAAGAATTTTATTTTTCATTGAACTCCACTTAATATTAAGTGCCTCGTTTTTGGAAATAAAATAAAAAATTTCTCACGTGAAAATATTGCAGTCGTATTGTTTTAAACCGGTTAAACTAAATTTAATCACTTGGCTAATTAACAATACAATTTTAAAATTGTTCAGAAGAAATAAAGGGAAAAAAAGATTTTTTTATTTTCAAAACATCATTTTTGTTACTTAAATATACTTTTTATTAATAGGAGTTTTTTTAGTTAAAAGTTTTCGTTTGTGGTTTCATAAAAAAAATTAATTTTTGTATCTGTAAATATTATGCAATTATTTGCATAAGTTTTAGATAAACTTTGTAACTTCAATTTATATCTGCAGTTAATATAATATGATTCTCATACGCCTTTGGAAAATATTAAAAAAATTTCGAATTTTCATTTAAATTCACAAATATTTCAAACATGATTTACTAAAAGTATTAAATTACCAATACAAAACTTTATCTACCCCTTGACGCAATAGTAATTTATTTCAAAAATATAAATTTACTTAAAGACCGACCACTTTACGCACAGCATAAAACTCATAAACAGAAATACGTGCGAAAAAGCAATATTCCAAAGGCGTAAATAAACATCAAGTTGTTTGTGTGCTTTTCACCCGTAAATAAAATTGTTGAAGGGTTGCGTTGTCTGGAAAACAAAAACCAGGCCATTTAAAGTAGGATTGAGAAAAGAAAAGTGAAAAAATTTAAGTTCTGCAAAAATGATGGTTTTCGTTTAAAACAAATAGTGTTAGAAAGTAAATTCATAAAAAGGATCCGTGAAAAATAAATAAATGTTCTTTATTTTCAAAGCTCTTTCCTTCCTTTTTTTTATAACGTTTTACTATTTTCAAAGCTCCTTTTTGATTAAATTTTAAATTCTAAAAAGCCTCCGAATATTGTGCTTTGGAACACTAGTCAAAATATTACTACAAACTGCACAGAAGATGAGCCTTTGTCCATTCTAAGCTGTAAGTCTACTTAACTAGAAATCCAGAGATACTTTAGGTTTCCTCGTGTATCTCAACATTCAGATCCGTTTGTTTGCTAAAGCAATACATTAGACGGTGTTTACAAACTTAAAAATATGTCGCAGCAGTGTTTTAGTTTTCATGTGATTTCAGTCACATCAGAGAGACTATTTTTCACTCTAGTTCAAAGAGACACATCATCTATAGCGCTGTAACTTATATTTTATCTACTTTACATAATTTATTTTCACTAGTTTTTTTCAAACAGGATTTGAACCGTGGATCTTACAAATGAATAAAAATTTACTTATTTTCGGCTTTAATTCGGGTTTTAATTTAATTTTTAAACATGTTTAAAAAGAAATTATTTACAAAGAAGAGAAGAAAAATTAGACGCTAGCAGAATGAATTGCAGCATTTTCTGGAGCGTCTCATTCTTCATCAGCATTTTTCACATCTATCTACATTACGTTATGTACATTGAAAACATCATCTTTTTAATCAACTAATCTTAATGTTAATTTGGTTAGACTAAGTCCAAACACAACCAAAAACATTTCTTTGTCGGTCTCTCTGTAACTTGTTTTGTACATTTGTTTTTGCTTCCACGAAATGAAATTTTTATTTTTGAATCATTCATACATCTTTGCTCACAACATTATAGATGCTGTTCCAGTATCATATTGACTGTTATGAGTTAATTATGAATGTAAATAAGCGGTGCCTTGCATTTATTTAACTTTTTCCCAATCAGGATTTGAACCATGGATCTTACAAAAATAAATTAAAATTGACTTATTTTCGGCTTTGGTTAATTTTTAATTTAATTTCTAAACATCTTTAGAAAGAAAAATGCTTCATTTTATTCTGCTAGCGTCAAATTTTTCATATTTTTTTTTTTTTTTGAAAAACGTTCGCATACATTTGTAAATAATTTTTCTTTCATAAAATTTTTAAAAATTAAATTAAAAAATGAATCAAAGCCTAAAATAAGTAATTTTTAAATTATTTACTAATCGTTAATTTTTATAAAAAATAAATAAATGAATATCGGTATAAAAAGCATCCCTTAAAATAACTATAAAAGATGGGTAAATAGTCAATGAGGAATATTTTATATACCTGTACATTACAAGAATACCTCGCATAGTTCTGCTTTTGGTGACGTACTACACGATTTCGAAATTTACAAACAAGAAAATTTCTTGGTGAAAACTGTCTAAAACAAATAAGAAAAATGTAATGTTTAAAATAAAAATAATTATTATTAAATAGATTATTCTTTTGTGGCTCAGTTATAATCATCCTGTCCTTTAAACTCATTTAGGGGTACAGAGCCTGTAAATAGGCTCATGGGTCGGATTTAAATAGTACGAATAACCGTACTGTGCGAGGTATTCCTGTATTTTTACTTAGAATATTGCTTTTACCCGCTTTTTATTAGACGCTGCAAATCCAGTAGCACTTCATACAGTTGCCGGATTTGCCATAAATGGAGAATAATTAATCATTTGTGAATTTTTTTAAGATTAACATTTTGTTTCAATAAATTTTTTATTTATTGTGAAACATGTCATCAAGAAAGCCAGGCAATCAAATAATTAATTAAATCTTTCACGACGAAAAACAATATTATTAATTTTTTTGTTAGGTTTTATGTATGAACAATCAACAAAAGAGTTTAACTTTGCTGACCCGGCTCGTTAGAAGTTTTTTTCTTTTCAATTAAGTCACATTTCAAATGAAAAATTTCGTAACTTATGCTTCTTCAAGTAGATTGAACAAAACAAAGCCAAAACAAAAAGCGATAAATAGGCAAAAATAGTTTTCCTGCAAATCAGCAAATATATTGGTGACAAACCTTTAATTAACATACAAGTTATAAAATACCAAAAACATCCAGAAATTTAATCAGGAGAAGAGCAATGGTCTCTTTACAAAAGGCATAGTGAAGAATGTCGATTTTTATTAAAATACCTGAAATAATTTATTTCTCGCTATTGTTGTTGCGCAGGACAAAACTAAGAAAAATTTTTTAACAAATTGGTATTTTTTATCTTATTATTATTTTTTTTTTTTAATTTTATTTTTAGCTGCTTCCGTTGCTGTCTCCTCTTGGACATTAGTGGCCATCTCTTGCGAAAGGTATTATGCTATATGTCACCCATTGCGTTCGAGACGATGGCAGACACGCAGTCACGCATACAAAATTATTGCATGTATATGGTGTGGCAGTATATTGTGCATGCTACCAATAGCGGTGTTTAGCCAATTGATGCCAACAAGTCGACAGGGTGAGTAAATAGTTAGTTATTAAGACAAAGTGACTGTGTACCTTATAATTTATTTATTTGTTTTTAAATATGTTGAATAGTTTTAATTTTTTAAGCTTCGCAAGTTGATGTGCGTCGCTTGTGATGGTCACTTTCTCTCCAAATAAAAAAACAAAGCGGTTACACCCAAAAACATAAATAAAAACCTCTTGAAAAAATAGCATCTAAAAAACGATATCAATTAAATGACTTCATATTAAAACTGAGTAAATTATGTGTTTATGAATTTAAGGTACCACATGGCAATAGGTGTTATTGCGATCGCGGTAGCCGTAATCGAAACCAGGCATGAACACGGATCAAGGCAATAAGACTTTCGGTAACTTCTTAAAATATTGTCTTGAAAGAAATTCTGTAAATTTAAAAAACAAATATTCGGTTGGAATTCGTTCGTTGTCTATTGCGTTTTTATACCCTTCACCACAAAAAGTTGAAAAATGGTATATCTAAGTTTGTCATCCCGTGTGTAATTACATCTGAAATATATACTGACTTCTTATGCATACCGAAGTCGACTGAGCGATGTCCGCCTGTCCGTCCGTGTTAGTTTGTCTTGGCAAACTTGATTTCGCAAAAACAATAAATAAAATGTCGATCGAAATCGAAAACACCATGCCTACCTCTAATTTTTATATTTCGTTTGGAACAACAAAGTAACTCTATAAAAATAATAAATATATGGGTCAATAGAGAATTTAAAAATAAGAAAAAATATCAAGTGAAAAAGTTGGCGCTCGCCCATATTTTCCGAATCACGGGGATCTGAAATAGTCAAATTTTTGAAAATATCGATGTGGGTATCATTTTTAAGCTTTTGAAGAGATCTTTAAAGAAATATTAATAATAAAAAAATACCTCACCTATGAAGAGCCGATCTCATTTTTATCTAAAATTATTTGTATGCTGTACCAAATTTTTGTTATTTTTTAATTCTCTGTCACTACAATATTTGCTTTTTTGATTGGAGTTGCTTCATTAAACTAGATTTACATAGATGGTGCAGGGTAGATTAGGCATTGGCGAATATAGCACTATTGCTAGTTAATTAAAACATTTGATAACAAATGTAATACATTCCTCTATTTGTACACTTTAATCTCCAAAAATTATGTTGCCTTTTATAAATAAATTGTAAATTAGATTATTATAATACTCAAGTTATTTTCTCTCTCTCTCTCTATCTTGCCCATACACCCATTGAATTTTCCTTGATTTGATTAAAGAATTCAACTTTTAGAAACTTTTTTTGCCATTTTAAAAATTGAATTAAAAAGTTTTTAACTTTTATGTGATGTTTTATTAGAAACAATGATGAGCATTTAAAAATAAAATAAAATAAAAAAGAAAGTACTTAAAATATCTGCTTTTTGGTTCGTAGCGAAATTGTTTGTGCTAACGAACTGAATAAAATATTTTCCAGAATTTAAAGAATATTTAATAAAAGAATTAGTATAAAGAACTATAAGGGTCTATAGTAAAAGATACTTAGGAAAAAATTTTTGAAAAGGTAATCGAGTGTGGAATTAAGCGGAAGAACTTCCCAACTAAATTGCCAACTTAGTGATTTTAACAAGGCATGAGACTTTTATAATCAATTACTGAGAATCGTTTGCATTAATTATTGAAGGAAATAATGAGAACCATTAGTACGTATTTTAAGGTATTCTCTTTTAACATAAATAGCCAGTTCCATTACTACTTCCTTTTTTGGGAACTAATGTAATGTGTTTCGTAAGCGAGTAACAAAATATCGCAATCAGAAAAGTAAATCATTATATGGCAAGTACTTTTTAGGGTAATGTCTTATATTTTGCTGGGTAAGAACGTATTGGTCAAAATAAAGGTCTCTATGGTACCATCCTTTAATTTTTAACATTTATTATTCACACTTATTGTTATAGCGGACACATTTGTAAGCAACTCGTTAGAAGTTCTAAATGTCTGCCGTGTGCGCTAAAATCACATCACTATAGAACCACCCTTTATATTTAAGTTTTATTATTATTCTTTTATTTCTTTTTATTCTCATTCTCATTGCGGACATAATATATGTTAAAGTGCTTATTGCCCTTCAAAAGCATCTCGTTTTAGCGATACCCTTTATTTTAAAGTTTCATATTTTTATACTTGTTATTGTAGCAGCTATAGTTTTATATACACTGTGCAAGTTTAAAGTGTCTTTCTATCACAGTTCAAAAAACAAAAATATTTTTATAATTTTCACGTCACTTTCGGAACACCCTTTAACTTTTAGTAGTTGCAGAAATAGAGGAGCTTGACAGACAAATATACAGACAGACATTGTAGCGAAAACAATAGGGTTATATTTTTGCCCTTAAGATATGAAACTCCAAAAAGTTGTGTTATTGTATATTTCTCCTTTTTGCAGGCCTGCGGAAATGCCGTGAAAATTGGCCCAGTTATGCGCTGCCATATGAACGGCCTTACAATTTGTTTCTCGACCTGATTCTGCTCGTATTGCCGCTAATCATTCTTTCTGTGGCCTACATCTTAATAACACGCACTCTATATGTTGGTATGCGTATAGAAAAGGACATGATTTTTGGTGGCAAGCAAGAGGACATGCAATTATCTGAGCAAGAAAGACCTAACAGCAGCTTGATGGGAAAGTCATCATTCCTGTCAACATCCTCGCTATCGACGAATGTATCTTCATCTTCACGCTTAAAACTTAGTTTGTCACAGCAGTTTCATGATAGCACAACAACAACAACTGCCTATTGCAATAATCCCAGTAATATTTCTTATCATCAAGATAATTTCCATAACAATACAAAGAAAACGAATTTATTCAGTCACCAACTAAAACAACAACAACAATATCAATATAATCATCAATTACAAGGGCAAAGATTTATTCAACAGCATCATTTTCATAATTATTCTCAACAATATCAAAATGTGTTTCATGAAGGAGTTCAACAACGGGTACAACAACATAACCACCAGTCATACATTGAACAACAAGAGCAACAACAACAGTGTCAACGTCAAATTTGTTGTGGTAAGTGAAAATGTTGAAATAATAGAACAAACAGATTCTCAGTTCTTTTTTTTTCAAATTTTTAGAACGTTTTTCAAATTACCTAAACGTTATTTTACAGGTTCATTTACAAAATGTCTCACATGCAGCTAAAATCCCCTAAAATCGCTCTTATTTTAGCAACACTTTCTTCATCCATCGCTGCTTAAGAACAGAATAAAATTTTGCAAGTGAAATCAAAAATTAAAGAATTTAAGTAACCGCCCATTAGTCACTTGTTAAAAAATATATAAAAACAAGCGAGAGATCTATATATTCGGCTGTACCGAATCTTGAATGCCCTTCACCATATATATAAATCTTGATGAGTGAGGTAACTTCATCAAAAAAAAAAAAAAAAACAACTATTAGTGTGACAGAGAATTAAAAAATAAGAAGAAAAAAATTATGTAACAATATACATTATTGTTTTACATAAAGATGTCATCGGCTCTCAATGGGTTAAGCATTTTTTAAAAATTTTATTATTTCCTGAAAGGTCTCTTAAAAAGCTTTAAAATGATACCCATATTGACATTTAAAAAAATATGATGCACAATCGTGCTTTTTTATGAAAAGTTCAGAGACCCATAAATTGGAAAATATGGGCGAATGCGCATTTTTTCACTTGATGTTGTTTTCTCATTTTTCAATTCTCTTTCGCACGTACTTGTTATTTTTTGATTGGAGTAACTGCATTTTTCCAAATAATACGAAAACATTAGAGGCAGGCGTGGTGTTTGCTAAATTGTAAATATTTAAAACCGCAGAAAATTTTTATTTTTAATTTTTTTTTTTTTTTTTGTAAGAAGTTTTTGTTGATATTTTCTTTTAGCCAGTACTTTCAATGAATACGCAATTTAAAATAGAATTAAAAAAAAAATTCACTCAAACTTATTTAATGCCAACATGAAACAACGTTTATTTTTCATGCATTTAGAAAAAGGGAGTTCTACACAACTGCATGTTTCTTTCTCAATCAATTGCAAAATTAATGTTTACTCAGTCAATTCAATTGTTTTTTTTTTTTTGTACACAACTCATATCCTATTCTTTGCGTATTAAGCCTTTGGGCTATTGTTGTGTAAATATTAGAAAACATTTACTATATTCACTGATGTCGTGGGAGGGGAATAAAGATACTGCAGTATAAAAGTATTCCTATTCTTTGATATTTTTTTTTAATTTTATATTTTTCAAAATTAAACAACAGAAGCCATGGCGGCAGCATGTTCACAACTGCTCTAGTTATATTTTTGAACAGGAGTCTCTAAGTTTGGAATAGTATTAAATGTTTGAAACAATTCATTCATTCCCTTGAGGTAAAGATTAATAAACTCTAATTATTTCACATGATATGATTTATTGTTCGTCATTCCTTTTAAGGAATGTTTATGTATATCATTTAGTCCTATATGGATTTGTTTACTTTTAGACTTTACAGCTCATGTCGTTTGTCCTATTCAATAATCTTAGAAGGTTAATTCCTCTGAAATATAATCTGGAAGCTGCTAAAATTAATTAGTCACATAAAGGTGAAAATTTTTGTTAAATTAAACTCATTAAAATCAAACCTTAAAACTTAATATTTTCAACTTCAGGCTTTGGTTCTTATTCTTAAAGTTAACAGTTTGTGGAGAAACAATTTAATCCATTATAAAATTTTTAAAACAGCATTCTTAAAGTCGAGCAAAAATAATTGAGATTAAAGCAATCAAAGCAATGGTTTAAAAATCAAAATTTATATTTGAAGATTTTAGATTTACCCAAGAGGAAATAAATTTTGATAAATTTTATAAACAGAGTGCATATGAAAATTTATTTTTCATCAATAATTAAATTATAGTTTAAGTGATTTCTTTTAAGTCGTAAGGTTTTTTAAAAACTTATTTTAGAGACTTATGTTTGTTTTATTGTGATAAAAACTAAAGACTCTCGAACTTTTAATCGTAATAAAAACCAATTTAATAATTTCCTGCGAAATTGATTAAATTCTGTAAATTTTTTGATTTAGGAGCGCTAAATTAATTTTTTATGTCGGTTTTAGCTGCTTATACACACTGGTATATCCAAAACGAAAGAGGTGAAAATCCAAAATATCAGACGCGACGCTAAAGTTGTTACTTTTCATGCGATATTTGAACATTTTATCCTTAAAAAAATTCGTGTAATCGATAAACAAAATCAGATAATATTCATAAATCAGTGATGGTAAATCTGGATACTCTTGCGACATTATATCTTCCTAAATCAATTAAAATTATAGAAAAACAATTTTTTTTTTCTATATTTTCATATCTCTTAATAAATGTTTTACATCAAAAAACTAATTCTTAAATTTTAAGAAAACTAAATAGTGACAGAATTAGAGACGTTCTGTACTCGTGGCGCAAGCTTAATCCAAATGCCATCTTTAGCAGCTGTAAGAAAAGTAGTTGTGGAAATTTCTAATGGTTTTTGTTGTAACTTCTCCGGCAAATGCACTGAAAACTGTGATAATAGCGTAGCTAGGCCGGCCTTGGATTGGGCCAAACCAAAACGTCCACCTAAAAAAAAAAACAAAGTTTACGTTAATTTAAGAAAAATAATAATAAAATTAAATGAATAAATTCCAAAGAATTGTAATCATACCAGGACACATGCGAGGACCTTCCCCAAAACCCAAAAAAGAACAGCTTGGACGTTTTTCTTTCTCTAGCAAAAAACGTTCGGGTCTAAAAACTAAAGGATCAGGATACAGGTCAGCATCACTGAAACAAAAAAAATTAATTTTCTAATACAAAAAAAAAAAATTAAAATAAGGAAAAACTTTAAAACACACTAATGTACAGCCTTTGCAGGAACTACAAATGTCATTCCTTCAGGTACTTTAAAACTTGTGCCTGACTCAGTTTGAGCTGGTATATTCAAGGATTTTGTACAGCTCTTCAACAAAGCCATCATAGCTGGATGCAAACGTAAAGTCTCTAAAGTTTATTTAGCATTCGTACAAACAAAATGAAACATTAACATTACCAAACAGAGAAGCCTCAAGGTATGTCATCTCCTGTAAAGCATCATAACATAGTTGGCCATTGTATCTTTGTAGAACCTCATCGATTTCACACACAACTTTTTGTTGCTCACTGGGATTTTTTGCATACTGTTTTCACAAAAAAAAAAAAAAGAATAAACTCATTTGTTTAACACACTCGTGCACCTTAATTATCAACTCTTACCTCGTACATGGCAAAGGCCATTAAGGATGATGATGTTTCAAAGCCTTCTAGTAGAAACGTAGCACAATGACCAACAATGGTGTCTCGGTCGATGGGTTCGTTTAGTTTTTGTTTATTTTCTAACAACCATTGAATAAAGTCCAAGTGGTTCTTAGTCGAATTCTTATCATCTAAACGTATTTTTAATATATTTTTTATAATGGCTTTAAGCCACATTGTTACACCAGCTGGTACGTAGCTAAAATAAAAATATCGTTATGCGTCCTCGTTTTTTAAAATAGTTTCAAATATACAAGAAACTTACGTGTATTTAATTAGTTTACTCAAAGTTGGTGAGAAGAGCAGAGCAGTTGTTTCCAACAGACTTAATGGTTGGGGTAAAAACAAATTCTCCACAAGCTGCGTGAAATCAGAATTATTATTGGTCAAGGATTGTGCATCTAGGCCATAAGCTGCTGAAGCCACAACATCCAAAGTATATTTAGAAAATAACTATGAGTTGAGGAAAAAAATCTTAAGTGAGGCGAACGAAAAATATTTAATTTTTGCAAGCAATTTAAGCAACAATTGTATATTTTTTGCAAATAATAATAGTGTTGTTTAGACTTAAATTTAAACAAGCAACTTTAAGCAACTTTATCTTTCAATTTAAACAGCAAAATACAAAATAAATTAACAATACTGTCTTCAATAAAATCTCAAATAAACTGCATTAATTTAAAAGTAATAAATAATTTTTTTATTTTTGGATTGCTTCAAATACTTGAATAAAAATTGAATAAATTTTTTAGTCGTACAGTGGCAATGTACTTTGAATTATCATAAGAAAGTGCATAAATTTCAAAAAAAAAAAAAATATTGAGGATCATGATATGTGAAAGTTTTAACTTTGGATTTAAGAGAGAAAAAAATTTAACGTTCTTATTCCACAATGAAGAAATGTTTTAAAATATCAAACATCTGAAATATTTTGCCATATGCGCCAATGTTTCTGTCCTCATTTTTTTTAAGCTTAAAAAATATTGTGCAAAAATTTTTAATTTATTATATTTATAATTCAATTCAAATTTATAATTCATCAATTAAAGCAAAATGTTTTATTTAAACCGTGTAGTTTTTTTTATTGTAAGTTTTATAAAAAAAATTATAAAATATTTAGCACAAAGAAAAGGTCTTGCAACTGACCACAGTCTTACTTATTTACTTTTGTTATTGTAAAGTTTATAAAAAAATTTTATAAATAGTTTTAATAAAAAAGTTTAGTACACGAAAAAGTTTCTGCCACTGTCCACAGTTTAATTTGTGTCTGACTAAATTTTAATTGATTTTTTAGTTGTATCTATATTAAAAATTAACAAATAAATCAAAATTTTTCTAATTAAATAAAAAATTTATTAAAAAATAAATTAAACAAGTTTTTATTAAAAAAAATTTTTTTTGGTGAAAAAATTCTTAACTGCTTGATATTATAACAAATGAAGTAAATTAGTTTCGGCTTAAGCTTATATTTATTTTAATTTCTGAAATTGTTGTCTTTGGGAAACATGTTCACACATTTGTAAAAAAAATATTTTTTTCTTAAAAATTTTTTAGGATTAAACTAAATATGAACTTAAACCGAAGTTAATGTTATTCATTTCTTTTAATTCATAAATAATTCTTAAACTTTTTTTCAGAAATTTTTAAAATCTTTTAATATACGGCGACTTTAAAAACTATGTAAATACTTTTAAAGTTTGGCGTACACCCTTCTCTCACACTTTCAATACAAATTCGATTTACATGCAAATCGAATAGATCATTCTGCTAAATGTTTTTGGCTTTTTAACAGCGTAACCGAAATGTTTTCCTAATAAAAGGTTTTTAAGGCACAGGACTTGGCACACAAAGACGTTAAAAAAATTTCAATGAAAGCTTTTTTACAGCCCATAAAATTTGAAAACGTATTGTACTTTAAGAAAGAATTGAAGAAAATGCCCAGTTTTTTTTCCTTTTGCTATGAAATTTACTAAAATTAATCGAAAACAAAAAATAATTATAACGATTCCCCTTAAGGTTATAAATTCTATAAACACATTATTTAATATAAGCAAAACGATTAATAATTTATGCCAATATCGCAACTACTTACAGCCTTTGCTTCAAAACAATTTATATTAATATTTTTCTGCACGTGTTCCCTCAATTTCCCGCAGACATTGTTAATATGAGGAAACGTAGATTTAACCTTCAGTAAAAGAGCAACAAAAAAAAAAAAGAAAGAAATGCTTTTAGCATACATTTGGCAATATTTTACACATTTTAATAGTTTCATATACACATGCATACTCACTTTATTTGGAGTGAAAATGGGTACAATTTCATTTCGCATATTGCGCCATTTTTCTCCCTTCGCTATAAAAGGATTACACATTACTACTGCATCACGTTTGGGATCAACCCATAAAACATTGTCTTGAAAACATTGAAAATTACGTATCATCACTTCCTTTAACATTTCGCAGCTACGTAACAATATACAGGGTTCATTGAACAGGCGATAAATACCAACGTACGGTAAATCATTATATTTACTGGCCACCCCATGCACACGAGAAAAAAAACGAAAGATTTAAGACAACCATTTAACGTATAAATTGCACTTTAGTAATTTATATTTATTATTTACGCACTTGTAAATATTTTCATAAACCTCACCGTAATGCTGTTGGGCCATAAAGTAGCCCAGCATATTGCCAACGACTGGTAAACCAAGGGGTCCTTTAATACCGTGTCTTTGCCAGTAGGTACATTTCCATAACAGGTAGGATATAGTGATTGTAATGACACTAATAAAAAATATTATTATTGACATGTTTATTTTTTTTTTTTTTTTTTTTTTGTTTTGCTGCTTGGATATATTGAGATGTTTTCTTCAACGTTTTTAATAAACTGAATACTGATCGCATGTACAAGTAAATTATTACAATATTAAATAAAAAGCAAATAACTTTTGTTTGTTAATCTATTAGGGCGGTTGTTGGTTATTCAAATATACCTAGATCTTTTGATAAAGTAAATATAGTTGTTCTCCCTTACGCTCAAAATTGGGTTCAATGCTTTAAGAGCCATTTTTAATAGTATTGAATATGCCCGTGTGGCACTCAATTTAGATAATTTCAGTATAGTTGTTTTAATCCGACTCGAGTTTTATTCAAATAGTTATTTCTTTTAGTTTAAAAGGAATCTTTCAAACAAACAAATTCTACACCTTTTTAGAGGCGGACTTTCTTATTCATTATATTGTTGTTGTTTAATTACTGGCTTCTTTTATAAAAAGTTATCAAAACGAATAATCAAACATTTTACAACACTAGCGTTGCTAACTACACATCTTCTATTTGGAAAAACGGGTTATAATAGCAAACTTATGTCTAGAAATTAAAAAAAAAATTTATAAGTATGAAGTTATTATCAGTCTGCACCACCTTAATGAAAATAATTTCCAGTAATTCTACACGACAATGTGCATCTTTTTTATTCTAATTAGTTTATTTACATTTTGTTTTACGTAATGAAAATAAATTAAAAAAAATCATTTGCTGATATGGAAAACTTAATGATGATTGAAACGTGTTTAATTAATAAATTAAATCGAAAATACTATAGGCAAAATAAAAATTAATAGGAAATTGTTGTATCGGTGAGTTGGTTATGTGTGTTTGAAAAATCTAACATTAACAAGTATTTTATTTTGTTGATTGAATAAAGACACCGACACATCTTCTTTGATTTATATTATTTATGATAATTCATTGCATTTTTTTCAATTACTACGCAATTAACTGCTGTTAATGCAATTAACACAAATAACATGATAATATGTATTTAATCTGCTCTTTTTACTAACTGCTGATAATAAAAAAAAAATATAAATTAAAAAAAATAATAATTAAACTTATAGTTTAATTTCACTTTTCTTATCAGTAAATTGCATGAGATTCTCTTTAACATTTAAAATAATAGGAGCTCATATACGAAGTGGTGAACCCAGTGTGAGACACAAATATAAAAAGCCAAAAATCTGCTGTAAAGAATCTTTTATTTTTGTACGTATTATATTAAAATGTCTTTGAAATACCCAAAATGAAATTAATTAAAATTGTCTGTTGGCAGAAAATTAATTTCCTATTTAAAAAGATTTCTTATATTTTGTCTGCAAATTATATTAACAATGGCCCATATTCATTTTTAAAAATAAATTATACTTTAAAAGAACTAAAGCCTGTTTTACTTTAGAGTCGACTCTTAATCATTCATAGACAATTTTAAATATACCTTTAGCGTTTAAGTCGACTCTAAATTAAAAACTAGCCAAAGCTTATTTTACCTCATTTAAAAACACCTGCTGTTTCTTGTCAAATTAAAAAGCTTGTAAAAGTTTTTAAGAGCGGGGGAAGTATATTTTATTTTCTTTTTAAATTTGGTGAGATTTTGTAGAAATTTAATCAACAAAACTTTAATGGCAGGCAATTTCCGTAACGCAGTTGCTGTCGATTAAAATTTCGGCATCCTCTAACTCGTGAGTAATCATAGCGTCAACAAGACTTTCTTCTACGCTTAGTTCAGGAACAGCAATTGCATTGTTACAGCTTTTCTGGCATTAACTTTCATACGCACCTATTGCGCTCATACCTTCCTGTCTTGCTCTCCATGACTTTTACTTTTTGTCTATCATTGACACGTCATTACCTTTGTTTTCATTCGTATCCAAATGCTGGCATTCACGAAGCCATTCCTTTTCAGCAGCACTCCAGTTGGCTTCTTTTACTTTCTTTAGAGTCTGTAAACAAATCTGTAATTAATTATCATGTATATCAGAACAAAGCTTTTTATATTTTTCTATAGTTTATTTATTTGGTTTCAGAACACAATACCAGGCGACATAACACAAAGTGGTCGCGTTGTCGATTAGCGTTTACGGCGAAAACTAATAAATTCGCAATCCAGACCACCTGTATTATTTCAAGATGCACAATACCATATATATGATTTTTATATCAAAGTGAATACAATAAAAACAAGGTTATTTTTTCTAATGTTTGTTTAGAAATTGTATAAAAACATTTATCAAACTACAGTTGACATCCAGTTAAGTTCGGTTCAACTTAAAGTTTATTTTTTTTTTTTTTTGACTATGAATAATAGAAGCTTTTTAGTTTAGAGTATACTTAAGTCTATAACTATGAATAATGGCCAATATTATTTCATAATTATATCTTATAGAATAATTTTTACAATAAGTCTTCAATTTCCAAAAAACATAGACTGATTATCTCCAAGACTTTAAAACTGGACAAAGTTTCTAAATTTGATGATGAACAAAAAATGGAAAGCCTTATAAATATTATAAAGGTCTATTAAGATACTGGCCATCAAAATGTCAAATTTTAAAATTGCCGTTTCATTTCCAAAATTCTTTGTATTTCTCACCCACTATGCAAACAATACTTTAAATTAAAATTTTGTTTTGCATTTAACTTAGGGAATACAACTTAACCCAAAAATTACTTTCACCGTGATTATCAAATATTTTGAAGCATTTCCTTAACGATTTGTGCACAAAACACTAGACTGAAAAAACTACCAACCACGAAACAGTTCTCATATAACTGTAACTAAGTTAAATAAAAAATACTGTAAAAAGAAATAAAATATTAAAAACTTAATACTACTTAATACTACTTCAACAACTATGTGGATTGTCAAGCAATATAATTTAATTTACTGCTTTCATTCTTTTCTTTTTAGAACCGTTCTCTCGTTTACTATCCAAACGTTTCAATACAACTTCCGCGAATGTTAAAGGCGGACGTCCTCATTTATATTGTATGCGTTTTACTACACTAAAAACTACAACACCAGAAAAAGAAGAAAATGCTACAAGTAATTTTTGTACAGCAGATTTTTGCAGTAGTAGTGGTAGCAGCACAGCTACAACAAACCTCAATGCAAAAAACTCAAATGTTATACCAGCAACAATGATATTATCACCATCTTCGACAACAACATCATCATCGTCATCATTCATCTCAACAATGCATCGCTACCAGATGCATCAGCCACAAAATAAACATCAACTTACAAATATGCAACCACGTTGTTGTTGTATGGTGCAACAAATAATTCCAAAAGGAAATAAAAAATCGGATCAAATAAAACATTTTAATAATAAAAAAAGCTTAGGGGCTACAGAATCTGTACTTAGAAGGTAAGAAAAATCTCAAAAATCCCAAAAAATACAAAAGCAAAAATATAAACTCCCCTCGAGTTACTTAAGGAAAATCTCATTCTATCTAAGTTTGTAATTCCCTTTGTAAAATCTACAATATCCATTTCCAACCTCATAAAGTGTATATATTCTGAGTTCTTATGCATACTCGTAGCGAAGTCGATTAAACGATGTCCGTCCGTCTGTCTGTCCGTGTTATTGTTGAAATAAAGTTTGCAGAGGCACTAAACCAGGTAGAAAAAATTTAAATATGCCAATCGATTAGATATAGTTTCGAAAGTGTTGCTAAATCAGAAAGATGGGTCTATGTTCTTCCAGGCAGTAGGCAAAACACCACGCCTACCTCTAATTTTTCCATATCAATTGGAACAATGAAGTAGCTCAAATGTTAAAAAAGAAATATATGGGGCATTATAGAATTAAAAAATAAATAAAAAACAAAAAGTGAAAAAATTGGCGATCGCTCATATTTTCCGAGTTACGGAGCTCTTAAATTTTCAAATTTTTTAAAATATCAATATGGGTATCTTTTAAAAGCTTTTGAAGAGGTCTTTAAGGAAATGCTAAAATTTCTTAAAAATGAGTAACCCAGTAAGAGCCGATGACATTTTTATGTTTATTTTTATATTTATTTTTTTTAAGATTCCACATAGCCGAATATAGAAGTCTTTCTACTTAAAATCTTATTATTTTTCCAAGAAAATTAACTAACAAAGCCAGTGTTGCCAAAACTATCAAATTATTTCCCGCTAGATATCAGTTTAAAAACCGCTAGAAACCGCTAAATAGTCAAAAAAAAAAACGCTGACATAAACCGTCAATTTATTTTTATAACCTTCACCGAGGCTAACTTGGTTTCACAAAAAAAAAATATGTCAAACGATCGGATATAGTGTGGAAAGAGTTGCTATTGGAAATCGGCATTATCGGTCCATGTCCTTCGAGGCAGCAGGCAAAACACCACGCCTACTTCGAATTTTTTTCATGTCATTTGGAACAATGAATTAGTTCCCATCAAAAAAAATAATATATGGAGGTAAGAAAGAAACACTAAGTGATATAATTGGCGATCACCCATATTTTCCGAGTTACGGGGCTCTAAAATTTAAAATTTTTTTAAATATCAATATGGGTATCATTTTGAAGCTTTTGAAGAGATCTTTAACGCATTAAGAGCCGATGGCATTTTTATGTAAAAAAATATATACGAATATTTTATATTTTTTGATTCCCTGTAACCCAAATATTTGGTTTTTTTGTATTGGAGTTACTCCACTAAGCTAAATTTACATGGTGAAGGGTATATAAGATTCGGCATAGCTGAAAATATCACTCTAACTTGTTTAATAATGTTTTTAAATACTAACTGCCGTATTTATAAAATTAACTTATATTATTTTTTATGAATATGGCAATTATTGTTTATCTCTAGTTAAGATTTTTATTAACTATACATATAAGTTTCGTTTTAGAACTAAAATAATTATTAGAGGTTCCGATTAAGTTTAGAACCTTGTAATCGTAGAAGTATTTTTTAGCCGACAGAGACCATATCTAAACAAAGTAATTATAAAGAGGCAAATAAAAAAAATTGAGGAATTGACATACTTAACGTTTAAAATAGCATTAACTATATTGGTTTGCAATCGATTTCTGAACTTTAATTTAGCTATATTAAGACCACGGCATGCAAAATAATCGCAAGGCTAACTCAGCTAGCTCTTTGAAAATTTTATTTCCAGCCGAATTTTGATATTCAAAAACTTGGTAACAAAAATATGTAGTATCCATTAGATTATTCCATTTTATAGCATTATTATTAAGCTGATTTAAAATTGTTTCGTTTATCTCCGAGCTATAATCCAGTTGTTCCAAATATTGAGTTATTTGCTGATAATTTATCAGTTTTTTCTAAAATGTCCCGATTTTCTGGTAATCTAAAATGACAGTTTCCATTAGTTAGAAAAAGTTTTTATTGGCCTAATTAAAATATATTTCGTTATTTACTTTTGGATTAATTGTTTTAACAGTTTAAAAAAAACAAGGAAGAGATGGAAAGTCTATATATTTATATAAAAGGTTACAAATACATAGTTGAGCTTATTTTGTAACAAACAAAACTTGTTGTAGCATAAAAAACTTAGCGGCTTTTTTTTCAAACTTCCCGCTTTTGATAGCAAAAAGCCACCAGATGTAGCGGGAAAACCGCCGTTTTGGCAACACTGAACAAAGCCTAAATATTTTTATTAATAAACATTTTTATTTGAGTTGTCAGAATAATTTTAAGTGTATGAATAACCTTTGTTAAATCAAGCAAGAAATTTGAAATTCGAATTACAATTTTAAATCCATTTGCTTACTTTTCTCAGCTCTACCTACGTCTATTATTTCTACCCCATTTTATTTAATAGAATCCATTTTGTTTTTTTTTTTTTTCAGAAACAATATAGCAAAAAATTTGGAGAGTAAAAGACGTGTCGTTAAAATGCTGTTCGTTTTGGTATTAGAATTTTTTATCTGTTGGACGCCACTCTACGTCATCAACACGATGGCCATGTACATTGGCTCAGCGATTTATGAATACATCGATTACACTTCAATAAGTGCACTGCAGCTATTGGCGTATTCATCGTCGTGTTGTAATCCAATCACTTATTGTTTTATGAATGCAAATTTTCGCCGGGCATTCTGGGACACATTTAAGGGAATACATTGGTGTGATAAGCAAAGATTTCAACGTAAGCGTGCCACCACTAAAAATGGTAATAATTTATGTTTAGCTGGCAGTATACGTGTAAATAGTTGCACGGTACAGACCTTAATTGACAGTCCGCGTTTGTAGATTAACTCAGTGGTTGAATATTTTTTTTATTGAAAGATATGAAATTTAATGTTCAATAGAAGCAAGAATTACATAGCGATTGTCTGAAACCTGAACTTTATATGCAAGTAAAATATTTTTCTTCTCACATTTAAATAAATAAAACACATATTAAAATTTTGTAAATTTATTTATTAAACTTTCAATCTTTTGATTTAATTGTGATTAGAATAAATAAATATAAGAAGCACCATATTTTTGGTTTCCTGCTGCAAACTGGCATTGCAAGTTTGCCGTATTGAAAGTGTTTGTGTAAAATATTTTTTGGTTATAAATTAAGTGTTACAACAAAAAATAAAAATTTATGTATGTACCGTTATTAAAACTAAAGATGTTTTTGTTGTTAATGATTAATAGGATGAGTATCAAATGAAAATGATAATTTAAATAATATCCTAGTTGTGGCATGTCATAACGTTCAAGGACATAATGTCCATCAACGTGGCGTCGTAACGGATGTTATAGGATTATTTTATGGTATTCTATGTAAGAAATATTCAACTTTTTTATAAACTGGCTTGAAGAAAATTTTTGATTAGCAAAGCCTGTGTTGGTCATGCCCATGAACATTATGCCACTTCTGAGTGCGTCATTAGATCCATGAACATTATGTTCTTGGACACTATGACATGTCACCTTTCCTAGTGCTGCTGGACATTTTTTATGCCATCAGGCTATGAGTAATATGAGAAAACCTAAGACTATTAATCAACAAGCCACAAAGTTTTGCGTTTTCTAGTACACTTACCTTGACGAGCAATTAATATGCTCGCACGTTAACAACACGTCGACAGATTTTTTTTTTTTATATGTGAAGAATGAAAGTCGACATTTATATCCTTTCAGCTAAGAGTTTTATTTTTCATCATAGCTTTTGGAAACTAAACAAGGCAGAGAGTATTTGCGCGGTTGATTACTAAAACAAAGATGAAATTTATTAGCAGACATTTAATGTTCAGACAATGCATAAGCTAGCTCAAAAACCTTTCGGCGGAATTATTGCAAGGTTGGCAAATTCTGTTTGTCTTGGTCATTACTTTCATAATGTATGGCAATTTGGTGCGAGATAATCATAGTTTGCATGGGAAAAATCAGAATGTTTCCGATTAAGCAGCTGAGCTTATGTGAAAAATGAAAATTTACTTAAGGAAACTTTCGTCAAGTTTCGTGATATCTCAAAATATGAAACTTTGCCATGCGGAAGCAAATGTTTTATACATAATACAAAAGAAAATTTGGAATTTCAAATGGAGAACAAAGTAGAAAGAACTTTTTTAAATTTAATTAAAATACTGAAAAAAAGCAAATTTATTTAAACTTTTCAATCTTTTTCATCTGTATGCTTTTACTTTTGATTTGTTTAATAATTCAATACCAACGTTGCATTTTTAAGTACTTTTTCCCATAAATTACACAAATAAAAAATAAACTAAATTCTTGACATTTTTTCTTAAAGATACAAAAATAATGTATTTGACTTCGGATACATGACCATGTTTTCAATAATATTTTGTGATTAAATTTTATTTATTTGGAAATCATAAGAAGGTATAAAATTATTGCAAAAGTAATAACACAACTGTGGCAAAATAGTTTCTAAATTCACGAAAGTACTTTAATATCACCTAAAACTGTTTTTAGATTTGTTTGACAGGATTCTCTTAAAATTTTGACAGTCAGTCTTTTCTTTAACTTGTTCTTCTTATTAAAATTTATATTTTTATATTTCAAAGAAAAAAAAGATTTAACAGTTATATTGACTTGGACCCACGTAACGGATTCTGGAAGCAAATCAAGCCATTTTTGGTTATTGAATAAGGATAAATAAATTAAAATAAACAATACAGAACAGAATTATTAAATGAATTTTCAATTGTTTTAATTACGACATAGAGACTTTAATTTAAATTTTTTTTTTTAATTTCTTTAATTGTTACCAGTTGGGATTTTTATGAATGCAGTTGTAGGATTTCTATGACGTAAGAAAAACATATAATGCAGATAGGGCTGGACACCCATTTTAATTTCTATTTGATATATCAGCTTATTCGAAAACAATCAAAAAATTACTTTCTTAAAAAAAATTCTTTTTTTTTTCTTAATTGTGAATTTACGTGCTTCTTAACATTGTCTGTAGATTTTGATTGTCTTACGAGTGTTAAATTGTCAGTAAGTAATTTTGGCCGAAATTGTTGTTGTTAATATGTAAATGACAATTTTTTTCTTAGCATTTCATTGTCTGTATATAAATATTTTTGTATACGTGAATAATTTGTTATGATTATTTTCATTACTTTTTGTGTTCCACATTTTAATACAATTTTAAATGTGTGTTGTTTCTTTATTATTTCGAAATTCCATTCAATTCTCTTAAGTCTGGTCATGATACTTTCTTGGAAATTTAATCAGTTCATGGTCAATAGTTGCGCAAAAAAAATTGAATTAAAATATTTAAATTTATATGTTGGTACGATTACGTTACAGTGCACAGTGGAGCACTGGATAAAATCAGTTGAAAAGAAATCAGTGATGTTTTAAAAGGCTTGACCAAATAACCAACAATTCTTGTTATGAATGTTAGCAATTCTAGTTGCTTGATACGTCACTATGTGTTACATTGAAGGCTTCCTAATACAAAAAAAAAAAAAAAAGAAAATGCCTCGATTCTGAAATACCCAACAAGAATTATTAAAACAGATATTTGAAGCATTTTGCCCATAACACCTTTATTCTAACTTAAGTAAAAAATATTCAATTAAGAAAATTTAAGTAGCTTTAACCAAAAATATTGGGCCAGCAGTAAAAAAATGACATACTCATTTCCAAAATATTTTTATTCCGCCCCACCGTGCACTGTATTAAAAAAAGCAAACATTGTTATACTTCACTTTCATTAACGAACTGGTAGCAATTGACAAACAGATTTGCATGCTTGCGAATAATTTGTGTCAAGTGGAGCCAAAGAGACGAAATATAATTGTTTTAATTTATTTCGGTTTAAATAATCGCTAAAATGCCAAAATCTTATATTTTTAACTTGAAAAAAAACACGTAAATGTGGTGGTAATGTTCATCTAAGAGCAACGTATTATTATAATGATAACATAATTGAAATTTATTCATTACCATTGAAATTTCATTGGCATTGTTTGAAATAGTGATAATGAAAAAAAATGTACTACCATTTAATGCTAATGACTTTATTTTAATCGTAGTTATTTTTTCTAATGATAATGTAGTTTTATTGAAATCGTTTAATTACAATTTAATCAAAAATAATTATTTGTATGAAACACAAATTTTTGATGGCAGAAACTTTAAAAAACTGTGTTAATTAAAAATTTCAATAATTTATTATTTTTTAGTTAGATAAGTGTAAAACTTGATCGTGAGATCTAAAGCCAGCTAGTACCCCAGATAGCAGATCTTATAACTTACACGAAAACAAAAATATGTTTCCATATTGCCTCATTATTGCCATTTTAAAATAATGCTTTACTATACTTTAAGATGTGTATTCAGTGTACGAAGACAAGAAAAACACACACATTAACGGTAATGATTTTAAACTACTTAATCATTAGTCTATGGTAATGATTTTGTTTTTAACTAATTACAAATTTAAGACCTTTTTGTTAAAAAGCATTACCATTAGTAAAAATAATGACAATGCTTAAAGAAATCATTAGCATTATTTAGCAATCAATATAAGTGAAATCGTCAATTATAAAAATTAAAAAATATACTTCTTTATGATTTTCTAAAGACTTAGCGTCCTTCCCTAGTAGAAGATTATTATGTGAAAAAACTTTTGATTGATATTTTTTCAATACGTTACAAAATATTTCAACAATCTAATAAAATACGTATTAAAGACTGTTTTCGTTTGGGAATTAAAAACAAACATTACCTGAGGTCAACCGAAAAATTCAACGGTAGCGAAAATATGGTTGTAGTTAATGATTTTTAAATTAAAACAAATAAAACATTTACACACATGTATTTTTTCAAATTGAAAACAGGTAAAACAAGCACGAGCTATTTAATTTAGTACTTAACATTCAATTATATCAAAACACGCAAAGAAGTCTATAGAATTATAAAATACTCAATAACATGATCTTATGCAATCACAAAAAATGTTTAAATTAACGGTTTATTTTTAAAAGAATCGAAATTAAGTTTGTCACACCTTTCGCTATTCCAACACACGTACAATGATAGAAATCTGTCATAATAAGAGAAGTTAAAAAAAAACACAAAAAACACAAATAAACAGCACAAAACAAAAACAGTTGATGAGTGATGAGGAGAGGTAATCACTGTTTTTTTTTTTTTTTACAACAAACAACCTTGACCAGATTTTATTTTTGGAACTATGAATTTATTTTTAAATTTATTAAGAGCAATAAAAAAAATAAAACTCAGAATTTGCCTTTTCACTTAACGCTATTTTTAGCGTTTATGGGTTTAAACTTGATTTCTCTTTATACAGTGGCAGTCAAAATAGCTGCAACTGTAACTTTATCGAAAATAAGTTTTTTGAGTTCTTCAGTTTTTCGGGGTTTTACTATTTTTCGTGGTTGCTTGATTTCCGATATTGGAATTTGAATTCGCAAATATTTTCTTTTCTTGATACTATTAAAGGCCACGACTGACTCTCCTTCACAAGAAAATCTGATAAAATTCTGTCCTACATAGAAGAGTCACAAGTACTCGTAAAAGTATGTTTGGGTGCCACAGAATGCCCGAAAAAGGTGCAACTAAAAGTTCAACTATGATCGTGTAGAAATAATTTTTACATAAAATAAAACTGTAACGGGGTCATTCTTGTACATAAATTATTTTTGGAAAATTTTTATGTTGTTGTAGATAGTAATCGATATAGAATACAAAATACCTATTTTTGGAATTTTTGCCTGTCTGTGAGTTTTCGCATCACTTAAAAACTACTGGATAAATTTGAACAAAACAGATCCCTTAGAACCTTGGTTCTAATATAGGATACATTTTTTTCGAATAATAGGTCATTTCGTATAGAAAATAGAGATACAAAAGTGAAAGCACCCAATTTTACCGTTATAATGGTACTAAAACAGGTCTCAGCACTCGTAATTTTTTAAATGGAATATTTTTACCACTGTCTACAGAACTCTGGAATTTTAACAAAATTATATGTGACACGCACACGAAGTGGAGGTCACTGCTAGTTATTGTATAAAATTGTTTAAAAGATTATTGGTAAAAATCGAAAAGACCTGTCAAAAAAATGTGTTACATAAATTTATTTTAATACACACATTCCTACTTTTAGGAGACAAATACGATTATTGACTTTAAGGGGCCATCCAGCTACTTTCATAAATTAGTAATGAAAAAGTAATGAACGTAATAATAAATATGAGTAATAATAATAATAATTGAGTTTAAAAATAAAATAATATTAGAGGTAAACATTAGTTTTATTATTTTTGCGGTACAACACAGAGGTTAAAATTTTCCATAGCAAAAAAATTTGGTGTAAAAATATTGCATGTTCTTGTGTCCAGTTTGTCCTCAACAAAGAATAAAAGCGATTAAGTGATTGTTTCAGTAATCAATTTACTTGCAGAAAATTTTGTGAGAAACATGGATTAATTGTTTAATATTTAAATAAAACAACGTTAAATGCAACAGGTGGATTAAAAAAGCAGAAGGCAATAAAATCGGATGGTAAGGTTATCACAACAATTTCGTGAAATGTGCGCAGGGTTCATATATTTTTTTTTTGAGTGGTATCCCCAATTAAATAAATTCTAAAAAATTGTTTTTGTTTTAAATGTAATTCTGCGAACGAACGAACGATTGCGATATCGTGAAACTGGATCTAATAAAAGTAAAATTAGAACAACCAAGAACAGAATTTAAAAAAAAAATCTCCAAAAAACCTCTTAAAATCCGCAGAATGTAATAAATATTCCACAATCTCTAAACTGAAATTTTCATTCCCATTTTGAAAATAAAATCCCCTTATCTGACAACCCTGAATGCGCGTGTAGAATAGTAAGAATTAAATGAGAATAAGGCAAAAACAAAGTTTTCCATAAAAATAATGCTGGAACAAATATTTGTGCATATTTGTTACAAAGACTACTTTACACTTTTAACTTTAATGTCAAGAACCACTAATTTTAATAATTACATACATAATGACAACAAACACTGTTGCTAATGTTTTGAGTAAAAATTTTTTTTTTTTTTTGATATACACTGTACGCGTCTAAAAATATAACATTTACAAACATGCTGATATACATAGACATCTGCTTTAAAGCAGCAACAACACAAAAGTTTATAACAATAAAATTTACAATCCTCATTGCAGTACGTTTATTTGCGTAAACAAAGTAAGCGTGCCGGCACACTTAAAATCCAACAAGTCGTCGAAGAAACATCAACGTTCACAACGAAAAATACACTTAAATTATATTGTTTGTTCGTGCGGTATTTGTCTCACGTAATTTTTTGTGTTGTGATGTTTTAATTAAAACGATTTTACACACAAACATTGAAAAGAATATAAAATATAATAATGAAATAAAGAATTCAATTTGCGTTGGTGATATTTGCCTGAAACTGATGCCCTTTAAACTATTGACGTAATGACAACAGCTTAAGTGTGTTTTGTTGAAGGAATTCTCCAGAAAACCACGAGCAGACAGATAGAGGTCTTTGTATAATTTGCATTTAATTCAATTCTTAAAAATACTTAACATTGATTACAAATCTTGATTCAAAAAGTGTCTTCATTAGCTTTGAAAATTAATTATAAATTTTACCCAATTCTAACTTATTTCTACTGTATAATCTTATTGTGACCATAGTGACCTCTAACGTTAATGATGGCAAACTAATTTGAACAAATTGTTTACTAAGCTTAGAACACAACCTTCTCGGTTGTTATTGTGAATGATAGAATAAAAAGAAGTGGTATCTCACTAAATGCCAACTGATACCGCAAATGCACAATAACCAGACTATTGCCAGATTTACTAAACAACAATGAGAATTGTGGTTTTTCCTTTAAAGCATGTTTGTACTAATTAGAATAAAAAAATTAGGTTTTAAAATAAAATCTTTCAGCCCCGATATCAGTGTTGTCAGATTAGGTGATTTATCCCCAAAATGAGGACTTCTTTTAACAAAATAAAGATTGGGGTCTTCTTTGGGAGAATTTTGAATGGGAAATGAATAATAAGTGATGCAAACATAAACGTACGAAGTACACAGCCAGAGACGACGGTTATTACGGAAAATTATAACAACAATAATTGAAGCAATTAAGTTTTAATCGTGGTAGGTTACCATTGCATTCAATAGTCCTGGGCTATTATTTTGAGGAAGGTAATAAATGTATAGTTTTGGATTTATCATTAAAGGTCAAGAATGAGAAAAAAAGATACAACGATTTCCCCATAAAATCTTATTTTGTTTAAAACAAATAAATAATTTGCTCAAAAAAAGTTGCTCGATCTTCAAACAACACACATTTTCAGCAAATTTTTGAACATCGAAATACCCCTAGATTAAGACCATTTGAAGGCCATGCAAAATTCGTATTAAAGATATTTTGTTTATCTACGAAAAATGGTTCTGACAAATTCCATTCCAACGAAGTCAAATAATTAACAAAACGAAAATTATTTCATACGTCCTAAAGTATTTCAATTGTTGCGAAGCGATTGTTCCAACACTAGAAACGATTACACTTATAAAGTCTGAAAATATGTACTAATGAATTGACTTAAGCAACGAAGGTTCATTAAAAGTTTATAATAGTTTTTATATTAATTTTTGCCACAGAAATCATTTACAGTAAAAGTAAAGTATAACTGTGTAAATGAATAAATTGATTCAAATTTAAATAATTACAGGATTCGGCTTGAAAAGATTCTAAAAATCCTTCCTTAAGTCGCTCTGCCAAAGATTTTGATTTTATTTTTCATCACAAGTCTCTTTCATTAACAGAGTCTTTCTCATAAAAATTAACACAATTTGTCATAAAGTATTTTTGGCAGATAATTTAAAATATTTTGTAAATGCATTATTTTTTTTCTAGCGATGTTTATTATCTCTTAGGTTTTTCAGAAAAAATTCGATTGGTCGACGTAATTTTTTATCACACCCTTCACCACAAAAAGTGAAAAAAGATAATATTTAAGTTTGTCATTCTACTTGTAATTTCTACAATATCCATTTTCGATCCCATAAAGTATGATGTGTTCTGAATTCTTATGAGAGATGTCCATATGTCAGTCCATGTTAGTGTTGAAACCAAATTTCCAACGGCATTATTTCAGCTAGAGAAAATTTAAAAACGCCAATCTATCTATTTGCTATTGCAAACCAGCAAGATCGGCCCATGTCTTCTGAGGCACCATCCATCCATATCACTTTGAACATTGAAGGAACTCCAATAAAAAAACAAATATTTTGGGCGATAGAGAACAAAAAATTAAGAATAAAACATTAAGTGAAGAAATGGGCACTCGCTAATAACTTCCGAGTTATGGGCCTCTGAACTTTACATAGAAAAGTACGACCGTACTTATGGGTATCATTTAAAAGCTTTTGAAAAGATCTTTATGGAAATACTAAATTTTTAAAAAATGCTTAACCCATTGTAAAGATCTGTGGATAATGATTGTTATAAAAAGCATTCAGCTAAATTCATACTCATTATTAATATTCATACTTAATATATGTACGTATATTGCAAAAGTGTTACTTAGAAAATCGAACATTCCGCTTGTCAACAAGAATGAAGAACGAAAGAATTTCAGATAAAATCAGTGAAAAGATACAGATGATATTTTTTTTTATTTACATACACTTTTTTTCTTCTTTTCTTTTTTGGGTTGCGTTATTTTGATTCTGATTTTTTTTTTTGCTGACTCCTAATGGGAATGTGGGTCAATGTTACGACGTTTTTTGTGAGAATTTTGGCTGCTGTTACTTTTTCATAATTTTAAAACAAATAAAAATATCTATTTTTTTTTTGAAAGAGAATGACCAGTGAGGAACAGATAAGCAATACCAGCAATGATGATGAGTCGGTGCATCATCGAAGACAAAAATGCAAAAAAGCAAATGAACTTTGGTTTTTCAAAGTTCTTGTTTTTATATATGAAAAGAATTTTTTGATGTTCTTAAATTTAATTTTTTTGTATTTTATTTAAATATTTTTTTGCATCGTGATCTTTTTTCTTTTTTTTTTTTTTTTGCTAAATAATAAAACTTTTTAACAATATACAAGAATTTAATTGAGCACAGCAATTATTGGTTACATTGGAAATTTTTAATTCTAAAAGCTAAAAACTAACTGCCGTATTCATAGAAAATAAAATAAATTTGAAATGTGTTTTATGACAAATTTTCCATACAAATTTGTCCTAAAATACATTTCAAATTTATTTTGATTTTCTATGAATACGGCAGTAAGAAATTATATTTCGTTTGAATATCTGAGGATAGTTGAAGCACATTCACATTTCCTACGGTTTTTACTTGATCGACACGGATAGTGATTGAATAACAGCAAACTAAAGAGTGTTTTTCACATGTGGTTGTATGTTGCGTTGGGTGATGTTTGTAATTCTCATTCAAAAAACCAACTGAAATTTATTTGTGACATGGTAAACTGGGCGATGATTTTTTTTAATTACTTTATATAACTTGCAAAAATATTTGTTTTATTGTTTTTTTTTAATAGATTCATCAGATATATTATTGATTTATGTTACAATTTCATATTTTCAGGGATTTTAGCGATAACATTTTGGCTGCAACTTAAGAAAGGAAAATGAAACAAATTTAATTTTTCTATAAAATTAGTTGATATTATCTGAATTTTTAAATGTTTTATTCTTTAAACTTTTGATTTTGTATTTTGAGTATTTTGATTTATCTACACAAAAAAAAAAATCATTTCGAAATTCAAATACCCCCCTAATATTAGCATTTGCTAAATTAAGTTTCAGATTTCGGTGTAAAACTTTATTCAACCAAAAAAGTTATTCCCACAATTTTGTTTAATTCACAAACTGTAAACAACTAAACATTTGACACTTCTTCATCTTTTCAATTTGTTTTTTTTTTTTTGTTTTTTGTTAATTCAGTTCTTATTTACATTCATGCTTTTAAGTACATTTTAAATAAAAAACCACAAAGAAAAATTAAAATTTTATGCAAGTTTAGCACTATAATAACAGAGAAGATATTTTACAAAAAGGAAAAAAATATTTAAATGTCCTATACAGCGGACAATCACACTTGAAGTGAATGACTTTTTTCACAACAACAAAAAACAAGTAAAAGAACAAATTTTCAAGCAAATACAATTTGTCTAAAATGCAATTTTAAAAACAAAATACTCTATGTTTATTACTTGCAGGTGTTTGACACTGAAATGAAATTGAATGCAATGGGAAAAAGCTAAACAGGGATAAATGTTTTTGCTACCAGAAACCAACAAATTATTTTTTGCAAAAAAAAAAACACAATAAAAAGTTCTTTGCTTTAAAAAATTTAAAATTAGATCTATTCATAATAAAAATTAACAAACACATTAAAAGGCATCATAACAACGGCTCATGACGTAAATAGTTAAAATGTGTTTTTATTCATTTACATTTGATGCCACAAATTCCAATCCTGCGACAAGTAAAAACAGCCAATACAATGGACTTGACCTAAATCTTCCTAGAAGTACATCGCGGAAGTGTAAGTAACCGATTTTACGACGTAAATCCTTTTGCCTCTGTCTCGTGTAATTTTATATTTATTAAAAAATGTAAATTTGCATATAAACACTTCTTGCTATTGAAGAAAAACATATGATTATCAAAATATTTAAAACTATTTCGAAAATAGAAAAAAAAAAAAAAATCAATCAATCGATGGATTGCGTAAAGACTTCTAAATATTATTTAAATTTATTTAAAACGCACATGAACCTGTAACATCGCATATAATAAACGTAAGTTGCCAATATACGTTTTATATTGAAGTCAGGTTAATCAACTCTGACTCGTTATAATGACAGCAGCAGCAGCAGCAGCAAAAACTACAATAACTAAAGAAAAACCTGAGAAACTATTTTTTTTTAACTAATTATTAATCGTTCGAAACATCAACGAACCAAATGGGTCAATGAACATAAAAATAAAAGTGACCTTGAAACAAACAACGTTCATTATTTTAGCCGGCCCTAGAGAATCCCTAAGCTTCGCTACCCTCCTTGCCAGCTTAAATTTTACATCAAGCTTTATATTAAAATTTACAAAAAAAAATTATCAAATACATAAGAATCACTAAGTTGTTACTTGTTTGAAACCTAACAACGATTATAACGATATTAATATAACGTAAGATTTTCAAGGCACTAACGAAACAAAATTCGTGTTTCCTTATTAAATTGCAAATAAAATTTAACTAATTTAATCAAATGTAAATATTTCATGATATTCTCACGAAATATTTAATATTAAAAACAATAATATAAAATATATTATTGCGAGGAAAGCATATCCGTATAGCCATTTCGCTACTGCTCATATAGCTCATGACTGAAGTCTATCCAAAATGTGTAAAAAAACTTTAGAGTCTTATATCAAAGGCAAATTGATTAAATGAGAGCTCCATTAAACCAATAAGGCAAAAAGGCAATAAAAATTAAAAAACTTTTTATATTAGTTCACTTTTCAGTGTGCTAATAACCCAAATATTTTAAATAAAATCAATAATATTGATTATTAGTGGTAAAGCTAGTACCTATGGCCGTTTCGTTGATTGCTCAACTCAACTCATCAGGAAACCTTCTAGCATATTTTAGATAACCTAAAGCTGCCTATTATATTTAAAATTTTTTTTAACCAACTGAGAAGTGGACAAAAAATCTAATAAACACGTGCATCAAAGCTTAAACAAAATACGAATAATCAATAGTGACTTTATTTTTGCTTACATTTCTACATACACGTGGTTGGTTCTTTCAACTCTACGTGTAATTGTAAGAAGTAATCAAAATAAAAAACTCAACTCAAAAACTCAAAAAGTTTTTATACAAAAATACACTAACCATTGAGTAACAATTTTAATTTTTTCTTTTATTTTTCCCCGCAGTAATACATTTAATATTGCAGTTTTTAATAATAAATATTTCATGAGAGTATCCGAGAAAATATTATAAACTACGGAATATCCAAAAGGAAGTTGAAGATATTAATAGTTATTAACAAGAAGTTCTTGTTGGACTATAGTAAGCTCGCTCACAGACGAATTCCGTGAAGATCGTCCAAAAACGGCTGTTGTGCCAGAGAACATTGATGCCGTGCGTGAACTCAGAATGCAAGATGGACATGCGACATACCGAGAGATAGAGACGTCCTTGGACATTTCTTCCACCAGCATACATTCAATACTGCATGAACACCTGGCCGTAAAAAAGGTTTGTTTTCGTTGGATCCCGCACAATTTGAAAGTCGCTCAAAAAAAATGCTCGTGTCGATTGGTGCAAAGAAATGTTGCAAAAATACGATTGCGGTGCTTCAAAAGACGTTTATAAGATTGTCACAGGTGACGAATCATGGATCTATGCGTACGAGCCCGAAACGAAACAACAATCGAGCGTGTGTGTCTTTAAAGACGAGCAAAATCCAACGAAAGTTGTTCGTGGAAGAAGCCCTTCGAAGCAAATGGTCGCCTGTTTCTTCGGCAAAACTGGTCATGTGGCGACTGTTCCGCTTGAGCAACGTAGGACGGTCACTTCTGAGTGGTACACTATAATTTGTTTGCCTGAAGTCATCGGAGAAATTCGAAAAACCAACAAGAGATGACGAATCATTGTTCACCATGACAATGCGAGCTCTCACACATCGACTCAAACCAGAGTGTTTTTGACGACCAAAACGTCGAATTAATGGGTCATCCGCCATACAGCCCTGACTTGGCACCTAATGACTTCTTCTTGTTTCCGCACATCAAGAAAAAAATGCGTGGTCAACGATTTTCGTCGCCAGAAGAAGCTGTTAAAGTGTTCAAATTCTATGTTTTAGAGGTGTCTCAATCGGAGTGGAAAAAGTGCTTCGACAACTGGTTTGAGCGCATGCAAAAGTGTATAAATCATGCTGGAGAATACTTTTAGAAACAATAAAACCATTTTTGATTATAAATATTCGCATTTTCACTATTAGGCTAGAAATATATAGAGCAGCCCTCGTAGTATAGTATATTATATTTTATATTATATATTTATTTTAGTTTTCCAGTGTCTAGTTCTAGAAACTGAAAATACTGGTTCAATTAATATCTTGAATTTATCGTAATGCATTCATTCGCCTTCTGATTCGAAGCAAAACTGTTCCATACTGTCCGTAATATTCAAATTGTCTGCCACTAGACAAAAGCTTTCCGAATAGTTGGAGCCTGCGGTATCTCGTACCAATCTTAGGGAGCTTCTTCGTCTTAGTAATCACCTGAACTTTCGAGTGCTCTTGTAGTTGATTTTAGTGACATATGAGACTGTCTTTTAAAAGACACAGGACACAGGTAAAGGTATCTCGTCTGAATGGTGGTCAAACCTCTACTACGGCGTAAAAGTACTCTTTGATTGGCTGCTATCTTAAACAACTGCTGCGATAAGAATAGCCTCAGCATCAACTGCAAAAGGTCGGCTTGTAACCCAGCAACGAAAAACAGCGATAACTAATTGCACAACACCGCCAGTACAGTCGTAAGGGCAACGATAAATTTATGTTTTTCAAATAGATTCTTTTATCTGGTATTTTTCCATAATTTGTTGTGAAAAGTCCAACAAACCCAAAATACCTTCCTTTTTATTATTCTTAATAAAATTTTTTCACGATTAATTTGTTTACAATCAAAATAAAATTATGCAAAAAACAAATTTACCGCTCACAAATCAACCATAAAAATAGTTTTACGTCTTTCAAATTTTAAATTGATAGTTTGCAAAAAATTTGAATAATTCCAAAATAAAATTCTTAACAACCAAAACCGCACATGGGTTGAGAAGCGATATTTCATTCATTGATGATGTCGAAGTGTTTATAGTAGAATATTAATCGTTAAAAGGAAAAAAAGTCAAATAAAGAAGATGCCGCTTTCTTGTTGTTAAGGAATTTATTTAAAAAAAATGTTAATTAGCATTTTTTCCTTAGGTGGCGTACATACAAAAAAAATACACTGGGAAAAAATATTTAGTCCCAAAGAGATTCAAGGGAAACCCACTGCCAAAATAAAGGGTAGAAAGAAGAAATATCCGTTAAGTCACAAAATAAACTGTAATGGAAAATACTTTCAAAGATGCAAAGTAGAAAATAATAAAAAAAAATTGGCGAAATCTAAATAAAAAAAAAATTAAATTCACAACTTGAAAAAAACGTAATTCATAAATTGAGCGCAAAACCTCAAAATAGATAGAAATCAAAAAAGGTTTTGGCTGTGAAGAACAGACACTTTAATCGCAGATATACTTTAAATAGACATCAAATTCATTAAAATTTAAATCTGAACTATTAATAAAAAGGGCCACATTTAATGTGAAATGTACCAATTTGTTGAATTAGAAACACGAGTTTGACAAACGTTCTTATTAATTTACAATTGCTTCCACGTTCATAATTCTTGTTTTTTGTGTTTACTGATATTTTCATAATTTTCAGTTTTATCTTATCTTTTATTTTAATTAAAATTTTATAGAATTTTGTTAATTTATCGGTTTTAGGTTTTAAACATTAAAAACTTACAACAGTATTTTTCTTAACAAGTCCATAATTTACGATTTTTCTGAATTAATTGAATACCTTTTCTATTTCAAAAAAATTCCTCAAAACAAACTTAGATAATAAAATTTAGATTCAAAAAGAGCCGACGACATTTTAATAACACAAAAGCATTTATTGCAATTTGCTCGTTATTAGTGCAGCTTTTCTTTTTTCTGAGGGCCTATCTAGGTGGCTTGGGACTCTGTACAGCATGCTTGTCCGGCAAATTGATTTAGAATATATATTTTTGCAAATTAAACATTTCATTAATTTTAAGCAAATTTAATTAATTAAATAAATTATTAATTTGATTTTTGTTTGTGTGTAATTATGTTTCTCATTAAGTGTTTGCATATTTAATAAATCTTTAAAATAGAGTTACTGACATAATAGCCAAACTATTATTAACTGCCTATTAAAACGTTCGTTAACATCGCTAATTCATGCAAATTATTTACGTTGTTTTTCTCGCAAAAATTCCTTATTTTTTGCATGGGCATCTCAACTGACGTACGGTTAACCCATTAGGATGCCAGTAAAAAAAAGACAACTAGAGACAAAATCATAATTTTTTTCTTCTGGTGTTATTTTTGTATTGCAAGCAATATAATTAGCTGAAATATTTTATTAAATATCTCGCTTGAGATACAGAAATAGCACACAAAACTCAGAATATTATAGAATTAAACAAACCGATATTTGGAATTAGGAATAATGTATATTTTGCATAAATATTAAAATTTATTATTAAAAATCTTTTTTATGTAAATGTACATGCATTAATTGTGCTTGTTTCCTTCATATTTCTGCAAAATGAATATGCTTTCTCCACAGAAATGCAGTTTATTTTTAACCGACTTCAAAAAAAGATAAAAGTTATCAATTCGTGTAAATGTTTTGCCTGCAAAACTCAGTCATTTCTGAATCTATTTTGGAAATTGGTTTCTTTATTTGAAAGGTAATGCTTTCAGATTGGTCCCGCTTTAAAAACAGTCCATTATCTTACGAGGGCTGCTCTATATACTTCTGGCCTAATAGTGAAAATGCGAATATTTATAATCAAAAATGATTTTATTGTTTTTCAAAGTATTCTCCAGCGCTCAAACCAGTTGTCGAAGCACTTTTTCAACTCCGATTGAGACTCCTTTAAAACCTGGGTTTTGAACACTTCAACAGCTTCTTCTGGCGACGAAAATCGCTGACCACGCATTTTTTTCTTGATGTGAGGAAACAAGAAGAAGTCATTAGGTGTCAAGTCAGGGCTGTACGGCGGATGACCCATTAATTCGACGTTTTGGCTGGTCAAAAACGCTTTGGTTTGAACCGATGTGAGAGAGCTCGCATTGTCATGGTCTTCTCTTGTTGGTTTTTCGAATTTCTCCGATGACTTCAGGCAAACAAATTGTAGTGTACCACTCAGAAGTGACCGTCCTACGTTGCTCAAGCGGAACAGTCGCCACATGACCAGTTTTGCCGAAGAAACAGGCGACCATTTGCTTCGAAGTGCTTCTTCCACGAACAACTTTCGTTGGATTTTGCTCGTCTTTGAAGACCCACACGGTCGATTGTTGTTTCGTTTCGGGCTCATACGCATAGATCCATGATTCGTCACCTGTGACGATCTTATAAACGTCTTTTGAAGCACCGCAATCATATTTTTGCAACATTTCTTTGCACCAATCGCCACGAGTCTTTTTTTGAGCGACTTTCAAATTGTGCGGGATCCAACGAGAACAAACCTTTTTTACGGCCAGGTGTTCATGCAGTATCGAATGTATGCTGGTGGAAAAAATGTCCAAGGATGTCTCTATCTCTCGGTATTTCGCATGTCGATCTTGCATTATGAGTTCATGCACGGCATCAATGTTCTCTGGCACAACAGCCGTTTTTGGACGACCTTCACGGAATTCGTCTTTGAGCGAGCTTCGGCCACGATTAAATTCATTATATCAATTTTTCACAGTGCTATAGGATGGTGCTTCATCGCCATACAAAGATTTAAGTTCATCAATGCACTCTTGTCGTGATAATCCATGTCGAAAGCTGTGAAAAATGATGGCACGAAAATGTTCACGAGTTAATTCCATTTTTTTCTATATTAATTTTTTCAAGTCACTGTAAACAACACAAATAATGGTCGTACGTCAAAACGTTTTGAGTACGATTATGCTTAAAAATGACAAACTTTCCAATGAAATGTCAGATTGCACTTGGCAGCACTCAGTGTTGCCAGGCCAGAAATATATATAGCAGCCCTCGTATAGACAGACAGATGAAATCACTTTTGAAGTCAGTTTTTTCGCAAGAATTATTTAGTTTTAAATAATAAATATTTCATGAGAATATTACGAAATATTTGTATTTGAAGATTAATATTATTTGCATATTTGTGTAAAGAAAATTAACAATGTATTATATACTCTGTCTGAATTTAATTAATGTTTCTGTTCATCCTGAAAATATTTTTCTATTTAGAGACTGGATTTCTCAAAAGAAAAGAAAATGTAGTTCATCATTTACGTTCTTGCAAGATTTTTGAAAGAAGCAAACAAATATCATAAAGTTTTGAAATGAGTGAACTTTGTCATTCCCATTCATAATTTTTATAATAGCGCTGCAGAACGATTTTAGCAATTCTTTTTGTTTTCATAATTTTTTTTGTTTTTTTATAAAGACAACCTTTACATGTTAGGTGTTCAATTTTTGTGTTCTGATCAGTAAATTTTAACTCTATTAATATTATTTTTTTTTATGCGAGCAATGGGTTAATCTAGGAGCTATGTATGAATTGAAATCTTTAGTTAAGATATTTTGGCAACTTGTTGTTCTTACGCATTTCACAAAGTCGTTGAAATTTTAACTATAGGCACGCGCTCATAAATAATGCAAAATAACCACGTTGCCTTCTTCAGCTAAAAGGTTATTGCTACAAATTTATAATTGTTAACAACAAGCGTTTATGTAGTGAGGTCTATGTTGAAAACTGTTTCTGTTGAAAACAATCAACAAGAAGTTGTTGACCGATAGTAAAAAATAAAAAATTATTCAATTTTACTAACCGCAAATAAATCTATAACATGCGTCCAAATCACAATGGAAAATAATACGATTGAAGGTAAATGGCTCTGCCTGGGTACACAAAAAAAATTCCTTTCTTAAGTAAATTAATACTCATATTTAAGTGAGTAAAAAGGAAATAAAATCTGATTTTTAAATCACACACCTGTTGCTACAATGTCGTCTTAAGCCCACATTCATTTGTCTGTGCATAAATTCTGAGGGGAGCTTAATATCTTTACCCATTGTCTAACTAAACAGAATGATATTTATGAGATTTTCAAGCTGGTTGGAATGTTCTCTTTATATAAGTTACCCAAAAACGCTATGATCTTTTAACACAGGTTATGATGTAATTAGTGTCCACATGAGAGCGTAATGTTTTGTAAATTTAATGATTTGTTTAGGTTAAATGTCAAGTTTGTTTTGAGAGATTAAAATGAAAATCCAAAGACAACTGAACCTTTGTTTTTATAACGAGAAAATAGATTCCTCATTTAATCTATCGTTCTCCTATAACTCGTCTGTTATCTGGGTGTCTTAATGGTTTTAGTTTCAATGCATGTCTTGTCGATTGTCATTCTTTCTTTCAAAACTTGATTTGTTAGGTTGGGAGAATTCTAAAAACCCACAAAGGCATCCTTAACAGAGACATGGTATGCGTAGGAACTACGAAAAAAAGAAAATATTTTAGGTCCTTACTTTGCTTAGGAAACATAATTCCTAGCAAAAGCACTGTTTTAACTTTATCGTTTTTTGTTTTAAGTTGGTACACAAAAACATCATGAACAACAAGTTTAATTATTTGTAATGCGCTTTTTTTAATTTCGAAATATTTACATTATTTAAATAGATTAAAAGTAAATACTTTAACAATAATAAAAATAAGAAAACAAAAGATGGAAATAATTCTGCAAAAAATTATTACTGTACAACAATAATAAACTTTGTCCGCAGTTACCAATAAATGAGCTCAACAGCGATGAGACGATGTCAAGGTTATGTTGACTTGGACGAATTGTGCCACACAAATTTAATTATCAATCTCGACTTTAACATACTTTTCTTTTTGCTTCGACTAAAGGCAGGAAGAAAAACAACAACAACAAAATATATGTATGTATATAAAAACAAGAATAAACCGATTTCTCCTGGAACAAAATTGTTTACAAATGCAAAATGTTTCCATCAAGAAATACGATAAGTCAAACTACAAAAGCTATCATTATGAGACGCGACGGCTCTTTGGGCGTAATGGAGTCCCTTCCTGGCTGTTATTGTGTAGTTTTTACAAAACAAAATTCTTATTGTTAGAATTTTTGTTTTGACGTTCAAAATCCAAAATAAGAAATAACAAAAAACGAAAACAATATTCTAAGAATATTTTTATTATTATTTTTATTATTATTATTATTTTTATTTTCAAATCTTTGAATTATTTGTTGTTGATTTCCTGCTTTCTTGGCCATAAATAAAAAGTTATTGACATTTTGTTTTGAACATGAAATTTTGCAAAACAAAAAGAACAAAAATTTCTTATATAATCTGAAACATTCCATTAACAAACAACAACAGCAACAAACTTTCAAAAGAAGTTTTTTTATGCGCAGTTTATTTAAAATTTTCTCTCATTTATATGGCTTTTACTTTCATATGCCAAGAATATGTTAGAAGCGGAATGCTAAAAATTGTTAAAATTATGTAACCTTGAAATTGTTTAAAAATAAGAGAAATATGGTCGAATATCATAGATACTCTACACACTTTTGACTCAAGAAAATTTTATATGATAAAATGTATATAAAAAAATATTGACTTTAATTATCTCATCACTGTTGTACAAATTTTACCTTTATGAATATTTTAATAGAGCTTTGAGTGGTGTGTGAATCAGTGTTGCTACGGAAAGACAGGAACACGTTATGGTTTTCCTTAAAAAAATTAACATTTTTTCATTAAGAATTACATTTTGAAATTATCCTTAAATAAATAGTAATTTAATGTTTTTATATAAAAATAGTAAAAAGTTTTATTTCATATTTCAGAGAAAATAACAAGGCAACAAATTAATTTACTGAAGCAAAACAAAATGAAAATAATAATAAAAAGAAAAACGAATGAAAAACGTATAAAAATAATTTCATACCGATGATACTTTTAAAGTTTCAAATAGGGACTCAATTCTAATATTTCGGTATGGAAAAGTGCATCCTCTTGCCATTCAATACAATTAGTTACTTTCAAATAAATCCGTTTTACCTTTTTCCTTGAAAGATTGAGCTTCGATAGAATTTACTATTTGAATTATTTTAAAAATACCATTATTGAAGACAAATTTGAGCGTTATTTGCTTAAATCTTCAACATAAGATAACTGACATTTTTTCTATAATATTATGCAGCACTTCCTAAAGCAAATTAAAAGACAACTTTCTTCTCAATCAAGAGTAATAACTGAAGTTACTAACAACTTTCGCAAGTTTGTTGGAAAGAATTGTTGCCAGAAACATTTTGCTGTTTCTAAACATGGAACTAGAAACATATCTTAATTTCTCTCGAATTGAACAGAGAAAAACTACAGAAATGTTATTTTTTATTTATTACAAACTAATTTTTTTGTATGGGATTTTAATTGCATTTGCAAGTAACTTTTGTTATTAAAATTAAATTGATATGTTAAGAGCGATTCTAACCTCAAATACTGAAACAAGTACTCTTTCAGTGGCATTACTTTATTTTATATCTGTACCAAAAGTTACGAAATTTTCTCCTAATATAACAAAATTCTACATGTTACGTGAAGTAAAAAATGTAACCAAACGACAACACTGGTGTGAACTACTCTCTAACCAACTAATTGTAGTTGATAATGAGATCTTCATCATAACCGCCTAGATTGGTAAGTGAAATAGATGGCGTTTACAGCATAGTGTATGTCTCAAGTGGATGGATATGAAGATGCAGCGATCTAGAAAAACAAAAATGCAGTATTTTCTGTTTGTTTCTTAATGCGCTATTGCTATTTTTCTATGTTTTTATTATCACAAATTTCTTAATTTACTTGCATTTATTCTTTTCATACCCAACACTATTAAATTGCTTTATTACTTTAAAATTAACGATGTCCCAAAAGTTTCGAATAAACGCACAATTACATTTAAAACAAAAGCCATTTGTGCGAAACTGCAATATTAAACATTTTACTACCGATTATTAAACAAACACCTTGGGATTATTATTGTACTTTTATTCAACTTTCAAAATATCTTAATAATTTAAAGATTAAATAAAAAAGAAACCAATTGCTGACTCCGCTCTCCAACCAAAGACACTTTTAATCTGTTAATATTCTAGTGCATAAAACAAACTATAGAAAACTAAAGAGATCCTTCAGCTTGTATTTAGTTGGCTGCCGAGCAACTAAAATTCCTGAAGGTGCTGGACCTGCTCTAAAATGAAATTTGTAAGATTTTTCTGCTGCTTTAATGTTTTTGTCACCACTGCAACATAAATGTAGAAAAAGGTTGACTCGTCTACGACTTCTTAAACACTTTAATTTAACTCAAAGAAATTTGAAGCAACAGAAAGTAATTTATACAAGGAAAGGGAGCGGATAAAATTCGTATAAATTACTGTTACTTTTAAATTGGACCACAAGATTGTATTAAGTAATGTTTAAATAAATTTAATAAAATATATTAACATTGCCATCAAATATTTATTTTTAGATAAAAAACAGTATTCTTGCATAAGAGTTTCTGCTAACTGAAACCTTTAAATACGTTTTGTTAAGACAGTTGACTTAATAATAAAAACCCGATTAATATTTTCTTTACGCAATCGTTTTGTCCTTCAGTTTAACTATTGAATTATGATTCAAGCAAAAGCCAAATTTCGACACAAAGATATTTATTTACCTGTTTAAAATCGTCAAAAAAAAAAAAAACAAAATAAAAAAGACGCGAATATTAAAAAGTTGTTTCACTCCCTAGACGCATGTTCATAATAATCGGGTTTAAATTTAATTAATTATAAACATACAAATATTTATTTTTAGATAAAAAACAGTTAAAGTTTATTAACTCTCAGTGGCCTAAAATTAAGTAAACAAAAACCACAAAAAAGTACATTTAGGCAAAAACAAAGGACCAACAAAAAGTGTAAAAAAACGCATATTTAGCAAAATACACCAATAATACCTTTATTTTTCTAAAAGGAAATCAACACATACAATGCAAAACAGCCACAAAAAATTGCTAAAATTTAATACACACCTTTTTCGTGTGAAAAAAAACTGGCCAAACAAACTACAACCAAAAACAACAAAAGTCCCACAGTTACAAAAATAACAATAACGTTCATACAATGAACTTCAAAAAAAAAAAAAAAAATAATAATAATAATAATAAATTAATAAAACAAAGTGCCATGTTATATAACACAGGCCAAAAATATAATGTGAATGAATTATTGTATAAAAAAGATATATTAAACCGCCAACAGACTGACAGGAAATAATGTAAACAAGTTGTTGAAATTAATTAATGAATACGTTCTTAATTTCAAAAACATTGAAGATGGTATTATCGGAACTATATATCAAAGGCAATATATATTGTGCCTTGTTTGCAGTCTGTTAATTTCGATGATTATCGTTCTCTGAATGCTGCTACATTCCTTTAAGCTGTACTGTCTTGAACGTGAATGCTGCCTCTACCATCTAATAAACAAAAGCATAATTCCGTATTTCGTCCGGTCCAATCTAACCAAATAGCTTTTTACGAACAACCGTATTAACGCCATTTATTTCGCTATTGCCTAAAGTGATTCGAGTAAGATTTTACATAGCCAAATAATTTTCAGGATTATTTGGAGACATTGTGCAGATTAAATACTGATCGCTTTATGCCGCAGTACCGTCATCAGAATAGCAATGGTGGGGTGATTAACCGGTGCACATTGGGGTATTTTACCAATCCTTTTTGTAAGCGGTGAAAAGAAATATTATTTAAAAAACGAATATAATTATTAAATGAAATGAATTACACATGCCTTAAAACCAAAAACGTCCCTTTGGAAAAATTTTCTTTTTTTTTGCCAATTTTCTAAAAATATTCATTATTTTTCTTTCCAATGCCTTAAAAATCCCCGCCTCCCAAAAATATTATTAAAAAGATATTTTTGTAATTTTTACTATACAGTATTTTATTTATTTATTTAAAAATAATTAATTCATTCGTAATCGATTCAGCGATGTTAGTCTGTCCATCTGACCGTCCGTTTTAGCGTTGAAATCAAGTTTGCCTTTGGAACGATCAGACATAGTGTCGAAAGAGGTGCTATTGGAAATTAGCAAATTCGGTCCATGTCCTTCGAGGCAGTGGGCAACACACCATGCCTACCTCTAATTTTTCCATACTATTTGGAACAATGAAGTAATCCAATCATAAAAACAAGTATATGGGGCGATAGAGAATTAAAAAATAAGAAGAAAAAAACATCAAGTGAAAAAAATTGGCGCTTGCCCATATTTTCCGAGTTATAGGCGTCTGAACTTTTCAAATTTTAGTAAATATCAATATGGGTATCATTTAAAATCTTTTGAAAAAATACTATAATTTTTAAAAAATGCTTAACCCATTAAGAGCCGATGACATTTTTATGTAAAATTACTTCATATTTTTTTCTTATTTATTAATTCTCTGTCATCCCAATATTCGCTTTTTTGATTGAACTTACTTCACTAAACTAGATTTACACATATGGTGAAGAGTATATAAGATTCGGCGTAGCCGAATATAGTATTCCTACTTGTTTAATTATTTTTATATATAAATATAAACACGATCATGCGTGACTCATGTTCAACTCACGCGTAACAAATAATGACATGGCAACAACTACAGCGATAAAAATGTTATCAGAAGTCTGGAAGCCGCAACTCATTAGGCTGTTGCTAACTCATACACATCTTTAGTAACCTTTTTGGCATTTTCTAAAAACCTACTCAGATGCTAATTTGTAAACATTTAGTGACTCCTCCTCACTTATGGTTGCGACTCTCTCTTAACCGTCTACTTTTAACATAATATAGTTTTTATAAACTTAAATATTGATTAAACATATTTACATCATTCTTCCTTTAAACTACCCTTTACCAGTTGTCTCATTATTTTGTGAGCATTTTGAATAGTCAAGCTATTAAACGCAGTCAACAAAGAAAAATTTTTGCGCAAACTTTGTTGACGCAAAGTAAATAAACAAATTTGATTTAATTTCTGTTGTTTTAACTACTATTTTTTTAATAAAATTAAAAAAAAACTTGTTATATTTCTTTTTTTTTTATTTAAGGTCAATAAACTTCTTATTATTATTTTATTAATTATGTATTTTGTTTAGTGTTTACTCGTAGTAGTAATACAACTTAAAGTTCAGAACAAATTATAAAATAAAAAACTAAATAATTACAAATGTTAAAACAAACAAAAAAATGAGTATCGCAGCTAAATTTATTATAAACTCAACGATTTTCAAAAAGAAACATGCAAGACTTGCAATGAATACTTTTTTTAGTTTAATTGTAATATAATTCATAGTCACTACAGAAACAAAAAAAAGTATTGATGTGTTTTGTTTTGAAAATTTTTCTATTGAAAATCAGCAAGATCGGTCCATGTCCTTTGAGGCAGCGGGCAAAGCAAAACGCCTGTCTCTAATTTTTCTATATTATTTGTAACACCGAAACAACTCCAATAAAAAAAATATATATATATGGGGCGATAGAGAATTAAAAAATAAGAAAAAACAGCACGTGAAGAAATTGGCGCTCGCCCATATTTTCCAAGTTACGGGCCTCTGAATTTTTCAAATTTTTTAAAATATTAATATCGAAGTCATTTAAAAGCTTTTGAAGAGATCTTTAAGGAAATACTAACATTTTTTAAAAATGCTTAACCCATAAAGATCCGATGGCATTTTTATGTACAATTATATAAATTATTTATATTATATATATTATAAATTTTTTTTCAAATTTTTTCTATTTTTTTATTCTCTTTCACCCCAATACTTGTTTTTTTTATTGGAGTTACTTTACTAAACTAGATTTACATATATGGTGAAAGGTATACACGATTTGGCATATGTCACTCTTACTTACTTTTTTAGTTTTGAAGCTAAAATTAAAAAATTTTTATAAGTTTTTTATTAAAATTAAATAAATTAAAAAATATTCCCGTGTCTTTAATTAAATAATTTCAAAGTGCCTGCGCATGGAGTTGGATTATCGAAGTGTTTTTTGATATTTTATTTTTCATCCTCTTTCAACTGTATAAAAGAGCCGAAAAAAAGTCAGCCGTTTACAGTAGAGAAAGAAAAATAGAATTACTGTTGGTTATTGTTGTTTTTGCTTAAACTTTGATTTTTGTCTTTGCTTTATTGTTTGGACAAAAATCTTTAGTTTATTTAAAATGTTTGTCAGAAGTTTCCTGAAGAGTTAAGTTAGCGGTAACGAAATGGCCATCGAGACGTGCTTTGACTTTCAGTAATCAATAATGGTAATTAATTTAATAAGGGTAATTTGAAAATAGCACGAAGTTTTTTATAAAAATTAAATAAATTAAAAAATATTCCTGTGTCTTTAATGACATTGAAAAAATTTCATATTATCGAAAATGTTTAAAAGTGGACCCGTAATATTGGAATATTTGACAAATTTTTTTGCAGTTAAAAAATATGAGCTAGAAAGCGTTTCGACTGGAATTTGTAAGCGCATTTAGTCGACAAAGGGTATCATTTTTTCACCTTGGCTCTTTGCAATACAACAAGGAATCATATCAAATCTTGTTGATTTCTAGGGCTTTAAATAGCTCTTTACTCTACACTTGACATACCCATTTAGAATGCATTTGTTTTTAAATTTTTTTTACTCAAAATTCTATGACTGTTTTAGAGTGTTATAGTAAACATTTACATTTACTACGATGAACAAAAATACTATAATACATTCATTAATGTAAATAATTCATAGTATTTTTCTTTTTTTAATGTAAACACACGTGAAAAAAATATACAAATATCTAGACTTTTAAACCTGCTTCTTCTTTCTTTGTTTAAGGTTGGCAAAAGCTATCATAACGCCCTTTTCAACTTTTTGCTGATTCATAATTCCAACAAGTTGTTTTGGTTGTTGAAAAGGGATTCTCTTCTAGATGCTTTTTTGTTTTTGTGTCTTAAATAAATCGTCTGTCAATGGCTTCTGTTTTGATATTTTAACAAAATAAAAAAAATAATAATAAATTTTTTACATCGTTGAATATACATACATACACATTCTCTCCTATTTCTAAGTTATTTTTTTGCATTAATTAGTTATGACGGTGTTGATTATCAAATATTATCGTTTTCGGTTATTTAACCTTGAAATTGTATATTGACATTGTGTTGTAATATTTTGTGTGGACTGAAAATAACAAGAAAAAACTAAACCAAAATAAATTATATTAAAATCATTTAATACATAAGTAATGATGGTATTATAAAAATAAAAATGTTAATGAAATCGTTATCGTTAACTCAAACGTTAGCAGATAATGTGTAGGTGCCGTTACACGGTATTTGACTAAATTTTTAATGATGGAGGGGCGTGGGGGAGTAGGGAGGAAGGGTGCAGAAATGGTAATTATTAAATACCCAACGATATTTGCATATACTGTCTTTTTTTCTCTTTTATGAACCAGTGGCTTTGACTCGGACCTTCAGTAAAATAATTACAAAAGCAACCTTTGATAGAAAAATTTTAAGAGGGCATTGCGATTCGCAAGACAACAAATTAAAATTCCTTACGTTTATTCATTTAGAGTTTTAAAGTAAACTTGAAGTTTGTTTATACGTAGAGACTCTATGAAGCGACCGCAACAATTGTATACAGAAACTAACGAAACCTGTTAAATAAGAAAATAATCATTTTATAAATTTGTCTAAAATCCTTTAAACACATAACTTCTCGCTGTAAGGAAAAAAATTATAAAGAAGGATTTTTCCAGAAATTTTTGTAAAACTAAACTAAAATTACCAACGGTCATTTAGTGCAACAAATGCTGTTGCACACTTGAAATTAAAACACACATGTTTGAACACTATATTTCAAAACGGTCCTTGAAAGAGGTCATCGACATTTTTCGAAAATTTATAGGATTAAAACTGAGAAAGAAAAAGTACAAACATATTTCAATTTATTGCTCTGTCGCTTACTTAAAATGTAAAATAGAAATAGTTAGAAAATGAAAGATCATACGACAAAACCGAAATAAAAATGTCACATGAAGGTCAATAACACTTTACTGATTCCTAGAAACTCGTAACAAATCATTATAAATGAAATTAAACGAAAACAGGATGTTTTTAAAAAGATTCTAACTTTCCTTTGATCTTTTTCTCAAGTAGTACACTGAAAGAAATACCAATAATAAAATGTTTTATAAGCCACAATCTATTAAATAAAGTCATTGTACAGTTCATAAATAAAAGAAAATTGTTGTTTCGTGGAATAATTTCAGTTTGATGTCAAACCAAATTTTAGACTGAATAAATATATTTATTGTAATTTTATCAGAGTCCAACTATATTAAAAGTTTATTTAGCCTCGTTAAATTGTCAAGAGACAATTACAGAAACATAGCGCTTTGTGAAAACTCTTTATTAAAAAACTAGTGGCCATTTTTGGTTTGTTTTTTTTTTTATTTATTAAAGAAGCGAAATTGAAGCCTTTCAATGGCCATTTAGAAAAAATACACTGCTGCACACTTCAAATCAAAAACACACATGCTTTCGAAGCAGCTATTGAAAACAGTCGTTTTTTATTTAAAAGGATCAAAACTAAGAACAAAAATATTAAAATGTGTTTTTTTGTTTTTTTTTTTTTTGTTTTTATGGTATTTAGCTACCTAAACTGAATTCAATAACAAACACATTGAACAATTAGAAACAATTAGATGTTTGAAAGATCATTGAACATAACACACATAAAATCTTGAAAAAAGGTCAAAGTCCTTTTAGAGATTCCTGGAAGTCACAAAAACACACACATGTTTACCAAACCATTTATAAAGGAAAGGAAACGCAAACAAAATGTTTGTTAAAAGGATCTGTTTAGAAATAGTTTTTTTCTAAGTAATAGAAAAAAATTTTAACCTTGAAATGGTCATTGCCTTTAATTTAAAAGGAGAATCTACAAAAAACAGGACAAGTTAGCATTCACACAACGAAAAAAAACAACACGTGTGAAACGCATACATAAATGCTCTCATAAAAAGAGCGCATTGAATTTCCAAAATTTCATTGTCAACCATTAAAAACACATGGCCTTTAAGTTTCTTATTATAAACTTCTTTTTTTTTTTCTTTTTTTTTTGTAATATTGTGAAATTTCGAAATGTATCCCTTTTTTCAGTGAAGAGTTTACTTTACGCCTTTAACATTTTTAGAGAAATATTGTGCAGAGAGTATTTACTCTGATTTTATGGTAAACAAATATTATTTTCAAGGACACCAAATCTTATCAAACTGCCACCAATAAAAAGCTACAAATTCTAAGTTTATTTAACAATTTCATCACATGACCTTGAGAAATGCAAAACGCTCAAAGGTTTAAAAAAACTCAAAGCCATTAATTCAATCTCCTGTTTAGTTAAAGCAGAAGATGTGAACACAAACTCTCTTGCACCTTCTAGAACAATAGCAAATAGCATTGATCATTATCGTATTAAACGTTTTTCTTCAATGGGACTTTTGAATTAATGCAACCATTTCGTGTTTCACTTTATTCATGAGACGTTTTGATGTGTACATAAAATCCTTCTTCTCAACGCAAAAAAAAAATGTTGCAACATTTGTGCCGCAATCTTGATAAAGAAACGTAAAAACCAAAAAAAAAAAAAAAAAAAAAAAAAATAAATCGACAATGTCGCAAAGTAAATCTTGTGTGTTTCTTTGTCTCTATCGATTTAGATTTTATGAATGAATCATAAAATTAAGTAAAACACTAAACATCCACGTGGTTTGTACGTGCAAGCAGACAGTAAGAAATATAAACAAAGAATCAAAAAAAAAAAAATATATTACATAAATTTCCTTGAGATTGCCTTTGAGAAATAGCAGTATGCTGGCACGTACTCCAATTATGTAGAAATGTAAACGTCTACTTAAGTAAAATGAATTAATGATAAATTAAACGTGTTAACAAACAACTGAACATTATGGTTAAATAACAATACAATTCAAAGAACTTTTGCTTACTCATTGATTGTTAAAGTATAAAAATTAATTTGGCTCTTATTCGTAGTTGGTCCAAGATGGTTTAAGGCAACTGTTATGCCGGCCATACATTACACAATTTCTATGCTAAATTCAAAGTAGCTGGGCACAGGAACACATTTCTGCATAACTTACTTTGCCACGCACGCTGATCTCTGTTTTAATACAAATTGGAGCTCCCATTCCATTTAGTAGAAAGAAATAAAATTAATTAATTATTTAAATTATCTTTAGTTTATTTAACATGTAGAGGTGTCAAACTATCGATAGTGCCACCATCGATAATTCTTGATAGGTTAAGAGAAATCGTGTGACACTTCTAGATTCGTTCATGAAAAGTCGTTGTTGTATTTTTTCAACCAAAAAGCGTAATATAAACCTAATGCTATGGGAATCACTTGTGAAATAGTAACATATTGATTTGTGTCAAATGGTTTCAGCAATGAAAATAAGTCTTTCAATTACTCTATTTCTTCTGCCGTAAGAATCTGAGGGACTTAGGAGCCCTTAGTAAAACTGAAAAGATGGCATCATAAGTAAGCAGCATTCGATTTATCATTGCAAATGCAAATGTAGTGCACACTTCTTGAATAAGACTGTATTTTTTATCATCGCTCTGTTCCATTCTGAGTTTTGCTTATGCAATAGTGCTCTTTTTAAAATATGTAACTATGGTTTGGCATTTAGTCATTAATGTTTTAAGTTTTTCACTTGATTTAACATCTTGCAACAACACAAGAAGGTTGATTGAATGAGCGAAGCAAGGAAAAATTTTTGTCTCTGAAGTAGTTTACAAGCCTTAATCATTGAAGCTGCGTTGGCTGTTATTAAGGTACACTCGCATTGATTTGAAAATGTTCTTAGATTTATGATTTAGCTCACTAACGACCTGTGATGTTATAAAAACTGCCGATATCAGTTTGAATGCACTGTCATCGAAATATCAAATAACTTTCGTTTGACTTCGATGATGAGCAGTCGGTGGTTATGGCACAACTCTCTACTTGGTTAAGAACATTCTGCAAATTTTTGCAGCCATCAGCATAAATCTTTTTCAAAAAAAACATTAACAATGGCGTTTCGAGATGGTAATTCATATTGTGGATCTAGACAGTGCACGAACTCTCAAAAACCCCTGTCTTCAACTGTACGAAACTGCAGCACATCTAAAGCGAGAATTTTTATTAGAGCCAAATCTAGATCTGTTTTTGCGCCGAATCATTGCCGTACGTGCTTTCTTTTTTATAATAGTCTGTTATTATAGGGTTCAATGTTGTTGGTTCTATAAGCAATGGTTGACTACGCTTTAAATGGTGTATCAGATTTGACGTATTCCCGCTTGCCTTATAAGTTTTTTTTTTTTTTTGCATATCAGGCATTTTGCGTGTTTTTTGTCTGGAGCTAATGCAAAATGCTTCCCAACGTCCGACGTACTTTTTCTGGGTCTTTTACTGGCTTCAGAGTCTGTGTGTTTAGGAAAAGATTATATCTGTTTTATCTCTATTTAAATAAAAGTATAATATACCTGTGTTGCTATTTTCAATTGTGTACTAACGTTTGAGGAACCACCAATCCACCTGCTGAAGTTTGGTTTCTTTGTTTACGTTTAAGACCTTGCCACGTATAATTTCACAATACTAGTGGTGGATCATTTCCCATGAACTATTAATAGTAGCTCAAAACTAACGGTAAAACAAAATTCTAGAATCCCCAAAACTATCAATCGATAGTCTCAAAAAAAGTAAACTTGACACCTCTATTTAAATGTTTGTGAAAAGTTTCTTGAATAGTTAAGTGAGCGGTAGCAAAATTGCCACCGAAACGTGCTTTCACCCTCAATAACGCATATCGCTGTTTTTAATATTTTTTTTTGGGATAATCAGCACAATGTTTTTTAAAAAAAAAGTGTGTTTTTCCTTACGAAATATAGAGTTTTTATTTTAATAAAATTTATTTCTCAACTATTTTTCTAAAGTTTTTTCCTATAAGTTTTTTAAGTTGTTAATATTATTATTTATGTACGAGTACAACTTAGTTCAAATTGTCTTCTGTGAAATTTAAAAGAATTAATTAAAAGTGATGATCGTTTTCTTTCTTCAAAAACCTGGCATTCTATGCAATTAAACTGCAACTATCTCCTAAATTCCATTTTTTATTTTTGTTCCATTAAAAATGTTTATTTTCCATTCCTGATTGGGGCGAAATAATTAATTAATGCTAAATGATGTGCAAGTTTAATGCATTAAAACAAAATCTTTTCTTGTTTGCCAACATTAATGTTAGACTAGTCCAACCTTTAAGTTGACTTTGTAGACATTTCAGTGTTGTCTGAGTGCTCGGTTCCTTACTAATTTTCAACCAATTTTATTATAACACTGGCTGCAGACAGAATTATTTTTTATCTTTTTCGCTTGTTAAATAGAATTCATTCTTCTCAAGCTAAATTATTTAAAATAATTTGCATGTTGTCAGGTGAGCTGCAGCGATATTATTGGCATAGAATTCAAAAGTATTTGCAAAAATAAATTCTTTTAAAAATTCAATCACATTTTAAGGTGTTTCAAACTGAATGGGAATATTTTATTAAAAAATTATGTTATTAAAAATTTTGAATTGAATAGAATGCATTTGGAATTTGTAAGAGTTTTAGTCTTTCTAAGGTTTTCATATTTCTTTTGTTCCTTTTTTTTAGCGGATAAAAATTGAAAAGCAACAAAATTAAATAAAACCTGTCTAGAACAAATAATTATTGGTAAAATGCAAAAAATCAATAAGCATTTTAATTTAAATATGCCCGACGGTTAATTTGAATAAATGAGAATCTTAAATCAATTTTAAATATCGTTCTTAATGATGCCGAATTTTAAGCTTGACCTTCGATAAGTCAACAAGTTTCAGTTTCAGCTTCAGATTGAAATAGGATTTCCTTTATATAAGACTTGTTTATTTACACTTTCCTTCAGTCTTACTCCCAAAAAAAAAAAAAAAACAAATGATCAGATGAAATTACGAAGATCAGAAGAGATTACACATAGGAAGACGAACTAAGTGAAAGTCTTCTCGCGACTTTACTGCATTTAATTTGATAATTACATTACGAGTTTGTATCTCTTAAGTAAATAGTCTGATGAATAATTGTTTCGATTAACGATGTAATTATTTGTTATTTGTAGGGGATCCAACTCTGACTTCCAGATGCTTAAAAACAAATTCAGTCTCATATGGGTTACTGTGCGTTTGTTTGTGATTACTTTTACTTTTCTACTTAATTCTAAGATTAAATTCATGACTTATATAAAAATTTTAATAAAATTCACTGCATATTGTTTTTAGCCTTGAAGACTTTTTAATTTTTATTGTATTTTTTTTTTTTTTTTGGCTTTTGAATTGAAAAACATTATGTCGCGTGTTTCTCATTTAATTTTTAAAAATATTTCATAAACAAAAACTTCATAAATGAAAAAAAATATTGCTACGCGATGTTTAGAATTTATTCCAAATAGGATTGCATAATTTCGCTGTCATTGGCGTTAAGTTAATTTCAAATAAATTTTTTTACAAAAAAAAAATTTTAAAAAATTATTTCTACCATAAAAATAAATTGAATCTGCATGTTTATTATTATTTTTTTTTTTTTCTTATTATTTTATTATAATTTTTTTTTCTTTTTTTTGTTTTTGATTTATTTATCGAAAACTCTTAAAATATATTGTCAAATAATGAAGCACAAGTGATCAAGGTTTAAGAGTGCAAAAGTTGCTGCGTCTGGCCAGCTAGCTCAAAAGAAATTAACGCTGCGTGCTACTTTTTTATGGCAATTGTTATGTTTAAAAACACGACCGGCACATTTTTTTTCTAGTTTTACTATTGACAATACGATATACAAGGTGATGAGTGAAATCAATTTATTAAGACAGCAAAAGAAATATTTTAATAACCGAACTTTAAAATTGTCTTGCTAATATCCTGACTAAATTATTGAAACCACCGTTATTGACTATTGAAGGTGAAAGCACGCCTCGATAGCCACTTTGCTACAGCTCACTTAGCACTTCAGGAAACTTCTCACAAACATTTTAGATCAATAGCTATGGTTCTTATAATTTATCATGGATATTACCACGATAATTTTAAAGTTCTATTATTTAAATTTACATTCGCGTTGTTTATTTTTGTTGAGAAATATTTTAAATTAAACGCAAGATCCAGCCCGCTTAAGCAATCAAACAACGGCCTACACTACATTTAAAGTATATTAAAATTAATCTTTAATCAAACATTACTGCAAATGTCAGTTTGTCATTTAACTTTATATATGTCGGTGCTGCTCAGGCCTTTTGTTTAGTTTGCAGAATGCAGGGTTTTAAACCAATAAACAGCTCCATCGGCAATTAAAAAAAAAAATATTCTTTTTTACAAGAAACGTTTAGCAAGTTTTTTTTGCAACTTCAAGTTAAAAACCAGCTTATATTTTTTAAATATATTTCAAAGGTAATGACCACTTTTCTTATAAATTTTGCAGCGAATTTTTGAATTTCATTAATTTTTCATTATCAGTAAATTTTTATCGTGGCATTTGATTTTTAATTCAACTGAAACAAAAATATGTGTTAGATGAGACAGTTTTTTTCTTCTTATATTTTTTTATTTATAAAAAAATGATCTCTGTACGTGTTTTTAAAACAATTTAATTAAATTAATTCATTTGACCATAATGTTTCCTAATGTCAATAAACTGAAGCAAATGCATTCGATTAGTGATATTTATTTTATTTTCGTTTCGTTTTTTTTTATTTTTAAAAGAATAGGATTTTTTTAAATGTTTTTTAAAACGATGATAATAATTGTTCTCGTTGGCAAATGAAGTGTCTGCCAGTCTAATCAGATAAACTTTTAGCGTATTAAATTTTTATTTATTTTAGTGTATAAAATATTATTCTAAAGCGATAATAATTATGCAAAATATAAAACATTTGCACATTCGAAAAACTTTTTCTTATTTAATCATAATAATATTTCACTTCTTCAAGGTCACTGCTTAAAATTATTTAATCATTGATTAATGGAATTGCACTTTTATTCATAAAGAAAGAAAACAAACGACGCAAAGAAATTTATTAAAAAGCAAAATGTGAGAACTCGTATAACTTGTCACTTTTGTTTTAAAAACTTTATTTTATTAAAAACATTAGAAATCATTAATTTCATAAATTTTTAAATGGAATTAATTATAGAAATTATAGACAGGAATTTAGCTTTGGCAAAAAACATGATGTTTTAATCGTATTTCAAAGGAAACAAATTTTTATAAAATTTTATAATGAGGAGCTAATTCAACATCGACTTTTTTTTAGAAATAAATGTTGAAAATATAAATTACTGAGAATAAAACTTTATCTTATATAATCTATACACACGTACACGTTCGCTGAGTCAAGTTATGTTAGATTTTTTGTTTGCTAATTCCCAAGAAATAACTTCTTTAAAATTCTGCTACAAAATATTCCACGTTATTAGAAGTTTTTAATTCTTCGAGATAAATGACAAATGGAACACAACTCTCATGTATGGGCCAGTTCTTAAACACTATTTTAGAGTTACTCGACCGAGTGCAGGAGAGAGCGAAGAAGCTCATAAATGACGGTAGGGTTTCCAGCGTGACAGTAGCTCTATTGATTCACTGGACCATCAACGCAATTTGGGGTTGTGTTTCACTGTTTTATCGTTATTACAACGGAAAGTGCTCTTATGAAATCAGCAAACTTGTTCCTGAAAATCGCAATTTCGAACGTTCAGCGCACTTTTCATTAAGAGCGCTTCGCTTTGTGATCGAATGGCCAGTGAATCGCACTAGGCATTACAGAAAAAATTCGTTTTTTAGCTGAACAATTCGTATGTGGAATAAACTTCCAGTCACTTGCAGTGTGCAAAGATTCAAATCAAATGTCCACAAGCTACTCCCTCTATCCCCCCTTCCATAACCAGTTTTTCTAGTTCTGTTACAATGCGTTGCATAAGTTGGAGTCATCCCCTGATTGCTGGTCCTAATTAAATAGAAAAAGTGAGTGAGAAAGAAGACTGATAATTAAGTAATAAAATACGCCGCTCTATAGAAAAATTCCCGTTGAAAAAAACTAGAACAAATATGGAGACTGTAACGTTTGTAACAAGAATCTACTTTTTTTCTATCACATGCAGATTTATTATTTATGCTAAATAGTTTTTCGACTATTTCCTACCACTTAGAGGAAAATAAAACTTCACCTGCCTGACTTAATGTCAAAGCACTTTTAAGGCCACTTTGATTATGAGAATACAACGATGTCAAGTTTTGATTACAATTGCTTTCTTTGAAGTTTTTGCTGGTCTTGTCATTTTATGTGAGCGACTCAAGACAGACTGATTTTAAATTTGGGCAATATATAAAACACATTATATTGTTCTCAAATGTCTGCAAACAAAATAACTGCTTACTTCTAGCGTTACTATTATAATTTTTGTATGGAACTTACTTGCATTCTATACCTCTTCAAAAATAATCTGCATTTTTATTTTGTGTTTGTGTAATTTTACTAAAATGTGTTTATATACTACGTTTAATTTAATTAAATTTAATTTTTTTTTTCATTGTTGTAACTAGCTCTCAAATTTTTAATTGGATTAATCGTTGTATCTTTGTTAGTTTTGCTAATATTAAACAATTCATATTTTGTTACCTGAAAGTATGCTTTGGTTTTTATAAGATCTTGTCTCTAGTTTTAACTCATTTTGTTTCCACGGGTTAGAGGATGATGTCAATAGACTCTGAACTGAAACTTCTAAAAAAAAATTTGATATCTATTTAAGCCACATAATCATCTGTGTATGCGTTGGATTACTAATTAAAAGAAGTAGCAATATGGCCTGAAAACAATTATAAATTGTACAAATAAATCAAAGTGATTGTGTGACAAAAGGGATGATCTTCATAATTCCATCCAGAATTTCTTGTACTTTTTCATTTATGTTTTCATTTGTTTTTTAGTTCGACAGAAAAACTTAATAACATATTTATATATTGTGGACATTTAGTATTATTTTGTGGAGAACCCCGGAATATTTGGCAAATATGAGAAGAAAACAGTTTTTTCAAATATACAAACGCGTACACAGACCGTTATAGGAAGTATTTAAATTAAGGAGGCACAATATAACCATACCAGACTTAAGATTAAGCCAGCCTAAGCTTTTCAGCACTTAAGTTGGAGAAAACATCTCCATGTGATGTAAATTTCTATATAATCGTAATCGTTTGTTTAGGCACGATTGCGTTATAAACATCCCAAAAGTCAAACACAGAAACCTTCATAATGTTTAACTAAGATAATAGTATGCAGTTTTTTATTTTTTCAATTGTTGAATTATTTTTAGTTTAATTAAATACTGAATATTTTTTTATCTTTTTGATGAAAAAATTAAACTTTTAATTGGTGTAATAAACCGTATTTTTTGTAATTTAATTTTTATTTTTAGTGCTTGTTTAAAGTAGTTATATAAAATAATTTTATTTCTGAACATATTATTAATTTTTAAATCTAATTAATATTAAAATCTATTATTAATTCTATTATTCGTTTATACCAGGTGTCCCAACTGGAACGCATTATTTAAATTTGGCGCGATTCGAAGTGTCATTGTTTGACATTTGAACAATTGTTATTGTTTGCTAGTAGAAGGTAGGAGGTCAGCGAAAATGGAGCGCTACACGAATTAACAACGTATTCTTATTGTGAAATTGTTTTACCAAATTGGTGAAAGTTTTGCGGCTACAGTTTGCAAATTGCGATCAATTTGGGGTCACAATAATGCTCCAAAAGAGTCAACTGGAAAGAGATTAATGGATAAATTTGCCGAAATTGGGTCTGTTAGTGATGTAAAGACAACAATGCTCCTTCGACCAGGTCGATCGACCGAAAATGTCGCAGCTGTACATGATGATGTCGCTCAAACTCCATCCACCTCAATTCGAAACCGAGCTCATAAAATTGGTGTATCCAAATCCACTATGCAGCGAATTTTGACGAAACGCTTCATTTATACAAAGTGCAAGTGCTGACCATGGACAGCGAAGAGAGTTCGTTAATTGGGTATTGGAGAGTCAACATGAAAATGCTGATTTTGACGATAAAAAAATGTTCAGTGACGAGGCCCATTTCCATCTTGATGGCTTCGTGAATAGGCAGAATTGTCGCATTTGGGGTGAGGAAAATCCTCGAGTAATTCGCGAAAAGCAAATGCATCCTCAACGTGTCACTGTGTATTGTGGTTTTTGGGCTGAAGGAATCATTGGACCTTCTTTTATGAAAATGAGCTAGGTCAAGCGCAAACAGCAAATGGTGTTTGGTATCGTGAAATGATAACCAGTTTTTTCTTGCCTAGAATTGAAGAAATGAATGTGGAGGGCATGTGGTTTCAACAAGACGGCGCCACATGTTATACAGCCAGAGAAACAATTTAATTGCTGCATCAGTCTTTTCCCGGTCGTGTTATTTCGCGTTTTGGGGACCAGAATTGGCCACCTAGATCGTGCGATTTAACACCTTTAGATTTTTTCTTTGGGGTTTTTTTCAAGTCGATGGTTTACGCGAATAAGCCGACGACGACTGACGCCTTAAAAGAGGAAATTAGAGGCTGCATTAATGAAATACCGCAGCATTTATGTAAAAAGGTCATTGAAAATATTATTAAAAGATCGCGTGTTTGCCAGCAAAGCCACGGTGGCCATCTGCACGATATCTTGTTCCATACATAACCTCATTCCGTCTAGTTTACGATATAATAAAGTTTCACGATCTTTTTTTAAGTATCTGTCTTTTATTTAAAGTTTAATAATTGCGTTCTAGTTGAGACACCCTTTACATGTGCCTGTTATTTAAATATACATTAGAGCTTTGCTTACCTTTTCCTTAAAAGGAAATTAGGCTGGTTTGCTTTTAAAAACAAGAAACGAAAACTCACATAATATCAAATTAAAATAAAAAAATATGAATAAAGTCGCATAATTATTAGACCCCAACCTTAGGCGGTATTTTATAAATTGTTTTATGTAATAATAAGTTGCTCATTATTAACTTTAAATTATATAGAATTTTAAAAACAAATTATAAAATCGGAATGTCACTGAAAGTCATCTTTCAATTAAAGTAGTTTTTTATTAAAATGATTGCAAAAAAATGGTAAAAGAATGCAAAAGTTGAGATTTTGTGGAAGTTTGTTTTAGTTTTTATAATTACATACATACACATGTATTTGACAGAAGGTTGTGTCATTGACCTAAAATGCAAATTACTTATATCTGTTTCTTTGGTTTTTAAATTATTGTAGATTTCATTAAAAAAAAAAGCTTAAGTTTGAAAAGAAACAATGTCTTTATTTCAAGTGTCTGTTGGTTGTATTTGTTTAATTTTGAGTAAAACTTCCGCATGTATAAATTATGTTTATTTCTATAAATATAAATAAAAAGTTTTTTTAAGTTTTAAATTACCAAATATTAAATTTAAAGATGTTAAATTGACAATTTAATTTTGTTATTAAATTTAAATAAAATTTATAAGCTTAAAATCCTATAGTCAAATAACAAATTTTAAGTCAAGCTCTGGTTCATTTAAATTTTATTTGTTATTTTATTAAAAACAAAATTTATTTTCATATGTTGCGTTAATTTTTAAAGAAGTTAGAAAACTTTAGCCATTAACAAAACAATTTATTTCACATTTAAAATCAGCAAATTGGGAACACAAAATGTCCACAGTCTACCCCCAATAAACTAACTTAACGAAAGTAAATGAAAAGCATAAGATTAAGAACTCTTTTAAATTTATTTTAAGAATATCTCGCCACAATAAAAAAAAATCGCTTAAAGTTGTGATTTTCTTAACTGGAAATTGAGATGGCAAGAATATTATTTTAAAATTTGACATTAATTATTAAAAACTATAACAAAACGTGATCATTATAAATTTTCTTAAAAATCAAAACGTGTTCGAAACACTTTTGCGACTGATCTATCAACGGATTTAACATTATTTTTAATATTTTCAGTTAATCTAGCAATTTTTACATTAAAAATACCACGTTTAAAAGATTTGTGAACGAAAATAAGCAACATATAAATAAGTTTGTCATTTTCTATATTATGTGTGTTATGTTAAATAGCTGAGTGTACAAAGCACACTTCACAGCTACTGGTGCACACAGAAAAAAGATTGGTAAAAAATCAGTTAAAATATTCAAAATTCAACTACTAACATCATAATTTATTTTTATAATAAATAAAATATAATCTTGACATATTTTTTGTATTATTAAATAACAAATTATATAAGACCTTAGACCAATTTGTGTCTGTACTAAAATCTATTCTGGTTATTGGGAGATGCAACGAAACTTATTCAGCACTTTAGTACCGAAACCCTAATGTTGATAGTCAGAACCACAAATATCGATTGCATTATTTCTTATGAATTTTGTGACATAATAAAAATAAATATTTTATAAAAGATATTAAAATTTGAAAAAATATAATTTATACTTATATAACTGTGCAATAAGATTTATTGCAAGTCCGGAAAATTTCTGCAATATTGTTAAAAGGTGAGTTAGAGACACGTTTAAATAAACTTGATTTTCAAAAGTTTTATTTACTTCGCAGGGGAGCAGTGGAATGTAAAACGGGAGACAGTGGCATCTAAAGTGAAAAGCATGAAAGCGTGAGGAAATGGAAATGTTTAGCGCTGAGGAAAAATTTCATGTTTTAGTCATAAAATGTATTATTTGTTTTCTTTTTCTATTTTCCTAAATAAAGATAAATATTAAAATGTAAAGTTGGTTTATTTAATTCACAATATTATTTTTTATTGACTATCGAATCAATTTTTAAAATAGTTGGAAGCACCGCATTTATTCAGTCGTCTTAACCGAATTTCAGATAATAACTACAACCGAACAAATTCGACTGGCAATAAATTCGGATCTAATGACGAATCTGTTTTCTCTGTTTGAGTAGTACCATTATTCTTAATAAATATTCACTTCTACAAGTTCTTACAAGAACTTTTAAAGGCCTTTAATAGCAGGAAGCTGATAGCATATCAGACAAAATTTATAATCAAATATAAAACACAATTGCAATACTTGAGCCTATTTAAATCCCCTAGATTTTGACAGGAATAATTTATCAAAAATAATTTATCAAAACTTACACTTAATTATTAAGAAATTCACTTCATAAACATTCATTTATTTAAATTAATTTGAAGGCATGAGCTACTTTTAATTACGATATCACTCACTTGTAGCTCAAGTCATATACTTCGCGAAATGTTCTAGCGTAGAAAACGCATTTATTTAATCTTATTATTATTATTATTATTATTATTATTATTATTATTATTATTATTATTATTATTATTATTATTATTATTATTATTATTATTATTATTATTGGTTTATTTAAGCAAAAATTGAATAATATTTAATGCATTTACTATTTGTATTTGTATTTATTTATTAAAATATGAGTTTCTAATACAACAAGACATTTAATCTTATAAATTAGAGTATTAGAATCATGCAAGTTACATAAGGGTTTTAAATTAAACAAAGACAAAAAAATAGGAATAAAGTAGGAAAAAAAAATTATTAACTAAAAATTATATAAAATTGCATATAGTATTAAAAAATATTTAAAAATTTACATATAATATATATATATATATATATATATATATATTCATTTGTGCGTGTAAGGATTTTAATTAGACAATTTGAACAGAGTTACAGTTAATCTCGAAACGTTTGCAAAAGTAAAATTTTAAATTTAATTGCGTTGCTTGTGTTATGCAAAATAGGGAAGAGTTGGTTCCAGAGACGAATTGTTAATATATAAAACTGTCTCTCGGATGCCGTGTCATTATGCCGAAATTGAATAATGCCGTTTCCTCTCGACGATCTAGTGAACGCCAAGCGGTGATATAGGTATTTAGGCTTTTTGGTAAATATAATTTTAATTAGCAGGACAAGGTTTTTAACTTTTAAATAGTTATTTAGTGTGATATTTAAAATTCGAATGGATCAAATTCGGATGTGATCAAATTTTTGAAACCATAAACGTAACGTGTAATGTTATTAAATGTTGTTTTGAGTTTTAACGTGTCTTTCGAATTACAGCCATAAAAAACCTCCAATGAATATAATAGACTTGGTAGAATATTGGTCTTTGCGAGTAGTAGTCTTATTTTTAACGGTGTAAAATACTGAGTAGCCCATAAGCTTCTTAGCCTACTATATACTCTGCCACATGCCTCAATAATATGATCAGGCCAAGTTAAAGTACTATTAAAAATAACACCAAGGTTTCTGACAGAGCTAAATATAACAATTTTAGTACCTCCAAGGAATATTTCAATATCAGATTCGATTTTTACCGCTTTTTTACAAATTATTAAGCATTTGAACTTTTTAGGGTTAAGTTAGATCAGCATTACGATCATTGACCTTATTGCTAATGGATCCCCTAGAACTTGTGAGATAAATTTGTATATCATCAGCATACATTTGTACACAGGAATGTTTGAGTTGTTGTGGTATATCATTTGCATACAGTGAGAACAATAAAGGTCCAAGTATGGAGCCTTACGGAACACCTCTCACTGTCCTTATGGGATATGAAACAAGTCCATTATTTAATACATATATATAAACGATTGTTTTCAATATACTTATTTTATTAGATTTTATCAAATCGAACAAACGTATATTTCGTCATTTATTTAAATTTTTATGTGAACATCATCAAAAATGAAACAAGTTCACCTATAAAATGTTTTAAAAATCTTTTGATTTTATTTGCAAAAACATACAAGTAAAACAACAAAATGTTTACAATAAAACACACTTTTTAATGACCTGCATTAAGAAAATTAACTCTTAAAAATTAAAGAGACAGAAGCATTAAACATTCAAAGCTGAAGATGCGTACTTATGATACAAAACAATTTTGTTTTAATACAAACACGAATCAGTAAAAAAATTTAGCATGAAAAGCTTTTCTTAAGCTTCCTGTCCAATTCCAATTTAAAAACTCTCGCATCTGCATAGTTACTTATCGATAATTTCACACTTTATCGTTGTGTTTACCATTATGCGGTGAATGGGCTGTAGCGATTGTGGCTCCACGGCCTTGAAGTCCATCTGAAATACAATTGTGCTACATTAATTCACACACAACAATAAACCATGTAACAATAGAAATTATATTAAAAATACGGCAAAAGTTATTATGTTCTTGTGCGGAAATAGAGGTAAACATGGTAAAAAATACGCGGCACTTTATATTTATAAATAACTTTTGCTATGGGCACCTAATTCTTTGTAAGTACAAATTATTAAATGTTATTTTATATTATACTAGTAATTATAATAAACTCCAGTTTTAATATGGATTTCTGTATAGTTATATGCATAGTCATGGATGTCTCCGTGACCCCCAAATATGATGAAGCAAATCCTAAGGTTATAATCACAACACCTGTGCCAAAAAAAACAATGGAATAAGCCGCGTGTTACTTTATCGTGGTTATACAATGAATCAGTGAACTTAACCTGGTAGTGGAATAACACCCATTTGTTTATTTTTGAATATTTAATTTACATATTTTTATTTATTTTCAACAACAAACCATTTTTATGAACAAAGTTTTCAGGTTCGCTTAACAGCTGATTGCCGTAATTGCAAAACCAAAAGCAGTTTATACACAATGGTTCAATCATGTGACTGATGAAAATATCATTTGGACAACTTCGTTATTGTGCGGCAATTAAGTACAGTAAAAATTGGGCCAAATTGGTGCATTAGCGGCAATCGTGTGAGCCCAGTTTTAGGGCAATTATGTTTTTGGGCCATCACTACAAAACGGTCACTACTTTTTGATGCTGGTGCAGCCAATTTCATGATGTGTCGTTAACTTATTAGACATCCCAACTATAGCACGCTATCCATATCTTCTTCTATATTAAAATAAGTTTCACCCACTTGACTGGTGAAAAAATTACATTTATCTTTACTAACAAGAAAGCAAAAATACACTAAAATTTGTATTAAAAGTTGAAGAATTTAATATTTTAGATTCTAAGTAGGATCTTTCCTAAGCAATTGAAAAGGGTTATTTTATATATAAATTTATTGCTATTTTAAGACGTTACAATTCTAAAACTTATTTTGACTCTGCCAGACTCGCAACAACTAACGAATTTAAAGAAAATATTTTCATTCTAACACAACAGCTTTTTTATTATTAAAGTGTATGAGATAATTTAATTACTAAGTTTATTTATTTAAAAAATAAAAAAATTTGTGATAATAAACGTATTACGCACGAGGCAAAACTATAAACAAACAATACTATTAAATGCATTTTAGCGTATAATTCATGCAAAAGTGGGACTTACTTGTTATACAAAACGAAACAATGTAAATGAATATGATAAGCAGGCCCCCACAACGTTGAGATTGAGGAAAAAGAGAGAACGCAACCTTTAAATGAATGCAAAAAATGTAAACAGAGAACTAGTAAAGTTTAAGTTTCTTTATGGCATAAAAACCAATAACAATAACGAAAAAAGTGACTGATGTTTACATTACGAACAAAAAACAAAAACCTTAAATTCAGATACAACAGAATTTAGCTAACAAATCTAAGATGGATGTTGCATCAAACAAGTTGCAAGCAAACAAAGTTTTAATTTAAAACAAGCTTTGCATGATGAGTGAGTGTTGATATAAACACAATAAGCTTAAGATAAGAATCACAAGACTGGTTTAAGGTTTTTTAATAAGTAAATCTTGCTCTCTCTCTCTCTCACTCTTAACATCACACTCGTTCAAACGCTTAACAGTGATCGTGTTTAAGTGCTCATGTACTCAAACTGAATTTTGAATTGTGATTTTTTTTTCCAGCTGATGGTTGTGTGTCGTGTATTTAAAACTAAACTCAAATGATGAGAAACGTCGGATTAAGGTTTGCTAAGAATGAAATGTGTTAAGATCGAACACTTCGCACGATCAACGCGTACAACATCGACCGTGTGATCGGTTGTTATAAAAGTCGCAAGGACATAACGACGAGCCATTAGTCGAGATCTATTACCGCAGCGTGCGAAGTCGTTCACTCTAAAAACTGCTTTAAATAAAATTATTTAAAATTAAAACAAAAATAAATTCAAAAAATATTTTTGCGTAAAGTTAACAAAAAAAAAAACAAGAATTAAAACTTTTAAAAAATTGAACAAATAAAAAACAAGATTTTTAAAAAAAATCCCAATATTTAATGATAAAAAAGGGTCCTTTGAAAAATTTTTAAATAAAACCCAAAAAGACTACAAAAATAATGAAAACTTTTAAAAATTAAAGAATAAAATAAAAAACCAAAAAAAAACAAAACATTTTAAAAAAGTTATTGAAAAAGTTAAGAAAAATTAATTAAAATTTTAATAAAATTTAAACTGAACCAAAATGATGACCGATTCATATTTAATAAAACTTTTGGTGCGCCAATTTAAAACGAATGATATGCAACATTTATTAATGGTTTTCATGAGCATTCTAACGACCATTACCTTTTTGCAATGGTTGGTGAATTTGTATCGTGAATTGCGCAAATTACCACCAGGTCCTTGGGGCTTTCCTGTCATCGGTTATTTGCTTTTTATGGGCAACGAAAAACATACGCGTTTCATGGAGTTGGCCAAAAAATACGGTTCTTTGTTCTCTACCAGATTGGGTAACCAATTGACCGTTGTGATGAGTGATTATAAAATGATACGCGAATGTTTTCGCCGAGAAGAATTTACCGGGCGGCCAGATACACCCTTTATGCAGACATTGAATGGCTTTGGTAAGTTTAAAAAAATTTGCTATTTAATTTTATTAAAGAAAATTTAAAATAAAAATTTCAACAATTTAGAAAATCCGATATATATTTTTGTATTAATAATTACCTCGAAAAAATAAATAAAAAACTGTGACGCGAATAATAACATAACAATTCAAAAAAGATTGAAGAAAATTATTATTACAGTTAAGTTTAAATAAACAATATTAACTTAAATAAGTTAAGGTTTTTAAAATTATTTCTAATTTCTAGGTTGAAAAAAAAAATCTAAATATTTTTTATTATAAAGTTTAAGTTTTTTTCAACTTTGAAACCGAAAAATAATTTTTATGACATTTAAAGTTGTTTCTAATAAAAATCTTAAAATTAAACAAAATTTTAAATATTAATTATTTTTAAAATTTACAAAAAAAAAATTTAAAAACCATAAAATTTAAAATTTATAAACCGTGTAAAAAAATAATAAAAATTATGAAGTTCAAAAACCGATGCATTTAGAAATATTTAATTTTATTTTATATCTAAAGTGATTATAGGTTTAAACAAATTATAACTTGATTATTTTTCAAAACCAAGCTAAGAGTATTTAAAAGTTGGGCTCTGCTGTATTTAAATTTCCTTCCGACGGTATTTTGAACTAAAGCTTAAATCACGCTTAGAATAACTTATTTTTTGAAATCCTTATTTATACCAATTTTGAATTAAAAAAGCATCGAAATAAAATATTTCCTGTCACTTTTCATAAAAAATATTTTTGAAAATTTTTTAATAATGAAAATAAAATTTCACGTTAAAACTCTAATCGTTACAAAAACAAATTTTACTTGTTTATAGCTTACTTTAAAGTTAAACATTTTATTCCAATAATTTCACTCACTGAAAACTAATTTGCCAATTAAAACAATTTCATCTTAAACATTTATGTCATTTCATGCCAAAATAAAAATTTAAAAACAAACAACAATTTTATCTTTAACTCTTCTTTTTTTCAACCGCAAAAAAATGACAACAATAGTGCTGCTGATGCTTTTGGTTTTTTTCCTTGACCAACCAGCAAAAAAAGAAGTAAAATTAAATAAATAACAGAAATAATCACGTTTTTTTTTTCTTTTGTTATTGCGTCTGTTTATTAAAAGAAAAAAAGTTTTATTAAAATGTTTAAAGACAATTAATTTCTTTTAAATTTTTTCATATTGTATTTTTTTTTTTATTTACTTTTTTCATTATTTTGATAAAGTTTTCTTTTAGTGCAAGAAAAAACGTAAGAAATTTTTTTCTTACTTTTCTTTTAATTGTTGTAGAAGTGTATACGTTCCAAAGTAGGTTAATTTTAAGATTTCATAAAAAAAAATATTTTTATTTTATTTAGTCAATGATTGTTAAAATGTTTTTGTTTCAAGTTTCTTTTATATCAAAAGGACAAGACGATGTAATATAAACATCTTAAGCCTACCTCAATTAGTATTTACATGTCATATAATAATAATACGAGTAATAAATAAATGTTTGGCTTGATAATTGGTTTTATAATTTAAAATAAATGTTCCAACAAATTTAATAAAAAGGTAGAAATTAAATCCGGACTTAAAATTTGTAAATGTTTAGAGCATAACAGTTCATACTTGAGAGTTTAAAAGAAGAATATTTAAACTTTCTTAAATTGTTGTTTTAAATTACTTTTTATATTTTTTGTATAAATAAAAAAAGAAAAGTAACTAAATGAATTAAAAATTATTTATATATTTAGAATCCTTCTAACGATGTTACTTTTTACCATACTAATAAGCCAAAATTGTTTTCTTTTGCTTTTAGGTATTATAAACAGTACCGGGAAATTGTGGAAAGATCAAAGACGTTTTTTGCATGAAAAACTACGTCAGTTTGGTATGACTTATATGGGCAATGGCAAACATGTGATGGAAAAAAGAATAATGGTAAGTTAATGTTACTGCCTTAAGCCTTACAACTTTAACTAACCTTAAAGGTCAATTTTTCTATTTACAGACTGAAGTCCATGAGTATATACATAATTTAAATATCTCTGAAGGTCAACCCATGGATATGGCACCAGCTATTTCTGTGGCTGTTAGCAATGTCATTTGCAGCCTTATGATGTCGGTGCGTTTCTCCATCGATGATCCTAAATTTAGACGCTTCAATTTTCTAATTGAGGAAGGCATGCGCCTTTTTGGTGAAATTCACACAGTCGACTATATACCCACTGTGCAGTATTTTCCCAGCATATTAACAGCCAAAAATAAAATTGCCAAAAATCGTGAAGAAATGCAAAAGTTCTATCGGGATGTTATTGACGATCACAAAAAGTCATTTGATGGCTCTAATATTAGAGATTTGGTAGACTTCTATTTGGCTGAAATTGAAAAGGCCAAACAGGAGGGCACAGATGCGGAATTATTCGATGGCAAAAATCATGGTGAGTTTCCATAAGTTTGATTAAACAAAATGTTAAAGAAAAACAAAACTTACTAAAAATACTTATAATTAATTTGTTTTTATTGTTGTTTTATTTTTGTATTATTTTAGAGGAGCAAATCGTTCAAGTAATTATTGATTTATTTTCGGCTGGCATGGAAACCATTAAAACCACTCTGTTGTGGATCAATGTGTTTATGTTGCGCAATCCTGAGGCCATGAAGCGAGTTCAAAATGAATTAGATCAAGTTGTTGGCCGTCACCGCTTACCTTCCATTGAAGATTTACAATATTTACCCATTACCGAATCAACAATTTTAGAGTCTATGAGACGTTCCAGTATTGTTCCCTTGGCCACCACTCACTCACCCACAAGGTAAAATTCTTTAATTTTATTTTTTTATTTTTCATTCTAAATCTTGACAGTCTGTGTAAAATTGCCTTCACTTTGTTTTGATTTGTGGGAATATTTAGTTCATCAAACTTGCTGTGTTACTTTATCGTCGTCATTGTTGTCTTTCAAATTAATCTTGAAAAAACAACAACGACAACAGCATCAAAAAACAAAATCGCAGTTAATTAATTCTACACTAGAATAACACTATTTTAATGTCAGGTTTTTGTGTGTGTGTGTGTGTGTGTGTAGAAGAGCTCAATAGAAAATATCAGAAAAACTATTTGCACTTATTCGTGTGAGTGTGTTAATGTGAGATCATTTGTGAAATTGCAAGTGTGTCTTAATATAAAAAAAATGATTTTTTTTTGTTGGTCTTTAGCAAGTGCGTACATGAAGCGCACATGTTTCAATTTCTATTAAATTTACTATCTGGCATTTGTAAGATGCGTCGCCATTTGTCCCAGTTTTACTTATAGATAGTTTCCAAGATTAAGAGCTTTGTTTTTTTACACACTAACAGTCCCCAAACAAACAGCCACACAAATGCCATTTACAAGCCATGCAAGGCAATCCAGCCACAAAGCTGAGCCTTTAATGCTCTTGATGTGTGTGTTTTTTTTATTATTATATTTTTTGTTTGTAAATTGTTTTTTATGCATTTTAAAAGTAATAACAACAATTGCAATAAAAAAATAAAAAAACAAAAAGTAGCTGTATGGAAATTTTCAAATGCTTAAGTGTGGAAACAACACGTGAGGTTGCAATTTATCAATAAACATTCATTCGTTAGTATTTTTTTTATTATATTTTTCATTCAGGTTTAAATAAGTTTGCACCGGCCGGCTTTTAAATTTTATACACAAAACACAGCATTTTTTTTATTTACTATAAATTAAAGATAACAACACACAAATCAAGTTCATTGAACTCGAATGTCTTTGGCAATCAAACTATTGAATATAGAGAAGCAGCATTTATTTTTAAATCCACTAAAAACAAATCAAAAAGAATTAAATAAAGTTTGAAATCTAATATCATTGCAATAAATAAAAAAAATTTTTTGAAATGAGTAGAAAATTTTGATTTTATCTTAATTGATTATGATCACAATTACTATTTAATTACAACAAAAAGTTTTAATTAGTTTTTATTCTTCTTATCTTTACAGGGATGTAGAAGTGAATGGATATAAAATTCCTGCCGGGTCACATGTTATTCCTCTCATCAACAGTGTGCACATGGATCCTAATCTCTGGGATAAACCAGAAGAATTTAATCCTCGCCGTTTCTTAGACTCGGAAGGTAAAGTACGTAAGCCCGAATATTTTATACCCTTCGGTGTTGGACGTCGAATGTGTTTAGGTGATGTTTTAGCTAGAATGGAACTCTTCTTATTCTTCGCCTCATTCATGCACTCCTTCAATGTAACGTTGCCTAAGGGACAGCCGTTACCAAGTTTAAAAGGTAATGTGGGAGCCACCATAACACCGGAAGCTTTTAAAGTGTGTCTTACACCCAGACCTCTGCAATTGAATACAACAACAATAGAGCCTCATCAAATGCGCAATGTAGGATCAAATTAGATCAACGCAACAAAAAACGTGCGACAGAAGAAGAAGATCTTTACATCAGCTGAAAGCTTAAGATAACTCATGAGCTTTTATATTGTTAAAAACAAAGAACCGAAACGACTTAAAAGCTTAAAAGCTTAAAAACACAAAGCTTGAAAGCTGTGTACTGTTGCATATGGTGAGAGCTTTAAAGAAGAGAATATGCAGAGCACGGTTTTGTTCCTGAAAGACATTCATTTGTAATCCACATCAACAACTCTTTGTCTTTGCTAGAGAGAAAAATGTTTTATTAAATTTAAGAAAGAAAGACATAAGCCCGAGAAATACAGAAATTCTGTAAATTCTATTACAAATTTAAGGAAAAACTAAAGGGCGTAAAATAACTGTATTTTAGACAGTAAATACACATACAGCGTTATTTCAATACACATAAACGTTAAGAGATTTCAGATCCAAGAATAAAAAAGAAATAGTTTTTAATTTTTTTATAATCCTCAACTAGTTCAAAATGCCTTTAAACAAATTCTATTCTTTGACCCCCTAGAAGCTGTGTTCAATAATTAACATGTGTTCAATTTTTATTTTTACACATGTAAACAACAAATTAAAAACAACAAATATTTATAAAATTAAAAATTAATTTAAACAAATCTGTGGTTTAGTTTTTATACAAAAATATATAAAAAAAACCAATGAAAAATAAGCAAAAAAAATTTATTCATAAAAATTAGAATTAGTATTTTAACAATATTAAATAGTTATAAGATGCTTCTGAAAGCTGCAGAAAAGGTAAAGAAAAACATCTTCTGCTCTCTTTCATATTAATTTTAGTTAATTTTTTTCTTGTAAATAGTTTCCATGCGCATCATCATAATTAATTTTTTATTTCCTTTCGCCTTCATTTAAGTTGATTAAAAATATTTTTAAGATTCATAGTGCCAACATTTAAGCATAATTTTAATTTTCCTTTGAAAATTCATTTTCAAATAGTTTTAAGTTAAAAAGCACCAAAAAGAAAGGAAACCCGCACAAAAAAAGGGAATATAATTCAAATATTTTGTAAATATTCATGTTATTTTCTTAACAATTTCTTCTTTCATTTTAAAGAAAATTTATTTTTTAATTCATGTTGTTCAATTGTTTGTTAAATAGTAATTAAAAATTTAATTTAATGTTTTTTTATTGCAAATTTACCAATAAATGACAAAAATATTTATAAGAAAAAAGAACAAGACAAAAACACAGACACGTACATTTTTTGTTTTTGTATTACAAAAAACAAATAAACAATATTTTTCTTAAAATATTTAAAAGCTCAAAGTGTTTCTATTTTAGTTGGGTAAATTTCAGCTTGTAACTTAAAGGAGCCAAGGTAATGCTACATTCGCCCTGCATCTGAATGTTTTGGCTTTCACCGCTTAAAGTCACTTTAAAGTTTCTCAATATAAAGCCCGTGTATAACAGTAAAGTCATCTTTGCCAGCTCATCACCCACGCACATTCGTTTGCCGGTTTGAAAAGGTATGAAGCTTTGGGGTTGATAAAACTGACCCTTTTCGTTGAGGAACCTTTGTGGTTTATACTGCTCTGGTTCAGGCCAGACTTGGGCATCCATGTGTATTGCCCATTGAAGAGGTATAATCATACTATTTTTGGGTATTGTATAATCATTTATTTTCACCTCCTTGACACAGCCATGAGGTATACCCAGTGGCACAACGGATCTTATGCGTTGAACTTCAGCTACACAAGCTTTCAGATAATCGATTTGTTCTAAGTCACCTAGAGTTATGCTCTCCCTTGGTAATTTAACCAAATGCTTTGAAATAAAGGAAAAGAACAATCAAATATAAATTATATATTTTTTATTTCTGTGAAATAATTATACCTTCCGCAGTTGTTCTTGTACATCTTGTTCCTTGGCCATGTATAGAAAAAACCATCTTAATGTAGTCAATGTTGTTTCTACTCCAGCACCAAAAAGATCTGCTAACAAATGTCTTAATTGATTTGAGCAAAAAAATTCTTTTGCAATTTCCTTTTGTTTAGGGTCATTGGAGTTTTTAAGCTTTTCTCTTTCTTCCAAAAAATATTCCAATACACAGGTATTTTTAGGCTGATTGACTTCCTCTCCCACCTTCTCTTTTCCAATTTTATTATGTTGTTGTCTGCGCATTAAGAGTTTCTCTTCACATTTCCGAATAATGTCATCATAGATTTGATGGGTTTTCATTTTGCCATCAAGTAAAAATTTAATGTTTCTTTTGTTAGAAGGTAAATATCTGAAGCATATTAAAATTATTGAGAATTCAGTACAAAATTTAGTAAAAAAAAATAATTGTTTGTCAAATAAACTCAAAGACTAATCCATATTTCAGGTCAAGGGTCAACTATTCAAGACTTCTTTTGCACTGAAACAACATATATTTTTATGAAACCATGCACATTTCGATAGAAACTAATCGAAATATATATATATCAGTCTGTAGGCTTTAAAAATCATTAAGTCAAATTTCAAAAGATGGTTGGCAGACACAAACTTAGGTTTTCTAAAAATCGCTTAGTTGATATTGAAGTTAAATTTAAAGTTCAACTCTGTTTAATTTTCTAGCATTTCCCTAAAATGATTTTAAAAAAACTATACAATTAGAAAATTAAAAAAAAAATTGTATGGAACACCCTTCAAATTTTACAATTACGTTTTTAGTACTTTTTGCTAGAACGGCAAATTATATATAGTCGAAGTCCCACCTTCCAGGAAGTAAGCCGCTTGTATGGACCCTCATGAAGAAAAAGAATTGTGTATCTGGCTCCGGTTTTCCTAAGCGATCCCGATGGTTTTCTTGCCCTACTTCTACATGTTAAAAACTAAGCGACAGATTTAAACTGTAATTGCTGTTACAAAGAAAGCCAAGACTACTTCTAACATTACGGTCGAGACATTGGGATGAGCATGAAAATATTTACGTTGAAAAATTTTTAAAAAGAAAACACGATAAATTGAGAATAAAATTAAGTGTTATTGTTCCAAATCGTTAAATAATAATGTTCTGCCGTCAATATTTCCGGTGGAATATTTATGTATTATTTTGAATTCTTGCCTCTTCTTGTCTTTTATGAATCGTTACATCAAATTGACCGTTGAAGACGCCCAGAGTCGAATGAAGAAGGATATTAATAAGAGGGCTTAAAAGGAAGAAAAAGAGCGTTGGTTAAATTATTTTGAGCTTAAAATAGGCAACCAAAAAATTTAATATATTTGATCACTATTTTGTTCTAACAAAACAGCAACGATAATTGTTTTGTTTAAAACTAAACACGAAATTTAGTTTTGTTATTTTTTCTTATTTCTTTTCTACCAGTAAAATCCCCGACGGTATGTTTATAAAAAAAATACAAGTTGAAGAACTTTAAGTTTGCAAACGCTTACAAACAATTTAAATCATAACTAATAATATACTGATGACAAATTTTAATTTTTAGTTTGCAGTTTATTTTCTTAATAAGTAAAAATCACATGACTTTATTTACTCACCTCAGTAGCGGCAGAAAATTTACAACACCCGAAACACCAATCAGCTTTAAACCCTCTTCCTGTAGCTCTTGGAAATAAAGCCAAGTGACATCATCGCGTGCATATGTGGTGCCAAACACTAAATCATTTATAATGTTGCCTAAAGTATGTTGCAATGCGGGCAGGGGATTCACTTCTCCATCTAATAAATTGGTAGAATCATCATGAAGCCACTTTGTAAACGAGAAACCACAAGAAATCAGTTAAAAGATAAAAGTGAACAAACTCACATTATAAATGAAGAACAAACGAACTATTAAAAAAAAGACTTGAAAATATGCGCACATTTTATTTATTTTTTCTTTAGTTTTTGCACTTGAAAAAATGTGCATGAAAAGCAAAAGCGAATATTCAACGGAAAGTAAAATGGCCTGATAAATCAGCAGCAGCCATAGCAGCCGACAGAGCAGACTGATAAAAAACTATTGGACAGAAAACGTATCACACGTATTACTGTTGTCTGACGCAGACAATCTGCCAACTTGACTATCTGTCTGCCTTTATGTCCTTTTGTCCAAGCAACTATAAATAAACGATGTACAGAGATGCTGACATAGCAACAAATAATTTTTGTATAGGGCAAGATGAAATGAAGTTAATGACTTCCGATACAATTTGTAAAATAATCAGAAACAAAAGCTGATGAATTCATAATGTATCTATAAGGATATTCATTCGTGTTTATGACTCAGATGGCAGAACAGAAACACAAACAATACTTATATAACAAATAAACAAAGCAAAACACACGTACCTGTATGCATTCCTTAACACCTTTAATAATACGCTGCTCCAGGCCATGACGAATGTCGTTATATTTCTTTGACATTCCCAGACTTTTTAGCCAGTCGATAGTGTGACGTCTTTGATCCTTCCACAAAATACCCTCAGCCGAAATTAAACCTTTTTTTTTTTCATTATTAAAATACAAAATTAGAAAATTTATATTAGAAAAAATATCATGTTCATTGCTTAAGTCTTTTGATTGTGAAGTGTAGTTCCATAAACAACCTACCATAACCACCCATGATGCCATGTGTTACATACAGCGGCGCTCTTGCCGTAAATTCTTCTCTTCTAAGAAAATCACGAACCAGAGCAGCATCTGCCAACACAATTGTGTTGACGCTGCCCATTTTAAGCGAGTAGATAGGTCCATATTTAAAGGACAATTGCTGAAGTGTTTTATATGGTGCCTTTTGATTTAAAAACGGCAGGTAGCCAAGAATAGGCAAGCCGATAGGACCCGAAGGTTGATGACGCATACAAATAAAATGTTTCAACAATACACAAGTAATTACAGTTGCAGCACAGATGATGAGTTTGTGCTAAAAATATGCAGGAAATAACTAATGAATAAAGGAATGGGCAAATTGAAAACAAACAAAAAATATTATTCCAGTTAAATAAGAAAAATGTACGCTGTTCAAATTCTAAGTAGAAAAGAGAATAGAGAAGTAAGTGCATCTAAATTCAATTTTTCAATTGTAACAAATTCAATACTTGAGAACATGTAACACGATTGGGCGACATACGCATAATTTTTACTGTCTTTTTCACAGTTTTAACCTTTTTTAAAAAATTGTTTACATTGTTATAAGCCCTTTTACATTAGTAGTTGCAATAAGGAGAATATGAATTATTTACTAGTGTATAAAATAAATATGAAAAGTTATTTACGCTCCAATAGCCATCAAATGTTACAATTACAGAATAAGCCGCTTTTTTATTTGTTTTTTCTAAATTACTCCCAAATTAGCGGGTAGATTTCTACTGATTTAATTTTCAAAAAGTAATCTCAAATTAACTTACAATACACAGTAGACAGTACACTAAATATTTCTAAACGCTTAGGCCGATTGAAACAACCACAGGAGCATGCGAGATTTCAATTAGTTTCTAAACATTCCAAAGCCCTAAAGTAGTGTTAAATATTGTCATTTTTTGACTTTTACATACAAAATACACATTTAGCACTCAGCATATAGCATTTCTTAAGTCCAGATTCAGCTTTTGGAATCCAGCTATGCGATTGTAGGATACGTGGGCTAAATTAGAAACTTTGTAAAAAAAATATTTCAAGTTCTTGATGCAAATTGGTTAATTTTTTTTACGCGGCTATTATTTTCAAAATCGTTCCTTTTAGGAAAATGGAAGCATTTAATTTTCTCCATTTTTTAAAAAAAATATTATTTCTAAAAAAGATACTGGGCGGAAGTTTCTTTTTATTTACACAAAATTTTTTGTGGACAGTTAACACCAGCAAAGGCTATTATTGCAAAAGGTATCTATTGTTTGGAAAAAAAAATTAAAACTAAGGTCTAGAAAATACCGAAATTTTCAATAATCTAAGGTTAATTGCTCATCAATAGAAGCAGACAAGTAGGCAACTTTACGGTATACAAGTATCAAGAATCAGAAAAATTTACAAACCAAAGTTGCCCTGATATAACACTCTGTTGTGGCGTTTCTAAAAGGTCAAGAAAGCTTGAGCTCTAACCTTAAGTTTGATTATTCCCGTACTAACAAATTTTTTTACCGGTTCAATCGATAAAAAAAGTGCTGATAAATTTCCAAAATACTTTATTTCTGTATCACATCGCAGTGTTAAGTAACACGTGTATCACAAAAGCTTATTATTTAGACACATATTCTGTTGTGATGGAAATGAGGCCTATTGTGCTCAATTCATACGGTTATAGTTCCCAGTCTATTATGCAACACTCCATACACAGCTGATGCCATAATTACCAATCTACTCATTTAATTTAAAAAAAACTTTGTGCTATTTTTAAATTATCCCTATTAAATTAATTAACGATATTGATCTTTTAGGGTCAAAGAACGTCTTGATGGCCATTTCGTTACCGCTTTCCTAACTCTTCAGGAAACTTCTGGCAAGCATTTTAAATAAACTAAAGATTTTTGTCCAAACAATAAAGCAAAGTAAAAAATCAAAGTTTAAGCAAAAACAACAATAACCAACAGTAATTCTATTTTTCTTTATCCACTGTAACCGGCTGACTTTTTTCCGGCTCTTTTATGCAGTTGAAAGAGGATGAAAAAAATTAAATAAACTAAAATATATTCCCGTGTATTTAATTAAATAATTTGCCTGTGTCTAGAAATAAATTATCTTAGTGTTTTTGATATTTTATTTTTCATCATCTTTCAACTCTATAAAAGAGCCGAAAAAAAGTCAGCCATATACCGTGGAGATGGAAAAGTAGAATTGTCATTGATTATTGTTGTTTTTGCTTAAACTATGATTTTTGTCTTTACTCATTTATTTTTATCCTAAAGTTCTAAATGTTCTTCTGTTTGTTTTGATATCAAAGAGTACAATAATTTAAATAAAGATGCATATTCGAAAATAATGAACATTATTTATGGCATTGAGTTAAGGAGTTACTGAATTTAAATCTATAAAAGTTATGCATGAATGTTCCAATCCAGTTAAGTGAGGTGTCAAATGATTTAAAAATTTTAATTTTACATAAAGCGTACATATGTAAGTCCCAGGTTTGATCAATCACTTGGAAATGCAATCCCTATTCAAAAACTCATTTAGAGTTTTAATTTCTCACTCCCACTAAGTTTCAATATCGATACATCAAAACTTAAAAAAATAAACCATCAATGTCATTGCGCTTAAGGCTGGTTCACCGGCAAAAATTTTGTTCCGAAACATTTTTTTTTTATATGTAGTTTCTCTCTCTCTCAAAAAATAAAATGTCAAACTACATATAAAAAAAAAAATGTTTCGGAACAAAATTTTTGCCGGTGAACCAGCCTTTATCGAGAGAATCCATTCCGAACAAAGTAGAATTAGTAAAAATCGACTGTTAAAGTAAAAGATTATGATCACTAATTGAAAAAAATATTTTTTGAATTATACAACTACTTATTGTTGGACTAATTAAGTGAAAGAAAAAATTCAAAAGATAGTCTTCTTTATTGACGTCTATTTTTGAGGAAATTCGAATTAGCAAAACTATTCGCATTGAATCTTGAATTGTTTCCGCAAATTCTCCTCTCTGCATATTTGGTTCCCAGCAGCATATTTCCGTTGCCAATTTACGAAAAATAAAATATGAGCAGATGGTTTTAATCGAAATTATTACCACGTTTACTAGAAAAATCTCTGCTTTTCACTATCCTAAGCAAGGCAATTTTCCTTCTGTATTTATGGAAAGTTATTGTTGTATCTTCAGTTCCTATTTGTTATGGACATCGAGTCAACAAACAGAAAATAGGTTACAACGATTTGTGGCTTAAAGAAATTAATTTAATTTTTTTAAAATTCGATTGCAGATTTAAAGTCTTTGATAAGGGAAACATAAGAATAACCTTTGCAAATAATTTATAAATTTAAGAAAACAATTAGAGCGGATACTTACCAAAATCGATACTTCTACCTCTTCGAGGAAATTCATTCTATCTAAAATGATACAAATTTCAATATTTTCATGACAATTGCTTCAAACATTAATTTATATTTTTTCAAATACTCACATTTCTATTTTTTTATGTTTAATCCACAAATACACACACACACACACTCATATACTTTTGTTTTTTATTCAACACATTTAAAAGATATTTTGTTGGCGTAAATTTCCTTTTGTATAATTCTGTTTGGGTTCTTGAATTACCACGAGCAACCTCAGCTTCTATACACGTCCTCTTACCGACTGACTAAAAACTAATGTGACTTAAAAATTCACAACGATTGTGCACTTAATGTGTGATTTAACAATGCCAACAATTTTTTTGTTACACTTTAGAAAAGAAATGGTAGAAAATTTAGGTAGAAAACGAAATGCATAAACAATGAATGGGGAAACATCTTTATGAAAAATAGTGCACAATTTTTAACGATCAACAATTGTGTTTTATGCTCAAGAGATTTTTTTTAATTGTGACAACGATAACTGTTTTTCGTTCAGTGTAGTAATTGATAAACAAATTATTATGCAAATAAAAAAAAAGCACAGAAATTTGATTTTATTTTTCTTTTTGAACAAAAAGACACTCTATAAAATATTTAAAAAACTCTATGAGTCAAATTAAACTTCTTTAACAGTTTTGTTTTTTAATTGAAATAAATATGGCAGCAATTTAAAATTTATGCGCTCCAATTTATATAAAGTGTGACTCTAAGTCGTTTTGAAGTCTACATTTTCTTTTTGAATTAAATATGCGCATATTTGGTGATGTCGTTGCTATTTCATGAATTGTAGATGAAGTTTAAAATTTGACGAGTTAAAAATTGACTTTTTTTGAAAAATGCCATTATCAGCATTTTATTTATATCATCTTTGAAATTTCATTAAATATCGTAAAGCATAAGAATGTGTTAAATTGAAAAACATTTTTAAAACAATAGAAAATTTTAATTTTAAAATCAAAGAAACTGATAAACAATCTTGATTTCTGATTTTCATATTTTAGAGAACTTAAAAAATCTTTTTTTACTGGATCCTTATTAGCCTAAGGCTTCTACAATCTTTTTAATGCTGCATTGCATAAAGCGTAAGCAAATGTTGTAAAAATATATTTTGCCAACACACTCAAATGATTTGTTTAAAACAATTTTTACACAAACTATTGGTAAATTAAACCAAAAATATCAGGTTGTGTTAAATCGAGTATTTATATTCCATATACTGCCACGGCGATATTCTCGCGACTTCAGGTTTTCTTATCGAAAATCCAAAACAACTAAATGGAGATCCAACTACACCGTGATGTTTTTAAACTTAAAAGAACAATAACAATTAACTAATTTTATATTTTATTTTAATCTTTTCCCAGTATTTTAGATTCAGTAAGACGCTCAATTGAAATCTTAGGTTGTTACCAAAAAAAATTGACTGAATGCAGCTGTAGATTGTTAAGATATTTCTTAAGAAGCATGAGCTGCATATATTTATATGTAATAAATAGTTGATTAATGTTCTTGAAAAATGCATCAGGAGAATTTAGAAATGTTGTTTTAATTATAAATCATTTCTTTTATTCGAGCATGTTGCCACCAATGGCATTTAAAAAAATTTTCAAGCGATTATTTGAAGATTAACAGACAAATTTTTCTAGATGAAACATCTGAATTACTGGATCTGTACAGCCTGTGGCAAGAAATAAAAGATATCTTAAATAAGGTATAAGGTTGCTACGAAAGAAATATGTCAAGAAAAAAAAAAAGATTTTTACAAAAACTTAAAGAAACTGCAAAGACAACCTTTATGGCCTTAAAAAATATTAACAGTTCTGATTTTGACGTCATTTTCACATGCACTAAAAGTTGCGTATACAATAAAAAAAAATCCTAATCAGCGGGTACAAACGAATAAACTTATTAAGGATGTCTTCCTTTTCTTTTAACAAATACTGTATTTTTAACGGATACTAATTTTAGCATTTTATGACAAAACAATTAAACACGTATTTCTGTTTAAAACTGTAAAATTCCTTCTTCTTGAATATTATTGTGTTAAGTTTTTTTTTTCTTATTTTATTACAGAAATATTTCAAGATCAAGTGCAGGTTGAAACAGGAAAATATAAAACTATTTCACCATAGTTCAACACATTCATACCAATACAACAAATATTCCCGCAACTCTAGTTGACTTTAGTGAAGCAAATCTACTATGACGTTTACAAGAAAGATGTTTAAAACAAAAATAAATATGAAAAAATATTGGTTCGTACTGAATTTATTTTCAGCTACAAAATAAAAAACTCATATTCATATTGAAATTTATATTACAAAATGTTTTTAAAAATATATTTTTTAATGAATTATCTGCATAAAAATGTATAAAGTGGCAGCCAGCAGGGTCCTAATCGTTAAGATTGTTGGTAAACGATAAAGTATGAAATATTGGGCGAAAAGAAATATATTTTAAATATGTATTTTATTAAAACTTGCAATTAACTTATTTCGGCTTTAATTCTATTAACGAAAAAACAAGTTGAAATGTTACAAAATAAAAAAGAAGCCAATAGGAAAACATTATTGTAAAAAACTCCAAAATAGTTAATTGAAAGTAAGAAAAAGTAAGTTTACAAATGCCTCCTTCATCTCGAAAGACCGACCATTCGTTGCATTTTTAAAGTGGTACAAATACAACACAAAACCAACATTTAAAAAATTATCTTGTAGCTGCAATGTATTTTGTACCCTGTTGGCTAGTAGAACTGATGTTTTAAAGCCCTTTAGGATTTTATGAAGCATCGAGAACAAGCAAGACTGAACAACACGCACACTCTCATACCAATTTTGTGTTTTTTTTTTTTTTTTTGCTTTGTTGTTGCGGTTGTTGCCATAAAACCTTTAAGAATGTACAAAAATAAACAGCAAAAAAAAACGTGAGCAATAACAAAATATAGCGAGGAAGACAATGAACCTTCTAAGGAAAAAAAGCCAATTGACCGACTACAAAACAGATCAACCAACTCCGTAACAAAAACAGACAAAAAAATTATTTATATAAAACAACATGAAGAACAGTCATCCTTAAGCATCTTGTATATATGTATGCTTTAGAAAAAAAATCGAAAAATGCAGCAATGAACAAGAAGTCAGTAGCCCTACTGCGAGAAGTCCAACGTGACAGCGTTCGCTATTTTCTTATGCGTTCATTGACATTTAATACAGCGATTAAATATCTGCTTGACTTAATACGCGTGCTGTAGACTTTGCTCGGTTTAAGTATCTTTACAGATCCTTCTAGAAGAACAAAAGGTTCAATGGTCTTGGACAATGGATATTAGAACAAGGAAAAAGGAAGACAGAACGATAACAAGAAGCAGAGTGAAAAATATAAATGAATGTTAACTTTAGACGCATGGACAGACTTTCAATAAACAATAGCAGATCAATGATCCTTATAAAGACCATTGGCTATTGGCCATTGGCCATTGGCCTTGTTTGCTATTATTAGACGTACGATTATTCGGCCAGTTACCTTTTTGATGAAAGAAATGTGCTTTATACGTCAGTTTTTCATTTTAGCACACAATGGTTAATCTAAACTTCTAACTTCTACTTGCTACAACTCAATTGCATAAGACACAGTAATTCAACAGCTTCTAATCTCTATAAAAGCCACTTGAAATGTGGTAGCGAATAGTAAAAATAATAAAATATATTTTTAGCGAAATGTATTTGTATGTGTTTGCGATCTTGTTTGCAATTCTACTTGTGTGAAGAAAAAATACTTTTTAAAAATGTAAAATACATTTTTATTTATTATTTTTCTTTTTTAAATATTTTTTATTTTAGCTTCTGTTACAAACTAAGTTCACTGAACGTTCTTGAAATGCTTTTAGTTCAATCAACTTGATAAACGTTAAACTTAAGATCAATGTCCTGTTTATTAAAAAAAAGAATATAACAGAATTATTATTGGTGGCTTAAAGAAAACTAAATTGAGACAAGAACAATACTTGCAAAAGAAGTGCACACGGTATAAAAATGGAGAAACAATTAACAGACGATTAAGATGTGTTAAGTTCCAAAAGGATGTGATGTCAAGCAAAAAAAATAATTTTTTTAAGATTTGATTACCGTACGCATACATATGCACAAAGTTGGCACTCGCAATGGCAAAAATTATCAAAACAGTTTTCTGTGAAAAAACTGGTAATTTTAAAGTATTGTAGTTAAAATGAAAAAACAAAGATTTAGTAACGAAATTCATTTTCTATTTTTATTTACGAAGCGTTTTCACTAACCAACCGATTAGTTATTTGATAATTCAGACATAATTATATAGACTAGCAACAAACAACGACACAATAGTCGAACAGCTCGTTGTTGTAAGAAACGTTACAATGATGGTATGTGCCAAATTTCAATAACCTTGAGATTGGTTGATCAATTCTCTAACGTGTCACTTAACTTTAGTTAAAGGTTCAGCTGAAAACGAAATATGTATTTTCACAAAAAAACACTCTCTTTTAAAATGAAGCCGCTTCATAATGAATGGCTTTTTTTGGCATGAGAATTAAAGTTTCAATAAGAAAAATCGTAAAAAATTTCTTGTGATTATTAAAAATGTTTTTTTTTTAATTTTGTTTAAGAATTCACTGTTTATTTTTCTAAATTGGCTTTTTTATTTATTTTTAATATAAATAAATGGTCCTTTTTCTAGTAAGAAAAATCGACGTAAATTTTATTTTTTATTTATTTTCTCGACGCCATCTTGACTTGCACGAGTAATTAAATCATTTTTATTTAAAAAAAAATATTAAATAAAAAAAAAATTCGAGATCATCTGGCCTAACGTTACATTTTTTATGTTCACAAAAATAGCACTGACTACTGTCTACTAAGATTTTTTCTATTTAGAAATCGGCCAGTTTCTCGTTAATATCGTCAACGTTAATAGATAATTAAATTACTAAAAAAAAGATGGCGCTTTGTATTAATAATCATATTAAACTACAATTAAATAATTTATTTGATAGAAATTAATCTAAGTACTTTTGTTTTAATTGATATTGAAAAAAAAAATATTTTTCTTTATAACTATAGAAGTTTTTCTTTTTCACTCGTGTGAAGTTCGTTCAAGAATACACACATATTTAATTTTTATAATAAATAAAGTTTCTTTTATAAAATCTTTGTCTCAATATTTAATTGGTTATGGGCCCAGACATGACTGGAAAAATTATCTCTGTACAATTGTTTGATGGTCGCCATTTCGACAACTGGAAGTTTCGCTTGGAAATCGTTTTGGTCGAACATGGTTTGCGCAAATTTATAGAAGAAGATGTGGAGAATATGGTGTCGAACGAGTCAAATTTAGTGAATGCTGATTATCTTCGAATGAAGGATAAAAAAGCTAAATCAATTATAATACGAAGAATTGCAGATGCGTATTTAGAATACATTAAGGATTGTAAAAGTTCATTTGATGTCTTCAGGAGCAAAATTAGAAAAGTTTGATATTATATGTCATTTGTTGTTAACCATGCCAGAATCATTTAATACAGTTATTACAGTTATTTTCGATGGAAAATGTTGCCATGAAAGCTACATTTAAATGGAAATGTCATTATTGTGGTAAAAAGGGACACAAGAAGAAAAACTGTTTTAAATGGAAGCGTAATCAATCTAAACACAGTAGTAATGCAGCGCAAACAGGAAAAGGGAATCATATTGGATTTGTTGCAGAAAACGTAGGGTTATGCTCATCTGTGAATACTACTATGAAGTGGGTCTCAGATTCTGGCGCAAGTGACCATATGGCCAAAGAGAAACATCTCTTCGAAAATGGACAAAAGTGTGAAACCGCAATATCCTGTTCCTCATAGGTCTGATTCAAAGAATTGGTATGAGGCTGTTAAATGCGAATTAAACGCTCTTGAGAAGAATAAAACATGGGATATCGTAAGTCTTCCTCCTGGGAAAACAATTGTTGATTGCAAGTGGATTTTTAAACGTAAATTAGATGCAGACGGTAATCCTGGGCAATATAAAGCTCATGTTGTTGCGAGAGGTTTTTCACAACGAAAAGGTTTTGATTTTGAAGAGACCTACTCTCCTGTTGCGAGAATTGGAACTTTTAGGGTTTTGCTAGCTGTTGCTAATAAAAAAGCTTATCATGTTTACCAAATGGATGTTAAAACGGCTTTTCTAAATGGAAGTTTAAAAGAAAATATTTTTATGAAAATGCTACAAGGCCTGAACAATGAGGAAAACAAGGTATGCAAACTTAAGAAAGCTTTGTATGGCCTTAAACAGGCTCCAAGAATGTGGAACGACAGGTTTAATAATTATATACGAAAACTAAATTTTAAGAGATCGGAAAATGATTACTGTTTATATTCCAGGAAAAGCAGTGGTAACGTTGTTTATTTACTTCTTTATGTTGAAGACTTATTACTTGTTGGAAATAATATTGAGGAAATAAAAGTTGTTAAGTCGTCATTAATGAAAGAATTTGAAATGAAGGACCTGGAAGAAGCAAACGTATATTTCGGTGTTAAAATAAGTAGAAGTTTGGACAAATCACAACTGAGGATAAGTCAGAAATCTTTTGTTAAAAATCTATTATCCCGTTTTGAAATGGAAAATTGCAAAGGAGTTGATACTCCTATGGAAACAAAACTTTCACTTTCAAATAATTCGTTAGACTTAAATATACAACATCGTTATAGAGAATTAATTGGTTGTCTTATGTATTTAATGATTACTTCAAGGCCTGATTTAAGTTTCTCTGTAAATTATCTCAGCCAATTTCAAAACTGTGCTACCGATACTCATGGGCAACATTGGTTATTCAGATGCCGACTGGGGAGTTGATGAAGAAGATCGCAAGTCTGTTAGTGGAAGCTTATTCCAAGTTTATGGATGTACTGTTTCCTGGACTACTAAAAAGCAACCAACCGTCGCACTATCGTCAACCGAAGCAGAGTATGTTGCACTTTGTGTTGCAAGCTGTGAAGCTGTTTATCTCAAGAAGCTTTTGTTAGACTTGGAAATAGAAATCGACTTTCCAATTATAATATATGAAGATAATATGTCATGTATTTAAATAGCAGAAGAGCCTAAAGAGCATCAACGAATTAAACATATTGATATAAAATACAATTATGTTCGAAGCTTAATTCAAGATAAAATAATTCAAATTAAATATAAGCCAACAAACGAGCAAGTTGCTGATTTCTTCACAAAGTCTTTGCCAAAGGTTACATTTTATAAATTTAGAGACCGTATTGGATTTATTTAATTGGGCGTGGGTGTTAATAATCATATTAAACTACAATTAAATAATTTACTTGATAGAAATTAATCTAAGTACTTTTGTTTTTATTGATATTGAAATAAAATATTTTTATTTATAACTATAGAAGTTTTTCTTTTTCACTCGTTGGAAGTTCGTTCAAGAATACACACATATTAAATTTTTATAATAAATATTTTATAATAAATAAAGTTTTTTTATAAAATCTTTGTCTCAATATTTAATTCTTTGTGCATAGAAATTTTTAATTCTTAATTGAGTGCAGCTCGATTTTTTTGTATGATTCAAAAAGGTATAAAATGTATGTTTTTTAAAGAGTTTCGTTTTAAATTTTTATTATCCTTATCAATTATTGATATCGTTATGAAACCCAGTTAGTCATGTAGGCAGAGATTTGATATTCAGCATGAAAATAAATTTTCAAAAATATTTTTATCTGCATTATATATCCATCAAACCAAAATAATTTCTTTTAGTAGTTGGTCAGAATAAATTAAAATCTTTTGCCGACTGATAAAATTTAAATTTTCCGAAAAACTGAATTATGTGGACACAGAGAGCACACTTTTATAGATCAGAATAGTTCTGATTTTCTTAGCGGAAAGTGAAAATATGTAGCGTAAGTTAATTGGAGCCAAATATTGAAGCCGTTAATTCTCGCATATATCATTGACGTTATGAACAGTAACCTGCCTATTTCCTTTGACATAGAAAGATTAGGAACGGAAAACATTCAAGAAAAAACTTCGTGTATAAAATTAAAATTCTACAAATTTCATTTTTTTTTTTTTTAATATTTAAATAACTAAAATAACAAAAAAAACGATACTTAAGATTAAAAATAGTTTTGACAAAAATTTTAAAATATTATACCGGCTAAGAGATTAAGTAAACGTAAAGCAGAACTAATTTAGTTAAACACATTTTTTCATCGTGTTAATAAACAACGAAAAAAAAAACTCATTTTCAAAAAAATAAATAAATAATTCTGCATCGCAAAAGACAACAATTTATTTTATTTAAGTATTTTTGTTTTTATGTTGTAGTAGTTGTTGCAGTTGCAGTGTGGCTGTTGTTGTATTTTACAATTCACTATACAACGTAGTTCAATGGCTTTTGAGCCATTTTGAGATCAATGCACCTGAGCTCAACTAAGTTAAATACACATTAATACAAACATATTTTCAGAAAGACAAATACACACTGACAAACATACATACATACATACATGATCATATTCGCACAAACACTGTTGTCATAAGTATTTTAAAATATATGAATGTAGCATGTTGCACCAACAGCCATAAATATACAAACGTAGTCTAGTTATCTTTGATGTTGTTCTTGTTATTGTTGCTAGTTTTTAAGATCTTTTTATATATTTATCTAGTTTTTTTTTTTTTTTTGCATTAATAGTGCAGCAAGTTGTTGTTGCAGCAGCAGCAGCAATGCTAACAGCTTAAGAATCATAAAACACCAATTACAACAATAAAAATAAAACTGCAATAAAGCAGCAGTTTCTTTTTGAAGGCAGCAATAGTATTTTTTTTTTTTTTTTTTTGTTTGTTTTTGTAATTGTTGTCGGTTTTCATTTATTTGTTTTGTTTTTATTGTTGCATGAAATGAGACGCAGTATTAGTGAATTGAAATCGAGATCGTGTTGTAAAAAACCTTGTGCATGAACGAATCCATGGACATTTCGATAGTTATTGTGAATTGTTGTGAATTTGGTTTTGTACAGGGCCGTACGGACTTTGCTTTTCTGCCAAGCAGCTGGATTTCAATATTTTCTTTCATTATATTTTCCATTGAATGATTTAATCTTAAACTATCGCAAATGCTGTGTTCTGTTCTGTTCTGTTCTGTTATTTTGTTTTGTTTTTTTTTCGTCGTTAATGACAATAACCGTAATTATGAAATAACTACATTATGTAATGTAGAATAAACAAAAAATTAATTGAAATTTTTGCTAATTATTAAAACGACTTTTACACTCGTTAAATATTTAATTTAGTTTTAAAAATAAAATCGCAAAATATTTTTGCTAATATCTGGAAGGAAAGATCTTGTTCCATAGGGATAAATTGCATCTCTGGTCATACTCGAAAAGTAGATTTTTTCTACGGATAGATGTAAATGTAATTAATATTTGACGTGCTGCTAAAACGAATCATCTAATCCAGCGTTCGAATGAACAGCTGAGTCAAATTTTAATTTTCACAATTTCTAAATGCTGTTAGACGTTTTAAATTATTATCAAACATACTAATAGATAATACAAAAACAAATTAAAATTTTTTTTTTTTTTAATTTTTTTAAAAATATATTTTTCACTAAATTGGATAAGAAACTGGTAACTCTAGTTTGGCCTTGAATTCAAAACGTATGTAAGTATATTTCATAAATATTATCGACCAATAATAACTTTTTTTGAAAGTGGTATAAGTCCATTTTTTCATATATTGAAATAATTAAGGGTTTGCGTTTAAGCCAATTTAAAAATACTTTAATGAACTCGAGAAATGTTTTTTACACTATAAACCTTTAAAATTTTATTATGAAGTAATAATCACTAAAATTATTTGAAAAATAATCTATGTTTTTGGCTCCACATGGACTTATACCACCTTAAAAAATAACACTTTAGAAGAAATAAAAACAGGAGCAAAAATATGTCCTTATTTTTGTGAATACAAACTTTATTGAAATATATTTTTTTGTAAAAAGTAACCGTTAACATAAAGACGTTTGTATACTCGAATAACCAAATTTATTAAGATTTAATTTCAGTTATGTTAAAAATACAAAAACGCAAATTACTTCGGTAACATATTAATTTTGCTAAGGTTTTTTAGTCTTCCCTTTCTTCTAAACAAAAAATTTTTTTGAATGGAGCATAATTTTTTACACTTATTTTATAAAAAATTTTGTAAGGCTCATTCTTTTTAAACTTCATCCAACATATTTTAAGGCAGTTTAAAATTTATCTGTCCATGTTTTTCTGTTCAATATTGCCTCTTGTAGAGATTTAGATGAGAAAAAGTTTTCTCTTTCCATTTCTTACAAAATAAATGAAGCTGTTTATTTTTCGTCAAGCCCTTATTGCATTATATTAGTCTTGGGCAGTGTATTTTATGTCAAAATATAACTCTGTTGAAATTGTGAAAAAAGGAGTCCATAAGTCATTAAAATTGCCGTTAACTTAATTTTTTGAATAAGTGTACTTATACAACTTTCAAAATAACCAGCTCATACAAGAAGATGCAGGGAGCATTTACGTCGTAGCTCTTAATGTAAACTCTGCACCATTTTAATTGACTCAACATTATTCTGGCAGATATTCATACACACCGTTGCTGTGCAGAATAACACAATTAGCAAAACCCTTAAACACCTGACAATAATCACGCCATATTTGTGAGTTTCGATTTTTTTACTTAAGGAAACTGTGCCAAAATGCAAAAGTTCCAAAAAATGCAAATGAATGAAAGTGTTAAAGAATTCATATTTTTGAAGACTCTTTAAAGGTCACCTTTTTATAACCTTCACCATAAAAAATCAAAACAAAATCAAAAAAACAACTATGTTGCGTGATAGAGAATTAAACAATAAGAAAATAAAAACATCAAGTGAATAAGTGAATTGGCGCTCACCCAAAATTACGGGTTATGGGTCTCTGATTTTTTCATATTTTTTTTAAGATATCAATATGAGTATCATTTAAAAAATTTTGGAGAGGTCTTTAAGGAAATACTACATTTTTTTTTTAATGTTTAACCCATTAAGAGCCGTTGTCATTTTTATGTAAAATTATGTATATACATATGTAGTACTTAATTTTTTTTTCTTATTTTTTAATTCTCTGTCACCCCGATATTTGTTTATTTTTTTACTTGGAGTTACTTCACTAAACTAGATATGTAGGTATAGTGAAGGGCATATATGATTCACCATAGCTGAATATAGCACTCTTGTCTGTTTGGTTTTGGTTGGTGGCTGCTGTTCATCTATGGCAGTTTATTCAAGAGTTATGAGTGGACTTGTTCGGAAACATATTTTTTGCTTTATTTGTTTCTTAGAAAAGTTTTTTTTTATTAAAAATCGACAGTATGAAAGTTATTTAAAATTAAGATATAAAAATAAATAACATTAAAAATCATTTCTTAAACAAACTCGTATTGAATGCGGTACGTTGCATCATTTATGCTGACGAATTTAAAATAAAAAAAGTCCCCTTTAAAAATAAATTTACGAAAAATTGTTGTTGCATTGAAGTTAAGAAATTGTATGGTTTGCCAATTTGTTTTTTTTTTTTTTTTGTTTTTTTTTTTTTTTGTGTGATTTTTCTGTTCGTTTGCTTTATGTATGACACCTGCCACACATTGCATTCAAGCACGGTCGCTTGTACAAATATAAATATTGTTGTATTTGACTTATGGAGGTGTTGTAATTAATAAATATCATAAGATGTAGAAGTAGAAGTTGCCATACGATCATTGAAAGTTCTTTTTAAGATCTGTTCTGAATCTGGTTACAAGAAATTAACAAAATTTTTAACATTCGGGTTAAAACTAGCTGTTGTAAGTGTTTGTGTGTGTGTGTTTTAGAATTATTCTAAGTTTTAGAATGTTAATAACGTTTACAATTCACACTTATTTAATACTTTTTTCTTCGCTTGCTTCTGTTTCAATGTCATTTACTATAAAAGTCACCGACATTTTACTCTTATTTGCTTTTTTTTTTGTAGTTGTTGCAAAGTGTGCTTGGACAAAAAAAATGGAAAAAATGGAAAAAAAAGCAAAACTAATAGTGAAATAAAATTGGCAATGCATTGGCAGTAGGTATAAATATTTTTTTTTTAGTTTCATTATTGTTTGTACACACGTATTTACACTCAGGAATAAATGTTAATGACAGTGTGCAAAAAATAAACATTAATTAATGCACCTCACTTTAGCAAGAGCATGTTCAAGATTTTTTCTCCATAGATAAATGACACTAAAACACACGTTAGAAATTAAAAATTCTTTATATATGAACATTTTAAGCCGTATTAAAAATGTAAGTAAAATTTAAGATATGTTAAAAAATGATTTTCATAGGTTTTCTTAAATGACAGACAATTGTCTTTAAGTCAACCTCATTTTTTACTCTTTCATTTAACCTAAATTTCTAATAGAATTTCAAATTTTTTTTTTATATTCATTTTAATTGATGCAATTCTCGAGTGTATTTCTATAAGTGTGAGCTTGTATTGGTTTATATGCAAATGTAATCAATTTCTTACGATTGTGGTCTGTTAATGTTGACGTTTTTATTAGTTTTTATTTATTATTTTTGTAATTTTTTCTAGTCACAGTATTCGAATCAATTGCAGTCACATTACATTGACAATAACCGCGCAATATGTCAAAAGCATGTAATCCTTGAGAGTGTATATGCATACAAACATTTACTTGAACATCAATGTGCCTATGAATGAGTGTAAAATTAGCAAACCGATTGCTTCAGCAGTAGCAACAACTACAACAATTTTAAGAAATATAAATCGTATTAATAAATTTAGAAAAAATGTTCTTTTTTTTTAATACGCATGTGCAATCCAACGTGTTGACTAATAATAATTTATATTTTGGTAAACTATTTATTTTAACTAGAGCAGATTGATTTTCTTTATTAAGGGGATTTTTTACCAAAGAGTTGGTAAACGTTTAATATTTTAATCATGTAATCGTTCTAGTTGATATTTTTGACAAATTATTTGGCAATAATTCTTAAGGTGCAGCACCATTTTTTTCAGAACTTTTTTCACATAAAAGTTTTTAGGGCTTTGTACTCATAGGATAAAAATGTAACCCAGTTTTTCGCTACAATGTCTATTATTCTGTCCTCTATCTCTTTACAAATGACAGTTAAACTCTTGAAATTTTTAACAATAGATACTAAAAACTAAAGGGCACTTCGAAAGTGACGTGCTATTTAAAAAATATAATTTTTTGAACTGTGATAAAAAGACTCACCAAATTAACCCAGTGTTAGTAAAACTATGACCTCTCTAGCATCAGGTACAGATGTGATTAAGATTTTCATCTGTACCTGGCCATGGGCCCGTACTTAACGGTGGTCTTACCATTGATTGAAATACAAAGCGTCGCTTAGCGCCCTTCACTGGACGTAGCGAACAGAGTTGCAATTCTTAGAACATGGCTTGCAGGATCACGAACTATCCCTTGCTTGAGGATTGGAGACTATCTTACCCCGCTGTTGAAGATGCAACAGCACACTTTGTTTGTACCGCATCCTCCCTGCGGACAGTAATTTTAACCCACAGCCACCACACGCACGCCGAAGGGACCTCTCTAATAACCGGCTACAGAGATGGGCTAGCGCCTTCCGTGGTGCCAGTATAACTAAATCCTTCGACAATACCCAACTGTCTATCCAGACTCTGTGCCTGCATACCGGTAGACTGGTTCCCCCTATACCCCGAGAACACTCCGCCTGAACCTAGGTTAGATCAACCAGACTCTTAGTACCCCAGGGGAAGCATTAGGCTTGGCTTTGACCCGCAATTGGCAAACAATTTAAGTTTAAAGTTCTACAGGTCCGCTATAAAACTAAGTAAGAAAAATTTTTGATATAAAAGGTTATCCTATAATGTCGTAATTTTAGGGTTTATTTTTCCTGGAAAATATTTCTCTCTCAAGAAAACACCTTCTTATCAATTTGTAAAGAGGAATTGGATTGAGTGGTTAATCGAACCAAAACTATTTTTTTAATTTATTTCCTACAACCAAAAAATTAAGTTCAATGGACTTCTTGAAGGATTTTGCAGAGCTCTCATGTAATTAGTTGTAAACATTTATTTAGCATAAACATGAAATATAGAAGAAATCGATATTAATATTATAAACAAATAAACAATTTCAAGGAAAACTTAAATTATAATAAAAACAATAATTTTCATAAAACGAAAAACAAGTCGTGTAACACACTATTTCCTTAACAAATATGAAGTTAACACTAAAACTATATATTCAACAAAAACAGTTCAAGTTCATAACATTTTATATTATCAAAAAAGATGTGCTTCTTCAGTTTTAAAGTCAAGGGTAATTAGATATTTGTTTTGTAAATTTACATAATTTATAAGAAAATATACAGCCAAGGATGATTTCTTAATCATAAATTGAAAATTTATGTGCTGTTTCTGTAAAACAAGCAAGCGACTTGTTTAAATATTTTTATGAAAAGCATTATTTTTTTTTTAATTTAAGTATTTTGAAAGTACGTCTATGCGTGTGTGTGTGTTTAGTACAACCTAAAGCCCTTAACTGAAGATTTACATAAGTACATATTTCTAACTATTTAACATAACAATAAAGAAAAACCAGATATGCCGTTCAGATAATAATAGAGATACTAAAACAAAATGCAGAAATAACAAACTTACAAATAAAATATTAATTATTAAATTGTAAACAAATTCCACAACACAAATTCAAAGAGTTTAATCAACTTTAAAACAAAAGTTCAAAGCAATCTAAATCTACATTGATGGCCAAATTGATGATACCAATTTTTACACGTACAAATTAAGATACTTTTCGATTAAGAAATTTATTCCAAGATTAAAATAAACAAGATTTTATAATTCAACGCTGTTTATTAAATTTATTTTTATTTATGTTTACGATCGTAAGTTTTTGAAAACCAAGAAAATTCTTGGAACATCAGAGACAATTTGTTTATTTATTATCAGGAAGTTAATTTTAGACTTATTTGCGATCGAATATTGGTCTTAAAAAATATACGTATTCTTTCGTTCTGTACTTTCGCAAGTTGTTGTCTATAATTTTCAAAATTGTGCAATGACAGGTCCCTCCCCCAGGCAGCTCCCATTTTGTAGGAACTTTATTTACTTATCAAAATTCCCAAATCATTCATCAAAAATCCAAAAATTGGATTTTTGAGACTTTTTCCTAAAAAATGTAAATAAGATCTTACGGTCATGGAATATTTTTAAGAATAACCCAAAGAAGAAGGAGGTTCAAATTAAACGCATATGCTGAATTAGTTATAGTTTTCTTTGTCGTAATCAACTTAATAATAGCGCCTTTCGAAAAAGTAGAAAACAAAACATAGATTCCGTAGGATATATTATTTTTATGAGAGAAAGATTTTTAATCTAGTTATATTAGATTGATATTAGAGAAAAACTAGACTAAGGTTTTGAAAATTCAAGAACTAATATTTCGAAATGCAAATAGAGGCCATCGTTCACTACCATGAACAATCCCACTACTTAATCGCACAAAAATCTGACGGAATTATGTTCCACTTCAAAATGGCGTCGTAGCTGCCTCACTATTATAAAAAAAGATGCAACAAACATAATGTGTTGCTTTGAAGAGAAAACTATTCTACGAATTATTTCAAAACATTATAAAATCCTACAGATTTGTTAAAAAGTCTGCCACATACATACTCTTTTAATTCACACTATCATTCTTTTTGAGCTCATATGCAATTTTTGACAGATAGTACGACTGAGTATGATAATGAATGATGATAATGATAATGATTGTATACTGTTTCCAATACACATTATGCTCAGTTTTGAAGAATGTCTGTTGATTAGTTTCTTGGTAGTATTTTTTAATTTTTTTACCGACATTCATCTGAATGTGGCTTTTGAAATATAAGCAAAAATAAAGTCATTATTGATTATTGGTATTTTGTTTAAGCTTTGATGCTTGTGTTTATTAGTTTTTTGCCCACTTCTCAGTTGGTTAAAAAAATTTTTAAATATAATAGGCTGCTTTAGCTTATATAAAATATGGTAGAAGGTTCCCTGATGCGTTGAGTTGAGCAATCAACGAAATGGCCAGAGGAACTAGCTTTACCACTAATAAGCAATATTTGATTTTATTTAAAATATTTGGGTTATTAGCACACTGAAAAGTGAACTAGCGGCCTTTTTATGTTTATTTGAAAGGCTCACAGATTGGTCCCATTAAAAAAACATTACACAATATAAAAAATTAAAGGGTGCCTCTATACGATATGCATGCTTTTTACGTGTATTACGAACCACTTTACAACTGTAAAAAAGTTCGTCTCACTATAGCTCCTAATAACAGAAAGTAATAGAATAATAAATATAAAAATTAAATGAGCCTTTCTTTCAAACCGTTATAGGACAATGCTTGAAAATTGGACAGAATGTGAACTATTATAACCGTACAAGTATAAATATTAAAAATTATAAACTAAATAGTTGTAGATAGACGGTTAAAATTTACAGAGAACTTGTATTGCTAAGTCTGCTTTAAGAACAAGTATACAATTTTAATATAGAAATTTAACGGCGTTGATGTAATTTGACCTATTTGGACTTTTTTCTTGAGCCGTTATATATAAACATTTAGAAATTAGTCAGAATGTCCGCTACCTTGTCTGATAATAATAAGAAATATAAGGGGTGTTACAATAAGAGAAATGATTTCAAGTTTGACTGCTTTGAAGTCGATTGTTTTTTGCAAGACTCATTTTTTCGAAAATTTGTATACAAGCATGCAATTTAAAGATTAAAGATTTACTAGTTAAGCTTCTTTGATTCGGGAGCTTAGAATATGAAATGCTCATAATAAACCACGCCAACACAACACACGTGCAAGGTCATCTTATGGTAAAACCTTAAAAGTTTTTGACACATCAGCATAACGGTTTATGTCACTCTTACTCATTTTAGTTTGTTGCTTAATTTATTTACTTTGTCAATAACACCAAATCCATTATTAAAATTTATTTTACCAAAAATCAAAGTCCAAGCCATTTAAATTTATTGGCAAAATTGTAATGAGTTATATTTATTTATATATATATATATATATTTTTTTTTTTTTTTGTATTTTAATTGCAAATTCAATAATTTTAGAAATCACATAGCAATTAAATATTGACATATTGAAGATTAATGGAATGCCGCAAAAGTAAGGCACATTATATACCAGTTAATATCATTAACTTTTGCTTATTTTGCAGTAAGATAAAATTTATATTAAAATGCCATGTAATGAAAAATGATTTTACACGTAATCTTATACACAATAACTGCGGTGTTGGATTATTTTATTTTTGTTTACGTTATTTGTGGCAAATTTCTTTAAAAATTTATAAACCAAAAATTAACAATAAAATGTTATATGTTTAATGTCGTGGACTGTAATCAAATTTCGAATTTCATATTTATGCATCTTAATTAACTAAATGAGAATTATCTTAAGATAACAAAAGATAACAAAAAAAAAACTAAATCTGAAATCCTAAGCAAAAAACAAAAAAACTTCTCTAAAATTTTATTGTAAATTTTTTTCAATTCTGTTTGTTGTTTCAGTTTATTTAACTATATCATTTTAAATTATAATTTTTGAAACATAAGTAGTGGCTCTGTTTTGTTAAAATGTGAGTATAAAATTTCATTGCCATTCCATTTTACACAAAGTGGATTAAACCTTTCCTTTACTCGATACTGCAAAGTTCACGGGAAATTTCATGCAAAATATGCTCAACTTACTTACTGAACAGAATGACAGACAAATTTACACAAATATTAGTAGTGAGAAATATATACGTACAAGAATCAATCGCTTCCTAATTTAACTAAATTATCAAAGTAATTCTTTTTTTTTAAATATTGTTTTTTCGTTTCAGACAAACGTACGAGTTCTTTTGATTGCAAATACCACTGTGGCTCAATTTAAATTCTACAGTCTTACTTTGTGTTTACTAAACATGCGTTATTATTATAAACGTAGCCATCCACGCTTGCCTTGTTTAGTAACCATAATTATCCACAGACCATTCCACTACGCCTTTTTATACAAGCCACTCATCCTCTTTGTCTAATAGCCACAACACACGTCTGCCATACACTGTTGTTATGCTGTACACTTCCCTGCGCTAACCCGCTACCGTTCTTACTTTTTATAATAAAGAGCGTCTTGACATTTATCTATCACTTTTTTATTAAATAAAACGTTTTCACTAAATTATCTGCCACGGCTTCACACAATAATTGTCTTTTGCTTCTCGGGAGGTATAAACTGCTGCTTCTTAATTTTTAAATGCATTATAACAATTATTATTTTGCATTCTACGCATATGTTCAAAAGTGGGCTCGAACTCACGATCTTTGATATTCTATTTTACAGCTAGCATCTCTAATAACGCAGCCATCGCGGTTTCTCAGCTTTTGTTAGCTTTTTGTGGTATTTATTTTATACACACATTATTAGTGGAAGTACCGGAAGGTGTTGCCAGATCTTTTATATTTGAAGGCATCAACCACTATTAAAGTAAATTAACATAAAAAAGATTCCAAATAATAAATTTTCACATTGATGTATTTGACTGATAACAAAAAAAAATATATATAGTTTCAACTGCACGCTTCTTAATAGATTATTTTAATTTGGTGGACTCAAAATATTAAAATCGTATGAATATAATAACAAATAAATAATTTACATATATTTAGTAGACCTTCTGCGCATATAGATCTCCTTAACTGCGAACTTATGTCTCCGTAGCATGCATAGGAAAAAGTTTAATCAACTATCAAAGTTTTTAATCGTTTTCGGATTAAAATTTAATTAAATTTGTATTTGATTTAAATATCAATTTAATTAGAATTGTATTCTTCTCTAATTTAATATATAATAATATAAAAGAGACAATTAAAAAAATATAATTAAGTTTCCATCTGGTAACAAATAAAAGTTTAATCAGTGAAAAAATTGGTCTCAACTCCTGTGCCAGTTTGCGTGCAACAACAATTTTGCTATTACAAGTCGACAGAGAAAACATTGAGCCACATAATTGTGTTAATATATAGTTTGTGTCCACAAATTAAATGACAAATGTCATCATAAATCAATAGAATTGATATCCTTGTGTGCAGTTATTCAACTAAATTAAATTAATTCAAAATCATGAAAGTTAGTATATAAATTTAAACGGCGCTTTTTTTTAATTACATTGCACTTTAATACAAAGTGAATTAATTTTAAGTGCTCAATAATCTGGACGACTGCGGTTTAAATGTACTCAAAAAAAAAAAATAAAAATAAAATATTAAATTTAAAATTACAGTTGGACTTGTCATAGACAATAACAATCACAGTAGAATGCATATAAAAACATTTGTTTGTCATTAACCAAATAATAATTTTAAAATTCTTAATGCAACGTTTTAAAATTCAGTATATAGTAAACATATTAAATTTATTTCAATTTTTTATAATTTATTTAAATAAGAATTTCACATCTGCTACACGAGTAATTAACAAAAAAAATATGTAAAATAGTACACCGAAAAAAAATTTACTTTATATTAAAATCACTGGGTAAATTGTTTTTGCCTTTAAAGTGATACAAGCTAAATTTCTGTGTATTTTATTTATTTTTTAATTAAAAAATATCAATTAAAGCAAAAATATTATTCTTGACTCATCATTGTTAATTTTTTTGTAATTTGAAAAAGCTGAAATAGCACTTTAAAAAACATGATAAAATAATAAGTTGTGGCAAAAATATTTAATTTACTATTCTGCTTACGATCTGACATATTTCTTTTTCAGTTTTGTTTATTAATACTAAAAATTTTGTTAACATATCAACTACAAAAATTAAAAAAAAGAAAATTAAAGTTAAATATGTGTCAAGGTTACGATAATATAAGTTAATGGGAAATTTGTGGACAAAAAATTTATGTTGTATTCGGTCAAGAACGATCAAATGATACGTTGCAGTTTGCTTTTTTAATCAAATGTTTAAAAACTGGGGACTAAGTTGAATGGAACTAATATTTGGAAGTAACAAAACTCTACTCTACTCTCATCCAAATATTTTTTGAATGGTCTGTTAACGGAGTACTATTAACTCGAAGAATTTTACATAAACAAAACAATGGATTTTTTTCTATCGGTTAGATAAATTTTGTTAGCGAATTTTCCACATAACATTTTTCTGCAAATTAAAAAGAAAGTAAGAAACCTTAGAACTTTTATAGGTACAAGCCTTAAGTATCAAAGAAAGTTGCACAAAACCAGCCCTGTCAACAACTGTGCTCTATATTGATTGAGGTCTTCAAGAAAAAATTCGCAATACTCAAAGGGAACGCCATCCTGGTCAATGTTTGTCTTCTAAAAAGTGGCAGTCTTATCGACTCCTCTTGTAAAATGGATACTGTAGATAAGGAAGATGCCACTGATGCTAGTGTGATCACAACTTTCCTGATAGCCGCCGTAATAATGAATTGTACAATTTGCATAAAGCAGGACACTGTAGGTAGAGATAAGGATTATTTTCACCTCTCGATCTAAGCCTTTATGGGACTGAAAATGATGACTTATGGTCATGGCCCTGCAAAATGTGGTAAAGAACAGTAAGGCGTGAGAAACCACTGTGACTGAGCCAGAAAATGACGAACATAAAATGTGGCCTAAGTTAGCGAAAGCCTTGAACGCGCTAACTTTCAATCGCGATAGAGCTCTCTTGCCTTTCCGCAAAAACAGCTTGAAGTGAAAGCAAATCTACTTTGTTTAAAAGCATTAAGATCTTCATCAAAAAGACTTCTTAAAATTAAGGAAATGTATGACCCTACAGCCGTCCTACTATTTATGAATTACAGACAGACCAGCTTTGAATAAAAACATCTTTATTTGATCAAGGTATGCTGTTGTTTAAGACAGGAAAAAATAAATAAAGAAACATGTAGAAAAAAGAGATTAAGTCCTACAGATTTTTTAACTTTAATTAGCTTCAGTTAATAAAATTTTTAAATATCTTTTTAACAAAAAGTTATGTGTCGTATTATAATCCCTTCAAAGGAGACGATTAAAATTCTTTTTTGTATTTTCTTTAAGTTTTGTGCATTTAACAAAATAACCGTTACAAGACAATTACAACATTTAGTAGGTTTCATAAAAAAAACGAACTGAACCCTTCTTGGTATTTCATGCACAAAAAAAATGATTTTAAATTTTTAAAAAAAGTGAATGAAGCATTTAATGGTTAAACAGAAAATAAAAACGTACTAGTAGACGTGCTCGCTCTGAAGTGAAAAAAGTCGATACTTCAGCAATTAATTTGTATATAATAAATCAAACTTTTTTTCAAAGTCTGACTAAAGTTTCTGTTTTTTTCTTCTTATTGTGAGCCCGTCTATTTAATAATCATTCATACGTTGTGCCACATAAAAACTGGTGGCAACATAAATGAACATAATTGCATTTCACCAATTTATCCTTTCAAGCTGTGACCCACAATACAATAACACATAATAAATTCAGCTTACATTTTTACATGGTTACATGCTGCATTCAACATTGAAATTAATGCTAATGATGGTGATAAAGATAAAGATAAAGTTAACTATAAATGAGAAAAGTTCTTTTATGTTTCAAAAACTTTTTTCTTTTTTGCTTTTTTTTTTCTTATTTACACAATAAGAAAACAGAATTATTTTAAATTTGGGTTAAAAATGTAAAATAAAATTTATTTTTAGATCCCAAAACCATAAAAATGGTAACATATTGCCAACAACAACAATAACAACAACACATCAGGCAATTTTAAGTGCAACATCAAAGTCCAGAAAAAAGAAAACAGAAAAAGAAACCAAATGGTCACTTTTGATGCCTTTTTGCATAAAGAAATGAGAAACACATTGCAGCTGTGCAAATTTACATGAATTTTTGTTTTAATTTTATTTATTTTATAGACTAAAAAATTAGTACTTCGCAAAAAAACACTAAGAAGGGAAACTTTTTGTTCTGTTTATTGGCTTTTCATCTTGAACTTTGCTCTTTTACAAGGTTGTTTCCGGTGAAAGCGCTGTCCACCAAAAATAATATACGAGAGAACGCTTCACAATGAAACAAAAAGAGAAAGACGAGCTTAATACTATTAAGGAATGCTTTACTTTACTTTACTTTACTTTCATTCATTTATTTATTTTTCATTTTAATTATTATTTAAAGTTTTTGGAAAATGTTTCTTGATGTTGTAGTGGAGTTTTTTGATTTTTCTTGTTTTTTTTTTTAAATTTCAGGGGACAGCTCTTGAGGAGCTATCATTGGTTGAATGTTCAAACAGAAAAAGAATTATAGGATCAAACAATTTTATTTTCTCAAACAATAAAAAATAAAAAAAATTTGGTACTGCATATATATAATTTTATATAAAAATACCATCGGCTCTTAATGGGTTAAGAATTTCCTTAAAGATCTCTTCAAAAGCTTTAAAATGATACTCATATTGATATTTTAAGAAAAATTTGAAAATTTCAGTGCTCGTAACTCGGGAAATGTGGGCGAGCACCAATTTATTCACTTGATGTGTTTTTGTCCATTTTTTAATTCTCTATCGCCTCATATATTTATTTTTTGATTGGCGTGATTTATTGCCTGCTGCCCTGAAGGACATGGACCGATAATGCTGATTTTGAATAGCACCTCTTTCGACACTATATCTGAAATTAAGTTTGCCGAGGCATTTCATCATTAACAATACGGACAGACGGACATCGCTCGATCGACTTCGGTATGCATAAGAAGTCAAAATAAATATATACTTTATGGGGTGAAATCGGATATTGTAGAAATTACACCACAAACTTTTTTTTTTAACAACAGATCACGTAACTTAAGCACCCCGTCGTTTGTTAAGCAAAAAAATCGCAGGTGAGGTTCGCCTGGAAGAAATATTTTCTTTTTCAAAGGCATGTCTAACACTTACATCGCTTATTAAGTCGATAATATTTCTTTTTAAATTCCTATATTCATTCTCTTTCTCGAATGTTAAAGAATTATTTCATTCCCAAATTATTTCTTTCGCCTTTTATTACAGAATATTCAAGAAATAAAAAAATACGAAAGAAAACATCTCATACAATGAAATACGAAAGAATTTGTAACGTTCAGGGAAAGAAAAGAAAAAAGAAGCAAAATAGGATAACAAATTGCCGTAGTTAATTTATCCCATATTATACTAGTAAAAAGATTTAAGCGGAAGGTTATAATGACAATTGCAAAGTTACTTTAGTTAAAATAACAAAAATTTTATTTGATTTCTCTTTTATTTCTTGTAAAGTTATTTCCGATAAAATATTTCATTACTTTAATATTAAAACAAAAAGTTAAAAAAAAACACTCACGCTTTTAACTTAATAAACAATTGCGGTACTAAAATACATATTACTCCACTTCCTCTTAGCCCGTCTAAAATATAAAAAAAAAAAATAAATAGCAAACTGCATCGTAGTTGCTTTTATTATTGTAATTGTTGCACTTTGTAAGAGAAATGATAGTTCAACTTCCTTCTCTTGTTATCTCTTTCGCTGACATAACAAAAATAAAAATAGTTTATGTGATTCGAATGTCGCGATTTCATAATTGAATTAAACTGTGACAATGACCATGTTCAAATACAAAATATTTTCTACAACAAAAAAACCAACATCAAGGCAACAGAAATTATATATAAAACCCCATAACACGAAGTTTATAGTGCACTACAAAATTAAGCCAATATCAAAAGTTTTCCTCTGTTTTTGTGCAACATTTTTCTTTACAACTCCAACTAACTTTTTTTTTAATTACTTATATATTATTTTAGGTATATTTTATGGTAATCTATATAAGAAATATGCAACGTTTTTATAAACTGACTTGCAGAAAATCTTTGAAAAGCAAAGTCGATGTTGGTTATACCATAAAGGAGAATTCCTTGAGCCCGACCGAAGGCACGCTAAGCAGAAATTCTTCGGTTAGCGAAGCCGAAGTAGTTTTTAGTGCGGACATTAAAAAAACTTTCATTAGTGACACAATGTCCATGGACATTATGTCGCTTTGAAAAACGTCACCTTTGAGTGGGACATAGAGTCCATGGATATTATATCTTTGTACGCTGCTGGCATGCCAACCTTTCCTTAACTTGCGTTTATTGAGGACAATATAAGTCAAGTGTCTGCTCCTTTTCGTAATAGCAATTAGGTGCTATACTTATAAAACTTAAAGTCGTTCTGTATATTGAAGACAAGAAGGCAGGACCGCAATTTGGTAACGAACAAAAAGCCAACAAGTTACTAAATATAAAAAACACGAAAAAACCAAATGCGCAATGAACAAAACATGTTGTTTTTAACCAACTGAACAATTTTTAGTCAGGCTAGGGTTCAAAAATATTGTTTTGTACAATTAATATTGGATTTTGAAGAGAAAAATAAAGAATTTAAGCCTGACTAAAATTTATTAAATTAGTTATAAATTAAATAGTTCTACTGATATAATAGTTTTTTTAAGCCTCGCAAATATAATTAATAAAAAAAATATCTTATAAGGAAATTGTGATCGTTGGACTGTGTGGTAAATATTTGATAACAAAAATTTTAATAATCAAGTTGTTGATGTCGCTGCTATTAGTTAGTGCTGTTACCTTCAGCTTTAGCAAATGACAAAATCTTAATTCAATTGCTACTTTGTTGTTGTTGTTAGTGTGGTGTTAAATCTAGTTAAATGTATTTGTATGTGTTGTTATTTTTGTGCAATTTGCTCTTGCTTTAGTCGGTCGGTCATTGACCGTAAAGGCGCAGACGTAACGTCTCCAAATGTTAATAATTTTCAATGCTGCACTAACTGCTTCTGTTGTTGACTGCAAAACGCCAACGCAATGTTGGCAACATAGAAACTTTTTTTGCTTTTATAATGTTAACAATATTTACAACAAGTTGTCTTTTATTATTTGAGTTTTGTTTGTTGGTTGGTTGGTTGGTTGTATGTTAAACGATCACGTTATTGCTTGCCACACGTTCGAACACACTAATACAAGTGGACACAATTACTGGCAGCCTGTTTTGCTTTGCGAAGCAAAATTGCACATTTTATATTCAATGTGATTCATAAAATGTATTTTTCTTATGTTAATTTGTATTTACTCGTACAACAAATGCAATTGTTTGTAAGTTTATTTGCTTGTTAATAGAAGAGAAATATTTATATTTGAGGTTGATCGTTTTTTGAATGGTTTTTATGTTTGTTTAAAGTGTAAATATAGTTGAAAGTATTTGGTACAATTTTTATTACTGTGAGACATTATAAGGTGGTCTTTGTTGTTAGTTTAAATTATTTCAGGGAATGCTAACCCAATGTAACATATGAAAAATCTTCAGATTACTTCTATTTAAATTTATTTATTTTATTGTTTAGCACTTAAAATTGTGTTAAATAAAAATTTTCCATTCAAAGGTCTGACTTGTGATATTTAAAGAAACGTTTCTCAACATTAAATGTCCGATGTTTTTCTAAGCCCGATAGAACCCTAAACTGTAAAAATAACACAAAAAATTTAATTCTAATGAAGATTTTTTTATACGCAAGATCAGAATATGGCATTGATATTTGAAAATTATTTTGGACATATGGCGACCGCGGCTGCTCATGACGTAGCGCATCCTGAACATCCAATTTTGGTTAACTTTTTTAACTACTGAACGTTGGCCTCCAAAGTTGATTTATTAGCATAAACCAGCGACTTTACGTAGGCGACCTTGGAGAATAATTGACAGGTTCATTTCTCGAAATCAAATTATCGACAAATTTTAATTTCATATTTTACAACAAAAAATCATTGCTTTTACGATCTCCATTAACCGTAACGTGAGTTCCGGCCTAATTTTTGAAGAAATAAGGTACAATGATGCCACCAGCGTGCAAACCACAAAAAACGGTTCATTTTTCTGAATGCAATGGAGTCTGTAGGGAATGTTGTGGATTGATCTTCCTTCATATGCGGCAATTTTCCTTATTATCAAACCCGTTAAACTAAAAATTAGCCTTTGGCGATAACAAAACGGTTCAGTTATTTACTGCTCTAGAGCCCAATCGGCAAAAGAACGATGCATATATGGTCAGGATCTACGCATCAGGATCTTTGCGCAAAACTTTCCACGTAGTGGACAGACAAAGCTCCAATTCCTGCGACCAACGACACATCGTAAATTTGGATCTTTTTCCACAATTTTGTTTAAGCAGCGATTTTCTCTTTAGTACGCTCATTCCTTCAGCGTGTTGGTGTTATTGCATCCTCTAGAGAGTATGTGGTACGAAATCTATCCACAGTTTGACGGATAGCTTGCTCAGACGGTCGAATTATGTGCACCATAAAAATGACGAAGTCGTCTATAAGTTGCTCTTATTGATGACTGATTTTCAAAAAGAACTTGGATGATTTGATTTGATTTACCAGAGTTGACTGAAAATAATAAGAAAAAAGTTTTCATGAAAATTTAATTTCTAGTATAATTTTAAGTTCTATCATGCTTAAAAAAACACCCGTTATGTAAAAGATCGATCATATGTAACTTGAAACGTAAACGACAGGGAACTTAGGTTTTCAAATAACTGTTTGAGAATAATTTAATTACTTTCATATGCATTCCCTGCTTCTTAAGCTTCTTCCGCAAGTTTTCTTTCTCACCATATATATTTTTTATTAATACTCTTATTTTATAAGCAAAAATATGAATGCTCATATTTTATGAAATCAGCTAATAATAATGTTTTAGTTTTCGCGTTTTTTATTTTTTTGTGTTTGAGTCTTAGATTAACTTCGTATCTGTTTTATATTTTGAAGAAAAAAAATTTGTAGTTTTAGTTAATTTTTAATATCAAACTTCGTCAACTTCCCACAAAGCGCACATAATTTTGGAAATGAATTGAAAGAAAAAAATCATTATATATATTTTTATGTGTGTAACTTATGCAACCTTTTATTTTAAAACCACTTGGTCCACTTGTTGAGTTTTGGGTTGTTGAACTCTGATGTAGATTTTCAAAGAAATATTTACGTTGTGGGAATTGCATGCATTTTTGTGTGTGTATTAATATTGTTTCTGTTTTTGTTTTCTTAGCAAATTATTGCCATTTACTGTAAACAAAAACAAAAAAATTTATATGTAATCAGCCGGATTTGAAATCCTACACATATCAAAGATATTTAAGTCCGTCAACTAAGATCAGTACATAAAAAAAAATTCTTTTCTAGAATTAAAATATACAAATTCGGAATTGTGTACTACTCTAACGTAGAATTGAATGCAGTTGCACACAACAATGAATGTCTCAAAAATGGAGATTAGTTCTAGTTTCAAGACGACAATTTATGAATGAAAAAATAAAAAGAAATGTAGTTAGTCTACTACTGCATTGATTGATTGATTAAAAAAAGCTCCATTTAAAGGAGATAAAATTAAAGAAAAAGAAGAATTCAAATGTGTTAATTTTAGCAATTTGTTTTTCGTCAGCATTAATAGTAAAACAGAATTGTATACGCAACACATTAAATTGAAATCGTAGTAAAAACAAATTTTCTACAAATTTTATAATTACAAAGCTGTAAAGCCAGTTAGTTGGTGTTGAAAAGAAAATAAAAATTAAAAACAACTTCACTCGCTGCTGCTGTTGCTGCTGCAGTTGATTGTTGTTGCTACATTTGATTGTCACTGCTGCCGCTGCGATAGCTTTCAAGCTTTGCTGCATACTTACACTGTCCAAGAGTCAATGAACTTTGCGCAAAGTATCTTATAATTTTAGCTTAATTTAGTAGAAAGGAACTTGTGCGCTACAAATACTAATAGAAGTTACTTTTCAAAACTTGTCTACATGTAAAAACTATTAAGAGGTTTTTGTAAAATATCAGTACTTTGGTTTTCAAATATATTTTTTTAATATAAGCGAGCTTACGACAAGTATTTACTTCTCTAATCTTAGAATTAAAATTTTCAAAAAGAATTCTAACTCTTCTCTGTATTGTTTGACCAAGAAAATGCTTAAAGTTAACAACATTCGCTTAAGATGACGAGGATTGTCGGGTTCGGATTTGGCACGTTAAAATGGTAAACGTTCGAAACGTTTGATATTCCAAGGATTGTTCGTTATATTCTATATTGGCACCTTTGAATTTTTTTCGAAAGTCCCTAAAATGAATAGCTTGGACTTTTACCAGGGTTTCTCATCGGTATATACATATATACATATATATATTTTTTTATTTTTTTTGTTCTGCAAGTCACAAAAATATTTTGAAAACACTTCCTGAACAGATAAAATTTAGCATAGTTTTTGGGGTTCTAGCCCGTTATTAAAAAATGGTTCAACGTAAAAAGAAAAATGTTGAAGGAAGTAAACGACTAGGCCCTCAATCGGTCCAGTTGAAACGATTTTGGCCAGTTCGCGTACATTTTCTCATTTACATTTACTCATCCTTGGCCAATTACAGCTTCAATCGCTTGGGGCGATCTAGGGATGTCTTCCTTTTTAAGTATAAACTTACGACCAGCAAAATGTCTTTTAGAGAATTAATCTCGGCAACAGCCTTTTTGAATATCCGGGGATTTTATTTAAGCAGTACTGGTGCCGTTACATTCACAGATAGCAATTTAGTTTTGAAGTCAAAATATTCGGGGTATATCTTTTTTCCAATGTTTGAGCAAATCAGTTTCATTTTAGTAAAAGTTCGTAGTGTAAGCTGGGCATTTAAAATTGATTATTGCTCACCCACTTCCATGTCTGATATTGAATTTGTAGTATCAATGTCGAGCACGTCGAACATGATTCGCATGGATCATCGGAGACATCAAGTCTATACAAAAGAGTCAAAGTCAGACACAAGGGTTGGGAGAGGCGTTTTTATTATTGGATTTCAGATCTGTATGAAGTTTGGACTACAGGACCAATGTAGCGTGATTCAGGCTGAAATCTCAGCCATTAGAAGTGCGATTTGCTGGATGAGGTACAACAGGATATACCGAGAGGATATCCGGATCTGTACTGACAGCTAGACAGCGATAAACTCCTTATCAGGTGTCTCCATGACATCCAGATTGGTCCGTGAATGAGGACATCTCTAGATTGGATGGAGAGATATTCCAACCTGGACCCTTTTTAGGTGCCGGCACATTTTCGCATACCCGGGAACATAGTTGAGTTGTTGCGGACAAACTTGCTAGAGCTAGAACTCGGATAAGAGATCGGAGGATAGAGCCACTGGTAGGAGTACCGATTGGCTGCAGTAGGGCTTTACTTTTTATGGCCGCGCAGACAAGATGGTCTAACAAGGTCACCTGCACGGTTTCGAGGACATTATGGCCTTAGTATAATACCACCGCAAATCTGATGAGGTTTTTTCGAGGACAGCTAGATATACTGGGGGCTGTACGGACATGACACTGTGTTATAGATACCAATGCTAGAAGACTGAATCTTCCACGCCATGACTACTGTAAGAGTTGTCAGGATGGGGAAGCGGAAGAAGCGGTGAAACATAGGCTATGCTATTGTCCATCTTTTTCTGGAAACAATGCGGCCATTTTCGACAGTCTGAGACTTTGTGGTCTTACAGACCTATCGGTCTGTGATGTTATTAGGATAAACTTGTTTATCCGGTCTTCAGGGTGGTTTGGAGATGGATCTCGATAGTAACATAGGGACCTGAATTGACCTTTTGCTCATCCCTTTTCAGGCATTATAACAGGACCATTTAGGACCCAAGTGAGTCGCTTTTCTCATGCTGGCAGCCTGTGCAACCTTAACCTAACCTAAGCTAAGCTTTTAAAAATTTTCGCTTGCAAGCCATCCAAGTTCGGAGTTTCGTTATTATGGATATATATATTTTTTATTATTATTTATTGAGTCCACCTTGAAGTTGAGGAAAGAAAAGATCGACAGGATAAATTTGTTTAACCTTTAACTACTGAGGTGTGGTAAATTTTACCCTCATTACCCATTGTTTTTAACTTTAAAATAAGTGACTATGAAATAAAGTTCTTGTTTTGTTATTTGCAAAGTTTAATTTTTTTGATTTTATAATTTTATTTAATTAATTATATGTTAATTTGTTCTTTTGAAAAAAGAAAATTAGAAAATAAAAGATATCTGGTAAAATTTTTGATAAAAAAAATGGGGTAAAATTTACCACGACCTCAGTACCTACGTCCAAATATTTCACCTCAGTAGTTAAAGGTTAAATTTTTAATATCTTTGCTGCATCCAGGTCCTTTCGAACAGTCTTCGAGGCAGATAATTACATCATCGAGCTGTTAGGAATGATGCCTTGTTGATTCGCAAGGAAAGAAATATTAGAGTTAATTTCAATGCCATTAGAATAAGGGAGTTTGAACAGAAAAGAATCCACAAAAAAACTCACGTTCGTTTGAAATAAGTCATCCATTCAGTTGTTTGATTAATCTCAAATTTATTGTAGAATTGCATAAACGACAGAGAAGAAAATATCGGTAAACCCTACTCGCTGACATATTGACCAAGTAACAAACAGTCTTGTTTGAAGAAGGCTAAGTCTGGAATGATGCTTTGACTGTTGCAAAGCCATTTTCGGTTTGGTTCAATTTTATATTGATTTACTTTTATTATATTGAGTTAAAGTGTTTTTTCTAACATATTTCAGAATAAAGAAGAAGCCAGTAACCCACTCTAAGAATCTTAAGTTTTATGAAATGGAGGCAGCAGCAGATAAATAAAAACAACAGCAAATGTTAACGACAGTATCAAACTGCAATTAACAGCCCACTAACAAGCACTACACACTCAGGCGAATATTTTGTCTGTCTAAGTAATTTCTAATATTTCTTCGTCGTGAGCCATATTGACGTCTTTAATGACTTTTCAGACGTTGTACAAAAGTATTTTTGTATGACATCTATCGCTTTAAAGCTGCTGCAAGCCGGCACTGCTTTAGTCATATTTTGGCAGCGGCTTCCAGCTGCAGTTACTGCTATTAAACATAGAAAGCGGCAAGTGGTCTTGTAATATGCCATATTTGTCGTCGTTTTGTTTTTCTAATGAGCAAAAGAGTTTATTGACTTCACTATCGATATAGTCATCGTCAATGTGGCTATAAGTAGTGGTCATCATCATTAACATGATCATCACGTTTAAGTTGATCATGAACAAGTATAATCTTCAATAAAATGTTGTTGGCATAGTGGCCGGAAAACTTAGTGACTTAATGACTGACTTTTTGGCATGAATAGATGACAAAGTTGTGTTGCTAGATTTTGTTTGTTGATTTTAAATTTTCTTTTCTTTCTTCTTTTCTTCTAACATTCGCAAGCCAGCAGTCCAGCGACCAAGCAGTAATGTAAGTAGAAAACACAAATATAAATGTGAGGCAATTGCATGTTGCATATTTCAAATACATGACAATGAACAAAATAAAATAACAATACGCCATTATAGAAGTTACATTCTAAAATGAAGTGAATAAATATGTTTGTATGCTGATGGAAAAGAAGTTTATGTTAAATGAAATCAAAAAATTTTGAGGCAATTTTTGTTTTCCAAAAATTCTGATGGTTGCAACGCAGTTGCCGATGATGACATCCCAAATGTTAAGTATGGAATTTTGTATATAAATATTGTTATTTTAATTCAAACGCAAACGGTTTGCAAAATATTGAAAGCAATGTTTTTCATGCTGCATGCTTTCAATATCATTGATTTTAAATCTTAAATTTCAATAAACTATAGAGAATTTATAAAAAATGTCAAGAATGAGATCATTTTCTCTCCGCTGGCCTTAATATTAGATACAAAATAAATAGATAGGCAGCAGTATAATAGAAATTTCATACACCGGTTTGTGAATAATTTTTATAAAATATTTTGTACTTTTATTTCAAAATAAAATTAATTAAAATTCTATTTTCTTAAAAGTTAAAAAACGGTGATAATGTGTTTACATATGTGTATGTGTGCTACTCACTGACTGCAAAGTTTTGCTTTTTAATGAAATAATTATTTTAATAATATTTTTTTAACTTGCTCATTCAAAAGCAAAAACAATTAAAGAAATTAAATATGAAAACTAAAATGGGATAAGCCAAATGCCAACAAGATAAAAGGAATTCACTTCTGGAAACATGTACTCTGGCAGACGTGATGTTTTAAGAAATGTACAAGTAGGTTTAATAACATTGCCGTACATTAAATAAAATCGAAAGAATTTAAAAAATTCATCCAAGTTAAAAACCAAAAATAATCTAACCCATTTTCAAACAGAAATGTATGTAGTTCGGAAATGGAAAAACTCAATTTCGGACCGTTATGACAATAAACTCAATACAATACAAGTAATAAAGCCTTACTTATCAAATAATCTTTCATTTGACGATTATTATTATTATGATTTATATAAAATACACAATGAAACAATTTAAAGTTTAAAATGTTTACTACGAATTTTCCAATATTTTCATTAGAAAAATAAAAGAAAAAAATTAAATTAAATCTTAATCTAAAATAAACTTAGACAAGGTTCTTTGTTCTTGAAAAAAAAGCTTAATAAAAGCAATAAAGTAAAAACAACTTTTTACATTTACACGTTGGTTTCAACATTTCAAGTGTGTTGGTATTGTGTGGAACACACCTCTGTTAACTGTATTTTTCTTTATAAAATATTAACAAAAATTACTGGTTGTCGCTCCCATTTTACTTTTTTCTCTCTCTCTCTCTCTCTCTCGCTCTCTCTCTCTCTGTCTCTAACTCTTACAATCTTTTTTATGTACATATGTACATATTTTCCTTAAGTGTTTGTATTAACCAAAAATGTTCTCACATCAACTTAGTTCTAGTCAAGTTTGAGTCAGAATGCATGTGTATGTGGCTATTTAAAATCTTTGTATGTATAAGTAGGTCTGCATTTACTTTCACTTTCAAAGGTATACGAACTTTTAGTATTTATAATTGTACAAGACAAACACACACACACACGCATATACATATTCATTATAACATTTATTTATTTACCTTTCAAATGATTATTCTGTTGTGTTCATATCTCTTCTTTTCTTTTCCCACATCGGGCTGGGAGAAAACTCTTCTTTACGTTTTTAAGTTTGCTTCATCAGAAGTTTAAAATAAACGTTGTGATGCTGCTGCTTGCTGTCCGTTTATTTAATGTTCCTTGCTTTTTTGTATTTTTTTTCTCGTTCTCAGAAATTTATGAGTTCTTAAGTGGCATAAGAAATTGGCCAGCTATACCAGAATGATGATTTTAGCTTAATTTTAAAGATTATTTAATCAAAATAAGATTTGAAGATCCTGTTCCCATAATTAAGATTTTTTTATTTAATTGCTTTACATCTAATATTTCAATTACTTGTTAAAATTTATTTAACACGTTTACCTACTTATGTATGTGAAAAATTTTATTGTAAATTAATTATCTAAAATAAAAAATTTTATCACTGCCCCTAAAGGATAAATATTTAAAAAATGATGGAGATGCAAAGTTTAGTGCTACTGAATTAAATGTATATATTGGTAATTGTGTTGCCTTTTACATTGAGTTCTGTAAACAAATAACAAACCGATTTGACTTTAACGACGTAACCTTAAAAACGGTTTCCTCTATTGACCCTCAAAACGTTAACAAAAAATATGTTTCTTCTCTAGCAAGTCTAATAAAACTTTTTCAAAATTTAATTGAAGACAATGGGGTACAAAATTTTGATGACGAATTAAGCGAACTCCGCCACATGACTTTAATAAATATTAACAAAAATGAAAATTGGAAGAGTTTTGGCACACAATCTCAAAAACTTCTGGAATTGATAGTCAGTTAATAATTCAATCTTTGTCGAAGTTTGCCTTAAATTTTATATGCCTTCCTTGTGCAGTAGCAAAACTTTTTTTATTTTTTAATTCTCTGTCACCCCAATATTTGCTTTTTTGATTAGAATTACTTCACTTAACTAGATTTGCATAGATGGTGAAGGGTACATAAGATTCGGCATAGCCGAATATAGCATTCTTACTTGTTTCTTACTCTTTTTAATAACGTTTTCAATAAGCATTGTTTTTTAAATTGATTTAAAACTTTTGTTACAATTCTATTTTAAAGAATATAAGAAAAGAACTTTTGTAATATAAAATGTTACACTTTTGACAGCTGCTCTACACATAAGAAAATTAAGGAACAAAACGCTTTCTAATTTTATAAAACTTGAGTAAAAAATAGATACATATCTATCTTAATTCCAAAATTAAGCTTTCCGAATTCTTTCAGATTCCATCAATATAATTTTAAACTTTAAAGCTAAATCGGTTTGAATAAAACTTGGAACCATACGAAACGAAGCATACTATTAGGCGCCATTTATAAATTTATTTTAGTGCATGTTGCTATATTAATAACAATAAGGTTAGGTAGCGTAATTTTGTTACTTCTACGAAAATACTTAAGCCAGGTGGCACAAAATTTTGTCACTACCTCGATTTCAGTTCCATAGTCAATTACAATGGTTTATTCAAAATATTTTTATTATTTTTTTTTTTTTCATCCAACATTATTTGTGCATAAAAAGGAAAAGAACAAGCAGGTCTATATTTTGTTTTAAAAAAATCAGCTTCATTAATCAATAAGAGTGGTAGAGTACAATTGAACACATCGCACAGTTTAAGTGTTACGATCATTTTCTGAGCACTTTCTCCGTGCACCGTTCAAAGTCGTTAAATGTTGTAAAAACGTTTCATCGTTCACTTTCTCTTGTTTCAGTTGCATTAAAATTTATTTCGAACTGTCTACTTACTGCATCCAGTATACCTACATATACAACGGTAATAATATTTGCATCCTTAACAGAAATGACCATCGAGACGTTCTTTGACCCTCAATAATCAATATCGGTAATTTAAATAATTAATCGGGATAATAGAAAATAGCACGAAAAAAAGATTTTATTTTTAAAATTTATTAATATAATAAAAAATTCACCTTATTTAATTTAATTTAGATTTTAAAATAATTTATTTTCAAATATTAGTTCGAAAGGTACACAATTTCTTGTCGTAGGAAAAATATTATGGCCCTGCTGAAGATTAAATTTGAAATACTTGGGACCGCTAAATGTTAAAATATTTTAAAAACCAAAAAAAAAAAAATAGATTAATGTATATTTTGTTTTTTTTTTTTTTTTTTTTTAATTTGCTGTTGCTTTGTTTGCATCATTATCGAAACTTAGTTTTTTCACACAAAGATAACATAAACTATTTTTAAACTTAAATTATGAAACATATTTGGAACCTTTGCCCTTTGATTTAAAATAATTTAGCTGATAATAAATAAATGATGAGGGAATCCCTAGAAAATTATTTTTATATTTCCCAGATATAAAACATTGATTTATAAAGAAATCTGTTATCGGAAACAGATTTATTACAAAATAAACAGAATGTGCTTGAATTTTTTTCCTACCGATATTTTTAGCACTTTTTAATTCAATTCATTTTCTCCCGCCCAAACTTGATGACTATCAAGATCAATGAACGCTTTCAACGATTTGTTTACTTTTTGATTTTTGCTTTTTTTATTTTCAGATGGAAAACGTGTAATTAATTAACTGTTCGCCAGCCTGGTCATTGGCTATTCTAAATTTTATTTGCAAACAATCATTGTGAAATATTTTTATCACTTTTAAAGTCTTTCAAGAAAGACATAACTCTTCCGGAATTTATAAAGCAGCAATAAAATACGAATATTTTATGTCCGGTAACAAAATGAAATTGAAACATGACAAACAAACGAATCAATGACCGTTTTATTGAGATTCTCAAGAATTTTTTGCCATTCAAGTTGTACCTGCCTGCCTGGCAGCCAGCCTGTGATTTAATTCTGAGTGAAATCTTTTGTTTTGCTTTTTTTGTTTGTCGTGTTTGTTGGCCGGTATGGCTGGTATATGTCGTAGTATTATTATGGTTTGTTAAGTGGGGTTGACAAACTCAAATCAATTATACGGCGAGCCGATCTTTAACGATCAGCTGTTTTCAGTTGCGATCTTATGTGTTGGTGGTTATGGTGTTTATGCCTTTTCGCACATTTGTTGCTGCGATCTTCGTTATTAAATGATATTGTTGTGTGAATGTTGTCCATTCGTAATGAACAACGTATTTATTACATAACAAATAAGATTATGACGAATACAAATAACAAAAAATAAACATCATAGCAGCTGTGTTAGTATGTATTTGATTTCGTCTGATTTTTTTTTTTTGGTTTAACACATACTTAATTATGTTAAAGATGTAGATCATAAATTGTTGGTGTGAGTAAATGTGAGTCTGTATGTTTGTGTATAGGTAGCGTTTTTATAAGTTGATTGACTTTTTGTGTGTAATTTTTTGTTCATTTTTTGTACTTTTTGAATTTTGTTGAAAGTTTTGTGACCCTTGCATCAGTGCTGTTGTTGTTGATTGTTGTAAAACTTGAAAGTATTTTTTTTTCTTCTTGTTCACAAATTTAAATATCTTTTTGGAGATCATTGACTTTTTGTTAAATATGGCTTTGTTAGGGTGGGTAATGGTTATTATAATTTTTTCTTTATATTTTTGTGTTAATTTATCATTTCATAATGCCTCGACTACTTTTTTTGTTGTTTCGTTGGAGATGTAAATTAATTTCTTTTATTTGTTTGTTGTAGCGGTTTTTTATTAAGATTTCTGTTTTTTTTTTATATTTTATATGAAACCGTTAAGAAAGTTTGAAGTGTTTGTAGAAATAAAGAAAGTAGGAAATGTTAAGATTTGATACAATTTCTACTAAAAACTTATTCAAATGAGTTTAGAAATTACACAAAACTTTTTTTTTTTTGTTGTTAATCTAAGTTTTATTGTAAAATCTAATGTAAATTACAAATCTCTAAGTAAGTGTGTATATTTGTTTGTTTGTTAGTGCGTCAATCACGGCTAAACGACTGAACCGATTAGGGTATTAATATTTTTTCAAATAGCAGGCCAGGACGGGAAAAGGGAAAAGCGGGTATTCTTGTGTGCCGTCATCAATTTTATTTAAATTTCAAAGTATCGGCTAATCGATTTTAATGAAACTCGAAACATAGATAGATCCTCATCTATATCTGTTTCCAAAGCTAAGACTGGACATTTACGTCTGTTCCGAAAAAAGTTGGATATTTTTTTGTAAAGGGTAGAATATTTCATGTTCATTTTTAAAAAACGGGAATAGATGGAGAGGAGTGAAGGAAACGAAAATCGCGATATTTTTTACATCTTATGGGATTTTAAATATATTTGAAATACAGATATGTCCTCATCTAAAAGATCCAAACTGACTTGATCGATTGCACTTGATAGGTGACACTTGTTCTAAGATTTTTAATGTTTTATCGCCGAAAATATTCTTTCGATTACAAAATATTGTTCCTCACGTGTAGAAGTAGAGCCCCATAGCAAACACGGCTATAATATAGTGCCTAAAAAGGCCCTTAAATTATATTCAGGCCAACTAGTTACCTATAAGTTTGTTTAATGTTTGTGACGTATATTACGCACATATAATTTTAATGCCGGGTTTTAATCGCTAGTTTTATTCTATCGATCTGGGCATACTTTATTGATTTGCATGTAGATATACGCTGTAAGATTCAATTGCTTATTCATTGTAGCACATATAATTCTCCATCAGTAGGTATTTTAGTTGAATAAGTATGCCAGGCTTGGAAGTTATCGAGGCGATTCAAACAAGACAGGAATCTGCCATAATTCAGTGTAAAGTCTGTTTACTGTGCTTTGGGTGTTTTATACCGCCTTGGACAGCGGCTTTTGCTCATCGCTTCAGCTGACTGTTTCGGTCACAGCGGCTTCGGCTGACTGCTTTCCACAGCGATTTCGGCTGACTGTTTTCCACAGCGTTTTCGTCTTACTGGTATTTCTAGTTAAGTTCGCATTGTAAGTTTGTTAATATTGTAATATATTTTATAAGTCTTTGGGAATCATAAGAGGAGTTTAGTAAACCGAGAAGGCGAAAGTATTCGACGAAATTTTCCCGACCGACTTCCCGTATGAAGACGAACATTTCCGACTGAATTCAGTATTTTCCATGCTGCCATCTGTATTAAGCCGAAGACTCCCGATGGATTGTTAGCTTTAACCCGAATACTACCGACTAGTTTCATTATTATCCGAGCTGTTAGGAATATAAACCAAATACTATCGACTGATTAAACCAACTAGTATAAGCCGAGTACCCGCGACTGATCAACGTATCACCACAGCTGTTAGTAGCGTTACCGAAGTAAATAATTGTATGTGAAATACAATATAATAACAATTAAACAAATTTTTGGCCATTAAGATTAACTGCAAACGTTTTATTATTATTATTTTTTTTTTTTTTGATTGTTGTTGTTTTTGCATTGTCAACTGCCTTGCTGATTCAAGTCTTTTAATATAATTTTGGCAATTCTGGCTATAGTTTTTGCTCTTCGTTTAGCATTTTTACAAGTGCGCCTACTTTTGCTTAAATTTATTAACTTTTTTGCGTTAAATAAACAGCAGCAAATTAAAAGTAAAAGAAAGAGAAACGAACAGAAATATGAAATAAAATTTACTTAATCACGTTTTAAACGTGATTTGATTGTTTTGTTGTTGCTTAAAATTTTTTAACGCAATAAAAATCTATAAAAAGTTACACACGTTCACGGGCTTATTTCTGCAATCACTTAAACTATTTTTAAAAGAATTAATCAACAATAATTCGAAATTTTTAGTTAAGAATAAGAAAATATATTTTGTTACTTCGTTTTTTTTTTCTTTGGTTGTTGTAAAAAGTAAAATGCAGAGAACATTCACCTGAAAATTCCAACAAAAATTCATTAACTTTTTGCTTCAAACTGAATTAATTATTCAAATTGTTGGCTTTGAATTGATTCAGCCAATAAAAGTTTAAGTTTGTTGTGCGCTACGAGAAGAGCAGTTTTTTATAATTTGCGTTTAAGTTTTTAAGTTTATTTTAAGTTCCTGGTTGCATATTTCGCATATTGAAATGAACGCGGTCATGCGGTCGTTGACCGTGCTATTAAATTCATATACAATTTTGTTTTCGGTTCCAACATTTACACTTCTTTTTTCTTCTTGCATTTTTCTTTCTTATCACAAAAGTTTTCTTTTTTTCTTAATTTTCTCATTATTTAAAATTAATAACTTTATAGTGATTTAAATATAGATTTTTTTTTATTTTTGTAAATTCTAACCTTGATAATTATCAATTTAAAAATAATAAAATTTTTTTTAATTCTTCTCCTTAAATTCAAACGAAATATAGCTTCTAATATTGGTGGACATTTGGTTTAAGGTTTTTGGAAACTTGATCATGTGAAGAATATATTTTAATTCAAACTTGGCAGACAGAAAAAATTAAAATTTGTTTTGCGACACTAAACTCCTAACTAAATTCATTCATCTCAAATATTCGTGTAATTGTAATAGGACTTATCACAGAAATGGTAAAATTTAATAAAAAAAAATTCGTAAACATTATATTGGGAAAAAAATTATTTTGATAGCAAACACAAAATAAATAGGACAAACAAATTTATAAAATCAATTAATTTTTGAATTTTTTGGTAATTATTTATTGAACGGTTTGATATTATAATAAAATCACTTATACAATTCGGCTTAAGTTAATTTTTATTTTAAGTATGGCTTCCATAAAAGCTACAGAAAAAATAATCGCTTGAAATTAAAAATGCAGAAATACAACAAATCGTTAAAGAAGAATTTGTGTTTAAACTTCCTTTGATTAAAAAATATATTTTAGTACAACAATTCAAATTTTCTTACTTAAGGAAAACCTTTTTTAAAATGATAAGATCTCACAGCACCCCTCCTTAAATAAATGAATGAACATTTATAATTTGCAAAATACTTCCGCCGCTTTCTTTTCACAAACATTGATTTGAAATGTCGGCACAGTATATTGGGCTTTTTTGCATTTTGCAATACAAAGAAAAGTTCAAGCTAAAACTTAATTCACCAGCAGCTTTAAAACAGCTGGCAAATGGTAAGAAAATAAAACCAACAAATACGATCATGTTTAATTACGACACAAATCCATTTCACCTTTCTTTTTTGATGTAACACAACTAACTACAACAACAACAAATACAAGCACAACAAAATACACCAGCATTTGCGGACGTCGCAGAAAAACATATGCAACAGTGTTGCATAAAAGCATTAAGATTAATCATATGATTGTTGTTGTTACTGGTGCTTTTATTTAACTCGTACTTTATTTGTTTCGTATTTAAAGGAAATTTGTTTGTTTTCTGGTTGTTGCTTTTTCTTTTTCTCTTTTTCTCCGTTTTTGCTTTTTATATTTCCGCTTCCTTTCATGCATTGCTACTCGAGGAACAAAGAATAACCAAACTCAGAAGGTCGTTTAAGAGTAAACCACAAGGACTCTCAGTTAGTGAATAGACACAGTCCGCTAAAATGCAGTTGTTAATATTTTTCGAACCCTCAGCAAGAGGTAAATTTTCTAGGCAGCCAAGATTGCAAAGAGGCAAATATCCATTATGGTAACACTTAGTACGATGACTTTAAACCGCTGAATCTTATTTTAAAATTTCAGTCAAAGCAGTTAAGGACTTAAAAGCAAAAGGGAAAATTACTCTCTAAATATTTGCGAATAGCTCAGGAAGAGCACTAAAACTGTGAGTTCCCCTAAAAGTTTTTTTTAGGAACTGGTGCCGTATAAGCGGTGGAAATGAAAAATTGGAATTCTTAATTGATTTAAATTTTCTTTTTTATTTCTTCACTTTTCCAAATAGCACATTCCACTTAAAACTTTCAGATTAATAATCGATTTGTCATCAGTTGTATTTGTCTTTTATATCGTGTTATTTGGGAATTTTAATAGGTAACACTTTGAAATTTTGTTCAAATAACTCTCTTATTATTGGTAGCGGCGCACATACTAAGTAAAAAGTTATTACCGTGTTGCTGGTAAACTATAATAGGAGGACTGTACGCCAGTAACTGGAATACTTACTGGATTGGATTATTGGGCGTGGTGCTCCTCAGAACAGCAGAACAACAGGTAGAGTCTTAAAATTTTGCAAAAGTAATTTAGATATTATTTTTTATAGTCCTGTGAAATAAAGACTTGATTGTAACATTGGGCCTGGTATATCCCGTGCAATAAATAATATCGTGTACCTACACAGTGTTGAAATTCTTTTAATAGTGAGTAAGCAATTAAAAAGCTGGCTACGATTATTCCTGTCGGGGTAGCGAAACGCACCGAAAATAGCTATTATTCGTTAAAGAGTAATTTATATCACAAATAAATCTCTCCGTTAGTGTCTAAATAATAGAATCAATTGAGAAAGTATTTCTTATGTCAAAACACAGTGGGGGATTTTTAGCTTAAATTCATTAAACTTTAACGTCATAGTAAGAAGATGGGCACTACATTGTCTGAAAATAGGGAACGGCATACTATCTTCATATTCTATATTTGCACACTTCATACAGCTGAAAGTGTACATTCCGCTTATAGTTTCTATAATATTCTTTGTGTTTTTTACATTTTTAATTTTTGAAATTATTAGTCAAACTAATTTAGTGTTGTAACCAAATAAATATTTTTAATTCGGCTTAGGTTAGGTTTGCCAGCCAGCCGTGTTGTCACAGCCCACTTGGATGTATTGATTGGTCCCTTTGTGTTACCTGTTCTTAGAACGGAGAGGGAAAAGTAAAGCAGGATATAGAAAAAGAAATAACGATAAGGAGAAGGAGAAGGGAAGCAGAGATAGAACCGCGGGTGTGAAGATACAGAGAAGGTCCGAAAAATGCAGAGAAGAGCCCACTAAATAAGGCCAGTCAGCCAAAGTGTACGCTCATCCCTTTGAGTAAGTCACGATGTCCGGCTGTGGGACAGTAAACCACTCGCTGCACCTCAAAGAAGAACTGATCCTACCTGAATCCAGTGACGATATATCAGATAGACCCCCGTGGTACCGCTGACAGAGGTATCTTAGCCGTATATATTCCAGCAAGGGGCACGTTCAGACAACTTTTGTAGAAGTCGTTAAATGAGAGACCCATTCTCAGTGCCCAGTGACCGCAACCACAAAGTCACGCAGTCGAACCCAGATTGTTCTAGCTATCAAACATGTCGACTCGTTAGAAAGCAGCGTCGATGCGCTGTCCGCAAGCAGATAGGGTTATGCCACATTTTTTTTTAATTATAAATTTTAAAAATTGTGATAGCAGTAAATAGTTCTTGGCAGTGAATGTAAATAATTGGTGACCAACTTAAATAATGATAACAATGGCGATAGTCGTAGCGAACCAGAAATGTTATTTCATTTTTTTTTTTTTTAATATTATGGTTTAATGTTATTATGCCATTTTTTATATTACAAATTAAACACTAGCGTAGAATGTATAAGATTACGCGCAGAAATATTATTTTCTTTTAAGTTAATTTACTTATAATTTTTGACACTTTTAGACGAACTAGACGAAGGTAGGAACAAGATATTAATTTTAAAGGTAAATAATCTCTTAAACTGAAATCGCTCACTGTGCAACAGTTGATATGTGAAGTACTGCTGCACTGCACTGCTATCAAAAAGCTTCCGAAAATATTTTTTTCTTTTCTTAGTGAAAGTATTAATGAAGTATGAATCTTCTTGTTTATTTCGAAGCGTAGTACATATTTGATATTGGATATTAATTTTTTTTTTTTTTTTTATGTTCAATTTTGGATAGCTGGTGTTTGTTAATGGATGGTGTATTAATGGGGCTTTCTTTGTCAAAAAAAAAAGAAAGAAAAAACTTTAATAATTGTTGGTTTATAAATATTTTTGAACTAAAGTGTAAAAAAGTATGTACGAGTGTATTATTAATATATGTGTGTATTTATTTTGCTGCCTTTTAACATCACGTTTTGTTGAATCTGTTGTATAGATTTTGTTGAAATCGCAACAACAATGTTGGTTCGTCTTCCGCAGTTATTGTTGCTGTGACTATTTTACTTGTATTTTATATTACAAACAGAAAGTTGTATTTTTGAGTTTTATTTTAATATTATTTTAATATTAAATACTTAAAATTATTGAAAAAAATGAAAGTCGATCTTATATTGGTGACTCTAGTAATTTTAAATATTTTATGCTTTTTTAATGCATTACCTTCTTTCGTTTAGGCTAAAGTTCGTTATTAATGGTGATTAATTGTAAGGAGAACAATAAAACTTAGATACCACTAGAAAGAAATCGCACACATAGCTCAAAAGTGACTGAACTTAAAATTTAATTAAATTGTTCATTATCTAGGGTATAAATCTTAAACAAATAAAAAGAACTTTTTATGTCATAATCGGTATGGATTTTCTACTAAATAGTCTAAAGTTCATATAAATTAATTTTCAAAAAATCTCTTTTTCGTGCTATTTTCCCGATTTATTATTTAAATCACCGATATTGATTATTGAGGATCAAAGCACGTCTCGATGGCCATTTCGTTATCGCTCTTCAGGAAACTTCTGACAAACATTTTAAATAAACTACAGATTTTTGTCAAAACAATAAAGCAAAGACAAAAATCAAAGTTCAAGCAAAAACAACAATAACCAATAGTAATTATATTTTTCTTTCTCCGCTGTATACGGCTGAATTTTTTTCGGCTCTTTTATACAGTTGCTTTGACCCTCAATAATCAATATGGGTGATTTTAATAATAAATCGAAAAAATAGCACGAAAAAAGGATTTTTTCTAAATTAATTAATATAAATAAAAAATTGCCGTTATTTAATATAGCCCAAAGTATTTGTTTCTAACCATTTTTGTTCAAATCAAAAACAGTTTTTTTCGATTTCTGAAATGTTAAAATTTTGAGTTGTGTCACTTTTGAAATAAGTGTGCGAAATGTACTTTCTGTTTCCTAAACCCTTCTTCGTTTGCAAAAAAAAAACTTCGAAAAACTTTGAATAAAATACAACTAAAACAATCAAATTATTTTAATTTATATTTGTTTAGTTTTTTACTTTTTTTAACAACCCAGCCGTCCATTAAGAACTTAAAATTTAATTAAATTGTTCATTATATAGTGTATAAATATTAAACAAATAAAAATAAATTTTCATATCATAATAGGTGTGCGAAATGTACTTTCTAGTTCCTAAAACCTGCTTGACTGTTTTTTTTTTTTTTAATATGTAATATAATAATAATGGTAATTAACTGCCTTTAGTTTAACTGAAAAATAATACTTCGTTTGCAAAAAAAAAAAAAAAAACTTCGAATAAAATACAAATAAAACAATTAGATTATTTTTATTTTTATTTACATTTGTTTAATTTTTTAGTTTTTTTAACAACCCAGCCGTCCATTAAGAAACTAAAGAAAAAAATAAAATAAATATTAAAATCAATAATTAACATAACTTTTTTGTGCGGCAGAGTTAAGAGATATTTGTTAACTTGTTTGTCCTATTTTATACGAAATAAAAATGTTATATAAGTTTTAGCAATTCGATAAATGAAGTGGAAATACTTTCGCTTCAAGTACTATTTCCAGATAATTTTGTTGCAGCCGTAATACTAAGGGCAGCTGTTTGATATTAAATTAATCAGCCTTATTTTATATTTAAAGTTATATTTTTAGTAAAGTCTAAGTTCATTAATTGTAAAGAGAATAGTTCAAGTTAAATTCAAGTTTAATGTAGAGGCTTTTTGGAATCACTTTATTTGTTCATCTATCCTTGCATCTGTCTACAGGTCAGTTTTCTATTTAAAATATTTTTTTCTTTAATAAAAACCTTCGTGCTATTTTGTTATTTAATTATACCGATTAAATTAATTGCCGATATTTATTATTGAGGGTCAAAGCACGTCTCGATGGCCATTTCGTTACCGCTTACTTAACTCTTCAGGAAACTTCTGACAAACATTTTAAATAAACTTTTGTTTTCTAATTTTTTAAGCACTAGGTCAGTTTATAAATAATAACAAATGTTTATTTATATTTTCAATATTTCGCCACACCTTTGGGTGGCATCATCAGGAAACAGGAAACAAAAATTAAATTTTCTTTTTTTTAAAATAACAAATTTAAAATGAAATTTAAAATGAAAAAAAAAAAAATTTCATTTTAAATTTATTATTTTAAAAAAAAGAAAATTTAATTTTTGTTTCCTGTTTCCTGATGATGCCACCCAAAGGTGTGGCGAAATATTGAAAATATAAATAAACGTTTGTTATTATTTATAAACTGACCTAGTGCTTAAAAAATTAGAAAACAAAAATTAACTAAAAAAGGTCAAAAAACATTCATATATATTTTAAATAAACTAACAATTTTTGTCCAAACAATAAATCAAAGACAAAAATCAAAGTTCAAGCAAAAACAACAAAAACCAGCAGTAATTCTATTTTTCTTTCTCACATACTTTCAAAACATAAAATTAATCATAATTAAAATAAAAATTCATAGTTTATTCTATTTCTTTTCAAATAGCATAAATGTGGACCCGGACGACATCGTTAAATCATCAGCAGTCGTTAAAAGCAGCGATTAAGTTTAAAAAGTATAATCTTAACAAGTAAATTGTTATATTCCGAATATTATATACCCTGCACCATTTATGTAAATCTAGTTTAGTGAAGTAACTCCAATCAAAAAAGCAAATATTGTGGTGACCGATATTTAAAAAATAAAAAAAAAAATTTACATAAAATTCCATCGGTTCTTAATGGGTTAAGCATTTTAAATTTTTTTTTTTTTTTTGTATTTTCTCAAATATCTCTTCAAAAGCTTTTAAATGATACCCATATTAATATCTTAAAAAATTTTAAAAGTTCATAAGCCCGTAGCTCGGAAAATACGGGCGAGCGCCAATTTTTTCACTAGATGTTTTTTGATTGGAGTTATTTCATTGTTGCAAATGATATGGAAAAAGTTGAGGTTGGCGTGGTCTTTTGCCCGCCGCCTCGAAAGACATGGACCGATCTTGCTGATTTCCCCTAGCACCTCCTTTGATACTATGTCTGATCGATTGGCGTATTTAAATTTTCTCTAGCTGATCTAGTGCTTTAGCAAACTTGATGCTTCGTTATGCATAAAAAGTCAGAATATATGTACTTTATGGGGTGAAATTGGATATTGTAGAAATTACAAACGGAATGACAAACTTAGATATACCCTAATTCAACTTTTTGTGGTGAAGAGTATAAAAATATATTTTAGTAGCTCACTTTGCCCGTTACGTTGACTTTTACAAAATGAATCTCGAAAAACAAGAAAAACTCGATCTTACAATACATTGTTGATAAGTTGGAAATAAAATCATCATAAAAACTAAAAAAATAAAAGATTTAACATATTATTTTTATCAAGTTTTCTTTTTCTAAATAAAAATTGATTTTAACATTATTGTCATTTTATCAATAAAGTTATATGATAATTAGATTGCATTATTAAAATTTTTAATTTCCAAAATGACTCCTATTGAAAGTCTCACGTGACCAGTCTTCTCTTTCTTACGGTGTGGTGTGTGCATTGTGCAATAATTTTATTTTAATTTATAGGCCCATGATTATTTTATTTTAGTATGCAAATACGGTCTTAATATTGTTACACATATGTAAGCATGTATATAAGCTTTTTGTTATAATGAACATGGAATTTTGACTTTCGAACAAATGTTACGAAACAATACTTGATAAATTATTGACAAACGCAAACAGGCAACATACCGCTTTGAAACGTTTTAATTTACCAAGATTTGATTAATTATTCATATTGAAAAGTGAAAATATAAAATATTGATTTAGGGAACGAGTTAAAAAAAATGAATGTCGTCCATTTAAATGATATGAGTAAGTACGAATTAAATCAAACAAAAAATAAAAAATAATAATGACACCGTCAGCATTAAATACGGCCGTGCACGGCCTTGATCAATATTGTTGAGATAACAGAATTTTTCTTATCCAGGAAAAGCTGCAAATTTATTATTAAGATTTTTTTTATTCATACGTCAGTTAACAAGCCTTTTTTACAACAGGCAAAGACCATCCAGCATAGTGACACACCACCTCAACAAAAAAACATTTCGTTACTATTGTCATGATTGTCTTTTACACAATGATCACTTACATTAACAATGGCAGGGTAAAGAAACCAGTTTTATTATTTTTTTTTCGAATTAAAATCATTTATTTCATGAAAACTGTTAATAGGAGAATCCACAACGAACAATTACAACAGTTGAATGGAATATTTTTTTAATTATTTTTTTTTTATCAAAAATTCAAGAAATACGATTGTGAGCACTCGATTGAGTGGTCAATATATGGATATATAAATATGAACGACTATGAGCGACTTGCAGTTTAAAGGGTCTAGTTTTATTCTCGTTGTATAATAGCAAAATTATGTTGAAGTTTATTCAACTCCACGTTCACTATAAATTTCATTCACTTAAAACGTTAAACACAATCACTAAGCGAGCAATCTTCTCCTTTTCACAAATTTCCGTTGCTGTTGCAACAACAAATACGTATTAAATTTACGTGTCAATCACCCAAACGTTCCATTCTTTGATAATGTCGTCTCAATGGCCTTCAAATGACAATTCAGTCATTTTGTTAAACAAAAATTAAGAAAACTTGCAGAATGCTGTAAGGTTTATTCAACTTTTTTTTAACGAGAAACATAGCGAACGACTTTGTAACGTCATCAGATAAATTGTAACATGGTGTTTATTGTTGATATTTTGCAATAAGATTATCTCAAAGAAAATTAACAAATTGTCTTTAGTTGGACGAACAGGAAATAAATAAATGTTTTTCAATATTGTGCAGAAATACGTTCGCATTCTGTCGTTATTTAAAAAATTATATTTTTTCACATGATTTTAAACATGTCGCTCCATCGAAGGTCTCAGGTAAAGTCTAGTGGTAGGCTCGAAATTTTCTTTTACAGTAATTTGGGATGTACATATATCGGCCACAGTGTGTTTAATATTGCATTACAAAATTATAAAGCTCTTGTTTGACGTTTTGTGCTAACGTCAGGCATGCATCGCCAACCTGAAAACTTTAGAGGACCATAACTCGGAAAGTATGGTCAAGCGCCAATTTACTTCATTGTTCCAAGTAATATGGAAAAGTTAGAGGAAGGCGTGGTGTTTTACCCCCTGCCTCAAAGGATATGGACCGATTTTGCTGATTTCCTATAGCATCTATTTCGACACAATGTGTGATCGATTAGCAATTTTAAATTTTCTCTATCTGTTCTAGTGTCTTGGCAAACTTGATTACAACACTAACACGGACGGACATCGTTCAATCGACTTCGCTATCCATAAGAACTAAGAGTATATATACTTTATGGGGTCGGAATGGATATTGTAAAATTGAACTTTTTGTGGTGAAGGGTATAAAAATAAAGATTTATTTTAGAAAACGAAACAGCTTGTGTCCTGAAATTTTTTCCAAGTAACTTCCACGTGAATTTACATAAATAAAAAAATTACGTTAAAACAACATTATTAAAGCTTTCTGTCTAATCCTAAAGTTGTAGAATATTAAATTGTGAAAGTGTTATGGAGGAACCCATACTCTAATAGCAGTTGCTTTTAGATTATTTTCATGACAACCAAAAATTAAATGACTTTTTAGTGTTTCTGTTTGAAATTTGCTTAAGAACAACATTCAACGAACACGCAAAGGGTTTATGGAATTTTGCAAAATTCTTCAAATTTATTTAACGATTTGACCCATATTTAACGATTTGACCCATATTTAAGTTTTAAGCATTTGAGCTGAACTAATAAATCAATTCATATTAGAGTAGAGTAGAGATAAAAAGGGTTGCGTTTTAATGTGCTATTAAATATCCAATTTCAAAACGAGACACACAAAAATTGCCATAAACTATTTACAACCTTTGTTCGTTTGAAAAAGGAAATTTAACCTGATTCCCATCACTGTTCACAACTAAAAAAGATAAGATTCTTAGAATTTGCTTAATGGATATGATGAAGGCATTTAAATGGCTTTTTAGGTCACTATGTTTTATTCCAATAATAATTTAAGGCTGTGGAATTAATTTTAAAGGAATACTTAGAAATAGCGCTAAGAACCGTTAGTATTTTTTTAATTTATTATATAAAGGGTGTTTTTTATAGACGTATAGAACTTCGAATTGAAATAAAACACAAGAAAATCGTTTTAATGTCCATCAATTTGGCTTTATTGGAAGGATAATTTTATGCCATTAATGTTTAAATATGATTTCGGGCATGTGGCCGCCGCGGCTGGCTCGAATAAAGTCAATTCTACAGGTCCAATTTTCAACCACTTTTTTGAGCATGTGGGGCCGTATGTTGGCAATAACGCCACGAATGTTGGCTTCCAAGTCCCCTAACGTTTCTGGTTTGTTGGCGTAGACGAGCGACTTCACATATCCCCAAAGAAAATAATCCAATGGTGTCAAATCGCACGATCTTGGTGGCCAATTGACAGGTCCATTCCGCGAAATTATGCGCTCATCGAATGTTTCCTTCAATAAATCGATTGTAACGTGCGCTGTGTGGCATGTAGCGCCGTCTTGTTGGAACCACAACTCATGCACATTCATGCCATCCAATTGGGAAACAAAATAGTCGGTTATCATGGCTCTATACCGGTCTCCATTAACGGTAACTGACTCTCCAGCATTATTTCGGAAGAAGTATGGCCCAATGACTCCACCAGCCCATAGAGCACACCAAACAGTCAGTTTTTGTGCATGTAATGGCGTTTCAAGGGTCTCAAACCAGAAAAGTTAGGGGACTTGGAAGCCAACATTCGTGGCGTTATTGCCAACATACGGCCCCACATGCTCAAAAAAGTGGTTGAAAATTGGACCTGTAGAATTGACTTTATTCGAGCCAGCCGCGGCGGCCACATGCCCGAAATCATATTTAAACATTAATGGCATAAAATTATCCTTCCAATAAAGCCAAATTGATGGACATTAAAACGATTTTCTTGTGTTTTATTTCAATTCGAAGTTCTATACGTCTATAAAAAACACCCTGTATTATCGACTGCACTTTTAGAAAAAGAGGATAAAGATATTACAAAAACAAAAATAACAAAATTAGCAAAACATTAGATAAATAACTTGAAAAATACACGTCGACGAAATTAAACTGAAAATTAAAAAAGATTAACTTGTTTTTTCTTTGTTCTTCGTAAAAATGTACCGTTTATAAAGGAGAGAGAAATATGTCGCCACCAGTGTTGTCGATTGGTTACATTTCTTACAACTTTTGTAACTTTTGTAGTCTCTATGGTTCATACAAAATTTTGCTATATTTGGCCAAATTTTCGTAACTTTTGGTACAGACACGAAAAGAAGGTAATATCACTGAAAAAGGCCTTGTTTCATTATCAATAATACATCAATTCTATTTAAATTATTACGAAATGTTTCTTGCTTCATGTTAATAAACAGCAAAATGTTTCTGTCAACAGCTTTTACCAACTGTGAAATAATATGAGATACATTTGGCAAGATTAGTTATTCCGTTTGAAAAATTTGACAACTTGCCAAAGGTACCATACCAATACCTCGAGTTAGAAGACAGTGGTCTTTTATTTTCCTCGAATCGGTGAAGACCCAAATTTGTCTTTAATAACGGTATTTTTTAAATAATTAAAATAGTAAATTCTATCGAAACTCACTCATTGAAAAAAATCTTACTTTAAGTAATTTTATTCAATGGCGAGAGCATGCACTTTTTCACTGCGGAATATTCTTATTGAATCCTGTACCTCGTTTCTGTATTTCTCGCATCGTAAAAGTTTTCACATCAAGTGTGAAACAAAAAATTTCATCGTTTCTCGATTTGCGAGTAAAAAGTGTTTCTGGTTCTTAATGCGAAAACAAACAACATTGCTTCTGTTTTTACTGGAATAATTCCAGTACTAGTGTCAAATAAAAACAAAAGGTCAAAATAAAGAAATAAATTATCAAACAAAATGAAAGTTAATAAATAAAATAAGTTTTAAATAATATAGCGAAAAAATGTATAGTGCGGCCTTAATAACAGCTGAACAGAATGATCGGCGAAATATTATTAAATTTTCTATTTTTTAAATAAAAAGATATAAAACATAAATAAATGCATGAATACTAATTGATAATACTTTTTTATTATTCAGTTAAATTGCGTTTTACCTTTTCGTCTGAATTAGACTCCATGTTCACACAAATATAAAAATATATTTTTAATCTTACTTGTTTTCGCACTGTTTTTAAATGTGAGTTGTTTTGACAGTTCTTGCGTAAAACTTTTCACAAAATATTGGTACAGAAACACTTTTTCTCGCATACTTCTAATAGCTGTTGGAAAATAACTTAAATGACATATAGTTCTCGCATTTTAAAGATACAGAAACACTTGTGTGAGAAAACCCATTTTTTGTTTCAATTTACATCGTTTTTCTTAAAATTCACTTGTTTCATGCGAAAACTTTTACGATGCGAGAAATACAGAAACGAGGTACTGATTTAAATACTTATAATAACAATGGGGCTGAAATTTTTTCATACGTTTTTCTTTTTTTCTGTTTTTTTTTTTTTTTGTTTTATATATGTTTGAATTTGAATATGTTGCCTTGCTATTTTCCCTGAAATATTTAAATTTGAGGAAAATTTCAAAATGAAGCAAAAGCGTATCTTTTTTCTATGTTTCCCTGGCAACACTGGTTGCCACCAACTCTATGCTAGGAACACAATTAGGACAACACATATACATATGTATATTAAATGGAACACAATGCCGTCGGATGAAATTCGTCAAACGCGGCGAACTTTACAATAGAATTATTTATATTTCTTACGCCGGCGAACGACGAACAAATTAGTACAATGTGACCACTTTATTGTACTGTTTTGTTTCACTTTATTTTCTATGTATTTTAGTTAAAAAAGTTATTTTACTTAAAAATTTTATTTATTTTTATTTTGCAACATTTTTAAGAAGTGTAGAGACTATTAGTTAAATTAAAAAATTGTTTATAGTTGTGGTTTTGATAATGTTTAACTTCTTAAATATAATTTTTTTAATATTTGATGAACACCTCAGCAGCTGACAAAAAGTAAGCAAGTTCAAAAATTTTAACAGCTGTATTTTTTCGTTCTTATTGTGCTTCATACGACGAATTTACACAACGAAATTCGTCATTCGTCCCAGTTGTGTTCCCTATAAGAACAGTGACCATCATTTGATCCAGCAAATTACAATCACTGATGATGGAAATATCCATCACTGCGTAGTACAAAGTTTCTAGAACATACTTAATATGAAAATGAAAATGAAGTGCTGTAATTATTTGTATACGTTTGATGACTATAGCAAACAATGTTGCAACTGACTTTTTTTTACAACAAATATAATGCAATTTTTTCATGATCTTTTGAAAATACGTAATAAAAAAACTTTTTCTAAGCTGTATTTTGAACTTTGTTGACTTAGATTTAATTAACAAAAACTATTTCATTTAAATTTAATACCAAAAGCACTTTAACGGCAACGCCGTTTTAGTATAAAATTATTACAAATGTGTTAGTAGAACATTGTGTACGTATAAGTTTCGCTCACTCATTTCTTGCTGGGTTTCCTTTCATAAAATAACAGGCAATTAAATGTTACTAATACTCGACAATTATAAAACTTTGCATAACAAAAGAAGCACACCGCTTCTAAGTTGAGGGTTAAAAAAGGTTTGATTGTTTGCAGTCTTGTAGGTTTTCACAAATATAAATTTAATATGAAAATAAAAGCGCTACTGTTTAAGTAACTATCGCACATAAAATGATACATCGCAATTGTTCAGATTTTGAAATTTTTAGTCCATTTTTCATTGCATAGTCCATTTCATTTGACAGCACAAAAATAAATATGTATAACGATTCACTGCTGCGAGTCAGTTTAGCCCTTTTTAAAGTTTGGTAAATGACTGTTTTATGTGTTAATTTGATTTTCATTTGTTAGAGCACTTACACTCACAACAGATAGTATGGCGTAAGTGATTAAGTAAATGAGCCAATGACAATACTTGCATTGTTACCAATTCTCGTTTGTTGCCCAATTTCTATTATTGTTGCATTTGAAGCGCTAATAAAATGGAAATACTTTATAAATTTCAACACAGCTGTTGCAGTTAATTAATGAATCGTTTCATTGCTCGTTATATAATTATTGTAGGCTTCATAACGTCTGCAAGCCCTTTTGGTTTGTCTGTATGATATACAAACAAAGAAGTGAAAACTTACTGCAACAGGAAAGAGTGAATTATATTTTTGAATAGAAAGCTTTCTAGAGGCAAATTTGAATGTCTAAAACTAAAATACTTTTCAAGCCTCGAGATTTGGTATTTAGTTATTTAGATACTTTACTCGTTAGTTTAATACATCGTATTTACTTTTCTTCATTTTATGCGTTATTTTGTGCTAAAAAATATTTTCAGAAAATTATTTGCCATATTTTTGTTTGCCCTGTTTCTTATTATAAACTTACGAATCGAAGTCATAAACTTTAAAATCTGCAAACTTTATTTAACAAGTATAAATTTATTACACAAAAAATAAATTTGAATGAGTTTTATTTTTTTTTTCCAAACATTTTGCTAAAAAAGAAATTCGAGATGTAAAACTATAAAAACGTGTATATATTTTTGACCTATAATTTTAAATTTAAGGTATGAGTTGTTTCTTTATTACAAAAAAAAAATAGCTTAAAATTAAAATTGTTTTTGTGGGAATTTCATAAATGGCAGTTTGCATGCAAATTTTATATTGTTTAAATAAAGGTAAAAATGTAAATCGTTAAAAAGCGCATAATTTTACATAAATATCGCATAAATTTGATTTAACACAAAAAAATGCCTAATAAAGGCCTATTTTTTTATTTTTTTTTTTTTTTTTTTTTGGTTTAAAAAATGTAAACTTATCAGAAAATGCTGCATCGCCCTAATGAATATTTGATGAATTTAATTTCGTTGCTTAAAGTTATTGGCGAACAGATATTTTTTTTTAATTTGGACGTCGGCAACACGCTTGCATAGTGATTATCTTTAAGGTGTTTCGACCATCATCTGCAATAATTAATTATTTTTCTGCTGTTTTTGTTTAAAAAAAATGCTGCTTTAAAACTTAAAAGGAAACATCATACCTAATGAACAACTTTCGCACTAGAAAATTTAATTGATAATTGTTAGTACTGCCACAAATCTGCCTCTAACAAACAGAAAGCTTGGCATGAGCCTTAAGCCTGATTCTCATAGCAACCTACTTAATTTATGATCTTAATAAATAAAAGAATAAACTTTGACTTTTTGTGTACTCCTCACTTCGGGCTCCGTAACTATATTTTCCGGTGTATTTATTTACACTAGACGTTAAAGACATATATTTTTTTTTTATTGCTAAAAAAGAGCCCAATCAGCATTACACTAACGGTGAGTCGGAGCTGCGACAAGAGCAACCTAATGCTCATGCCAGCCGTGCCAACAATCTGGGCACCATAAGCTTTAGCGTTTACAACCACCATCAGATGTTGCCTATGACTCAACCGGCAACACTATGAGCACGAACGAATGCTTCATTGCAATACATCTCTGGCACAATGCCCTCATACAGATTAGAAGCTCATCATCTTGTTATCAATATCTTTTAAAAGATTCTAGAAAAGAACTATAATGAATTCAAAAATATTAAACTGTGGGCCAAGTCAACTGTTTAACTGGAAAAATACGATACTCTTTTGAAGTTAAGAAGTTTTATTTACCCATCTCTTTAGATATTTAGAATAAAAGTTTGTACCAACAATAAATTAAAGAAAAGAAATTCTGCGGTTTTACTGAGTATCTCGTCATTTGCTGATGTCATTGACATTCGTCAAATAAAACACAAAAGCACTACTTTTGTCAAGACAAAAATCCTTCCGTGTAATCACATCACATTCACATTCCCTAATATAATGGCATTTAACCGAAATCTGTCCAAAAGGACGTAACCAGTAAATTATGAAAACATTTTTTTGTCCTTTAAAAAACTTATTAAGAAATATAAGATTCTACTCAATATAAGAGATGAGACATCACATTTATTATATTGTAAATCGTCATTCATAATGATACGATTCAGGAAAGATTAAATAAACATTTATAAAAAATAGTGGTTACGTTTTTTTGGTCAAATATTTGACTAATTTGACCGTACCTTAAAAGAATTCAGATAAGGATTAAAGCTGCTTATCAGTAATATGCATAACATAAAAACTTAAAATCCAACTTTAACTATTAAGGATTAGCTAAATCTATTTTGGCATAGCGAAAATCCGAAGAGTCTGAATACTGAAACTGAAATACCCCTCAAAGCCGCTGTATCGGTCTGCTTAGTTGGGAACACTAGAAACATTTTATTTCCCTTTTAAGAACAAAATATTTCATTTGATATTTATCATTGAACTTAAGGCAGGCTGTTTCAATTATAAGTCAAACAAAAAACAACCTTCTTTATATAAAATCAATTTCGAAAAACAAAAACCAATTTACATTTAATTTTACCTTTTTCCTAAACTTTTATTTCATTTTAAAATTCACCAAATTTTTAAATGCAAAAATCAACATAAATTAAAGAAATTTACATAAAACCTCAACTTAATCCCTTAAGAAATGTTTACCCCCTCATAAAAACGATTTATTTATGGCAACATAATTTTTAAATTAAACTTTATTTTTTCTTAGCACCCAATTTTTGGCTGCCTGATGAAGCATATTTTTTTGTGCAAAATTACAACTGAAATCAACTTAAAAAAGATGTTTCTTTCTTTAATAAATGTGCTTTGCATAAAATATGAAATGTAAAAAAGGCGATCAAACTGTTGCAGCAGCTGACAGTATGGCAAGCTGTTTGTTCAGCGATGATAATGATGGCGGCCTAAATAATGTCGAAGACAGCAAAAATTAAAAACCAACGACAACAATGCAGATGCTGATGATGTAAAATTGGTTTGGATTTACTTCGTTATTTCTACGCACAAAAGAGCTCACAATACAGCTGCCATAGAAGTTTGTAACAGTAACCAGTGTTACCATATGTTTTTGTTTTATATTATTTCTCAGGTCTCTTGAGGTATCAAAAAGATGAAAAAAGATATTTAGTTTTTTTGGGCAATTATTACAGTATGTCGTTAGTTAAAGGTAGGATTTTGTCTGCCCTTAAAATAGCTTTCACTTTTTGTTGTTATTAATTTTAATAATAATATTTAATGGGTAAAAAATAAGGTTTTATATTGCAAAGTTATTTATAGGTCTGACAAAATCGTGGCTTTAACTAACAGCAAGTTTTAATAATGGCTTAATTCCATTAATTTGCAATGATGTTTTATTTGTACTTACTCACACTTTAATATGTCTTCACGAGCAACTGAATTGAACAAAACATGCACATGACAGAACAATGGTATTAATTTGTGCATGTTCCATCTGAGCATAATTTTCTGTTTGCCTTCAGGGCTGTTTCAATGATTTTTATAAGGAAGACAGTGTTTGCACTGTTGATCAGTAGATGGCATTAATTCCAAATAAAGAAATCAAACTAAAAGCCATATTTAACGGACAGACAAATGTTCGGCCAACGATGGTTGCACATGAAGGAAACATGAACATTGAGAGTCTACATTAGACGAATTCATGTGCGACCCAATGTTTATACTAACATGTAACTGTAAATTGTTTTTATTTTTTTGTTGAACTACGCGTGTGTTATAAGAAACATTTCGTTAAAATTGTTTAAATCTGTAGTAATACAATAGCTCGAGCACTACGAAATTTCTTACGCCACCGGCTTTTTGAAACTTGGCTTTGATTTGACATTCATTAATGTGGTTGCTTGTAGGTATTAAAATAAGTATTTCACCTTCTGCTAAGATCTCTGAACAAAGAAAATATACACTTGCACTTGCTTCTCTACATCTCCTACCATTAAATTTTATTTATTAACAATTTCATTGTGTAAGTTGGGTCAAAACCCATGGATGGTTTTATTTTTCATTCTATAGTATACAAAATACGTAACTGCTTCAGTTAACAGCTGTTATTTTTTCTTTTAATCAGTACTTTTCCATGCTTTCCCTCTCTGTACTTTTAAGATGTTTGTTTATAATATAAATGAAACGTCTTAAATATACTTAGTTTCGAACAGGCCTGTGTAGTCGGATTAGGCAAATTCTTAGCCTCTCTTTCCGTAAAAATCATTGTGGAATAAAATCTATATAGTCTATAGTCACTAGCTATTTTAAATTGTATAGATGGACGCAGTTTTGTCAAGTACATATGTTTGCCAACCTCATGCTAATATTAAATATTTTAGCAAATATTTACCTAGTGCGATCTAAGCTTTAAGGTATTTAGGATAATAATTAATTCAAACTTTTAAAATAAATAAGCAAAATACTTTATTACTGTATTATTAACTTCTGTAATGTAGTTTTTAGTTTCTTCTGTCTTCTGTTTTATAAAAATAAAAAACATATCAGACGAAAACCACGTTTAAACAAGTCAATAATTTAAAAAGTCTCTCGTGTTTACTATCACTCCTTTCCTAATCTCCATAAAAAAGATTTAAGATAATTTTCTAATTTTTATTGCACGCAATTGTTGAGTTATTTCAAGTGATTCTAAAACTTCCTCAGATGTGTTCTGAAATGTATCAGAAAAAAAATTAAAAAAAAACAAAGATAAGTTTAAGTATAAAAATAGTATCGGCAGTTATTTTTATCGTACAGATGTCACTGCTTGGTGAGTTTCGTAACATAAAATGTTTGTGGGCTTATATTAAGCATACGCTAGATCAAAATATAGAAAATGGCGTTTTAGACATTGCAAATGTCTTGTAATAATAAACGACAATGAGAATAGTTTATAAGCATTCATATAAAATGCTGTTTTGTAAATCTTTACAAACGTTATATTTGTTTGTATATATATGTTTGATGCACTTACATAAATGTGTGAAAGCCCTACACAGGTGACAAAGTGTTTGAATGTGTGTTAGTAAGAAACTAAAAAGAAAGGCGTTCATTTGCTGCAATAATAAAAAATATACATGCTGCCCACAAATTAAAATAAAACACGACCACTTTGACTTCATATAAACAAAGGGAGGTATCTTTGAATTTATTGTGGCCTTACAGATGTTGTCAGCTGAGTAGCATATGCATACAAATAACAAGAGTTCAACTCAAATTCATTTAATCTTATAAAGTTAACAATATAATAAAAATATCAATTATTATCTCCCTTTAAAAGCAAAAAAGTATTTCATCACACGAATAGCAAAAATTAATTTCAATAATCTAATTCTAAATCTAATCTGCCAGGAACTTCAACTGTTGCTAGCGTTAATATCAAGCGTTTCCTATTGCAGCTTTTTTCAATAATTTTTTAGGCAAAACAATTTTAAGAAATTTTTATTATATTAAACCGATTAGAGCAGGTGAAGCTTATTTACAATGACAGATGGTTGAAAAAGAAGAAGTCGTTAACTAAACATCTGCTTTCTATTCATATTCGTAGCCTGTTAGGCTTGGTCGCCTTAGTATATCAGAATGTTGCAAACTCTCAAAGATTTTTCTTTATCTTTCCCATAACATTGTAATATGTAAGAGATAATAAGCCACATGGTGGAAATACAAATACTCATTTCTAATTAGCTGTTAACTGCTGTTAACTTATGCATGTGTGATTTAAATTTATTACATTTCGTTTGCTACTGTTGCTGTTAAGTGCTGCTCTTCTTAAATGCCTAAAATGTATATAAGTGTCAATATTTATTTCCCTCGCTAATGATAGTCATGATGTTTTTGTTGCTTTTCTTGTTCTTGTCGTTTTTATTGTTATTACTGCTGTGTTTTTTTTTTTCAAGAATCATAATAATGGCGATGATCAGTTAAGCGGAGTTTAATTGTATGATTGTTGTAGTTTTTATACTGTGGTTTAGGTCACTGCCTTTAATAGTTATGCTTTCTGCTTTTGACCAAAGACTCTGTGGTTACCATGGCCCACTAACAGAAAAATGAACACGACCGGTGCCAGTAATAGCATTACAGTATGTCCACTGCTGCTGTTAACTTCTGCTGCTACTACATTTATATTTTACTTTTTTTCATTTCGTTTTAGCGTTCATTGACTTAACGCACTACTAACTTAGTGCCACAGTCACCGAGTTCTTTTCTATTTTTTTTTCTTTTATTCCGGACAGAGAAATAACTTTAACGTTTTTTTTTTAATTTTTTTTTTTGTGCTTTCAACTGATTAAATATGATGAATTCCCTTAACTAACGAATAATATACATGTTATTTTTTTGGATTTTAATTTCATATTTCGTATAAATATTAATTTTGGTTTATTACTAAATTCAGCATAAATGTACAATTTATCTTTGGAAATAATTGAAAAATTACAAATTATAAGATTAAAGAAAATTAATATTGTTAATTTTTTCCTTTTTTAGATAGAACAAACGTACGGATTCTTTTGATTGCAAATACCACTGTGGCTAAATTCTGTATTCCAACTTTATGGCTTTTTCTGTCTATACTTCTTGATCCTACCCAATCCCATGGTTTCATAGTTACTAAACATGCGTTATTATTACAAACGTAGCCTTCCACGCTACACTACTGTCTTACTGCGGCGAAACATGAGCTATTCGATGCTTTGTTAAGTAACCTTAACAATCCACCTTTTTCATCTAAGCCAGTCATCACCTTTAATCCAATAGCCACAACACACGTCTGCTATACACTGTTGTTATGCTGTTTCACCTCCCTCGGCTAACCGCTACTGTTCTTACTTTTTATTATAAAGGGCTTCTTGACAATTATCTATTACTCTTATATTAAATTGGACGTCTCCACTAAATTATCTGTAATGGCTTCACAGAATAATTGTCTTTTGCCTCTCGGGAGATTTGTACTGCTGCTTCTTAACTTTTATTTGCATTATAACAATTATTATTTTCCGTTGACGCATGGCTGAAGGCGGGATCGAACTCGCGATTTTCTGTTTTACAGCACGCATATCACCATCGCAACCATTGAGGTTGCTAAGCTTTTGTTAGCTAATTGTGGTATTATTCTATACATACACCAGTAGTGGAAGTAACGTTATTCACCATGCTTATACTGTTAACACCAGCAGGGGTTGCCAGATTTTACTTTACGTAACAATATATTTGAAAATGCAAACTAATATGTTCTGTAAAATTTCACAAAATGGCTTCAACAAACTCGATTCGTTCGGGGGCGTATTGTGTCGTGGTGAAAGTTGATGCTGCTGTTAAAGTTACTTAGAGCTTCAGCTAGGTACTGACGAACTTAATTTCTTTACTTGCTTCTAAGTATTTTAATAAATTATTTAAATGAAAGAGATAAAAAGATCATTTTTAACATCTTCATCATTTATATAAGCCAGCCAAATTGCACAAAAATTTCAATCAATAAAACATCCTTTATCTGATTTGATGATTTTATTACCTTTTAACTAAATACAAGAAAAAATTACACAAGTCATTACACGCTTGATATCAACTTCCCCTCAAGCTGCGATCATACAGAAACGTAATGAAGCAACAAACAAAAAAAATAAAAGATGTATTGTAGCATATTATAATCACTTAATTTTTTCGTAGGCCTATTAAAGAAATTTCACCAGAAAAAAAATCAATCAAAAAATCTTATTAACACAAAAAAAAAAAGAAATGAAAAAGAATAAAAACTAAAAAAGCAAAAACAGAAGCCTAAAAAATCAATAAAACTTTCTAAAGTATAAAATAAACTGTAAAAGTTACAAATATAAACTCTATACTTCACAGAAATTAAAAAAAAGAAAAGACACATATATTTTAAGCCAACATACGGACAGCCCAATTTTAGAGTGAATAATAAAAAAGAAGTTTAACACTATGCTAAAGGCGTTTACAATTCTGAGTTTCTCAAAACTACTTACAACAACTACTTATGTAAAATGAAAGATCAGCAGACAGATGGACAGTCAACCACGAAAAAGCAAATAAACAGGGTGACTAAATAAATGATGTTGGAATTTCAAAATACTACTTGCGGCCATCTTTTCAAGAATTCTGTTTACTCCTACTTTTTTCAAAAAATTGATAATTTCATAAAAAGTAACAGGCAAGTTAATAAGTGACAATTTCCTTAGAGAATGCGCTCATATACAACTTGCAACGCATTTTACTAAGACAAGAAGTACTAAATGGAACTAGGATAACACGTTTACGCTTCTAGCGTTCCGTAACCCCATTATTTTTGCTACAATGACTGTCAGTCTGCTATATCTCTGAAAGCGTTATAGTTTGACTCTTAAAACTTTATGAAGCCGCTATACAACAAAAAAAAATTAAAAGCTTTTCCGAAAGTCACGGGACGTTAGTAAAAATATTGTTATATTTTTTTTTAATTTAAATAGGCAGTCGCGTCGAATTTCCTGTGTATGTAAAACTATGTCCGCTTAGCAGCCTGTAGAAAAAATTAAAATTGAAGGGTGCCCGTCGAGGCACAACGTCTGCCTCTAATTCTTCCACTACATTTGGAACAGATCAGACAAATGTTGGAGTGATAGAGAATTAAAAATTATGAAAAACAATTAAGTATATACATACATAATTTTACATAAAAATCTCATTTTTTTTAAATTTTATTATTTCCTGAAAGATCTCTTCAAAAGCTTTTAAATGATACAATCGTACTTTTCTATTTAAAGTTCAGCGGCACATAACACGGAAAATATGGACGAGCTTCAATGTAATCACTTGATGTTTTTTCTTATTTTTGAAATCTCTATTTTTTTTTTTTTTTATTGGAGTTCCAAATATATGGATATAGAAAATTTAGAAGCAGGCGTTGTGTTTTAGCCACTTCCTCAAAGAATATGGACCGATTTTGCTGATTTTCAATAGCAAAATTTTTTAATTTATATCTGATCGCCTTGGCAAAGTTGATTTCAACCTAAACACGGACAGGCCGATGGATATCGCTCAATCGACTTCGTTATTCATAGGAACTCAGAATATATACACTTTATGGGATTGAAAATGGATACTGTAGAAACTGTGAATGGAAGACTTGCATTAGATTTTGTAAAAAAAAAATCTAATGAGAATTGTTATGACTATCAAAAAATTCAACGTAACATTCATTTTGTTTCTACACACACATCAAGTAGAAAGAAAATTCCCAGCAAACCACAAGAATCCGAATGGAAACTTTACTAACTTATTTTTCGTAGCTATTGCGTTTATAACTAGTACAAATAATAATAATTTGCTATCCGAAAACTTGCAGAAATGAGGGATTTTTTCTACTAAACTGGTTCAGGTTAATTTATTTCAGAAACGACAATATTTACATGCACATTTGGGTATCATATAGGAGTTATAGAGTCAGCTATTTTAAGGCATGCTCAGATCGGAATAAAAACAAAGAAATCAAGATTATAAAACTATGTAGAATTGTTAAGACTAAACTGCATTAAATAAGCCCTACATTTTTGTAGCCAAAAACAAAAACACATAACTTTTCAAAGCTGAATAACGACTGAAACTAAAAAAAAAAACACAGTATTTGTTAAGCACTTAAAAATCATTTCAGACACTCCAGTTACAGCATAAATATTGACTCAAATTAAGCTACATAAATACATCAAAAGCAAATAACACAAATTACTTGAATATTTCTTTTTTTCTGTGCTTTTGGTGTTTTTTTTTTTTTTTTCAATAAAGAACTTAAATGCTCGTTCGGTTTTCTCTCCTTCATTTAACAGCTAAAGAAAAAAATTATATTAAGAGAATAAATAAAAAATAAGAAAAGAAATTATCAACATAAAATTTCACCCAAAAAGTAGATCAGCTGAAAGTTCATTCATTTGTACTGGTATATTCCATTCGTTTAAGTAGATAAATTTTTTTATACATATTTTGTTTTGTTGTTTTTTTTTTTTTTTGCATAATTTGCATGCAACAACAACAAATAAAAAAGATTAAAAGAGCTAAAGAATAAAAGGTACGCAAACAGCTTTAGTTTTCATCCAGAACCTCAATAGATTTATGTTTGAACAACCGCTACAGCAAAAAACGTAAAGGCTTACAAAAATAATATTATACTTTTAAACATTATTTAACAGCAATATGTGGTTCTAATAAAAACATATTTACTTTGGCAATTGCTGTCCTCTAACTGTGTTACATCCATTGCCGAAAATAGCGAAAAGTAAAAGTGAAGACGTAATTTCTATTTTAAGCTTTTTAAAGTTAAAGACAAATTTAAAACTCTTGATTGTTCCGGTGTACGGATCTCGTTCTCCAAAGTCTTCTACCCCATTTGCTTACTTTTTTAATTAGGACCAGCACTCAGGGCATGACCCCTACTAATGCAACGCATTGTGCCAGAACTAATAAATTAGGTTATGGGAGGGGGATACAGGGAGTAGTGCTTGGGGACATTTGATTTGAATCTTTGCATACTGAAAGTGCCACCGCAGGAAAGTCCACCGCAGGGAGTTTAGTCCACATACGAACTATTCGGCTAAAAAACGAATTTTCTCTGTAATGCGAAGTGCGATTCACTGGCCAATCGACCACAAAGGGATGTGCTCTTGATGCAGAGCGCGTCGCACATACGAAATTGCGATTTTCAGGGACAAGTTCCCTGATTTCATAAGAGCACATTCCGTTGCAGTAACGATAAAGCAGTGAAACTCACCCCACATTGCGTCAATGCTCCAGTGAATAAAAAGACCTAGATACCCTACCGTCACCGATGAGCATCTTTGCTCTCTCCTGCACGCGGTCGAATAACTCCAAAATAGTCTTTGAAGCACCGGACCATACATGAGAGTTGTTTTCCATTTTCGATCTGATAAAGGTGACATAGATAACGAGGTGATCACTTGAATGCACTTGAATGCTTCTTTTGCGACCTAAAAAATGTGCTGGTTCCAACGAACATCACATTTAATCTTCATGCCAAGAACATCGCCTATGCGAAAGCACACAGCACTATGTTCGCAAGACCAGACTCAGAGATTACCAAGATCGCGATTCAGGGTATGGTCCGTGTGATTTGCATAGCCCCAATTTCCGGTAGGCCAGGCCTTTTGCGAAATGAATATGAATGGCATATGCTACTGTCATCTGCGAAAGAATAGACAGGGTTGGTTAAGAAAAATAAGAAATAGGGTAGGAGAAAGGAGGAACCTTGTTGTACCTCTGAATTAACCATGAACTCGTTGATGAGTTTCCATCTATAGTGCGACCCCTGAGAAAGCTCGATAGATATCGAGAGAAGCTATCACTGACACCAAAAAATAATAAGTTTTGATACGAGTGCACCATGCCACACTTTCTTAAACGCCTTGCAAATATTAAAGACACCACCTTACTTTCGCCGAAATATTAAATGTACTGACGCCATTATTCCAAGAAGAAGACCAGTAAGTCACCCGTAGAGCGTCCCCTATGGAAGCAGTACTGACGGTCACTAAGTGAGCTGTTGAACTCCAGATATTTTACAAGATGGAAACTAAGCATACTTTTCATTATTTTGGAAAGTGCAGAGCAAATTCCAATTGGGCGGTAATTTTCAGGGTTGCTAGCCTCTCCCTTTTTGGGAATTGGCGTTACATTAGCAACCTTTCAACATGATGGGAATAATAAAAATAATACAAAATGCTGAAAAGTTTTGCTAATGGACGTGCTAACGTCGAAGAGCACTGCTTCAAGATCAGAGCTGGAATTCCATGCGGACCAGGGGACGTGTTCATGTTAAGATCCGTAAAAACGTTTTTAACTATACGAACTCGAAAGAATATAGCCGGCATAGTTACTGATATACTTTTCAGTGCGGGCAGTGGTTCATTGCTTTTTAGCACGTGAGAGTTACTTGGGAAAATTTCAGCCAAGTGGTTTGCATTATCAAACGGGTCATTAAAAATTTTATCGTCCCTTAAAAGAGACGGAATTGAGCAACTAGCACTATCCTGCGTTTTTATTGCACCACCAGGTACTGAATGCTTCCTCTCTGTATCTGACTATGAATATTGTAATGAAAGTTTTCATTCCAAGCAAAATAATAATGGTCACGCTTATTGTTTTTGTATCTTTGAAATTGCTATGCTTTACGTGAACAACCTTACTTTCTCCTCATTAAACCAAAACTCAAAAACAAAACGAACGGTAGGAGTAGCGTAAAATAAGGACTACACCTCTCATGTAACTTAAATTAAAAAAAGGGGCGAATAAATGGACGCTTTCGCTCAAGAAGCTGATAAAATCTTCTGACATCAGATATATGAAAAAAGATGCCAGAAGTGTACCGGTGTTAAAACCAAGAAAACGTCTAACCAGTTCTAACATATAAAGGGAAAGAACGATAATGTTTATGTAAATTGATGAAACATCTTACACAATTTTGAAGCACCTTCAAATTAAATTATTTTTTTAGTCCTCATCAAAATTTATTTCGATACCCAAAAAACAAGCATATGAACTGAAATAAAACGTCAGCAAGAAAACATATGCATTAAATAAAGCAACAAAGCGTTTTTTTTTACATCCAAATACCGGTTTATAACGTTAAAAACTCTCCTCGTTTTATATTTTATGGGTAGTGTTTGCCAAACCTAATTAGTGGAGAAATACCTTTGAACTTTGGATCGCTTAATTGATCAGATACCATTCTAATATTTTCACCTTAAAATCGCACACGTTTTTATGTTTCCGTTTTCGTTTTTATGACAGCAAAAATTGCAGCAGAATTAAGACACACAATACACTTAATTTGTTGACTTGCTAAACCAACGTAAATAAAACAACAAACTGAACAACATTAATAAGTAAATACTAAATGTAAATAACAAAAAAACAACAACAAATCAAAAAAAAACAAGTGAGAACCAGTGAGAAAAAACATTAAAACAACAACAAATCCCATCTCAGGATGAGCGAAAAAATAAAAAAAAGTAAATAAACAAATGCAAAAATAAAAACAAAAACGAAAAACAACAAAATTGTCAAATGTATGCCAAATTGAGTGCATTGAACCCAAGTGTAGCATAAACAAAACACAAATGCACACACATGCAGACGTAAACATGCAACTGCACCACCAATGCACTCATTACGGCACACATTCATAAATAAAGTAAACATACAATTGCAGTAAAACTTTTATTTTTGTTGTTTTTCTCAGTCTTATTCCAAATGCATGTGCAACACAATTTTAGTTTTGAACACGTCTACGAAGGCAGGCTAAACATTCGTTTTAAAACATTTATTACAAAACACCTCATTTGTGGAAGTCTTACTTTTAAGAGCTTTAAAATTTTTTTTACAAAGAGCAAAAGGTTGTTTCAACCTGGTTAAAAGTAAATAAAACAAGAGCTTGAATGCTAAAAAAAACTTGTAAATGAATTTTTCTTTACAAATACGATGGAAAAAATCGTCTCTTTCTTTAAGAGGTGAGACTGAAGCAGGCATTTTCTGTTATCGGCTTTAGTTTTTCTCTATGCTTTTGTTGTACTGCCTGTTAAACACGAGGTCTTTGGATTAATCTTTCCAATGGTTTTTTCCAAATTTACGCCTACAAACCTTGCAAGGACGGATTCCCTTCAGCTTATGCTGTACCAAGTTCGCCACCAAAGAGCTCTAAAAAGCATAGTTAAACTTGTGTTCGAACTGTAACTTGACTGCCTTTTCTCATCCACAGCCGCCAGAAAGTATGAGTGGAATTTCTCACCGATAAGAAAATTTGTGTTTTTTTTTTTTTGTTAATTTTTTATATGATAAAATTTAAAGAAGAAGAATACGAATAATGAATTTAAGATTTGATTGATCTATAGTAAAGGATTCCATACCCAAAGTGTGTTAATATCTATCGAACATTTAAAAGATTTTTCAGTCTGTCTTTGCATACAAACTAAATAAAATTGAAATAATTGCTTAAAAAAACAACAACAGCAACATTTAAATGGCAAAAAAAATTAACACAGCTTAAGATAAGATTTCCTTTTTGCCTTTTTTGCTTTTTTGATAATTTAAGGCCACAAAATTTACAGGGGAGAACAAAAATGCAGCAGCGAAAAACAACAAACTCTGAAAAGCAAAAACACAAAATTATTCCTTGAAAGTTATTGACCATCTTTTAAACATTGTTTTTAGCTTTGATTGCGTTAAGGGAGCCAATTCTTTCTGTAGCTGTAAATTATTGTCAATTACAATCGTATTTATTTTGAAGCAGTTCAACAAAATGGTCTTTTTAATCGTTTTCATATTGCTTGCTAAATATTTTTGTTTTGGTTTTTTTTTTGCAATTTTATACAACAATTTCCTAAACGAATATATTTATGTTTAAATAAGTTGTTTTAAACGTTTGCTGGCTAACCGAGTTAGCGGCTGCATGCTTTGTTAAGATTGTTTGGTGTTACTGTGCTGTGGCACTACTACTGCGCCAAAGCGTCTACTATGCGACATTAACATCAAAAATAAAAAAATAATATAAATATAAATAAAACAAACTTCAGCTGCGAGTTCAATGACATTTCACCTACTTGCTGTGGTAAGCTGTTGGTAATGTTGCTGTTGTTGGTGGTTCTGCTGCTGATATTTGAAGTCTCAGTGCCGTTACTGCTGCTGTTATTTTGTATTCAAATTTTTTTCTTACCATGATTTTTGGTTTTAGACTTTTAATTTTCAACAAATTAAAAGACATAAATATATTTTGAATATTATTTTTTGTATAATAAATAATGTTCATTAAGAATTTACAAAATTAGTTTAAATTATTTTTTGGTGGAGAACGTCTTAAGAGGCATTTAAGAAAACGGATTAATATAAATCGTCAGCAGTTCATTTTTAAACTTGGAAATTTTGTTAATTAATTTAAAACATTATTTTATTGTTGGCACTTGTTGTTTAATTGTTTTAGTGAATAAAGGCAATATTGTTTCTCACATTCCTCTAAGAGATTTATTGAACAGACCTAAATATGCAAAATCGTACTTTTTCTAAATAGAAAGATATTTGCTTAACATTGCTCTGTTAAAACACAACTGGAATACCTTTCCAGTTAAAAATAAAACTTCACGTGTGGAATTGGCTTATTAAAGCATCGTGTTATTGCCAACAGCTGTTGTTTGCCACTATTTGATTCTCCAAGAAATTAAAAAAAAAATTATATTGACCCAAAAAGGCAAATACTAGTTATTTGGCGATCACACCATGTTCTTAATGAAAACATTCTTGTTTGCTTTCAATTATTACTATTTGTTGTTTTCTAGTTTTCTTTTAACAAATATTTTGTGGTGGACTATAACCGTACGTAAAGAAAAAAAACAAATATTTATATACATAGTTTGAATCCTTTAAATCCTATTAATAATTCCAATCTACATTCACAAATTTAGTTCAAGTTAAAGTTTGAGTTTATTTTGTATTAATTTTCTTAGTTCCATTGTTGGTTGTGTAATGTGCTCTCATTAGCATAGTACTTGATTAAGGTACTCGAAACATTGAAATAAATAATTTTTTTAAAAGTTTTCTTTTCTAAATTTTTAAGCACTACGTCAATTTATAAATAAAAATATAATTTATTATTTTTAATTTTCTATTTATTTTTTGGGTGGCATCTTCAGGAAACAGGAAACGTATTTATTTGGAAGAAGGAAATCAATAGTAAAAAAAATTATTTATAACTACTGGGGAAATTAAATAAAGTAATTAAAAAAAAAAAAATAATAAAATCTGTTACCACGTTAATAATCCGCTATGCATTAAAGTTTTACTCCAAATTGATTTTTAAAATCCTTATTCTTGTTTCCAAATAGAAAAAAGTATTTCAGCTCAACACAAGTAGAGTTCAGCTCCACGTAACATGTACAATTTTGTAATATATGGCCGAATTCTCGTACAGACACGAAATAAATAGATAAATATTACTGAAAGAGTACTTGTTTCAATGTTTGAGGTAAGAATCTAAGAATCTTGAGGTAAGAATCCCATATAAAAATTAGAATTAAGCAAAAACTAACATTGCTGAAGTTTTTTTACTCCGTTCAATTCGTAAGAAATCACGAAATGTTTCTTGCTGCATGTTTAGAAACATCAAAATGTTTCTGGCAACAATTCTTTCCAACTGTGAAATAATAGAAGCTGCATTCTGTCTAACTTTCAAAAATTTTTAGTAACTTCAGTTATTCCGTACCAATACCCTGATTTAGAAGAAAGTTTTTTTTTTTTTAATTTCCTTCAGGAAATGCCAGACTATGTTACAAAAAAATTGTCAGTAATCTTTTGTTGAGTTTTAACCCAATGAGGCTCTTATTTGTCTTTTATCGAAGCGCCCTCTTTCAATGAAAATGGTAAAACAGATTTATTAAAAAATCCTACTTTGACTACTTTTATTAACTGTCGATGGGATGCACTTTTCCATACCGAAATATTAGTATTTAGTCCTAATTTAAATACTTTCATATTTTTTTATTTTATTTTTTTTTTTCTTTTTTTATTTTCGTTTGTTTTGTTCAGTATATGAATTTGTTGCTGTCTTATTTTCCCTGAAATATGGAATAAAACTATTTACTATATTTTGTATAAAAAACATTAAAATATTATTTATCTAAGGAAAATTTCAAAATGTAACTTTTAAGGAAAAATTCAACCTTTTTGGAAGGAAAAGACAGGAAAAGCGTAGCTTATTAAAAATATTGTTAGAACTGTTTGCAGCCATAAAGGAGAAAAAAAAATTGTTGTCTACGCATTCGTTAATACTTATTGAGTTTCCCTCGTTAACAAATTACTTTTTCATATATATTTTTTCTTTCATTAATCTTACGGATTACGGATTTTTTGTTGTCCTTTTAGCAACTTAATTTGCTAATTGCTTGAATTTTAAAAAATTGTTTTCCGTCTGTTATGTAGAAGTTTTGTTTTTGGCTGGCTCTTGGTGTTACCAAAAAAGAAACAAAAAAAAAACCGTCTTCAGGCATCTCACTGAAACTAAGGTGTGTAAGGCATGGAATTTTTGGGCTTGTATTAAAATTTGTTTAAACTAAAATTTGTTAAAACATTTACCTGCTTTTTATATTTCTTAAACATTGAGTGCGCGTGTGTGTGCATTTTTGTTTCAGTCTTTTTTTTAACAAATAACACTGCATAATTGGTTTTTGTTTAAAATTGTTATAAAATGCAAATTAAATAAATAAACTGTATATTTATTTAAATTATTTACATTAAAATGTATAGAAAAAGTTAAACACAATTTTATTGCTGCCATGTAAAAATTTTATTACAAGAGCATGAAAAAATTTATAATAAAGTAGTGTCAAATATTTTTTAATAATAATAAAAATTGATAACAATATTGAATGCTAAAAGGTTTTATGCTCTTTAGATTAAGTGCATGTTGATTTAATTTTTAAAATAAATATAAAATTAGATTTGTTTCGGCAGTACATTTAACAGGACGTTGCGAATGCTTTCGCCTCAATACTTGATAAATAAAAAAACTTTAATTATAAGTTAAAAAAAAATATACATTTATATTAAAATCAAGTAATTCTTTACAAATATTCTTATTTAGATAGCAGCATCCTTCATAGAAATTTTTGTTATTTATTTTAGTCACCAATTTAAGAAATTAGAAAACGAAAAGTAATTCTTAATTAATAAATATTAATTTGGTTAAACGAAGTCCACATACGAGCCAGAGTTTTTTTTTTTGTTTGTTGTTCTTATTCTCTTTATCAATTATTTGTACTATTTGATTTATTTTGACGATTTTACAAATTATGCCACGAATGAATTTCCGCCTATCCAAGTAATGATAATTTACTAACGAGAGGGTAACAATTCGCTGATTGATTGCCGGATACAAGCGATTCCTACAGGCATTGTATTTGCTCCCCAATTTTATATTGGTTCTGTCTCCGTTAGATTTTAACCCCTAGTTGACCTCCTTTTAAATCCTGCCTGCTTCATCGGCAGATTTCAATTTTCAGCGTAGCTCTCGCTCAGTGGGTTTGGGTGTGTGTGCGTTACAAGCTCACGCAGGTACACTTACTAACCGTGCCAGTACTACTTCAACATCAAAAAATATATATAAAAGAAAACGGGACCGAAATACACTGAGGTTGTCCTTGACACTTGGTTGGTAAGGTGTTGGTCTTCTACCTTGGCTCTCCTACCTTGGCTCTCCTTCCCCACATTGCATTCTCATGCCAATGCCTAAACCTTTTGTTAGATAGTATGAATGCCGGAAATCACAAAATTTATCAGGCTCTCTCGCAGTGTAAAAAATGTGTTTAATCTATCCAAATGAATGTGAGCTGTAAGTATTTTAAACAAATATTTAAGGAGCAATACCTTGTAATAGAGAAAATTTAATAGCAAGCTCCATCTTAACAAAGCCAGCAACAGTTATGGATTCTTCAAGAAATTTTAGGATCTCTAGCATCCTGCTCGGTGGTAACTATAATGCTTCAATCTTTAGCCAATTTCTTGCATAGTTTGCATAGCAAAAAGCAGGGATGAATACTTGGAATGAGCAAGAAAGACCTAACACCCATTTTGAACCAGCAGCAACAAACAGCTGAATCTTAAATTCTTCCTAATCATATTTCCCCGCTATCAATAGCCCAAACAGATTTCATATCACGTTATCAATGGCTTAAGAGCAACAAAAATGAATATCAGCTTCGCAACAGTATAGTACAGGTCAGCATCTATTGTGTGCTAATAAAACCATAAAATAAGAATTTGAAGTTTCGAAAGCCAATAAGAAAACTTTTATTTTAATTCAAGGTTCTCTAATTTGAAAGACAGACCTTCTATGCCAAATTACATGCGGATAAATTGCTAGCACTTTAAGCTTTTTTATTCTAATCAACGAAATGTATTTAATTATTTTTATTTATTTATTTTAAAAAAATTTATATTCGAGGCTGAAACTACTGGCGAGTACTTTTCATTTTCACTATTTTTTTTTAATAACATTCGTTTATAACGAGGAAAATATTGCAACACCAAATATATAAAAATTGTGCTTAAAGTTGAGGGCTCGATTACCTGTCTGATAGATTATCGTACATTGTCAGCTAAATATGCAGTTGTAATAACCAAAAAGTGCCCATCTTTCAGAAAAAATCTCTTAGATACCATCAATGTTTTTGTGTTTTTTTTTTTTTTTTATTTTATTATTTTTAACTTTATAGTAAGTTCCCAGTAAAAAAAAATTCCTTGTAAAGGATAGCGTTCATTAAGCCTAACAATTCACTGTGTTGATTTTCTTTTCAAAATAATTACAAAATGTCGCATTTGTTTCTTAATTCCGTACTTTATACGTAATTTAAAATTGCTACTCGCAGCGATGCTGAAATGAAGATAAAAAATCAGATCAGAACACAACCTGCTCAAGCGAAAGCGCCAATGAAAATAAATTGAAGATTAAAAAAATAAAAAAAAAATACTTTAACTACCCATCCAACGTGATAAAAATGTTTAAGCTTTTTATGACTTCAAACTAGAATAAAAAATGTTGCAACTCCAACTGTAAGCTCGTATGAAAATCAGCTCAAACTTGAGTCAAGTTCTCATTTACTCGTTTCTTTCATACTCTGTTAATTAACTCACATGATAAATATTTTTATTTTTCTAGTGAGTTTTTTATCAATCTCTCCTTTTTTTCTCTCTTTTTTGTAACAATTTTCTCTGTTTACAAACAAATTGAAGATAAGCTCAGAATAAAAAGTAAATTTCAAGTTGTAAAAGTTGGATTTAAAAAGCCGGCTTTTTATTCCGCTTATTGTTGTTATTTTTATTTTAGTTGTATGCCTATGTGTGTGTGTGTGTGTTGTTTTTGTTGCTGTTTATGTCGTCAACGTTACTCTGCTAATGCTGTATAGTGAACGTAGTAATATTTTTTTTTTTTTGTTTCATTGTACGCGATCATAGGTCGTTGAACTTTCTTAAATCAATGTCCCAACCATTTGACCCATATTTTCATTATGAAAGTGGAACAGTGGGGTGACAGCTGATCGGATATGATTGCACGTGTGTGTTTCGCTGTCGTTGTTTTGCTGACGATTAGAGTTTTGTTTGTAGGTTTTTTTATAGTATTGTATAGTATTGTATGTATGTATGTATGGTTTAGTGAAGAAAAAAAGAAAAAAGAAATGATGACGATGGTAGTGATGTTTGCATTCACTTACACAGTCTCAGTCAAAGTAAAAGATACATTTAGTAGAGTGTTTGTGTTTGTATTTGCGTTAAGGAAAGTAGTAGTAAGTTTTACGTTTGTGGAGTTTTTAGTTGTTGAATGACTGGCTAGTTGGTCGATTGTGTGTGCTTTCTTTTAGTTTTTCCGCACATTATAACGTGCTACAAATGTGCACATGATGTTGAAGTTATTTTATGGCATTTATGTTGATGTTATTGATGATGATGCTGTAAGTCATTATGAACTGTAACGTTTTTTTTTTTTTTTCTTTTTTGCTCTTTTTTAATTGACTGTATTAAAGGAGTATGTCAATGCTAATTATTTAAGTTTATCTTTTTTGTTTCACATTTTTCTTAGGGAACTGTCTTTACTCTTTCTTGACAATATAAAGGCATTTATCATATTAAATTAAAATGAAAATTTATATATAAATTTGGAATGAAAAAAAAACAAAGCAAAGTTTAAATAAGATTAATATGTACTAAGTAAGAAAATAAAACAAAAAATTTGAATTGTTTTTTTTAGTATTTTGGTTAAATAATTACAGGAAACTTTAAATCTTCTTAAAATGACTAAACAGCCAAATAGACAAAAAGGTAGCTGGTAGATAATATTTTGAAAGAAAAATCAATAAGCTTTTGTAAAAACACAAAAAACATATAAAATCTGTTACTCAGTTTTTTATTAATCGATTAATTTATACAACTTTTTTCTTTTCTCAAACCAGCACTCGGGCAATGACTCCTTATCAAGCAATGTTTCATTCTAGAACTTGCTTACATACAGTTTGAATTTGCCTACATTTAAAGTGACACGAAGAATATTTCACATACGTACTATTCGGCTAAAAAGGAATTCTCTTTATAATGCATGAATAATAATGCATAAACAATGACTAACGCGTTTGCTCACAATTGCGAAAATATGTAATCAGTTATAACGAACGAAGCCAAAGAAATAAAATTTTAAAATCAGCAAGCAACCTGACTGCCTCGAAAAATAAAAATTTAATTAATAGTTCAAATTTACAGTATGCAATTTTTTAAAGCATTTCTCAATTTTCTATTTAAGTTAAAGCGTAATGCGTTATCCATAAGTAAACATTAGTAACAGTAACATCCCCTCAAAAATCAAGCAATACCATAATGCTTACTCCTCCTGCTTCACAAGCAAAAAAAAAATTGCATACAAATTTCACGAAAAATTGCATAGTATAAATGTCTCACTGTAAGAAAAAACTCCGATTAAGGATTGAATTCTTGTTGCTCCATCACTCTTCAAAGTGTTCACTTTTCAGCGGCGGCCAAAGGTTTAAATTGAATGAAATGCTTATTACTGCAAGCCACAGGGTTATTTTGAGAAGCTTTAAAAAACTTACTTTGCGGGCCATGAAAAATGTATTTAATAACGATGAAAGGTCTTCATAGCAAAACCAAGTAAAAGTATTTCTTTATTAAATAAAATTTCATTTCTGTTATGTCAACCATAAATGGTGAACGAAGCTTTCTGAAAACAGGCCATGCTTATACTCGTAAAGCTGGAAGCAAAGTGTTAACGATTTTCATTTAGATATCAGAAGGTAAGTTTTTAGTACAAGACTTTAGAGTTTTCATTAGACTAATATTAAAATCTTCGTTCACAATATAAATATTCAACTTTATATCTTTTAAATCCCCCCTTTTTTTATTTTGAAGATAGTGAAACACTTGGTGGGTGTTAATGCTCGACACTGTGAATAAAAAAAAAAAAAAAACAGTTTCTGCATGAAACTGGTTACGACTCTTGCGTTTTGGTCACTAGATTTGTCCCGAAAATATGTGAAGTTTTATACTATTGCAGTTCTTTTAATGGTGTCATTCGCAGCGAGCAGCAAATTCCTTGAGCGGGTTGGGCCGTTGCATAACTTTATAACTCTTACAGCCCTCGATCTTTCAGGATTCTTTAATAATAACACAATAATATATAGAAACAAGTCGTGCTTTTCAATTGATCAACCAACTTTTTGGATTTTTTTTATAAATTTGTTCAAATCAAGAACTCATTATTACGGCCCGGTATTAATCCAGCTACGTTTTTCTAACCTTTACTTATCACATTGTCGAAAGTAAGTAGATAGTCAGGATTTAATTAAAGAATTTATAGTTATTTTAACACTGTATAAATAAATTATCAAAGAAAAAGATTTTAGACTAACACTTTCACTTAAAATAATAGTGACCCAAAATTGCGTTATACACATTTAGTGAGTTTTCTTTTTTTCTAACTAATTTAGCACATTTTTCAAACTTTTTCTAATTGATCTAAAAACTTTTACAGTAAAATTGCAGAAAAAATTAAAAATATTTCAAAGTAAAGTAAAATAACTTTGAGCAGTTTTGTTTTGAATTATTTCCAGTGTGTATCTTTAAAAATCAAGTTATTTTTTGTGCAAGTTTGTAAGTATAAATTATTTACAAATTGGCGAAAGTTTAGTTTTAGATTTATTTTTACCAAACTTCTTTTGCCATCTCTGTCTTTCAAAGAAAGTCAACCAATTATTTTTAGAATACAAAATAGATAAAAATATGTTTAATTAAACTGGGCAGCTTACAACAACAGCAAAACTTGTACGTTACAAGTTCTGCAAAGCAAAAATTGCAATCATCAATTTACTGCAAATGTTTGAATGCAGGTGGGAGATGGGTGAATAACGAATTTAGTTAAGGGTTTCACATATTTGTATCATTGTAATAAACAAGCAGCAAAAAGGAGATAAAATTTGTAAGCACACCTTAAGGCTAAATATTCGTGAATGAAAAATGTTAATAAGCTGTATATTTCGAAATTTAATGAAAAGTAATGTGTGACAGGCTTCAGAGGCATAAATATATCAAATTATTGTCTAAAGAAATATTCAATGCCACTTATACATTTACAGTCTTCTAAACAAAATTTGAGTAAAAAACACTGATGAGCTACGTAAGCGGTAATGAAATGGTCATTTTCATATGCTTTCCTCACATCAATCCACTCTGCCATTTATTTTCAGATGATAAACTATATTGTATGAAATCACGAAGTGTTTATTGTTAGAAAATAAACATTTCGAATAAATCAACTACGATTAACATTTATAATATTAAATGATTCCCAATAAATTTTCATTTTCGTTAATTAATAATAGCAATAAATATTAATCTATTGCTTATTTTATATTTTTAACCGATATTTTATATCAATTAACGAAAACAAAACATGATTTGCTTGTGCAACAACAAAAATATAAATGTCGAAACTGGCAAACTGTGAACGCTAGAAATAAATAAATTTATTACTGCAAAAAAAGAATTCGGTAAGTATACATTAATTTACGAGAAAAAATCAATAAGTCTGTACAAACACATGAAACTTAAAATTTTCTTAATTTAATTCTTTTTGGTTTTGCACCGCAATTTTATTTTGCTCGATAGAGAACCACGTTTCATTCTGCTGGTATATAAATTTTTCTGTTATTTGACAATAAATCACACGTATTATCGAACTTAATCCTAGCTAAACAATAATAATTTGCTAATAGCATTTTTAATTCTCCCAGCAGTTACAAGAAAAATTCACCACTTACTTTTGTTTCTTTCTGCTTCCACCACAACAATTTAACTTGGTAAAATATCATCGCATTCTCTGTTGTTTCATTCCTGTTGTGTATTGGGAGGAGTGACTTTCAGAATTTTTTTCATACCCACTTTATTTTCGGTCACTAAAAATTATCACCACATTTTTGTAAACTAAATTCGCGTAGCTCTTCTGCTTTCAATTTCACTTAATTTGGAGTTCTATAAGTCAAAGTAATGCACTTTGACTCTACTCTAGACTGTATAAAACTTATTAAAAATAATTTGTCTACAATTATCATTTAATTAAGAACATATTTCAATAAATTGCTTATATATGGCCCTGCTTAAATTCGAGCACTAAACTGGTGTCACAAAGCGTTGCTTTCTTAGCAAAAGTTCTCTTAATCAATAGATTTTCACATTCGAGTAAAGTTAAAGTTCAGATTAGTCAATTATTTGACCAAAAAAAAACGTAACCCTTAAATTATGCAAAAGGAATTGTGTCCTTCCCGAATACTTCTTAAGAAATATAAGATCCTACGCAATATAGAAGGCAAGATATCACATTTGTTATATTTTTAATCGTCGTTCTTAATGATACGTGCCAGATTCGATAAATAATTGGGCAAATTTTTTTTTTTTTATTTCACAGCGTCTTGATAATTTGACCGACTAAGAAATCAACTTTGTTTTAAATTACATGACTTTGTAATAACATTTTGACTTGACCTCGTAGTTATAAAGAATTTTGTATAATTTCTTTCACCAAATAGACAAGACATGACAACCTGAAAGAATGTGTGGACAAATATTTGTGTTGCAACTAAACTGTCGTCTACAGTCACTTAAAAATTTAGCTGAATGTTAAAGTTTATTAAACAAACAAACAATGTTGACACATAGCAATGGATCAGAAACCAATTACAGACATGCCTTATAAAACTAAAATAAAATTAACCAGAGCTGTGAAGGATGCACATTATCAGCAACACTAAATGTGATCCGAAAGCGATTAATTTTATTACCCGGTCTAAAGGAAGAAATGCATGATGAGTGATGAATTGAAGAGTTATTTAAATTAAAATTTTTATTTATTTATTTTTTATTTATTTCGTTAATTTGTAATACAATAAGCCTTGGAGGCAAAAACCGTATTACTAGACAATTTAATTTATACATTGCATTTGCATTATTATATGATATTTGTACATTAATAATATATAAAAAAATATAGATCATAAAAAATATATACACTGTTTCAGGTAGTTGTATTAGGCATTTATTTAGCAGTAGCTAAAACCAATTTGGTACACAATTGCATCCGGGATACGACAAAACCAAATATAAATATCAAAAACAAAAAAAAAACTAGGCGATGTTGCACATGTTGCACACAAAGCAAAAAGAAAAAAAGTAATAAGAACTATTTTTACGGGAAATGCGAAGAAGAGCGTAGCTCGCGAGGTAAGGAATTCTAAATCCTTGCTGTTCTAAAAAGAAAAGAACGTTCGAACACAGAACATTTAGTAAACGGGATGATAATTTAAGGATTTCTTGTTAACCTGAAAAAAAAACAAATCTGGTAGAAAGATAATATAGAGCCCCAAATTTTATGGTTTTGTAGAAAAAATAGTAGAACTCTAAGATATTGTCTTAAATTGCACCCAAATAATTCAGCGACGTACTGGGATATATGTTTATGATAATTTATGCAATAAATAAATCACGCAATTCTGTTTACCAAAAGTTCTAGCTTAAATATATTATAAAGAAAAAAAGCCCGCACCCACCTCAATAATACAGTAGTTCACGTGAAACATAAGCAAAGTATGAGCAAGCATGTACTTAACGCTGATAGGCAAGTACAGGCCACAATGAAAAAGTCTTCTGAGCTTAAAAGTGACCCATGAGGATACAGCATCAATATGTTCCCCAATATTAATCTCATTATCTATGATGACACTAAGAGACTTTATAGAATGAGTGAAATAAATATTTTCGTTAGATATTCAGATTGAAGGGTAGATTGTATTACGAGGACCGGTGCGAAACATAATGGCTTTAGTCTTGCAAGCATTTATCAAAAAAAAGTTGGTGAGTGTCCACTCATGTAAATTATGTAGTGATGAATTAATAGACGATTCAAGAGTATCCGGCTTATTTCTTTTGCTACAAAACAATAGTTGTAAGTCGTCAGCAAAAATAAATGGTTTAACCAAACTGGAGTGAGGACAATTTACACAGTCAGTTGAATAAAAAAAGAAAAGAATTGGACCAATTATCAGCAATTTGCACACGTTTCTCTGGTGTAAGTCAATTCATAATAAAATTTCAATTTCCAAGCAAACTATACAAAAAGCAACTATCAGCTGATAAATGGGTGCTCAAATAAAATAATGCTATCTCTAAGTTGTGACACTCGAAGAAAACACACTTTATAATGAAATAGTTTTAATTTAATAATTTTATTAGAGCCTTAAAGTATGCTTAAATTTAATTTTAATATATTTCAATCGCATTCCGCCCTTGTAGTAGGCCCTTGAAAGGCCTACTGTTTTTATCACTAGTTTTAGTTCAGATTATATCTTCAGTTCTTAACACCATGTCCTGTCATTCTGACAGTTATCAATATAATTTATCCAAATTGCATTTAAGTAATTTGGCTTTTGCTTAGCGAAGGTTATTTTGTTTCTGCTTTTAGTGTAAGCGCCTTTTCGGTATTCTTCGTTTTGTTAATTTTATAAGCGCAGGGAGGTTCTCTATAGTCCATTCGATGGTTCTTCTCCTTTTATGTAAGATTCGATCAAGTCATAATATCTTAATATTCTTTTCGATCCTTTTCCTACACTGTTGTAAAACTTCATATTCTGTGAAACTTCTGGTCTATTGCTCATTCATTAATACGGGGATCTGAATGGCTTTGTTTGAAAAGTTATTAATTATTTGTTACAGATTTTCAGTTTGAATTTTTTAGTTCTTGGCAAAAAAGAAAACATATGATTACTCCTCTGTAAAACTGTAAGTCAAATTCAGAATGTAGGATATAGTGGTTGCATAAATTGTGTGCTGTCTGTAGATTATTTTCTAGATTTGTTTATGTTTTTATTTTTTGTTTTGTTACTTTTCTCCGTCACGTTTATCGTTTGCAACAAATGAACAACTAAGATTACAACATTACATTATACGCTTGTTGCCATTTTTACAAAGCTCAAAGTCAAAAGCATTAGAAGCAGCCTCAGACAGCAGCTCTCAAAGATCACAAGTCGAAAACCAATAATGAAATAAAGCTGTTGAGGTTGAAAACAAAAACGAAAAGATAAGTAGTGGGGAGGGGAGGAAGGCAATAGCAGCCATAAAAGTCATTGCTAATAAATTGAGTTGATGCTTTTGGCTAAAGTAAATCATCATCAAAACAGTTGGAATGAGCAGAATTGTTCTACAAAAATCGTATTGAAATTTTGTGTCTTGTTTTTAAGAAAGTGTGCAAGTTTGTGTTTGCTGTCTGTTCTTAATTTATTTTGATCAAATCATTTTCTTGTTACATATTTGTTTTGTTGTTTTGGAAAAAGAAAATATTGGTGGGTTTATATAGACGCAGTTGTTAGTTTTTGTTTTTCTTTTTGGAAAGAAAATTCTTTTAGAGAAATTATTTAAATTTTCACTTGGAATTGTAGCTGCAAAATAAAATGCAAATCATTGTGCTGGGTTTCTAAACAAAAAAGTAGTTTCTTCTTAAATCCAGTTTTCAATTGGAAAAAAGATTTTTTTCTTAAACTCTACTTTATTTTAAATTTTTTCTTCTTTTCTACTATCAACTCAATTATGTTAAAATGGACTTGCCAATATCTTGAGCAGCAATTTTATGAATATGTTATGGAAGATATTTATTGTTATTGATATAAAAATGTTTGCTAATAAAAATACAACTTTTAGTGTTTCACTGAAATTTTGGTTTCGAAGTGGTTGCAAATAATTTGTATAAATCAGCCAAAAAATTTTTTGGAAAAAATTTATGTTTCAAAAAAACTATATATGTATGTACATGTACATAAATTTATGATAAAAAAAAAGTGTAAACAATTTTTTTTGCAAATTCTGTGTATCTAAAATTGTTGCATAAATGGAAAAAGTGTACAATTAATGGTTACGAAAAATGCTGAAGAAGGTTCTGCCTGAAAGACAAGCTTAGCTTAAAGCTACCTATACTCGTCATGTTTTTTACATCTGACTTTTTAACTGTGTTAGTCATATGTAATTCTGCATGTGTGTCAAAATTGGTTTTTTACAGAAGACTTTTAATACTTGGTCACAAACGTACATGTATAATTACGTCTGATATAATTATTATTTGTTTTCAACAGCTGATCAAATTCGTTTTTTCACTGTACAGATGTCCAAGCCGTTGAGTTCAAAATGGCTTGTAGTCGTCTTAAAATATTTTTGCGAGCGTTACGGAATTACTGAATTTTAATTATTTTCTTTTTACTCTATTTATGAACAAGATCAGTTTGCAATGAATAATTATACAGAATTTATATAATTGTTATTAAAAAGTTAAAAATTATTTCAGATTTTGGTCTTATAAAATATTAGCATCAGCCGGCTAATGTTACCGCTAATGGTCAACCGACGTTGATTGTTTTCATACGGCATAGGTTTTTTGCAATATTTTTTAGAATTATAAAAACAGCTGATGTCAGATGGTTTATCAGATCAAAAAGAACACGTTCTAATTGCCATCACCAAATGAAGCGCCAGATATCTGTCAAAATATCTCATGTATGTGTTTAACAGTGGGAAATTTGACATGTCGTTTATGGGCAGCTTAAGTAAATTGCAATAAAGATTTTTGAAAATTAAAAAAGATATACATAAAAAAGGTGTCATCTTATTGTTATGACTCAATATTTCAATTACCTTTTAGCAATTATTATCACAAAGCCAAACATATGCTCTTTCAATACACAGTTAATGATAAAAATGTTCCGCAAAAAAAGGCAAAAAAAAAGTTTTTGTCTTAAGTCTTTTGTTAAAATGTTGGGGAAAATTTTAGTGTGAGGATTGAGGCATTTTTCTTCAGGGTATATTTTATTTTTTAGGGATTTTTTTAAATTATTTTTTTGTAAATGAATAGAAATTATTTTGGCTTAAGTTCATTTTAAGTTTAATTTCTAAAAATCCAAAAAGCCAAAATAATTTCTATTCATTTATAATACGCACAGTTCAAATAATAATTTAATAAAAATTAAATTATTTTTTTGTTGATTATTATTTTATTTTGAAATAACTTAAAAATAAACATTAAAAAATAAAAAAGCCAACTTTCGACTACTTTTTACACAAAAATCTTATAATAGAATATTAATTTAAACATATAAAACGTTTTAGACTTTTAAAAAGTACATGATTTTTATTATCAAATAAATCATACTTCAAAAAAAATTAAAAAGCCCTACACCTTGAAACTTAATATGCCTTATAAAAACTCATAGAGACTATTAACTTCATTTCGCAGCTATCGCTGCCGTTGTCAATTCTGTCAGTGCAGTTATTAACATTTTTATAATGTTTGCTCTACTAAAAGTATCTACAACGAATGTCAGTGAACCTTTTTAATCATTTATGAGTGTCTATTTGAACACTTGTATGTTTAAATGTTGGATTTGTTTCAAACTCATGTAGTTATATTTGCATTTGTATTTGTAGAGATGCTAACTATGGATAGTTAAGCATTCATAAACCATACGAGCCAATTTTTACTGTTCATACATCAAGTGAATGAAATATCACATATTGTCATTCTCTGACATTGCTGCATAAAAGCTCAATGACCTTTATTTTGTATTACTTTTTTCTTTCAATCTTTTAACAACAAAGTTAGTTGTTAAGCATTTTACACTTTGTCTTCCTTCATTTGCAGTCCCTCTTTTCATAATATGGCTTTCGCCGTGTTTATTTGTTGCAGTAAATGTTGCTGCTTCTGCTATTGGCAATTGCTTACCTTCACCTACTTTTCCTTACAAAAATAAATAAAAAACAGCGCACAAAATAAAAAAGTAAATGAAATTAAAAAAAATATTAAAGTTTGTTGGCATTTAATTTTTTATTATTTTTTGTTTATGTTTTCTTTTTCAACAAAAATGTGATAAAAAAAAAAACAAGTGATAAAACCCAAACAAACTTAGTTGTATTCAAAAATATTTTAAAACTAAGGAAAAAATTAAGAGATATAATATTTATACACAAAACTTTACTTAATTCAATTGGACAATTGTTGCACCTTTTACGAGTTTATGTCATTAAAAAAGTTTTAAGGGACACAAAGTGATTTTCAAATCAAGAAAAAATTTTACCATCTTTAAATACGCTTTATTTGAATGTTGTGGCAAATTAAAAATGATATCATATCAAACCACAGGAATATTTAATTAATTTAATTCATTAAAAAAACAAAAATATTGTGATTGATTACTGAGGGTGAAAGCATGTCTCGGTGGAGACAATAAAAAAAGCATATAAGTTAATAATTTGCAAAGTACCGGTGCATGGAACGAAAATGAATTATCGTAGTACCTTGTGATATTTTATTTTTCATCACCTTTAACTGTATAAAAAAATCCGTAAAAAAGTCAGCCGTATACAGCGGAGAAAGAAAAATATAATTACTATTGGTTATTGTTGTTTTGACTTAAACTTTGATTTTTTTTCTCCACTTTATTAGTTGGACAAACATCTTTACTTTATCAAAAATGTTTGTGAGAAGTTTCCAAGAGAGCTAAGTAAGCGGTAGCGAAGTAGCCATGGAGACGTGCTTTCATCCTTAATAATCATTATCGGTGATTTAATAATTTAATAGGGATATTAAAAAAAAATAACAAGATTTTATTTTAAAAATTAATTAAAAGTGACATCACTTTGTTACTTTTAATTTATGTAAATCACAGGACGTTTTATTTCATTGACCTGTATTCAGAATTGTGGATTCTAACCATCGTAAGATGCCCGCTCACACCGTAATATACTCCAAAGTTATTTTATTAATTATTTTACTTCGCCGGCGAATATGCAATGAAGAAGAAGTACCGACGAAGGAGGCTGCATGTTTCAATGTTAATTCTGAATATGTATTTATACCATCAAACAGAAAAAAACATTTTTATTTTTTGACTGAACCCAGGTCAGCCAGATTTGTAGTCAAAGTGCTTACCACCTTGACTACAGCAGCCTCAGTTTTTTCTGGGAACAAAGCGGCTCTTTTCGGCAATCCGAGACTAGATGGTCATGTAGAGCTATTGGTCTGTGGTGTTGTTAGGATAAACTCGTTTATCCGGTCCTTAGGGTTGTTTGGATATGGATCTTGATGGTTACATAGAGACCTAAATTGATTCATTGCACTTCCCTTTCTAGGCAACATAACGGGACTATTTAGGACCCAAGTGAGTCGGTTTTCTCATACCGACAGCCTGTGTGACATAACCTAACCTACCCAGTTTCGATATGTTTTTTTTTTTTTTTTTTGTTATATGTTCTTTTTAACCCAAATGAGTGTTCACTTTTCGCATCCATATTGCCAACAAATGCTCGTCCATATCTGCTAATAAAAAGAGCCCTGCTTTCCATCTTACTTTATACTGCTAGAAAGTCAGACTTCTTCTAAATGTCACACTAAAAATAAAATAAGGCAAACTAAAAAAAAAATATATATAGTATATAAAAAAGTCAAAAAACATGTTTTATTTTTCCGATTATTTACTTCTGCTTATTTTTGTAACCTACAATTGATAAATAATGTGACTTCAAAAACCATTAGACTACAAAAATTAACTTGCGATCACCTCTTAAATTCATCAATTTTATTCTCTTAACTTTTTACATCAAATCGTTTCAGATAAAATCGTCTTGGCAATAATTCCAACTCTTAATTCGAAGCTAATTTCGAAATACATATTCTTTGCTTCAGAAAGTAAAAACAATGTTTATATTTAATTATTTCAATAACAATTCAGTCTTAATTATTTTTTATTTTCTTTTTTTTAAGTACCTCTGTAATAAATTTAAGCAATTGGAAAAATATCACAAACCATAGACAATTATTTGTATAAGTATTTGTTAACAAACACGACCTAGATTTTTTTTAAAAAGTTCATGGATTTGTAAATAAATTTTCAATTGTTGATTCTTTTTCATATTCTTGAGCTTTTTTAACGTTGTATATATGTCTGTTGTTTACTACTTTAAATATGTTTATTTTTCTCTTAAAATTATAAATATCTATGTTTGGTTTTCACTAGAGATGGCGTAAAATTAATTTTAAGTTCATTGACTTTTTATAGAAACTTATGAATGACCTTTAAGTACATATTCATGAAAAAGTAACAAGAGATTTAGTTGCAAATCTTTATTTACAGCATCACTTTTAAATGCTAATTCGGTGAAGACAAAAATTAATATTTTTAATTTTTATATTTTTTGTATTATTTGAAAATTAACATTAAAAAATTAATTTATTAATAATTTTAAAAATTAAAATAACGTAAACTTAGGCCGTATTAAAACTTAGTATTGTTTACTTCAACTTAAATTTACAAAAAAAAATTAAAAATAAAAAAAATATCATAAATCCCTTATGACATTCAAACTTTATCAAACCAAAAAATGTATCATTCAAAATAAAATATAAGTATAATTTTACGATATTACCGATCTGCCGCCTCCTTAGTCTTTACCTTAAGATTTATCCCTATACAATATCACCCTTATTCACATATCAATGTTGATATGTGTCGACGCATTCGCTATGTTATTCTACTTGTCTACTTGCCTTTTTGCATAACGACTGAAAGTGATTTAAACCAAACATAACATTAAAAATGTAAAAAAGTGAGGGCAACAAATGCAAATAAATTTGAATAATTGGTGGAAGAATTACAGAAGAATCCATCTCTTGCACTGGGTTTTCGCCGAGGCTCTGCTCCATGCAATTTTAAAGAAAAATGGGAAGAAATTGGAAAAATTCTAAATTCTCTTGGACCGCCTAAAAGATTAACAGATAGAGGACAAAAGGTAACAAAATAAAGAATCGAATAGTGATTTATAAAAGAGTTTGTAACAATTACTTTTAAGCATTTAAATCCTGAAGGAGCAGTTCAAGGAGTTCATAGGGTTGACATAGGAAACGATTCTAATGAAATGGAACTTGCTGAAGTTAAATTTGTCGTTAAAGAACCAGTAGAAGTCAACCAAGGCTAATGCTGCTGCTACCAATGATATCAGTTCTGCTCAGCCTGTTCCGTCAAAAGTAAGTAAATAGAAAGCAAAAAAAACATTGAATAATCAAATTGATTTACTACAGAATCACGACGACGTCGACGTTGATATGAAGTGATATTGATACTAAAACGACGACGCTGAAAAGTAAATTAAGGATGATAATTTCCTGTAGTCACTTTATATTAGAAGATTACCCTGTTTATTAAAAATCTTAAACTCTTAAAAATATTTGCCTTTAATAACTTGAAAGGGGCCAGCTTCAAAGGAAACTTTTTCTTCTTCAATTTACACGAGAATATATTAGAAATTAGAAACAAACAACAAGGGAAAACTACTTACTCATAAATATTTTAAAACATCTCAATTTTGGTTCAAAATTTAGAAACACAAAATAAAAAAGATGCAAAAACGAAGAAATAATTAATAAAAATTTAAAAAAAATTACACTCTCAGTTTGGCGATTTTGAACAAAGAAATTATCAGAATCATTGAAACTTTTCTTCATACTTTCCAAGATTTTCGAGAAAGTTTTAAATATTGAATTTAATAATTAGTTACGTTTTCTTTTCTTAGTGAAAATAGAAAACAGAAAACCAATAAAAACAAAAAAAAAAAAGCTTGACTAAAAAAAACATCAACTTAAAATGTCATCTTTAACCACTTCCCCATACATACACGTACATAGAAACATATCATTAATTCATTCATTCATTCATTCGCTTAGCATTCACATCATCTACATACAAAAAGAAAAACAAATAAAAAATTAAAAAATAAAATGAAATTTGTATGCCAGAAAAAAAACCACAGCAGAGGAAAAGAAAATTTTCATCTTCTTGGTGATTTTCTTTCTAAATATTTAATCTGTACATTGACTCTTCCTTTAAGCCATTAAAATTGCAAATGTAGTCATAGAAAAAAAGTAACACATCTTTTCACACAATACTTTCACTGCGGTCAAATACAGCAAGATGCCTGCTGCCGGCTGCCTGCCTGACTGACTGACTGACTGACTGACTAACAGCTTGCCTGCGAAGCAACAAAAGTAGTTTTAGTTGGTAAACAAATTGTACTGGCATATAATTTTCTAAAATACAACAACTACCATAATGAAAAACGAAATAAGAAAAATAAAAGAAAAATATCATAATCGCAATAAAAATTTAACATTTGAGAACATTTCGTGTTAAAGTCAAAGCAATTTATTATAACGACAACAACGAGAAAAATCAGCATTATCCTCATTATCGAACAGCTTTATGAGAATGAAATTTTTGTTTGTTGGCGCAACAAGAGGGGCAAGCAATTTGGCATGGCTTGAATTTTGAGGGAATGTTATTCTTGCTTATTTTTTGTTTACAATAACGCATATCGCTTCAAGTTAAAAAGCGAATTCAAAGAAATTGCATAGAAAAAATTGCATAGTATAAATCGGGATATAATACACAGTGGAATATAAAAGTAGAGAGAGATACTTGCAATGGATAATAGGACATACCATCTAGAAGTTTAAACGTTTAATTACCATTTAAAAATTAAAAGTTTTTCTTCAGTTTTTAATTTCGAGCAATTAGCAAAAAAAGACACATAATTTAAATATATTATTATTATTTTTTAATCTTGTAATTAAAAATCGAGCATTTTAGATTTATCTAGTTCAACTTGAATAAAAATTTCAACGGCTAAACAGCAATCAGAATTCTAGATTTAGAATCAGAAATTTGACAATTCTAACACAAAATTCATTCGTTTAAAAGAAGTACAAACATCAGTACTGAAACCACAACACCGATACTGCCATCATCGGTTACATTGATTGAATCTGTCGCATGGTGTTTTGATCCCATATAACGATGTGACAAAAATAGAAGGAGTTGTTCCGAGTGTTTGTAATTTATTATACTACTATAAAATACCTTAATTATGAAAAATTTAGTTTATTGAAAAAATCGGACAAAGGACACGCCTACCGCCAGTAATGCCAAAAACTAAATTTTCAATATTGGTTACATAATTGCAAAAAAAAAATCCTAAAAATCTGTAGATGTTTTACACATTCGCAAAGTTATTTTTTAATCGCATTACCAATGCGAAAAATTGGCAAGTCGGTATTCTAAATTGCGGAAACAAATGTCAAATTCGCAAAATTTATTCGACAACAAAATAGAATTCGCAAAGTACAAACATGTAAGTAAAAGATAATGTTTTATTTATTAATTCATCATATATTTATTATTTAATTCAGGGAAGCAAGCAATAAGACCATCAAACCGCGTGAATTTGAAATAAAGAAAGAATTTATGAATAAGCACAGCCAATTGGCAAAAGGCCATTTGAAAACACGAGATGCACGTCAGTCGGCAAATACTTTGTGGAAAACGTTAATTTAAGAACTATATATGAATGGGCCATCTATTAGAGAAGCTGCAGGACGGAAGAGAGTATCAAATATATAAAACAGTTCAAAAACATTTGATTTCAACTTCAATTTTAATAGGTTTGTGCCGACTTTAAAATACACGTTAAACAGAAGCTTAGACGAAATAAAACCGACATTGGCGGCACTGCCGGTGGCCCATCAAGATATAATCCACTGTCTCCCTTAGAGGAGCAAGTGGTGAAATTGTTAAACTTGATGGATTCCGTAAATGGATTACCGGGGAGCACTTTCCTTCGGGGCAACAACTGCTTCTAAGCAACCTTCTCTGTATTCTTTCATTTTGCTCATTCCCTTCTTCGTCGTCGAGCCACAGTGCCACAGAAACCGTTTTTATTATTTTTTTTTTTTTTCAAACAAAATTTCCTAAATAAATTTTAAAAACAATTTTCACAGCCAAACAAAAACAACTTATTTATTCTAAATTTAAAGTTTGTTTACACAGACGTTGACCAGCGTTGCCACGGTTTGAAATTCGAACAGAATACCAATTTTCTTTCGCATCGCATTTCATTTGCGTATCGCATCATATTCGCATTGCAATTCAGAATAAGCCTCCTTATTTTGGCAGATCCCCATTCAAGACTTAAGCTCTATTACGCCTCAATTAAATTAATTTTTAAACCACGCATAAAATAAATTGACAAATGTTTAGATGCAGGCCGGTTTCTTCTTTTTACAACTTCTGGGGTTTTCGTCATTATTTAATTTTTGTTTTTTATTTCTAAAGTCTTTAACATTCAAAGTTTTTCTTTTCACAATGCCTTAAAGCTATTATATGTTGTTGTTGTTGTTCTTATTGTTGTTCTTTTTTCCAATTGCTAGATGTTTCTTTTTATATCTCTGATGTACTTGATCTTAAACGTAATGCTTGACATACTTTACCTTTAGAAAGAAACAAACTTTACTACCACATGTTAAACACACAAAAAACGAAAAAAAAATCTTAAAAATTGAGGAAAACTCTTTAAGTTTCTAAACTAAAAAAAATAATAATAATAATCGAAAGAAAAAAACAAAAAAAAGATGATGATGTGTTTTTTAAGACTCTTCTATACACGAGTACATGACTGTGTTGGCTTTGACTGCATCTTAAAAGTTCAAGTGAAAATCTTTATGTATATTTTCTATTTCTACTTTTGCCTAAACGAGAAAGTTGTAAACGTTGGTTAATAAAAAAAATATAAAAATAAAATGTAATAAAACTGCTATTTGCTATTCATAATTCTTTCTGCTGTTAAGAGGTTGTTTTGAGCCTCCTTCTTCTTCTTCAGCTTCCACAACGTAAAGCCTCACATTTATACGTAGAATTTTTTTTACATACATTTCAAAATTGTTGTTGTTATTGTAACTAGTAAGTAATTGACTTCCTGTTCCATATTGACTTTCCCAAAAAAAAAAGAAGAAAAAATAATTTCAAGTCAACTATCAAGTTTGGGGTTTAGGTCTCTTTCATTCTTGTATTGTTTTTATCTCTTTATTTTTTATTTGGTGTAAAATATTTCTTCTACACCTTCAAAGTGGAAACTGCAAAGAAATTTCAATTGAAATTTCCGTGACCCACATTAATTTGAATAAAATACTTTATTTCCTTAAAGCTTTTTTTTTTTTTGTGTTCATTTTGGTGTATTTACAGTAATGGGTTCTAACTTTTAAGAGTAAGAAAGAAGAAGAAAGAGTGGGTGCTTTAATAGGCTTGAGCCCCCACTTCCTTTGTTGTCGTTGTCTCATATCGTCTTACATTCATTCATTTATTCATGAACAATTACATACAAATAAAGTTGGAAGTTGGGTTTTTTTCGTTTTAATTCATTCGTTTTATTCTTTTATGTGGGTTTATTTGCATTTCATGAAAATTATTCAGTGTTACTCAAACTGTATAATTAATTGGTGGCTTTTGTTACCACAATTCTGCTTTCTTGTAGAACTGGGCATAAAAAAATACACGATTGTGTCAGTTCGTTATCTTTTGTATTTATACTCTTTAAGAATTTTTTTTAAACTTCATTCATTTTTCCACTTACAAAAAAAAAAAAACGATCTTAAAAATTGGTTTTCTAATCTGCATTAACGCCATTCCGAACCAAAAGATTATTTTTTTAATTAATAATATTATGATATTTTCCAAATAGATTTAAAAATCAAAGTGCCATTTTTTTCTAGGTGCTCGTAATAGCTCGTTTTGAAATACTTGTGTCATCAACTCGTTTGAAAAATTTGTATGAAAAGAGTCAATCGCTTGGTATACAGAAACAGAACATTATTAATATTTAAAAACAGTGCAAATATATTTTTGGCTTCCTTGAAAAAAGGGGTGGGTATACAGGACATAACGTACCTTAAAATAACTACTTTCAGATTTTTCTATCACCTACAGATTTCTTTTAAGGGATAACCGCTTGTTGTATTAAATTTAAGAATTTTTCATCTTACAAATAAATTGAAATTGATTTTAGCTTCAGCTCGTTTTTTCAATTCCTATAAATATTTTTTTAGAAAGAAAAATAATTTTACAAATGTATACGGACGTTTCTCAAAGAAAAATTAGACACCAGCTGTGTAATTTTAAACATCATTTATTTAACCAACTAACTTTGTAAATAAGAATACGAGTAGTATTCATATCAATAATAATTTGGTTAGACGTAGTTCACACACAAACGAAAGTATTTTTTCAATGTTCTCTCTGTAACTCGGCTTGTACATTTGTTTTTGCCTTGTACTAACTGTGGGTTGGTCAAAAATAAAATTTTGTTTTCTTACTTGTTTCCACACAACATTATAGATGCTGTTTCAGTATCATATTGATTGTTATGAGTTAAGCATGAATGTACATGGGCTGTGCCTTGCGTTTTATATTAATTTTTTTAGGAAATTAGAAGTTGAACTGTGGATAATTTAAATAAATTGAAATTGGTTTTTTTTTTCTCATCTTACCTTCTTCTACTTGCTTTATTTTCTTGAAGATCGTTTTTAATTTATTCAAGTACTTAATAAATATTCGAGATTCCTACTTTATTGAAAAAAAAAATCCTTATTGATTTATACTCCGTCCTTATGAAATTAAGGTTTTTTTCTTTTTGCTTCCTTAAATTTTAAACTTATGCGGAAAGTACAAAATAACACAGTGTCACAATAAAAATATAATTCAATTTTTTAAGAAGATCATTTTTTGTTGCTGCTGAAAATAAATAAATAAAACGAGTGCTTTCGTATGCAGTATTGCAAATAACAGTGTCTAATTAAAAAAAAGAGATTTTAAAATATATTTCTATTTAAAATTGGACACAGAAAGCTTCGTTTCTCACCGAATCAAACTAATTTTTAAAATCAGTATCAGTTTGTAACAACGATTTATAGGGTTATGCTGATCGCAGTGTCAAAAAGAGCTGTTGACTGATAAATTCAAAAGCTCTGTAAAGTGTCTAAAGATAGTCGACATTTTTGGATGACAAGAGAATTAAAACTCTATCTTCCTCTATCTTGGCTTGAGTAGTTCATAAACGAACTGTTGTTGTTTAATTGACCTCTTCCATATGGGCTTGTCAGTTAAGAAAAGTCAAATAACTGGGCAATGAGTAAAATTCACTTGGATTTTGAAAAAAACCTGGATAATTAGATATCCCCTTGTAGTTAAAACAAATCAAAAGTTTGTTCACATTTTTCTTAGGGTTTAAACTCTGGATATTATAAATGAACCGAAATTAATTTTGGCTTAAATTCTGTTTTTGTTTTTACTTGGAGTCTACATTAGAGATAAAATCTGAGATGAGAACGTCAAATTTCATCGCTAAGAGAATTCTGTTACGTGTAGGCTTAAAATTAGTGTTATTGCAATCTTAAAAGAATTCTTATGATAGCGTTATCATGCGATATCTCATAGAAACAATCCTATGAGATGAACTGTCAAATAAAAGATGAATCAAAAAAACAAGATAGCGCATTCAGCCGTTCAAAAAAATTTTTACTGCGCATCTACGTCACAATAGAAAGAAAATGAGTATTTGTTTTTAAAACTGTAGGAGATTTTTGGCGCAAAACTGGAAATAATTGCATAACTTCCATTTAGAAGTGCATCGATTTGAACGCAATTTTATATGGAAAGCAAAAAGATATAGCCGAGTAAAAATTTTGTGTTTGGGCTTGAAGACCGAGCTATTTCGGGCTACCAAAGTTTTAAATTTCGGTTTAAATGAAAATTTTTATGAAAAATTATTAATTTCAGAAGTTATTTCAGTAGATATTCTAAATTAATCTTTTTATAAAGAAAACACATATTTAGTTATATTATAAATATTAATGACCTTAATGCCAAATAACTGAAAGTAAAATAAATTTGTTTTAAAATTTAGTTAAAACCAAAATGTTTTCGTATTTAAAAATACATTTTAGGATTTAAAAAATAGCTTTATTTACTTTTTCATGACATTTAATATGATGAGACTGTTTAGTTAAATCTTTTCCAAAATCTTGTTTAATGAGAAGTCCGTCTTTTTTTTTAATATTTGGTTCAGTTCTTTAACACATTGGTGTCGGCTTTATTAGTCCGCCCTCAGATACATGATCAGCCCACGAATACGTTGGACTTCCTCGTTTTGTTACAATATCTGGAATATATTTTTTAAGTCTGTTGCGAATATAGCCTGCAAGGTTTTCGAGACCATCTTACTCTAATTCGGTTAACTCTTTTTTTATTTTTTATTTTTAATAAATTTTCACCATTTTTACTTTAATTCTGTTGTACTTTCCATACACACATAAAGTTTGTTTACAAAAAATATTCTATGCCTACGTCACACATAAGAGAGAGAACGCTATACAACAAATTAATGGACCAGCGCAATGCGCAACCTTGTTTTCTTGATTTATGTACTTGTAAACAAAATGCCGCCATTACAAATCTGATGCAAAAACTATTAAAAATATCTGCCTCAAGAGTACAACTTTATATAAAACAATATACATTTTTCTTTCAATTAGTAGCAAGCAGGTGTTTTCTACGCGACTATCTGTGACTTATGAATTCTTATAAGATTCTTATAAGAGAAATACGTGTTTCCCTTGAACGATATTAAAATTAAGATGGAGAAATGGAGAGAGAATGGAGTGTTAATAAAAGCGTGCCAGTAAAGCGGTGCTTTTTGAATGATGCTAAAACTGATGCATCTTTACAGTTGTGATAATGATTTAATCTGGCACAATGGAAAGATAATACAGATTTTGTGGATTATTAATGTCTCTATACCCTTGATCAGATTTGTGTCCAGCTATCTTTATTACAAAGATCCAAGATAAAGAGACAATTATAATCCAGAAAAACTGTATTATCTTCCCATTGTGCCAGATTTATAATTATCACTACTGTGAAGATGCATCAGTTTTAAATATAGCGAATAGTTATGAACCTCGGTGTATGTTAGAGATGTTACAAATAATTAAAATTCCAACAGCAAAAAGAATAAAATTCAAGGGTGATACTGAAAATGTTGCGGTTAATACGACAATAAAAAAGTGCTAAAAACTATTACATTTCAAGCATTTGTTTTCTGTAATTTTAGTGCTTCAAACAAGTCGCTTTCTTTACGTTTGTCGGAAATATATTCGAGTTTCTTTTTAAACGCACAACTGATTAATCCGTTCTAAGTCATCTTGGGTAGTTAAAAAAAGACTCACTTTCGTGAATATTGTTAAATCAATTTTCCAAACGCTAACTGGGTAAAAACAACTTGAATGTTTTTTTAATATTAAAAAATATGAGAATTTAGATGTTAGATTATTTAAATTTGTTGTCTTTTGTTTTTTGAATTTTATATTTTTATATTTATACTCGTACATCACATATATTTATTTTTTGGCATCCATGAGAGGTGATATTAGTAACCATAATTTAAGAAATCAAGATTCCTGTACAACATTGTACTGTGTATGGTTTCTCCTTTTCCTACCATTTGAATAACACTGCCCCCTGAATGACTGACTGGCTGGCTCATATTTAGTAGACTCTATTTTTTAGAACCTACTTTTTCGTTTTTTTTTTTTTTTTTTTTTATAAATCCCACAATGTTGTTGTAGACAATGTACAAATGTTTCCAAAGTATTTGCGAGTATTTATCTGCATGAATGCATGTTTGCATGTGTGTATGCGAATAAATAATTGTGTACAACATTTTGTGGTAGAGACTTTCTCCTTGCAAGCATTTTTTTTAGTTTTTTTTACTTTTAAATTCTAATGGCATCAATTGTATGGTTGTTTTTGTTGAGTGGCAACGTTTTTTTCTTCTATTATTTTTTGTTGTTGTATAAATTATGATTACCCTATTTTGTGCTGATTTATAGGAATAAATGTAAGATGTTGTCATATATTGCGAGTATTTTTTTGTTTTTGTTTTCTCCTTTTTCTGCAGTTTTTGTTTGTAGAGATGCCCGTAGTAACATAAATAAATAAAAGTTTTACTTCTGACCCATATTCCAACATCATTTGTATAATAAAATTAAGCTTCTGTTGTTGCAGAAGCTTTTTTGAGCTGTTTACGAGTAAAAAGGAAAATTTATTATAAATATTCAAAACTGCTTCAGTACAAATAAGGTAAATATATTTGTAAATTTCAATATTATAAGTCCATTTGGTGGCAAAAAAAAAAAGAAATTTTTCTATCATAAGGAAAAAGTCTCTTCGGTTTTGGATCATGAAAAACAACTACCCTCCTTCTTTTTCAAATGAAGCCACTATTGAATGAAAGGGCTTAGTGTTTCGATGCTTTTAAATTATTTGTATATCGGGAGTCTCTGCTAAGACAGTTCGTGGAACTTCACTTATGCACCTTTGACTTTTTTCTAAATTTAAAACAGCGGCATTTTCTCTTTAATGAAACTCATAACATCATTTTGTTCTTAGTTTTGAAATCTTAGTTATAAAAAACTAGCTATAGGTCATATATCGTAAGCGTAATGAAAATTCAGTTAGCTATCAAAAAAACATGTCGTACACACACTTCATTAGAAACATACTATATAGGAGTAATGAATTAGATGGACTAGATAATTGTCAATTCCTTTAGCATTGAATGATAAATAATGCGAATGACTTTTAGCATTACTATTTTTTCAATAATGGTAATGCTCTTCATTGAAAAGTCTCATTGATAATTAGTTAAAATACAAATCATTATCATTGACTAATGATTAAATCATTTCAAAGCATTACCATTAATGAACGTAACCCATTGTTTTGTACACTAAATATACAGTTTAAAGTAGAGTAGAGCATCATTTTAAAACGGCATTTTTATCACAAAAATTGTTTGAAATATATTTGCTTTCACATTCTTAGAAAAAATGAGTCAATATTAGAACAAATTTATATTTTCCTGCAGATAATAAAAATTGATAACTTTTTAAAATGTTCAAATATACATCTACCGCAAAAAGGGAAGGTTCATTTGTTTCCTGCAAAGTCCTTTTTTTTATATTCTGCTATTCTAAATTTATTTTTCATAAAAACAATTAATTTTTTCCCCAATTGCAATTATTAATTAGACAGTTTCTCTGTAAAGGACCAAATGATTTTCTTGAAGGGAGTAGAACACCATACAATACAAAACAAGTTAATATTTGTTCTTAGGCTACAAACAATGGATAAAGAAGTTCCAAAGGGTTGACTGCATCCTGCGAATCTCATCGAACAATTCCATTTTGCTTAACTTCCTCCGATTGTAAAAGGATTGCTTCAATGTTAAACAATTAATTTTATTTTTAAAATTGACTACATGCTTTGTTTTCTAATGCACTATACACTGGTAGTTTTTTCAGACATTTACTACCACTTAATTCAGTTTGTCAAAACGTCTCTTTGTTTATACCAAGGCAGATTAATATACTAGGTAGTGGCAGTAGATCAGTTGACTTTCTTGTTTATGTTTTCAGATGGATATTTTGTTTACACTTATTATTTTTTTTCCTACAAAAATTTTTTTCTTACAGTGGTTGTGAAAATTTGAATTTTATTTACAAATTGTAGGCTTCGCCTCTTCATGATTTTGCTTGCTCATTTTATATGTTAAACCCAAGAAATTTGGTACAAAATGTGTTTATACACATTTTTGGTTTTTGCTTATAAAAAATAAGCTGACGTAATCACGAGGTTTAGGAAACTCCTTAAATATATGCATGTAAGTAGCATCAATGAAATGAATGAAGTATATTTAAATGAAGTATATTTAAATTACATAAGCAAAAAAAAAGAGTACCACCTTTTTGCGAAAAGTCCTTAAAAAACGATATTTTTTACATTTTCTCAATCAAAACTTTAAACTTGTTTTTTTTCTAATTTTGTTAATAATATAGCAAATATCCTAAAGTAATATTTCGATAATTAATAAGCGTACTACGCCAAAAACATTAAGTTAAGATTAGCTACATTTAAACATATTTTATAGACATTTTCAAAGTTTGATTATATTTAAAAAAATCTTAATATTTGAGTTACAAATAAACTTCTTATCACATTTGGGTACGTTGGACATTTTTTTTTGTGTCCTACCCAGAAGCCCTCCTTCACCCTGGGGTCTGACCGTTCGTAGATTTACTGCGAAACAGCTCTGCTCTGCCTCTGTAGAATTTCGTTGAGATATATTAAGTGATTTATAACTTTTCAAACCACTGTGCGTTATTTGAATTTGACATCTGAAAATATATTTTACACAAATAAAATACATGTTGTTTACTGATTGTTGTAGTTGTTTTAGAACTGCTATTACCTGTAAAATTAATGTGCCTTGGTTTATACCCTACGAATCATCCCTCGTAAAACTAGGAAAGTCAGTAGGTTTTTATATTTATAACAATTTTCATTATTTTTATTTTTTTTCCTTGTTTGTTTGTTTGTTTTGTTGTTTGATTCACCTTTGTTTGTAAGGTTCGCCCAGTATTAATTGGCATTTCAAGTAAAAACTTTTAGTTCAGCACGAAAATTAACGAAAACAATTCTTGGGAGGACTTAAGTATCTTCCGCGCGTGGCTAAGCTCCTCCTATCATCACTAATATATAAAACATATAAAAGTTTAAAAATAATTTTTAAAAGTTACAAAATATAAAATAAAAAAAAAACAACAAAATAAAATAGAGTTTTCAAACATTTTGTACAATAAGCAGGTATTTTTTCTACTATGACAGCAGAATATTTGTCAGCTTACGGGCTTTTTCATAACAATTTTCTTTTTTTAAACCAACTTTGATTTAATTTATAATTTAATTAAAATAAAAATTTTTCTCATACATTTGAAATGAAAGTTAGAAATTTCGAGAGCTTAAAAAGAGAGATGTAATTAATTTTAAATCAATCACCAACTGTGAGTATGAGTGATTGAACTGTGTATGAAATATAACTTTGTCGTTTTTTTTTCAAATGATTTTTTCGTTTGTTTTACTTGGAAAAATTTCCAAGTATGTGCGAATAAATGCGCATAGTTTCCTCTTTCATTATGTTGGATATTATTAAATACAACTTTTTCCAAGTTCTTCATGTTTAATGTATGATTTCACTTAAAATATTTTTATGTTCAGTATAATTTTACAAACCAAAAACAAACAACAACGAAGAAAAATTATAAAATTAATAGAAAAAATTCACATTCAATTATGTTTTAAAATATATAAAATGCAGTGATGTTGATATTTTTTACTGTTTTTCGGAAAAGATATTGTGCAGTAAAAATGAAGAAAACAAAAAAAAAAAACTTTCCCAAATGATAGCAACAACAAAAAATGTCAATTAACACTTTCGCCTAAGTGCCAATAATCCATCCATCTTTTCATCCATTTAACTATTGAACGATAGAAAGAAGAAAAGATAGATCGATCGAACATTTGATCGAACATTCGATCGTCCGAGATGACTAGCTAACCAGACAGTAGCAAGTTGTTAGTTGGCCACAAACAATCTCTTAAAGTTGTCACATGAAATTGCACCATATTCGCATTTCTCCAATTTCTCTCAATTAAACTAAATTTTAATTAATTATTGATGAGTTTTCATTGGAAAAACGCTACCACGATCACCAGCAATCAAACATAAATGTCAAACAATTTCTGGTATTAAAATACAAGAAAGCAACAAAAACTACAACAATAACAAAAAGATAGTTGAACGCATAAAATAATATAAATAAAACTAAACTTTCTGCGTAGACATGGTGCATTAGCACTCACTCGCACATGTCGTTGTATTGTACATTCAGCGTAAAAAATATTTATATTTTCATTTAAAAATAACTTTTAAAGGAAGAAAACCAACAAAACTACAATTATAATGTTAATAATCTCAAGCATCTTCTTTATTGTCAACCGACGTTGTTTGTTGCAAAAAAAAAATATCATTCGTTTATTTTATTTTTCGTTGTTGGGGAGTTTCGAATTTCTTAATTCAATAATTGGTTGAACAACAAGTTTTAATCTTTGTTGAAAACATCAAATTTCTAAAAATAAATGGAAGACTCAAAAATTGGCATTTTTGAAAAAAAAAATCATGTATCATTCATTCACCAAAATCTCTAATATCAGTAATCTAAATTAATCTTAACCACGATAATGCTATCATCATGTCATGATGGGTGCTGAACAATTGAAAACTAGATAAGTAAATTTCTTCACCGATTTATATATTGTTAAATTCACGTCTTTGGTGTTCGCAAAGATGATGGAATCTGGATGCGATGGAAGTGAAACTTCTTTGAGCCAAAATTTAACCAAGAGGGATTTTGTGCTCAATTAAAATAGCGATATTCCAAGCAAAATAAAAATAAAAGAAATTATCGAGAGTTTTTTGTAAGAAATTGAAATGGTATTTTATTTATTATTAAGCGGTGGAAAGGATCGTCTTACCACTTAAAAGGTTGAAATCGAAAAAGGGTTCAATAAGTTTGTTCACTTACGGAAATAGGTAACTACGAGTACGACATCTTTGTTACTTTTGACGAAGGTTTGGAACTTATTTAACAAAAGAGCAGAGCCAAATTGTAAGGTCTTCAAAATAAGAAGTTTTCGTATATGTTGTTAAGAAAAAGGCGATTTAAGCAAATAATTTTCAGAATTTAAAAAGTTAAAAAAGTAAAGGGAAAATAAAATTTAGCAAAATAGGTTTGACTTTAACATACATTATGATGAAATATGAATCACAAGTTTGTGGCCACGTTTTACGAATACATTTCTACAGTAAAAGAGGTTAAATAGAAATTAAGCTTCATGTTTACAAAATGATTAAATTCCCTAACATTTATAAGGAAATAGTTTTTATTTTTTATTAAGACATCACTTTTGGCCGTAGGCTAAAAATTAAAATTGGTTGGCTGCACGGTTTCTATTCAACCCACCCACAAGTTTCTATTTATTCCGTTTTACGGTATATTTTTCAACTAAGTAAAAATTATTGAGTTTTTTGAAACCTTCTTCATGCCACAGCTCGTTTATGAATATAAAATAACCCTCATTATAATGTTAATGAACACACAAATATACATACTACATTCCATATCATGTTAACAAAATGATGATCATGATGATATTTGTTTGCCTCAATCATATGGCAGTGATTCGTTAAGTTGTAAAGTAAATAAAAAGAAGTAATAAAAGTAAACATTACACTACTGACACACTGCCTTGCAATAGATCTCTTCACTGTTGTTTTGTTTTGTTTTGGTTGTAGTTTCTGTCTTGTGGTCATGATCATGATTTTATTTTTCTTCGTAATAACATCAACAGCATTAGCAGTAGCAGAAGCAACAGCACTACGGCGCCAAATACGGGAAACTAATAAATATGGCAACAAGAAAAACAAATAATTGAATCCGGAAGGAAACTAACTCAACTGGTTTTTCTTTAATTTGATTTTCTGTTTTTTTCTGCAGTTTTCTTGTTGCTGCTTTTAGTTTTTGTCTTTTTGTCTACCAACTTGTGCTTTATATGGAGTGCAAAATACATGAATATTTTTAATGATTAGTTGTGCTGCAGTAAGTGAGTCAGTGTAAAATATTTATATTTTTTTTTGTGCTTAGTTTTATGCTTCGTACTGAGTGTTTGCCTTACAAACGATTTTCTATTGGGGAAGAGCTGTTAATTGTAGTTTGATACTCGTTGTTGTTGTTGTTGTTGTAGTTTCTTTCTTTTAGTTTTCAAGTGTGTGAAATTTGCAAGTTGCTGATTTTATAGATTTTTATTATAGTTATTTTTATTCAATCATTAACGCTGTTAGAAAATTGATTCAAGTTAAATGTTAGCAGGCACAAACATTAATATTATAAACAAGAATGTTTGAACATAATTAAAATTTTACGAAAAAGAAAACATTTATTATTCAATGACACGTAATGAAATATAAATGACACATGATGAAAATTATCTAATTATTGGCTTTTATGTTTTATGATCGGAGAAACACACTTTAAAATATGTATTTTGTAATTAAATGCTACCTCAGTTTAACGAACGTTGACATTCTGTAACTTTTTTTAAATAATAAACTAAATTTTGTTGCTTATAAGTCAAAAGACTTAAGGCACATACTTGAATTGATTTGTAAATTAATAAATAAATAAATAAATAAATTAATTTATAATTGTTTTATTTTGCCACTGAGAGCCAAAAACAAATACGGCGCTATCAACAGAACTTTGCTAAAAAATGAGAAATAAATAATTTTGTTTTTTCCTTTTGATTGAATAATTGTTAATTCTGCGCTAGATTTCTCTAAAGAAATGAACCCGCTATCGATAAAACATTTTAATTTAAATAAAAATAGTTTTGCTTAATGAACAAAAATTTATTTTCTCTAAAGAAATTAATTTTCTCTTGCGAAATGCAACCGCTAGCAAAACAACTTTTTAATAAAAACAAAAATTGTATTTCTTAATGAAATATAATTTATATTTTATTGGGTAGCCAATATACACATTAATTTTCTAATCTGAGAAGCAAAAAATTACTCGATGCTGTGGTAATATTAATCAATAATCATTTAAGAGCAGGATTTTTAATTTGTTTATTTGGTTCATGCAGTTTTTTTCTTTTATGTGGCGCATCAATCAGAAGATTGTAAGAGCCAAGTCAATTGCACGACAGTCGTGATTGGTAATCAATTTAAGTACTTGGGCTTTTTGTGTTATTGAAATATAACCCCACTTTTCTGCATAAGTGAGAAGCATTTAAGTTTTAAGTACATTAAAATCAGAGCTGTAAATGAATCATTAATTTTTGATTTTAATTCGTTCCATATTAGCTAAATTTGGAATTAATTTTTCTCACAACAAAAAAGAATTAAATAAAATTTGATTCAATTCAAATGAATTTGTTAAAAACAAAATAGCAGTTCATTACCACTTCATTGAGTTGTAATCAATAAAATTCAAGAGCAGCTCTAGGGAGAATAACTGGAAATTTTTAATATGCGAGTATTTAGTAGATTCTGACGATGTTTATTCCAATAATGTGCTACTATCCGTCAGAACTGCAAGAGCAACGCACAAGATTTCAGAAGAAGATGGTCTGTCTTCATTTTTATAATCAGAATTAATCAACAAAACAAAACTAACAGCATTTTCGCTTATACCTAATAATTTAATTTATATTCTGCCGCTACCTGACAATTTTAGTATATCATGGGAGTTTCAAATCAAAGTTTTTTTTGTTTTTGGAATGTATTTTATTTAACATAAAACTCTTACTGCATATTTACTTACAAAATCAGTTTAAATTTTAGTCAACTCAATTCAAATGAGATGGTAATGAATTGCTTATTATTTTTTATAATTCATTTTGATTAATTCGATTCAAATGAATTGAAAATGAATTTGACAAATTCGTTTCAATTAGTAATAATAATTGAATCAAATTTCATTCAATTTATTTATTTATTTTTTTTTTTTTTTTTTTTGTGTGAAAAGAGGTAATTCAAAATTTAGCTAATTTAGTACATGAATGATTCGCGAATTAATTTAAAAATAAATGTTTAATTTACAGCTCTGAATAAAATATATATTAGCATTTATAATTTAACAGGGGAGAACGAACCTAACCATACGTTCAATTTTTAATATGTGGCTCTTACCCCTAATTTTAAATTTTTTTTTACTGTGTTTTACTGTTAACAACTTGTACTGGGACTTATTTTTGTTTAGGTGGTGTACGAAAATAACTAAATCCTTCAGAGCCAAATAATTCAAACTTGTTGTGTCAATTCACTATTTACTACAATAATGTTATCACAAAATTTTAGAAGTTTCTTTTGTGACTTTATTTCATATGGAATTTAGAAAAAAAAAATCAGAGGCCCAATTTAACAATTGCGAAACTATCAACGGGCTCCGCCGTCTCCAGTAGGTTGGTTTTGGCCAAATAACTGGTGTCTGCTGAACAACCTTTATCAGATTTTTCTGATTTATCCTCCATATTCTTTAAATTAACAATTATAATTTTTTTTTTTTTTTTTTTTTTGTAAAACTGTATAAATCTTAAAACAAATTTATGCGTTAATTTTTACTTAATTTTCTTTAAATTTAACCACTTCTTTAAGTATATTGCAAACGCAGTTAAAAAATGTGGGGTGGCGCGATCGCGCTTGAACGTACGACCCACAGAAAATATTATTAATAAATTTTACAATCCTTTTCCTTATTTAATGATGATGAAAAAACTACAACAAATTACGAAGCTTAAAGTTCTACAAGAGTAAGCCTATGTTTAAATTAATTTTATAGGAATAAAATGTGGAATTGCCCACTTGGCTGTTGATGTGGTTAATTCCAACAGCTAAACAATTTTCAGAGAAAGAAAATGGAACAACTTAAGCAAGAGAGCGTCTGAGCAACTTATTTACGTTTATTTCGATTGTGATTATTTCAAATTAACCATGACCATAACTTGGCATTTGTAATTAATAATACTCAATTTAAAAACATTATAAAGAAAGCAATAAACGAATACGAAAAATAAAAATTATATATGTAACTACATGATTTTTTAAAAAATAATAAATAATTTGTATGCAGGTGGTGCGCCGAAAAATAATAAGTCAGTGTCCCAAATTAGTAAAAGTAAAACAAGCTAAAAAACATTAAAAAAATTAAAGGAGGTATCGAATACTTAACACCCTACTCATGTTTTATAGTTCTTTTTATTTTTTGTCTTAATTGAATGCATGAGAAGTTTTAATGTCCTAATAATTATCTTTAAAAAAATCCGTTTCCAAAAAAGATATAAAGTTTGCTTAAGGCTGTTTAGTAATATTTAAAAAGTTTAAGTTTACAGGAATAGAGTTTTAAAATAGCGTTTTGCTATAATGATTTATTTTGTACGAACCAAACAGACAGCAAAACAATTATGACCAATTAGAAAAACTACAATGACAAAAAATAATTTAAGTTTCAGCTTTAATTTTAGTTCGTAATTGCGACAGCAAAATCAAGAGCTAAATTACACACACACGAACACATTTAAATTTTATTATGACAAACGTTTTGATTAACAACAGCTCGATTGACTGAAAAAATTGCTACTCAATTCGAAAGTAAACTTGAAAATGAAACCGTCTTATTATAAAATTCAAAAAGCGTGTGCATGTTGAACTCACTTCAGTGCTCAAATAGTCAAAACTATAAAAGGCCCTCGGTAAATTTAAAAGCATTTCTTTAAGTTTTTAACTCTCGCACAGAAAGTGAATTTATATTTCTGTTCGCTCTATTTTGAAAATGCATTTAAAATTTTATTTCAATTTAACATTTATCTATTCAATCTTTGTAGTTTATGGTCAAGTTCTTACCAAATGGAACTCCGTAGTACCGCCCGCACCACGTTGGGGACCTAATATGCAAATGTTACGACAACACAACAGTATGTGGTAATTATTGAAATTATATAAACAATATTAGTGAAAATTAAAAAAATGCATTCACAGGTCCAGCATTCGAATTTTGGAATGATAATCATGAAGATCATTTATGGGAGCACAGTGGTTTGTTTGAAGGTGATATTATGCTACACCGTGAATATTTGCGCAACGGTTTATTAAATGAAAAAGCCACCTGGCCCGAAGCCACAGTGCCCTTTTATATAGACCACCAAGATTTCAGTAAGCAAAATAAATAAAATAACTTGCAAAGTATTTAAAAAGTGAAAATTAACTTTAAGTATTTACTTCACACAAGTGGTTTAATTTAATCCTTTTTTTTTATTGAGAACAAAAATAAATCATCGAATTTATATGTTTATAGATGAAATGCAAATGATGACGATATTTGGAGCCTTTAAGGAATACCACGATAAAACTTGTATTCGTTTTCGTCCATACGAAAAAGGTGATAAAAACTGGATTGTATTTAAAGGCAACTATTCAGGTTGTTGGTCTAGTGTTGGAAGAAGACAAGGCGGTCAAGTATGTAACAGAATAAATTGAGTACTAATTGACACAAATTTTGTAAATTACTTACCTTTAGGTACTAAATCTCAATACTCCAAAATGTGTAATACACGGTGTAGTGGTACATGAACTATTGCATGCCTTGGGTTTCTATCATCAGCAATCGGCAACTGAAAGAGATGAATATGTTAAAATCAATTGGGAAAATATACTGCCGGGACATGCTCATAATTTCAATAAATATGCACGCACGCATGTTAGTAATTTTGGAGTTGAGTATGACTATCAAAGTGTTATGCATTACAGTTCGAAGGCGTTTTCGAAAAACGGAAAAAATACCATAGAACCTTTAGTAAGCTAAAAAGATAAAACAAAGCAAACATTCATAAAAAGAAACACAAATATTTCTATACTTACAGGATCCTGATGCGAGTTTGGGCCAAAGAAAAGGATTATCGGAAAAAGATATTGAAAAATTGAATGAAATGTATGAAGAAGATTGTAATAGTTTTAACATATTTAATTTCGACACAATTGGAAATTCCTTAAATGAGGTTATAGATTATTTTCAAGGTACACTTGATAACATTTTCTCTTAAAATTATTGCATGAAAGTTAAAAAACTTAAATTTAAAAAAATACGAAAATAAATGTTTAAGTTTTTAATGTACAAATACACGTAAGGTTTGTAGGGCACCTTAAATTTAAGAGTAAAAGGAAAATTGACGCAGTTCGTTCAAAGTATTTTCTGCTTCCTATAAAGTAAAACATTATTTAATTAACAAAAATTATAAGTAAATAAAATATTTATAGAATTTTGTACCTCTTTTACTTCTACGCTTTCATCTTCAGCTAAACTTTCAATTGCTTGTTTAAAATTCGAAGACCATGAGTTTTGTAAGGCTCTTAAACTAAATCTGCCCAATAAGCGTATTAACATGCACATTCTCAGTCTCAACAAGTCATTGGGATATTTAAGCAGACATATCAAGTCTATTTTGGAAGAAAATATGATTTTTTCTACCAACTCAGCATTTTCTGGAAGCTCTCTTAAAACACAGCCCAACAAGGCAAGTATACAATTTGCTATGCGCAGAGCATCCACATTTTTAAAGTCTTGATTAAGGAAATTTATTAACAGCTCATCTGCTGCCAAAATTGCCACTGCATCACAGAACTGTGTTAAGAACTGTTGTTTAATGAGAACTAAATGGCAAATAAGTTCATAAAGTCTGGAAGCGCATTTGATTTCTTCATTATTTAATTCGCTGATTGTGCGTATTTTTCTAAGTGGATTATGAGACAGCGGTAAAGATGCTGCAGAATCATCAACTGGGCGTTGGTAGATTAAAAGTTTGGAAGCATACATTAAGTTGGGCACTAGTTTAACATCAACATAAACCTTAACCAAACAAAAAAAAATTAGTGTAACAAAAAAAACATTTCTAGAATTTGCATATTTATATTAAAATTACCATTTTTATAAGTTCAATAGTATTTGAAGATTCATTTAAAACAAACGGCAAAGACAACAGTTTAGCCACACTGTCAACAACCTTGGGTATGGCTTTTGAGTTACGTAAAGGAGCTACTATAATACTAACCTATAACATTGAAAACGAAAAAGATTTTAATAAAAACTATTGCTCGTATTGAATGAAATTCGAATGTACCAAATTTTGCTGCTTAAGAGACTCAAGCTCACCATCAAGCACTTCCTGCATAGAGCGATGTAAAAAAGCCAACCATTCTTCATTTTCTATGGGTGGACTTTGCGATTCATCACAGGAATCCCAGCCAGGCAATAAGCAAGGAGGGGTGTTTCTAAAAAAATGTGCTATAATTTTTTTTCTTAATATCGTTTAAAAGAATTCTTGACATACTCGGTGCTTTGCTTCTCCTCTCCTGAATGGTTTGAAGCTTTCATTGTGATATTATTTTTGGAATCCTTCAAACTGGTTTCTTGCTCTTTTTTCGAAAGCGTTATTTTTTCGTTTGACTTCATGTGATTGTCATTTTCTGTATTGTGACCCAGGCGAAGAGAAAAATTATCCAGATTTAGATTGAGTTTACGTTTTTCTAAATCTTTGTTACGCGATTTCTTAACCGCGGTGTTATTTGTTGCAAGTTTATTTTTACAAGTTCCACTTTTGGTATTTTCATTAATGGCGAAGTTGTCATTCAGGTGATTTAAAATCATATTGTTATTACCGCTAACGAAACAAGTTTGGGAATTTACTATTGGTGCAGGTATAATATCTGGTGGTTTTTCATCATTGTTTGGACCTAGTTCGTCTCTATCATTTTGATAAGACTGTTCAGTAAATGGAACCGAAATACGGTTATCATTATCCTCGAAATCCGTTTCAAGTTGTTCTATATCACTTGGAGGTATAGCGTTGATACTATCGCGAGAACACATTAAATTATCTTGTGTTTCATTCAGATTGATTGTACGTAGATTCTTAGTTATTTTATTGAGATCCAAACTGCGAAAAAATTTTTATATTTCGTAAAAGTTTTATAAAGGTATATTTCGTATAAAACAGAATAGGTATTTCACTTACTTTTCTTTCGTATTAGCAGGCTTTAATTTATTTTTATTAATTTGAGGATTAATAAAAGGTGAGTTTTCAGCTTTAATACCCGCTTTTATATAGAGTTTACCTTCAACAAATGGATGGCATAAAATCTGTGCCCAACTGGTACGCAAAGTAGGATCTTTTTCTAACAAACCCTTAAGATGATTAAAGCCACAAATTTAAAAAACAATTTCACTTTCCGACTTTCCATAAGGCTTACCTGTAAAAATGACCGGCATTCGCTACTGAGGAAACTTGGCCACTTCACATCTTCATGCTTGATAATCTTCACTAAATGTAAAATAGATGTAGTACAAAATGGCGGTTGCCCTGCCATAGTTTCGTATGCAATACAACCCAAGGACCATAAGTCAGCTTGGTGATCATAAGGTTTTTCTGCTAATAACTCTGGAGCCATATACAATGGAGTTCCTTTTATCGAAGTCAACACATGAGTACTCATTGTCATGTTTCTGGCCAAACCAAAATCACACAATTTGGCATGCAAGTCCTCATCGAGTAAAACATTTTGTGGCTTTAAGTCTCGATGTAAGATGCGATTAGAGTGCAAGTAATATAATGCAGATACCAAATGACAAATTAGACGTTGTGCCTTTTCCTCCGTCAATGCACCATTACGCGACATATAACGATGCAAATCTATAAGAGCAAATTCTGTAACTACAACCAATTCATTTTTAGTTTCAAACGATTCCAACATCTCAATTACATTGGGATGCTTAAGCTGGGCCTGAATATCACATTCTCGACGTAGGTTTTTTAATTCACGTGAAGATCGTCCTCTCTAAATATTTTTATAAAAATTTATAAAACGTAAAATATGTACTTACGTCTATTAAAATTAAAACTTACTTTGGATATAACTTTAATGGCCACAGTTTGATCATCATCTTTTCGTATGGCCTTATAAACCAATCCAAACGAGCCTTCTCCTACCAAGGAGATAACTTTATAACGATTCATTTTTTTTTTTTGTCGTAACTTGAATAGTTCTAATTGCGTAAATTCATTATTTATTACAGATAATTAAAACAAAAATACTTGTTGCTTCACAAATTAATTTTGTTTTGTTAGTATTTGCAAGTGTAAACAAACAGCTGTATGTATTTGTTTGTTTAATCACAGTTGCAACCTTAAATCACAATAGCATGACGAATGATATTAGTTGTGTTCAATAACTTGCCTTGCAAAAATTAATAATTCGAGAGTTAAGCAGAAATTTGAAAAATCAACAAGTAAAACACAGTGGCATTACGAAAGACCTAAAAGAAACTTTTTGAAAGTACTTGTACTGAACTTCCTCGTAATAAACGCAGCTTTACATACATAAAATTTTTGTTAAACTTTTTAAAGCTTTAGTTGCATTGAATTTAGAAAAGTTAAATGCTCTATCATATAATATAAAATTGTTTAGTAAATTACGCATGTATTATTTGTAATATTATTTAAAGTTTATTTCTGTTATTATGTTTAAGTATAATTTTGCTCGATTGATGTTTAAATCAGAATTATAAACTAATATTAATACACAATTAATTATTCAATTCATTTATAATATTCACATTTAAAAAATCCTAACTTAATAAAAATTAAATTAATTAAAATATCACAAAAATACAGATATTTTTTCGGTTCTTCTCTATAAATATATTATATTTATTATTTTTAATAATACTATTTTTTCAATTGCAAAACGTTTAACATTCACAATAGAACACTTCCTGTTATATACTACATACAAAAATAATAATCGTACTTTTTATTACAACTGTGTGTATTAAAGGCCGGCCGGTTAATTTATAAAAGGTTGATGTGGCTGAAACTTATTGGACTTGAATTCCAACTTGTTAGGAAAATCATACTTGGATAATAAAAAAATTACGGTGAGTTCAAGACACTATAAATAAAACAATATTAGTTATAAACTACAACATGAAAAAAACATAAAATAAAACCCATTACACATTTCTTAAATTTGCCCTATTGGCTCCTTAATTATTTTAACCTTTAACAATAGCAAAACAATTGAAATACAGTGTGTACATTTTGTATATGTACAAATGTATATATTAATAGACATTAAATTTCCTTTAGGACTTTAGGAAATCTCTCGTTAAATTTGTTCATTTTTTATAATTTTCAACTTAAATCAATACATAAAATTGAAAAATATAATAAATAGAACATCTAAGATAAGATAAAAAAATTTTAAAGTACATATTGAGTATTTAAGTGGTAACGCATAGTATTTTTTTTTTTTCAATTTTTTAAATGAAGGTCATCATGAGTTTAACTGATATTTCAAAAAAATTCACGGAAGCTACCTGTGAAGAAATCATTAAAAAGGCTGGCGGCACCACGTATACATCCTATAAATTTGGTAAAGGTTTCAAGAAAGGTGATTCGTACTTGAGCAAAGTATTTCGATTATGTATTTATGGCGTCAACGAAACAACTGGGTATGTAAAGGAAGAAATAAAAACGGTTTTTATTAAATACTTTTTTACACACCATTTTAGCGAAGATATGGAAGTAAATGTTATTGTTAAGGGAATGCCAGATAACATGGCTCGCCGAAAGGTATTTCGTTCTGCGGAGTTTTTTCGCAACGAAATTAATTTCTACCTAAAAGTAATTCCCGCTTTAGAAGCATTCCAAATGAAAAGGAATCCTAAGAATCCATTTAATGAATATCCAATATGTTATGCTGCCCATTGTGATGGTGCAAACGATTTTATTGCTTTACAAGATGTCAGCTTTTTGGGTTACGGATCACCTAATCGTCAGGAATATATACCATTAGATGAATGCATATTGACGATGCGAACCTTGGGTAGATTTCATGGTATTTCTTTGGCATTCCAAGCCTTAGAGCCCAATGACTTTGAAAAAGTCGGCAAATGTTTAGAGGTAAAGTAGGAAATATGAGAACAAATGTTCTGAAATCTAACACAGCAATAATTTTTTATCATTTTAGGAAACTTATTATGCTGAATCAAATCGAACATGGTATTTAGGCTTTTTAAAGTTGGCCTGTTCAGTTGCCCAAGATGCAGTATCAAAAACATTTCCAAATAGTATTTATGAAACAATTAGTAAGAGTTTTTTACAAGAAACTTTATACGATGATCTTATAAATTTGGTTTCAACACGATGTACGCTTGATGTAATTTTAAATTTAGACATATTTTAATGCAGCTTCTTTTATATGTTACAGCCAAGCTTTCCGTTTTTGGTCACGGTGATTGTTGGTCACCAAATTTTCTCACACGCTACAATACAGAAGGAAAAGCGGAGGCTATCAAAATAATTGATTACCAATTGGCTCGTGTTGCTTCTATTGGCTTAGACTTGTCATTCTTTATCTATTCATGCACAAGCCAAAATCTTAGAGAAAAACATTACGACACACTGTTGAAAGCTTATCATGAAAGTGCCAGCAATATTATTAACGATTTAGGAGCAGACGCGGAAAAAGTTATTTCTTGGCAGGATTTGCTGGATGAATTACAACAGTTTGCTAGATTTGGTTGTGGCATGGGTATAGAATCTTTGCCCATGAGTCTCATAGAGGATGATGAAGTAGCCGATTTAGATGAAATTACCGATAATACAGTATTAACGGATGTGTGGAATATCAAACCATTCAAAGAGCCAACTAAAAGGCAACGTATTGCTGAAATATTTAAGCATGCAATAGACCAAGGCTATATTAAATAAAGCCTTAATACAAAGCACCCAAGAATCATAACATACAAATGTATGTGGACTTTTTTTATTCTTATAAAAACAACAAATAATACAGACTAATAAAATAAATTTTTTACAAAGTATGTATGTATGTATATCTTTTTAAAAACATTGACCTTCGTTTAAAACGCACCACTTTGGTGTAACGGCATCAGGTCGTATGCCACGGGCAATCAAACGATCCCTATATCGATAAAAACGATATTGGGCTAAAAGAGAACTTGACTTGGGATTGGACCACAAACGTTCGGCAGCTGCTCCAGCTCTAGGCCAAATGCGAGCCTCTAAAATTAAAGCAATTAAAAATTAATATATTAAAGTCACCTGACGTTTGTTCCTTTCACTCACCTACAGAATTATTATCAACATACTCACTCCACATGCAAACTTCACCACCTAAAATCTTTGGATTATTTTCAATTTTATTATTATATACCTTGGCCCAATTGTAATACTGCGTTCTACCCCAGAAGCCATGGTCCAAGTACCAAGCATCCTTAGTAGAAATTATTATGCGATAACCTTGACTTAATAGTTGATCGTTCAAGGGATCTGATGATCCCACCCATGTTTGTATGATAAAACGTTCTTTTGGCAGATAGTTTTCTATGTATTGAGGATCCGTTAAATGACTTGACCAAACGATTGTTGGTTTGGGTTCCCTTAAGTTGGGATATTGCCTCTGGTTTACATCATCCCACGATTCCAAATTTTTCTGATGAAATATTGACCATAATTTATAAAAACTTGGCAATGACAAATCAAATCCAGTCGCTCGCATTTTCTTTGTTATCTCTTCGGTATTATTCCAGCAATCTATGTGCACTTCATCACCTCCCATATGTATTGTCTCCTCAGGAGCTCCTACTTCTGCTAAATCCTCATAGATTTCCTTCATAACCGAGTACATGTTGTCGTTTAAGGGATTTAGCTGACCACATGGTGGTTGAACGCAAAATGAGCGCCAGGGTTTTTGATTAATACAAACGGCCATATTTCCCATACCGGCCATAGGACCCCATTGCCAACCGTTACCGGCATGCGAAGGACCATCAATTTCCATAAGCACTCGTATGCCTCTTAGACGTGCATATTTAATCATATTTATGGTATCAGTACGAGAATATGTATTCGTGGGTGAATAAGCTCCGAAGCTGAAAAAAAAATTGTTTCAACATTATGGAATTTCTGAACACCATAGGAACTTTTATGCAGACGTTGCTTAGATTGTTTTTGAGTCAGAATTTTTAAAACAATATTATATATATTATGCATGTATTATAAAATATAAAACGTGCTGAGCAGGAGTTTCATCAATAGAAACCTAATCACAAGTCCTCCTAATTATAATTTGAAAAATTCGCCACATCTCTTAAATTAATGTTGTTTACGTAAGTACATTAAATGGAAAAATTGTTTAAATACATGAAACCTTGTCACCGAGTAAAAAATATTTAGAATTCAGAATTCTAAATTGGCATTTGCTTTTTATCCGACTGGTTAATGTTTCTGTAACAAAATGCCCATTTTACGCAATTAATCTTATTAATACCCTTCACCACAAAAAGTGGAAAAAGGGTATTTCTCAGTTTGTCATTTCGACATGCAGTAATGTTTGAAACCTGAGCAACTTTTCTCCAGTAAATACTCATGGTCGTATATGTTCTCTTTAAATAGATTATTGAAAAAATTCCTTTTTATTTATTATTATACATATAGTCTACATACTAATAATAACAACAAAAAATACATTTTATGTCTTTGGAAGAAAATATAAAACGAAAACAAAATTAACTTAAAAATTCGCTGTTCGAAACCTAAGCAACTTTTACATTGTTGCATTTGTTGCGAAATATTAACTAAAACAACAACAAAAATTTTAAACAAAAATTTTAGTCCCGTTATGATTGCTATTGAAAAAAGTAATTTTGGTTGATTTTATGCATTTAAGTAGTACCAATTCTTTAGAAGTGCAACCATGACGCGACCACGTTATGGATCAGCTTTTAAGCTAAAGATTATTGAACTTTTTAATAACGGTAAACCCCAAATTGCTATAGCAAACCAATTAAATATTAATAAATCAATAGTTTCCCCACTTATAAAAAAGTATAAAGCTACTGGGAAAGTAGAGAAGGCCAATGGCAGTGGCCGACCTCGAAAACTTCTGAGCGAACAGACCAGAAAATTTGCCGTCTAGTTTAAAAAAATCCATTTATTTCCTCGAAAGACATAGTGAATGAACTTGAACTTCAGATAAGTTCTTCCACAGTAAGAAAACGTTTATTTGAACAAAACTTAAGGAGCTTCATGCCATCTAAAAAGCCTTTGCTGACTAAGAAGCATCTAAAAAAGAGGTTTGTTTGATCGATTGCAACGTACTCTCTGATTTTCTCAGCTTTTTGGTTGTTTTAGGTTGGATTTTGCTAGAGCACATATGGATTGGACTATATCCAAATGGAGAACTGTTTTGTTAAGTGATGAATCTAAATTTAACTTACTAAATTCAGCTGGAGCTTGCCACGTGAGAAGACCAAAAGGAAAGCGGCTACATTCTCGGTACTCAAAAGCCACAATAAAGCATGGGAGTGGAAATGTGATGGCTTGGACTTTTTTTTGGGCAAGTGGTGTTGGTTCCTTTGTAGAAATTCAAACAAAAATGGACCGTTTTGTTTACAGAGACATTTTAGCAACTCACATGCTTAACTATGCTGAGTGGGAAATGCCACTTCGATGGGTGTTTCAACATGACAATGACCCAAAACACTCATAGAAGTTAGTCAAGGATTGGTTATCAGCTAATGGGGTTCAAGTTTTGGATTGGTCGCCTCAATCGCCAGACTTGAAACCCATAGAGAACCTCTGTGAAATTTTAAAACGGAGAGTTGGAAGTCGACGCTTTAAAAATAAACAGAAGTTGATGAACTGTCTAAAATCGGAGTGGGAAGCTATAACAACATCTATTCTATCGAATTTTATTGAATCTATGCCCAACAGATGCGCTAAGGTCGTAGAAAGAAAGGATATCATACCAAATATTAAAAGTTGCTTAGGTTTTGAACAGCCAATTTTTAAGTTAATTTTGTTTTTATTTTATCATAACTTCCAAAGAAATGGATTTTTATTTTTTGTTGTTATTTTTAGGTTAAAGACACATTGTGTGGTAGTAAATAAACAATATTTTTCTATAAATTTATTTAACGAAAAGATATGAGTCTATTATTACTTAGTGGGAAAAAGTTGCTTAGGTTTCGAACAGTACTGTATATGGATGTATATTGGCAAACTCTTCAAAAGTTGTAGACAGACGTTTGAAATTAACAAGGAGCTATAGTGCTACGTCTGCTATAGCAAATATAAAGTTTAGAAATTTAATTTAAAGGTGTCCCAGTAGTTAATGTAATTTGATGTATGTGGCCATACTTTTGGACCGTTATAGACAGACAGATGAAATCTGTTTTGAAGTTGGTTTTTTCCCCAGAATTATTCCATATCATATGCAACAATGAAGTAACTCCAATCAAAAAATAAATATATGGTGCTATAGAGAATTAAAAAAAAGTCATTAAATGCAAAAATTGGTGCTAGCCCACATTTTCCGAGTTATGGACCTCTAAACTTTTCATAGAAAAGACCGATTGTGCACCATATTTTTTTAAGATATCAATATGGGTGTCATTTAAAAGCTTTTGAAGAGATCTCTTAGGAAATAATATTTTGGTTTTAATTATATATGGTACATAACTTTTTATTTCTTAATTCTCTGTCACTCCAATATTTATATTTTTTATTGGAGTTACTTTCTTAAACTTGATTTACATATATGGTAAAGGGTATGTAAAATTCGTCATAGCCAACAAGCACTGTTGCTTGTTACAATTAGACTCTAAAAAGTCCAATCTTAAAAAGCAGATTTATAAAAGGTTTGTTTTAATTTCGATAGTAAGCTTATAATTTTTCTTTTTAACTCTTTTTTCATTTCCGTTTCTGTTTATTATTTATTTGATATGTACGTGTGTTTCTTTTTTCTACAGTGAATTTAAGCTTTGTGCCTTTGATAAGCTCTTTGAAAACTTTGTTTAATGCGAATTTGCAGTGATTATTTTTTTACTAAATGCATTAGACTAGGTTTAACAAAACACTGGGTAAAAAAGCAAATAAACTTCAGAAGTTTATCAAAAATGGCAAAATCTCCACAAATACGAAGAAGGTTTCATGAGAATATTATCTTAAAATGTTTTCGTAAAGCTTTAAGTTAAAATAAAAAATATTTTGTTTGCTTGTGTTCTCGTTCAAGTTAGGAAACGATTTGTCAGTGTTCGTTATGTTTGTGTTACAATAATTCTCTTACCGTTGCATTTCCGGTACTCTTGTTATTTCTAAAGGAAAACTGTGTGTATCGACCACATGCCAATGGAATACATTTAACTTTGAAGCTGCCATGGCATCCAAAGTATTACGGATTTGTCTTAAAGGCATAAAATTGCGAGCAGTATCAAGTAAAACGCCACGATGAGGATACAAAGGACGATCAAAAACACGTGCGGCATCCACCATAAGCAAACCATTGCTGGAATGTAAAAAAATATGAATAGAAGAGCCAGAATGGAAATATCAACACTTCCCACGTTATAGAGCCAGTTATCAAATTGCTCAGAGTCTCAAAAGCATGACGTGCACCATAAACAGTGGGAGCTTTAATGTCTACAAAAGTTGCGGTCCCTTTAAAAGAAATCAATGAAAAAAATACATTGTTGTAGACTTACTTTGCGGATAACTTACCTGTTGTTCTAATTAGCAATTCATATGATTCTTCCGTTGCCCAATCCAGTGACAAACTTGATGAATTAATAGTGGCTTTTACCAATATCTCTTTGCTATTGTCCAGTGTACAGTTGCGAATACACTCCTTGATGATGTTGCTTAAAAATATACGATTCGTTTCGCGTATAAATTGTGTAGTCGCAGGTGTAGGAGCCACAACATTGAAACGCACCTTCCATGGATCAAAACGCACTCGCTTCTTGGAGAGACTACATTCGCCAGTGGGCATTGGCCAAATGGCGCCATATCTCCCACATGACAATCGGCAGTCGTGTTGACTTTCAAAACGTTTCTCATCCCCTATATTTGGTGCTGCGTCAGGCAGACAAAGGTCAGACGAGGAACAAATCCACTGTGTGCTGTAAGTAAGGTTATCTTTTATAAGATGTTTTGAAGATATTTTAAAGGATTACAATTAAATTTGTAGAATGTATTTTAAAATTTGTCATTATTCAAGTTTTTTAGATTCAGTGCATCTTATTTGAAATACTTTTTGTGCCCGTAAAATCATAAGGTATATTAAGTAGCAATACATATTTACGGCGAAATTATTTTTTTTTTTGCGCTAATATTTGAAAACATATAATTGGTAATTAAAAAAATACTTGAGATTTTTTATTACCATTAAAATTTCATTGGTGTTTCTTGAAATAATGGATAACGAAAAATGTTTAACTACTATTTCATGATTTTATTTTAATTTTAATTCTTTTTACTAATGGTAATGTAATTTTAATGAAACTGTCTAATTACTAATTACAATTGGAAAAAATAAATTAATGATAGCAGAAGCTTTTGTAGAGGGATCTATATTTGAAAATTTAAATAGTTTATCAAAGTGAAGACAAGGAGTGGCGTTTATTAATGGTCAAGTTTTAAACCATTTATCATTAGTGAATTAGCTAACTAATAATTTATTGAACCTTTTCATTCAAAGCAATGCCATTAGTGAAAATAATGTTAATGCTAAAAATATCATTAGCAATATTTATCACTCAATGACAATAGAATTGTAAATTAATTAAGGAGATCGTTCCACTGAAGTAGTAGACTCAAATTTGGCTTCTAAACGTTAAACAGTCTAAAAATTGTTCCATGCTTACAAAAAAAATTCTACTTAAAAACCGTGATAAACTGATGTCATGAGTTCTACAGAACCACAGTTTCTCTAAAGAAAAACCTGCTTTTGTTGCGGTCTCTTACACAAATTTTTATAAGAAGTAAAATTATTAAAATCAGATAAGTTTTCAATTACAGTTAATTGCCCAGCGCTGTTGTTTTATATTGTATCGGGAATAAGTAATAGTTGTCATTTTATTATTCAAATTTTTACTTTACACGGTATTTGACAAACTGTGAGGGGTATAAATTACAATAAAACAAGTAAGAGTGCACTATTCGGCTATGCCGCATCTTATATACCCTTCACCATCTATGTAAATCCAGTTTAGTGAAGTAACTCCCAAACAAAAAAGCAAAAACATTTGCTACTGCATATATATAATTTTACATAAAAATACCATCGGCGCTTAATGGGTTAAGCACTTTAAAAAAATTTTGTACTTTCTTGCAGATATCTTCAAAAGCTTTAAATAGATTTTTTTAAAATTTTGGAAAATTTTTAAATTTTTTAAATTTTTTCACTTCTTGTGTTTTTCTTATTTTTGTTTTTTTTTATTGGAGTTACTTCATTGTTCCAAATAATATTAAAAAATTTGAGGCAGGCGTGGTGTTTTTCCCGCTGCGTCTAAGGACATGGACCGATCTTGACGGACAGACGGACATCACTCAATCGACTTCGCTATGCATAAGAACTCAGAATATATATACTATATGGGGTCGGATATTGTAGAAATTACAAACGGAATGACAAACTTAGTTATTCCCTTTTTTCCCCTTTCCCTTTTAAGCCCCAATAAATTCAATTTCCAGTAATTAAAAACACAAACCTTTCTTCCGTGTCCTTAGTTTTTGCAACAGATGTCAATATCAGTTGTGCAATGAACAGTATTAAACTCCTTAAATTCATTTTTGATTTAAATTTGTGATAAATAGTTATTTAATTATTTAATGTTTGAATTTTATTAAACTATCAAATGTTCGTATTTTAGTTAATTTGCTTTAATCTAGCGGCACATAATTCATACTTGAAATAAAATTTCTAAATATAACTTTCAAATTAAACAGATATAAACGTTTGTACAAGGAACTTTAAAACATCAAAACGCTGCAGACAGACTTGATATGCCCGGTGTTTACATTTTGACGAGTTTTGCATTTTTCAATAATAAAAGCTCCCAAGAATAATTAAAACTGAAAGCAGATTTTCTAAAAGATTGGACAAACTACTATAACTTTAAATTATTAAGCAAGTCTTTCACGCATATGGAAAACTTATGTAATCTTGCAAAGCAACAAAGACACCAACAATATATGTAGTTTAGATAACCTCAAAGACCTTAAAAAAAGACCAGACCAGTGGTTATCGTTTACATTTTGTAAATAAATTCCTACATAAAATTTGAAATAGTGTGTAAAAAAAAATCCAAATATATAAAATGGAAAAATTTTAACAAAATTAAGTATTAAATTATGTACTCAATTTAAGTATGTAATCTACTTGCTTTAAGAACATTTGAGTATTTATCGCTTTTACATTTTTATCTTAGACATCAACACGCTTTTAGAAATCTTTCGTTGGTTACTCTTGTCATAGCTCTAATATACGAAAATATAGATTTTTTGCTAGTTGAGTATATAAGAAATGTACTTAGGCAGCTTCGAAAATATAGCCCATCGCACAGTGGGAGATTTAAATAAAATAAAATTGAAATAAATTTCTCAGTTTCTAAACACTTAGACCAATTGTGCTGAAACTTTATTCTGCTATAGTAGAGGTGGAGTTAATGTTGAAAAATTTTAATTTCTAAACCTACGCCTTGTCATTTTTAGTGTAAGAATTTTTTTTTTAAATTAACAATTTTACGTTTTATTTTACCTTTGACCAACTTTTTCCTTCTAGCGGAACTAGAACAATTGCTAAAAAACTTTCTATACCATTTTTTTTTTGCGAAAAAGTCTTGTTTTTCTTTTTTAGTTATTCAAAAAGTTGTAAACAATGATATACAGTGTTAACATTGCCTTGAAAGCCACTTTTATACAAAATATTACAAATAAAAAACTTTCAATTAAATCAAATAACGGGAATTTTTTATTATATTTATTAATTTTCTAAAAGAAGTCTTTTTTGTACTATTTCTATTGTCCATTATTTATTTAAATCACCGATATTGATTATTGAGGGTGAAAGCACGTCTCGATAGCCATTTCGCTACCGCTTACTTAAGAGTTTTGTCCAAACAATAAAGTAACTTTTTATTAGTTCTTAAATTTTCAAATTCCATTTCCTTCCAAAATAGAAACTTTTTTTCTGGGAAAGTCACTTTTAGAAAAGATTTTCCCTCAGAAGTTAAACGAATTCGAAAGACTAAGACATGGGGTCTAGACCCTCGTTCTATAAAAATACAACAAAAAAATAAGAATGTCGTTTTTTTGGAATTTTTTTTTTTTTATAAATTTCTAGGAGGGGTGTGGGTGGGGTTTACATTAGTCAATTTTAATATTTCTAAACTTATCTTTTTACTGTATATATTTCTATAAATTACAAAATTTCATTACATAAGATTGAAAATAAAATAGCAATAAAAACAACACACACAAAATCTTTATTAAAATATTTCTTCCCAGTTTTAGCCAAAAGTCTTTAACAAGTTTTTATAGTTGTATACGGCTTTCAAAAGAAGACACAATATTTCTTAAACATCTTGTACTGGAATTGTACAACTTTGTAGGAGAAGTGTGATAATGACTTTATTTCACGGTTTCTTTGGCACTTGTTCTTTTTAGTTTATTATTCCTTTTTAGTTGGGCACGTTGTAAAGAGATAAATTTTGTTAAAATAAGTAGTATTTATAAGCTCCATTCATTTTAGTGAAATAATCCAAATCGCAGTATTTCAAAATAAAATAAAAAAGTTCAATACGATCGGGGGTATAAACGTTTAGAAACTACAAAATTATTTCCATGTTCTACAAAATTCCCACTGTGCATAATTGTTTTATTTGACCCCTCAAGGCATGTTTTCGAAAATATTATACAGGGCTTTCTTTTTGGGAGTATCAGTTTTGTTTTTAAATGTTTTTAACAGGGTTTACCAAAATCGTTATTTCTGTGCTCATTCTGAAAACTTTTCAGAGATTTAAGATTAATAAATTTCACAATTAGATTTTTTCCTCCTCTTCTTTCTAACATTTTTACAACAGAAGAGGAATTTAAATTATTTCAGTTTTTATTTAAAATCTTTACGAGATAAATTTTATTAAAATATTATTCTTTTTTATTATTATTTTTTATTTTGTTATTATTATGCTGATTATAGAGAATCATTATCAGTCGATTAAAGTGAAAAATACACAAACAATAAGTAAAATAAATGTTTCACAAGCAGTGCAACTTTAAATCGTCTCTTAAGAGAAGTTTATGAAAAAAGTTTTTTTTTTATAAAAAAATTAATTATTAAAACATCCATAAACATATCGAGAATTCTCTAATTATTATAAAACTAAATTAGCTTTTTATCTTATTATTGTATAATAAAACAAAGCAACGTAATTTTTTATTAATATAATCGACTTTTACAATTTGTGGAAAATTTTATTTTTTTTTTTTTGTTAAATTATAAAAAAATACTTATTTCTAGTTTTAATTTTTAACCATCGATTTCACTTCTCAAACTATTTTCATTTTTGTCGTCTTTTTAGACTTGAAATTTCTCTTGTTTAAAATTTGTAATGTATTTCTATTTTGTATTTTCTAAATTCGTTTTTTATTTTAATCTCGTTTTTTTAGGATTGTTTTTTAGTGCAATTGCGATCGTTACAAAAACCGTACTGATTTTGAAATTAAAAAGCAACTAAATAACTTTTGAGCCCGGCTTGTTGGTTTTACTTCGGCTGGCTAGATGTTTGGGTGAAAAAAAATTATTTGAAATAATATAAACAAAAACTATTGCAAACAAACGCACAAACCAACACAATACATATTGTACAGTGTTGTGCAAAATAAGCGATTCAATTAAAAAATATAAACGAACATAAATTTTACAACCTAAACAGACATAGTAAAAATCTCGAGTTTATATAATTACCGAGCAAAAAAAAATTGTTATTCAGGTTTTTTACCCATATGTTAGTTGATGCTGATTTAGAAAAATGAAAACGATAAAACGGCTGGTGAAGCTATAGCTACGACGTAATCAAAATTATCATTAAATTATCTATTCTATTTGATTGGGAGAAGAAAAAGCAATACATAAAAATATTATTTCTCATTAAGAAAGATAAAAAATTTATAAAAAAAAAAAATTAAAAATGCCACTGTCTCCCATGAAGAATATATTTGGGTGCACAGCGATTAAAAAAAAAAAATACAATTACTCTTTAAGAAAAAAAAATGTTTCGGATTAAAATTAATATAATTGAATGAGGATGTTTTCTATTTAAGCCTTCATTGCAGACCTTCACAAATTTTAATGTGTGAAGGCTAAGCAAAAGCTAGAAAAATTGTTCGATAGCGAACTGAAAAAATTAAAAAAAAATAAAAACTCATTTCAAATCCATCGTTAAAAATCTAAAATATTAATTTTCCGTAAAGTATATCTTAAAATTTTTAAGAAACCTGCCGCTCCTTTCTGTAACTAAAGTGAGAATGAAAATTTTATATTCATTCTGTTTTAAAGCAGGGTAAAGATAATCATGAACTTCTTGTTACTTTATATTAAAAAGTTAATAATTAACTCAGGGGAGCTGTAGTAAAATAGGAGAACTATAATATTTTAATCTGAGAAATTTCTTACTTAAAATTAGGTTTTTATTATCCCTGACCACTTTGCACATACATTTCAATTCTGTTCCATTATCAGGTTTGGCAAATCATAAAACAATCAAATTGAGAATGTGCTTGGAATAATTTCGCTTAAAAATGGCGCCTCCACCAAAATGCATTCAAAAAGGATTGTTATGTCGTATAAATGTGAACTGAATTATTTTTTATATGAGACACTGTGGTTTTCTTCTAAAATTTCTCTTGTGTACATTTATCACTACACATGGGTACGTTTTACTCCACCACTGCCATATGAAAAAAATGCCTACTCACATGATCTCACCCAGCGAACGCAAAGCAAAAAGTAAATGTCAAACTGTTAAGAGTAATTTCAAAAACAAATCTGTAAGAACTTTATATAAGATATAAGAAACGACAATAAGATTTTCAAGGATAACCAACACAACAAAATATAATTTTCTTGTCCAAACATGTGAAAAATTTTAAAAAATATATATATAGAAAACCATGAAATAAATGAGAATTTTTTATTAAATTTTTATCTATTAAAGATAAAGAAAAATAAAAAATATATAATATATAATATGAAAACTTAAGCATCTACGGAAATTTAAGTTACACAAAATTTAAAGTACGTGCGCAGAAGTGTTGGATGCAATTATTAATCCGGAATATAATTTAAAACGTTATCCTACATCTTCAAGTAATTAATTGGCTTTAGTATTTGAAATAATTCTATTTGAAACCGTTTTAAAAACTTTTTTACTGTGGGAGGGAATACAAAAAGGAAGAATCAGCTTACAAAACATATTTTGTATGTGTTTCTTTTTAATAATTCGACTTTCCTTCATACCATTTAAAAAAAAAAACTTTTTTTCCATATCATTTGAAATATTGAATCAACTCCAATCAAATATATGAGGTGGTACAAAATGTAAAAATAAGATAAAAGCATTAAGTGAAAAAATTGGCTCTTGCCCTTATTTTCCGAGTTGTGGGCCTCGGAACTTTTCATAGAAATATTTAACCAATTCGAGGGCTTTTTTATGTAAAATTATATACAGTTCTTGAATTTTTTTCTTATTATTTAATTCTCTGTTACCACAACATCTGTCTTTTTTATTGGAGTTACTAACTAAACTAAATTTACTATAGGAATGAAGGGTATACAATATTCGGCATAGCCTAATATAGCACTCTTACCTGTAAATTTTAGATTTAAAAGTTGTTTAAGATTAAATAACATTAAACAGTAAGTTGATAAATAGTAGAGCATAATATCTAAGTTAACAACCAACATAAATGTTTGTTGGGTTAAAACACAATGCACTCTTCTGTATTTACATGGAAAAAAAAAGAAATTTGCAAAGAAAAATCTGAAAAAAAAACAAACCAAAAGCCACGAACAAAATAAAAAAAATATATTTATAAATGAAAAGCTTATAAACTATTTTGTATGTTCAATTTATGTATGTATTATACATATGTATGCACATAAATTAATTCGAATTAGAACACAATAACAATAAAAAAGGCAGGAATATTGATAAGTAACGGAATAAAAAACAGCTTAAAATTTGTATGCAAACTACACAGAAACTTCAATACTTTGCGATAATTAGATAAGAGTTTAGGTTAAGTATTTAACTAAAGCATTTATTTAAAATTAGTGCCATTTTGCTATAAAAATCGCCCTTAATAAAACGCATTTATATTTTACTTAAGCTTCTTAAAAATAAAAATAAAATACATATTTAAAATCACCAAAAAGCGAAAGTTAATCATGATTAAAATAATATATTTCATAGTGTTCATCAGACATTGTTTTGATTTAAACAAGTTAAAACATATCGAAATAATGCAGACATGAGATGACATACACAGATCTTTGTTAACATTAAATTATTTTATTTTTGGAATATTATTGAAGTTTTTTTGTTAAATCAAAAAATCTTTATTTATAAAAAATTGTAATTAATAAATTTTATTTTAATTAATTTTTGTCTATCTTATATCATGTAAAAACTTAAGCTAGGGATAAGCGATTCCGTGATTTTTGAGGTACGTCGTTACCAGTGAAAGTGATTTTCAATTCACCGTTCGTTTAAAAAGTAACCGTGATCACCGCACAGTGGCGCCCGTAGAGCAAACGAGGTTGCAAAAACCAAAATTTTTATGAGCGCCCACGAAGTTTTGAATAAACCCATGTTATAGGAAACTTTTCAACGATTTCAAATATGCCACTCTTAATAATATCACATTTTTAGTTTAGAAGATATAACCGTTCAAAGGTGACCGATTTACGTTTTTCAAAAAAACACACAATTTTTAGTCAATTTGTTGCGATTTCAGGTATAATATCACTAAAAATAGGTAACGAATCGCCATATTTTTTGTTTGTATTGATTGATGTATTTATTAAATGTATAATGAAAAAAAATATTAACTGTTTGTTTTGTGTTTCTCCTGGTAAATCACTATTTAAAAACTATCCGTTTTTTCACTATTTTTCAACTTTGACGGAAAATAAAAAAAATCTATATTTTTCTATATTTGCCATATTTGCAAAACCTGTTCTTTGATTATTTCTTTACATAATTCAAAAGGTTTTATCTGCCTGTACGTGCCCGTTTGGCTTCTAGAGGTAAAAAAGTTTAAAAAGACATGGTTGCAGAAATTGTATGGCGTCCATCCCTTAAATGTTTTGACTAACAGTAGTTTTTTTTTTTTAGTAGTAAATTTTTGTTTAATTTTTTTTTTTTAGTAATAAATTTTTAGGCATGGTAGCATAAGCCTATATATTGCAAAATAAGCACAATGATAATGAGGTGAAAATTCTTCCTGAGAAGTTGACATTGATCAGCAAATGGGGCTGCGATGGATCATCCGGACAAAGCGTTTATAAGCAAAGGATATCTTCCGATGGCGCTACAATATCGGACGGAAATATGTTTATGGCATCTGTTGTTCCTTTGCAGCTAAAATCTGATGTTTCCCTACACTGGAGAAATCCACGTCCGTCCGGATTAGGTGTATGGAGTTCTTGCTAAAACTGGCGTATACCCTACCACAAGAGGAGAAAAACTTCGATGAAAATACATCAATAAAGGATAAGGAAAAAATCAGAAAGAAGCAAATACAGGATGCTTTTTTTAAACAAGTTGGACTAAAAGTAGACTGTCCCAAGCACGGATATGGTAACTTAAACGATGGAAACACTTCTGGGAGATTTTCTGAAAATGATGAGGCAGTAACTAGAATCACTGGAATTGCCAATCAAATCGTGAAAAGATTGGGAACGATCTTGCATGTTTTAAACTGCAAAGAAAATGTCAATTCTACAAAATATGGAGAATATGCGTCGAAAACTGCATCTCTTTTAGCAGAAATGTATTCACAGAAGAAGTTGACCCCGACCGTCCATAAAGTATTGGCGCATGGCAAAGATATAATTGAGTTCCAGTCTTTGCCAATTGGAGAGCTTTCTGAAGAAGCACAGGATTCTTTTAACAAATTTTATAAAAAATATAGATTGCAGAACACATTCAAAACATCAAGGGTAAGGCAAAATGAGGACCTCTTCAACATATTGGCAGCATCTTCCGATCCACTTATTTCTTTCCTGCGGCATGTAAAGTCACGAATAGAGTTAGAAAATAATTATAGTTTAAAAATGCTTAGTCTTTTAGATATACCTTCTCTTACGATTTGTGATGAATATATTACAGAAAATTGAAAAAAATTAATTTTAAAAAAATTTGTTGGGTAATAATTTAAAACATAAAACCCTAAAGAAAAATATAAAAACTATTTAAAAATGTAAAAATAATTTTTTTTAGTTACCATAAAATTGATTTTTCTACTAATTTTTACTTTGATAACCCATAAGTAGGCCCCTACAAAGCGTAGCACCCTTTCTAAACGCTCATTTCATAGGCTGAACAGTTATCTATCATATGCTTTTTAAACTATTTAATTATCTTATTCGGTTCAAAAGATATGATTTTTGCAACGAAAAAACTCAAATGGCGCCACTGTGCACCGTTTGCATTTTCTTATTTTTTAAGGTATACGCTTATATAGGAAGTATATATTAAATAATATTTTATGCAGCTGAAATTAAATTTGGCCTCAAATATAAAAATCGGCAACACTGATTGATTATATCTTCAATTAAAAAAGCGTACAAAATTTTTTGTCTTCTAGTTACATATGTATGCATGCGTGAAGTTTACACAGAATTAAGCCGCTTTGATTTATAAAACAATAAAAGGGTCAAAATGACTAAAAAAATCAAATTTATGTCTGTATGTGTGCAAATATAGAAGAACGTTCTTAAGTGAAACTGTTACTTGATAAACTCAGTTACTGTAATTACAGTTATATAATTACAGGTACTGAAATATCGCTTATCTCTAGTTTAAAGTATTTTGTTGGGAGGTACCTTCTTATTCGGGTCAATATTTCATTTCTAGAGAAAAAATGGTAATATGTAATTTTACCGATTTAAATTATACTGGAAAATTGGTATTACTTTTTCGTAACGTTCAATTTTAGACAACATATTTTACAAAAGAATGGTCAATTGAGACAAAGTCATGGGCAGTTAAATTAAAAAATTTCAACAGCAACAACAACCAACAATTTATATTTATTGAAATTAATATATTCAAAGCAATTGCAACTCTCTCTCTTAACAAAGTATGAAAATCTTACGATGCCTTCGAAATCAGTAGTTTTACAAAAATAAGAGATTAAGAACAATTGCTTGCTGCATTTTTTATTGCTCCATCAGCAAGTCGAAATAAAATAATTTTTAAATTCCACACAGTTCACGACAGGAAATAACCGTCTTTCCAACTTTAATCAGTTATAAATCTGAAAAATGACTAAAGAATGATCCAGCATTAATTAATTTCTCATAACTACTATAATGGCACTCGATATCGAATAAAAAGGATCGTAATTTGGGAGGATAACATTCGGCATCAAGGAATCAAGCTTTTTAATTATTTATTCTAAAATGATTTTTTTGGCATAAATTGTACAATTTTCAGCTTTTACTATTATTATTATCATTTGTTGGCATTGTTATAAATCAATTACATTTTCCTAGAAATTATGATTCGATACGATATGTTATGAGATGAGATGAAGACACGTATTTAAATCTTATTCCATACGATAGTACGCTCGATATCGTATGCGGTGACTATACGCCAAATCATCCGAACGCCTTTATATTATTTATTCATTAATTTTTGATTTTTAGATTAAAAGTTACAGCCATGAACATTATGAGACCACCTCATTATAGCATTTCAAAAGAAATTGTTTGCATTTCATTACCGGCATTAAAGCAACGTTAAACACAAAAATCCTGAGCTGCTAACCACCACTGGGTTGGATAATTCAATGCCTGTTTTCCGATTTATCCATGGTTAGCTTACTCCTTCCTAGACGAAAAATAAAGTCAGTATTATTAGCTTCAGTGCTGAAAAACAATAAGATCTCTACAACCCAATTTAAACGTCTCAAACAGCCCAAGCTTAAAATAGTAGTTCTTTGTAATTTACTTAATTAAAATTGTTCTGGATTTGAAAAATGTTTAATAAATAAAACCATAAGCCCAGTTTTTTACTACATGTTTATTGTATACACGCATACATATTGACAGTAAAGCTATAGATATCTTTTGGTCTATATGATCCAAACTGATTTGATAAATTTGTGACTTGTTTGGAGCAGAGTCCCATAGTAAACAAGGCCATAATATATTATAAAGTGCCTTGAAAGGCCTGGGCTTAATTTGAAGGCACAGATGTGCTTTGTGTTTATCCCCAATGATGTTCAATTTCATAGTTTGTAGTAACATTAAAAGAGTCACAATCAAAAAGTTACGAATATCTGCAGATCTTCATGTTTTATCCCAACGAATCAAAAGACTGCCCTTGAAGATATTGAAAGGACACAGCAAAAATGCAAACAGCGACCCAAAAAATTTGTTTTAAATATTGTTTTTTTTTTCTTCAAAATTACAACAAAAGATATACAATCAGGCATATCACAGAACTCAATTCAGATCGAAATGAAAAATGTTCTTCGCAATGAAACCACTTTTGAGCTACAAAGGGAAACTTAGCTTCTTTGAAATTTTGTTACTTTTATTGTATCTCCTTATTTGGATTAGCCTTGTTATTTACTTTAGTGTTTGCAATATTGCCAAGCAAATCGATCGATCTGAAGAAGATAAAACAAAATCGATCAGAATTGTTAATTCCGATCGGAATTTGAGACATGCCTGAATATTGTATTTTAGAATTTTACAATAAATAGTGAATAACTTACTTTTTTAATAAAAAATTATATTGTCATATTTTCTTTTAATTTCCATAATTGTTTTAATAAATTTAATTTTTTATATGTATGTATATCAAGCACATGTATTTTAATTATAAAATTTACCAAAATTTTCTATTAAAAAAAATTTTACTAATTATTGAAAGAGATATATTAAAATAAAAACTATTAATAGAAAGCTAACCATTATTATTGTTATTAATATTATTTTATTCTTCTTTTGTGCTACAGTTTTTCTCCAACAAAAAGTGGAGAACATACTAACAATATAAAAAATATAAAAATATACAATTATTTTATTTAAACGTAGCAAGGGAACTTTATTCTCATTAGTGCAAGTTTTATGATTGTAAAGAAAAAATAACGTGAAAAAACTTTTATAGAAAAAAAAATTCAAACTTAAATCCAATGAACCAACGACGACGTCCAACCAACCATTGTTGTCCAATGATATTGTGTAAAAATAAAAAGAATAATGAAAAATAAATGAACGGAATGAATTGAAATCAAATGAGAAAATAAAAAATAATCGCATTCAAAAACATAAATCAGAGTAAACGTTCACAGTACACACGTTTAATTCACACATACTCATACAATTTAGGATTACATACATATTAATATGTTTTATCATAAGAAAGTTAAACCATCCCTGACCCGCTCTACTAGATCCATAATACGGTGGTTGTTCTGGTGTTGATGCTGACTACGACAATACAATAAAAAATAATTTTTTTCTTTTCATGAGTATAAAAATAATCAGAAATATTAAAATTAAAAAATGCAACTAACAATATTCACACATGTTGATTAAATTTGTTTTATTTGTCTTTTCTTTTGTCAACTAAGAATAAAAGAAAAAAAAAAATACTGGTAATCTTTTCACATTTGGTGGACTTGTAGCCAGCACAGCCAAGAAACGAACAGATTTTCTGAGTGGGAGTGGTAAGCGTCTCATGGGAGGTGACATATTTAAAACTTGAGGAAAATTGCCAACCAAAAAATAAACGAATATTTATGGAAACTTTCACTGTTCCCCTATCTAAATGAAAAGTCCCCGGGAAATTTTTTCCTTTTCCCTCACTCTAAATGAACTTCGAAAATAGGATTCTTTTCCCCGGGAAAATGTAGGTATTATGAATGTCAATTAAAGGAATTGTGCAATGACAAATTTTGGGAAAAATTCCGCCAAAAAATTTCAAGAGAGTTGTATTTAAAACTGTAAGTATTTTAAAAATATATCTTAGCAGTTTTTAACACATAACTATGAATGCAATTGGAGGGTCTCTTAAACCAAATGCAAGGAAAGCTTCAAGCACCAAAAAAGATTTATTGTTCCATAGACCGGCTTTGTGACTTGAAGAAAAACGATTTAAGGGGCAAAAGCGGCACAATATTGAAATGGAAAAGTTAAGGCTCAGGAAAGTGGAAGACAACATGGAAGAACCGAAAACTTTTGGAACTGGAAAATTTAAAATATATGTAAATATTAGACATGCAACATAAAATGTTATTAACTATAAAGTATTTTTATTTTGTTTATTTCTTTTTAGTTTTAATATTTGTTGCTGTATATTTGTTTTTCATAAAAGTGTTTTGTAAGTTTTAAGTCAAAACAACACAGCTCAAAGCAAAACAGCTGACTTTAGAAATTTGAAATTCATTTCCCAAAATAGTACTTTCCCCGCTTGTTTAGAATAGGGGAATTTTTTTCACTAATCTCTTCACGAAACTTCTCACAAACATTTTAAATAAACTAAAGATTTTGTCCAAACAATAAAGAGAAGCCAAATTTCAATGTTTAAGCAAAAACAACAATAATCAACTATGATTTTATTTTTCTTTATCAACTGAATACGGCTGAATTGTTTTTGGATCTTTTATACAGTTAAAAGATGATGAAAAATGAAATAAAAAGAAGAAAGAAAATATCAGAAAACACTTCGACGACTCATTTTTTGTTTAGCTTGAATGAATTTGCCATCAAAGAAAAAAGTTTGAATTTGAAATTCGAAAACTATTTTTGATCAGTGCTGATATCACTACAAAACTCTTGCAATTTGTCCGCACAAACCAAATACTTACAAAATAATAAAAATTTCACTAAATAAGAGCAAACAAAGAAGACTTAACAATCAAGGCCACCTTAACGTAAATTCATGTTGAATGATGTTTTGATATTCTACGATCATAAGAATTTAAAACTTTACTAAGGGCCAATAATCAAATAACAGGACACAGACACAATTATTAGATGACGCTTTGTTTGTTAAAAATCGCTTGTAAAATAACAAGAAAATTCAACTAAACGTAATCATAAATTTATTTCTCGCCAATTACAATCATATTTAAAATTACACTTTGTTTGAATGTGGTTCCATCAGTAGAACTACACTAAAAGACCCTGACCATGGCAGTCTACTAGTTAGTTTGTACAAAAACCATTTAATTAATATGGATATTTGCTACCACAATAAAAGCAATAAAAGAAAACAAAAATCAAGGTCTCATTTATTAATTAAAAACGTAAAATTTTAAACAAATTAAAGCAAAAAAAAAACTAAAATAAGGGGTGGCATTTATGTCCCTGCCCCTGTACGAACTGTTTATTGAAAGCTTAACAATAGACAGACAGACAGACATGCATGTTTAATCAATTGAATTTAGTTTTTAACAAAGAAAAAAAGTTTTATGTTTTGTACTCCATGCATGGGAGTATTCTATTCTATTGACTGCTGGAATTTTGATTTTATTAGCATTAAAATATACAAAAAGAAAACGACTTTATAATGATACAATTATATTATGTAGTGGAAAATTATAAAATAATTGATTATAGGTCTTAAGTCTTCGTCTTTGATTACAAAAAGGAAACTTACAACATTTTAAGTAATTTTTATTTAAAAAAAGAAAAATCGTGTTTTATTTTTTTTTTATCAGGGCCAGCACTCATGGGATGACCCCTCTCTATGCAGCGCAGTGTACTAGAACTAGGAAATTAAGTTATGGGAAGGGGGCTAGAGGGGGTAGTGCTTGTGGATATTTGGTTTGAATCTTTCCACACTGAAGACCTCAGCAGGGAGTTTAGTCAACGAACGAACTGTTCGGCTAAAAAACGAATTTTCTCTGTAATGCGTAGTGCGAATAACTGGCAAATCGAATACAAAGAGATGCGCTCTTAATGCAGAGCGCGTTGCGCGTAGGAAATTACGGTTTTCCGGAACAACTTCCCTGATTTCATAAGAGCTCATTCCGTTGTACGAGTAGTAACGATGAAAAAGTAAAACACACCCAACATTGCATCGATGCTCAAGAAAATCAATAGAGCTGGTTACCCTACTGTCACCGATAAACTTCTTCGTTCTCTCCTGCTCGCGGTCGAGTAACTCCAAAATATTCTTTGCAGTACCGGCCCATACATGAGAGTTGTATTCCATTTTCGGTCAGATAAAGGTAACACCGTTTCAGAAAACCGAGGCACTTGAATGCTTCTTGTTGCATAATTTTAAATACTCATAATGCTAATGAAAAAATCCCAGCCATGTACGCTGTAATCAAATGTGTATTTTGACAAAGGCCGCCAACAAAAAATAAATGTTGTAATAAAACGAAACCTAAAAACATGAACATATATTTAAAATAAACAGGTGGTAGGTAAATGTTTTAATTTGCCTACAGATTTTAAAAGAATTAAATTTAAGCGGTGTAACCTATTATTGAAAATAAAATAGCTTAAAGTAAGAAACTGCATCTGTTCATTTACCAAACTCTTATTTTTAATTATCTTAGAGAAAGAGTAGATAAATAAAAATATATTGACCAATCATCACTTGTTAAGGGAAATTGATAAATTTACAATATTTGAATAAAATTTTGCCAAAACAAAACAAACAAACAACAAATTCCGGTGGATGTAATTCCTTGAATTTTCTGCATATATGTTTTTCTTTATTAGCAACGCATGTGTTTGTATATGTACAGTGTATTACAAAAGTTTATGTATATCAAAGGCAATGTGATTTTTATTTTTTTTTTTAATTTTTCTATGCTTTTTATTTTACTTTTTTATTTTCTATGGCTTAACCATCTCAATTGGGAGTTCTAATATTTAGCGCCTACACCGGCTCATGTAACATTTTTCTTTTTCGGAGTTCCTTGTTATACCCTTCACAAGTGGAAAAATTGTGTATCTTAGTTTGTCATTTGGTGTGTAATTTCTACAATATCTATTTCCGACCCCATTAAGTATATATATTCTGATTTCTTCTGTATAGCGAAGGCGATGTCCGTCTGTCCGCCCGTGTTCGGGCTAGATAAAATTTAAATACACCAAAAGATCGGTCCATGTTAAAAATCTGCGCCTGCCTATAATTTTTCCATATCATTTTTTTTTCAACTTTTGCTTGTATTACTGCACCAGGTTATTTTTTATTATACAAATTCAGAAAACTTGCTAGCACTGAGTAATCTGCTGTTTACAAGAAAAATTACAATTTCCAAAAAAAAAGGTTTTTTGAACAGAAAAATTTAAAGGTAGGTGAGAATGTCTTATACCGATTTATATACACACGTGGTTATACATATACAATGAATGGTATATAAGAGTCGGCATAGTCGAATATAGTACCCCTATTTGTTTATAATTGAGTTTCTGCGCAATTTTAACTAACGCTTTTCATTTATTCATTTACAGTCAAAGCACAGTTGTTTCCCATATATAGAAAAGAGGCAAAAACTTATGTCTCCAAAACTAAAAAATTTGTCAGGTGATAGCATGCTTGAGAAAATAGAAATCTTACAAAACAAAATGTGATTTATTATTATTTTTCTTCGGATGACTATGTAAGTCACTTCCATATGCGAAAATATGCAAAAACACGAGGCCATAATATTTTTTATTTTAAAAAGGGGGTAAAAAATCTACAATTGGATGTATAAAAAGTTGTGTGCAGATGAGGCCCAAATAACCAAAAAGTCTACGTGAATAAGTAGTTTTTAAAAACGTGTGTCTTAAAAAGGTCAAACAATTATACTTCAGGGATTTTTTAATGTGCTAATATTTTTGCAGATTTTAATTTTTCATTTATTAAAAAAATTAGTTAGTATCAAATGTTTGTAGAGATTTTGGAAACTTTTGCTACAATATCGCAAAAAATTTTTTTAATAAACTTACATTTTTTTATGATTTTTTAACCACAATATATAAACAGACCTCCACTTTCAACGGATACAAACATTAAATCTCGCAAAAAACAAAAAACAACAAAATTTTTTAGATTCATAAAATTTAAATTGTTATCAATAAATTTACTGTAATAACGAAGAAAATTTTATGATTTTTGGACGTTTAACTCGTTGGGGTCTTTCAATTGCAATTTTTTATATCAGTATTTTTCCCTATAGCCCAATTTATAATCTTGTGCATATCGGATTGCAAATTTATCCAATTGAAATATTTTATATCAATTCTGAATGACGCATCGCTTCTTGCAAAACACCACGAAATTCACAGCTGATTCAAAAATTAAATTATTTTTTAGTTTTCTAAGAAAAGCTTTAAAGAATAATCAGTTGATTCCTTAATAGACTTGGTTCACTGACTGTCAGCTGTCGCTTTGCAATCGAGTGTTGCATAATTAGAGTAAATATAAACTATTGGTTTCAAGTGTTGTATATTAACGCAAGAGTTGCAAATGCATTACTGTATGTTTTGTTGGTATAGAGTAAAAATATTCTTCACAATTTTACATTTGCTATGATGCAAAGACCATTTGCACAAGATTTTAAATTGGGCTTAAAATTTTTTTAAGTTTCGCTTAATTCTGCCATACCGCTTATAACTGTGACTTCTAATTATAGGCGAATTAAAATATCTATATTGCAAGAAAGAGTCCCATTAAAACACTAAGAAACTAAAACTTATTTAACAAACTATTTAGAGCAGTTTTCGCAATATTCATCATTAAATGTTTTTATGGCATAAAATTTACTTCTCTTACACACTGTGTGTTTATCTGAATCGTGTTTCTTTCCATTGTAATTTTTTGTCGTTGTTTTTTAATCACTGATTAAATATAGAGGGCGCCTCAGTGATTTCATTTATTTTTGTGATTTTTTTATATGCAAATTTCTTTTTATTTTTCGTATTGATAATCGACTGTAAATTTTTTATTTGATTTCTTGTTTAATTAAATCGTAATCTATGTACTCGTATGCACAAAAACAAATACAACAACTACTTTTAAACAAAACCAAATTAAAAAAAAATGAATAAAAGTTTACAAATACATTTTGCCTTTTACTTTCTGTAGTTAAAGTTCATTGTTCTTTTGAATTTTAATCAAATGTTGTTAAAAACACACTACCACTACTTTAACACTGATACACAAACTAACGTCAAAAGGACACACATACTTAAAATATATTTGTGTTTAGTAGAGCTAAAAGTTCCCATTCTTATAGAGTGCATGTGTTTATCTATTTGTGGAGTATGAATTTCCCACATGTTAAGTAAAATGTATGTATTTAGCTTTTGCAATTTGTACACACATACATATGTATGACATGTATAATTTGTATAATCAATTACTTCGACTTGTTATTTTGTTTTATATGTGGATAAATTTATTAATTGCCAATTTCATTAGCATTAAATAAATAATAATGCTAATGCTTTTTAATGAAAAGATTTCATTGATAATTAGTTAAAGAAACAAAGTCATTATCATTGACTCTTTATTAAATGGCTTCATAGCATTACCATTAATAAACGTTATTCCTTGTCTTTGTACCCTGAATAAATACCTCAAATGCAGTAGAGCATTATTTTAAAATGGCCAAACATTCTCAAAAAAAAAAAAAAAATTAACATATTTTTGCTTTCGCACAAGCAATAGGGGTGTAAGATCTCAGACACTAAGTCTTACTGCTTTCTCACTTAAAATAGATAAATTATTAAAATTTTTCAAATGTAGATCTATCTATGGAATCTTTTGCTATCATAAATTTATCTTTTATAAAAACATATATTTTTATACCCTTAACCACAGGTGTAAAAGGGTATATCTAAAGTATTCTGAGTTCTTATGCACAGCACTAGGTGAGCTAGAGAAAATTTAAATTTGCCAATCGATCAGGCATAGTCTCGAAAACTTTGCTATTGAAAATAAGCAAGATCGGTCCATGTCCTTTGAGGCAGCGGGCAAAACACCACGCCTACCTCTAATTTTTTCATATCATTTGAAACAATAACTAACTCCAATCAAAAAAGTATATATATGGGGCGGTAGAGAATTAAAAAATAAAAAGAATTGCGCTCGCTCAGATTTTCCGAGTTACGGGGATCTGCAATTTAAAATTTTTTTTAAATATCAATATGGGTACCAAATTTTTTAAAAAATGCTTAACCCATTAAGAGCCGATGGCATTTTTATGTAAAATTATATATTCAGGCATGTTATAGAACTCAATTCCGATCAAAAGTGATTTCAATTCTGCAAATTGGTTCTACAGAAAACGAAAAATTTTTTCCGAATGAAACCACTTTAGAATTTCAAAGAGGAATTTAGTTTCATTGAAATTTTGTTATTCATGGTTTTTAAATTTACTTTTATTATGTGTCCTTATTTAGATTAGCCTTGTTATTTATTTTGTGAGCGCAATTTTGCCACATTTAAATAAAAAGGTGAAGATTAAGCATTTTTATGAAATAAGAAAAGTCGATCGGAATCTGGAGATGGCAAAACAAAATCGATCGGAATCGTTAATACGGAATTCAAACCATTCCCATCTTAATTTGTGACATGCCTGAATATTGTACTTAATTTTTTATTATTTTTTTTTTTTTTAATTCTCTGTCACCAATATTTTCTTTTTTGATTAAAGTTACTTCACTAAACTAGATTTACATATGTATATAGCATTCTTGGAAAATAAGCAATTATAATTAGTAATAAAACAGTTTCATTAAAACTTCAATGATAAAATAAAAATTTCAATTTCAATAAAAATTATAAATTAAATAAAATAATTAGCATTAAATGGTAGTTAAATTTATTCGTCATTATTTTAAATAACGCCAATGAAATTTCAATGGTAATGAAAAAATCCCAAGTAAAATCATTAAAAAAGCGAGGTGTTAAATACCGAAACAAATAATTTTAGGAAATATTTATTGAATCTCATAGACCTTTAAAACTACATACAGTAAGTGAAATATTTTTAAGGTATATTACATAATATTTTATATTATTCTAACATAAAAAATATAATAATTAAGTTATAAAGTATTTTCTTTAATTTAAATATTTTTTTAAAATGCTGGAGAAGGCGCTATACTCTAAAAGAATTACTGGTGCTACAATTTTTCCAACGATCGCAAATAAAACAATGTAGACGCAGAAAACTTAGATTCTCTGGGCATTTGTTTGACAACGTCAAAGTGAAGAGAATCCAGTTTTACCTTTTGTAAATAATTTTTTCTGTATTCCAAATAAATAGTTCAGAGATCTAAAATATAATTTAAAGTGTTTTTTAGCTGGAATATAAAATACTAGAATATCATAATTGTTACAGACATCAAAGTTTATAAAGTCAAGCATCTTTCAAAAAAACGCCTGAGGAGTGTCCAATTGCCTCAGTAACTGAAAGATTTGTTACCCTTAAAATCTGAATCCAACCACGTTTCGATGTTTTTTTTTAATATGAACAGCGTGTAGTGCCTTCGCATCATGTCTTTGGCCTAACATTTCCGAGATACTTTTCAGTGTTAGGTCTGTCAGTTCTAATCTTAAATCAAACAAAATTTTTATGTAATAATAGTAACCTGCCCTTAACAAAATCATTGAGATATTAAGACCACAGACTTGTAACAGCAAAAACGGTAACATGACTAATTTCCTTTTATCAGTTAGGCTCTTAGTAAGTTACTTCCCTGTTGATGTAAGATACATTTGGAATTTTTATTTTTAATTTTTTTTTCAATAGAGATCATTTTATATTGGCCTTATTTTTATTTCTCAAAATAAAGCTAAGAATTTAATTAATTAATTTTTTGATCCAAACACATAATATGATAAACATAATCTTTGGTATATATTTTAATTTTAATTATTTAAATTGATACTGAACTAGTGAAATAAAATGCTTTTCTTTTCACATCAATAAATAAATTAAAAGGAAAAAATTGATTTATAAAAATGCAACAAATCAAAAAAGGAAATACAACAAATTGATGTGCATCAAAAATCCATACAATAAAACTCATTCAATCTAAAAATTTTATTAAAAATTCTTATTGCCAGGAGCCAGCCAACCAATGAACTAACAAACGAATTGCTGCAATTTTAATGCAAAATGTCTGTGTGCATTTAAAGCAAATGCAATCAACATAATTGATATAAGAATCAAAACCAAATCAAAAACTCATCCAAAATATTTAAAACCAAAAAGTCGAAAAAATATGTAAACAAGTGTAAAATGCATGTCACACTCAACTAAAAATAAATAAGTATTTATATTATTGAAAAACAATTATATATGTCTGTAAGTATTTTTATTTCTCTATATATGAACGTATACATATATATGTATGTTTTTGTAATATTTTAATAGCAAAATTCTATTTCATTTGTTGGCCGCAAAAAGTGTTATATACTTATTTTAAATTAAAAGGGTTAAAAATAAATTACTTTCTGATAACATAACACAGATCTATATTTTATTTTCTTTTTCAAGATGACTAAAATAAAATAAAATTAAATACAATTTCTAGAGCAATGATTTGTTGTTAGCATTTGGTTGATAATAAGACTGTCTCAAAAAGCCCTCAATACACTGGCGTTTAACAAAAAATACCTCACAATTTGTTTGTCCTTTTTAACCGAACAATAACAATAAAAAAATTAATAGAGTCTCTCATACATAAATATCTATAAACACAAGTTACTTCAGACTGTAAAATTAATAGCAAACCGATATTTTAATAATTCATATTATTCTTGTCGATTTCCAGACACTTTAAAACTCCTTAAATCTAACGTATTGCTGGCTTTTAATATAAATTCTAGAGAGTTTTGACCATTCTAATACAAAAAAAAAACAAGTAAGAGTGCTATATTCGGCTATGCCGAATCTTATATGCCCTTCACCATCTATGTGAACCCAGTTTAGTGTAGCAACTCCGATAAAAAGTATATATTTGGTATTTTACACATATTCCTCTCGTAGAAAAATGTGTTTTTAAATATTTATTCCAGAATAATGTAGACAGTGGTAAAAATTTTCCATTTACAAAAATTAAATGTGCTACAACTATTTTAATACCATTATACGGGTAAAATTGGGTGCTTTCACATTTGTATTTCTTGAATTTCTACGAAATTATATATTTTTCCAAAAAAAAGTATTTAAATTGGGAATCAAGGGGCCTTCTTACAAGATTTTTGATAGGTTTTTTGTATTCCATATCGCTTACTATCTATACCAACATCAAAATCGTCCAAAATGTTTCATGTCCAAAAATGATCCCGTTACAGTTTTCAATATATGTATAGATTTTCAATATTTTTCTTATAAAGTGATTTGATGTGTAAATTTTTTCTGATAGAATCTAGTTAAGGTCTTTTAGGTCTGTGTATAGGTACAGGTACTGTTTTAGAACATCTACATATAACTCGGCAAACAATTAGTTTTCATCACATATAGAAATTAATAAACACCGTTTCAAGAATTTTTCTATTTAAAACGATGGACAGCTCTTAGAAAAGGCTGAGAAATATTTTTACACTTTTTGTATTATTTTTGTTAAGGGACAAAGGCGTCTCAAAACTAAAAGGTTAAATAAGATAACAAAAAAAAAATAATATTGTGAGAAACTAAAAAAGGCCAAACTATGCTTTGTGAAGCAGGAGGAGTAAGCAATATGGTATTTCTTTCGTTTTGAAGGGATGTTACTTTTGCTAATGTTTACTTTTAGATAACGCATAACGCTGTAACTTAAATAGAAAATTGAGAAAAAACATGACTCAAAAAATTGCACAGTGTAAATCTGGACTTAGAGTGTAAATTAAAAACGCAAAATCTCATAAAACTATTAATAGTAAAAAGATCGAAATTGATAAAAATATATTTGTTATAAATCAATTAAACAGATATTGTTTGCTTCCTAATACTTTCCAGCAGCGTTAATATTCCTCAACTAAAGTCGCAATTTGAACCTTTTTTCGCGGTCTGTGACTTTTTTAAATACGCTAATTTTTCGAATTTTTTGAGTTTACCAACAAAAACACATTTTGTTATTACTTGTTCTAATTTTTTTATTATTGTCATAATATGAAAAGCATTCAAAAATTATTTTTTTTTTAACTATACAGATCTTAACAATATTTCTTCAAAAATAAAATTGTATACAGCCCAATAATCATGAATATTCTCATGGAATTATTTTTTACAGAAAAATATTTTTCTCGAGAAAACATTCCTCTACTTATGAATTCCGTGGAAACAACATAATAAAACAGTAGCATCCTCGTTATGTGAACATTTTAATGAGAGAAAAGGGAAAAGTAAAAAACTCGCACGGATTTTTTGTTTATAATTGATAAGTTTAAAAAATTTCAATGTGGTCACCGTCATAAGGAATCAGGGAGTCCAAATCGAAAATTTACAACAACGTTCCATGTTCTTTAAAGAAATGTGATATTTCTCGGTATTATTTCAGGGAATGGAAATTCAAGTTCAAAAGACTTAATTGAGACGAAAACACAAATGTGTATTTTTACATTACCGACTTCTTTGTGTAATGATATTTTTTAAAACGACCTTTAGTGCCACTTTTTGGAAATTCCTAGCCGTAACAATGCTTCCCAGTAGAAAAATACAAAAAATAATACGAGTATAGACGGGCTTGGCATCATATTACATTCTAATAATTTTTAAACTAAATATTTACGTTCTTTTGAGAAAGCGTTTTTTTTTTTTAAAGAATTGAAATTACTAAAGTCCTGTCTAATTAAAATAATATATTTATTTTACTATTTACGGGGTTTAAACGGATATTAATTTCGAACAGGTAACTAGACATTTTTACTTAAAAACGTCACTCACGGAGTAATCGATAAAAAACTTTTTTATTTGTGCACTGATTTTGAAATTTTAAACAAATTTAATTTATTATTATTTATTAATTTATCGTCACAACATTTGATACAAATAAAAAAGATTTTTTTTATTTCGATGTTTAAAGTATAATTACAAATGGTCGAATCTACGAATTTCATTAAATGAATTAAAACAAATAAATTGCTTGTATCGATTTAAAAACTCTACGCGCCAGCATAGTGGACCAGTTATTAATACAGTGTTTTTAATAAAACTTAATGAAAAAATGCATGTGAGTAGTGATCTTAATTATTTATGAAAAATACATAATTTGAATTGGTTTGTGAATTTAATTAATATTTAGCTACAAAAATCATAATTATATATGATTTTTCTCTTACAAAAGTGTTTGTGAATTTGTTTGTTGCACACAACGTGTTTATAATATCATATAAAAGACAGCAACATTGCCGTTTGTGTAAGAAAAACAAAAAAAAACAATATTATCGTCTTTTTTAATTCAACCAAGCAAAATAGTGTATCAGGACTCAAATAGTAAAAAAAAAAATATACAGAAAAATAAAGAAGAAACAAACAAAAACTGTCAACCAGAATCTCATTTGTTACTTTGATTATGTTGTTGGCAACGTGGCAACTGTAAAAACAAACACATGGAGTACACCCACACCTAACAAATCCACACACTCACCCAAACTTCGTACACATAGAAACAAAACAACAAATGTCTACTCTACCAACAACTCAAGACAATGGTTTTGAACAATGAACAAATGAATGATTTTTTCTGAATTCATTGTTCTCTACTCCTGACGGTGCCGTTTCTTTCTGGTCTTACTTTTCTCGGTGTTTAGTTTTTTTTTTTATTATTATTAATGTTGTTTTGTCTTTTCTTAGCGAAATGAAATCATATTTCATAAACATAATCAAAATCATCATAATACTTGTTGTTGTAGTTGTTGTTGCTTATGCAATTGTTGTTGCTTTATTTTTATTTACAACATGGGACATAAAAAGATTCGTTGAATTATATTTTTTTAGTAATCACGCCGCACAGTGGAGCATTTGGCAAAAAAAATGGAAATAAATCCGTAGCTTATAAACGACTAGCTCGATTAACACAAGCTTTAAATGGATTTAGTAAAGACATTTCGAGCTTTGAATTCGAAAAAGATTTTGTTTCGGACCTACCAGAGTTTATGACGATGGTGCCACATTACTCAAAGTAGGCCAATGACACTAAAACAGTTTTTTTAATGGAAATTTTTTAACACTGCTACAGAAAACTAGAAGTGATACACAGGCGAAATCGTGGGCACTGCTAATATTTTATAAAATTGAAGTCTGTTTCTTCATTTCTCTCTCTCACACTCTTAAAAAATAGTAAGAAAATATCCCTTTTTTTAACAAAAAACTAATACTTTATATATTTCTTTTAATTATAGAAATATTCCCATTTTTTAAACCAAATCTCCACTGTGTATAGACAGGATGGGAAATGTAAAAGTTATTAAAATGTAAAACAAATTCAAGTTGAAAAAAAGCTTAAGAGGGTGTTTATTCTTGTAGTTGAATGAATTGAAAATTAAAAACAACAACTACACGTACTTACAGTTATTTAAGTGAGTATGTGTGTAAACACAATACTTATGAATTGATGTATTAAATAATAAAAGATATTTTACATCATTTATTTTACTACCACTAAAGAATTTCCTTTGAAAGAGAATATACATATTTACTGCTTAGATGTTTTGTCTCTCCTTTTTCAAATCATCACTATTAGAATAAAACTGAAATATCAATACATGCAACTAAATATTAAAGCACGCAAAGTAAAAGACAGTAATAACTGTAAGCTCATATTTGATCGCTGGTGCTATGTTTCAATTGTAATATTTTGCACTTGATTTTTTTACTTAACTCTCATTTGATCAGGAAATTTTTAAATATATATAAAATTTTTCGATTAATTTAAATCAAATAAAACGCTGTGTAATATTTCCCATGATTAAAAATCCTTTTGGCAATATTAACAGCCGCTTATGATATAAAACATGTGAAGAAATCAGGGAATATGTTTTACAAAAGCATTTTTATTCTTTTTATAAAATTATGAAAAACTTGATGGGGAATATACATAAATAAACTTACAAAAGTTACAAAAATAAAAAAGGATGACCGCTGGAAAAAAAGAAAAATTCAGGAAAAAAAACCGAAGTATCAATCTTAACAAGTTTCGATAAATTCAAAACTACTTAAGCAAAAAAATTTTTTCCCGTTCACTTTATTTATCACTCTATGAGCTGAAAATATGAAAATATTTTTTTTTGTAATTTGAATTTAAAAATGGCAGGGGTATGTACCCCAAATTTTTAGATATATGTAATTAGTCTCTCCAAGAACTGCACACAACCTTTACCTTCATATAGGAAGTGATAAATCCTGAACAGGATATTAAAGTATAAATGATTATATTTATTTTATTTATTTGAAAACACAAATGCATTTTAGTAAAAGCCAATTGAAAAAAACATGCGCGTTGCGTTTTTTTTTATTATAACCTCACTTTTTTGAAAAAAGAAAATCTGCTGGCCCCTTCGAGATATAGTAATAAACTGTAAAATTTTTTAATAATTCTTTCTTTCACTTTTTTTTTAACATTTCTTTTAAATTACTTATTTCTCCCAGCACCACTTTATTGTTCTCACTAATACAACTACATTTTTATTGTTGAACACCTCATCTCTAGAAGATAAAATAATAATCTGGTTTTAAAAGCAATAATGAAAAAGATTGGATAAAATGTTTCACTTCAGTACTTGGAATTTTAGATTTTGCTTAGTTTGTGATATAATCTGCTAATAAGACACCATATTAATCCATTATTCTGTTTGTATTTTTATTATAATTATTTTATGTATGAGAATTTTGGGCAAAAAGCCAATGATTAATATTAAATATGGATCAAAAGCTCGCTTACTTGCGTGATAAAAAAGTTTAATAAATTACTTAATGTATTTTTTTGTCGAGCTTATTACTTATAATTTAAAGAACATTCGTTTAATTAAGTCAAGATTCGCTTGAATAGCCAACTCATTTGGATAAAAATTTTTACGGCCACATCTTACGCGATTGTATAAAATTTAGGTTTTTTTTACAGTACATGAATTAAGGCGTATGACAGTCACAAATAATATATAATAATAATATATAATAATAATAATAATAACTGTATTGTAGTATTGACTGACACATTTTGTAACGCATCGAGTAACTAAAAAAGGTTGTAAGTTTTTATTAAAAAATTGTATAAAAGATAAAGAATATATTTCGGTAATTTCAACATAATCATTATCATTGAATAAATAAATTGTAAATAAATGAATTGTTTGATTCTTTGTTTAAAACCAGAATTGTTGTTTACAATCTTTGATTACTCGAAGCCTAAATTGCTCTGTTGAACAACACAAATACTGCAACTAAGGTAACATTAAAGTAAGATTGTGTTACGTTCTTATTTACTTTTTAGGTTCTTTTAATTGTAAAGTAAAAAAAAATCAAGAATTGTTTTCTATTGTGTCATTTTATTTATTTAGCTCGATATAGTTTTGTTAACACAAAAAATTTTCTGTGTGACATTTTCCTCAATAATTCCATAACACTCGCAACTGCTATTTCGTTTTATAGGCGATATAATATTTTCATGAGGTTTTTATTATTTGAAACTATAAAATAGATGTATTAATGCGGAGATAGCATATTCATATAGCCATTTCGCTACTGCTCATATAGCTCATCAAAATTGTTTTTTACAAAAACGCAGCAAACATTCAGTAAATGTTTTTATTTTTTCTTCCGTTTTTCTACATAAGGGTTTCCTTTGCTAAAAAATGGAAGAAAAAATTATAATATTTATTGAATATTTGCTGTGTTTTTGTATAAAACATTTTTGAGTTTTAATTGTCGCTTTGCGTTATTGATTTAATGGAGTTCTCATTTAATCAATTTGGCTTTTGATATAAGACTTTGAAGTTTTTTATCCAAAATTTGGATAAAATCCACCGATGAGCTATATGAGCAGTAGCGAAATGGCCATGTGGATATGCTTTCCCTGCAGTAATACATTTCATTTTATAGTTTTAAATAATAAATATTTCATGAGAATATTATGAAATACATATTTACTTTCTGTTCTGTTCTGTGCCGTTCTGCTCATTAAATTATTGTGATTAGTTTTACTTTTTTTTGTTTTTCGTTTTGTTTTGTTTTTTAAAAAATTTTTAAAGTCCAAATGTTTACAATTATGTTTTAAATTTTGTTTAAATGTAAAATCCCACAATTTACGATCCCTTTAAAAAGTAGACAAAAGATCTACGAAACGTCGGGAAAAATTGAAAATAAAAGGTATTTTTATTTATAACAAAAGAATTCAGGTCCAAACAGCAAAAAGTTAAAAAACTAAAAAACCAACTAAAAATAGGTTTGTTTACAATTTCGCACGCACACTACCAAACAAGTGTCAAGTAACTTAACGTCGAATTCTATTTTCTACTAATTCGAACGGAACGGAACAGAACAGAATGTAAAATACATATTTTCCATTAAACAGAAACTTATCAGCTGATTCGTCACGAAACGGAAAGTAAAGACTAATTCTGCCTTAAAGTAAACTGACATAAAAAATGTTCCGAATGACAAATTTTCATATTGATATCTTTTCTCATTTTAACGTAATTTGCTTTTACAATCGCTTTTCTTGAAAATTCCATTTTAATATCAATATCAATGGCTATTGGCCACTAGCAACATAACTTTTTCTAAGATGCACAAAAGAAAATGATTTTCTTCTTTAACTGCAATTCGTGTACAAAAATTTAACTTGCATGTTGTTGACACTCGCTTGAGTTGTCATCCAGCAAGTGTGCATAATACTTATTTGGGTTACTTTTTTCATTTAGGGTCCTTTAAGGATTTAACCCTACAAATTCAAAGCCTACAGCAAAATTTCATTTAAATCGAAATAATCATAATTATCTTTCAGCAATTTTTTTTTTTTCATGCAAATTTCGCTTCATTGCAGCGTACGAAAAGAAAACAACAAGTAAAACGCGAACAGCTCCATATTAGCTTCGGGGAGGAAATACAGGAAAGAAAATTATTAAATGAAAATAAGGACAACATTTTTATAGCATGCACAAATACACACATAAATAAATAAATACCTATACATGTTCATATTTAAATACTACAAAAATTGTTGTTAAATAAACGAGTGTTGAAATTAGCGCTCTACACCAAGTTATCATACAAGTGCACAAATGAATAATTACTGTTGTTTTCATGCATTTGCAGGGGTTTTGTTTATGTGTGTAAATGTATTTTAATTTTCATTACTAGATGTTGTTGTTGCCATTATTGTTATTGTTCTAATATTTACATGCATTAAAAAGCTACACATCACTCACTCGCTACCTTCCGTATTATCGTCATCATCAACAACAACAACAACAACAGTAGCAACAACATCCTTGTCATAAGAATTCTGTTGACAATGTTGAAGCTGATGACAGAATGATAAACATTATAATTTGTTGTCTTGCTTTATTCCTGCTGCTGCCGCAAACTGACTGCAACTTGGGTGTAATGTATTTTTCATTATATTGTTATAATTCCGAAACATTTCTACAATCACATACATATGTATATACACACCTACACATACACATACATACACAAATACATATATTTTTTAATTACTTTTTTTAATTCATTATCCTTTTTTTGTTTTCGAAAAAGTAAAACAAATGCATGTTGGTGCAAGTGTATTTGTGCACAGCATATTTTAAGGCTTCAAGATAGAAAATGTTGTATGTTTACTGGCTGGTTGTTAGTTTGGTTGTTTGGTTGGCTGTCTCTTCCCTTCTTGATTCGATTGTTTGGTTTTGCTATGAATTGTTGTATTATGTTAGATTTCTACATAAATTTAGTTTCATCATTTCATTTACGAGTTAAAATAAAATGTATAAAAATATAAAAGAGAAAAAGAAAATATTGCTGTCTAACCAAGTGACGTTAGTTATGATGGTTATTAATCAACAAGATTTTCGCTGCATTTTTTTGTTTTATTTATTTGCATCGCTTTTAATGGAATTTAGATTGTTTTGTTGGAAATGTAATTATTTTTATTAAAACATTTCTTTAGCCTAGTTTTAGGTGGTAAAAGTGGTAAAATATTAAAGAATCATTTTTTTATGGTTTTATTCACCCATCAGAAAACAAAAATTTCATTATGCAGCAATAATTTCAGAGCGGTGAATTACGAAAATTTGCAAAGGATAAGAAAAATCATTTCAAGTTAACATGTCCTTTGTAGCTTAGAAAAGTTAAAAAATCAGAGCCGGAAACAGGAATTATCTTTAAAATATTAAATCATACATAATAGTAAATCATAGTTTTTACTTAAAAACTACAACTTATTTTTTAGAATTTTTAATTGTATTTTTTCTTCCCGCTCTTAAATTTACATTAACCGATTTAAGGTCGAATTTATCACTAAAGCCAATCAACTAAAATTCTTACTAAATAAATAAAACTGCAAGTAAACGATAATAATAATAATAATAATAACAATAACAATAACAATAACAATAAGATAAAAAATAACTTTGTAGATAAAATATTAAACTCAAAAAATAATTTTTATTTTCTACGCAATAAATCAAAATCAAGAAATATTTTTTTTACAAAAAATTAAACTTTAATATAATTATTTATTAAAATTTTATATTCATAAAAAAGTTTTTAAATTTGTTTTTTAATTTTTTTTAAGTTTTTTTTAAATGTGGCCTTATGAGTATACTATAACAATTTTAGAGCGGAACTATTAAGGGGATCTGAAGTTATGTTAAAATAATTCTTGCAAAAAAACCGACTTCAAAACAGAATTTAGCTGTCAATTTATAACAATTTAAAAGTTTGGGAACATAAATCAAATTACATTAACTATTTGGACACCCCTTAATTTCCAAATCCAAATATAATACTTATTGTTATTATAGACTTAGCAATACAGACTAATACAACTAATCAAAAGTGTGCCCATATACACAAATTTAAATGAACTGTTGGGTCACCCTCTTATTAATAATTTGGAAAATTTATACTTGTTATTATAGCGGTCATAGTAAACGACATCCTGTTCAATTTTTAAAAGTTTGTCTTTAACGGTTCAAATGATAGGCCCTTACAGGACAATTTCCATCACCTACGGGGTCACCCTTTAATTTTTATATTTATTTTTCTATTAATTTTCGCTATTGGTAGCTATAGTGATACTTAGTTTTTTAATTTTAGAGTGATGCCCTTTACGGTTCACCTTTAATGAATATAAAATTTTACTAAATAATTATATATAAATAAAAAACATGTTTAATATTTCAAATTATGAACTGTTTTGAAAAAGGTACAAATCTGTAAGCATATGCTTTCATATAAAGTAAAAATTTTAAAAATCGTTTCAAAAATAACTGAGTTATGCAGGCACACACATAAAAAATCAACATTCAGTCGAATTGATAACATGCTTCTTTTTTTTAAGACGTTTAAAAAATACTAAATTGATTGATTTTAATTTTAAAAATACATATGACAAAACAATAGTTTTCTTCGTTTATATTATTCAGAAGCTTGAGAAAACATTGCATTAAATAAATAGATCTTAATCCTAGCAGATTTTATAATTCACACGAAAACACAAGTAGATTCCCGTAGTTACTCATTCGTCCTGCGAAAGTTAAATCATCAATATTTCACCAAATTTTTCTGATCTAAATGCCATTTTAAAATATTGCTCTACTATACTTTAAGATGTGTATCTTTCTTCATGTCAATGAGCTTCGGATTGACGGATTCGGCTTTTCTCAAATAGTATATCTATTTAAATTCTGAAAAACGATTTATTTATAAAAAGTATTGAAAATACCAACTTTTATTATGTAGCCATAAATAAAACACAAATTACCACTTTTCATTTCCAATTAACGTATATAAATTTAGTACTTGTAACAAGAACTCTTCGCATGAATGCGCCATCTTAATTTCAATACAATTTCTTATTTGAAAATTGCAAATAATCCTGCAATCTCTTGCTTTCCAAATCTTGGTATAAAAACTTTTTCTTAAAATTAAATTCAAAGCAACTAAGAGTTGATACTGCTTATATGTAATTTTACATTAAAATGACATCGGCTCTTGATGGGTTAAGCATTTTTTAAAAATATTAATATTTCCTTAAATATCTCTTCAAAAGCTTTAAAATGATACCCATATTGACATTTTAAAAAATTTGAAAATTTCAGAGCCCCGTAACTCGCAAAATATGGGCGACCGCCAATTTTTTCAATAGGTTGTTTTTTTCTTATTTTTTAATTTTCTTTCGCCCCATATATTTAATTTTTTGATTGGAGTTACTTTATTGTTCCAAATGACATGAAAAATTTGAGGTAAGCGTGGTGTTTTGCCTGCTGCCTTGAAGGACATGGACCAATAATGCTGATTTCCAATAGCACCTTTTTCGACAGTATATCTGATTGATTGACAATTTTATTATTTTTTTATTAATCAAGTTTTCCGAGGCCGGATGGACATCGCTCAATCGACTTCGCTATACATAGGAAAGAAGAATATATGCACTTTATAGGGTCAGAAATGGATATTGTAGAAATTACACACGGAATGACAAACCTAGATATACCATTTTTCCACTTTGTTCGGTGAAGGGTATAATAATACAGAAACTTGGTGACACAACACTCTTTAAAAACGTTTTATTTAATGTTCGTGCCTTTTTCCTACTACAACTCTGCTCCTTCTCGTAATATTACAGATTTGCTGCAACGTGCGGATGAAGCAAGAGATGAGAAAAAAGAGAAAATACTTATAAAAAAATTAATTATCCTAATGAAGTTGTTGGCACGTTGATATCAAATGATAACAACCTTATTTCGAATTAAGGCTAAACAAAATATGATTCCATTAAAAATATAAAAGGGTAATTAAAATTATTACCCCCATAACTTGGCAGTAGCATTTATTTTAAATATAAAAGAATTTCTGAAATGGCTCTCATTTAATTAAAATTTAATTAATTTCACAGCAGAATCGAACGAACAGCGTGAAATGTTCAGAGGAGACCTCTTAAAAAATAATTTTGTTTAAAAGATTAAAAAGCAGAAACATTTTTTGAATTCATCAATAAAATTAGAACCGTGTCGCTTATGCTTTACGAAGAATATGTGTCAGTGGCTGCTAACAGAAACGTCTGAGTTCAAAAATGGCAAATTTTACAAAAAGTATATGCATATCAAAATTGCACGATTTAATTATCACTACATTTTTATCGCTAGAAACTTTTTAAAATTTGACTAGAAAAGACGGAGAGAAGAATAAGTTGATAAAGTCTTCAAGCATAATTGAAACAAAACTTTAAAAGTTTTCGAATATCACAACATGTTTAAAGTACGTAAAAAACAAAAATAAAAAAATTGAAATCATTTTACTTAAGTTTACGTTAGTGAAAAGTTTTTTATTAACAAAGGGTGTTTATTTTTAAACTTTTCCTTGGTTTCATGCATTTGGACGACAGACAAATTAAAGCTTTTTTATTTTCTTTTAAATCTTTTACAATAAAGTGAATCTGATCAGATCTTAAAGGTCTTCATGTATGCACAAAAGTACGTACATATATATGTATGTATGGATGTGTACAGATTTTTATTTTGCGAACCAGTCGACAGTGTTTTAATTTGTTAAAACCAAAAAACAAAAACCAACTTAAAGTATGAATGTTATCAAAGAACAAAGGTTTTGTTGTTGTTATAATTGTAAGTATTGTCCTTATTGTACATCATTTCATTAATTTTCCTATTTCTGCCTCTATTTTGCAACATCCCTCTCATTTTGCACTCTCTTTATCCTATGGAAAATATTTTTATTTTTTAGCAGATTTTACCGTTGCCACACGAAGTTAATAAAAAAATCGTAAAATTTCAATGAACTTTGGTGTAGATGCAAAATCTTGCTTGATTTTTTAAAAGATTTTATTTGTAATTAAAACTCCGATTTTTTGTAAAATTTCGTTATAATGCGCTATAACTGTTTTAAAGCGCTTTTATTTTCTAGAATTAAAAATTTTCTAAAATTTTGATCTTCTGGAGAAACTTTTTTTCTCAGGAAATTTTTGTTTTTACAAATTTTTTTAAGTTTTCAGTCAAACTTTGTTGTGTTTGTGAAATTTTTATATTTTGGTCAAATGTTGATATTGTTGATTTCATACATTTACTGTAAAATTATTATTTTAAAGAATAAATTCACGTAATTTCAAAGCATATCCGTAGAAAAAAATAATATTTTCTTATTTAAAAAAAGGATGTCACCACGTTAGAATCACCGAATTTTAGAAAAATATCAGCTTAAATATTAGAACTGAATCATAGCATCCATATCAACGGTAACACGATTAGCACAGTATATAGAATTTCAAACAGAATGATAGACCCACACGTGCTAAACATCTATTCCAGTTGCAGTTAGGAATGTGAAAAAATTTTGGTATCGACAAAAAACTTTAGCCAACCACGACCACTTTTTTTTATTTATCGGCCTATTGGACCTTATGAACCACGACTTAATTAGCTTTCAACTATTCTTAAAATTGTTTTTTGTTAAAAGACATTCCGCGCATTTTTCCTCCTTCCTACCTACCTGTCCTGTTCCTGTTCCTGTTCCTTTTTTTTGCGTTTATAAACATACCTTCTTGGAACTTCTAAATAAATGTTTATCTCTGTTTTAATATTATGTACGCGGTGCAGCTGAAAATGGCCGTTTTCGTCATAACTAACGAGCGAAGAATCTATATATACAGAGGAAAAAATTTATTACGTAAAAATAGGAGCTATTAGTGCACTTAACCTGACTAAGAATTGTTAATTTGATTTAATTTAATTTCAATTATCAATTATTTAAGGCTAAAATCTTTTACCTATAAAAATATTTTGATATCGTCAATAGATCGTAAAAGCTAAGAAATCTGGCAACGTGACTGTATGTTCAAATTGTTTTGTTGTGTTGTTGTTTTTTATTAATATTAATACCCGTGGAAATTTTACGCCTTTGTTACCACGTTATGGTTTTTGTTGTATAGTAAATAATTAAAAATTCTAATTAAGCTGTGATTTAACACCAGAAATGAATTTTATTGTCTTTTGTGGCGCTTTGATATTTATGTAAGTATATTTCTCTGAAATTCAAACGAAACAATATAGGAAGGGAGTTTTGTTGTTGATGCTTTATTGCTATAGTCCCGGTGTCTGCCGCTCAACCAGCTTTTGAGAGACATGTCGCTATCTGAAGATTGCTAGGAATAAAATAAAAATATAAAAACACTCACACATTTGCAGATTTCTTGTTGTTATATTTGTATAATACATACACATACAATTATACATATATATATATATATATATAAATATATTTTTTTAATAAAAGTACCTCCAAATTAAGTCATCAAGTTTATTTGGCTGTTGATGTCGTTGTTTCTGCAACGCCATGATATCGTCCTTAATGCAAGTACTTATTTGTATGAGTGTCATGTATTGTTTGCCAATAAAAAATCAGCTACTTTGATATTTATTAATGTGTGGGAATATGTAGCAGTATGTGTATGTATATATATACATATGTATATCGGTGATAGAAAACTCATTTCGTTTGAAATCTTTGTTTTGCTTCTAGATAAATTTTTTCATAAGAATATGATTTTATAAGGATATAACAGCAATAAAGGCTTAAAGCTATTTAAGCACAGAATTCCGTACCTAAATAGACGTTATTTTACTGCTCATCCTTATGTAAAGGCATTAAATGTCAACTGTATGTTCAAACTCAAAATAGGAAAACATTCTTGTCCCGGGTAATAAGCTGGACTCTTAAATCTCTCTGATTTTCGGTTGCAGTTATTTGATGTGACTGATTGTAAAAAAAGCAGACAAGTCAGAGGCTAACAGACGTAATTTTTTTTTTTTTTTTTGTTTTGATCACAGCATTCTTCTGATTGTTTAATCATTTTATTGAAAATAAAAATTATTTAATTATTTATTAAATTAATTGGGTTGATTCCGCCAACAGTTAATTATTTATGTTTGTGTAGTCAGCCAAAAGTATGTTAAACAAATATTTTTAAACGATTGCTTGGTTTTTAAAGAGAACTTAACAAGTTCATTTAAACATGAATCTATTGCTTTTATTGATCGTTACATCGTTTTCACTCTTCAAATAGCGTTTCGATAGAAACGTTTTCTATTTAACCAACCAACTTAAGTGAAAATAACAGGAAAAAGTTTTCACTATTACTATTTTATTTCTCTGCTTCTTCATCAACACATAAATAATAATCATATTATTTATAATAATTTCTAATTGAATAATTAAAAAGTATTTTAATTTTACTTAGAATCCTATCATAATCAAAAACACAATTTTTCTTATTAAAATACGGTAAAATTCATTACACATGGCACATACATATGTACGTGTATATTTGTAAACATTTTTTCTTTATTCCCCATTTAAATAATTCATCAAAACAGTTTATTTTTTATCTTTTAAATTAATTAATTAAATTTCTTACAATTCAGGAAAAATTTAAATGTTAACGAACCCCCAAGAGAACGCAGGAAAATGTGCAGGAAAAAGCATCAATTGTTGTTGATCTCTCATTTGAAAATGCAATTTTCAACAGATTACATTTAATGTTCAACTAACAGCAACAATGGCATCAACCAAAAAAATATAGAAAGTTAACCAAGTAAAAAATGTATTAACGTTTAGATTGACAACAGTTCTAAAACACTTAAATGGATGTGATAACAGTATTTTATTTAATAAAACTTGACATTTTCTGTGAAAACTTGTAAGAATTTATCAAAAGAATTAAGTAAACGGTTCCAAAATGGCCATCGATCTGAGAATTCATCATGCTTAAATTGGATTTAGATAAGACACTTCCGCGATTTAACTTTAAATATGATGGTTTCTTTTATTGTATTTTATTTAAAGTTCAACATTTACACGATAAAATTTAACTATTACGACTCGGGCATATTTGATATCTGATGTTTTCCTATTAAAAAAGGAATACCTTAGAACTGAACACCAAATTGACATTAATAAAATATTTGTCAACTTTATCTGAAAAAGTGGTTAAAAGAGCATGGATTCCAAATTAATGTCAGAATGCGTTCTTAAGCTAAACAGGTGTGATAAAAATTTATGAGTTAAAGGTCAATTGATAAAACGGCAAAAAAACAGTGTGCATGCCATGGCAATAAGGGCAAGAGAGGAAAATGCATCGACTAAAAATTTCGTTTGAAATAAATTTTGATAATAAAAAATAAAAAAGAGCGAAAAAACAATTTTTAATGATTGGAGGGTACCACAGAACAATCATAACCATTATTTCAAGATAATTATGGTTCAAAATCAGCAGCTTTGTTAAAAAAAAGTTGATAAAATTGACATTATATTTCAAAAAGTAATAAATCGGTAAAATGAATGAAGAGTTCTTAAATTAATTTGATCGAAATTAATAATAATTTTTTTTTAAATGTGTTATATTTTACATGCTATGTTTTTTTGACACTCTGTGCATTCTTGCTGCATAATATAATATCATCACATCAAGGTGTATATATGACATTACTAAAATAATTAGTTACATATAATATATTATATTTATTATACCCTTCACTAGTAAAAAGCTTGTCTTTCATTCCGTTTGTAATTTCAGTTCATGTCCTCCGAGGCAGCAGACAAAACACCACGCCTAATTTTTCCATATCATTTGGAAGAATGAAGTAATCCCAATCAAAAAAAAAACAAATATATGCGGAGATAGAGAAATAAAAAAATAAGAAAAAAAACATCCGAACTTTGTAAATTTTTAAAATATCAATATGGGTATAATTTAAAAGCTTTTGAAGAAATCTTTAAGGAAATACTAAAATTTGTTAAAATTGCTTAACCCATTAAGAGCCGCTGACATTTAAATGTAAAATTACATTACATATAAAGGATATATGTATAAGATTCGGCATAGCCAAATATAGCACTGTTACTTGTTTTTTATTTAAACTTTCAAATGGTTTCCATGGAAACTCCTATGTAGAAAAATGGAAGAAAAAATAAAAATAGTTACTGAATTTTTGCTGTGTTTTGTATAAAATATTTTTGAGTTTGTTGATTTAATGAAGTTCTTTCTCATTTAATCAATTTGGTTTCTGATATAAGACTCTTAGGTTTTGTGTACAAAATTTGGGTAGAATACACTCATGAGCTATGTAAGCGGGGATATGCTTTCCCCGCAGTAAAATATTGCATTTTGTACTTTTAAACAGCAAATATTTCGTGAGAATATCATGAAATATTTTATTTTTTTAAAGACTTAAACGAAAACAAATTCTTTTTTAAAACCAGAGAGTGCAAACGAAACAGTTGACTTTCCACTTATCCACCTGCTTTGATATATATACTAATGCAATCGTAAGGTGCAAATAAAACAGAAAACGTTTGCGTAACGCTTTTTTCAAAACGTTTCAATAACAATTCAAAATTGAATGGCATCATTCTTCTCGTTATTTATACGTTGCTTTACTCACTACAAAACTAAAGCAAACGTTTGGTTTTGTTTACTTTCGAACCCTGGTTTAAAAAATGACATATGGCTTCAGCTGGAGATCAGTAAATAAAAAGCAGGTTCACCTGTAGCGCAGAAAAATAACTCCAATTGGAATTTTCTAAAGTATCAGTTCTATTTTTTATTAAGCATGTGCATCTTTTAGTTTTATGAATTAACTGTTCCATCCATTCATCCATCCCTGTTTGCTGTTTGTAATATTATTTATACAACAAAGATTGCCAACTTGTCTATAAAAATGTGCGAATTTATTGCCATCGTTTCTGTTGTTGTTGTGAGGATAAGTATCACATCCAACATCAAATTTGATAAAGTGCTGAAGATAAACTGACAACAAAAGTAGCAGAATTTGATGCAGTAGAAAAGCAATTTGATTTTCAATTGCAGTTGGGTGATTTAGAAAACTGAAAAAGAATTAACGTTTGAAATGGAAAAGTGGCGGTATGATAAGAAAGAGAAATATTTTTTTACAAAATTTTGACGACTTATTTTCTTAAAAAGATTTACAGATATAAAATATAAAAGAATACAATTAATTTTTTTTTTCAAAACTTTGTTCTTAATTTAATCGACAGTTAAATGTCCAATTCCATAGACGCACATATTGCTACTGTTTAGTAATACGATTACGAGGCAAGTACTTCGTCTGATATATTTTACCGGAAAATATTTTTTACATTTGTAAAAAAAATTATTGATTAAATTAAAAAAAAACGCTGCCTCCTATTTTTTATTAAGACGTTTCTCGGTAAAAAAAATAGATACTAAAGTAGTGATATGCTTATCGTCTTTTTTATGACTGTTCGTTAAGGTATTCTAATAAACGTGAGAATATTTTATGTTAAAAATTGCTTCGACCAAATGAGAATTACATCATAAACAAGTCTGTTGGTATTTTGCGGATATTAACTTCTTCATTTTCTGAGGATTGCAATGGACCCTTGTTTACCAACACATAGCGGAGTTATAAAATTGGACGATCTATGTGACCGGTACAAAGCTATTGTTTAAGAAATTTAAAAAAAACTTTATACCAGTTTAATTAAAAATTTATTAATATTTTACAACCAGAGAATTATTAAATTTTACTTAATAAGTTTTATTTTACTAAAACAATAACCTCGAGAATAACAATTCAAAATGACTGTGTAGAATAGAAAGCCACCAATGAGACACCCACTTTGCTGGCACACAAAACAACAATAGAATGGCAAGTTGAAACTGCACAGTGGCTTACATTACAAAACAAAGTATTTATTTATATGTACATCGTATTATAAGGTCTTTTTATATAAAACATTTAAATATTAATTTCAGAGTTCTGTAGATAGTGCTACATATGTTGTTACTACAAAAAAAAAGTCTGACAACTGTTTTAGTACCATTGTACCGGTAACATTGGATAGTGTCATAATTGCATCTCCATTTTGTGACGAAATCACCTATTTTTATGAAAAAAATATTCTATATTGGAACTACAAAATTTTGTTCAAATCTATCCTGTAATTTTTACATGACGCGAATACAGACAGACAGATAAAAATTTCAAAAAAATGTGTTTTGATGCACAGTTACATTATATTTATAGATACAAAATATCATCCTATCGTTAAACTGTTACCCGTTAAACTGTTTGAATTTGGGGTAGAGGGTTTGATTCCAAATTCTATTAAGCACACATTCTTTAAATGTACGAAAACTTAAAAATATTTTAATTTTATATTATTGCTGTGTGAAATAATGTTTTTGTTGGCAAATAAAATTATGACGTTGACTATAGAAAAATGAAAAGTTTATATTTTTAAAAGTGAATTGAATAAAAAATAATTTCCGTTGCTTATTTCAATTCATTTTGGAATGACATCGTTGCAGTTATTTAATATTTTATTTTTCATTGTATATATTAACCCTTTGATGTCAAAATTAAAGTGGGCGTGGCTAAAAATATTTTGAATACGTTAGGTTATTGATTGAGCCCTAAGTATGAACTGATATCAATTTTAAGACAGTATGACTTCTAGTTTTACCGTTATAAGATGTTGCCTATAAGCAACATTTGACATTAAAGGGTTAATATCATTTATTAATTTTTAAAACGTACAATAATATTTTTATGAACCTAAGGTAATAATGCTGATGTAGGATGTAATGATCCATAATATCCGGCATTACATTCTGCTGGTGTCTAATTTCTCTTGTTTTCTTTGGGTGACGTCCGCATACATTTATAAAATAGTTTTTTTTTATTCAAAAAACTGGTTTTGATAAATTAAAAATGAACTTAAGCCAAAATCAATTTTAATTTATTTTAAGAAAAATTACAATTAGGCACATTTTTAAATCGGTCCTACTGTGCACAGGTATAAAACAATGGCTGGCTAAGGTATTTAATCATATACCCTGTTATAGTAACATACATATATTTGCAAGTATTTAAATACATTGTGTACGTGTATGATGTTGATGACGATGGGGACGACAATTGTTCTATTGTGTTGCTGTTATTTTCTGCTGTTGTTGTTGTTTATATTTATAAACGAATGAAGGGATGTAATTTTCTCATTTGCAAGTTTTTTTTTTTTTCAAACTTAGTGTTGCAGTTACAGTCCCTAAAAGTTTGTGTGTTTACATTTACACATGTGGGCAGAAAAATAGTTGCATACTTTTGTTTAAACGATATATTTTTATATTTTATATTTTTATAACTTTTTATACTATTCTCAGCATTTTATTGTATTCAAGAATAAAACATAGTGGCCTTAAGAATTGTTAAGCATACAATTATCTTATACTATTTTGCCACTGTGCAAAAGAAAACCATTTCAGGCCAATATTAATCACTTAGTATGCCGGCATATTCTTTTTTTTAACAAAGCAATGCATCGTTTGTAAAATTATATAAAACAAATTAATAATAATTAAAATTGATTTCTTGTTTTTAAATTCAGTTTTCAATCATATTCGTTTTAACTTCATTTTTACAATTATTAACCAAAAAGTGACTCAACAAAAATTTACTTTTAATTTGTTTTATTTGGCCAATTTAGAATTTCATATTGTTGGTTAAATAATCTTAAGCTGGTCGGTCGACGTTTCGTAAATTTTTAGTTGCATTTTTCAAGGGCCTTTATATTTCATTATTCTAGTTTTTAATTTTAGACCTACATATCGCTCCTTTATTGCAACATAGTCATATCTCAAAAAAACTTGAACTTGGCAAAATGCGATTTAAGTTTTCAAGACATATGTCCTATGATCTAATTGCCGCAATTGCAATTGCTATAACTTCGGTTCATCTTGGGATATAAAACTGATTTTTTTTAACATATACAGAAGGTTTAAAAGAGCAGTTTTGCTTAAGTAACTACAAATTTTTCATTTTTTGAGATATGACTTTGTTGCAATAAAGGAGCGATATGTGTTCGCATTACGTAAAAACTTCTGAATAAATTTGAAAATTTTGTTAGGAGGTCTCTTGAACCTTAGTTTAAATATAGGATACATTTTTTTTCGTAAAACTATGTCATTTCGTAGATAAAAAAAAAGCTTTCGTGAATTTTGAGTTTTCAAAATAAAAAGAAAAACAACAACTGCAGTTGATCGTTAAAAAATTCAATCTTTTTCTTGTTTTTCACATTATTATTGTATAGTGCAACTGTCGTGGATGGCTTAATACTGACAAAAAACTGCATTATGTTCAATAACATTCATTGACTTCAAATCCACAAAAAAAGTTCAAATAGAAAAACTTTTGTAACTATATTACTGTCCACTTGTGTACATGTTTGTGTTAATATATATTTGTATGTGTGTATATTTTTATCCTTGTATTGTTGTCAAGGACCATTTACAGGACTCTGTTGTGCTGTGTTGTTTGTTGAGTTCGTGTAACAAGAGGGGTGGTGGTAGCGCTTGCGCTAAAATTATATTTATTTATTATTTTAATAGAAGCAGCAGCAGGAGCAGTATTGTTGTTGTTGCTTTGTTTTATATATTCTTTTAGCTTATTCTATTTAAAATAGAATAGGCGGAGCGGTGTCTGTTTTTAATATTCATGTATACAAATGTACATTAAAGCAAAGCCAATCATAACTGAGTAAAAAAAAAACGTATAAAAATATTAAAACAACAAAATGTAAACCCGGTAGACTTGATTGTATTGTATTTTATACAATTTTATACACTCACACACAATAACAAACATCAGCAATTTACATCCTGTTTATTTTTTTTCCGTATATAAAAGAAAGGGAAGTAAAAGTAAAATGTAATAAAAAGGATGAGAGGAAGGTGGCTTTTTTACTGTTCATCATTTTAGCAAATTATGAATATTGTTTTTACGTGTTGTTGCTTTATAATATTACAATTTTGTTGTTGCTTAAATGTATTGTCTTACTCTTGCTGATATTAAAACAAACACAAACACAAACACACGCATACATAACTCATATAATTGCAATAGATACTGGTTGTTGTTTGTAGTTTTTCACGCTAAAATAATCCACCATTTTTTTAATTTTGTAATTTGATGCTGTTTACTACAGTTAAATAATGAATGTTTTTTTTTATTGTTCTAATGCATTAAATTGAAATGTGACTGGTTGTTGCGTGCAAATGTGTATTTGTGTGTGTATGTGTCTATGTATGAAAGGTTTTATTTTTGATGAATGTATTAAAATTAACATAAAATTGTATGTAAAAATGTAAGTATTAACAATTAAAAGCATTTATGTTATAATAAAAGAAATGTACACCTAAGTACAAATTAATGATGCAAATTTACATTAAAATCTTTTTAAATTATAATATTTGATTGAAAATATATTTCGCTATAAATATTATAAAACAAAAGCTGAATTATTATTATTATTGTTTTGTTTTCTGGGAGATAATTACCATTGATCGGTTTTATATTCGACAAAACTGTCTTATTTAAATAAACCCATAACTGATTGTCAAAAATTATATGTATTCATATCCTTTCAACGTTTCGAGCAGTTAAGGTTAGTTAATCCATGCGAAAACATCTTAGTTTTTCCGCATTAATTGAATAATATTGTGGAGAAAATGGGACATTTAAGCACTATTTTTTTTTCTGGCTAAACTGAGCCTAACGCATCTAAAACATTTTATTTCCGTATAAAAACCCGGCATTCGATATTAATCAAAATTTGAATAGAAAATTAATTGAGATTTTCAATGACATCTAATGCTAATTTTCCCCCATGTTTTTATTATCTTCGAATAACAAGTGAACTATTATTCAACGTTTAAAACTGTCTATAATTTTATATTTACATTGCTTTCCCTACAAATCATGAAAAAAACATAGCAATCAAAAAAACAACTTAATAATATTAATATAAAAACTCAAAGGTTTGCGATGTTTTTTACAACTACACAGAGGTGAAGCTGTCCGCTATATGCTTCCACAGGTACTTGGAATCATAGCTATTTAAAAGCGATTACGATTAGTAATCAAATAAAGAACCAAGATGATTTTATTACAGTACTGCAGGAATTTTTCGCTTGCGATTACAAAAAATCTTAAAATAACCAACATTATTTGTTATTAATTTCAAATAATTAAGGGTATTCACGATGGTTATTGTGTAAATTTGCATATTGTAAATTTGCTGTGCGTATAAAGTAGTTCGTGAGCGTACATTTTTGTAAAAAACATTTTATTTGTTAAAAAAATCTGACAACTAAACAAAAATAAATATACAAAAGAATGCAAAACATAAAATTAAAAATTGACTCTTGACTATCTTTTATTTGGTTTATCTCTTGGTGTTTTTTTTAGCCCTGTAAGGTTTATTAATATATTTTGGAGAACTCATTTTTAGCAGTTTAATTTTTTATATAAATTATTAATTATATTTTTTTTTTTGCTGCACATAGTGCTTACAAATAATTTTTTTATATTTTTTTCTGTTCAAAAATATGTCAAAAATATTATTTACTTTATTTCGAAAGTGAGCAAATATGCACAACTTTTGTTGCTCAAGTTTTTTTTAGTGCAAACGAAGTAAATTGAAGTAAATTTCAAATACGTATTTTTTATTGTTGAACTGATAAAAACGTTGCATATTTGCTCCAATTTGCACCGTTTGCGCAGTTTGCACTACCCATCGTGAAAACCCTTATTAAAAATAATAAAAAGTAATAAGTAATAATAAATAATAAATAATAAATAATAATAAAAATTTTATTATTTTGTCATGTAGTCATTGAGGTGCATGTCAAGTACATGTATTGAATATGGTGATATATGTTCAAATCTTTTCAAAGCAAAAACATATCGAACAATATTATTAAACGCTATGTTGAGCTTTCGTTTCAAAGTCATATTGCATCCAGCAAAAATCTCAGAGGCATATAAAAGAGAAGGAATTAAATATGTTTTGGCAATCATCATTCTTATCCTCATGGGTGTAAAGTGTTGAGTCTGCCATAGGGTTCTAATCTTCCCATAAATTTTGCCACAAAGTATGATAGTGTTAATTAAAAGTCTATGTGTATGACAGATTTTTTGACAGATCCTTACGATTTTAAAATTTTTTGAAATAATTCATTAAATGATTTATTCTATGTTTTTTTTTTAAGATGAAAAAAACACAAAAAATATTAAAACCAAATGTTTATTTTGAAGCGATTTTTAATTTTGGACAGAATTCTGGCAGATTTTTTTGTGACTAAATCTTACGATGGTGTATGAAATTGAAACCTGGCGTTTAATAATTATATTTCGAATTAATTATAAATCTATTTACATATAGTAAAAATCTCTTTTAATTATTTTATTTTTAAATAGTTTAAATCAAGGAATTGTTTACTACTTTTTTATTTCTGCCTGCATATATTTTCACTGCATTGAAACGTGTGTGGAGATAGTACACCCCCGAATAATCTTTACAACATGTCTGATGGCAAAATAATCATTACTTTTCCAAGCAATTATCCAAATTGTCGCAAATTCCGCCAGACATTGAACAGAACAGTCATCATCATTGACCAGTTATTTCTTCAGGTTGTCTGAGAAATTTTATGAATGTTTTTTTTTTCTCCTTTTTCTTCTACTTCTTGTCGCCCATCCATATGATTTTTGGAACATTTTTGGGAGTTGTACAGAAATCTGTCAGTCAAAAAATGTTTGCAAAAACAGAAAGGATTTTTTTTTTAATTTTTTTCTTTTGCTTACGCAAAGTTAGAATTCTAAAAGCTTTCAAAATTGATTTGCGTTGCAGAGATGAATTAAATTAAATTTCTTAGTTTTGAAAAGATTATAAAATAAAACAGTACCGGGATGTAGGAGTCCTAGAACATAGCTGTTGATAATATATGGTTTGATCTCTATTAACAAGAATTGAAACAAAAACCGAAATAGTGGAATTTATATCAAAGAACAAGAAACGATTACATCATTTATTTCTTTCGAAAAAATAGTAAATCTGAAATACATCAAACTCAAAATGTTCCATTAAAATCGATGCCTTTTCGATAGCAAAAAATTATATATTTTCATTTCGAGTTGTTGTCGCACCCACGTTATTCAAAAATCTTGGCTGCCAGTGATGTTTTTGCTACATCCAAACTTAAACAAGTATCTCTTTGGAAGAGTATTCGAGTCGAGTAAGAGGTTATATCAGCAATCTAATCCTGTTTTATTAAGATTCCAAAATTTTACTTTGTAGAGATCATTGATTTAAAAAAAATCAAGTCAAAAATATAAATTTTCCTCTATTTTAAATCAATTCCCCTCGTATAAAATAAACATAATAATTAATTCTTAGAAAAATTCAAGACCTAGAACTTGAGTAAAGTTACTTGTAAGCACAAACAATCAAATTGTTTCCCTTTTATTTATGTTTTCTTTAAACATTGTATTTCAATTTGAAATTTTCTAAAACAAATTAAATGTTTGAATTTCAAAATTTGCAAATACATAATTTGTATAATTTTTATAAGAAAAAGAATTAAAACATTAAAAAGAAAATATTGTTGTAATAAAAAGAAACATTTAGTTTGCAAATGAGAAATATGAGAGAGTTTAACACCATGAAACAAAAGCTAACGGCAGAAAAGCGGAAGTAAAAAATGAGCAACCTGAATTAAAGCCACCACATAAAAACAAAAACAATCATAAATGAGAAAATTATTCTCATAACAAGTTAAATTTGCACATGGCGCGCAAATTGTAAAACTGAATTGGTGTTTGTTTATTTGTAATCGTTTATTGTTCGGGTGCATTTCGTATAATTTTGTTGTTGTTGGTGTTGTTGCTGCTGCTGTTGATGCTAATGTTTTTTGTATTGGTGTTATTGTTTTTGTTGTAGATGACGGTGACGATAACGATGTTACTAAATAAAAAACTCACACGACAAATACCAGGCAGGATACAAAAAAGGACGCAAAACACAAACCAATGATGTTGCTGGTGTTAGTGTTGATGTTGCTGCTGATTATGGCGGTGGTGGTGAAGTTGAAGATAATGATGCAGATTACGATGATAATATTAGCATTTGGTGGTAATGCAAATAAAAAGGCCAGCATATTTAATACCTATGAACAGTTACAATTGGTACGTGCAACGTGTAACATTAAAATAACGTTTCCATACGCAGGCAACGGATTAAAGGATTATAAAAAAACAATAACAAAAGAAAACAATTTTAATTAACTTTTAAAATAGAAAATATTAATTAAATAAATTTAAAATAATATTGAAATAAAATGGCGGGTCCATTCTTGTCTCCCTTGCCCGGTGATCTCTTAACGGAATATATGTTCGGGCGTCGACGCCAAAGACGTAATCGTACTACATTCACACCACAACAACTGCAAGAACTGGAGGCATTGTTTCAAAAAACTCATTATCCCGATGTCTTTTTACGCGAAGAAGTCGCTTTGAGAATAAGTTTAAGTGAAGCTCGTGTTCAGGTGAATAAATTTTGGCAAAAGTGGCGTATGAGTGATATTGCAAAATATTCTTTTTCTAATTGAAATTTTTATAAATTCAATATTTATTAAAATAGTGATTGGAATTTAATTTCATATTTTGATTAGTTTGTGGTACTGCAACCGCTTTCTTAAGAAATTTCAGGAAGAATTCAATTTTAAAAAAAATTTATAATTTTGTTATTTAAAAATTGCAAGTGTTTGTTTTTAATTTAATCTTTGAAAATGTTTTCTTTAAAATTTAACAAGAGAAATTATTTTGAATTGTTTTGATCTGAACTGAGTAATAAATTTTAACATTAAATATTGAAATTATGTATGAAGGTCTGTTCATTTACAATAGATATTTTACATACTATTTTTGTTATGTATTTAAACCTCTCTTGAAATTGAAGTCTTCTGTGGCAGCTTTGATATTGACAAACATTTTATTATTTTTTTTTTTATTACTGACAAATTTTAGGTCATTTTATATGAGGAACAAAATAAAGGCGAAATATTAATTCCTCAGAAATTTTCAATTTAAACAATATAAATTTCTTTCATTAACATGCGAAAATACAAAAATGTATTACATTAAATTTATAAATTAATAAAACAAGAAGGGAAAATTTTACCACGAATCGTAGTTTGATAAAATATAGTTAAACTTCTCGTATTCTTTTTCTTTCACTTTTTTGTTACGGGAACAAAAAGTTGCTACATTATCGTTTTATTTAAAAAATAAATGAACTGGAAAATTTCTAATTTTATGTTTGATCATAAATTTTTTATATCCGAGAAGCACTGTATTATTTAAGAATCATGGAAATTGAAATAAATTTTGGTATTTGTTTCAACATAGACCCTGAGCTGAACTGATACATTTGCAAAATTCAATCAAAATATTTTAAGTTTTAATTATAACAAAATACCTCAAGCATCAAAGACTACTTTGGTTTGGATTAGAGGGGTATTAGCTAAGCAACTTTTTTAAAGAAAAGCAAGTATAAAAACGCTTAGAGTAGGAATTCGTGCCAATTTCAATACAAAAAAATATATGTAAAAATGACGGAATAGTTATTTAGTTAATTCAGCTTAAAGCCTGTTTTTTGGTTAATTTTTCGAATGTTAAAAAACTGGATTTTTAAACGATTAGTATGTCTTTTAAAACCGTTTGTATTTACAAGTGCTTTCCTCTTAAAAACAATGAACAAATTAAGGATTACATATACATCATATTTTTATCAATTTATTTATATTAAAAATATTTATAAAAATATTTCTTTAAATTAATAAAAATTCCATGCAATTCATTCAAATATAAAATGTCATGCCAGATCGTCCGGCCTAAAAAGAAATTGGAAAAAACCAAGCTTTTTATAAATGGATTATATACTATAAATAGATTATATACTTGGCCACAAAAATTCAAGCTACTCCAAACCAAGTTTTTAGCAATTTAAAAACTAATAAAAATTCTCTAAATAGCATTTATCGGTAATATATTTTCATAGTCGGAAACTCCAGAAAATGTACCTTGATTTTTTTTACATGGAGCGATAATATGCAAACCAATAGTTTTTTATTCGAATAAAATTTATTCGAATATTTTTTACATTGTACATATTTTGTTACTAATTCATAAGCTAAAAAACAAATTGTATACATTATAATAATATTATGATTATTATAATAAAAATTAAATAAATAACAAGCGTTGGTTATATATTTTGTTGAACATAATATATTTCAGAATCTAGTTGTTAAAAAGTGGCTGGAAGTATTATTTTCCCGATTTTCTGTAGCAGTAAAGAGTATAATGAATTCTTCTTTTTATCGCCATAAGCGATTGGTTTGTTTATTCTAAATGTGGAGGCTATTTAGTTGCAGTTTAACAATATTTTAATTTTAGTTTTAAACAGAAGGAATAGTCTAATTTTTCGCAAAAGATATTCCCTCTTTATAAAATAAACTTTAAATCTAATCTTTTCATCATAAGTATCCCCACGTTACAGACACTTTGCGTACTGACTTTCATTTCTACTACTTCAGAGCATGTAAAAACGATTTTGCTCTTGCACTTAATCATCAAAGAACTACTAATGCAGGTTCTTACTTTTCTCCAAATATTGTGGAATACACATTTATTTATTTATTTCATAAAATTAATTAATTTAACTTCAATATAATATATGATGCATTTGTCTGTATAGGAATAGGACCCAAACTTTAAATGAGTAGCTAATAAACTAATAAAGAGTCTACGCCAACAAAAGGTTGTCTGGCTAACCTGGCCGAAAAACGTAATCTTTTTAGCATTTAACTTACGCAACTGAAGGATTCCATGTCAAAAAATTGGAATTTCCAACAAATTGACAGTTAAAGACTTAATAATGCAACAGTCTGGGCATTAAATAGCCTAGCAAAAATTTCCTAGAATATCGCTCCCATCGTAGTCTCTTCAGAAAGCTGAAATGGTTATATAATGCCTTACCTTCTTGTCTACCGGAATTTATGCCGTAGATTTTTTCCCCTTTAAATAAACAAGAACGATAGATTTGAAAACCTTTAGTTTTAGGCCTCCGTTGTTAATGACCTTAGAAGAAATTGTATACGAAAGGTAAGATATTATATATCACTTCTATTCTGCAAACCTAATCTTACTTTTCGAGTATATGAAACTTTTGAGGTGAATCGAGTAAAAATTTTATTGTCTTTTCTACTTTTTATTTGTGTAGCTTTCAAAATATTTTGTTTGTACTCAAATATGAATGAATTTAATTGCGCGATTTACAGAATAGACCAAATGTTTACACAAAAATTTAAAAAGAAAGATCCTTAGTGCAATATAATCAGTTTTTAATCCTGTTATATTTAAAAAACGAAGATAATAACACTTGATACAACTTCATCTACAAAAGAAACTAGAAATATGGTTTAATTGTACCAAAAACTGATGACCATTGAATCAGAATTAAAAATTGGGATGTTGTTTGCAACATTATTTGTTTTCACAACTCTCTCTCTCTCTTCCTCTTAATAAATAGTTACACACGGCAAAAATATTGAAGCATTTTTAATCGAAACGTTATTTCAATTTCTTGTCTTGCCTAAACTTTATTCTTGACTTATTTGGTAAAAAAATATTTTAAAACTTTAATTATGTTCTTTAATGTTCTTAATTATTAAAACGATTTTATTTACTTATACCTTTCTAGGTTTGGTTTCAAAATCGTCGAGCCAAATGGCGCAAACAGGCTCGTTTACAATTATTGCAGGATGCATGGAGAATGAGATGTTTAAGCTTAGGAACTCCCCCCGTCATGGGTCAAGGAGGTAAAAAAGACTTTTTAAAAGTTAACAAAGAACATCTAACGTAAATTTATCACTTAGGTCCTCGGGTACCAAACGGTACAGTACCCAATTGTTCAGCGCCACCTGGTTTGCAGCAAGGGGATATTACACCTGAAAATCTCTCTAACTCGGCAAATAAAGAAAACCCTAATGAAGCTCTGAATGAAAACAACGTTACCATGATGCATACAACAAGTAATTTTCAGCAAGACAAGCATGATCCGAATATTGAAAATTCATTGGGAAAACACAATGGAGCTGAAAAAACGTACACGGAATTAAAACTTTATAAAGATCATCATCAACAGAATCAGCATTTGTCACATGCTTTGCACGCACAAATTCAAAATGATCCACGTTTAATGGCCGCCTTAGAACAAAACTCAGATGAGGGTTCAGATGGTTCCGATTCAGAAGAGATTGATTTGACTTCAGGGTCATGTATAGATTTTTCAAATAAACATCAGGCCGTTGTTGTAGGTGCGGCAGCCACAGCAAGTCCAGCGCTACATGATCAGCAACAGCAACAACAATTACAACAAGCACACATGGTTACCAGCAATGGGGTCCATTAAAATTGTGTAAAAACTATTCTTTATTCATAATAACCGCTTTGAAAATCCAATAAACAAATTTATCGTACTACTTATTCATTTACATGTGTATTAAATGAAAACCCCGTTTTAGTGTTTACTAAATTTAATATTATTTTTTAACACAAAACATATTCTAATGAAAAAAATTATATATATGTAAAATCTTTTTTGACAACTTTAAACTTATTTTTGATAATTTAGATTTTCTACATTTTCGATTTTTGTTTGTGTTTTATATTGATATATGGTAGAAATCGATCGACCTGAAAAATATCGTTTATAAAGATTTGGTGAATTTCGTCCAATTTAAAAACATAAACCAAAAAAAGAAATTCACTCCTATCGTGAATAAAAAGTGAAATTTTTGTTCACGTAAAATTTTTATTCCACCCGAAATAAAAATTGGTATCGGGAATTTCATGTGAAATTACACCTTGCACCTTGTTAGAAAGAATGTCACTTTAAAATTTATTTACCGATTTTACGCTGAAATTACTTTTTATCAACATAAAACTTCTTATTAGATGAAATATACTTATTATTATGTGTGACTTCCACTATAAAAATCAAAGTGAACAAAACAATGAAAAAATTTCACATTTCACGCAAAAAGAAAACATTCATGACAAGGCGAATTTGGTTTTCAGCCAAAAATTTCAGAAAAAAATTCATAAACATTTCAAAGCAAAGTTCTAAAATCGTTAAGAGCTAACACGATTATTATGCCCTTTGCTACACAAAGTGGAATAAGGGTATATCTAAGTTTGTCATTCCGTGTGTAATTTCTTATGCATAGCGAAGTCGATTGAGCGGTGTCAGTCTGTCCGTCCGTGTTAGTGTTAAAATACGTCAATCGATCAGACATAGTGTCGAAAGAGGTCATGATCCTTTGAGGCAGCAAGCAAAACACCACGCCTACCTCTAATTTTTTCATATCATTAGGAACAAACTAAAGGAAATACTAAAGTTTTTTTAAAAATGCTGAATCCATTAAGAGCCGATGTCATTTTTATGTAAAATTATATAAATGCAGTACCAATTTTGTTTTTTTTTTTTATTCTCCGTCAATCTAATATTTGCTTTTTTGATTGGGGATAATTCACTAAACTAGATTTAGATAAATGGTGAAGGGTATATAAGATTCGCCATAGCCGATAGATGTCCATTTCATACCCGACAATCATATTTCTATTTTTGTTTCGGCGTAAACTTCAAATCTTTGGGTTGAATGTTCATGCCTTAATAAAATTTTACATTCAATTTAGATCTGCCATTATATTTTTTTATTTTTATTTTTTTATAAAATAACCTTTCTAAGGTTTTACGTTCCGGGTTCAAATCTTAAGCACAACTAAACCTCTCTACAACCAACATTGAACAAACAAACAACCGATTTATGTTAACTCTTCTTCTGCGCCAATAAAAATAAGCTATTGGTGTCTATTCTGTAATAGACGGCGAGGAAAAGAAATACATACGAGGGCTGCTATATATATTTCTGGCCTGGCAACACTGAGTGCTGCCAAGTGTAATCTGACATTTCCATTGGAAAGTTTGTCATTTTTAAGCATAATCGTACTCAAAACGTTTTGACGTACGACCATTATTTGTGTTGTTAACAGTGACTTGAAAAAATTAATATAGAAAAAAATGGAATTAACTCGTGAACATTTTCGTGCCATCATTTTTCACAACTTTCGACGTGGATTATCACGACAAGAGTGCATTGTTGAACTTAAATCTTTGTATGGCGATGAAGCACCATCCTATAGCACTGTGAAAAATTGGTACAATGAATTTAATCGTGGCCGAAGCTCGCTCAAAGACGAATTCCGTGAAGGTCGTCCAAAGACGGCTGTTGTGCCAGAGAACATTAATGCCGTGCGTGAATTCATAATGCAAGATCGACATGCGACATACCGAGAGATAGAGACATCCTTGGTCATTTCTTCCACCAGCATACATTCGATACTGCATGAACACCTGGCCGTAAAAAAGGTTTGTTCTCGTTGGATCCCGCACAATTTGAAAGTCGCTCAAAAAAGGCTCGTGGCGATTGGTGCAAAGAAATGTTGCAAAAATATGATTGCGGTGCTTCAAAAGACGTTTATAAGATCGTCACAGGTGACGAATCATGGATCTATGCGTATGAGCCCGAAACGAAACAACAATCGACCGTGTGGGTCTTCAAAGACCAGCAATATCCAACGAAAGTTGTTCGTGGATGAAGCAATTCGAAGCAAATGGTCGCCTGTTTCTGAAAAAACTGGTCATGTGGCGACTGTTCCGCTTGAGCAACGTAGGACGGTCATTTCTGAGTGGTACATTACAATTTGTTTGCCTGAAGTCATCGGAGAAATTCCAAAAACCAAAAAGAGAAGACGAATCATTGTTCACCATGACAATGCGAGCTCTCACACATCGGCTCAAACCAGAGCGTTTTTGACCGGCCAAAACGTCGAATTAATGGGTCATCCGCCGTACAGCCCTGACTTGGCACCTAATGACTTCTTCTTGTTTCCGCACATCAAGAAAAAAATGCGTGGTCAACGATTTTCGTCGCCAGAAGAAGCTGTTGAAGTGTTCAAAAACCATATTTTAGAGGTGTCTCAATCGGAGTGGAAAAAGTGCTTCGACAACTGGTTTAAGCGCATGCAAAAGTGTATAAATCATGCTGGAGAATACTTTGAAAAACAATAAAACCATTTTTGATTATAAATATTCGCATTTTCACTATTAGGCCAGAAATATATCGAGCAGCCCTCGTATTCAGTTTACAACTTTTAATATTGATATTTGAATTCTTAAGCACTATAAAAACTGTTAGTATTTGGAAAAGTGAATCAATTTTATTCACCCTTATTCCTTAATCCTTACTTCCGCGTCAAATAACAATATTTTTTATCTTAAAAATAATAATGATTACATATTTCTGTGTTTTTTGACCTTAATTATTCATATTCTTTTCTCATTTATTTATTTAACCACTAGGTCATTCCTTAAAATAAAAATATTAGCCCAATTCACAATCTTGTGCAAATGGTCTTGCATCATAGCATTTGCAAAATTGTGTAGCATACTTTTAGTATACACCAACAAAACATACAAACAATAATGTAATGAGTAAAATATGCTACACAATTTTGCAAATGCTATGATGCAAGACCATTTGCACAAGATTGTGAATTGGACTATTGTTTTTTTTTTCTTTCTTCAATATTTCGCCACACCGTTGGGTGGTTTTCAAATGAAAGAAAATAATGAAACAAGCAATATTTTTATTATAAAGACTGCAAAGCAAAATAATTAAAATTCAATAGATCTTACTCTACCTTGTATGAATATCTATTTATCAGTGTTGTTATACAACTTGTAATTGTACTTTAACTAGAACTTTTTATAATGAAAGACTTCTTCTTTCAATATGAAAATTTATTATTCGGAATCTTTTAAAATTTAATTTACTTTATTCGTGCTTGAAAAATGAAAGAAAAAATAAAAATAGTTACTAACTGTTTGCTGTGTTTTTGTATGGCACATTTTTCAGTTGTTATTGTCTTCTGTATTATTGATACAATGGAGTTCTCATTTAATCAATTTGGCTTTTGATATGAGACTTTCTGTTTTTCTATACAAAATTTGGGTAAAATCCACTGATGAGCTATTTGAGCAGTAGTGAAATGGCCATATGGATATGCTTTCCCCGCAGTAATACATTTCATTTTTTAGTTTAGTTTATAATAATAAATATTTCATGAGAATATCATGAAAAATTTATATTTCAAGGAATAAAGCACGAATAAAGTAAATTAGATTTCTTCTTTCTTTTGTATTAAAGATAAAATTTTTAAATTAAAGGAGTTTTGCAATTCTTGTGTATTCAACAGTTACCGTACATGGGATTCAAAATACCGTACAAAACGCTGCACGCAAGGACGTTAATTTATTAGTATATTACAGTGCCTTGGGTGTGTTTGTGCAGATTTACAGTTTACATTTAAAATTCTTGTTCTGTTGTTTAACAGCAAGATAATGTAAATGTTAGGCAGTGCCTATTTAATCAACTGTGTGAACAGAACATATTTTTCTTATCACAAAAAAACTGTTTTGTGTTTTGTTTTGATTCTAAACAACAGATAGGCCATAGAAGTAAACTGGAAGTAAACCATAGATAATACAAGTAAACAACAACAGAAAACAGCATTTCATTGTGCTGCCGATAATTTAATTTTAAAATAGTCTTGATGTTTGTTTATTATGCTTTTAAAGTGTTTGTTATCAGTTTTACTTATAAATACCCTGACAAAATGTGAAAAATATCCAGTTGTTATGTGGCATGGCATGGGTAAAAAAAGAAATGTAGAGGAACTTGTGTTATATAATTATTTTAAACATTTTATTCCAACATTTCAGGAGACACTTGTTGTTTTCCCTTTAGCTTGGGTTCAATTAAACAGATTTTACAATCCGAACTAAATAATACTTATGTTAAATCTTTGGAAATTGGTGGCAATTTAATAATAGACTATGAAAGCGGCTATTTTATACATCCAAATACTCAAGTGGAATATGCCTGCAAGCAAATAGCTAAAGATGAAAAACTTCAGAATGGTTATAACGCTTTAGGCTTCAGTCAAGGAGGACAGTTTTTGTATGTATAATGCACAATAAACAAACGAGATTCAAAATTACATAAGTACATTACAGGCGGGCGTTGGCACAACGCTGTCCCTTGCCCCCAATGAAAGTTCTTATAACTATGGGTGGCCAACATCAGGGGGTATTTGGTTTGCCTAAATGTCCTTCGCTCAAGTCAAAAACTTGTGAATATATACGCCGTCTGCTAAATAATGCTGCTTATGATACTTGGACTCAATTAGAATTAGTCCAGGCAACATATTGGCATGATCCCCTTAATGAGCTAAAATATAAAACCTGCAGTACATTTTTAGCTGACATTAATAACGAGGTATTCTTAAACGGATTATATGCTGATAATTTAAATAAACTGGAAAAGTAAGTAAGACTTTAAAAAGGAATTTATCACTGATTATTTATTAAACAATTCAAATTTGTTTTTAAGATTTGTAATGGTTAAATTTAAAAACGATACCATTGTACAGCCCAAGGAATCCCAATGGTTCGAATTTTACAAACCGGGACAAGACAAAAAAATTTTACCCTTAAACGAAAGTCGTGTTTATGAACAGGTAACAAATTTCCTTCATTTAAATAATACAGTTCACTTAACCTTTATCTTGCATGATGTAAACCCATAATCAAAGTCCATTTTTAGACTAAAAAATATATAGAAAATTTTTTTTGAATCTTTTAACATTATAAATGTGATTCGCTTTCTGAACAAAGTTTAATCTACATAAGCGATAGCGAAATGGCGATTTGGATTGCCAACTGTGCTGTTTATTTTCGGACGGTGTATATTTTTTTAAAATATAACGAAATTGCTTGTTAGAAAACAAACATTTTGAGAATTTTAGGCGCGATTAACACTTCGCACTTCGATCGGATTGGTTAATTCGGAATGTGTGACATGCCTGCTCCTGCCGAAGTAACACAGACGAGACCGACAAGATATTCCATATTTTACGAGGCGATTCAAAAATGTAACAAGTTTTCATTTTATTTAAAAAATTGTTGTATCTTTCTTTACAGCTTGGCTTAAATCACATGGCTGCAAATCACAAATTAATATTTCTCGAGGCTGAGGGTGATCATTTGGAATTCAATAAAACGTGGTTTTTGGAAAAAATTATACCTCTTCTAAGTCAGGAAAAAATTTAAAGTTTTAAAATCGAATTTAACAATTGTACCTCGGTTTTTTTTAATGATTGCAAAAACTATACCAAACAAATTACTAAATAAAGTAATGCAACATATTCATAAGTATATTAAAGTAATTTCTTTTTTTAAACAATGCCTTCAATAACATTGACAATGTTTTCGATAAAATCACACAATAATGTATAGGTCTGCATGTATAAGGAGTCACGGTAAGGTTTCAATTTGCGCACGCGTTTCTCCACAACATATTGACGTTTTTCATCTTCGTCTTCTGGTAAATAAAATACATTTTTAATTTCGTCAGCTATACCTTTCTCCTCACCCTTCCCCTCCTGCTCCTCCTCCTCAGTATTCAGCAAGGCAAGTTCTTCGTTAATAACTAGAAGAGTAGTTTGGTAAAATGTTTCTTCTAAAGTTGATACTAAATCTATCCACTCGTCTATGGTAGCAGAAATTATTCCACGAACATACAAGAATCGGCTGCGATATTTTTCGGTGTTGTCACATATTTTTAACTCTAAATCTACACTGTCACCCTTCATCGAATTTAAAATGATAATAAGTTCATTGAAAAACCAATGTCGTGATTCTGCTTGAGGTAATTTTAAAATCATATTTTTTAACGTATTTACTTGCAAGTCCCACATTTTATCGCGTGGTTTTTTTACACGTTTGTAAAGATCTTTCAATAATTCCAAATCGTTGTGTCTTTCACACTTAAAACCCATATTAAGTTGTTCGAATAATTCCATTTCATTAAGGGAACGTTCATAAGGACAAACAGATTCGCTGGGCTGCATATCAATAGCAAACATACTTAAGCCAGTGGTTAAGTTTTTCATCATTTTCATATTGGATTTCTCAATAACTTCCTTTTGTACTGCATCTAATTTCTGCTCATATGCTGGCGGAACAAGGCAGTTGCCACAAAAACTCAATGAAATGCTATCCATTTTTCGTTTGTATAATATAGGCCTCACCTTTATAGCCCATTTACTTTTAACGATACAGACTTGTCTCGGTTGGAACTTAACATATATATCATGTGTTTCTCCGCTGTATAAACGAAAGGGCAAATTATCAAAGACAAACTCATTGTCAGAACATTTCAAAAGATTAGAGTTCTTGTCATAGAAAGAACGATGTATCCATTCAAAAGTCAATACATTACGTCCGACATTTTGAATATTTAAAATTTTCTTCACCTCAATTTCAAAGGGATAACATGAAAAGTTTGTGATCATTTTAAAGTCGCGAAAACCACGATGAGTAGCAATTAAAAATTCTTGATCATTTATTTTAAAAGCATATTCGGGAAGCTGCAAACCAGTTGAAGAAGCTAAACATAAAGTATTATTCTCTGAGTGCGTGTCCGTGGAAATTTTACAAATGTCCTTGCAAGGCACGATTTGGATATCGGAATTGTGTTCACATACTGTGGTGCGCAACAAACCCTCGCCCACAACTTGCAAATGTTCTGTGTCTGGATAATATTCTAAAACACGTTCCAAGTCTTCGCGACATTCCTCTATACGATTTTCCAAATGCTGTGATTTTAACCAACTGAAGGGTTTTCTATAGCCCTGCCATCTAGGTTTACCCAACAATTCCTTTTGCACGATTTTAGGCAAACCAACAATTTCAATTTTAGCCTTTTGACGCCTCTCCGTTTTCGGTAAAGTTTCTTGTAGCTCTGCTATATGAGTTGACATTTCCGTGTCACATTTTTCCTTCAATGCAGCCGGTTGCCTTGTAGTTAAGCTCGATGGATTAAGTCTTTGGGCGAAATCTATTACACGCTTAACGGTAAACTTATCTCTCTCATCTAGAGTTACCAAACGGTTGAATAAAATGTCATAAGGCTTTTTCTTAGTTTGTTCTCGAATTTTTACAGAAATTTTCTCTCGATCTTTTAGAATATTCTTCCAGTACTTAAGTCGTTTATCATAACTGTACTCCGAAGGTTGTAGTCTCAAACTGGAACATTGTGAGGAAGACACTTCCCAGCTTCCTTTACGTTCATCGAATGCCTGGTCAATTATTTCATTTATCAAACGTCTATTATGATCCATTGAAATTGGATAATTTGTGTTCATCGATGAAGCCATCGTATATGTATTCATATGCGACATTTCTGAAACCGACAGTATCGTTGCACGCTCATCCTGTTTATTAAATGGAGTACAATCAAAACTCATTTTTATTCGATAGTTGTAGAAAATGCGTAATAATTAGAAGAATATAAAGTTTAAAGAAAGAAAAATATTTTGTAGAATTTTTTTATAAACAGAAATATTTCAAATGTGCATGCATTTACATACATATCGTCATATTAAATGCAAACGGAGGTAACTACACAAAAATTCGAAATTGAGCTTTTCATCGATTATGGTTCGTTTTATCAAAATACATGTTCATGCATAATTTTAGACTCCTACGATCAAAAGTGGCGACTTTATTAACGAAATTCGAACCGACGTAACTACGGCGCGGCGTGTGTATTTCTAAATGCAAGAAGACGTAACTACACATTTATATGAAAACCTTACATAGAGGTGCCAACTCTTAAGCCTTGATCCTGAAAATTACATGATTTGCCGGATTTATCAACATTTGGAATTTTTTATTTTTTAATTGTCCAGGCGATTGTACAAGAAAATTTGTATTTTGTTCTTCAAAATTTTGATTTTCCGAATTACTTTGAAGATTGTTAGAAGAAATAATCGTCTAATACGCATTTTGAGGTGTATTAAAAGAATGAATATGACTCTTGTAAGTGATGCTGTAACGAGCTGTATTATTGATTGTTGCACGATTATTTTTTATAGAATATCACAATTGTAACTTGAACTTTCTGGCGATAGTTGGGCAAACTTATTTCATTTCGAACTATATTACTTATATATTTCTGCTACTTTAATATTTTTCTGTAATATATTTTTACTCAAATATGTTGATTTTTATTAAAACGTTTTTTCGGTTTTTATTAGTTTAAACAACGTGGTAAGAAAAAAGTTTTTCAATATGGAATTCCTTATTGTGAATAATCCTGATTTTTTATTTTTATAAAAGCATGCTGATAAAATTCCTAGAAAGTGTGACGCTGTTGGTGACAAGCTTAAAAAACTAAACCAAAAAAGGTGACGGAGCGAGGATGAATATCGATTTTTGAAATTTTAATTACTCGATGCGCCGCTAACAGGACACAGACGATAAATTCGATCGCCTGCTCCGGCCGTGGAAGTCTTTTACGATTAAAAATGCTAGCTAGGTCTGGCTACATATGTATGAAGATATTGCTTGAAATCAGGGCAAAACATTTTATATAAAGTTTTTTCTTTTAACAAAAACGAATCAGAGTTGATGGGCAAAAGAAACAAAGTAAAAAACCGTAAGAAACGAAAGATTGTGAAATTAAAAACAGAAAACCAAAAATTTTGAATAAAAATGTCATCTTTTGTAAAATTATTAATCTGATCCTTAATGGTTACAAAATTGAGTAAATTGAGGATTTTCCTCAATATTTGAACAATTTCAAATATTTTCTTTTTATTTAATTGTTTTTTTGTGCATTTTTACATAACCTAAAATCAAACTGAATTCATTTGCGTTATTGCTCACTCTTAATATATAAAGAACATTATAAAATAAAAAAATAATCACTAAATAAGTGCATACACACATATTTAAATATCGTTTTAGGTTTTTAAAAAATATCCAGAGGTATTGTGTAAATCGAATCGATATGAAAATTATGTCGATTTCTAAAAACAAAAAATTATCGAAAAAATATTTAAAGTTAAATCTTATATTAAAATCCGAAGTGGAATTGATTTGGTTTTAAATTTTATTTTTTGCGGTTCTTAAATTTACTTTTATTTTGTATCCTTATAAATAGCCTGTTTGTTACATTGTTGTTGCCATGTTAATATTAAAAAGTGGAGATTTTGTTTTTTTGCACGGCATGCTTAATACGGAATTTAAACATTCCGATCGAAATGTGTTACATGCCTAAATAGTTCATTTCTTGTACCCTTCACCACAAAAAGTGAAAAAGGGGGATATATATAAGTTTGTCATTCCGGGTGTAATTTCTACTCCATTTCCGGCCCCATGACTTTTCATGCATAGCGAAGTCGATTGAGCGATGCCCGTCTGTGTTAGTATTAAAATCAAAATGAAAAAAAAAATACGTCAGTCGATCAGATATACAGCCCAATTATAAACAAAAATTCCGTGCGAGTTCTTTCACTTTTTCCTTTTCTCCAATTATAAATTTTCCCCCTTTTGATTGACTGCGGAAAGTGAAAAAAATTCGGGGGAAAGAAGTAGGTATTATAAATTATAAAATAAAGATTATATGAAAATAAATAAAAAACTCCCTTCAAATTACGGTGATGCCACTTTTTTGTAAGAATTCATAATTGGAGGAATTTTATCTCGAGAAAAATTTTTTTCCGTGGGAAAGAAATTCCGTGAGAATATTCATAATTGGGCTGATAGTGCCGAAAAAGGTGCTATTGGAAATCAGCATGATCGGTCCATGTCCTTCGAGGCAGCAAGCAAAACACTACACCTACCTCTAATTTTTTCATGTCAAGTAACTTCAATCGAAAAATAAATATATGGGGCGACAGACAATTAAAAAATAAGAAAAAAACATCAAGTGCAAAATTGGCGCTCGCCCATATTTTCCGAGTTACGGAGCTCTGAAGTTTTACAATTTTTAAAATATCAAAATGGGTACCATTTTAAAGGTTTTGAAGAGATCTTTATAGAAAAACGATGACATTTATATATATATATACATACGTAGTAATTAGTTAATTTTCTTATTTTTAATTCTCTGTCACCCCAATATTTGCTTTTTTGATTGGAGTTACTTCACTAAACTAGATTTACATTGATGGCGAAGGGTATATAAGATTCAGCATAGCCGAATATAGCACTCTTGTGTGTTAATTCACATCAACTAGAAACCAGAAGTATATAAAAATATTTCTTTTATTATTAATGTAATAATTGTTAATTATATTGAAGCAAAATATTGTAAAAAAAACAAAATAAGTTTAAAAATTTTATCGTTACTAGATTCAGGGCCCTCCGATTTGGATACAATTCTTTCTCTGAAAAATAGTATTCGCAAAGCTTCAATCGATTAATTCTAAGCAAATTTAAAATTCGTTTCCTCGCTGTTAGTAACTAAAATACATACAGCAAAATATCAATAAAATCACATTCTCGGATTTTTTAAAAGTATTTGGTGAATTGGGTAATGTGTTATTTATATTTTTCAAACAAATTTTTATTTTCACTTTTTCCTTGACCCATTCTTTGCTTTTAAGCAATTTTAATTTTAGCTTAATGATTTTTAAATATATTTTATTTGAATATATCAACTAAATTTCTTGTTAACAAATACCAATACAACATTATTCAGAAAAAATCTCATTTCTTTATTTCCACTATTTTTGTTTTAACTAAAATTAAAACACTTTTTGTTCATATTAATTTAATTTATTTTTTATTAATAAAAAATTTTTGTTTATTACTTAATAAATAAATGATTTAAAAATTACTGCATAATTTCTATGAAATAAGTGGAAAATTATTAAAGTACTTGTATTTCTTTTTTAAAGTAAAGTGCACTTGTTTTTTAAAACATTCTTTGAAATTTATCTAAAATATATTCTATCATCTGTTAAAACAATGAATGACCCACAGTTGACAAAAAAATAGAAAAAAAAAACAAAACAACGAAATTAAAATTAATTAATTAAAAATAAAAACAATAAATATAAAGCTTTAAGCAACCAGTAATTAGGAATTAAAAGTATGTTTAATAATAGTTATTGTATTTTTGAAATTCTTATGCTATTAACGTAGTTCAGACTAAATATAATTATATAATAATGAATAACATGTTGCGAATGTTATAAGAGTTGTACTCGATATGATTTGATCATAATTTCGATTTTGGTTTAGCATTACGAGTGAAAATAATTTCAGGATTTTTATCCGGTTTTTGAATTTCACGATAATTGTTTACAATTTTCTTTGTCTCATCTTTGGGACATGACTGAAGATTACGAAAAACTTGAACCTGAAAGAAAAATAAAAATATTTAATTATTCTGTATCTATTAGTAATTTGTAATAATATCTATTCTTAATTAATGATTTGTTATTATGGGCTGTAGCAAGTGTGTTTTCAGGAATGTTTCGAAAAATCCCAGATAAATTAGATTTCTTTTAGAAACAATTGGCTAAATTCAAAGCGATATGTGTTACGAGTATATTTCTTAAATGCGTGATACTGCCTTTCGACTTGGGAAAATAAGTCGAATTGATAATGTCATTAAACTAAAAGTAGGTTTCAACACTGGACTATTTACAAACTTTGCTTCGGTGAACTGTTCATTAAGAGCTACATATTACAGTACTGCAAGATAAAGTTCCCGTCTCCATAAAAAAACGCCCGATACATGAACTCATGAAGTTGCATCACTTTAGGTCTCTTTTTATTGTAGAATTAATGAAATATACGCAATATAATGGAGCAAATAGTTTCCAGCTCAAAGTACAATGCAAAAAGCCTTATACAACGATTAACATTGAATGTGAAATACAGTCTGTGATCTATAATTTTTTTCACCACCAATTTAGTTCGGTTAAGTAAACGTCGAAAATATATAACTGCTCTCTAACACATGATATTAAAAACATTTTTTTTTTTTTATTGAAACAAATTATTTAAATTTTCATACCTGGCCTCTTGAAACATAGATCGGTGTACGATATATAATCCATGTAACACTTTCAAAATATGGTGCTGTTGTAAGAGATCCTTTATACGTGTAATAATGTTTGCTCAACTCCTGCAGACCAATCCAAGACAGGCAATCTACCAGTTCATTTGAAAAAATTATATAAAAATTTTTTTTGTAAAATTCAATACAAATTGAAAAAGATCTCAAGATAATCACAAACCTATACCTGAATCAACTGAAGCACTAGTATGTATTTTTTGTACAATACGAATACCTTCGGTAATTTTTTTAAATTCTGGACAATCCTTTTCTCCACACGCCTGTATAAAGAAGGCAACAACAGCCAGACCGTCGGGTTTATTTTTAGCTTCTGAGAAATCTTTATACTTGGCATTGTAGTGTACAGCATGAGCCTCCATTGAATACTTCATACCCTCTAGAGTATGTTCGCAGCCCGATTCATCAGTGTCGGCCCAATGAAAATGCAACTGTTCGAAAACGTATTTTTGATTGCCCAAGCAACCGTGTATTATGTAGGGTTGTTCTTTACGTTTACTAAACGTAACCATGGCCGATGTGCCCGTGTTAACAACACGAGCCACACCCACCGGCTCCCAATGGCCATGATACTCCAAAGGATCGATGTCATCAATATGCTCGATAACACGATTGCTAATTTCAATGGGTGACTGAACGGGCATATCTATATTATTGCGGCGTTAATATTATAAGCGTAAGCCTATTTAAGGTCTAAGTAGTTGTTCTAATATTGTTGTACAGATAATTGAAATTCCAACAGGTGGTTTTTGTTGTTTCACAGCGCAAAGATTATGTGATATTAACCGAACTATATGATTTTTTCTTAACTTTATAAACACAAACGTGTTGTGATTTAAACAGCCAAGTAAACTGCGACGTGGTGGCGAATTTTATTAAACTCGTTGAAAAATTAAAGAAAAATTCGTGTTTCAAGAATAACGCTTTTTCAAAGCACTTGAAGCAAGCAATCAAATTCACAGAGAGACCAATAATCTGTTTAAATGAAAAGAAGAAAAAAATTTATTTATTATGCAACACCTGGTATTGTTATCGCAATAAAGTCAGTGTTAAAACTAAACATACATATAATCAACAAATTAAGACAAACACCATGTATTTTGAATAGATAATAAACAAATAAATAAACACTATTCAACATTGATAATATAAGTAATTATAACGTAACGTCTTTTTAATTAAATGCGAGTGTTGCGTGTATTGTATCGTTTTGTTTTAACAGTTTCAGTACTTCTAATAAAAATATAAAACGCCTCTAGTTACTTAAGTGTCTGCCTTTTCATATTCTTAATTATTATTTATACCGTTCACATTTTGAATAATTCTTTGTTGTTGTTTTTATTTACATGTTTAAACACTTACTTTCATTAATAAAATAAAACTGACCATTCTATTCTAATCAATTTCGTTTAAAATAGAAAAATTTAAATTTTTCTTGAATAAGAATATGTATGGCCTCCAAGGCACTCAGCCGAGCACGTAAGTGCTTAAGGAGATAAAATTGAATTTCTCTAAATAATAATTTAAAAGAAATAAAACAGTCATTTCTATTTTTTTTTTTTTTTATGATGCTTCTAATTGATTGGTTGTCACTTCGAAAAATTAAATTTGCATAAATAAAAGGGAGAATCTGCTATTAATGTTTTGTTTTCGGCTAAAACCAAAAAATAAAGATGATTAATAAATAATTTAAACTGATCGTTTTTTAATGATGATGCTTATTTAATTATTATTTTTTATGAAGAAAACAAGCAAAATATATTCATAACATTTTTGGCAATTTAACTTCAAGGCTTTATGTTTTAATAACTAGTAAAAGACTACTTACTACACATTTATGTACAGTTGCGCCAAAAAACTACAACGTATGGTACAGTTTCTTTTCGGTCGACAATTGTTTGTTTTAACTTAAAATATTGGTTTGGAAACCCATTACATATCTTAAAGAAAGCTAATGTTATTGTTGCTCATGTGTTTGATATATAGAGCTGAATAAGTCACTTTCACCACTAATAAGTGTGGCATGTGTGAACAGAACAGAAGATAAGGTTAGCTAACACACTTTATACTTTATATTTGTTAAACAGAGAATTCATAGGTCGTGAGTTCAAGTCCCAATGAGATGAGTTGGTCCTGAACGGGACATTACTGAGGAAAGTAAAAGAAGATAACAGCAGCAGGCATGGCTGAGATGAGTTAAAAGCCTTCGATTTTTCGCGAAGCCACAGTGGTCTGGAAGGCTGCGCATCTTAGTCCAAATTTACACTATGCAATTATTTGAGGCATTTTTTCCTCAATTTTCTATTTAAGTTACAGCGTTATGCGTTATCTAAAAGTGAACATTAGCAATAGTAACATCCCCTCAAAACTCAAGCAATACGTTATTACTTAACTCATCCTACTTCACAAACAAACAAAAATTTCATGCTAGTTTCATGAAAAATTGCTTAGTGTAAATGCCGTATTACAAACCTTCTTAATAATTAATAGTTAAAATCCCGTTGGAGCAACACATATACATCACTAACTGCTCCTCGGATGTGTGATATTGTTTTATTTCTAAGTAAATTCAATTGATGTATTAATATACCCCAAAACATTCCATACGCCAAGATGTTTTTATAGGCAACATTTATTTTAAGTTAATTTATTGTTGGATACTGGGTGCATTCAATATCGAATGCCGTAATTTGCCCCCTGCTTTCCAAAACAGCTAATAAATTCTCTTCTAATAATGCCAATCGTTGCAAAGAATTTATTTTGGTGAATTGAAAACAATTTTAAGCGTAATGTCGACACGGATAGCTCCCTTAAGGTACGGTCAGATAAGTCAAATATTTGACCAAAAGGACGCAACCAATACATTGTGATATTTGGACATAACTCTTTAGTTTATTAAAAATGTTTGTGAGAGTCCTAAAGAGCTAAGATTTTACCCTCAATAATCAATATCGGTGAATTTAGTAATTTGGTCGTGATAAAGGCACTATATTTAAAAAGTTTAATTATTTTGCAAAATTTTTCATAAAATATTCAATCAATTTTATGAAAACTTAATCCGGTTACAAGGACATAAAAATACTGACTTACCCTCTGGTATAAGCAATGGAGAAAATGATAGTATATACGCATATGTTAGTATGTTGTCTGAAGAAGTGACCAATGAACATTTATTAACAAGGTCAAAAATTAAGCCCTTTTTACGTTAAGGATTTATTTATGTAAAATTATAAATTACTTTATAAAATGACTTTAAATTAACAGCCAGTTTTTATAAAACAAAAGTATTCTCACTTGAAGTTTTCGTTTTGTAACGATAACGTTTTAAATTTGGTTTTTAAAAAACGTTTAAAAGTTTTCGTCTATTCATTTTTGACGTTAATAAAGCTTTTTTTTATCGTCAATCAACCTTATTGCCAAAGTATTAATTTTCATACATATCCGTGCTTCTTACATATAAAAATTTTATGTATGATGTTAACTCTAAAAGTCAGCTGCGTCTTGAAAAATAAAATAAAAACGTTAGCAAGTTGCTTCTCGTTTTTTTTTTTTCATAAAACTTAAAAATGCTAAAAATATTAATAACAGCCTAAACACAGCAAACAAGTAGAATTAATTCCATTTCCGTTTGCTCGAATCAGAACATAAACCGCAACTCAAGGAATTTAACTTGGAATTATTATTTAACATTATCTTTTTCTTTTCTAATTTATTAAGCACTAGGTCAGTTTTATAAATAATAAAAATTTTTTTTATTTATATTTTCAATATTTCGCCACACCTTTGGGTGGCATCATCAGGAAACAGGAAACAAAAAATTAAATTTTCTTTTTTCAAAAATAACAAAAATTAAAATGAAATTATTTTTTCAAACAAAAACAGAAAAATTAAAAATCAAACGACAAAAAACTCAAATATTTAAACATTTACATTTTTATAAATTTAAAACTCAAAAAACATTCAAGTAAAATAACTCAATAATTTTAAACATTTACATTCTTATAAAAATTTTAAAAACAGAAAACATTCAAATTACTTTAAAATTTTAAAAAACTTAATACAAATACATTAACATAAACATAAACTTTCACGATAGAAATGTTACAAGCAATCATATACTCTCAAACGTTAATTAATTTTTATGCACTAAATGTCTATAACATTGCGCAACATTATCAGTATCAGCCTTAAAGTTTATTCTTTTTGTTGTTGGTATTTTAATTATTTGTAACATCTCTAACATATACCGACGCTTATAATTATTTTCTATATTTAAAACAGATGCATCTTCAAAGTTAGGATAATGATTAAATCTGGCACAATGGGAAGATAATGCAGTTTTTTGTGAATTATTAACGTCCCTGTATCTTTGATCAGACTTATGTCCAGCTATTCTAGTTTTTAGTTTATTTTTTGTCGTACCTACATATTCCTTATTACAATTCTCACTATCATTACCATTACAAGGTATTTTGTAAACTACATTTGACATGTCCCATTTTTTAATCTTATCTTTTGTTTTACTAAATAATCTATTTAAAGTATTATAAGTTTTGTATGCCATTTTATATTTATCCCCATCAAAAATTTTTGATTTTTCAATCCTTTCTGCTATTTCTGGTACATAAATTAAAGACTTGTAAACTTTAGTTTCTGTAACATCTCTTGTATTATTTGCTCTTCTAAACCTTAACTGTTTAAACAAACTATTTATCACTCTCATTGGAAAATTATTATCAATTAATATCTTTTTAACTTTATCTTTATTGCTTTTGTGAAATTCCTTATCACTTAGCTTAAGTACTTTTTCTATCAAATTTTTTCCCGTATTAATAATTATTCTTTTATTATGCTTTGAATAATAATTAATAATTCTCCCGGAAGCTGTTGGCTTTTGATACCAATCCATTTTTAGTTTATTCCCTCTCCTTACTACTAACGTATCTAAATAGGGCAATTTAAAATTATTTTCTATTTCTATTGTAAATTTTATACAACTATTGAAATTATTTAATGTTTCTAACATATTTTCAATACCAGATGCAGAAATAATACAAAACAAATCATCAACATATTTTGTCATTATTCTTGGTTTTATATTAACTTCATTAATGCACGTGTCTAATAATTGTTCCATAATAATATCTGCCACAACAGGGGAAGCTGGAGATCCCATTGGAAGCCCTTTTTGTTGCAAATATATGTTACCATTATATTGAAAGTATCTGTTATCTTCAATACAGAATTTTAAAATTCGTAAAAATAAACATTTTTCCATCCTAGTATATTCCTGTATTACGTTCCATTTTTCTTCAATAATATTCAATGCCAAATCAACAGGTATACTTGGAAATAAAGAGACTACATCAAAAGATACTAATTTTTCATCATTCAGAACACTTATGTTCCTTATCCTCTCTTTAAATTCAAGCGAATTTTTAACATTATATTTTGAATTTTCTGTAATCTTTTTTAAAATCATTGTAATATATTTACATAACTCATAAGATGGAGAATTTATAAAAGAACAAATCGGTCTTAAAGGAAAATCCTCCTTGTGAATTTTAGGTAACCCATACAATCTTGGAGCTGTAGAAACATTGGTTTTAAGCTTGTTTTTCTCTAAAATTGTAATAACTTTTTGTTTAAAAAGTTCTTCAACCAACACATTATTAATCCTCTGCAATTTTGTTGTTGGATCTTTGTTTGCTAACTTATAATTAGCAACATCCCCTACAATACTGTTAATTCTTAAAACATAATCACTCTTATTTAAAGCTACTGTGGTGTTACCTTTATCAGCTTTTAAGATGAGTATATCCCTATTTCTTCTCAAAAAACTATCCGCCTTTTTTACGTTTTCTAACATAAATCTATCCCTGTTAGTTAATTTAATCTTATTTAAATGATTATCTATTATTGAAGTTAATTTAGTCCTAGCTATTTCTTGTTCTTCTTTTGATTTTAATGTTTGCACTAAATCCTCTCCGTCCGTTATCATTTTTAAAACCGGAAAATCTTCTCGTTTAATGGGTAACGCATGTTTATGTCCTAATGAAAGAACCCACTGAACCTCATCTGGAATATCTAAATTAGTCTTATTTACAAACCACTTTTTGTTTAATTTAATACCTAACTCCTTCTTTTGTAATTCCCTCAAACCCTCAAACTTCTTTTTATGTATTTTATTTACCTTATCTTTTAAAGCTGCTCCTATTCTGTCTTCAAACTGCAAAAATCTTTCCATTGCTTCTCTTGATAAAAGTTTTTCCAAATCACTTTCAATCATTATTAGCTCCCTTTGAAAATACTTCAATAATTTATGTTTTTCAAGAATTGAACATCTTAATATTTTATCTCTTAAATCAAACAGGTATTTCTCCATGATGTGTTTGATTGTCCATTTTCCCTCCATCTTGAAAATATTAGGAATATTCTTTGTTGCATTCACAATAAATTTTGGTACAATTCCTGAATTACGGCATCTAATTAAAAAGGTTATTGCAGATTGAGTTTTAACAACCTTATCCCTCAACGTTTTGAAACGATTAACGAGTCCTCTCATCAACCGGTTTCTTTTAAATAAATTATAACTCATCGTTATATTGTTTACACGTGCTCACTTTTAAATTATATGTAAATGTTTCTTTGACCTTTTTAAATAATTTTTCTTTTCTAATTTATTAAGCACTAGGTCAGTTTTATAAATAATAAAAATTTTTTTTATTTTTTTTTTTTTTTTTATTTTTTTTATTTATATTTTCAATATTTCGCCACACCTTTGGGTGGCATCATCAGGAAACAGGAAACAAAAAATTAAATTTTCTTTTTTCTTTTTTTGAAAAAAGAAAATTTAATTTTTTGTTTCCTGTTTCCTGATGATGCCACCCAAAGGTGTGGCGAAATATTGAAAATATAAATAAAAAAATTTTTATTATTTATAAAACTGACCTAGTGCTTAATAAATTAGAAAAGAAAAATTATTTAAAAAGGTCAAAGAAACATTTACATATAATTTAAAAGTGAGCACGTGTAAACAATATAACGATGAGTTATAATTTATTTAAAAGAAACCGGTTGATGAGAGGACTCGTTAATCGTTTCAAAACGTTGAGGGATAAGGTTGTTAAAACTCAATCTGCAATAACCTTTTTAATTAGATGCCGTAATTCAGGAATTGTACCAAAATTTATTGTGAATGCAACAAAGAATATTCCTAATATTTTCAAGATGGAGGGAAAATGGACAATCAAACACATCATGGAGAAATATTAAGATGTTCAATTCTTGAAAAACATAAATTATTGAAGTATTTTCAAAGGGAGCTAATAATGATTGAAAGTGATTTGGAAAAACTTTTATCAAGAGAAGCAATGGAAAGATTTTTGCAGTTTGAAGACAGAATAGGAGCAGCTTTAAAAGATAAGGTAAATAAAATACATAAAAAGAAGTTTGAGGGTTTGAGGGAATTACAAAAGAAGGAGTTAGGTATTAAATTAAACAAAAAGTGGTTTGTAAATAAGACTAATTTAGATATTCCAGATGAGGTTCAGTGGGTTCTTTCATTAGGACATAAACATGCGTTACCCATTAAACGAGAAGATTTTCCGGTTTTAAAAATGATAACGGACGGAGAGGATTTAGTGCAAACATTAAAATCAAAAGAAGAACAAGAAATAGCTAGGACTAAATTAACTTCAATAATAGATAATCATTTAAATAAGATTAAATTAACTAACAGGGATATATTTATGTTAGAAAACGTAAAAAAGGCGGATAGTTTTTTGAGAAGAAATAGGGATATACTCATCTTAAAAGCTGATAAAGGTAACACCACAGTAGCTTTAAATAAGAGTGATTATGTTTTAAGAATTAACAGTATTGTAGGGGATGTTGCTAATTATAAGTTAGCAAACAAAGATCCAACAACAAAATTGCAGAGGATTAATAATGTGTTGGTTGAAGAACTTTTTAAACAAAAAGTTATTACAATTTTAGAGAAAAACAAGCTTAAAACCAATGTTTCTACAGCTCCAAGATTGTATGGGTTACCTAAAATTCACAAGGAGGATTTTCCTTTAAGACCGATTTGTTCTTTTATAAATTCTCCATCTTATGAGTTATGTAAATATATTACAATGATTTTAAAAAAGATTACAGAAAATTCAAAATATAATGTTAAAAATTCGCTTGAATTTAAAGAGAGGATAAGGAACATAAGTGTTCTGAATGATGAAAAATTAGTATCTTTTGATGTAGTCTCTTTATTTCCAAGTATACCTGTTGATTTGGCATTGAATATTATTGAAGAAAAATGGAACGTAATACAGGAATATACTAGGATGGAAAAATGTTTATTTTTACGAATTTTAAAATTCTGTATTGAAGATAACAGATACTTTCAATATAATGGTAACATATATTTGCAACAAAAAGGGCTTCCAATGGGATCTCCAGCTTCCCCTGTTGTGGCAGATATTATTATGGAAAAATTATTAGACACGTGCATTAATGAAGTTAATATAAAACCAAGAATAATGACAAAATATGTTGATGATTTGTTTTGTATTATTTCTGCATCTGGTATTGAAAATATGTTAGAAACATTAAATAATTTCAATAGTTGTATAAAATTTACAATAGAAATAGAAAATAATTTTAAATTGCCCTATTTAGATACGTTAGTAGTAAGGAGAGGGAATAAACTAAAAATGGATTGGTATCAAAAGCCAACAGCTTCCGGGAGAATTATTAATTATTATTCAAAGCATAATAAAAGAATAATTATTAATACGGGAAAAAATTTGATAGAAAAAGTACTTAAGCTAAGTGATAAGGAATTTCACAAAAGCAATAAAGATAAAGTTAAAAAGATATTAATTGATAATAATTTTCCAATGAGAGTGATAAATAGTTTGTTTAAACAGTTAAGGTTTAGAAGAGCAAATAATACAAGAGATGTTACAGAAACTAAAGTTTACAAGTCTTTAATTTATGTACCAGAAATAGCAGAAAGGATTGAAAAATCAAAAATTTTTGATGGGGATAAATATAAAATGGCATACAAAACTTATAATACTTTAAATAGATTATTTAGTAAAACAAAAGATAAGATTAAAAAATGGGACATGTCAAATGTAGTTTACAAAATACCTTGTAATGGTAATGATAGTGAGAATTGTAATAAGGAATATGTAGGTACGACAAAAAATAAACTAAAAACTAGAATAGCTGGACATAAGTCTGATCAAAGATACAGGGACGTTAATAATTCACAAAAAACTGCATTATCTTCCCATTGTGCCAGATTTAATCATTATCCTAACTTTGAAGATGCATCTGTTTTAAATATAGAAAATAATTATAAGCGTCGGTATATGTTAGAGATGTTACAAATAATTAAAATACCAACAACAAAAAGAATAAACTTTAAGGCTGATACTGATAATGTTGCGCAATGTTATAGACATTTAGTGCATAAAAATTAATTAACGTTTGAGAGTATATGATTGCTTGTAACATTTCTATCGTGAAAGTTTATGTTTATGTTAATGTATTTGTATTAAGTTTTTTAAAATTTTAAAGTAATTTGAATGTTTTCTGTTTTTAAAATTTTTATAAGAATGTAAATGTTTAAAATTATTGAGTTATTTTACTTGAATGTTTTTTGAGTTTTAAATTTATAAAAATGTAAATGTTTAAATATTTGAGTTTTTTGTCGTTTGATTTTTAATTTTTCTGTTTTTGTTTGAAAAAATAATTTCATTTTAATTTTTGTTATTTTTGAAAAAAGAAAATTTAATTTTTTGTTTCCTGTTTCCTGATGATGCCACCCAAAGGTGTGGCGAAATATTGAAAATATAAATAAAAAAAAAAATTTTTATTATTTATAAAACTGACCTAGTGCTTAATAAATTAGAAAAGAAAAATTATTTAAAAAGGTCAAAGAAACATTTACATATAATTTAACATTATCACGATAACGTGATTTTTTTGTACTTCCAGCAAAGTAATTTTTAATTCAACTTGACTGTTGTTTGTTACTGGAAAGAAGGAAACGAACTCGTAAATTTTAACGAAAATGGAAAAAAATGAAAATCGTATGCTGATTAAAAATTCTTGCTTACGTAAAAACAACAACAACAATAAAACCAAAGAAAAGCTTGATAAATAAAATTGAGTTCCGATATTGTCGTGTACCAGCAAAACGATGCGAAATAAAAGATAAAATTCAGGATGTTGGAGGATCGGCAATTAAAAGTGCGTTTTGTGGCTGAGGCTGCAGGCTTCTTCGAAAAGCGGATACATCAAGAGTTTAACTGGTTCAACAAACAATGCCCGTTGCGACTGTTTGCTATTTTCAAATTTGAAGAAATATCTAAATAGTAGAAGAATAAATAAAATAGAAACGCAATAGAATTCATGTATTGAGGTAAAGGGGTCTAATGTCCAAAAAGTCGCCCAACTATAAAATTGCCTTCGCATATTTTGACCACGGTTTTGGCCTGTGCATGTAACTATAGGATTTTCTGAAATGTTCTTGTTCCAAGTCTTTCATCCTAATATTTTATTTTTATTATTCTTAATTTTTTAAGTAAATTCAATAAATAAAACAAACTAGCAGTTAAGCAACAGAAAATAAAAATATATTTTCATTGAAAGGCTTTTAAGTGAGTTCAATCATAAGTGATAAAAAAATGTATAAATTGATATTAAAAAAAAATACAAAAATTATATAAAGCCCTCTATCTGTTCTAATTTCTATAAGAACCACATATATGAACATAAAAAGAGCTTGTTTAAGCCAGATGAATAAATTATTCAAGGCAATCTTCTGATTGCAATGAATCGACTGACAATTCTGCTGCGCTGCATGCATCCAACGGATTATATTCATTTAGATTGACAACACGTGAGCAATTTATATTCTGGACTGGTCGGGAATTGCGAACAATACGAGTTTTTCCATTTAAGCTCAAGATTTGACGGAATTCATTTAGTTGACGTTCACTAATAGCAAAGGGCTCGGGAAACAAAAACCATTCAGCGCCTTGATAGCAAGGTGGTTCAGTAATAGAACCGCCGTAACTATAAAAACCCGAACGGAATTGATAACATAAATATGAAAGAGGAAATGGAGGAATCTTTATTTTGGAACCAGGAGTTTTTATGCGATGTAGATTTTGTATGAGCGGATCCAAATATGGATTAGAAGCCGAGAGCTAAAATTAAACATTTTATGTTTCAACTAAAATGTAAGAGTATTTAGTTTCAAAAGAATATCACCTTGAAGAAATAGGCAACAATAAGTAAATCATAGCTAGAGACACAATCTCCCTCGGGTCCGGTACGATGCATGGCTTGCAATTCCAATGGAAATTTTTGGTAGTTTACCATGTGCTCAGAACCTTCACTGTTCAAGAGACTCCAACGGAAACATATTTGCACAAAAGTATAACTGGCCAAGAGATCAGCACCACTTAGAGTAGGTATATTTCCCGAATAATTTGCTCTTACTATAACTAATGATAAACTATTAAATAACCAATAAATTATTGCAAACTATAAAACATACTCGTATGGCCTGTATTCTCCATTGTAATACTCGAAGGCAAATCATCGTAATGATTCCAGGTTAAAAGCTCTCGTATGGGAAATTTTTTTATGTATTTATCCAAAATATTGATAGGTGATTGATTTTCTCCAGCAGAACTCCAAGTGTGAGGACCTAAGAAAGCGATTAATGTTTATTCAACTAATTTTTTTTATTTTTCTTTAATAAAAATCACCTCTTGCTAAACCATAATCCACACTTTTATTGAACGAACAAATGGTGTTATCGGCAGATGGGTTTGAGCCTCCGCCACATCTTCTTGTGGCCACATCACTTAAATCACAAATTAATTTTACGGTATGAAAATTGAAAATAACAACCAAAGCCAATATAAAGCTAAACACAAATACCACAATGGGATATTCCATGGCCGCGGCTATGACATTGTAAATAAAACGAAATATACAGTTCATGAAAGAGCAAAGAGAACACTCTACCATTGATAAATGATTATATTTTCAGAAATATATTTAAATATTTTATAGCAATAGAAAAATAATTTTAAAATAAATTTTTGTTGAAAATTTTCTTTGATCTGACAATAATTCAAAATATAACGTTTTTCAATAACATTTGACAATTTATCCAAAGCAAAACCATCAGCCCAGCTGTAGCTGTTTTGTTTTTATTTCTTAAATGTCAAAATGTTAACATAATATAATTTTTTATTGTAATCGGCTTGATTCCTTCAAAATGTTTATTTTCTAACAACATTTGTTCCTTATATACTCCTATTCGGCTTGATTCCTTCAAAATGTTTATTTTCTAACAACAATTCTTCCTTATATTCTCCTAAGAAAACGGCTTCATTTGTTTTTAACCAAGTTTTGTTTAGAAAGTGTAATTTTCTAAGTCTAAAATTAAATTGATTGCATTAGAATTCTATATGCAGTTTTTAAACAAATTTTAATTAAAAAATTTCATTAATTGCTATTGCTCTAATGATGTCTTTCGTACATATTTATTAACCGCCTTTTTGTATTGATAATAAATTAGTAACTTAATAAAAATCTAAATTCACTATTGCGTGCTCTTCCTTGGATAATTATTTATAAAAATTTGTTTGTGCAAAATTGTAGATACAATAATAATCTTTTGCGCTATTGTAGAGGCATAAAGTAAACACGCCAACGTCAATTTAAATTAAGTAAAATGACGCGTACTCACTTCTTAATGACAAGACTTCTAATATTCAACGCTTAAAAACACAAAATAAACGAAATCAGCTGCAATTGATGTGAATGATTGACCAATTTAAAAATTGAGAATAGTTTGAATTAATAAAAATTGCATAATGTTTTATTGAAAGTGTAAAAGAAAAAACTCAACCGTAAAAAAACACGAGTTACAACAATTTTCACTAACATGTGACGAATAATTATTTGTTCTCGTACAAACAATTTAAAAACTAAATAATACTAAATCAGCTTTTTAGATTGTTAAGAAATGTTTTTCTCTTAGCAACTATTATAAAGGTACATTCATGCGTTGAATACAGACTTAAATCAGTAAATAGTAAATGAATCATCAAATAACAAAACGTATTAAAAAGAGTACATTTCTTAAAATCTATTATATATGGAACTATCATCTGCCCGCCACTGCGACTGCGTGACGCATTGTTGTAATGTTAATTTTTTTTACGCCTGAAAGTATGCTTATATTTAGTTTTTCACTAACTTTTCAACCGTATGGTGACATGCCGTAAAGAATGTTGCAAGGCAGATTTATTTTAAAATAATTCTGCCTTAGAATGTTGTTACCCCAAATTCGACAAGTTTTCAAACTAATGTGTTGACAATAGGTTTGCCAGATCCCAAAAGCCTGAAAACTAAAAAACGTAAAATTTGCGCCTGGATTTTAGAAAAAAAAACTCAACCTGTTTAAGATGCACTTGTTGTTCCAAAAAGTGAAATTTTATTAAAAATTTTCAAAAAGAAAAACAAGTTAACATAATTTAATTCCATCTTACGTTATTTTAAGTACATAATTATTTATACATAGTAACTTAAATAAAAAAGTATAACTACGTCTTTTGCCACATATATTTTGAATTTTTATTTACAGAATTTACTAACTCTTTTGCTTTATTAGCATGCAAAGAAGTTTGAAGAAAGTCTGAGAATGGGAAGAACATCAAATGTTTTTAATTATTTTAATAAAATTAAAAAATATTTGCTACCTAATTAGTTATTTACAAAAATTTTCACTTGTTTCCAAACAGCTGTTTATTGTTGGCAAATTACTAGTGTTGGACTCATGGCGAAATACTACAGGTGAAAGCACGGGCGAAAAAGCCCATCAGCTGTATACATTACAGTTGTCAAAAAAATTTGTCAAAAATAAATAATTTGTTAAATTTTTTTTAATTTAATTTTTTTTGATTGCTAATAGAAAACAAACAATTGAAATTCCTAGAGAAAACTACCACAACATGGAACCGCATATAATATATAATAATGATGTGTATAATCAAAATATGCGTAAAAAGATAATGAAACTATTGTTAACACATTTATAATTTCTTGGTTTTTTTGTGGAAGATTATGTTAGTCTTCAAATGGTCAACGTGCAAGAATGGAACGGTGCATGTGATTTGGGCAAACTAGTGGTACAAAAGAATTTTGGTCACTTTTGCTGTAATTTTATTTTTATGTAACTTAATTTTTATAATTTTTTTATTTTGAAAATTTCAACCACATTTTTTTCATCAAATATATTTTTTATTTTGTTTTTTTTTTTTTACAATATTTTTTTGACAACATACATAATTTTGTAGCAACAAATTGCCTGTTGTTTTTTGTGTTGTTGGATTGTTGTAGCCGTGCGGTCACCTGTATTAATTCGCCTTGGTTGGACTTAAATATACAATTAGCGAAAAATGACAGTGATGATACTTTTATAAATTGTAAAAAATTGTACTAATTGGAGTTAGAAAAAGATAAAATCTAAACATTTGCAAATATAGTTGTAATTTCATTGTTTTTGCTCTTCACTTTTCTTGAGGCAGGTACAGAAACAAATTTATTTTTAAAATATTTGCATGTGACATTTTCTTTTTGCAAACAAAAAAAGTCATGCATTTTTTAAATTTCTATATTTAAAATAAAAAATATAGTAAGCTGACTGACAGGTACATACATATATTATATTACATGAATTCTTGTTTCATGCAATTCAATTTTTCATCAGTAGGAAAAACACAACGATTTTGCTATCAATAAATAGAAAAAAATGTTGTCATAATATCAATTATGAAAAACTGTATTGAATAGAAAATTTTGTATATTTAGATGACGTTTGTTCCGCTCTTTTAATACACACCTAAATAAAATGATAAAACAATTTCATATAAATAAAAGTACTTTTACAATTGTTCTATAATCTAATTATCGCACCCAAATACACGTCAAACAAAAACAAATCAATTTAATAAATATCAAGGTTATAACAAAGACACTTTTTATTGCTTTTATTTACACTACAAAGTTGTGTTCCTAGAGTAGGCTTGCCAGATCCCAAAAGCCTGAAAACTGAAAAACATAAAATTTGCGCCTGGATTTTAGAAAAAAAACTGAACCTGTTTAAAATGCACTTGTTGTTCCAAAAAGTGAAATTTTATTAAAAATTTAAAAAAACACGTTAACATAACAATTTATTTCAATCTTAAGTTATATTAAGTACATATTTTTATATATGTATATGTCTTTTGCCACATATATTTTGAATTTTTATTTACAGAATTTACTAACTCTTTTGCTTTATTAGTATGCAAAAAAGTTTGAAAATTTTTGCAACTTTCATCAAAGTTTAATCTTATTATAATTTCAGCCTTTATTAAGTCGAAAGACATTCTATGCCTCTCCTGAGAGTATAAATTATTTAAAATACTAAAGATCCTTTCGTAAAAAGCATTGCTTATTGGAATGGAATGAACGAATGAGACCAATTTATACAGATTTTGTACTTTATTTTAATCACATTTTTGATTATCGATTGGAATATTTTTTGGCAAATTATTAAATTTCCCTCGCAGGCAGCAGAAGTAAAATGGTAATAATTGGAATTAGAAAAAGATAAAATCTAAACATTTACAAATATAGTTGTAATTTCATTGTATTTAGAACGCAATTTTTCTGTACAAAATATTAATTTCATTATAAAAGAATATAAAATATGAAAAAACTGGACTGATTGCATTTTTCCTGGAAACTGGACCAGACATAAAAAACTGGAAAATTCAGGCGAATCCAGGCCATCTGGCAAGCCTATCCTAGAGTGAAGACAACTGACTAGCTCTCGAGTATCAGACTGCTAGTTCTTACGCTTTATTTTAAGAGGACATGAGCTTTTGTTAAATAACAGTGTATGTAATATTGCATCCGCTATGGCAACAACTACAATAAATAAAACTTTCAATTAAAGGGTGTCCCAATAACAAGGTGATTTTTACGTAAGTGACCTTGTTTTTGAACCGCAAGAGGTAGACATTACAATAATAAAAAACTTAAGTTTTGTACAAAGACATCTGCAAAAATTACAAGTGTAAACAATTAATTTAAAAATTTAAGGGTATTTATCATTTAAGCCCTTACAGGCAGTCGCTTGCACAGAGTATGAATTAAAAATAAAAGAAAGAAATGTAGGGTGTCTCGGTAGTGACGTGATTTTGGCATATATTGTCTTATCTTTTAAAAAGTAAGATAAGAGACAGACACTTAAAAAGTTTAACAATAAATAATAAAAAAATAAAATTGAAAGTTATCTCATACATGTTACGGAGCCCTGCGCACTTGGCGGATTTATTTTATTTTTAGAACTTTTTGACTATCAGGTCTGTTCTGAAAATCACGTGAATTCAAATCACGAACGGTTTTAAAATCACGCAGACGATTTGCTGCTGTTCTGCAAATCACGTGATTTTCAATTTTTCGGCGTGGTTTTGTGTGCGTTTTTTTTATTTTTTGTACATTTGCAATTAAAATAATATTAGTAATATAAGAAAGTTAAAATGCAGGGAGTAAAAACAAATTAGTGAATTTTAATTTGTTTGTAATACATTTACTTTTATTTAGTTATTGGATCTGATCGAAGAAATTTGAAATTTGGCGTCAAATAAAAATTGAAAACGAATACAAAATGTTTAGTAAGTTGCTACTATTTAATATTTTGCACTTAATTTTTTCTAAATTTGAAATTAGAAACATTATCATTAATAAGATAAATCTTAAATGACGTTTTAAACTGTGACAATTTGGCAACATTAGAATTATCTTCCAAAACACAAACCAGCTAACTGCTGAAGAGAAAGAGAAAATCACAAGCATTACTAAATAAAGCAAGACAATTTTTTTTTTATAAAATATGCAGTGTCTTCGAAAATTTATGAATAATTTCCCTTTTATGTGATAAAATCTAGTTTTTTTTTTTTGCAAAAATAAGTAGACGACACATCGTTCTAAATATATAAGTTCATTATAACTGTATTCTAAACGAAATAATTAGAAAAAACGGGGAAGTGATTTCCACTCGGCAGCCATTAAGTTGACCGTTTAAAAGCACGTGATTTCAATATATTTTGTACGCGAACACCTTTTGCGTGATTTGAAAAAACTTTGACAAAAAGTGATTTGTAGAACAGACTTGTATATATTTTTACAGCAATTGAAGAGTTCAACTGCTATAGATTTCTTAATTTTTATGAAACATAATATTAATGTTTTCTCAGAATATTAAATTTTCCTTCTTATTTATTCATTCCGGCTAAAATGTAATAAATTAAGCAATAACCAGATAATTAAAGCATTTATTATACCCTTCAGCACAAAAAGTGGAAAAAAGGGTATATGTATCTAAGTTTACAATATCCATCTTCGATCCCATAAACTATATATATTCTGATTTCTTATGCATAGAGAAGTCGATTAAGCGATGTCCGTCTATCCGTCTGTCCATCCGTGTTTGTGTTAAAATCATCTTTGCCACTAGATGAGCTAGAGAAAATTTAAATACGCTCATTCGAAATTTTGCTATTGAAAATCAACAAAATCAGGTAGGTTATGGCAAAATATCTTTTTTTTCAATTTTCGTTTATATTTCTGCAGGCGATTGTTGTTTATGATAAAAAATAATAAAAAAGATTAAAAAAATAGGTAAGTTGGGATAAAAAGCTTTTTTGAAAAGAAAAACTTTATGGTAGGAAAAAATTCCTTATGCCAATTTTTATTTAAACTATTCAATGGGAAATCTCCAGTGCGGTACACTGCTCAAAATAATAGGTACACTTGATATATCTATAGACATATTGCAAAAGCAAGGATATTATTTATTAAAACTATGTGGAACATTTACTAATTTAAAGTACACGATGTGGCAATAATATTTTATCTCAAAATATGACAAGCATAACATCTTGGTATTTTTTACAGATAGTTTTATTTTAACTGCGTTCATTTTGTTGCTCATTAAAATAGGTACACTTGTACTTTTGATCAGTTTGTGTTAAATAAAAGCAAAAGTTAGAGTTATTTTTATAAAAAGGTAAGAAAATATTATTATATGTGCAAAATTCCGTGATTATAATTGCCATTGTATACATTGAAAATGGGCCGAAACACACACTGCTCCTTTGATGAACAGCGCCTCGTGAAACAACTGAGAAGACAAGGTAAATCCCAAAAGCTTAGGACGTTCTGTGAACTTCGTACAAAATGCTATAAAGAGACAAATTACTCCAGATCGAGTAAGACCACGTAAAACTTCCAAAGCAACTGACCATCGCATCGTTTTAATGGCTAAAAAAAACCCATTCCTGTCTTCCAGAACAATTTCCGTTGAAATTGAGAACGAAGTTAGTCCCCAAACAGTTTGTCATCGTCTTCAAGAGGCTAAACTGCCTGGGAGATAAGCCAGAAAAGTTCCACTTATGCGTAAAAAAAATATTTATATGAGAATAAATTTTGCGAGGGAGCATTTACTGTGGGCTGGAATTGATGGGGAAAAAAGTGGAGAAATATACTCTGGAGTGATGAAACTAAAATAAATTTATTTGGAAATGATTGCCAAAGGACTGTCCGCCACCCCAAAGGTATAGAATTCCATATTAAATTCCCACCAAAAAAAAAACAAAACAGTAAAACATGGGGGGGAAGCATAATGGTGTGAGGGTGTTTTTCTTGGTATGGTGTAGGTACCATACACCGTATTGATTGCACAATGAATGCTGAGGAATACAAGGATATTTTGGAGACTGTTATGCTTCCGCATCCCAGTCAGGAAATGCCGTTAATTTGGGTGTTTCAACAGAATAAGGACCCTAAGCATTCCTCGACTCTGGTAAAAAGATGGTTTTCTGCCAACAATGATCCACTATTAGGCTGGCCAAGTCAATCTAACGATTTAAATCCGGTCGAAAACTTGTGGAGTGATTTAAAAAAAAAAACGATTGTCGTCGGAAGTTTATAAAAACAAAGATGATTTTTGGGAAAAAAACAAAAAAAAGCTTGGTACGATATTCTACAAGAAACCTGCCAGAAGTTAATAGCCAGCATGCCAAAAAGAGTGAGAAATGTGCTAGCAAATAAGGATGGATACACGGGCTATTAACAGCAGAATTTGGATACAAAACTTTTTTCAACTAAATTAAATTTAGAGTTATACTTTTAAAAAAATGTAAATGTACCTATTATTTTGAGCAGCAACTAAGTTTTCCTTATTGTTAAAAGTCGTCAATATTTTAGTCAGTTGTTTTGAATGGTTAATCATTTTTTTAAATACTAAATTTTTGTTTTTTGTGAAACCCTTCATATTTTTGTATTGAAATAAAAAAAGTTCAAAGGGATGTACCTATTATTTTGAGCATATGTGTATATGGTTAAGGGTTTTTACGATTCGGCATAGCTAAATATAGCACTCTTAATTATAATTATATGTATTAATCAACATCCGAGGAATAGAACCATTTTAAATTGATCACAAATAACATATTTACAAATATTGAACGGAAATTGTCGTCGTTGGTAAAAATTAATTGACCGTAAAAGAATTAATCTTTTTTCATAAAAATATACTTTCAAGTTTTATGAAGGTATTGATCGCAAGAAAAGACCAAACTCCCTTAAGGTTTTTAAGTTTATGGATTAATTGTTTTCCGCATAAATTTATTATTGACTTTGCTTAAAAATAAAATGTATCTATTTGACCTACAAATATTCAAGTTTTAAGATTTCCTTTCAATTAATAACACTGAACTTTTAAAAACGAACTTGTTTTAATTAGTTTTCTATAAATATTGTTAAAAAGATTTTTCTGTTAATTAATTTGAAAAATCTTTTTTATACCCTTCACCACAAAAAGTGAAAAAGTGTGTAATTTCTGCAATTTCCATTTCTGTCTGTCCGTCCGTGTTAAAAGAGGTGGTATTGGAAAACAGCAAGATCGTTCCTTGTCCATCGAAGCAGCAGGCAAAACACCACGCTTACCTCAAGAGTATCCCAATAGTTGATGTAATTTAATGTATGTGGAAAAGCTTTTGAACCGTTGTAGACAGGCAGCTGAAGCTGATAAGGAACCTGTATTGCTAAGTCCGCTATAACTACAAGTTTATAATTTAAGTTTAGAAATTAAAGGGTGTTCCCAAAATAACGTATTTTGACCTATACGGCCGTATCTTTTGAACCTTTGTATACAAAAAAACTTGAAAATTAGACTGAATGTCCACTTCTTTGTTTGGTATAACAAGAAGTATAAATATTGTAAATTATAATTTAGAGGGTGTTACAATAGTTGATGTAATTTGATGTATATGACCACACTGTTGAACCGTTATACACAACCACACTTTTGAACTGTTATAGACAGACAATAGAAATCTGTTTTCAAATCGTTTTTTTTTGCAAGAATAATATTTTTTTTCACTTCGCTTCGGCGTTCTTCGTATCTACCTACTAAAGGCAGGGTACGTCGAAAATATCATCTATTCAAGCAAATAAAATACGAGAAAGATCGCATTATTAACCACAAATTAATTCACAAACAAATTTAATCAGCTGGTTCTTAATAATGAATAATATTTAAAGAAGTCATTACAGTGTACATTTTCATTCTTCTTGACAGTTGTTTGGTCAACAACAAAGTTTTTGTCAACAGCAACATATTTTTAGCTAAAATGAAAAAACATGCAACTAACAACAAATTTTAAATTAATTACTTTATTGCAGGGAAATTAGTTTTAATAAAAAAAGATACATATTTCAAAAGCAACACAGATTTTAATTTTCTTGTTAGTTGGAACAAGTCGCACAATTGGGCTTATTTTGGATTTAAATTGAAAAACATGGTAGATTAGCGAGTACATACATCCATCCGTCCACTCTATTTAATAAATGTAATTGATAATGTAAGTATGTATGAATATGATTACTTCTTCATTCGATTTACGTCAATGTTTTTCTCACATTAACGTTTCTTGGTTTTTTTACTGGTAAAAGTTTGTGAGTGTAAGCAGTTCAGCATGAATACATGTATATGTGAATGTGTTTTGTATTGTACATCAAATTAAAACACTTCATTTACGTTTAAATTAAAAGTTTAAATGATTATTAGAAACTTAATTTTGTTTTATTTAGCAAATAAATACGCAAATAAACACGATTTTGTGGACTTTTTGCATAATTAAAACAAAATATCGAAAGCTAAAAAAAAATGATGATAGTCTCACAAAGAATTTTTCGTACAGCTGACCTAAGAAACAAGATTAACTTTTTTTTTACTAATTAAAAGCTTATACCAATCTCTAGAAAGTTTTCTAAATTTCTTTGTGAAATAATTTTTATACTGAATGGTTTTACAAAAATTAGAGGATTGTTGTTCAATTGTTTTTTGCATTAATTTCGTTATTATAAAATTTAAAAAATTCTGACAAAATTTTTATGAAACAAAACAGAATTCAGAATTTCTTAGGAATAAACAAAATCCATCCATCTCAAGGTTAAACAAAATCAATCAATATGGTTAATACGAAATTAAAAGCATTCGGATCGGAATATGTGATAAGCCTTTTAAATTATATTTTCATTTACAAAACAAGTTCAATATTGGCAACATAAATATTTCTTAATTGCTTTTTTTTACCAGGTACTAAATGAAACAAGCTGCTATAATAAGATAAAACAGAAAGGAAAATTTAGTAGAAATCCGACATCGTTTTTTTTAACAACCGAATTTGGAAAATAATGGTCACAAACATTCGGGATGTATATGAAATTATCGAACTTGAATATTTAATTAATGATCTTTATTAGAATTAAAATATTAATTGAGATTTTGTTATTCACGTAATGGAAGGTTAAAAAATTAGAAAAACTAATGGATTAGAATTTCAGGGTAAATGAGACAATAATAACTAAAAACAAGTAAGTGTGATATATTCGGCTATGCCGAATCTTATATACTCTTCACTATCTATGTAAATCTAGTTTAGTGAAGTAACTCCAATCAAAAAAGTAAATATTAGGGTGACAGAGAACTAAAAAATAAATAAAAAAAATTAATTACTGCAAATAGGTATATAATTTAACATAAAAATTTCAACGGCTCTTAGGGCCAATAATTGACTTTGTATTTAAATGTGATTTATATTTAAATTCTATTTAAGTACAAAATTCAGTTTGACAATGCACACTTTAATGACCAATCTTGTGCATTTAAATTTAAATAATACAGTTTTACCATATGGTTATAGAATTTTTATTTATTTTTTGTTTACAAAAGTAAACAAACATTTTGGCCATTGATACAATAATGTGTTATGTTTTGCACACATTTCTTAATGAAAATATTAATTAAAAAGTTAAATTAGTATCGAAAGCATTTTTTATATCTTTAAAAGATTTTTAACAAAATTCGCATTTTATGTATTTGTTAGCAGCTGCTTTTCATAAACTCTTGGAAATCATTTTGATATTTCGTAGTGTTGCCATATTTTGATCATAGTTAAATAGGAACGATCATAGATGACTGAAAAACTGAATCGGTATTTAAATACAACTTAAATTTAAATGCAAATTAACTAAATGCGCATTTAAATATGAAGTCAAAAAAGTGGCCATTAATAGGTTAAGCATTTTTTAAAAAATTTAGTAGTTCTGTAAAGATCTCTTTAAAAGTTTTTAAATGATACCCATATCGATATTTTAAAAATTTTGAAAAGTTCAGAGGCCCGTAACTCGGAATATATGGGCGAGTGCCAATTTTTCCACCTGATGTTCTTTTTATTATTTTTAAATTCTCTATCACCGCATATATTTGTTTTTTTTTTCATTAGAGTTTCTTCATTCTTCCATAAGATATGGAAAAATTAAAGGTATAAAAATATATATTGTTTTTCCCCTTAAATATTTTTTATAGTAATTTTAATAAAAAGTCGCTAACCTCCTTTTCTTATTCTCTTGATATCGCAGCTCTTATTAATAAAGAGATAATGATAGTCATGTGATATGTTTAACCATATAAACACGCACACAATAACGAATATTTTTTAATCACTCAATTAGTCATTTTAATAATTAAAAATACAAAAATAAACACAAACAGAAACAGAAACCAAAATGTTTATTGATCGTTTGCTTCGACTCCAGCTTAATGGCGAACTTAATCGTTATAAAGTTGGTTTTTAAAATTAAAACAGTTTGTAAGCCTTAAACTGAAACAATAAGTTTTAGCCAAATGTTATTTATCTTAAAATTATTATTAACTACGAATTCTGTTTAAAAATGTATGCTGACAACTGTTTTAGTACCACTATACCGATAAAATTGTGTACTATTTTACAAACACATTGTGAATTTATCAAAATGCGTTTTTCTTTAAACTAGAATTTTTGTAGAAAATATTAAAAACGACTTGCTGCTACTCTTTATTGGCAAAATGATTTTGAGTATATACATTTTTTTATTTTTATTTTTATTTTTTTTTTTTTATAAAAAGCAAAATATAAAAAAGTATAATATTTCGTTATGTATTAATTGTGTTTAATGCAAAGTAATAAATACAGATGTATTTCAAGAATGCGTCATTAGTAGCAAATCTGTATATTAAAATTGTTCACGTATTTGCCATTCGTTATTAATTGTTTGAACTGTTACTAGATTTTACTGGCTAAATTTTGTACACTAACCAGACAAAAAATATACTCAAATATTTGGTTACTTGAATTGCAGATGTATAAAATAATAATATTTTTTTAGAATAGATAATAAATAGAAAAATATATTTATGATAGAAAGATATATATATATATATATATATATATATATATATATATATTTTATTTTTTCTACTTGACAAAATATTAACTCAAACAGCTTTGAGAAGTCAAATATATTTTTTAGTTTTATTACTGTATGATTCTTTTTAAAACTACTCATTTCAAGTCGAATCAATTATCAGTGGTAGCGTAGGATACTTCAACGTTTTTTGTTAATAATCATTGCTGCCAAATCCCACATATAAAAAGTGTGGCATTTGACAGTAATAATTTCGGCGAAAATAAATGATTTCGCCAATTCATTAATTTTCGCCGAAACCCTAAATGTCAAACTCTATATAATAAAAATATGTATAATTTTCTTTACGGCGAAAATTTATGAATTCACCATCGCGATCACCTAGTATAGATTCGCCTTGGGCAAAATCACGTACCATGTGAGATTAATGGCGAATTTATTGATTTTCTCCGTCGGTCGATTTACATACATATCAAACTTCACACGGCGAAATTATAACAACAGCTTACAGCCATAACTAAATAAAAGCGGATCGTTTTCTTTCGGAAAGATTTTACGCTTAAATGCAATATCTAAACAAATAAAAAAATAATGAATTTTTTGAATTATTTTTTATCTTTAAATATTGCCTTAAATTGGATTGGCCTAAATTGGATTTTTCAATTGCAAAGCGTTGCCCCGTTGAACTTTTGACAGCAAAAAAACGCTTTCTGTTTATGTTTAGGCATGGTTGTGAGCAAAGCATTTCTATATCAGGTGCATGCAAGTCTACAACAAATGCAGCACTAGAACAACAACAGGCATTTTGTTTGTGTAAAATCATGTTTTATGTCACAAAACAGCTCAGAGATAGCAAAGTGTGTAATATATTATCTTTTATTTAACTAACAAATTAACATGAATTTTACTTAATTATTATAAAGAATAACAGAATGACCTTTCAATGACTATATCAATTTCAAATTAAACAAGAATTCAATAGAAGGATGTTTACTGCAACTTGAGCTGGAAAAGTGTAATTTGTAGATTTCGTTTACCATCCCTGATAAAACATAATAAAAATTAAAAGAAACACGTAACAAAAGAAATGTATAGCAAAATAAAGATTTAAAAACATGTAAACAAATTTGGACACAAAAAATGATACAACACGCACACCTGTATTATTTCGGCATGATTTACAGTATAGGTCATGGCGAAATCCTGTACACAGTGGTGGATGTGTCGAATTCATTAATTTTCGCTGTTGCAAAGTCAAAAATGTATAAATTCGCCACTGGTATAGATTCTGAAATGCATTTTTATTATAGTTATTAACATAATTCATGAAAAAACAACACTCAATGGTTACTGTATATTTTGTTTAACACTTATTGAATTTGTAGTCCTCTTGCTTTCTTAATTGATTAAAATTATCGTTCAACAAAATTCGCTCACAACTATAAGCTAAATTTGGGTGAAATACACTGCACATTTTATACCCTTCACCACAAAAAGTGGAAAAAGGATATACCGACCCCATAAAGTATTAATATTCTAACTTCTTATGCATAGCGAAGTCAGTTGAGCGATGTCCGTATGTCCATCCGTGTTAGTGTTGCCGAGGCAAACTTGATTTCGCAAAAATATAAATATGTCAATCGATCAGATATAATGTCAAAAGAGGTGCTATTGGAAATCAGCATGATCTGTCCTGCCTGTAATTTTTTCATGTCATTTGGAACAATAAAGTAACTCCAATAAAAAAAATATATATATAAGAAAAAAAAACAGCAAGTAAAAAAATTGCCGCTCGCATATATTTAAAAATTGCTTAACCAATTAAGAGCCGATGTCATTTTTATGTAAAATTATATGTATATGTACCTATATGCAGTACAAATTTTTTTTTAATTTTTAATTCTCTGTCACCCCAATATTTGATTTTTTGATTGGTGTTACTTCACTAAATTAAATTTACATAGATGGTGAAGGGTATTTAAGATTCGGCATAGCCGAATATAGCACTCTTACTTGTTATATTTATTTTTAATTTTTTTAAGAATCGTTCATTTTTATAATTTTTTAAAGAATCGAGTTCCTACAAGTATGTAGTAAAAATTACTCTAAATATTGAATTAATTGATACTTATTTTGCAGCTGGTTAAGGAAAACTTTATTTACTAAACAGCATTTTAATAAAATTATATTACTTTTTTCACCTTCAGGAAGATTTTATTTATAAAAAACAAACTAAATCAATTTGATGCGAAATACATACAACATTGTACCCGAAGTACTTATTGATTGCAAGAAACACAATTTATTTTGACAGCAAACAAAAACGGTTACTGCCAACACCGGCAATAATAACGTTTTTGTTTATCTTCTTTATCATGTTTTTTATTATGGAGTAAATGAGTTAATATCACATAGATGTTTGTTTTATTGACCTTCACACCTAGGTTAAATTCTATGGATAATCGAACAATAGTTTTCACCGCATTTATTATTAAAACAAAGCAAAACTTACGCAAATTACAAAAATCAATAAAATTAATAACAAGTGCAGGTTCCCAAGAGAAAATAAAAATATTCTAATGAGCAAGAAATAAAGGATTACAATTTATAGACTAGAAAATTTTTAAATTACGAAAAACTAAACAAAATTTGCTTTAATAATCAAGTTTATTAATTAACACTATATTTTTCACCTTGGAACATTAAAATATAGGACATCACTTACCTGTTGATTTTTTATCAATAAAAATGTACTTTTTAACGATTTTTTATGAAGATTGGTCTTACGTTTTTACAGGGAAAACCATAAACTGTAAAGTCAGAAATACTTGACGTCTATTTGCACAATTATTATTTATTTTTAAAAGGTAATAGGACAAAATTTTTAATTTTTTCAACTTCTATAAACCGTAAATAACTATACGCACTTGCACCTCAACTTTCATTTTTTTACTGTCATCTGATTTATTATTGTCCATTTAATTTTTCTAAATTACAGTGCTGCCAACCAGTCAAAGCTTATTAATGGTCTGATGTGGTTGTGTTCATAACAATTGTTCTATTTGAAACGAATGCTACAAACATTAATTTAACATACTGCATACATTTTTTTCAATAAACAGGAATGCCGTGTCTTACATTTTTTGTAACTTTTGATTGCCTCGAAATATGCAAACTGCTTTTTAAATTTTTTAATTTATTGGGAGTCCCGGATGAAGAATGTATATGTTGAAGTTCTAAAGCAAATACAATTTTGAGCGTCTCCTTTTTTAACCCCTTTTTTTTGGGAATTTTTGTGAATTGTCTTTAATTTTTAATTTGAGAGATGTGCAAAAGAATACGCACTTTCAGTTTAGAAGTAGGAAGTTCTTGAAAAATACCTTAGTATGTAAGAAATTTTGTTTTTTCATTGTTTGTTTTTATTTTAATTGTTAAAATTTAATTTGTAAATATTTGGGAAATAAACTTGAACTTGAAGTAAAGCAAATACAACCCAAATTTGCCTTTAACAATGGTATTTTTTAAAGTATTAAAATAGTAAATTTTTTCTCTGAGCGTAACTTTTTGTTGTCTTTCCCTGGCAACACTTGTCATTTTTCTTAAAGAGCAGTTAACTTTCTTCCCAGTTTTCATAAACAAACATTCTTCTTTGTGACTTTTTATAGGAGTCATTATTAAATTTAAAATTCTATAAGTAGGCTGTTTAAGATCTTTTGTTTATAATTTTTGATTTTATCAGTATAAAAATTTAATAATTCATCAGAGTTAAAACTACATAAGAATATAAAACAAAATCAGCTATTGAGCTCTACTTAGCTGAAGAATTATTAATCCCTGATCATTACTTTTAAAAACCTCCCCCGTTTTTAAGGTAACTTGAAATTTTTTTAAATTAATCTAGTAGTTATTTAAACTTCAATTTCATTTAAAAAATAAAGTAGTCAATAGCTGTTTTCATTTGCAGACTCTAACAATATTTGTTTTTAATTTATAAATAAATAAATTGTACTCATATATTATTTTTAATCTTTTTTTATTATGTTTCTTATATTCGCTTATCATATTAAATTTTTAAAAAAAATTGCAAATACAAACACCAACAGCTTTTTTATTAATAATAAAATTAAATTAAATACGTAGTATATGGAAATTGAATTGAAAATCATACCATCCCACGAGCTGGGAATATTCTTAGTTAATTCAAATTAATGTTATATTACATGATATTGCACTTCAGCTCTATATGACAGAATAAGAAATATTACATACAAGTAGAATTAAATGAATTTTTTGAATATGTACATATCTTTTTCTTAAAAATAGATACGGGGGAATTTTAAAAAGCTGTAATAATCTGTCTTTAAAATAATTACAAAATTCGAAATCAATAAAATAAAAAAGTACTTTAACTCTGCCTTGTCAGTAGAGAACAAATAATACGACCATGCTATATAATGTACGGTACTTTTTTTTGCAACGCTTAGGAAAATAGTAGTAAGCAATATGTTTGTGTGAGTGCGTATGTAAAGGACAGCGACGTTAACGCGAATTTCATTCATTTCGTTGTGATTTTTCACTAAAATTTTGTTAAAATTTATATCAAACATTAAAAAGTCATAATTTTTTTTTAAGAATTAATAAATTCACAAGAAAATGTGCAACTTCAACATATCAAAAGAAGTATTATAGTAAAAAAGAAAAACGTAAAATAAATTAATACACAGCAGCCTCAAAATCACAAAAATTTTTTGTCTTAAATAATTTTCAACAGTGAAGAAATTGAAAAGAAGGCTGAACAGAAGTTTAGGCTGAGTTACTTGTTTACACAAATCAGAAATACACAAACAAGAATTTCTCGTTAAATACTTAAAAATTGTGATTTAAGTAAATAAAATGTTTTAAAAAGGCTTTTAAGTTGATCAAAGAATATAAAATATTTTTCCAAAATGTTACGGACTTTGGAGTGTAAACGGAATGTGTAATACAAGAAAAAAAAATTAAAAGTCATATAAAATAATATACAATAAAATAAAAGTGTTAAACAGTCATTTTTATAGTTATTTTTCTCTTCCAATGTTCTTCTTAAATATTTGGTTTAGTAGCTTGTATGTTGTTGTTTGTGGTTTTTTATAAAAAAGATAAGTTGTTGCTTCTTTAGGCCGCACTTTGTTGCTGGCAAAAAAAAATCACAATAAAGCAGCAACAGCGGCGCCTGCCACCACCAACACAATTCATACACTCAGTCACCACTACCACCACTTATCAACCATCCAACCGCTACTGTTGTTAACCTCCAGGTGCATTTAAATACAAATGTACAAAACGCAAATACAAATTAAACAAAAAGAAAAATTATATTAAAAATTCTAATTTGTTAAAAAGTAGTAAAGTGTTGTTAAAGACAAATTTGTTGATTTCGTTTTGTGCTTTTATTCGCAAAAAAAATTGCTGACTGCAGGTAAATATATGTAACACACATGCAAACTTACAAACACATACAGTCACATTGGATAAAATCATAATTTTTAGTTTAAAACTGTTGAATTTCTTTTACTTCCCAGCTAGCATTTTTGGAAATTTTCAATCAAATTCGGATCTTTTTTAATTCTTCTGCGCGATTAAAAAGCTAGAATACGAGCTTCTTTTCTGATCATATAAGATACTTTTGTCGGGAGAAAAGTGTGACTACCCGCGACTCTTCTTAAAAAGGCATTTATTAGTCATTTGCTATATTTATTTAGAATCATTTTCGACTCTTTTTCGAGTAGTTTTATGATCATTTTTGAATCGCTTTCTGATCATTTATTAGTCTTATTTACCTTCGCTTATGATTGTTTTTCGAGTCGTCTTTAAGTCATCGTTTAACAGCATACGAGTCTTTTATGAGCAATTTATTAGTATGTTTAGGAGTCATTTTATTGTCATTTATCAGCCATATTTGTATTAATTTAGACTCCTTTTTACGTCTTTTATGATTATAATTTGAGTCATTTATTAATCGTATTTCTATTTGTATTTTACTCTCTTCTTAACTTTTTTTAGTCGGTTTTCTGAGTCCTATGTTTACACTGCAGCGATTTAAAAAATCACGTTTATATGAACAATAAATAACAAAGAAAGAATATTAAGTTTATATTTGTGTTGTATGTACATCAGACATCAAAGTTTATTTAAAAAATATTTTTTTTTCATTAAAAAAAGTTCTAAAACATAGAAGTTTAATATAAAAAAATGTTTACGGAAATAAATTATTTGCACACTAAGAGATCCAGTTTTTTACGGTTTTATAGAGAATTACATGAGTATTTTAACATATAACAAACAATAACTAATAATTTTTATTTTTTTGCATAAAATAATTAATTTGTACTTTTTAAATCTTAATACAAAAAAAAAAAAATAAATAAATAAATTCATTAATACGAACTGCATCGAAAATGTTTGTACTTTAAAGTTTGCATTGTATATAAGGCTTCAAGTTAAAAACGAACTCTAATCTTTACGTTTTCTTTTAGTCGCTCTATCTTTAGCATGCACAAAATGCTTTTGCAGAATAACATTCATGTCATTATCTGTGCTTTTATATTTAAGATGACAAATATCTGAAACAAAATATTTTCTTGTTAAATATTTTTATTAAAAAATATAGACTTACTTTTAGTTGTTGTTATTAGAAAGCACTTTTCGGCACTAGGCGGCTAATTCATCCGAATAAACTTTTCGAACAGCAGCTCTAAGAAATTGTGGCGGTCCTTCGCCGCCGGTTTTTGCAATAAATTCTTTCTGTTAAATAAAATAAGTTATAGGGAAATGAATAATATACTTAGTTAATAAGATAGTTAGTTAGTAGTAAGTAATTAGTAAGCAATTAGCTTGTTTGTTACTTTGCTTTGTCATTTTCTATACTTACAAATTGTTTAAGTTTTTTCTCATTCTCCTGTACTAAGGAATCAAAGTTATGTAAATCATTTATATTATCAAAGGGAAGTTTTTGGGTTTCATTAAATTCATCTATTATTAAGCTTTCACCATGGTGCTTTCGAGCTTCCAGTTTTACTGCAACAACTTCTTCTGTTAATTTTAAAAAATTCCGGTTATTGCCTTCCTTCATCTTTACTTCTTTTTTTAAATCCATAACTTCATTTTTTAAAGAAACTATTTCATTGCGCAAATCTATAACTAAATTCACAACGCTTTCCGATTGGGGGACGTACACATTTTGCACTGAAAATAAGATCTTCTGAATAAAGTTCAAAATTAATATGGATGAATTTTTTACTTACATGTTGTAATATTGTTTGACGCATATTGAAAGTCTTCTGATGCCAAGAGATTATTTAAGGACATTGCTTATTATTGGTGTAAAACAGTAGCTGTTGTCTGAATAATTACCAAAAAATCGGTTAATCCGTTTTTTAAACCGTAATGGATATATGTCCCTTCACCAACCTTTCTCCCGACAATTGAAGTAGGCGTTTTTAAAAGTGTCCTAGCGTCTTTTGGTACTTTTATATTGCATTTAACCAACAATAATAATAGTGCATTAATTGCAACAAAGCTAACTTGAAATTCAATTGCCCACTTAGCTAGTTCTTCACACAAATTAAATTCATTTTGTTCACTTTCATCACTTGAATTATAAAAACCGTAACTTTCAATACTGTTGACATTTGAGCATTGACTTAAATCTTCATGTTCTTTAATCTTTGCTTCAATATTATCCTCTGTACTTTTTTCAGACTTATGTTTTTTGGCCGAAATTATGTTTTTAGCATCTTTTATTGATAATCTTTTTATTTGTATATTTGCCAATCTTTTTTTTGTGGAGCTGACATTGTCTTTTTTATTAAATATATTAACAAAATCTTACTTTATTTATTTTTACGTATTTAATTTATTTAGACGCTTTAATTTCTTTTGTTGCAGAACAATACGATCTTTACACTTCAATGGACCTTTTTAATTTAACAAAAACTGAACTTGTTGACATGTACTAAAAATATGCAAAAAATATCCCGTTATACTTGAAAAAGAAAATGCATAACAAACAGTATTTAATCATCTATCTACGTAAAATATGATCATAATATATGTAATTAGAATCACTTTTCAAACTCCTGCATGATCTATTTTTGATGAAGCATTTTTTAATCTCCAGTATAAGTACAATATAACAATAAATAACGGAAATAATAGTCACATTTTAAATATCTGGATGATTAATTTCCGATTGCTATACAATTTTTTATTGTATTTTAAATCGAACTCATTTTACACATTGGCGCGAATCAATTTCGAGTCCATTTTTAATCCTAAAACTGACTAATAAGTCTTTGATCACTAAAAGTGCACTAAAAAGACTCAGCAAGGTGATTTTTTTAAAAACAATCTTCCAAATGCTAGCTGGGTTAAACCTAATAAATAATATAAATATACATAAACACACACTTACGTTCATATATATGTACACATATTTATTTACATATAAATAATAAATATTTTTTTACCCTTCAACACAAAAAGTGGAAAAGGTTTAATCTAAGTTTGTCATTCTGTTTGTAATTTCTACAATATTTCCGACACCTTTAAGAACATATATGTATATTCTGAGTTTTTATGCATAGCGAAGTCGATTGAGCGATAAGTTACCATGGCACTAGAGCAGCTAGAAAAAATTTTAATACGCCAACCGATCAGACATAACTCCGGAAGAGTTGCTATTGAAAATCAGCTGGATAGGTTCATGTCCTTCGAGGCAGCGGCAAAACACCATATCATTTGGAACAATGAAGTAACTCCAATATTTAAAAAATAAGAAAAAACACATCAAGTAAAAAAATTGGCGTTCTCCCAAATTTTCCGAGCAATTGGCCTCTGAACTTTTCATAGAAAAGTATGATTGTGCACCATATTTTTTAAATATCAAATAGGTATCAGAATGTATGTTTTTTATATACCTACCTATTCCGTTTTATCGATTTAAAAACAATAACTTGAATGTTTTTTGCGTATTGAAAACATATGAGAATTATTATGAATTTATGTTAGAATATTTGATTTTTTTGTCTTTTGGTTTTTTAAATTTTTTGAGTTTGTTTGACAAAATTTGTTTAATTTATATGTAAAATTAATTAAATTATATTAGTAGGTATTTTTGTTTCCTGTTTCCTGAACGGAAACTACGGTTTGGCGAAATATTGAAATAATAATAAACAACTTTTTTATTTAAAAAACTAAATATTCGAAAACTCAACAAAAAGACTTTCAAAGGCTTTGTAGATTTTGATTCAATAAGATTATTTAAGAAAGGCTTGTGCCTTTCACCTACAGACCCAGAAACTACAATACTCATATGCCCTTCGATAGTCTTTTTATTCTCTTAATGAAGCTGACGATATGTTACAGTCTGCACCATTTTCTCATCGCAATACCGTACAGTGGTAGTTTCCAATTCGTTCTCGCACATCTACTGGTCCTTCTCGTGATCGAACAGAGATCAATGATAACACCCATAAGCTTATAATTAGTTTCATCCTTGCCATGACCCTTCAACCTCTTATACTCCTCCAAGGAAGGGAAGACTGCCCAGAACCCAGCTATAAAGTATCTTGTAATAATAAGCAGTTGGTTGGCTTCTATACACATGATGCCATTACCATCCGGGCCAAGTCTTGCGAGCACGTTACCAATTTCGTTGAACTTAACGTTACAGGAGCTCTAAACCCAGCTTAGTCTAAACATGTATGTACCCAACACCACACGTGCTTACTATCTTCGGTTTGGCGCAATATTCCTTTAAAGCTACGGTAGCCGCCTAGCTGTAAACATACAGAGTGACCTCCACTCCTTTATTTAGGTGTTCAGGGATCGTAAAGGTTATAAGTTTTATTCAAAAAATTAATTTCTAAAGATTATTTTAGAATTTTTATTTTCTGTTTGGAAAATATTTATAACATTTCAAGCTTTATTTTTTGATTGAAAAATTACAGTTCTTATTTAACTTTTTTCTCTTTGCTTAAAAGTAAATTATTTTTTAAGTTTAGGTTTATTTTTTGCTTGGAACCTAATAAAACTAATAATAATTTAATTTAACAAATAAGAGTTTATATACAACCTCAAGAGATAATTTTGACGGTAAATCAGTTAAAATTAGTTTTAGGGCGGAAATGACTCTTTCTACAATTACTTGAGTTGCAATTTGTTAAGCAAACAAAAAAAAAAAACTATAATTTTTATTTATTTAAATTATTTAATTTATTTTATATTTTAATCAAAAAATAAAACTTGAAAAATAATTCCTACTTTTCAAGTAACAAATTCAGCTCTGAAAATAACTTTTAATTTAATTTTTGAATAAAACTCAAATAAATAAAAATTAATGCAGGCAAAGGTAATCCGGGTAACAACGATTTCACTTTCATTATGATTCAAATTAGTTAAATAATCATTTAAAAATTCAAAACTGCAAAACACTTATAAAGATTTTCAGTTTCCGTCAAAGAGTGTTCTCTGGGATTTCCATAAAGTCATCGTGTTAAAAATGAGTTGATTGAATTTTGTGTGTTGTTCTGTAACTGAGCTCACTAACCCTAAATCAAAAAGGTGTTTAAATAAATAAAAAGAATGATTTTGTTTAAGTGATTATATTCATATAAATCTTTTTAAAATACAAATTTATCCCTTTTTTACAGAAATTATTAAAGAAAGAAAAAATTTTCGTCAACTAATGATAAAGTTACACAAACCTCTGCAATAAACACGGAATTTGTGGAGCTTACGTTTGTGATTCAAAAAAATGTTATTGATATCAGTAAAAGAAAATCGTCCAACACTCAGCTAGAAACGCCAAATTATATAAAAAAATGGAGAAATACGTTTAAAAAGAATAAAATGATATAAAACACAATATAATTAAAACGAATCGTAAAAAAACGGCACTTTGATTTGTAAATAATTATTTAAAAAAATCATATAAATTGCAACACACACAAACCTAAAAGGAAACAAAAATCAAATTCTAATTAAAGAAAGTACTTAAAAGCAAACAAATAATTAAAGCAAATAATCAAAAGCTATATTATAAAAACAAACCATAACAAAATCAAATTAAAAAAATTAAACACAAGTTTTTTTTTTTTTATTATATTTAATGTTACTTGAAAAAGCAACATATAACTGTATAAAATCTGGCCACACAGCAAATACATACATATATGCACTACATTTGCAACTCACCAACAACTTTGAAGTACAACAAACTTTAGAAAAAAGTCACGATCAAAACACACTATTAATATTGTTGCATTTAATTTATTTTATACTTTAAAATCTAAATATTATTTGGCAAATGCAAAAACTGACGACGACAATAAGGAAGAATAAAAAAATAGAGGAAAGAAACCTTTGTCCTCATCATCATCATCAGCAGCAGCAAAACTAAAAGCATCATCACTAAATTGATAGTCTTTTTTATATAAAAGGCAACAACATTAATTGGCATTGATAGCTTTTCTATTGTTGTTGTGTTATTGTTGCTGTTGTAGCTGTACAAATCGTCGAAACTCCTACAAAACAAACCACAGCATTAGTGGCAAGGAGCAGTTGAAACCGAAAAATAAGCTGACGAACAACTTTTTACTAACATATCGATCGTCATTATTTTCTAATAGTTCCAAACAATATTTGACATTACTTTCAACAACAGCAAGCAATAGAAGAAAATTTTGCATTTTTAAAGAAAGTAAGGAAGACAGAGTCTGCCTCTTGTGCAAACAAACATCGCTGTTTTTAATGTTGTCGATTTCATTTGAAAAGCTGTCAACAGCTTTTTATTTCTACATACATATGTTTTACCTAAAACTGTATTAATAAAAAAAAAAAAAAAAACACACACACACACAAAAATTAAAACACCTTCCAAATTAATAGCAACAAAAAGAAGCTAAAAGGATCAAAACGAAATTATAAATCTACGCTTCAGTTTTTTAAAACTTTTCGCGCAACTTAATAAGTTTTACTTGAAAATATGGCGAATTTAGATGAGGATCGAAGGCGAAGGTGAGTAACATATAAAAAATCCTTTTTTTAATTTTGTAAGATTATAATAAGTTGAAATTAACTAATATTTAATAAAATATAAACTTAATATTTTAGCAAAAATATTTAAAGTATTAAATTCTAATGCAATTAATTCACTCTAAATTATGATGGTAACTTGTTTTCGTTTTTAAAAATTTGTTTTCAAAAATATTTTGGTCTGTTTTACGCAAAATCCGAAAATGTATTTACAAATCCATAATAATTTTTTTACAGACATGAAAATGCATTTCATTGTAAAGTTTAGATTTATAAATTTGCTTTGTTGAACCATTTTTGTTAACTAAATATAAAGTATAACATAAATTTCTAAAGAAACCCTGCCAGTATTGCTGGACAATACGATAATAATATTTAAGTTTTTGTATTAAACATGAAATCTTCTGGAATAAATCGACATTTTCGGTTTAAAAATTAGAAGTAAAAATCAGCATAAGCTGTAAACGCAAAAAAAAACCACAATTTATTTTCGAACTAAAAAATAAATTAATTGGGTTGATTCCGCCAGTATATATTAAACTGTTGTTATAATTTTCGGTAATAACCGTCGTCACTGGCTGTGTACTTTGGATGTTCGGCGAGCGCTTTCGATGTGATAACATCATTTTCAAGCCACGTGTTTATTAAGCGAAAAGCGGAACGTTTTCCTCCGCATAGCTTTAACGCTGAAATGTCATACCTAAATAAAAGCGTCAAAGCTATGTCCAATGATTCCAATATTGTCTTATTCCGCTAAAAAATACTTGCTACATGTCGTATTATACATAAAATCTTTGAAAGTCCGTAGTTCCGAAACTAAGGGCTAGCCCCAAAATTTTCACTCAAAATTGCATTTTAGACCCCGTAGACAACTTTTCTTTTTATTTTTAAACAGCGTCCGTAAACTAGATTTTTTCTAAGATAAATATAACTTTCTTACTAAATTAAAAGTTTATAAGAAAAGAACAAGAATTATTAAATTTTTATTTAATTTTATTTACTGTCATTATTAAACGCCTTGTCAAAATCGGATTCTCCAATGGTAAAGCGTTGCCGCCGCGTTATTTCGGTATGCCACATACAAAATGTACGGGCATGAGAACTTTTCACAGCAAACAAAAAAAACGCTTTCCGCTCTTGTATGGCTGTTAAACGTATAATAAAAGAAAAAAACTAAAGAAAAAAATATTATTTTCGTCTTTGTGAAAACTAATATTCTTGCTTTCCTTTTTGAAAATATTCTAAACAAATAATAATTTCCTGTTGTAAGCCGCCATCTAAAAATATCTTAAAATCAATTGATTAATTACCAGGTAATAGCGATGGCGAATTCATTTATCTTTGCTGCTATCTTTACTGTCAAACTTCAATTTTTTGCATGTGCCGCTACCACTTCCCAAAAAACCTAATGCAACTCCTCTAAAATAATTCAATATTAGAAACGATATAAAACAAGTTATTGGGTTCCAATAGTCCAATAGTCGTAATAATTTTTATTTCACAAACAAAGTTGACTAAGATGTTTTTTGTAGCAATTTTTTAAAATCAATTATTAAATTAAATTTATTTTATTCAAATACAAGAACCCTGATCTCTTTATGCTATATCAAAAATATTAACAGATAAGTGTAGTAATACCTAGCGTTGCCTGAGTTACTTTTGTTCACGCTGTAGTTGCACTCTAAAAATAATAGTTTATTGAAATCTAAGGAGTAATTTTTGAGATGCAAAATTTATGCTCTCGGAAAAAGTACTTCTTATTAGATCTAAACTATATGTATAGTTTGTCACGTGAGATGCACAAAGACAAAAATTACAAACAAACTTACAAGATAGATTTATTATATACATCATACCTGAGATTTTTTTAACTTTCAATTGTAATTTCATTGGCATTGTTTAAAATAATGATAATGAAAAAAATAAACTATCATAATTTACTTTAATTGTGCTTGGTTCCTTCATATATAAATAATTCATGATATTCTCATGAAATATTTATTTTTTTAAACTAAACTAAAAAATGAAATGTATTACTGCGGGTAAAGCATATCCATATGGCCATTTCGCTACTGCTCATATATAGCTCATCAGTGGATTCTTATTAAAATAAACTATCATATATTTAAGATTTTATTTTAACTATAAACGTTTTTCCTAATGGTAATGACATTTTAATGAAATTGTTTAATTACTAATTACAGTAGAAAAAAATGCAATTGTTTTTGATAAAAATATATTTATGATTTTAACAATTAAAAATTAACCATTTTGTACATGGACCAATATTTGAATGGTTTTATAATTAAGGAATTTTAAGTAATGCAATAATGTTTAATGACAAAATGAAATTAATTTTTTTTCGATTTGTCTAAATCAGTGGATTGAATGAGAGATTTGCCTTGATATCTGACAGCCATCTTTGTTTTGAATTCTTGCTTCCGTATTTTTAAAAAATTAAAAAGAACTTAAAGCTATTTTCAATCAATTAATTTATGTAAAAAGCTTCACATGTAATTTGCAATGTAGAAAAATCGTAAAATTCCTAGAATGTATGAAATAGTATGGACTTGTGATATAGTTCTTAGACCTGTCAAAAAATGCGTGTTTGTTGGTAAACTATAATAGTGTGTATTAAAAGTGCACGTGTAACGGATTTATACGATTGTAACGGTTGTACGATTTTCTGTTTCTTTAATTTCGAATATTGAATATTTGTATGTTACATTTTCTTGCGACTTTTTTGAGTCAGAATTCTATGTAGGATAGGGAATTACGGCCTTTATATTTATAATATTGAAAAGATATATGGATTTACTTACCCCTATAAGATACATAACATTTAGGATCAAACGCAAACGAAAAATATGTAAGATATTTCAGAAAAATCTGTAGATACTGTGTTTTGGTTTAATGTTTTGGAATTTTATTCTTCTTCGTCCTCGTAAATCCTTCCAAAATATATTTTTAATAAATAATAATAATAACTGAATAATAATTTTTATTCACCTCAAATGTACCTCATATACGATTTATTTAAATATTAATAATTCTTATTTTAAAATGTTTAAACAATTTTTTAGCGTTAACATGTTTGCACTGTTGATGTTAACTTTGTTAATAAACTTGTCTGAAAAATGAAAAATTGTATTTACCAAATCAAGCGGCGCAACTATCGTTCACAATCTTATTCTAACAATCATACATGGCCGCAATGGGATACAGGCTCATTCTAAGCTAACTGATTGTTGTTAAATAAATTTAAAATTTCGTGTTATAAAACATCAAATATTACTTTTAATTCGTCTATATTTTTTTGTGTGTTGCACCTATACAAGGTGTTGAGCATTTGGGTGTTAGAATTTCAGTAGAAAAAATATAAAACAATGTTTTAATAATAAATTACAAAAATGTCTAACGCATAACGTATGTATATCATAAAGCCTAAAATTGCAACAACAAAAAAAAAATTTGTAAAAACAGCAAAAAGTGCGTAACAGCAATTAATAAGAAGCCTAGCGAACATGATTGATTTGAAAAGTTACAACAAAAAAAATCTAAAATCTTTAAGTAGCATCTAAATTTGTTAAAAGGTGTTTTTGTTAACAATTTTGTTTTTCTAATATTAAAAGTTTGCAAGCAATACGTATGCGCACACACACAAGCGCATATAAAAGATTAAAAAAAAAAAACCAAAACAAAGAAAAACATAAACAAACAAGAATCAACATCCGAAATAATTTATTAAAAATAATTGAACCGCATATACAAAATAGACAGCCAGCAGAAAAACACTTAGAATCAATTTTAAGTGTTGAGCTGCTTTTGAAAATGACAAGCGAGGGAATAAATACTCTTCTATATTTGCCGTTTTCTTCATAGTACTATGGCTAGCCAGACATAGATTTATGCTCAATGTTGTTGTTTTTGCTATTTCTAGCATATGTTGTATCAATCACAATAAGATTTTGGTGTGTTTCATTCAACCATCTATTCATGCATCCATCCATATTGTAGACTGGTGTGTACTGAAAATATTATTATTATTTTTTTCGCTTTTACTTGTTCTTTCGTCTCTTTCTATACAATAAGTTATCTAATGGCCGGCTTAAAGTCATGTTGTTGTTTGTTTGTTCTCCATTTGTCTGTCACAAAAGCCGTCAGTCAGATATTTTTAATGAATGACATTTTCAAATGACACTGACTTTGCCTTTTTGTTAAAAATTTTTTTTTGCCATTTTTTCATTAAAATGGTGCTGCTTTTATTTTGTATTTTTTTTTTCTATTATTTTTAAAGCAAAATTTATTAAATTTTACTTTTTAAACATAAAATTACTATTTGAATGATATTACTAAAGCCCGTTTTACACTACAATACTGAGCATTGTGATTTGTCAAAGATCTAAGTACTCGTATTATTAAAAAGTGTGTTAGCGTGAAAGAAAAGTTTAGGTAAATGTCAACAAAATGGAAAGGATTTGACATCCCATAATACAACATTATTTTTAACTGACTTAAAAAATAAAGGAGGTTATAATCACTTTTTTTTGCAAGAATTATTAGAAATTTTTTTAAACACTTACGAATTTTCATTTTATCACAATTGCTTTTTTTCTACTCACAATTTTCATCTTAAAGTGTATAGTGTATAAAAAAAAGTGATGCTTTTTTTGGCAATCACAATAATTCCCATTTCACCTCTTTCTAAAAAAAACCAAATGCAAACCTTGAGACTTGTATTATAGTGAGAAACGGGCTGAACCAGTAAAGTTTTTGCTATCGATGTGATATAATTTTTAAGGCCCAAATGTTTTGATAAAAAAAAATCTTAATTATATTCAACTACTAAAGGATTACAGACAAGCGCAAGCTATTATCGCCTTTTTCCTTGCGACTTTTATTTACATGATGGATTAATCTCTTTTTACTAGAAAACAAAAAATTTGTGTATAATTAGAAATAAAAAATTCTTCATCTGAATCCATTTTTAACAAAAAAGTTTGACGGAATAAAAAAAGTATTTTAAAAACACAACAAGACGCTTTGTTTAGTATAAGTATAGCATGAATATTATAGCTTCTAGCATCGCTTCGCTTATTTTGACAATAAAATAAATTTGACATAATGAACAGCAGGTTACAAACGAAAGTAAAAACAGTTTAAACATTTAGATCTAAATGAATCGGTGTAATCAGCTATTGATTCAACTGTTTATGCACGGCATACATATATGTACATACATAAAACAAAATTTGTTAGCAGTTAGGCGTAAGTTGGCTCTTATCTGTAAACCGAATCCGAGTAAGTTTTTCAGTTTCAAAACCATTTCACTCCAATATTTTTCTTTTTGATTGAAGTTACTTCACTAAACTGAATATACACTAATGGTGACGGGTATATAAGATTCGGCATAGCTCTTACTTGTTTTTGGATTTGTTTTAGTTTAATATTTTTACTTCAGAAGATCATTAAAAATATTGGTGTTTAATATTGTCGAAATGTGTTTTTGTGCTGTTGCTGTTTATTTTTATTGTATTAAAATGTATAATTGTGTTATTTTGTTGTTGTTGTTGTCGTAACATTAATTTTCCACTATCGTCAGCACTTTAAAAAATCAATTCTCGTCATCTTTAGAACATAGAGCGAATCTCGTAATAAATTAATTTTATACAAGCAATTTAAAACAAAGAAAAACCCCTCTCTGTTATTAACGATAGATATTACATCATTCCAGTTTAACCAATAACTTGTGGCGGTTTATTTGGTTGTTTGGCGATTAATAAATTCAAGTGTGAATAAACAAAAGATGTGTATGAGTGTGTGGCTAATGGTTTTTGGTTTATTTATGGATTGGCAAAAAATCAAGCGATTGTCACTCTTTATATTCACATTTACTTACTCTCCATGTTATACTCCTCAAGAAACTATTTGTGTAGTGTATTGGAAAATATAAGCAGCCAACTAAACAGGCTGACTGTTTATGCTTCAATCATTCATTCATTCATTCATGCTCCACGACCGATTGCTGGGTCAGAGAAGTTAAACTCTTTTCGTTGAAATAGAAACCGCAATGATACAAAATAATCACGCTCATAAGAAACAGTAAAAATCAAACTCTAATACGATGAACTACTACGTTACTAAAATACAATTAGATAGAAAACAATTGACTCAGTTTTAAAAACCCAAATCAAAACAAAATAAAAAAATAGATATAATGAAAGCGTTCTACCGCAACACTTATTTTTTTTTTTTTAGCAAATTTAGTGTTCAAATTTAACTGTTCGCTTTTGACTGAATTTTTCACACAGCAAAGAGTTTTTTTTTTGTTAACAAAACGCGTACAAAGAAAGAAAAGCACTGTGTATTGTTTTATTTCTTCATGATTTCGATTCTTGTGTTTTTTCTAATTTATTTTGTGTTCTGAAAAGGTTTTGTTTTTAACCAAAAGTTAAAAAAAGAATTAAAACAAGACAATTTTTTATTTTCAACGGTTTTACTTGTGTATTCTCTACATGTTTGTTTATTTGTCTTTTAAAACCGACACGATTTTGTGGTCATTTATTAGCTCGTGCTTTAAAGTTCAAAGCCAATCAAAAATCAAACAAATAAATATTCTTCGCTAAAAATAAATAATAAAAAACATGCATTACAAGAATAAAATTAAACGGCTAAAGTTCATATCTAACTAATGTTGAAAATAAATAATTAAAAAAGTAATTGTTTTCAGTATTGTGTATTCAAAAAACATAAACAACAAATTGCTGCTAAATGATGCTGCCCTTAAGTGATCATTATTTCCGGTAAACAAAATTTTATATTTTTCTTAAGACTTTTTATTTTAATAAAAATTTAAAATTCTTTATAAAATACATAGTTGCAATAATTAAACCGATAATCATAAAATCTAGTTAACAATTAAGAAGTGTTTGAAAATATTTTAATTTATTTTTTTTATTGGTTTTAGTGCAAAGGATCAGTTTTAATCGTATTCTACTAGTTGTTGTTGTAACAGCTATTATATAAAAATTAAAGTTATTAAAAAACAATACATTCTTCGGTATCCCCATTCATAGTATCATGAAATAAAGAAAATCTTTAATTCGATGATCTGTTGCGTCATGAAATATAACAGAGATTCTGCATTTTTTTCTAATCTTTTAATATCTGCCTATTAATTGTGCTACCATTTTTGAAAACGGATAAAGTGGGTGAAGAAGAGTGGTAGATATAGATTTTCACAACCCTGCATTTGCACGTTGTTTTTTTTAGAACAGTGTTGCAGCGCCTCTGGTGTTAAGTAGGCTTATAATATTTTTGAAGCCGGTACATCTGTTTTACTGATTTTGTTTACTTCGGTGAAGATTTAGTTTAAATATATGCTCAAATAAAAGTCTTTATGCTTCTCAGAAACTGCAGCGGCTAGAATAAGAACCCAGGCCATCAAAACGATTATAGTTTAGTAGTTGAGATGGTAACCATCTACGAAAATGTTGCGTTAATTTATTCCACACTGTCGATTTTAAGGCCAACTAACACCGTCGTAATAAAATTATCTTTACGAAGATTGAAGATTGTCACATAATGAACTCACCATTTGCTTTATTGGGAAGCACCTTGCCCACCGTTAGAATCTATTCTATGAAGTTTATATATTTAAGTTTTATATGATTAGTAATTTTTGTGGGAAGTGCAACGCCCACTGTTACAATCACATAGCTACCAACATATACAGTTCTCCAGGAGTACGATAATTATCATTTACTTTGTAAGATGTGTATTACACCCAACATTACAAAGCAGTCAATTCTTTGTCAATAATGTACCTTTATTATAGACATTTTAACGATGCAATTTTGAACGTCGCACATACGAGTGCTTTTCTAATCTAGGCGAACATTACTTGTTTTTAAGCTTATATTATCTCTAGATTAATGGAATTTGGAAGGAAAATCTGTTATGGCCATAGGCTTTTAAAGCTAGAAAACAAGAAAATTCGGACTAAGGAGAAAAACTTTCCCCTTAGAAGAACTAATCCTACCTCTGAAAAATGCAGGTTTTTCTTTAATTTTCGAGTCATTTTGTTTGGCAATTATAATTTCCTAAAAATATTTGTGATTAATCTTTCCAATGCCTTACCAATCTCCGCCTCCCAAGAATATTATTAAAAAGATATTTTTGTAATTTGTTACCTTACAGTATTTTAATAATTAATTTATTTATATAACTTAATTGTGGTTGTTACGATAAATTTTATTTAAAATTGTTACAATTAATTAATTTAAAAGAAGTTCTCCTTTGCACTAAGATAATAATGAGTGCCATGGTCCTTCTTCGTGAAGGAACATGAAAAAAAGGTAATAAACTTTTGTTTTGGAGTGGGTCTTATACTAGTAAACAATAGGTTAGTCGCAAAACGCGCAACGTTTTTTATTCGTTTAGCCACAAAAAATATATTTTGCTAACTTTCAAAATCTTATAAAGTAAAAAAAAAAAAACGTTTGCGATTTATCCTATTTTCCTGAATTTAACAGGAAAAGAATTCGATTGACTGATCTCTCGATCGTTTGTGTGACGGTTTGTTCCAAGCATTATTTTCTTTGTTTTTCATTATAACTTTTTTTAGTTTAACTACTTTTTAGCACCAGTATAGTGCTGTCTAAATATTTCAATACAACTCACTTTAAATTTATTTAATTGTTTTTTCGTGTTAAAGACAAAAATGCTCTTTGATTTAATTATTAACATAAAAAAGGAAACTTGTAGAGCATTTTTAATTACTTGGCGGTTTATTTAGTCACACACTTTATAATAAAAATTAATTTTTCTCTCGTTTCATTCCACTTTGTTTCGTTTCAAATAAGAAGCATAGAATTGTGTAAAATTTAATTAAAATGCGTTCTATGTCGTACTCGCAGGCATTTTAAGAATTTATTTTATTTTATTTATTTTATATAATTTTTTTTAAATTGCCTTTTTTCCAATTAAATAATTGTATGGCGGCTCATTAGTTTTTGTAGTTTCATTTTTATCTATTTGTATTATTTGTTTTTTTTTTTTATTTTTTGCCTAATTTATGTAACTTTTAATTTAGTTGTTTAATTATTATGTATCCCGAGATCACGAAATTACTTAATTGTTAATTATCTAAAAAGTGCCAACCATCTCAATGTGTGTTTATGTACAATTTGAAAATTTTAATTAACAAATAAATGTACGTTTTTCAATTATGTCTGATTTAATATTCTTTCAGTTCAATTGTTAATATTAATTATTTTTAATAGAATAATTTTTAACTCATTGTGCCGAATTGATAAAAGAAATAATAATGTTTTAATAATTGTTTAAGTATGTTGTCAAGCAGCACTAAATTGAATGACTTGTATCATAATTCAGAGGGGATTACTTTCATATGTTAGCAGATGTTAGCCTTAAAATTCATAATTTGCCTATAGAGACCAGAGGGATTGAAAACCATTTTTTAATATAAATTAAAATAACTGAGGATTGTACTGCCCTCCTAAGAAAGCAAGTCAACACCACAAAAAATTAAAAAATGAGATGACAGATTCGGAACCGTGAATGAGTTTCTGTTTTTTGTGTTAAGCTTAAAACAACCATTTTCCAGTGTAAATAACTCTTAAACGTTAAACATAACCTTTCTTCCTTTGTTTCTTTGTGTGTGCAATATGACAGACAAATTTTTAAAAACACTGACAAGCTCGAACATATTTAAACCAAAGAATTTTATTCTTGGATATTATAATACTCTCTTAGAATAATACAGAGTGGACAGTTCACAAAGAATGGAAAAATGAAAAAGCTGATCGCTCGTTTCTTGGAAATAAGCCGACTAATGTACATTCAGCGCGCAAAGGAGTTGCGGGTGTTTTAATATTTTTAAAGTAAAATAAAGTATTAATAATGAGAGAAGGATAAGAAACCTATTCACATCTCAAAAACGAGGAAGCAAAATTTAAGCTGCAAACATTATTATTAAATGTTGACTGAGGCTACAATAAACTATGTCGCAAAAGAAAATACAATACACTCAGTGAGGAGTAGCGTATTATTATTAATAAAATTTATATGAATTAAAAGCTCGTAAAAGCAAACGGTTTATTTGTAACCACATAATTACTATTCACCCTCAGCGAAGAAGATCAAATTCAACTGTGTTCTATACTCTGCTTAGTGCAGAATTTATTGTGTTGGTAGTATTTAAAAAATTGTTTTTTACTTTAACTTTGGATTTTCATGGCAGAAATGAAAGAGTAGAGCGTAATGTAGTTGCATCAAAAAATAATTCTAACGCTTTTGGCACAAAGTGAACGGAGGAAGCATGATTCACACAACGCTTTCTGTCAAATAAATACAAGAACAATTTAAACTTTGGGCACTAGAAAAAATCTACTTTGTGGCTTTATCTAGCTATAATTCTTGATCCCATGGTCTAATGAATCCTATGGTCTCGTATTTACTAAACATGCATTATTATTACAAACGCAGCCATCCACGCTACACTACTGTGTTATTGCGGCGAGACATGAAATACTCGATGCCTTGTTTAGTAACCTTAACCATACACAGACAACACCATTACATCTTTTATCCAGTCATTCTTTTTATCTAATAGCAACAATACACGTCTGCCATACGCTGTTATTATGCTGTTTCACTTCCCTGCGCTAACTGCTACCGCTCGTAATTTTTATTATTAAGGGCGTCTTGACAATTATCCATTCCTCTTATATTAAATTAGACGTCTTCACTAAATTATCTGTCATGGCTTCACACAATAATTGTCTTTTGCTTCTTAGGGGGTTTGTAGTGCTACTTCTTAATTTTAAATTGCATTATAACAATTATTATTTTCCGTTGTACGCAAGTCCGAAGGTGGGCTCGAACTCACAATATTCTGTTTTACAGCAAGCACCTCTTGCCACGCAGCCATTGAGGTTGCTCCGCTTTTGTTAGCTAATTGTGGTATTATTATACACACACCATTAGTGGAAGTAACTTATTCACCACGCTCATACGGACAACAACAACAGGAGTTGCCAGATCTTGTTTTTGTAGCAGGGCAGTATAAGCAAATCAGAAAAAGAAACAACATGGACTAAACATTTAAATCGGCAAGGCAATTTGTCAAAAGAAACCTTTTTTACGATGAGCCATACATAGCGGAGTAGACAAGTTGAATTTTAATTATGTACGGAGTATTTATGAGTGTATTGTGCTAACAACCGAACAAAAAGTAAACCACGCTAAAAAGTTCCGCACTTAACGAAAGCTTAAAAAAGATTTTAAGAACTCGAAATGCAGAAGAACAACACACGTTTAATTGCAAACTATTTACGGCTATTTTGTTGTAAGAAAACGAACTTATCAGTTTAGTTTTACGCGAAAACAAATTATACAACGATAATTGAGGTCAATGACTGAAAACAAATTATACAACGATAATTGAGGTCAATGACTTACTTATATTCAATTGCTTGTTATTGTTCTTTTTCTTACTTTAGATAAGTTTTTGCAAATATCTTAATTTTAAATCTTTTTCCTTTTTTTAATAAGTTCGTCTCGAGGTTTCTTATTTTACAATTAAATAAACGGATTTTGGAAAAAAAAACAAAAACAGATTTCTTTTTTTGTGTATTTGTTAATTTGTTAACATTGAATGTTTTCATCTTTTTTTTTATTTGACAACGGCAACATGTCATAAATAAAATATTTCTATTTTCTTTTTGGTCAAACACTTGTCGTATGACATTTTAATAAGAAACAAATTTATTTGCCAAAACAAAACTTCATTTAACATGTTGAAAACAACATTTTTTGTCGCCAGATAATAGTTGTATACAGTTTATAATTCTTCACTCCTTAACAACATAATAATTAAATTTCATATAAAGAAAATATACAGTGGGCGACATATTAGCGGAAACATTTCACATTTTTTTCTGCACAATTTTATTATTTAGAATGCAACTTTTTTTTGGTTTATAAAGACAAAAAGCAAGAGATATCCTCTATACCTGTATTGAATCATACCACAAGAGCACCAAGTCATGAGGTTTATGTACAAACCAGTATTTTTGATTGGTTTTCGTATGCGGTTTAGGCGGGAGGTCTAACTTCTTCTGGAAAAAGAATAAAACTCTCAGATACAACTTTTGTAGTTCGATTCAGTTTATTGACATTTTAGTGCAATTTAAAAATTTCTCTATATCAAACTCCGATTATAACATACCATATCATTCCTGGAAAAGGACTGCCGACTAGAAATTTCTATTTGCATAATTAATTTATCTACTTCTCCTTTTTAACCTCCTGCGAACCTTTTAAATTTTAGTTGAAACTCAGTTGGTATAAACCTTAAACTCAAAAAGTGGAAAGTTTGTCATTCCGTTTGTAATTTCTGCAATATCCATTTTCCGACCCCATAATAAAATATATACTCGTTTATTCTGAGTTTTTATACATAGCAAAGTAGATTGAGCGATGTCTGTCTGTTTGTCCGTGTTATTGCTAAAATGAACTTTTCCAAGGCACTAGATCAGCTAGAGAAAATTTGAATATGTACGCCAATAGATCAGACATAGTGTCGGAAGAGATGCTATTGATAATCAGCATTTCCTTCGAGACAGTGGGCAAAACACTACGCCTACCTCTAATTTTTCCATACCATTTGTAAAAATGATAGAGAATTAAAAAATAAGAAGAAAAAAAAAAATTCAGTGAAAAAGTGGGCACTCGCCCATATTTTTCGAGTTATTGGCCTCTAAACTTTTCATAGAAAAGCACGATTGTGCACCATATTTTTTAAAATATCCATATGGGTATAATTTAAAATCTTTTAAAGAGATCTTTAAGGAATACTAAACTTTTATTCAAATGCTTAACCCATTAAGAGCCGTTGACATTTTTATGTAAAATCATACATAGTACTCAATTTCTTCTTTCTTATTTTTTTTAATTCTCTGTCACCCCAATATTTGTTTTTTTTTATTTGAGTTACTTCACTATACCAGATTTTTATACTTCGTGAAGGGTATATAAGATTCGCCATAGCCGAATACAGCACTCCTACTTATTTTTGCAAATATTAATACTTGCTATTAGTTAAATCGTTTATTGTTTTCCTTATTCCTTTATTATCTATTCTGTTCGAAAACAACATCGCACGAGTATGAAAAAAATTCATCGCTATTACGTTCGCATCAGTAGACCAAGAAATTACGTCTTCATAATTTAACTATTCTTCTTTTAAAAAGAAAAATTGTGTATTTTTCGCTTGCGAACAAAATGTTTTTAATGTGTTTCCCACTGTATGTATGACTGGTTTTTGTTAAAAACAGGAGCTAATTTTTAACAAATTTTGACCGAATATTAAAAGTCTAAGGACATTAAAACTTAAAATAAAAAAAACTTATTAACAAACTTCGTTTCATTAGTGTAAATGTACATACATTTTTCTAAACTTGTAAAAAAAAATTATCATAAGTTTGACAAAAAAAAAAAAAAAAAAAAACTGATAATCATTGCAACAAACAAATATATGTATGTTTTCGATTGTCACTGTTTTATAACTGTAAATATATTTTATATTAAAAAAACAAAATACATGTTTGTGTTTATTTTTAATTTTATTCTTAAAGAGACAATCGTAAAATAGGAAACACAACAAATTAACTAAAGAGATCAAATTTTAAGATTATTCACTACAAAGATGTCCGTCCGGCTTTACACAATATAAATACGTCATTTTATTGTGAAAAATTAATAAATAAGTAATGAAGCATTATTTTATTTAAACAGAAAAGCCTAATTTTTTTTTTAATTAATGTATCTTTCTTACGTTTAAGTACGTGGTAACTGAACTCTTTCTCGCCCTTTTACAGTATACGAAAAAAATCATAATTTATGTGTATTTATAGTAAAACTACGCAGTGTATAAAAATCTAAATGATGTTTTTGGTTATTCTTGCTGGTTAATTTTAATGTCGTTTGCATAAAATTATCTAATTGAAATTTATATCTATAAAAAACATTTTCTTATTAATATTATTATTTTCAAGTTCTTTTTATAACATCTTGAAAAAAGCTGAGTAATTTTAAACATTTTGCAAAACATTAAATGAAAAATAAAAAAATGTTTTAATCGCAATTTTAAATAACGCGACCAACTCTGTCGAAGTTTGTATTTATTATTGCTTTGATTAAAATACGAGGGGAAGCTAACATTTATCAGAGGTGTTTCTTTTTCAAATCTTAAACTGGTCTTTATTTAATTTAATGCATTTTAGTTTGCTGTTATCCAACCGAACCTTTTGGAAGCTGAACCTCGAGAATAAGGTGAAAGCGGAAATAGTTCGAATCTAACCACCTCTCCATGAGAACGACGATGACGATCATTGTATGTAATAGAAAATTTTTATTTACATTGAAACACAGATAATAAAACAATGTTATTTTCTTAGCTAAACGGCACAACTTTTTCATAGTACTTAGGAATTTTGAAATTGTTATTTAGAAGATTTTTCGTATTATATATTTGAAACGTTTTCAAATACGTTTCACTTGATCTTTTCTAAATTTCTCAATGGTAGCCCTGCTGTTAATAATATTATAGTATAAAATCAGAGTTGTCATATATTTTTTTAACTTTCCAACAAAAGGAATATCGCCAAAATACCGCTTATATCGTTAACAAAGAAACGTGAGTTAGAGTTGTAAATTAGTTTTTATTGTCATTTTATCATTACAATTAATTTTTGAAAGTTTTAGTAAGATGCCAATGGATAATGGAAGTATGCTATTTAGCAAAATTAAATAATAAATATTTTAATTTAATTAACAAAATTTTTTTTATCAAAATTTAATTTTTTAATGTAATTTTTTATAATTTTAAGTTCTATCATGATTAAAAAAACACCCTTTATTTTTTATCAATCAAGCTACTGAAACTTTCTCCGGGCGTTGTCAATAGTTTCATTAATATTAAATTTTTCTTTCAAGAATAAATTACTGCATATCATATTGCTCAGCCAGTTTTAGAACTTAGGCATGGTACATTTTATTGATGGTTTCTAAGTCAAACGGCCATGTTCAATTGCAGATTAACTGCCAGTCCCGCGATATCGCAATCGTTTGTTCGTTCGCATAATTACATTTAAAACAAAAACAATTTTTTAGAATTTGTTTTTGTTTTGAATGTAATTGTGCGAACGAACGAACGCTTGCGATATCGTGGGACTGGCTGTAATACAACATTATTACATTATTGCGACAAGCAAAAGTGTTTGGTGGGAAACTCAATTTACATAGGTGAATATAGGATATTTAAAATAATTTCCCGTTGCTCTTTCCAGCTTCATAATTTTTTAAATTTACTTATTTTACATCCAATTGTTCCTTATATAGCTTTCTAAAGACTTGATGGTTTCCCCTCGTAACCGTTTATCTTTTGCTGAGTGATAAAAAATCGGGATTTTCTTGAGGCAAATAAAAAAAAATTTACTTTTTTGTTGAATGATTACAAAATAAGAATGTTATTTGTTATTTAGTTGGTCATTATCTTGTCACAAGTAACGTCACAAAACAAAAGATAACATAAAAGCAGATGCAATATGAAAAAAAAAATACTTAAAACCGCAATTATAATTTTTTCTCTTGCTTTTTAATAAAATAAAATCCTAAAATAGTTACAATGTCTTATCAGTTTAATTTTGGAGCCACATTTTTTAAGTTTTATGATAAAAATTTATACTAGAAGGAGTAACTTAAAAATCAGAAGTATTTTAAAATAAAATTATTTAATTCACCTATCGTGAATAAAAAAGTGATATTTATGCTCCAATAAAATTTTAATTCACATTGAAGTAAAAATTAGAAAATTAATTTCCCGCGAAATATTTGTTTGCACATTGGACGTAAGTAAAATTGTTGCATTAAAGTTAAAATATGATCCTACGTTTTGTTATAACGTCTGCAAAAACCTTCACAAATTTAAAGGTATTAGATCTCCTTGTTTTGCATCCTTCCAAGCATAATATGGCATCATAATGTGGCTTTATACTTTAGTACCTGATTTTTGATATGTAAAGGGTGTTTTTTATAGACGTATAGAACTTTAAGTTGGCATCACTTTTTTAACTGGCGGCCATTTTGTCAGCTGTCAAGTGATTAATATTTAGTTTGGTTTGCCATTTCATCATGAATAGGTTGACAAAAGAACAACGCTTGCAAATCGTGCAAATTTATTTCGAAAATAATGGTTCAGTTCGCGAAGTTTACCGCAAGCTCCGTTCATTTTATGGTCGACATAATCGGCCATCAGAGCAATTAATTCGGTTAACCATGGATCGTTTTCGCACTACGTTTACTCTATGTGATAATACGCATCCGCAGAGACGTCAAACAGTGCGCACCGAAGAAACAATTGCCGCTGTAGAGCAAAGTGTTGAAGAGGACCCGAATGAATCGATTCGCCACCGTGCACAGCAATTAGAGCTTTGTCCATCAACTTTATGGAAGATTTTGCGCAAAGATCTTGGCTTGCGACCTTACAAGATCCAGCTTGTGCAAGAATTAAAGCCGCGAGACCATGCAATGCGTCGTGATTTTGGTGTATGGGCCGAAAATGAGATTGATCTCGATGCTGATTTTCATAGCAAAATTTTGTTCAGTGATGAGGCTCATTTTTGGTTGAATGGCTACGTCAACAAGCAAAATTGCCGCATTTGGAGTGAAGGGAATCCACATAAGACCCTTGAAACGCCATTACATGCACAAAAACTGACTGTTTGGTGTGCTCTATGGGCTGGTGGAGTCATTGGGCCATACTTCTTCCGAAATAATGCTGGAGAGTCAGTTACCGTTAATGGAGACCGGTATAGAGCCATGATAACCGACTATTTTGTTCCCCAATTGGATGGCATGAATGTGCATGAGTTGTGGTTCCAACAAGACGGCGCTACATGCCACACAGCGCACGTTACAATCGATTTATTGAAGGAAACATTCGATGAGCGCATAATTTCGCGGAATGGACCTGTCAATTGGCCACCAAGATCGTGCGATTTGACACCATTGGATTATTTTCTTTGGGGATATGTGAAGTCGCTCGTCTACGCCAACAAACCAGAAACGTTAGGGGACTTGGAAGCCAACATTCGTGGCGTTATTGCCAACATACGGCCCCACATGCTCAAAAAAGTGGTTGAAAATTGGACCTGTAGAATTGACTTTATTCGAGCCAGCCGCGGCGGCCACATGCCCGAAATCATATTTAAACATTAATGGCATAAAATTATCCTTCCAATAAAGCCAAATTGATGGACATTAAAACGATTTTCTTGTGTTTTATTTCAATTCGAAGTTCTATACGTCTATAAAAAACACCCTGTAAATAAAATTAAAATATTTTAATTTACTTTATTCGTGCTAGATTCCTTCAAATATTAATATTTCATGATATTCTTTTGAAATATTTTTTATTTCAAACTACAAATTGAATGTATTACTGCGGGGAAAGCATATCCATATGGCCATTTCACTACTGCTCAAATAGCATAGTTCTCAGTAAGAGTTTCTTTTAACGAGTTATGCGAACATTTCGCATATATTAGGTATGATTTTTTTCAGTGTAATAGCGTATATATTCAAAAAACTTAACTTACATTAATACAATGTAATTTATTTCAGATCATTCATCATTCATAATGACTACACTATTAAGTTAATTCTTTTTTTCCATTTCTGTTTTGCAGTTCATGATAAAATGTTTATATTTCATTACAGTTCTTTTCTTTTTGTTTAAAGTCAAGGCTTTTGCGTCTGTATGCTGTTATACTTAATTTCAATTTGGCATTGATTTTCTTAAAAATCTGTAAAAAAAAAAAAGGAGAGTCTCTTAAATATTTTATAAACAACAACTAAAAAACAAAAGGAAATACATTTTTAAAATAAACAAATCACAAATTGATGCAGAATAAAAAATCATAGAAGTAAAGGGTAATTGTTATTGTTTCAATTTTTTGTGTGCTCTTACGTGTTTGATTTAAGCAGTAAAAAAGTCTGTAAAAAAGATACGAGGGTTAGTCTAAATATTTTATATAAGCATATAAGGATCACAAACAAGTTTAAACAAAATAAGTTTTTAAGATTGCAGAGCTTTAATGAAGAACAGAAAAATATTAACAATAACTTTATACTTCTCAGAGATAAGCTAACCGAAAACTTTTGGCCTGAGATTACAGTCATATAACATGATTCTATGTTTTATTATGATTCGTATTTATTTTTTTAATAATATAATAATACATAATAACAATAATTGTATTAATAAGATGTGGATTTTTTGGATCGAAGAAATTTTTTTAAATGGACGCTAATAATTTAATTTAGCCAGAATGATATTTACCATACAAATTAAATACTGATACGCCTTTCTTGATTTCATGTTATTTACTTAGCTCTGCATAATTTTGTTTGCAACACACATTTTACTTCTACGTACACGCAACATTTCGGTTCATATTGCACGCATCTGCGATTTTTATTTGCAGACGAGTTAAAACGTCTATATTCTTCTAATATCAGAAGTTCTGGCAGCTTGTCCTATTAGTTTCTTTAATACTTGTATTTTTATGAATAAAAGAACATAATCAGAGTGTTTGCTAGAGATTTTTTATGTAGCAATAGCAATTAGAATTAGAAAAGTATAACTTTTCATTCTTCAGCTAGACGACTAACTGGAACTTGGTTGCGTGATTTACACTAATCCGACCACCTCTTTGCACTATTTTATATCAATCTAACCCTTTTGCTAAAAATTCTAAAATTTTGGAATAAATTAGGAGAAACGAGATAAAAACCAACTGTTTTTCAATTCAAATTTATTTGTACCACGTGTTTAAGATATAAAGCAATAAAGAACGAGCTTCTTGAAAACATATTTGTATATAATTCAAAAGTTACCTCATTTTTTTTCAATTTTAATAACTTTGTTATTATGCTTTTTCCTTTCAATAAAAAAAATTTGTTTTATTTTAAGTTTTTTTAGAGCCACAAAAAAAAAATAGTTATTTCTAACACAGGTGTTGTTAAATAGGTGTTGTAAATCACGCTACGTACATTTGCAGTCGTTATTACGTCATTTAACAAAAATTGTTTTCTCCTTCGGGACACTGACATCTGATTTTAGCACTGTTTGGTTTTTATTAATTTCTAACACGTTTTACAATTTTTTCTTTTACTGTTGTTGAACTAATAGCGGAGCATACATACAGCCTTTGATATCTAATTAGAAACAATCTCGTTATATTAGTACTTAAAATACTTAAAAAATATATAATATGTGAAGTGGTTTTATGCTTTTGAGCAAACGTTCCGCGTAGAAAGACACAAGATTTGGAAATTCTTTCAATCTGCTATTTGAATTTTTTGGTGCATTTCCGAAGAACCCTTTTCTATGCATAAAAGAAGAAAAATTTTAGTAGACTCTGCTTTTGAGTTATTGTCGCTTATGATTGATATGTTAAATGAACAACTTATCAAGAATTTAATGTTGGCTATGTATCACGCATACATAAGCACGCTGCAGAATAATAAAAATGCATTCGAATAACTTGAAAAAGTAATAGAATTTATATTCTTTAAAGAAAAAACATATATCGATAATTTTATACTCAAGGCTGATCATAAATATCAGGCGAAGAAAAAACTTCTTTTTAACAAATATTCGAAAAAGGAGGTAGCTCTTGTGATGAAAAACTGCTGAAGAACTGTTAATTAAAGCAGCCGTCTTCGAATCAAACGTTGGAGGCAATAAAAAGGTTTTTGACTTTTGGAAACAACGAAATTTGAAAACCTTTAGCTTAAGATTTTTTTTAGTTTGAAGAGTATTGTAAATTGCACAAAAGATTACGACCCTTTTGTAATTGTATGTCATGATGCCATTAAGCTCAAACGATTAACGTATCACGTAATTTTTTTTCATACGATTGTCAATATGGTCACGCAAGTAACGATTACACTCCTGGGCAATTATGTCGTGCTCAAAATCCGTAATTTTCTAAAAAGGCCATCATCCAGTTTTGCCGTAAGACGCATCGATTTTTATGGAATGGCCTGAAAAGATAATAATATATATCAATATGTTTTGAAAAAGTGAGGGCTGCATGGGAGACACTATTTTTAGTGCAATGACGGCAAAGCAAAAGAAAAAAAGTCAACTATATAATTTAGTAGTTTAAAATGAATTAATGAATCATATGATTTTTTTTATTCCTTTATTTTGCAATCTATTTTACAAAAAAAAAAAAAAAAATATTAAGCAAAATTTATAAGTAACCAAAAATAACTTATTCTATTAAGTTCCAGCGAACCTAATAAATTGTAAAATAATTTTTGAATAAAATTATTCTTAAATATTTTGTAAATATATTAATGTGCTAATTTAACTATCTTCTAAACGGTAGATCAAGAACGTGTAGTGAATCATATGAATGAAAGGAAAAATAAAGCGTTTTATGTGAATGAGAAAACGCTTCTAATTAGTTATCAATAGCTGTACTTACAAACAAATGTATGATTATAAATAAATTAACTTACATATTTATTTATTTTTTTTTTAATAAATAATTTTTATGAAATGAATTCTTTATTTATCGATTTTTATTATTTTCTTCTCTTCGTTTGTTTTTCGTATTTGTATTCTTTTTAGTTGATAAGATTTAATTAGCTGTCTAAAGCATAATAAATGCGAATGTCATTTTGTTGTTAATATATGTGTGCTTAGATGTAAATATGCATATATAAATGTATATATATATATATGGATAGTTAGTTATATACATACATATGTAACTTATAATTAAAGTTGCGAGTAAATTGTTGTTATATACGTATGGTATATACGTACATATGCTACTCGTATCCATTGAAACATAAGTTATAATTATTTTCTGGAACTTTTCCTTTTGCGAAATAGTAAGCAATTTTGTCTCTGCCGTTGTATTTAGATGATTGTTTAGAGCTTTTCCGTTGTGGTACAGATGTCCTCTTCTCCGATTTGTAACTATTCATCAAACATTAATGTACCTCATTGATGTACTCTGGACCAAGAGAAAATTATATAGAAAACTCAGTTGATATAGATATGACCAACAAAGTTTCTCCAGAGGTGGAAATATAAACGCCATCATTTAGCAAAAGTGTGATTTTAATTTATAATAATATTAAAATGCTAACTTGTTTCTTTTCTATGGAGAAAATATACGGGCTTGAGTAGATTTTATTTTCCTCTTTTTAGAATTATTGTTTCAGTGAGAAGAGACTGAAGTCAATAAAAGCGTCATCTGTACAACAAAAGCCTTATTTCGAAGACCTTCTAAAATGCATTGTGGGGAAACTTTATGAAATTAAAGAAATTCTCAATGCAGTATAATGAGCTTTATTTTATATTTTAACGCTTGTCTTTAAAGCTAATTAATGTAAGAAAATTAGAGATCTTTCTAAGAATCAAACAAAGTTTTATATAAAAGTTAAAGACGTCGTTGAAACAGAAACACAATAAATCATGAGTTAGCCAAAACATTTGTTAGTTGCAGTAAATTTAAATTACAATTTAATTAATTTATTTCATATTCAATTTTATATTGTTTATTATTTTAAGATGTTATTATAATATTGTTTTTGTTTTGTTTTTAGGACTCATGTTTTAGAGCAGGAGATGCGTAATCCATTTAGCATATGCAATGTAGACTGCCTGCTAGACACAGTGACTGCATTGGTTTCCGACTGTGATCATGAACCATTGAAACGCCTTAAAAATATAGAACAATATGCAACAAAATGTAAGTAAACAAATGCATTTAAATTTATATCGGAAGTTTCGTTGTTACTCTTATCATTTGAATATATTGTTTTTTATACTTGTGTTCTGTAAAATAAAATAAAATTAAATCTCTTTTTAAATAAAATGCTAAAAGTCAGGGTTTGGAAAGCAAATAAACTTTTTTTTTTAGATCATGATAAACATTTATTGCCATATTCCTAAAATATTGAAATAGGTTTTAAGTGTAACTTAGCTCAAAATTTATCATAAAACACATTTTAAAGCTATGTTATTTTTTTATGAATATGACAGTAAGTTAGGAGGCTCTATTCCTTTAATACATTTCAAGTTGACACGCTATCGTTAAACAAGTGTGATATGATATTCGAAAACAATTTTTATAACAAATAAATAATACAATTCAAACTAAAATTTTCTCCTCAGATAAACCACTCGCACAACAAATCTGCCAACTGCGCATGAATGTTGAAGACTTTGATTTTATTAAAATTATCGGAGCTGGTGCTTTTGGTGAAGTGCAATTGGTCCGGCATAAGTCTTCCCGTCAGGTGTATGCCATGAAAAAACTTTCCAAATTTGAAATGATGAAACGACCAGATTCGGCGTTTTTCTGGGAAGAACGTCATATAATGGCACACGCCAATTCCGAATGGATTGTTCAATTACATTTTGCCTTTCAGGATAACAAATACCTGTATATGGTGATGGATTATATGCCGGGTGGCGATATAGTTTCGTTGATGTCTATGTATGAAATACCCGAGAAATGGGCTATATTCTATACAATGGAAGTGGTCCTGGCTTTGGACACTATACACAACATGGGTTTTGTGCATCGCGATGTCAAGCCCGACAATATGCTACTGGATCGTTACGGCCATTTAAAATTAGCTGATTTTGGCACTTGCATGCGCATGGGAGCCAATGGTTTAGTGGTATCAAGCAATGCTGTTGGTACACCCGATTATATCAGTCCGGAAGTGCTGCAATCCCAAGGGGTGGATAATGAATACGGTCGAGAATGTGATTGGTGGTCTGTGGGGATATTTCTATACGAAATGCTTGTGGGTGATACTCCCTTCTACGCAGATTCATTGGTAGGCACGTATGGCAAAATTATGGATCATAAGAACTCGTTAAGCTTTCCGGCTGAAGTAGAAATAAGTGAAAATGCTAAAAGCCTTATACGTGCCTTCCTAACAGATCGAACTCAAAGATTGGGACGTCGTGGCATAGACGAAATCAAGGAACATCCTTTCTTTCAAAATGACACCTGGAGTTTCGATAATATTAGAGAAAGCGTTCCTCCTGTAGTACCAGAATTGTCTTCTGATGATGATACAAGAAATTTTGAAGACATCGAAAGAGACGAGGCTCCAGAAGAAGTATTTCCTATACCCAAGAACTTTGATGGAAATCATTTGCCATTTATAGGTTTCACCTATACGGGTGACTATCAACTGTTGTCGAATAATGATACAGTTGATGCTGAGGCTAAAGAAAACAGTATCAACACCACCAATCATAATCATAGACACAGACCTTCCAATTCAAATGAAATTAAACGTTTAGAAGCTTTACTCGAAAGGGAACGTAATCATGCTGAAACGTTGGAGAAGCAAGACAGAGCCTTAAGGCAACAATTAGAAATAATAACTAAACGTGAAGCCGAGTTACAAGTCATGTCTTCCGAATATGAGAAGGATCTAGCCATAACGCAACACAACTACAAAATTGCTTTGCAAAAATTCGAACAAGAAATCGAATTGCGCAAGAAAACTGAAATTCTTTTGGGCGAAACACAGAAAAAACTCGATAATGAGCAAAAAATCAGAACCCGAGAAATGAACAATAACCAACATCATAACGAAAAAATCGTTACACTTGAAAAGCAATTGAAAGAAATGGAGGAAAACTTTAAAAACGAAACTGAAAATTCGCAAAAACTAAAAAAGCAAACAGCAGAATGGGGCTTAGCCAAGCAAGAACTGGAAGCAAAAATTGCTCAAAATCAAGTGATGCTAACGAGTTTACAAAACCAGAAAGAAGTTTTGCAACAAGAAGTAGCTGAACTACAAGCACAATTGGCTCAAGAGAAAAATTCCCGATCGCAATTAAAAGAACTTCAGAAAGAAACTGAAAATAAATTGCAGACCATATCCAATGATTTAGAAAGAGCCATAACAAGAGAACAACAAGCATACGACGATAACAGGGTGTTAACGGAGAAGATTTCAGATTTAGAAAAAGCTAATGCTGGCTTAGATTTTGAACTTAAAGCCGCTCAGGGTCGGTATCAGCAAGAAGTCAAAGCCCATCAGGAAACTGAAAAATCACGTATGTTGAGTCGAGAAGAAGCAAATTTACAAGAAGTTAAAGCTTTACAAACTAAACTTAATGAGGAGAAATCGGCGCGCATTAAATCGGATCAAAATTCTCAGGAAAAGGAGAGGCAATTGAGTATGCTCTCTGTAGACTATAGACAAATACAGCAACGTTTGCAAAAGCTGGAAGGGGAATGCAGACAAGAGGCTGAAAAAGTGACAGTGTTGCAATCTCAGCTAGATCAGGAGCATACGAAAAAGAATTCTCTACTTTCGGATCTAAGCCTTAAAAGTTCAGAAGTTGCTCACTTGAAATCGAGAGAAAATCAACTGCAAAAAGAATTGTCTGCGTTGAGAGAAAATAAACGCAAACATGAGGAAGACATGTCCCAAATAAAAATTACGCTTAATAAAGAGATTCTCCAAAAAAAGGAACTGCAAGATCAGCTAGATGCAGAACAAATTTTCTCACGCCTTTACAAGGCACAAGCCAACGAACACCGAGAAGAAATAGAAGAGAAATGTCGCGAAATACAGGACCTCAAAGAGGAACGTGTTTCACTCACTCATCAGGTTCAAGTTGCTGTTGCCCGTGCCGATTCAGAAGCCTTAGCACGTTCTATAGCCGAAGAAACTGTGGCAGATTTAGAAAAAGAAAAAACTATTAAAGAGTTGGAACTTAAAGACTTTATGACCAAACATCGCAATGAAATATCTTCCAAAGATACACTCTTGGCAGCAGCTAAAGATACTGAAGGAGATTTAATCAAAAAAATTAATCAAAAAAATTCCGAATATGATGATTTAGTGCAACAAAATAAGAAATTACAAGACGACATAGCACAACTAAAGGCAGCGAAAGAAGAGGAAATTATAAAACTCAAGGAGAAATGGAAGAATGAAATGCTTCTGAAACAAGTGGCTGTCAATAAGTTGGCCGAAGTGATGAACAGAAGAGATACAGATTTTCAAAGTAAGTAGAAAAGATTCCACTAGAAAATCTTCATAATATAAGAGTTTTTAAAAATTAAATACTTTTTGAAATAAGAAAAACTCTGACAGAACTCAAAATTAAAAAAATTATATTAAACACACATTTATTATAAATTAATTGAGAGAAATAATTTAATGATTTATTTTCTATTTTAGAACAAAAAGGCAAAACACGTTCATCCGCCGAATTGCGCAAGAAGGAAAAGGAGATGCGTCGTTTACAGCAAGAAATGCAACAAGAACGTGAGAAATACAATCAGTTGATGCTTAAGCACCAAGACCTACAAAGTCAAGTTATTGAAGACAGTCACGTGAGTTCCCAATAAAAATATCTTGAAAAAATCTGTATGCATTTTCATTTTCTTAATTGTATTTTAAAACAGATTAAACAAAAATTACAAATGGAAATTGACTGCAAAGCAACAGAAATTGAACAATTGCAGTCTAAGCTCAATGAAACTGCATCACTTTCATCGGCCGATAACGATCCCGAAGACAATCAAGTGCGTATACATTTCATTTATCAAAATTATTTATTGTTTTGTGCAAATAAAATCATACATAAACCATCTAATATTGTTTCTAACATTTTTTCTTCTATTTCTATATTTTTATAATGACTTTTGGCCCATAATCTTCATGCTCATCTAAACCAATCAAATCAAATAAACTTTCAAATTCTTCACAATCAATCATGTCATTTGTTTGTAAAACAAAATAATAAAAATAACAAAAATTAAATAAATATTTTAAACGACATACAACTGCATCGCAACTGCAACTTCTACTCTACTATTTTTGCTCTAATAATGTCATGTCATTTTTCTGTATTGCGTGTGTGTGTGTGTTTGTTTGTCTTAATGTTTATGAAAAATGTTTAGAATGCTTCCTTACTTTCACTTACACAGGATTCGGTGTTTGAGGGCTGGTTAAGTGTACCCAATAAACAAAATATAAGACGCCATGGTTGGAAACGTCAATTTGTAGTGGTTTCATCCCGTAAAATTATATTCTATAATTCTGAAATTGACAAACAGAATACCATCGATCCTGTGCTAATATTAGACTTAAGGTAAGTCATCTTAGAATTAAAATTAATATATTGTAATCTCTTCTAAATTGGAATTTAATTAATATTGTTAATTTGATTGAAAAAAAAACAGCAAAGTGTTTCATGTACGATCAGTAACTCAGGGTGATGTTATCAGAGCTGATGCAAGAGAGATACCGCGTATTTTCCAATTGTTATATGCCGGTGAAGGTGAAGCTCGTCGACCTGATGAACAGCAACAGTTGGATATAAGCGTGCTTAGAGGTGGTACAGCCGAAGAGCGACCAGGATCCATTATACACAAAGGTTTCTATATCACTTGATTCTAAAATTATATTAATAATAACTCATTTATTTAATGAACTTTTTGTTTTGATTGTCAAGGCCATGAATTTGTACATATTACGTACCATATGCCAACTGCTTGTGAGGTGTGTCCAAAACCCTTGTGGCATATGTTTAAACCGCCAGCGGCCTATGAGTGCAAAAGGTAAAATTCTTTCTTTATTTTTTAATTTCTCTTTATCTAAAACTATTTTAAATGTATATTTGAGCAGATGCCGTAACAAAATCCACAAGGAACATGTTGATAACAATGATCCTTTAGCACCCTGCAAACTGCATCATGATCCTCATAGTGCGAGAGAAATGCTTCTGTTAGCTTCAAATACTGATGAACAGAATTTATGGGTATCACGTCTCTCTAAACGTATCCAAAAATGTGGATATAAAGCAAACTCCTCATCAAATAATAATAGCAATAACACTGATGGTAGTAAAATATCACCAAGGTGAGAAATTTTAAATTACTAACATCTTTTAATCCGTATTTTTGTGTGTTAATTTTGGTTTAAGTTTTACTGGAAGCTTTATTTATTTATTTAAAAATACTACTAAAAGTTTTTTTTCAACATAATTTATTGCAAAAAAGAACAATTTAGGATGACTAGAAATTTTTATTGATTTCATTTCAAATTTTTAATTTAAAAATTCACGGCTATATAACCATCAATTAATTCTTTTATGCTTTCGATTCCTTGGCAGCTACAAACTAGCCTGCCCTTTGTTAAATCTGTGGTAAGAAGCTGTTAACAAGAAAACAAATAATAGATGGTCCAAACTAAAGTATATTTTTAAAAATTAAATAAAACGAACTAAACTTAAATTCTTTTTGGAATTGTTGTGATCAATTAACGCTTTCTGGTTCTACCTCATCTCGTTTCTGAATACTTTGTATAGCGTCAAATCCCTGTTCCGAGGCGGTCAATTGATAACAAAGTCAGGATAACCGAAATTAGTGTTCAAAAGATCTATTGTGTGATGTGTGTCATGGTGCGCCATCCTTCTTAAATATAAGATTATACAAGTTCATACCTTTCATTTAAAGTCACAAAAAATCCGTTATATGACTCTGTACCGGTCGCAGTTGACTGAAATATTGTTTTCGGTAGCATTTTTTGGTGGCACCATTACACAATCCACACCGAACTGTCTCGACAATGATGGGCGCCAAATCTGGTTAAAGACATAGCCGCCGAGATGAAAATGCGTGTGGTTAGAAAAGATTATTCTTTGACCAAAATCGATATCCTATTAGACCTTCCGTAGAACCCGAAATAAGAAGCCGTAACGAAGTCAATGATCTTTTGCCTTCAATTGATAAGTCGGTGGGGTATTTTAAGCGAATAATACGAAATCTTTAAAGAAAACTTTTATCATGCTGCTGCATGAAATGCCTAGATTTTGAGATGGGTGGAGAATCCAAATTTTTGGATTGAGTTGCATACCCTCGACCACGGAAGCTACTTTCTCGTTTAATCACAGTCACCCAACGTGCCAGCTGGTCTTATGAACTTTTTTCAGAAGTTTGCGTATAGCAATGACGGTGTTGGCTTAATTTCGTGCGAAGTTACTTTTTAACAAACGCACAGTTTCGGTTGAGATTTCGAACAGGAATATCTATCAGTATCTAAATAACATATGATTTAAAAAGCTATTCATATTTCGATCACTTTTTATGTATATTTTGATATTCCACAATGACCTAATCGCAGCTAAAGTTTTTGCCTGTTTCAGTATAAGTTTTAAGGTATAAAACCCCATGATATATCAAGGAACATAAGATTTCTAACATATTTTTAATTTTTTTTTATGTCTCTGCCGACAACAAGATTCTTAACAAATAATTCCTTATTTATTATCCGTCACCTTGTATGTTTTGCATGTCAGGTGGAATTATTTTAAACACGAATATTATTTATAATATGTTCTTACCTTTACGACTTCTTTGTTTTGCCGTACTAATTGTTAATTACAAGATTTCTTAAGGGACTGCGTTGGTGCTGTCTTTGTTTTTATTACATATACACGTGTATATATAAATTATTCTAATATATTCTGATATTTAACAGATCCCTGTTAAAATCGCGTTAAACTGATAGTAGTATTTTTCTTTCTTATTTCTTTCACTCTATTTTTTCTACATATAACTAATAAATTATTTTCTTTTTTTTTACTTCATCGTGCCTTATGTTTGTTAAATGAATTTAAAATTACAAAAAAAAAACGTACTACTAAACATTTCTAAAACAAAATCTTGAAATTGGTAATTTGATGTCTTATTAAATATTTTAACAAAACATTTTTTTTCTCCTGTATCTTTTTCTGTGTGTGTATTTGTGTGTGTCTTTCAAACTAAAAATAAATGCTCGTAACCCACATCATACTACATCCAACCAAATCATTGCTGCTCCTTAAAACAAAAACAATTATTATTATTAATCAAATGAAAAAAAAAAATAAAATAAACAACTACAACAAAAACAGCCAATCAACACGTTCCAATTACAAGCCATATGCAGTTAATGTACAAAGATCAGCTACGCTGCCAGCAAATTCATCATTAAAACAGTGATTTATAATATTTTTTTATTTTATTTTTTAATATTTAATTTTTTTTTTTTTTTTAATTTAACAAAAGCTTAACTAATTTTTTAATTTATTTTTATTTTCTGCTGTTTATATTTATATTAAACTAAAACAGAGCTGCTTTTCAATTTAAGTTGCTTTTTCTTTTAAAATTTATAATTTCACGTTTATACTTTTCCTTGCTCATATAAAATTAAAATTGCAATTTATAATTATTTTATTTTTTTTTTTTATTTTGTTAAATATCTTTGTGTTAATTTAATAAAATTTTCATTATTTTATATTCGCCTTATAACTTAAATTATTAAAAAAAATAACTAAGAAAAGTACTTTAACTTTTTAAAAAAAATATTAATATTTTTTAACTTACTAAAACAAACATAATCAGTTGGAAACGAACATTCATATTATATTTTTATAAAGAATTTATAAACTAGCTTTTATTTTTTATATTTAAAAAAGAAAAGAAGAAAAAGAATTCAGGCACTAAAGTGTAACTTAAAAATAATAATTTTTAAATTAAAACAAATGTATTCTTAAGCAATTGCCAAATCTCTTTTAAGAGAGCAAACATAAAAAGTAAAAAAATAAAAAAATATTTAAAAAATAATAAAAAATATTAAATATTAATATATATATAAAATTAGCTTGTAAAATTCTACATATCGTTTTTATTTATATCGCCAAAACACCACACCCTTCACTTTCTGGCAACTCTTTTGTGTTAACAAATTGAAAATCGTTGTAATAAAGATTTAAGACAATTCATATTAGAACAAGTAAATAAAATATTTTGGGATGCATTTTTAGAATGTAAAACAATTTTCTTTTCAACCACTCGAATAATTGGCCCATAATGAAATAATTGAAGTACTGAAAAAAAAATTTTTTTTAATTAAAAAGTGTATGAAATTGGTTAAAATTATTTTCTAATTAAGTCAATTAATCGTGTGATCAAAAACAAAAGCCCGTAAACAAATTTATTAAATTTTAAACAAAGTTCTTGAATGCACAATTTTAATAACGCTGCTGTTGTACGTTCAAAATGTTGTTTGTCAAAATTTATGTAAACTGAGGCTATAAAGTTAATTCATGACTCGAAAGAAAATTGAAATCAATTTGGTTTTAAATATTGAAAACAAATTTTAAAATGTCGCCGTGCCCTTACGATTTTTTTCTTAACATTTTTCTAATTTCAAAACTACTTAAACGTGAACTTTATAGAGTCAGCCATCACCATATTTTAATGACAGCTTTAGATCATTTGAATAGTATTCAGTTTATATTTTAAGATGCTGTTGATGCAGTCGCTACAAGGGGAACAAAATGCTAAGAATTAGAATTTTTAGGCCCCACACATTTTTATGTTATTACACCAGTTTCAAAAATATATTTCAATTAATATCCTATAAATTATTTATTAAATTAATATTTCGTTAAATAATGAAATTAAAAAAAAAGAATTTGAAAATTCATTGTTGTAGAAATTATAAGTTTGGCACAGAACGGGGTCAAATAATTAATTGTCTTTCATCAATAAAATGAAGAATATTTTTTTATACTTAGCGATTTTTAATTACAAAAAATTTATTTAAATATAAATTATTTTCAATACATTCTTTGAACAGTTAAAAAACATAAAAAACGTGTTATGTGTTTGTGTTCCAAGCGTTTATGTGGATTTTCCAAACAAATTGTAAATCGCATGGAACACAAGAACAGCACTTTTGTTTTGTTCACTTTGTTAAATATTGTAAACAGAGTTTTAGTTGCAATAAAACAACCCATTTTGTAATTTTTCCACCTAAATATTTCTATTACATTTTAGTTGTTTAAAAAAATTAAAATAAAAAAAATAAATAAATAAGAAAACAATTATTACCTTTCTCGCAACTAATAATTCCATACTTTAAAGTATCCGAACGTTATTAATGAATTATTATATAAACTAAAATATAAGTATTATTAAAAAATATTTAATATAATAAAAAAAATGAGGAAAAAAAAACTATATATATTTTTGTTTTGTTAATTTTATTTTGTATTATTTTAGTTTTATTATTTTATTATTATAATTTGTGTATATTTTATTTTAAAATTAAATTTTCCTAATTTATTATTTTAATGCTTTTAGTTCTTCAAAAAAGAAACAAATAGTATAGAGTTGAAAAACGAAAAACCTTTAATATTCGATTTGTGTACTTTAATTTGTATTTGATTTATTTTTATTATAATTTTATGTAATAATTTTTATTTTTTTTTACCTTAATTTAAATTTTATTTAATATTAATAATAAATATCACATAAAAGCAAAGATAAAAAAAAACAATAAAAATAAAATTATTTTGTAAAAACCAAACATACTTAAAAATATTAATATTGTTATTTACGCTTTTGTTTTATTTTAATGGCTGGTTTTTATTTTCATCTATTTGTTTTGTTGCAGCTTATTTTTTTTCTTTCTTCCTTTAAGCCAATTATGTTCAGTTTGGCGCAAAATATTAAGTTGAGTTAATTTTTTAATAAACATTTTTAATTTTGCAGTCGTTTGAATATTCTTCGACACCAATTATCTGTACAAAAATCTTAGCAAAGCTTCTTTAACTCCAACGGCACTGTCGTTTACTACTCAACTTTCAACACGTTTAAGTAATCGTTTGCTCAACAGTTTTATACGCCGTTTTCGTAGCAAAAAAAATAATGAATAATTTTTCTTTTTAACAAATCAATAATAAATAAACTAAAAAATATATTGTAATTAATTTACGAATTTAGTTAGATTTTAAAATCATGTTGTGTACGTTTTAGTAAATATTTAATTTACATCTTTATTTTTATTATTTACTATATAAGTTACATTCCTATTTGTTAGTAAAATATTCATATTATTATTATTAATTGTTTGACTTTAACTTTGTTTTAAAGCATTTATAGTTTAATAATAATTGTTAATATATACTTTTTGTAATTTAAGTTTTTATTTCTTTGTTCGTAAATTAATAAAAATGATAGAAATCATTTTGTAAGACTTGCAAAAGAAATATGTGCCTTGTTAAAACACAAACTTTTTCAGATAGTTTTTTACATTGTCAGGCAAATTTTTATAGCACTGAACATTTTAAGCACACATATCACCAATTTCAACAACTTCTTTTGTTAAGAAATTTTGTAAAAAAAATAATAATAATGAAAAGTAAATAAAAGTTATAGTTAATTAAGGGCTATTCAAATAACGATTAATGTTGACATTAAGCAGTTGTATTTTAAAATGTGTTGTTTCTATTTAGGTTTTATATAACTGACAGTCTATTTGGAAATCTTCAATTTCTATCACAAATCTAGTAAACACAAAAGGCAAGCATTTGAAACAAACTTTTGTGTTTGCTGAGATAAAATGCTCAATAGTTTAAAATAAGATTTAAATTTATTGTAACTTCTTTCATATTTAGTTTGGTTAAACTTTTTTTCAATTGATTTTTAGCACATTTTTAGGATTAAGTGAGCTGCTATTTACACAATGAAATTTCTAATTGTTTCTGTTGTCTTTTGGAGTTAATTTGTTATAACTTGAAACAAAAAAAGATTAGCAACGAATTTAAAAACGAATTAAAACATTGAGCGTGTTAACTAACGGGTACTTGAAATATTCAAAAATAAACGAAAAACTACAACAACTATTGTAACAATAAAATTGTGACCCAAAACAGGACTAAATGTAACCTTCTTAGAAGTGGTAACGATAATAAAATTACTTTTAAATTTACAATAAAAAATATTTTATATATAATTTCATGAAAAAAAGTGTTTTTCTTTTAATGGTTTTTAATATTTAGTCATTTAATCGGATTTTGTTATCATATAAGTTTGGTTTTAGTTTTCGAAGATAATTCAATTCAAACAATTAGAATTTAAACTTCTAAAAGGAGATAAATTTCTTTAAGAAAGCAAAGTTGAGTACAAAACGAATAAATTAGAAGGTGGTAGTGATGGCGACGAATTCATTCATTTTGCTCCGTTACCTTACTGTATTAATGAATTTTCAAAATAAAATATTTTTTTCGTGCTATTTTCTATTATCCCGATCAATTATTTAAATTACCGAAAGCACGTTTCGATGGCCATTTTGTTACCGCCTACTTAACTCTTCAGGAAACTTCTGGCAAACATTTTAAATAAACTAAAAATTTTTGTCCAAACAGTAAAGCAAAGAAAAAAATCAAAGTTTAAGCAAAAACAACAATAACCGACAGTAATTCAATTTTTCTTGCTCCACTGTATACGGCTGACTTTTTTTCGGCTCTTTTATACAGCTAAAAGAGGATGAAAAAATAAAATACCACAAAACACTACGATAATTTATTTACATGCACGGGCACTTTGCAAATATTATGTGTTTATGGCAAACTCTTAACCTCATTTGCGCCGTTTTCATCGAAAAGCAATGAATGAAATTTTGTGATAAAGTTTTGAATAATACATTCACCTTTATACAGTAGAAGAGTAATAGCAGTCAGTCAGTGCAATGAGTTCTATCCGTTAAGAAAGCAAAGTCACTAAAACCAGTGGATAAAATTGCGTTATCTTCATTTGAGCTCGAATTGTTTCGCATCAATTTCTGAAAAGCCATCCTGTTCATTATTCTATCAGGTTAAATTGTTTCGAAAAAAGCAATGACAGTCAAGCCGGATGGCAAGATTATGGTCACGTAATTTTTTTTTTTATTTTTTTTTGACAAGCGTTTATCTATAAGTTATTGCAATCAGCATTATAGGGCAAATAAGCAAAAAGTTGTGTTCTGGATGTAAGATTCAGATTTCTGCTGTACATATTATGTTATTCGGATTAGGCTGTCTGATACGTGTTAGTGTCTTAATAGAAGAAACAACAATTGAATTGAAAAATGAAGGATATATCTGCCACAAAAAGCTGGATTTAGTGTCATCTAAAATCTTAACTTGTGGAATATTTAAAAAATTGTACTACAAAATCTGTGCAGCTTAATGCAGCCATATCAACAAAATGTAACCTTTTAAAAATTATGGTTAAACATATTTTTTTTTTAATAACTTTTTGGTACCACCTCGTATGTTATTTAATAAAAATAGTGTGTGACAATATGCACTAAATAAAAAATGCTTTTTACTTTAATGGTTCATTGGTAAAATGTGCACATGCGACTGTTTTAAACAGTTCAGGCCACCCAAATATAAAAGAAAATGGAACTAAAACGCTAACCAGTGGTCTAAAAGCTAATTGTAGGAAACGATATAAAAAAGTAAACCCCACAAAAAACTTTCTTTTTGAGGAAATTTATCATTAAATAATCACAAAACATGTAATAACTAACAAATAAAAATCGTTATTTGTTAAAAAGCTTAAAAAACAAAAATAATAAAATTAACGAATCAAGTACACACTTGAAATAAATTAACAAAAAGTTAAAAATTTGGTAATTGTTTGTTAAATTGGAGCAAAATTTTCATAAATATTCAATAGAGCACCAACATCCACTAAAGCGATAGATAAGCTGACGCCCAGACAGACAAAAAAAATTAACAAACATGTATGAGGTTGTTTTATTAATATTGAAAACGGCTGGTTAAATAATGATGGTACTTAAAGGCAGACAGACTTACATTTATAAATTAATCATCGATGGCTAAAATTACAAAAAGAAAACGAAAACGTAGTTGGAACTCATTAATATTAAGTTAACAAGATGTTTTGTGGTCAGTCAGCGAATTCATTATTGAATTTGAATTTTAATTAATTTAAAGTTACTTTTGACGTGTATTTGAAATTATAAATTAATTTTATTGTTTTTATTTTTGTTACAATAAAAAAAGTTGACTTGAAAATAAAACAAGTTCAAAGATTGACAAGTTTTTAATTTATTTTGTTATTTTTGTTATTTAATTCAATTTAAAAGTTTTCTAGAAATTAAACCGCTACAGTAAAAATTCTATTTTTTTTTAATTTAGTTTGCAACGAAGAAACGAACAAATCAATAATTTTTTGGTCACATTTTCATGCTTATGTACATATGTACATACGTATGTAAGTATGCGAAAACTTATTGCTTTTGGCGTTAGTGATAACTTTATTCAATTTGAGTGGTGGTTTAATGGAAACGCACTATACGATTTGCTGTAAATGGAATATTCTTAAACGATTCTTAAACATTTAAATGTTAATTCGGTTTTCTATCTCAGCGGGGTCATGCGAAAAGTGAGCAGTGTGTGTGTAAATTTCCAAATTGTAGACTAAAAACTAATTTCTTTTTATTATTTATACTCGTATATAATTTTGAACAATTAAACAGATTTCGTTAACAAAATTGTTACTTGCATGCGATACAATATAAAAACTTTTACTTTTCCTTACAAAAAAACCTTTGATTTGATTCCGTTTTAAAAATATTTCATTTAGAGATAATCCAGAAATTGAATACATTAAAATATTTAATTCCCATAAATTGATAAAACTGAGATGGCAAAACCTTGAACTAGAAATTGCCATTGACATATAATAAAATATCAAATCTAATATAAATATCGTTTTTTTCTTTTCTTATTTTAATTATATAAAACACGAATACTAAAGATGTTTGCACAATAATTCAAAATATTATAAAGTAAAACACGATAAATGCAGGAAAGAGATAAAGACTGTTAAACATCACATCCTATTGATAACTAGTCAGTATAAATTAAAGAAACAACAACACAATCATTCAATATAAATTATGAAAAACATAAATATTTACTTAAAATTATGGTTAATTATAATTATGACTAAAATAGTAAAACCTGTTGAATTTTAAAAACAAAATAAAAAAAAAATAAAGGCAATTTTCTGATGTTGAATATTTATTGCCATTAAAAAATACTAGTTTAGGAAAAAAAATCAACGTTTTTTCTGCCTGTGAAGAATTGAAGGAAATTTAACTCAATTTAAGCCAAGTTTATTTTGGCAACATAAAAATGTTCTTAAAAGAAATTTGTTTGTTGAAAATAGAGTTTATTCGCACCCATTTCTTAAATGTTTTCTTAAAAAACCGTTTTAAGAAATAAAACATTTTCACAACCCACAACTCTGATAGTATTATTTTATTACAGTTTAATTTAAAAAATGTGATGGCGTTTACCATGTCATTTTGAAGGAGACAATAACAATAAAAGTGCACAAATATTTTTTGTAAATTAAAACAGTTATATTTGTGTGTTATGTTTTTTTATGACCAATTTTAGATTTTATTTCTTATTATTTGAAATTTTTTTGTGTTACTTCTTGGACTATTATGTTCAACTATTTGTTTCCAAATGTAAATAAAAACAAAACATTTTTATATATTTCTGCCAAACTTTCGTTTGTTTCATTCAAACATCTTTAGGGAATATTTATTAAAAACTTTATTTATGATTGTTATATTAACATTGTAGTAAGAATTGACTTTTAATTGACCTAATATTTAAGCTAAAACACAGAAATTAAATAAAAAATAAATAATATATTAATTTACTTTAATTGAGCTTGATTTCTTTAGATATAAACATTTCATGTTATTATAATGAAATATTCATTAGTAAAAACTACAATATAAAATATATTACAGCGGGAAGGGTTACCAGATTTCTTTCGAGTCGTATCCCTAATTAGATAAATTTTATACCCACAAATCCCCGAAAAACAATTACAACTATCCCCATAAATCCCCACTACAAATAATACTATTTATTATACCCTTCACCTCCAAAAGTGGAAGAAGGTTATATCTAAGTTTGTCATTCCGTTTGTAATTTCACAATATCCATTTTCAATCCCAGTATATATATTTTGAGTTCTTATGAATGGCGAAGTCAATTATGCGATGTCCGATGTAAGAAACAAACCATCAAGTAAAAAGATTGCTGCTCGCCAATATTTTCCGAGTTATGGGCCTCTGAATTTTTCATAGAAAAGAACGATTGTGCACCATATTTTTTAAGATACCAACATGGGTATCATTTAAAAGCTTTTGAAAAGATCTTTTAGGAAATACTAAAATTTTTTAAGTGCTTAACCACTTAAGAGCTGATGGCATTTTTATGTAAAATTATATATTATTATTTATTTTCTTATTTTTAATTCTTTGTCTCCCCAATATTTGTTTTTTTTTTTTTGTTTTTTGACTGGAGTTACTTCACTAAACCTTAGATTCGGCATAGGTAATATAGCAATCTTACTTGTTTTTGAACTCAATTTAAGTATTAACATATTTTTTTAATATTGATCCATCTAGTTGTCTAAAGTAATTTTTTTTTTTTTACATATTTGGAGTTAAACATGTGAAGCATTATGATGGAACAGGAGTGTCACAACAAATTGTATTATTTTTTTTAAGTGTATTATTTCTAAAAAAAAAAATAATAATAATAATAATCGAGCTTCTCGTATTATATTTTATTTCTTATTTTGGTTTTCATTGAGTTCATTGCAGAAAAAACATGAATTTATTTTTTTAAATTTAGGTAGAGACTTACCTGTCACAATTCTTAACAACGTTTTTGTTACCATACTAGTAAAATTTTCAAAGAATTTTTCAATTCCCAATCTGAAATTTTCCCCCCATTAAAAAATAAATCCTCTAATCTGGCAACACTGACTGCGGGGAAAACATATCAGTGGACTCTATCAAAGTTTTGTAACGACAACCTCAGTGTCTTATTAAAAGCCATTATGATTAAATTAGAACTCCATTGAATCAATAAAAAAACCAATAAAAATTCAAAGATCTTATATAAAAAAACCATTGAGTAACTATTTTTCTTTTTTCTTTCATCACTCTAAATAAGTGATCGGATTGAAAACCATTCATACGTATGTGAAAGATTCAGTGAAAAAATAAAAAAAATTATAAACAATGTGCAATGTACTATGTGGGAATTAAGTAAATTAACATAAAAAAGTAAGAGTCTATATTCGGCCATCCCGAATCTTATATACCCTTCACCATCTATGTAAATCTAGTTTAGTAAAATAACACCAATCAAAAACGCAAATATTTGGGTGACAGAGAATTAAAAATAAGAAAATAAAATTTAAGTACTACATATATAATTTTAAATAAAAATGACATCGGTTCTTAATGGTTTAAGCATTTTGATATTTTAAAAAATATCAGAGGCCCGTAACTCAGATAATCAGGGCGAGCGAAAATTTTTTTACTTGATGTTTTTTTCTTATTTTTTAATTCTCTATCGCTTCATATGTTTGTTTTTTTGATTGGAGTTACTTGATTCTTGGTATTTTGCCTGCTGTCTCGAAAGACATGCACCGATCATGCTGATTTCTAATAGTACCTCTTTCGATACTATATCTGATCGATTGACATATATTTTTTTATGTGAAACCAAGTTTGCCGAGGCACTTGACGGACAGACGGACATCTCTCAATCGACTTCGCTATGCATAAGAAGTCAGAATATATAAACTTTATGGGGTCGGAAATGGATATTGTAGAAATTACAAACGGAATGACAAACTTAGTTATACTTACCCTTTTTCAACTTTTTGTAGTGAAGGGTACAAAAAGATTTCAAATGATAAATTTAAATATAAATAAATAAAATATTTAAAAAATTCTTATATAACACAAACACAGAACTGTATATAAGTCTTAAAGCTAATTTCGCAGAACTTTAACTAAACAGTTTTGTTATTTCTGTTTTTTATTATTTAATATTTAGCTAAGCAATAAAAAAATTGATTCAATAAATTATTTAACTGTATCGTATTGTGTTGCAACACAATAGTATAAGTTTTGTGTATTGCTTTCATGAAAATATCTGATTTAAAGTTACATTTGCATTTGATATACATATTTTATTTATTGCTTTTCATCCCTCAGAAATACTTAAAATTTCATTAAAAAATAATTTTAAGTCGAACAACAATTTTTGATTATTTTGTGATATTTATCAATTGAATAGTTTCAAATGAAATTAAAATACTCCTACTAAATAACGGCTTTAATACATTAAAAAAAATATTTTATAGAAATTACAGAATTTATTTAAATTTACTTATAAAACATTTATAATTTTTTATATTTTTTGTTTTATTTTTTATTTGTATTTAGTAACATTTTTATTTTGTAAAAACAATGATACAAACAATTTTCTAATTCTAACTTAGTTGACAATTAAAAAAACAGAATGAAAATAAATCATAAGGAGAAGAATACAAATGTGTTTAAAGAGCATGAAAAAGAATCGTAATAAAAATTTAAACACAAATCACACTTGATTTTTCAAAATTTTTTCTATTCACTAAGATAAAGAGGCTTTCAATTATCAAATAAATTTTTGTTTAAGGGTTTGGTCATTTAGTTTCGCAGTAGATGTATTGGCAATTGTAAAAATGAATTAATTTTGCCCGCCAGTCGCATTATAATTCACTATATAAATTCATATAAGAAGAAGCAGCTGGTTTTTATAAAACAAATCAGTTTTTCAGACGAATCTCATTTTCACTTGTCAGAGTATGTTAACACGCCAAATAGCCGCATTTGGGCTTCTGAAAATCCTAGAGCGATTATTGAGCAGCGTTTACATGCTCAACAGTCTAGATTGTGTACATTGTAAACATCATCTATTTAACCAACTAACTTTGTTAATAAGAATACAAGGATTATTCATATCAATATTAATTTGGCTACACTCCTCGTATTCTTATTCACAAACTGAGTTGGCTAAATACATGATGCTTACAATGTACACCAATGTACCTTAGGTAGATAGACGCTAAGAATGCTGATAAAGTATGTAGAGATCTAGAAAATGCAGCATTACATTTTGCTGGTGTCTAATTTTTCTTGTTTTTTTTTTTTGGAAAACGTTCGCTTACATTTGTAATTCAGTTTTATTTCTAAAAAAAAAAAAAATTTAGAAATGAAAAAATGAACATAAGCCAAAAACAATTTTAATTCCTAAATTAATTTTCTTAAAAATAATTTTGTAATTTTTGAAAATTTATAAACGTACATTGTAATGGGTGTTTTTTAAGCCCAATAAAACTTTAAATTGTAAAAAATAAAATTGTGGTAAAGAACTTTTTTATAAGAAAGATAAGAACATGGTATTTATATTTAAAAATGATTTCGGGCATATAGCCACTACATCTGCTCATGACAAGGCGCATTCTGGACGTCCAATTTTGTGTCACATGAACAATGTTAGCCTCCAAAGCGCCAATAATTGCTGGTTTATCAGCATAAACCAATGACTTGACGTGGCCCCATAGGAAATAACTGAGAGGTGCCAAATCACACGACCATTTTGCGTTGCAATCGAAATCAACTTATTGCCAAATTGATTTCAATAACTCGATGGTTGCGGTCGCAATATGGCACGTATAGCCATCTTGTAGAAACCACATTTCATCCGCGTCAATGTCATTCATATTTTGATTATCATTAATCATGGTGCAGTAACGATATCCATTGACCGTAACATGATAACCGGACACATTTTTTTAAGAAATAAGGTCCGATGATGCAACCAGCGTGTAAACCACACCAAACGGTGAAGGGTATGTTTTGGATTGGTCCACAACTCCGCTCCATATGCGTCAATTTTGCTTATTAAAAAACCCGCTAAGCCAAAAATGAGCCTCATCGTTGAACACAATTTGGCGATAAAACAACCAATTAGCGAAAGAAAGACGCAGAAAGAGTCTATTCCTAATGATTTGCCAGAGTTTATTGAAAATAATGAAAAAAAAGTTTCATCTAAATTTAATTTTTAAAGTTATTTTTTATAATTTTAAGTTCTATCATGCTTAAAAAACACCCTTTATATGGAATTGTATGAAAAGTAAAATATCAAATAATTGCGACGATATCATTCCTACAAGAATTGTAACGAAACATTTTTTTTAGAAACGTCAAAATTTTATATTGGCAACAAAAAAATATCATTTCACACACCAATAATACAAAGTGAAATAAATTAAATTTATTTTTTGAACAGCTCTACACGTAACATGTATTAAATATTATTGATTTTTTTGATTTTAATAAAAAGTCATGTTTTTGTTAATTTGATGTCATTGTGAATAAACTATTTTCTAAAAAAGATTAATTAGTTGTATTCAGTACTTATTTGGTATGACTTTTTATAGCAATTGATTGTTAATTTGTTTAAAGTCGACGTCCTGTGGTGATCATCGCAAGGGTGTTGATGCCTGTCTAATTTTTGTTCTTGTTTTTTTGCACCCAAATACTGAATCAATCATTTTGACGTTTTTGTTTTTTGCATTGGTTTTATAAAATAATTGTTTTTCTTTAAATCAAGGTTGTAAAACTATATTTAATCATCTTTATAATTAATAGGCAAGGCGATTTTGTTTTCTACCATTGTAGTTCCCATTATACAATCGATTTTAATGAGAATTTAATCATTTTAAAAATATTTCTTTGTAGATGTTCATAATTTATTTTTTGTTTTATCGGTTCGATATTTTCAAAGTTATAAAGTGGTCTATATACGATCAAAATATTCATCCAGCATTAAAGTGGTATTCGTTGATGCTGGATGAAAAATTAAAAATTTAGATGTTTTTCATGCTAGATGTCACCCTTTGATGTGTGTATTGCATTTTTTTTTTTCAACTACATACGAATTTTTCATTTTAAACAAGATTTCAAGAAATCTGGAAATTAATCGAAGTTTAGCAGTCATCGCATGCAATTTGAAATATAACTGCTGCGCACAGTGACCGTAATTTTACAGAAGAAAAATATACACACTACAAATAAAAAATAACCTCCGCAGGAAAACTTAAAGATTTAATAAAAAGAATATATTTTAAGACAGAGTTTAAAAAAATATATATTTTTTTTTATTGCTCTTTCATTCAGTGAAGCCGGATAAGGGGATTTTTTTTCCCAAATTGGGGATTTCAACATAAGTTTGTGGATAGAAATTCGTGGGGAGAGATTTGGGGACTTTTCATTCATAGCTTATTTATTATTAGCACTATGATTTATTGACATTGAATTTTATATTTTGAATGTTTCTTTTACCTGTACTACTGTCTAGGCGAATTAACATGTGTAGACATCAGATAGTGGTTTAAATTATTTTGTACGTAGTATGGGCTTAAGTCTTAATAATTTAACTATCATTGGACCAGACAGTGCAAGCAATATTTGTGATACAAAAAAGTCTTTTTATGTTTTGCTTTAAAAGGAAAATAGTTCTATTCAATTAGTTAAATGCGTTTATCAATCACTAAACTTATACAGCTCGGAAGCGCCAAAATCAGTCTCCAACTCTGTCGAGTTTCTTGTTTTGTTTTACGCTTTCTACACTTCTTAAACGCCAAGTTACATGCAACACTTTTTATGTGCCAAGTTTTTATTTTGATCAACTGTAGTGTAAATATTTTTATCTAAAAAAGTAATTTTTGGAAAAATGGAAAGTGAAATGTTTAACGAATTTATGGTATATATTGAGTTTATGCACATAATATTTTGTGTAACATGGACCTATAAAAATTTTTAGAAGAAAAGGGAACGGTTTTTGCATTTGTATTAAAAACTTTATAAAATAAATTAACACATTACGGATGAAACTCAGTACGTAAAAGTAATCGATAGCAAAAACACTAGTTTTGCTGATGAAAGAGCTGTTGTAAATTATTATTATTAACGTATTTTTTTCTGAATTTTACTAAAAAAAAGGGTTTTTTTTTATTAAAAAGGCTCTTAAAAGAAAAAAAAAAAAAACAGAAAAAGTATTATTAACACATTAATATTTATCGATACCATTGATAATAAAATATAATTTACCATCCTTAGATATCAAAAACAGTAAACACTTTTTCATGGCGCTTGCGAAGCGTAGAAAAGTAGAAAGTAAACGAACTTCTGCGTTCTACGCGGTCATGCTTTCTACGCTTTGTGCTGTGTAACTTGTCTCATATATATTTTCATTGATTCTACTTTCTTAACAGACGCGTATAAAGCGTGTACGCATAAAACGCATGCTATGGACTTTCAGCTTAACTACTTCTCGCACTCTCCACATTGCGAACAATAAAATATAAACAAGTATTCGTTTTAATACACTTAGGTGTAGATCCAAATATATTTTTTAAACTTGTGCTTATATCAATTACCAGATGGCTGTGTAAAGAGTCTTGGAGCAATGGGTTGAGTCACAACATAATTTTTAAATAATAGCTACAAACACCATGATAAAATGACACAACATTTTTCGGCTGAGCAAGATGAATTAATTATAAGGTGATAGCGGTGGCGAATTCATTTATTTTTGCCGGAATTCTAACTGTCAAACTCCATGTATAAAAAAAATTATCTAACTGTTAGACCGCTTAAAGAGTTTAAAGTTGACACTTA